>OX422209.1:502159208-504559208 GCA_949130495.1 Sambucus nigra
TGGGCAGTTTTAGGCCGAACGAGCATCCCGGGAGGGCGTTTTGGTAAAATTCGTATCTTTGGAGTAAAATAAAGGACAAAAATTAGAGAAATAAAAGGTCTCCTACGTGGGTTAGAATAGTTTGTCATCCATAAGAAAGTGAGACACAAAGAGATACCAAAAAGGGGGAAGAGGAAGGGAAGTTCTAAGGAAGAGCCACCATGAGTGCACCTTTTCCACCACCGAGACCACCATCGTATAGATCGGAGAACGAGGGTCGCAACCATACCAACAACACCAAAGGATCATACTGTATTTCATAAGGCAATTGTTTAAATCTTGCTTTATTTTAGCATTAAATATGTTCATATTAGTGTAGGTAGTGAACCCCCTTGAATTACATGTAAACTGATGAAAAACTTATTATTAAAGGATATATAGGGGTGATTTGACACATAGATTAATTGTTCATGTAGTCAGTAGAATAACCATAAAATTATGATGATAATTGATGATTAAATCTAGGATCATAAGGTTTAATTTTAAAATTTATCGATTAGGGTTCTATGAATCTGAATTTGGGGATTTTGGAATTAAGGGTTAATTATTCCAGATTTAATGCTTTTAGGATAGTAGAAACCATCTCTTCATGTGGAAATATAGATTGGAATCGACTGGGGGGGAGTTTAGTAATGAACTGTAGAGGTTATTAAGGTTTTAATGGATGGAAAACGCAACAGGTAGAGGTTGGGGACGATACAACTTAATCTCGTTCGAACAAGATTGGATCTCGTTCTAACGAGATGGCCTTTCGCGCGATGATGTCGTTCTAACGACGTGCTATCTCGTTCAAACGAGATAGGTTCTAGTTCGAACAACATTCTAATTTCTGGGAAACTTCTTCAATTTCAAATCTGGGTGGCATATTCGTCTAAGAGTGATGATTAGCAGTATGAACTGGTTTCAGGGTAGTGCAAGATTATTGGGAAATAAATTAGGTAGAATACGTTATGATAATTGAAGCGGCAAGCTATTCCTGAAAATTACGAGCGAGAGTGTATTCGTAATTTAGTAAGCATAATACAAGTAGTAACGAGAGTAATACTACATATAAATTAAATATTTGGGTTGTGTGTATACCTAATGAACTTGGTAGGTTGCATGAATGCCTATAGTGATATTTATTGTGTGTATGACATACCTACCATACTTGTTATCACGGGAGGTTTTAAAAAGGGGATAGTCCTATCTTGAGGAGCCTTCGGGAGGGATATTTGACTTGTGCCTTAGAGCATGGAACCTAGGTACGGGCTATCTGTGAGAATGATAGTGGTGACGGTCAAATGGGTGCGTAGGTATGTGCGTAGCGTATAGGCTTGGAACTATGTTCGCCTCCAATATGTATGTTTTGTAATGTATGGCTCTTGGCAGATTCCGAACCCATTGTCCTTATTCAGTGCGAGATGTATTGGGACTTGATAGCAGAGTATGAGGGCACAGTAGCCGAGTCTAGAGGTGCCTTTTTAGTATATATATATATATATATCTGTGTGTGTGTGTGTGTGTGTGTGTGTGTGTAATGTTACTTACTGTGTGATAGTATTTGGATGATAAATATAATGAAAATTCCTGAATAACTTAAGTAGATGAATATTTAACTTGATTTATGAATACTTCCCAAATTGAGATAATAGTTGTAGAAACGGTTAACATGGTATTACGGGTTATAATTGGAAGGATTATGACTATAGTCTAGCTAGGCGCAATAGAATAATTAGAATGGGTTTAGAGGTGCGTTAGGCGTGCACATTAGTTGAGAGGTGAGAATCTCAAGTGAGTGATCAAAAAGCTAGCATGCACATCATATTTTTCTTTACTGCAATATTTAAATACTTGCTAAAAAATTTAAATACTTCACACTCAATCTCTGACCAATTTATTGAAAATATTTTCCTTTTGTCAAATTATTTTGGTGCTCAACCACAGAACACCAAGCATAGGAGTTCCATTTATTTGATGTGTTGTAGCTACTGTGGAAGTTACAGGGCCTCGGTAATAGATGCCTCTATGATTATCATTTCTTCATCTTGAGTTATTTACTTCTGTTAGGGCATGTTGCCTCATTTCTATTTAAACATTCAGAGATTTTGGATTTTGTCATTTTACTCCTTTCAGTTGTTGGATTATTTCGTTGGATTATTGTATTTAGTATTTAGGCTGGAAGTATTCATTCTAGTCACATTTACTATTCCATTTATTTTATTTCATATGATATTGTTTTGAATGATGAATGTTTAGTTATTCGTTAATTTTGTTTATATCAATTGAAAGATAAAATTCTGACATCGACCCTTTTAAATATTAGTTGGTTAATGTTAATAATAAAGTTTACGACAGTGATGCATATTCTGAACCAACTGCAATATTTCCCAAACTCCTCATTGTCAAATTAAGTACCATGATCAGTGATGAAGGCATAAGGCATCCCATAGAGACATATGATCTACTTCCATATGAACTGAAAGTCTCTCTGATAAGGCATATCAATCAAGGGCTCAGACACACCCATTTGGTGAAGTAATACACTGCTACAACTAAATACTTAAACCTTCCATTGTTAATAGACAATGCGTCAACTGGGTCAATCCCCCAAATAGCAAACGGCCAAGGAGAAGTGATGGCAGTTAGGGTAGCTCCCGGTCTTATATAAATAGTGGCAAACTTCTAGAAATTATCAAACTTCTTGGTGAAAGAAACACAATTTTCCTTTATCTTCGACCAATAGTAGCCTTGTATAGCTATTCTTTGTACTAATGATCGACCGGCTGAATGACCTCCTCATTAGACTTCATGCACCTCCTTGATCAAGTCATGTACTTCAGAGCGATGAACATATTAAAGTAGGGAGATAGTGTATCCCCTTCTATACAAAATGCCCTTCTCTAGAACATAACTGGTTGCTTTATATCTCAGCTTCCTACTTCTCTCTAGTCAGATGGTAGCACTCCTTTGTTAATGTAGTCTTTAATTGGATCCATCTTGGAAGGTCCCAATTCTATGGAGATAACATTGAAATCTTGCACATTAATGCTTTTATGTTCAGCTCGAGCGTTCTCTACTCTAGGGATTCTGACCATCTTGACTGTAATAAATAGATATATAACCTCAATAGCTTTGTTCAAATACCTTACCATGAGTTCTCCTTTAATTCCATATATTTGAAGCATTTCATTGAAAATAAGTTGAGAATACCTATGTTCTATCACCTTATCGGTACCTAGTGATAAAGCTAGTTCCAAACCCGTGACCAATGCCTCGAACTCGTCCTCATTGTTGGAAGCTTAAAACTAAAAATGTACAGCGTATTCCACATCTTGGTCATCTGAAGTGTTGATGAGAAGTCATGTTCCACTACCAGTGGCGCATGAAGATTCATCCACAAATAATTTCCAACTGGAATGTCCCCATTGAAGTCTTCCTCTAATAATTCTACATGTCTTGAGCAAATGTTATTTATGGTTGATTGGCAACAATCTTAGTTTGCTTTTGATTCAAGATCTCTTTCGAAGAAGTATGATCGGCAGGCAAACTTGGATTATTGATCAGCTTCGGGTATGTGAATTTTGTAATTAAATCTGTTACTGCCTGCCCTTTCAATGCAATTTTTATCCCATAGACAATCTCATATTCCCCTAATTTAACTTCCCAGGACATCAACCTTTCAGAATTTTCTGGTTTGTAAAAAGCTTGTCACAAAGGCAAATCAGTGTACACCACAATAGTGTGGGCTTGGAAATATGGTGTCATTCTCCTAGAGTCTTTATTACGTGCAAGTGCTAAGTTTTCCAAGCATGGATATCTGATTTCTACTCCTCGAAATACTTTGTTGGTGTAGTAAACAGGCTTCTGAACTCCTCCTTTTAGTCAGATTAAAGCCAAACTAACATCTGACTCTGAAATATCCAAGTATAAATACAACTTTTCCCCCAAAACTAGTAGGTAGAGTAATGGTGGAGATCCCATATATTTCTTCAACTCTAAAAAATCTTTCTCAAATTCATTATTCCACTCAAAGGTCTTTTGAGCACCTTGAAAAATATAAGACACTTGTCTGTTGCTCGGGACAATCAAAGCAGCATCTAGGTAGATAGTACCCTAAGAGCATAAATCTGTAAGCTCGTGTCTCTAGCCTTTAGGGTCTTCTCTCATCTATTACTTTTTTTCCCATCTTCCTTCATTCCTTGAGTCATCAGATGGACTAAAGGTATCCGTTTAGAAGAAGGTCGCCAAGAGCTAAAGCAAATTCTGGTTAATCAGTTGAGTTGGTTTCTTCGGAAGGGCTTTATAAGAAAGTTCCTAATAGAACCACTCCGATAGGTCCTTGTGACTGTTAACAAAGGAATACATGGACTAAAGGTCGCCCTATTTCAGTGGGAACTTGATGAGTCGATCCACCTACACGTCTTGCTTCTACTGTTATATCGGGAGTTACTCCACGTATTACTCGACATAAAACGGATAGTGGATTTGTTTTTCTACGAGGTGACAGACTGAGAGAACAAAGTGGACTAAAGGCCAAGAAGAAGAGAGGAAGCTAATAACGTTTACCGCAAATTTTTTATTTCTAAGAGTTTCCCTACCTATCCCGTTATAATAAAGCACCCAAAAAGCAAGCTACGTTAGAGTTGGTCCACTTGCTTTATTTGAACAGGAAAGATAGCTGAAACTAGCAGTTATATTTCTCTTCTTGAGAGTCCCTTTACTTGGGCTTCTTCCCTTAGACTATATAATTGTAGGAGGTTGTTCGAATCATCAGTGTTAAGCATAACATGAAGTGGATATCAAATCTGCGATTGTTTGGGTTATTGTGGGAACCCCGCCCATTTCCTCCAACAAATGTTTGCCACTCAGCTGGGCCACTTTCCTTATTTCGACCAGGGGCAAATCCTTATCCCTACTTTCAATAGGCTTCTTTCCTTCTTTTTAGCCTTTTCATTTTGGCATCACCATTTCAGCGACAAGCTGTTACCTGTGTCTGGAAAATATAATCTCTGATGGTCAGGGTCAGTCAAGTTGATGTCGTGCCTACATGGAATGGACAGTCTCTCATAGTGTCCGTCCCACCAGACACCATCCCGTCAATACAAACGGTTACATATGGCCTACTAGGAGTTATGTTTTCTGAGGACTCATAGAACACCTTATTAATTCAACTGTCCTTTCAACCAAGAGTTGTCTTATATCAATGAATGAGAAGGAAGAGAGCCAGCGACGGAAGACAGTATATGCGCTAATTCGACCTATTTCTTTATGTATTAAGCAATCTCAATGCAAAAAATTTCCTAGAACGAGATAGCCTGAGAAGTTAGCGATCAAAGCCCAAAATACGAGGTACTTTATTTCTTCGTTTAGCCTTTATGGAAGCTTTAACAATTTATGAGTATATATATATATATATATATATATATACAGAACTGCTCTTGTGCGGACCAGTTCGCATTTTCAGAGTGCAGACCGGACACATGTCACCCAGCGGTGAACCTAGAAAAAAGAGATAGTGTGCCTATAATTTAGCCAATAATTTCTAAACTCACTACCTAGTGACACATGTCCGGTCTGCACTCTTAAAATGCGGATTGGTCCTCACAAGAGCATTATTTGATATAAATATATATATATATATATATATATATATATATATATATATATATATATATATATATATATATATTACACACATGCACCCAGTTACACATACACACCAGCATAGTTGTTTGTATATATATAGTACTGCTCTTGTGCGGACCACTCTACATTTTAAGAGTGCGGACCGGACAACCCAAAAAAGAAAGAGAGTGTAGTCGATATATGTATATATATATATATATATATATATATAAAGAGAGAGAGAGAGGTTCAGAATGTAACAACCCGCCTAATTTTGGGGTATTTTAAATTAATTTCTGGAAAATGGTGGAAAACATAGTTTTTTATTTAATTATTTTTCTTGCCCAAAAATGTTGGATTTTATTTTTGAAAACGAGAATTTCAAGCGGTTTCGAAATCGAACTTAAAATTGATTTTTAAATGCTTTTTAAAGTTTATCCCTTAAGTCATTTTTAAGTCGGCAGTTTCAAAATTACTGAGTGATCGATCGATCGACTCTCGGGGATCAATCGATCGACCCCTTCAGGTTTCGTGCGCAGCAGGTTTCTGTTTTGACGAACTTTATGATTTTAAAAATCTTCAACCTAATTATATAAATGGACTTCGAGGCTAGGTTTTTGAAACACATATTCTACAAACCCTTGAGTAGCGGACTCTCTATTTTTCCATCATCTTCCACCTACAAACCCTAGCCTCCATTAAAACCACTTTTTAAGCTCAGTTTTAAAGGGGTGGACTAATATGTCCCAAGTTGATTCAAGAGGAGTCTTTGATCCATTTTTCGAGAGGAACTCAAATATCTAATCAGTTTTCTACATCTAATCATAGGCATGTTTATCCTATTATTTTCCCTTAGTGTTATATGTCTTGATTGTAGCCTCCATTAAATTCATGCTTTCTAAAATAACTTATGAATGTAATTCTTAAAGAAATCAATATTGGGACTATTTTTCATGAAATATTAATATTACCTAATACTCATAACCTTGTTGTTCTTTGGGTAGTGTTTGGGTCGCCGATTATGTTACTGGTATGCGCATGTAAAGGAGCCCTTAGAAAGTAAATTATGTTATTTTATGGGAAAACCCTAGATTAATTTGGTTACTTATGTTGGAAAATAATAATCATGATACGACTTGCATGTAGTTGTTATTCTAAAAATCATAATATTTATATGTCCTTAATTTCAGACATTTAATTAAAATTAAGCGATTGGGAATTTAATGTTGTTATTAATATTGTTATAAATTGTTAATTGTGCTACTTTATGGAAATATTATAATTTTGATATCTCGGGGACGTTGGGTAATGTAGGCAATTTGTTTTCACCCTTTTTATAGCATACTTGTTAGGTATGGGACTAGTAAGTAGCGCTTAGTTGCGATTTATGCTTTCTAAGTATGGGACTAGTTAGTGTGAGTCTATGCGAGTTATATAATTTGGGGTGGGGGATGAATTTCTACATTATACCGTCGCTACGTTAGCCTAAGATTGGTGTCTAGGTGGAGTAAAATTTTTATAGTCATCCTATACTTCGGATAGGACGAATTTGTGTTTGAGAACTCTTAGTTGGGACTAAGGGGTATTTTGAAATTTTTCACATCGCTTTTAAGGGTGGGGGAAATTAAATTTGAATAATGAGTCTGAGAAATTTTGGAAACTAATACCTCATGATAAAACGGGTATTAAAATTTATTGGTGCCATAATGTGTCGGGGCCGACGGTCTAAACGGTTTAGAGGATGATTTATGTCGTGTCGTGTGTGGAACCTTGTCATATCGCGAGGATTGCAGGATAAAAATGGATCAGACGGCGGCCTTGATAAGGGGACGGATGTGTGGTTGGAACCTTGTCATATCGCGAGGGCCGACAGTTTAAAATGGGTCAGACGACGGCTTTGACAAGGGGAAGTATATCTTGGTAAATCATCTTCGTGGTTCATTTAATTAAATTTAACATTTTTGGGAATGCGGGTAAGTTAAAATAATATTGGTGTGGCATACTTTAAAGAAATCCTTGCGGGTAGTTAGTAATTTATTTTTGGCAATTAATTATCTTTTTAATTAAAATATTCCATTGTTATGGTTGATATATATAGCACTATTGTCTGGGTTCAAGAACCCTAATTGAGAGGAGTATCCAGTATTCATGCTCGGGGCTTTGGCTCTAACACATGCGTTGACTAATCTTTTCAGGAATTAATTTGGAGTAGTTGCATAGAATTTATGGAAGATCTTTTGAAGATGCAGCTGGAGCTATTTTTATTGCTTTAGTAGTTAGATTTTTATTCCGTCGTATTTATTATGAGACTACATTTGAATTATATTGGGCCATTCGGTTCCAAAGTTGTCTTGAGATTTCAGTTGAATTTTAATTATTTTATTATTGAGATATTTTGAGATTGCATGTGATGGATTTTATATCGCACTTTGGTATTCTATCAGGTTGATGTTATTAGTATTTGGGATTGATCAAATTATTTATCTTGTGGATTAAAATTTTATATATCTCATATCTGTTACATGCTAAGAATGATATTTAATTTACTCTCACCCGGCTCAATTTTAGTGGTCGCCGACGCCAGAATTTAACGGGGTGTGACACAGAAGTGAACATAAAAGATAAACATTTTAATGGACCTTAACAAAAAACACCTAACACCCAATCAATTTTAATTCTTATGTTGTAATTGGTCCGCACTAGTGGCAACGGACACGCATGTTTTTTTATACACCCATACACGTGTAATATGCATGTCCGTTGCCGCTGGCGCGTGTCGATTGCCATTGGCGTGGACCAATTACAACATAAGAATTAAAATTGATTGGGTGTTAGGTGTTTTTTGGTTAAGGTTCATTAAAATGTTCATCTTTTATGCTCACTTCTGAACCTCTCCATATATATATATATACTAGGTGGTACTCGTGCCGATGGCACGGTGAAATAAAAAGTCAACATAAAAATAATTTAACTTTATTGCATTATACCCCACCTCTATTCCTCTAGCCCATGGGTCATAATAATTGTGTACCCATGCCGATGACACGGTGTGCCCGTTCGAATGGCACGGTGTAAAATTGAACTCTAAATAAAATTCATTAAAATGTTCATACAAAACCCTAGCATAACATTTTTTATGAGCATCTCCCAACCATTTTTGTTAAATTAATAAAATAAAATTGAACTCCATTCCAAACATTAAACTCAATAAGAGTTGAACTCTCCCATGGTGTTTTTCTGTCTTTATTAATCTCCATTAATTTTTAATTTGTTTATAATTGAAGATTAATACCAATTTCAGATTACCAAACATCGTGTAAAATTGAATTTTGTTCTCATTTCAAATTAATTCACAATGAAATACTTAACATAATTAAACAATTTGCGTAGGTGAGATGAAAATAATCATATTATGAAATATATGTCATCTATAATAAATATTTCTATTGAGATGATGTACAATTAACTCAATCTGTAAAAAAATTATAATTTAATTGGGAAATCCTATGAAACATGAACAAAATTATATTATTAATTGAATAAAAAACAATAACAAAATAATTATTTTTTATGGTTTGTGATATCAACTTCATAGAAAAACTACGGTGTGGGAGCCCAAATGTGGGACTCCAGTGCGGTATGCTTTTAAAAAAAAGGTTCTTATTTTTTATTTTTTTTTTGTATGAGTTATAAACATTTCAGGATAACCCTATAAAACAATTAGCTTAAAATGATATTGAAGAATGTATTTAGTAATTGTTTAAATACGTGAAAGAATCTAATTTAAAGGTTTTGAACATAGATCTCCCATAAAACTTACAATGTCTCTACGTAATTATCAGCACAATTAAGTAGGCAATGAATCATTCCTGGTACATTGTGCATTAAAAAACTCAATATCATAAAAGATATATAGTCAGCACAGCACACAATAAGCAACACACCCTTCTCCATCAAGTTCTAAAACAAAGAAAAACTTTACAAACTAATTACAGACACAATAAAGTCGGAAAAATTGGTTAGAACTTAAAAACTAAAAGCAAAAAAATGAGAGGGGATAAAGAACCTTAGATTTGTAACGTTGGTCCAAACTTAGATCTGTAACACAAAATCAAAATCTAACTTTCTTTTTAATGGTTCTTATGAAGAACCCGTGATCTGAAAAAAATACACATTCAAACACATATATGAAAAAATACACATTTAAATGTAAAACTTTGCACCATGAAACGAAGAGGTCTGATCATGGTAGCAGTTAATGGTAGCAGATCTGGAAAACATAAAACGAAGAGGTCTGGTCATCTTGAATTGTGTGTCACACAAAAAATTTAGATTACCATTTTTCATAAACAGTAATAATTATGGAAAGAGACGTCAAGAACAAATTAAGAATTCAAAACTACAAATCAACACCATTGATGACCACAGAGTCAACTTTAAAGGCTTAAATAAAACACCAACCCGGAAAATCAAATATTTAGGAAAGCAATCTTACAACATGATACCATACCCAATCTCCAACTTGAGTAGCACCGAAGGAAGCTTGTGATGAAACCTTCGATGTTTCAACACATAAAATCCAGCAATAAGGGCCATAGAAAATTCCAAACAGAGCTGTGACTCTGGGGTCCCGCCAGCTCAGCAAAATACTGTAGCCTCTCCCCTTGGGTTGGCAGGACACCAACCACCGTCTGAATCCTCCCCGCAATGCTTCTCAGATGATCGTACCCGTACCTCATGGGAGAGAGAAAAATGTGACTTAAAGTGATGAATATTAGGGACCTATAAAATATAAATGAAAAAAGCTAACATGGGAGAGAGGGAAAAAAAAAGCAAACCTTAGTTTAGTGAAATTTCAAAACCCACGAAAGAACACATGGAATAACTCTAACATATGAACCACTCCAAACGGTGCTCAAAAAAATAAAAAATAAATAGAGAAGGGTTTCAAGGTACGGAGGAGAGAAAGAGAACTTATAGCAAAACAAACACTATCTTCTGACCAAATCACTATCAGAACTTACAACAAACTTACAGGAGAGAATGGAGGGCTGGCGGTGGCATGGGTTTTGCGACACAGAGAAGGGTTTCAAGGTGAGTATTTGATCGAGAGTTTCCTGACCAAATCCCAGATAAAAAACTCAGTCATAAATTCAAACCCAATACTCAGTCAAAAAACTCAATTGAACTGAAATCCTCCTTCACCTATGCTCCGATTGAGATGGTAGCTTATTTACCTATGCTCTAACGTAGAAGGTAGAGGGAGAAGACTTGAGTTGAGTTGCAGAGGGTTTGAAATCCCCTATTGTGAAACCCTTGAGCCCTGTTTTGAGGAAGAGTGAGTGGGTGTGTAAGAGTCAGACACAGTGGCAAAGTGTTCAGGAGAGGGATGAGAGGGAGAGGATGGGTGAGAGTGGCGTACTGACTGGGATGAAGAGGATGTGAAATAAGGAGTTATTTTCTAGAGCCTTGTGTTCCGTCCCTTTCAATATGAATATCTGAGTACAAAATGTTTTCTCGAGCCATGTGTTCCGTCCCTTTGAATAGTAGTGTACTGGTTTTACTAATTTTTCATGCAATCCTCCTTTGGGCACCATCCTCAGCCCTTACGTAAATTAAATGTCAACCGTCAGTTGATAAACTCCAAACCAATCAACTTTCGATCTCAGCCATCAGTTGGCCTAGACAAAAAAATCCCTCCTCCTTTATTATATATATATGAAGTAATACTCTTGCGTGAACTATCCCACATTTTAATAGTACGAATCGGACATGTGACACATGGCAGTGAACCCAGAAAAAAGAGAGAGAGGGTGCCTATACTTTAGCCGATAATTTCTAGGCTCACCGCCAGGTGACACATGTACGGTCCGCACTGTAAAAATGCGGGACACTCCGCACAAGAGCATTATATATATATATGTGTGTGTGTGTGTGTGTGTGTGTCGGTATACACGCATGTGTCATTTAGAAATAAATAAATTCGAGATAAAAATAACGTGTTATTATTCATAATAACATTAGTTATATGCATATTTTGTCGAGAAAGAAAAGTAGCACTCTATTTAAACCAAACGGTGACTATAAGTCGACACGGTAAAATGCCACCTTTTTAAACTTTAAAAATTCATATCTTTTAAACCATTGATCAGAAAAATACATGGAAAGTACCTTGAAATCGTGGTGTCGGGTAGAATTTTTTATATAAAAATAGTTTTAATTCGACATGATTTTTGACAATACCATATTTGAGTCATTGTGTCAGTTAAATGATCCAAATAAACTTTAAAATATTATTTTAGGATATTTTCCCTAAGCAAATTATTCGAACATGTTACAACTATTAGGCAGAGATTTTTACTCGAAACGTATACGGGTTATATATAAATACGAGTTCGTGACCAGCATACTCACGACAATGTAATTACGAAAAGTGACATCTAGAGTGAAATATTTATTTTTAGATTATTCATAGTAACGCTTTCTTTAAAAATTATAGTTAAATATAATAAAGCACAAAAAATCAGACAAGCTCGCTCTACTCAATACACTTGTAGCTTTTTCTATCTCTTCAATAGTAAATTTTAACATTTGTTATTTCCTATTGATTTCACTCTGTGGTAACCAATTTAATTCCAAGTATATGTAGAAATTACCATACTCATATTTATCATATTCTCATAATTTATTTTAAGTGTGATCATTTGAATTTATTAAACCTTTCTCATCTAATAACTGGTATCATGAAGAATCGTTTTAATGATTGATTCAGTTCACCTCTACACATTTGTGCAAATATTTATATTATGAGCATCAATATTAACTAGAGAGTAGAATGTTGCGTTATCCCGCGAAATTTTCTATTTGGCCTAATAGTCTTAGAAGTTTGAGAGATGAATTTATTACTACATACATATAAGTTCCACGAGGATAGTGTGACTATTCAGTTAATTTTTTCCAAAGATTTTGGGTTGATTTTATTTTGTTATACTGATGGCTTACTTATTTCTATACCCCCGTAATGAGCTGGTAAAAATTGAATTATCAATTCAAAGATCCTTGATTTTCTTTATGTGACCCTTAATGTGCTGGTAAGTATGAGATTATCAGTTCAGACTCCTTGATTTTCTTTAATATTATTATGGAAAAACATTTGCTTCCACTTCATTTGATAAACACTGAATTCTATATACATTCCAAACTCTCTTTATAGTTATACTGGTTATAGAACTAGTAAAACCTATTAAGCAACTTTGTTGATTCGTTTTCGTCCAGTTATTTTGTGCAGGTACCAATAGACAATGACAAATACTCTACGAATTATAGTGCAGCAGTTTGAGATATGCAGAGAAATCATAGACGAATAAGCTTGAACTACAGTGTAAGACAGTTTAACTTTAATAAATTCTTAATTAGCTTAGTATGAATGGATCAATTATGATTTAGAATTATTTTAAAATAACATCCGCCCCCGAGAAATTAGGGTATGATATAAAAGGACTTGTCAAATTCTATAAAAAAAATCCCCAAAAAATCTTATAAAAATTCTACCAAAGCAAATCTATTTTATATTTCAAAAATAAAATTTTCCTACTTATACTACTTATTATGTGGATTGTACTTTGGTGCGGATCATTTTTTGATGTCATTTTGAATTCTTTTATCATTGACATAGAGTCTGATCGTGTGAAATATCTTCAATAAATTACGACACACCTAACCTACATTTTGTCAACCGAAATTATGACAATAAGGGAACATTGTTCTTAAAAATCTCCCCCATTGTCAATTTTGTGATAAAAATTAAGAACGACTCGACAAAGATAAATCAAAATAATAATAAATCATATTTATCAATTTCTACACCAGCCCCCAAACCCTCGAGACTCGATATGCAAGATAGGCATGATCTTGTACTCACCGCTCTCTTCACCTACACACAGATAACACACCTCGTGAAGAACAAAAAACACAAGAGAGATAATAATAATAATAATAAATAATAATCCAAATGATTAAGTAAAAATACAATGCATGCACATATAAAAGTTACTTTTACTCTCCATAAATTTAAAATACTATCCCTCTGAAACTAAAAAACACTCCCACTTACACTCAAATCTCTCGGCTTTTTTATCACAAAAAGACAAATGAAAAAACAAAAGCTAAAAGAAATAATTGCAACGTATCTCAATTAAAATTAAAATTAAAGTTAGATACTAGGGTATTAAATAAAATATATTCCCCACACTCAACTAAACCTAGCAACATAAACGATATGATCATGAAAACTCAAAGGTTCTAGAGTGGGAGTAAGAAAATATATGCATGGGATTATGAATCATAAAAAATATATAACAATTATGATATAGCATCGAATATCAAAATATTCAAATTTCAGTTAATAAAACGAAATAAAAAATTTAAAAAGTGGCAGAAACATGAGTGGTTCTCTAATGTGAGATATATCCAAAATCGAAAATCCTATACAAGATATCAAATGAGAATGTGAATGATATCAAAACCTAAAAAATAGATTATTCTATCCATATTTTGTAGAAACCTAAGATTCAACCCATAATTGAACACACGAAAAATTCAACCATACTGAAAAAATATTAAATTCATAAAAGGTTCACACCAATTAAGACCAAAACTTAACATGCAAAAGTTAAGCGAGTTAATAGGGTCAACAATCACATGAAATGTTTCTTACATGCACAATTTCAAAATTCTAGAAACGAAAATACATGACCCGGTTGAGTGCAAACACATGCAATATAAAATTCGGGTAAAATTGAGGATACACCCTAGTTCAACTCATGTAAATGTGTTCGATATGGAAGTGACTACTACATATGCAATATAAGTTGTTCTTGATGAACTCCTAAAGAGGTTAAGCAAAACACAAGTAAAGACAATCTACCCTCTTAAGTTCCTAATCAACAATTAGGGTATAAGATAGGATGATGTTTTCCAAAAAATTTCAATCATCCCAAAACAATTTCTATCCACAAAAAAATAATGAAAATCCTTTTATATTTTAACTATTTTTTCAAAACAATAAAAACTCTTTTTATTTTTTTTATTTTTATAACAAAAAAGAGCTAAAATTAAAACATACTACATGTCGTACATATATATATGTAGGATATAAATATGATGCAGTCAATGAAATTCACTGAAACCCTAACCTAAAATGACATACTTGTCATCATGATCGGGACAAGCTAACTCATCATTAATCATATTTCTCATATACCTAGTATTTCTCTTAACTCAATTTCTTGGGGAGGAGATGACTTCTTTAAATCCCCTATGAGCTATTGGGCAGTTTTAACTAGATATTCAATATGCTCTTATGTATTTTCCATAGTTCCAAAGTGTGGATTAGGAGATATACCTATGTCCTCCTCTAGCTGGTAACAATACTACTTAAGGTGGCCATTCATTTTACATTAAGTGAAATAAATTGGTTGACGGGTGATCACCTTCATTGGCTTAGAGACTTCTCTAAGTGGATGACGAGTTGCTATCAACTTGGGACCTTTGATAATGTTGACCTCGACTTTCGAGAAAAATTCTACAGTCTTATCATAGCTAAGGACAATCTTTCCCTTTGAGGATTTAGTCGATGCCAAAATCATGTTCTCGTATTTTTTGGATATATCCTTAAGAAGGTTAACCTTTAGCTGTAAAGAAAAGTCTAGGTCTTTATTTATCCTACCATTATCTTCTTCAAGTAATATTTGAGTCGAGACGGATCAAGTGATGCTCGCTTTAGGCTAGATACCTTCTCGTGTAAGAGATGTATCTCTTTATCCCATTCTTTAATATTATTAATAAGATTATTCTCACAGGCCTGAAAATTTTCCTAAAATATCTCTTTCTCCCTAAGAATATAAATCTCGTCTTTATACGTCTTAGGCTTGGAGCCTAACTTAAGGTTTACCTTATCCAATTGGAGAGCCATCTCATAAATCTCTGAGTAAGCCTTTTAGATGTCAAGCTCATCATCTCCTTTATTTTCCAAGGTAATGTCATCACGGGATCTCTCAGAATGGGATTACTCGCCAACGTCCTCAACCTTTTCTTTAATAAGGAAAGTTTCAGGACTAGCTTCATCTTAAGTTTAAAGAGGCAGTAAAAGTTGTGTAGTTATGGTCACGGGGTGACCTATTAGTGTCAGACTCTGACTTACTATAACTGTGGGTGGCATTTAATGACTTTTCTTACCCTCCGGTTTTAGATTCATGGGACACTCAAACATCTTATATACTAAACCCTCACACCCATAACATCTAAGTGAATCCTTATGCTTTTTATCTCATCTCCCCGAATATTCATCCCACCCCCACCCCCATTATTTACAAATTTCTCAATGTTTATAGATTTAGTAAAATTAGATCTTTCTTTCATAAATTTTTTGATTTTTTTAATCAAATGGGTAAAATCCTATTTTCAATTCCCAATTTTTCATCGAAATCGGTTTCATCTGCCTTATGGGATTTTAAAGTGATGCCCTTGTCCTTTTTAGGCAGAAGAGAAAACCTTTGAGTTCTTTAACTCTTATCTTATCCATGTTTCCTAAAACTTTTAAGGTCGTGATGCATGAAAGAAACCTAGGGAGGTAAAGACCTCAAAATCTCACACACTACCTTATTATTTGGAATTTTCTCACCCAAATTAATCAAGAGCTTTCTATATAGTAAACTTTAGCGTAGAACTCATCAAAATTCTCATTCTTGTGCATCAAAAACATCTTAAATCAGGGTGTGAAATTTTTGTTTTTTGAGGTACGTACGGTGTCGGTACCCTCGTAAGTAATTTGGAGTACTTCCCATGCCTCTTAAGACATTTAACACATCACAATCTGACATAACTCCTCTGAAGTGACCACATAAAATAAATCACTAAGTCTCCAAGAATTATAGCTACTTAACCTATAAACATATTCAACCCAATTCTCTATGGGTTTAGAGATAAATATTCCTCCTACCTTAGTCGTGAGATGTATCCACTCCTTTTTCACGGCTACCCAAACCCGCTCATCAAAGGACTTAAGGAAATATTTCATATGCCCCTTCCAATACCCTTAATTAGACCCATCAAATAAAGGTGGTCTAGAAACGGATTGACCCTCTATAGAAAAACCTCCTAACTCATGCATGAGTAAATTTAGACAACCGATTTATTCCCAGTTCGAAAAACATGATTTTCTAATGGTCGATAAGTTTTAATTAATCTCAATTAAATTATTATTAAATTAAATCTGATTAACAAATCTATCTTACGTTAAGAAATATTAAGTCAACGTTAATTGATTAAAATAAATAAATATAGTCAAAATTAAATAATTGGTTTAATTTGTTCACAATTAAATTAATTACATCCCATTTTACAAGTTACCTAATCAATTAATTTGGTTCAAATTCTACATGTGACGATAGAAATCGACAATGGCATAAATATAAAAGCAATCATACAATAGGGACACGAATATTTAATCTAAAAAACCTCTGGGGAAAAATCACATGCACTCATCCCAAGCACGAGTCCCCTATTACAAAATATTTCATATTTTACAAAAGGACATACACGACTTACAATCCTTGATTTGACCACAGCCATAAATCTTCGGCATTCGAAACCTTGACCTTCGTAGTAATAATTATGTCAATATCCACTGCAGTTTTGCCTTGACAACCAAAGCCCTTAGTCTTTACTATCCATCGATCTATGAAACGAGGCATCTGTTCAACTACCCATCGCAGTTTTGACTTTTGGCTCACCAGTCTCACAAGTGTGCCTTAGATTTCTATCTAAGTCAACTGTATCACCGATCTTCAACCTCAGCAAGGTTTGATCACAACCAAAGCTAAACCACATAAAATTTGTATTTTAAATTGATGGAAAAACTTCATTTAAAAATTGATCTTCATTTTGTTCCAAAAGTGTTTCTTAAATCTTGAAAAAAAGAAATAATGGGATTGGGATATTTTTAGGGTTTTAAAGTATCACAAAAGATTCTGTAAAACAAAAATTAAGTTCATAAAAAAGTTAATTACAAAACTTTCTTTATATAGATTTTACATCATAATTTAAAAGGAGTCCTCTAAGATTAAAATATTTAAACAAAAAAAGTAATCAAATAAATAGTGTCACCCTTCACTTAACCCACTTTAATGGTTCAACACCGACCGCTATAGCGCATGTGGTTGACCACTATTGAAGTCAAACCATGTTGTGATTATGACTTCATTACCCGCGATCACGGGTTATCAAGTTTGCAGCACCCTAGCTGGTTCAACACGGACATTATATATTATTTTCTCTTTCTCTTTATATGGCTTTTGAGATAACATCTGTATGTTGAACGATTTTTAGGAACGTTCTTAAATGTCAAAAAAGATGTGTCCCTGAAAATATTGTAGCTTAACAGTTAGAAAAAGGCTTGTAAAATTCTTTAAAAATCCCAAAAAATATTTTTAAAGCTCATTTAAAAATTATACCAAAGTAAAATAATTTATATTTCAAAAAAAAAAAATTTGTCCAGTCATAGTACCTATTGTGTGGCTTGTACTTTGGTCCGATAGATGTTTTGATATTGTTTTGAGGTCGCTTTATTGTTGACTTGGAGTCCGATTGTGTGGAATGTCTTCAATAAATTACGACACGGCTAACATATATTTTATCAACTAGAATTATGACAATGAGAGAACTTTGTTTTTAAAAGGATATAAATAATAAATGCTAAATGCTAAGTCACAAACCACCAAAAAACTTGAAACAAAAAACAATTTCTCACTCTCCTTGCCTATTCTTTATAAAGCTATTAAGATCTCAAAAATTAGACTTGACATTGTGAAAGGTTTCCCTCACTTGATCTAGCTAAAAAGTTTATTTTACGTTGATATGCTTTAGAAGTCTGTGAAGAGAAAGAACCATAAGATAAAAACACATTTCAAATTTCATC
This sequence comes from Sambucus nigra, assembly GCA_949130495.1. Classification (NCBI taxonomy): domain Eukaryota; kingdom Viridiplantae; phylum Streptophyta; class Magnoliopsida; order Dipsacales; family Adoxaceae; genus Sambucus; species Sambucus nigra. The sequence continues at coordinate 502,177,831 of OX422209.1, forward strand.
AATAGTCGCTGATAGTTGAGAATTTAAAGAGGAAGAAAACTGAGTATCCAAATATCCTTGATAAGTAGTTTGCATGGCAAGCTCACGAGAAGGATGTGGAACACGACATTGAGGAGGCACAGCATGCGGTGGTACTTTAAGACCTTCATAATTGCCTAACAGAGTGATTGATCGATAATACGATTTCATTGTGATGATTGCATCAGTTTTTTTGTAACTTCATCTCGAATAATTAAAACGTCAAAGTCCAAAAGCAAGCACATCAATCAAATGAACAAAAGTCAATACGTGTGACTTTATCTAGTCCTTCAAACAATTCATATGATAAGGTCAAACATCATGAACGTCAAATCCAAATGATATGAATCAATTCTAATGGCATGAAACAAGTACCCACATTCCATGCAAGTCTTGTGTGGATGCATAGTCGGTAAAATACTTATGGATACCACCATATTAAGAATGTAAAAATACTTTACCAAAAAGACTTGAGGAAAATTCTTGAAGGACCAATGAGGGTCGTCGTCATCACTCAAAATCATACTAGCTTTTAATATAGAGAGAGCAGGACTAGTCTTTAAGAACGGGTAGTTGGATTTATTTAGCTCAAGATTGTAGTGATTTGTAATCATCTATATCAATATGCACACTTTCACACCACGAACCTTAGCATTAATAACTTTTACGCCCAAATCGTCTTTTTCCCCCACCATGTCAGATGCATAAAATTCTCTAACCATGTTCAGATAGCATTCCATGGTTTAAAACAAAGACCATTCCATTCACGCTTTCTTAAAATCTGAGGTACATGAGTCTCGAATAGAAAATTCAAATCAATAGAACCTTCCCAATGCATAAAGTGCTCAGAGAATAAATCATCTAATATGGAACAAGTGTAGGTAGATATCAACGCATTGAACATGATTTGGGATCCATATCAATAGCCTAAAATTATAAACCAAGATAAAAAGCACAAAAATTCTATGAGTAAATAAATATCGGTAACTTATAATCCAAAGGATCTTGAACCAAAAATATATGAAAGAGTTTCATGTAAGACAACATATTAAACAATCATAAACTCTCACATACATTTAACATTAGATCAACAAAGTCCTAAATATATGGAGCGAGGTAATAAATTAGAAGGATAAAATTAAGAACAACTACTCAAAGCCAAAGAATATTATCTCGAGATAAGTAAATTTATTAATCATAGACAAAATTCATAATCAAACTAACAAGCTATAACACCAAAACTTAGGATCTAAAGAAAGATAAATTCACAAAATTTAGGAAGAAAACATACCAAGATGATAAATAGTCGCATAGATATAAAATATTATAACCCAAAGATATGGATATGGTTGTAAGGAGATGAAACTGGATGTGGAAATAGCCTGGTTTAGGTAGAGAAGTGTAGAGATTTGAACTAGGTTCATAAAATAATTGTATTGATGTCGAGATGATTTACTGAAGCAAAGGTCTTTGTTCGTTGGTTGCTAGTACTTCGTTGCAGCCCATATGTTCATAGCACGTGAACATATCCAAGGATTCCAAAAGTGCAGGAAGAGATGAACACGTAAGTGTATAATATAGTTTAATTGGTTTAAAGTAAGTAGATTATGTACCTTTAAAAATAAACTTTGATATAACCATAAATACTTTCAAAAATCATACTCAGGGTTCATGTTTATGTCAAATACTCTACTTAAAGAAAGTTTTAGCACTCAAAAGGCACAATGGTTCAAAATACAACCATTTAAAAAGAAAAGAGATTGAAAGAAATAACACGTGATAGAAGTGAACAAAATGAGCATTAAACCATAAAATATAAAATGAAGATTAATGTTTGATCTCACTATTGAAGATTTTGGATTATGTGACTTCGAAAAATATTCATTTATTTCCTCCATTTTCAAGTAGCAATTTTTTCTTCCTCATTTAGTGATCTTTAGTTAAAATCTTTCAAGTCTCATATCTTTAGTGTTGCCCAGTTCTAGATTCATCATAATTTTTTAGACATCACAAAAAAAATGCTTTTTCAAGTGAAGACTTTCACATAAAAACAATAGGCGGGGAACTTATTTCCAATTTTTAAAGGTAAGTACCCTTTTTTTCCCAAGTCGTAGTCCTGGCCACTTATCATGAATTTTTGAATGTTTAGTATTTTATTTTTTAAACACCATCATTAATCAAACTTCTCTCATATATTAGAATTACAAATGACATCCTTTTTCTCAAAAACCGTATGTATACAACTTTTAAATTCTTTTAGAACAAGAAAATAAATCCCTTCATATTGTTTTACATGATATTTTTCAAGTTATAGTGTGGCGTAATGTATGAGTAATGACAAAATACTCTAAAATTATAAAGCTTAATTTACTAAGGCATCAAGCTATAAAATTCTAAGCATGGACTAGATAAGCCATAAAAGTAGTTAGTTGCACAATATTTAAGAATTTAGGTTAAAATGTATCACATGGGGTATATGAAGACAAAAAAAAACATAGAGAATTATATTTTATAGAAGTACAGGTTTTCGATACGAACAAACAAAGATCAATACCAGCAAATGGCAAATGATGAAATTGAACCTATAAATAACCAAGGAATAAGATGAGAAATCTAAAGAACATACATATTTACAAATCCTAACTCAAATAACTTTGAGGAGGGAAATATCCTCCAACTCTTTGGAAGGTCGTCGATTTAGGTTATATAGATGTCGAGGTTCCTAGACCAATTATGGTGTATTCATGAGGTAGCGAAATCGAATATGACATTGGGAACAACCGTGGTTTCATTTCTCTTAAGGCCTTACCAGGGTCCCTATCATCTTCTTACCCTTTTGGGCCAACACACAGACTACCATTTAAGATCATAAAAGGAATTAATGGTAGAAGTAAAATGCAAAACTCTATTAGATGACCTATTATATGTCAATGGGAACACTTATAGGGTTTAGTACCGGGTTCCTTAAAGCATATTTCTTTCGCTTGAATAAAAAATATTTTAAATGTCACTCTTTATCATAGTAGGAACATGTGGACTTCACCTTCCTTTTGTTATTCATAAATGTCTCATTTTAAGAACAACTATCTAAGGATGGTGGGAAAATGGATTTTTATAGGGGGTGTGGATAAGAGACTTGACTAAAAGGAGATAAAAAATCTCATTTAAAAAGCCAATTCCACTATCGTCTTTCGATGATCTACCCCTAGTATCATCTTACGCAACTTGTGAGATATATCCTCTAAGTTAACCTTTAAAGTGAACTCAGATAATAACTCGATCTCTGGCACATAAATTTTTTTTAATAAGGAAATTTGCGAGTTTTCACTATCTTTCAAGGATTTCCTTAAGTACTAAAACTCAACACTAAGGAAGACATTAAAAACCACCCTCTATGACAAATGATCTATCAAAGGCCTCATTTTGATCATCTAAATCATCCTCATAACTCTCACTCACTAAATCTCTTCGTTCTTCAATGTTGGCTGGCATGGCAGAGAGTTTTATGTTATTATTCTCGTGTTCTATTAACTCATTAAAAATATGAGCTTATGCATTGTTGATGTCGTAATTCACACACTTACCATCCTCCAATGAAATATTTTTGTTAGCATTAACATATGCGGGAGGAAAATCAATTTTCTCTAAATCATCTCAATCATTAAAATTCCCTCGATCCATAAAAATTGCATAGTTATTGTTAGGAGTTTCTTAATCGGACTCTGAGTCATCATCGTCACTAAAATTATCTTCATATATATTGTTTCCACTACCTTGACTCGGTTCAGTAGGATAATTCATGTAATAATTTCCTTTACCACCACCTGTGTAACATGTGATGACACTTGGGGAATCTTGCTTGTTCTCCCCACTTCTTTTATCGGACTCAAACCCACACGGGTATGATTTTGAGTTGCCTTTGGTTTGAAATCCCTTTTTTTATGTCTTGGAAAATATCCTAGTGAATAAGGTCATACCTTCATCACTAATGTCAAGCAAAATAGAGAAAGGGACCTTGTGAGATTTCACTTTAAAAGTTATGTTCTTCTCTTGGATAGGTTATTTGGGGTGATAATTCAAATTTGTCTAATGTGTTTAAAGTGAGCCTACTAATTCTTTTACTATTATTATATAAGTTTGAGGTAAGGTTCGAACTTCTTCGATGACATTAACCTTTCCATGGAACTTAGTGGGTAGGCATCTAAGTATTTTATCAATGATTATTTTCTCTTTGATAATCTTTCCCAAATCAAACATCGAATTCACTAAGTCACTTAATTAAAAATAGTATTCATTAGAATTTTCATTCTCCTTTATGGCAAGAAGTTTAAAATGGGTGGTTATTTATATATATGGCCAATACATTTCCCCTGAGGCCTTAATTCTTACCCTTTGAGCTATTTTTATGTGCATACATTTTATTTGAATTTTATATGTTATTTGACTTTATATGTATGCTTTTTTAGGGTCCTTAAAGCTTCTACATGTGAATCGAAGCTCAATTCCCATAAAAAGGCATGTCCCGACTTTAAAAGAGGATGTCCAACTCTTCAAAGAAGTATTTGAGGAGTTTTGGATAATTTTTGGGCATTTTAGACAGCACAGAGCAGGATCTATTTTGCCTATGTCAGGATGTATTTTGCCATGTCAAGATGTATTTTGCTCCCGTCAGGATGTTTTTGCCCTATTAGGATGTATTTTGCTATAGCAAGATGTATTTTCCTTCTCCAGAAAATTACGACAATGCTATTAAGGGATTATAGTTTTAAGATAGTATATGTTAAGCTTAGAGGAGGACTATTTACATCATTCTAAGCTTAAGGGTAGTTCATACTTTTTACCAAGAAAGTTTAAGAGAAAGAATGAATGAGAAATAAAAGATATGTACCAAACTTAAAGCTAATTGAAGATTGAAGCCTTATTTTCATTCAAGATCTATGGCTTGATTTCTCTACTTTATCTCTATTTATATTTCTTTTGTATTATCAACTGTGAATTACTATATCTATATGGATAGGGTAGTGAATTTAATATGAATATTTTTAATTAGTCATTGATTGAATTTATAATATATTTATTGTTCAAGTTGAGTTAAGATTGTAGGGATTTCTCTTTATCCATATTGTGAAGCAACATGGATAGTTGGTGGATCTCCATAATTCTAATTCAAATGATTTTGATTGTTCATAATAGATCTTAATTAAGTATTGTTGATTAATACCTTCATACTTGATATTTGATTTCACATAAGTTTTCACCAAATTAATAGATCTCTATAATCAATCAATCATTTGTGTTAAGATTCAAATTGAACTCATGATCCCTAACCTCAACTCTCATTTGAATTCTGAATTACTTGTTATTTTGTATTTACTTTCTAGTTACCTTCATTTAATTTAATCAAATTCACATTCAATTTGATACTCACACAACATATTTTATAAAATACCTCTATAAGTGTAATTGATCAATAGTTTTACTGATATCCGTGGAATTCGACCCCGTACTCACCCGAATTTACTTATTGTTTTGTGGCTTGCACTTTGGCCATTGACAAACACTTTTTAACCACACGCATAATGCTTCACGGTGTAGGTTACTTCATAATTTTTTTTGTAAAACTTTCCATGCCTACTTTGACATAGAATACGTAAAAATGGGCCTAAAATCGCTTAGGCTATGCAAATAAAGACTACGTTTAAACCCTTAGAGTTCCACCCACTATCCTCATTGTCATTCTCGTACCAACTATATCAAATTTTGGGGACTTTAACATCATTGACTACGGTAATCGGAGGATTCCAACCAGTCAAAATGAAATTCTAAATTTGATCATCCAATGACATTAAGTGTGCCGTTATATGTATTTTCAAATATAAATAATTTTTACCACCAAAAGGAAGACTTCGGAGATATGAATCGCCATCTATATTGCAAATAAATGATCCAATCTAGGGTATTAAACCTAAAATAATGATACACTCTAATATCAGCTAAGAGTATGAGCTCTCGGCAGTAGCTACCCAATTAAAAATAAGTTGACTGTCGAGAGACAAATTTCTTTTTAACTAATAATGGGTTAAAATCATCCCAAAAAGTCTATGTGAAAAAATATTTTATTAATGTTAGAATTTAATCAATTTTATCTTAAATTTAATACAATTGATTCTAAAATGCGAAAAGATAAAACAATTCAGACAACATCAAATGTACGAGGGAAAATACAATTATGGCAAAAAATCTCGGTCAAAATAAACGACAAATGTCCTATGATACAATTTTATAAATAAAACAAGATGACTTGCAATAACACAATGCACCAACGGATAATCTACTACTTCACACCATATTCTCTGTGGAAAGTGCCAATGGCTAGATGATGCTACACAACCAAGATCGATTTTGAACTCACCCAATATCTTTAAATATTATGCCAACAAATATTCTCTAAATTGAAAGAACACTTTGTTCTGAGGCAACATAACCACCGAGCAACCATTGACTACATCCAAAATGTGTGAGGATATACTATGGTTTAAAAGATGAAGTAAAAGGTTTGGTTCCCTTTTAAAACTCACAAATGTATTTTTCAAGTTTGAAAGAAAGCCATACTCAAGAACAAACTATTTTGGAAAATAGTTTATCAAAACTAGGTTGAGTATGAAATTTTTTCTTTCAAGTACTCAAGAATGAATCACAAAGATTTAAAACACACACGAGATAACCACAGGATACCTCTATTTCTCTATCTACAAATAGGTCCGACAACCTTGCTCTGTATATATATAAACTATGAATATGTGTGTATGTGTGTGTTCAGTGTATGCATGTGCCGGTACATGTGTGTAAATGTGTGTGTAAATGTGTGTGTATATGTGTATGTGTGTATATATATGTGAATGTATATGTATGTGTATGTATGTGTGTATATATTTCCAATTCTTAAATCCTTGTTAGTAGAAAATTTGCCCAAGTTTAAAATTAGTGAAAAATACCCAAAACTCTATTTCCTAAACCGTAAAAATTAAGCCAAAATGACTAAACCCTAATGACTAAACCCAAACATCTAAATCCTAAAACCTAAACCCTAATACTTTAATCCTAAATCATATACCCTAAATTTTAAATTAAAAACTACTAGCCCTAATGCCTAAACACTTAAACCCAAAATATGGAAAAATTGATATATAAGATTTGGACCCCATTTGTAGTATTATCCGACTAAGTTTTGATAGTGTAAGATATGGGCTTAAATTTAGAGTTAGTGAATTCAAAAACCCCTAATGGTTACTTTTTATATTAACGTGAATGCATTATTAATGACTTGGGGCACTTGAAACGTATATGAGCCTTTATGATGTAACACACTTAAGTTAATCACGTGTCTTTTATATGCAAGAACATATATGAGCCCTTATGATGTAACATACTTAGGCTAAGTATATGTCTCTTCTATGCAAGAAGATATATAAGCTCTTACTTGAGATATTTTTATTATTAGTATGTGTTTTTGTAATACCCCGTATTTTCATGGACTATATTTATTATTTATTAAGTGAGAATAAATTAATAAATGGGACAGATTATTACTTGTGTGGCTTAGTAATAATGATTTGGCATAATCTAGATGATAATTAAATATTCCATGCAGTGTGATTTTTGTTAACGCAGATTTGAAATAATTAATTAGTGATGTTAATTATATGATTGTGGGTTATGTATACATGTAGAATAATTAAGTGTGTCATTTTATTGATGCCATGAGATGTTACCATGGGTTGTGGGTTGTATCTCTTAGACTGGACTCTGGGGTGACAAAGGTGTCAGTTTATGTATTTTTATCATTTTAAATTGGTCTCAAGGGGTAGGTATATTATTAAGGGAAATTTTGAGCCATTTTTTATAGTATTTTGGACTCTTATGGGACCCCAAAATTAGGCCTTTGGGGGAAATACGGGATTGATAAAGTTATTTATAACTTAGACCACCCTAATTAGGTTTTCCCATCCACTTTTATTAAATCTAGAAGCCATAAACATTCTGGGAGAGGTTCACAAGCTTACAGAGGAGAAAAGTAGGAGAATATCAACGAAGGAGTTTCCAATCATCGTCTAAGATGATAATTTTTTTTAATTATGTGTTTCTTAATTTATAAGCATGCACTATCATACAATTTTGGAGTTTTAATTATGTTGGAAATTGATTTACATGATGATTTATGATTGGTAATGATTATGATTAATAGTAATTAATCTTACTTTGAAAGCTAAGACTTAAATGATAAAACATGAAATCGATATTGTATAACTATTAAGACTTTACTTTAGGATTACTACAGCTAATTTAGTGATGTATCGGAATTTGTTAATATTGAGAATGGTTATGTAGGTTAGAGCTATTACCCTTGTATAATTGTACTTATATGCAGTGTTCGGATTTGGTTAGAATGGGTAAATGCGCGACTAAGCGGTATTTAATGGTTGTATATATAGAGAGAGCTTAGAGAGCAACGAGATAAAGTGTCAGGGAGATTAAATTTAGATCTTCAAAGGATATAGACCATGAAATTAATTTAGTAATTTAATGAGTAGACACGTATGTACATTACGAGAGAGTGTGTTTATAGAGAGAGAGAGATATATACTCATAGTTTAGAGACGTAATAAACTGGGAGGTGAATTTAATAAGGTTAAGAGTTGACAAATCTTAGAACGTAAAGAGTGATTCGATGATTAGGGATTTAAAGTGATTTGGGGTATGCTTGAGTGTATGTGTGGTGTCCTACTTGTTTATATTTGTTTAACCTAGTTTTAGATATATAAACCAAATTTTAAATAAGAATCCAATGATATGGGGATCTAGATGGTTGGTTAACCTTGAGTGTGTGTGTTATCCTCTCTCTCTCTCTCTCTCTCTCTCTCTCTCTCTCTCTACATATATATATATATATATTGTGTGATTATGTGGACATACCCATATTCGTGGTGAATCGATTGGTTTGGGGTTCCGTTTGATATCGGGATCGGGTACAACGCGCCAGTTGAGATGTGCTTGGACGTAGTGTAGGTCATTATTCTAGATCATATGGTTAGGGGTCACCGCTTCGTGATGAGATAAGTAGAGGATGACTTGTTCTATCTATTATGTCTGGGTATGGGTAGAGTAGCTGGAGGTGTTGCCTTGTGATCACCCCACTTTTTTGTATTTTATTTAATCCCGATAGGTGAGGGACTCCTTCGGACTTGTCGATAAAAGCACAAGGTGGACACTGAGGGTAGATGCATTCTCGTGTTATATATGTGGATATATATATATATATATATATATATATATATATATATATATATATATATATATATATATATATATATATTAGTTAAGAATTAAAGTAATCTAATGATAGACTTTAATGATGAACATTACAGTATGTTAGGTACTTTATGTGGTTTACTTGTTTGTCCCTTGTGAGTGATTATGCGGGGGTATGTATTTGGATTGTATTTTTTCATGTGTGGCTAGTTACACTCCTTTGTCCAGGGTATGTGGTTGCAACTTATCCCTTATGATAGTTAAATAATAACTCAATTAATTAAAAGATATTTAAACTATGAATATGTTAATAAAAATATAAGTGTGGACCTTTTAGTGAAATCCTGTTTAGGTCATTGGTAGTGTTCCATGGTAGTTGTTCCTTACGAATAATGCTTAAGTATTTAGATATAGATACTTCTAGAGTAGTTAGGCCTTGGGTTGGTAGATGCGCATAGTATTTCACTTAGGTAAGAGGTGAGATACTCATTGCATGTGAGAGCAGATGGGTGGCATGTATTGCGAATTAACTGCATCATTATTTATTGGTATTCAAAGTTAATTCTTACGACTTCAGAAAGCTGACCAGAATTATAAAATGTTTCCTCCAATGTATTATTATTGTATAAATAGGTCAATAGGGCTAAGCGGTCAGGCTTACAGTTGTAGCGATCCAACTTGGTTTTCGTAGAGTTGGAGACATTGGTTCATTATAGCTATCATCATATTCCGAGTTACGTGAATGGGTTACCTTTGTACTGTATTTGTCTTTTAGTTAAAATTTTATAAATAGAGGAAGTTTCATTGTACTCTTTTATTTCGTTGAACAATTGTACTCAGAGGTTTTTATAATGTGGATTTAGTTTCCACGGTATAGTATTTATGTTCATCATCTCTTATTGAATCTTTATTGTGATAGTTTTAATTTACCATGGTTTTCTATTTACATTGATGGTGAGAATGATATAAATTATTTAGACATATCCGGTATTTCATGTGCGGCCTAATCAACCGACTATGAAAAATCGTGATTTGTCACTGTTGGTATCAGTGCATCCAGTTTCTAGCATCCTTAGGATTTGCGTTGCTTCCGAGTGATTGTACTCTAGTGTCGTAATGACATGTGTCGACATCGTTCGTAGTCGCTGAGCATTGAAAAGACTTTAAGAGTTTTTTTAGCTTAGAATAACATGAGAGTGAGTACCGTTGCGAGTTAGTGGTCAAGTGTGGAATGAGTGGTTCGACAGTGATGTCTACTATAATTGTGAGGATTATTACAAGAATCTACAATATTTGTGAGGATTATTACAAGAAACTATATTATTTGGGGGTAAAGGAAAATTTAGGCTAGTAGAATGACCTTATGAAATTATTTGTACATGAGATATAGAGCAATGGATTGATGCATTTCAGCAAAATATAAGGATTTTGATGATAAATTTAAATGTGGATTAATTCTAATTAAAGAGTGTAATTTGGTGTTGTGCTCAGATTTGAGCAAGGCTCATTTATGTGGTTAAACCATTTGTGATTACGGTGATGATAATGTGAGTCTCTGGACTTAGGAGTAGGTTCACCGTGTGGTTATGAAATATGAGTTGGAGGCTAGTTAGATATAATTAGTAGTATGCGTGAGTGAGTGGAAAGTGGAGAAGAGGGTATTGGTTTTTCCAGTTGGTTCGAGTTGAGATGACTCAATTAGAGATTTATATGAGGATGGAGTTGTTTGTGCATTATAGGTGTGTATTTTGTTGATTTATTAGTAATTAATAAGGTTTAAGAACAACTAAGTTCCAAGGGGATCAAATAAAAGCGCATTTCAATTAAGGGCTACCCCTATTTGGGACAATTGAGGGAGAATGGAAAAAGATGTTACAAAATAGCGAGTTGAGCCGAGAAAGAAAAATATCCTAAGATGAATTATAATTACGAATTTTATGATGCGTGGAATATTGCCATGTGGTTAGCAAGTGATCGAATGTGGATTATGTGTATGGTAGTGTAGGACCAAAGATGGTCCAGTTAAGGTTTTATAAATTCTATATGTTGGGAATTCCTATGGGCATCGGGGTTATAACCACGGGTTTCACATGACTTGGGAAGTATCACATGTCGAGAGTAAGTGAAATGATGTGAGGATTTTAGGTTGGCTACTAATGTAGTTCTTGGTTTAGGGATATAATGAATCGCGATGTTCATAATATCTATATGTTGTATAGTGATGTTCTTTGGTTGGGCGTAATGGCTCTGCTAAGAGTTATTTCATTGTAGGTAGATTGGTTGTTGATGCAATCACATAAATTATAGGTTTGAATTCACTAAGATTTTATATTGGTGGTGAGAGACCTCATTTCATATGAAAGTGACTATGTGATTTATTGTGTATGGGTAGATTATGTATATACTCTTCCCTATATGTTGGATGGTAGTGGACATGTGAACGTTTACGTCATTATCATTTATTTGTGAGTTAGGAGAAGGCCAAATAGTTGATAGGTTCCATAAATACCTTTTACGTTCTGGTAGTTATTCAGAGGCGATGGTTATGCCATACTGTAGATTTCATAGTGAATGTGATGACGACATTGATTTTATCTTAGGGTATGGGTACGTCTATTAGAGGTAATTTTTTAGTTTGGAGTCCTTATATGGGTTTATACTAGTGGTGGAATACTCTATAGGATGACTATGTGGGATGGTTGGACGATGATCGATTTTTCCTAGTATTAAGGATATGAGTGATGAGACGCAATTATATTGTAAGTGTTGTAGTTATTTTTGAGAATTTTATAGCTAGTAACGTCCCTGATTACGTGAAGTTTTGCATGGTCACATATGGTGTTAGCATAATGACGTTGTCATGGAGACTAGTGATAGTAAGCCCTTATTGGAATGATTAGATGTTTAGAGATTTAGAAGTGGTTAAGCACTCTATTAGATTTAAGGATGGGTAGAGGGTGTCCATTCGTACGTTTGAGATAATCATTATGTTTTAATCATTATTGGATCAATTAAATTAAAGGGTTTGGTATCACTCTTAGAAGGGGTGAACCTTTTGTTGGAATTGTCACAAGTTGAGAATTTTTTTTATTAGTGCATTGTTTAATGTTTAGTCTCGAGCTGACGAAACTTGATAGCCGAGGTTAAATTTCTCTTGTGAAATGTCCCACGCATGAAGCTTAGTAAATATAGGGAGTTGAAATATGTTAGGGCTATAGGACGTTTGGTGTAAAACGTTAGAAATTACTTATATGGAGATATAATGCATCGAGTGGCGAGTTATTATATGAATTAAGGCCAAAGGGGCCAAGGAGTGCAACATCGAGCACACTGAGGGATGTTCGCACCATTAATTGAATGCATGGGGAAATCTCAAGAGAGTTTAGTCACGGTTATTAAGGTATTAGAGTATATATTTACTTTGTAGTCATGAATTATATATGTGGTTGAATTTGGTGTGTATATACGTGTTTTATATATATGATATTTGTGCGTGTGTGCCGATGGTATAAGGTGTATGGGAACCCAAGTCGTGACACATTATGGTAGGCATATGTGAGCCTTTTTATTTTATCTCGTGGGATACGAGTACGGGCTAATTGTGTATAAGCTTATGATATATGTGCAGATTACATTTTGACATTATGCTTTAGCGAATTTCGAGGACGGAATTCCTATATTGAGAGGGGGTAGAATGTAATACCCCGTATTTTCAATGACTATATTTATTATTCATTAAGTGAGAATAAATTAATAAATTGGATAAATTATTACTTGTGTGGCTTGGTAATAATGATTTGGAAAAATTTATATGATAATTGAATATTGCATACAGTGTGATTTTTGGTAATGCGTGCTTGTAAATATTAATTAGTGATATTAATTATATGATTGTGGATTATGTATACGCGTAGAATAATTAAGTGTGTCATTTTATTAATCCCGTGAGATGTTACCATGGGTTGTGGATAGTATCATTTAGACTGGAATCTAGGGTGAAACGAGGGTCCATTTATGTATTTTTATCACTTTAAATTGGTCATGTGGGTAGGTATACCCTTAAGGGAGATTTTGGGCCATTTCGGATAGCAATTTGGACTCTTCTGACGGCCTGAAATTAAGTCTTTTGGGAAGATACGGGATTTAGGAAGTTATTTATAACTTAAATCTCCCTAATTAGGGTTTTCCGTCCACTTTGATTAAACCTAGCACCCATAGACATTTTGGGAAAGGTTCATAAGCTTGGAGAGGAGAAAAGTAGGAGAATCTCAAAGGTGGAGTCTCCGATCATCTTCAAAGTCAAGAATTTTCTTATAATATCTTTAATAATGTGTTTCTTAACTTATAAGCATGCTTTCTCATATGATTTTGAAGTTGTAATTATGTTGGAGATTGATTTCATAATGATTTATGATTAGGACCGATTATGATTAATATTAATTAACCTTGCTTTGAAAGTTAAGACTTTGGTGATAAAACTCGAAATTGACATTGTATAACTATTAGAAATTATGATAGAATCCATATTTAGGCTTGTAGTAACTTTTTAACTGCAAGTACATGTTTTATAAATGTCCCTCTAGAATCTAGGAATTTTTGTGTTGTCCTAGATCATAGTTAGTATGTCGTATACCGTTACATTTCGACATGTCTACACACGTTCATCCTTAACGTCCATCATCTGAATCCTTGGCATCATGCATCATCAACACGCACCCATCATTGACATTGTGCGTTATGAATCTTCAACCGGTCTCCACTATCCCACTAACTCCACTACGCAAAAGGTATAACATTTAATTGGAGTTATTAATGTTCACATATTTATTTGGGATATTTTTTTAAAATGTTTTTATCAAACTGTGGCATTTTTCTAAGTCAAAAATAATTTTTTAAGACCTTTAGGCATGCTTTTATAAAAAAATCGCTTTTGTTGTTCAAACAACATAGCAGTGTCATTCAAACGACATTGATAAGTCGTTCAAACGGTAGCTTCTAATGACATGATATGTCGTTTGAAGGGCCATTTGTTGCTTGCATCAAACGAATCCGTATTATTTTACATTTTTAGGGTTATTTCTTATGTTGTTAGTAACAACATCTAATGTCATTCAAATGACACGCAGATGCCGTTCGAACGACATCAAACGACCTGCGCCGCCTCAACTTTTTATCTAGCCTATAAATACCTGCTACGGAGTTAGGTTTTGCAAGTCTTTCAAAACTTTGCCTCTGCATATCTGATGCACTTTAAGACTTCATCTTTTAGGCTTTTAAACCCTTTTTGATTCGCTCCAAAGTCCCAAATCTATATGTGAATCATTCTTAAACCCATATTACTCATTCTGGAGTAAATCTCGTGGAGAAGAAGGATGTCTCCATTGCTGACCATTGGATCTCTTATGGGATCTCTTACTGAAGACTTCAAGCTGACACCTGAGGGTATTTCGTCGTCACAAATGTGTATTTCTACTATGTACTTGTAAGTTGGAGATTTGCAATAATATAGAAATAAAAAGGTTTTGCCCCTGCTGGGGATTTTTCCTCAAATTTGTTTGGTGATTTTTTGGGTTTGCATGCTAGATAATCCATATTACTATCAATCACAATTAAATGCATGTTTTAGGGTTTTAATTTAAACTGGGATTAAAATTGGAACTTAATTAAATAAGTTTTGACATTGAACGCAAGCGCACTCTTAAATTGGTATCAGAGCTAATTACACAATTATACCATTTAATTTTTCCGCAAAATTTTTTTGAATATCAATTTCATAAAAAAATTGATTTTGAAAAAGCTTAAGTTCCATGGAAAGCTTATACAATCGGGTGCCAACTTTTGACGGGACAAACTATACAGATTGGAAAGCCCATATGAAATTCTCTCTAAAAGCCATTGATGAAAGAGTGTGGATCACTTGTGAAAGAGGGTGGACTCCACCCACTCATGTTGTCGATAATGAAATATTACCCACACTTCTGACTTTGTGGACTAAAGAAGAATTTAAGTGGAGTAATTTTAATTCACGTGGTTTAAGTGTTATATCTGGAACCTTCACTCCCAAAGAGTTCCGTCGAATTATGGCATGCCCCGCGTTTAAAGAGGCATGGGATGTTTTACAACTTACTCATGAAGGAACTAATGCAGTGAAAACGTCAAAATTTTCAAAATTTAACTATGCGATTTAAAACCATAATCATGCTTAAATCTGAATATTTTGATTATTTTTATGCATGCTTGTCAGATATTGTTAATTCGTGCTTTAATCTTGGTGAAAAAATCCTTGACAATAGAGTAGTTAAGAATATTTTAAGATTACTACCTTCTTTTATCCCTAAAGTCATTGTGCTTAACTCGTTAGGAATATTAGACTCTCTTAGGTTAAAAGAACTTGTTGGATACCTCCAGACCTATTAAATTGATATATTTCCTAAAACAATTAAATCTAAAGAGAAAGGGATAGCACTTAAAACCCAGTCCAGGAAAGGTGAGGAGTCGTCTAGAAAGAGAGTAGAGTTGTCTAAACAGAGAGAGGAAAAAATGTAAGTTTATGAGTTTGATTTTGATTTAGACGATTTGGCACTTTTTGCAAAAAAAATCAAGAAATTTCTCAAATTAAAAAGGAATGGCAAGTTCAAAGATAAAAAGAATTTTGAGAAAGACAAATCTGGAAAGAAGTTTTACAAAGATAAAAAAGACACTCCTGAAAAACCGAATAAACGCGGTGTGTGATAATTGATTAAATTAATTCGCAAGTTTCCAAGTAAACCTTATTTAATTAGAGTCTATTTTTGAAAAAACTAAAATCAGCCCCAAACCATTCAACTACGTGTGTGTGTGTGTGTGTGTGTGTGTGTGTGTGTGTGTCAATCCATAAATAAATAAAGCATGAGACACAAGTTCAAGGAAAAATCCCCGAAGGGCAAAACTTTTTTTTTATTTCTATAACTCTGAAAAGTTTACAAGACCATTGACTTACATACAATCTTGCTTTCGCCCACAAGAGTAACGCACGGTGTCTTCGACAAACCTCCAAAGCAACGGCTAGAAACAAAATAATAATGGTTCACACGCAGCTATACCACAAGGACCACAATCCTAGACATGCAGTCTTCTCGATGTAGGTTATCCTCCCTACAAGAGTAAACAACAGCAAAGTGTGTTCTTCAAACACAAAAACAATTCACTAAAGCATATGGGAGTTTTGTGAATTGAAAACAAAAAGGGATTAAACCCTAAAAGGAAGAAGCCAAAAGAAATCTGCTTTCACAGTTTTTCTGTTCTGTAAAACGTTGGAACTTATTAAAGAAAATGATACCATTTAATGAATATTTATAATAAAAATGCTTTGTCTCGAAATACGTGCTCGTTCGAATGAGTTCAGCATGTCGCTCTAATGAAGGACAGTTGTCGCTCGAATGAGATCGCGCGACATGGCTATCTCGCGCGAACGACACTGCTATGTCGTTTGAACAACTGCTGCGATAAAAAAATATTATTTTAATGTTCGCTTCAATACTTAGAAAAAATACTCATTCTCAAATTTTGACGAAAAAGTTCGCTCCAACACTTAGAAAATATTTTGTAAAAATATACCAAAAGCTCTAAGTGGAAAGTTAAGGTATTAAAAACATAACCTTACCAAAGTAAACTTCGCGGAGTCTTGAATGATGAATAAATTGATTAATTCGGATCCGTCTTTGATGTAGATTGCTCTTAAATGTTCTTCGACGGTGTAGCGGTATATGAAATAATACATTGATAATGGACTTATAAAAATATGTCCTTACAACTCCTAAAAGAGACAAAGAGAGATGTTATGAATATGACGGTAGAGTTCATAAGACTTTTGAGTGTCCAACTAAGTTGAAACAAGGCAAAGGAAAAGCTGCTTTAAATTCCTCCCTTATTGACGATAGAGAGGTCGAGTCGATGGATTCTAAAGACGAATAACCTCATGAATGCAACTTCATCGCATTCATGGCTAGCCATGTGAGTATTTCTAGTGAACCTCACGAAAATTAGGAAGATACATCACAAGAACACCTCGATAGTGAAAACGATGAGAGTGAGGGGAAGGATGTTGCAAGTGAGAGCGAGAGTGACCTACGACGCGCTTATGCCAATTTATATGTTGATTCGTTTAAAACCAAAAAGCATAACAAAGGGTTAGCTTTTAGGATCATCGCGCTTGAAATGGATTTAGGAGAGACGATAAAAAAAGAGTCCTCCATTAGCACTACCTTGAGAGAGAGAGAGAGAGAGAGAGAGAGAGAGAGAGAGAGAGAGAGTTTGTGTAGAGAGAGAAAGTTTGTTTGGAGAGAGAGAGACTGTTTGGTGAGAAAGAGAGTAGTTTTGAGAGAGAGAGAGAAAGGGGACTTGACCAAACAAGTGGATAGTCTTACGAGTGAGATCCTTGCATCCGTGGAGGCTCATAAGAAACTTAAAGTCCTTGTTTCCCAACTCACTCGTGATTTTGAGAGAGATCGGGAGGTCAAGATAAAGATTGAGGACAGATCTGGAAAGATGGGAAAGATTCTCCTCGGCCTCACTTTAGGGTTTGGTGAAAGGCAGGGAATAGGTTTTGACGGTGCTTCCATGTCTAATATCGCACCAGAACTGATTACGGAGTTTACAAGGAATCCATATGGTCATCAACCAAAACTCCAAAGAAGAGTTCGGCCAAGAAAAGCAAACCAAGATCGACCTAAGACTATGTACTTTTGTACCTACTGCAAGAGAAAAATCCACCTTAGGGAGTTTTGCTATAGTTTGGGTTGGACACGACGTATACATGCTCCGTCACACCACACTAGTGATCTTACTAGTCTTGGAGAGCAGGTTGAGTTTCTAGTCACCACATCTCATAGTTTAATGGAAGAGTTCCAACGAATGCCTTTACCGTTAGTGGATACTTCCAACATCCCGGCTAGAACCAACAATGACAAGGGTAAACAGAAGGTGACCACTTCTTGGGTACCTAAGCACGACGTAAAATCCCTTGTTGTTCATGTTGCTCTTAAATCACATAATACCTCACAGTGGTATTTTGATAGTGGGTGCTCCAGGCACATGGCAGGTGACTTCTCATTTTTTACCTACTTAGAGGATCGTAAGGAAGGTAAAGTCACTTTTGGAGATGGGAAAAAGTATAACATAGTAGGACAAGGTACAGTAGAGATACCAGGGTTTCCTAAGCCAGAGAACATTTTGTACATCAAAGGTGTGAAAGCAAACCTTCTCATCATTGGCCAGCTATGCGACGTTGACTTTGCAGTAAAGTTTGATCGGAATGAGTGTAATGTTTATGATCAAGACGGTAAACTTATATTGCAAGGGGTGAGGACTGAAGATAATTGTTATGGCATTGTGCCCAAGTCCTCATTTATCTGCAACAGTGCCATGATCACTCCTATGGATATGTGACATCAACGTTTAGTTCACGTGAATTTTAGATATTTGGAGCGCTTAGCTAAAAAGGACCTACTTGTAACACCCCGCCTAATTAAATACCTGGTGATCAGTCATTTATTACATTAACATCAAGGTAAACGGGTGGTTCATTCTCAGCATCACTATCGTAAAATAATATTTTCCAATTTGAACACCCTAAATAATTAAGCTAAGTGTCAAAACAATTTAAAGTCTCATTTTTCCTTTATTAAATACAAATATGAACACATTTTTAATGCCTAACAGTTTAAGAATCACATACATACTAAAGATGGAAATTATAACACATAAGAATTAAACCATCCAGATAAACCAAACCAGGTTTAAGAACTATAAATGAAATCATCCTGACAATAGTTAACTCCCAAGGAGTACTGTATACTGGAAATATAAATAAACATAAATCTTTGAAAAATCCAAACGAAATAGGAAATCGGGCGACACATGCCTTAACTATAAAGAACTAAGGTAAGAACAGAATCAATGACGAGGTCGTCTAAATCAAAGCCATGTGTCCAATCCAAAGAACCTAAGCATGACGCCCCTGTGGCTGGGCACCTGTAATACATACATATATATACAAGAGAGAAAGAAATGACAGAAAACGGGTCAGAGCCCGAGTGTAAAATAATTTTAAAAATAGTTTAGCAAGTATTTAAAATACTTACTGGCTAATATAACCACCATGTTAGTGTGCGACACTCTCTTGAGAATTCTCACCACTCATCTAGTGTGCACGCCTACCGTACTACTGATCACATAAGTCTATCTAACTTATCCTCCCATAAAGTTATATCCCGAGAAGTAATAAGGCCATAATATTTAGTTTTAGAAAATCATTCTCTTCCATATTCTTACGTTACTTAGAACCACTTAGTTACCGTTGCAAAATTCACGAACACTTGTTATAAATCTCAAGCATTTATTTATTATTTAACTACTTATACACACAGTATAAAGTTTCCATATATAAGCATATATATATATATATATATATATATATATATATATATATATATATATATATACTATCGGCACCCCACATAAATCTATGGTGCTGGCATACTCTGCTATCAAGTCCCCGTTTCACTCATACTAAGGGAAATACTAGTTCGGAATCACTCTCGAACTGTATTAACACAATACACATATGAATGGAGGTGAAGCATAGTTCCAAGTCACTAAGAGGTCAGCACATACCCCTCACGTCTCTTAGGACCGTCTGACTATCATTCTCAGATAGCCTGTACCAAGGAATCCTATGTTCTAGGGTACAAGTCAATATCCCCCATAAAGGTCCAATCGAGATAAGACTGTCCCAGCGCAGAAACCTCCGTGATAGAAAGTAGCCCGGGTATGATTTTTACAAATATACTTAATATATGCACAGTCACATAGTCATATATATAAATATTCACATTTTCCAAATTAGGTTCACCCGCGACCCATAATTAGTATCATCCATTCTTAGCACATATTTTACTCAATTATCTCGCATAACGGATTCGTCTCTTTTATTCTCATTTATAATTTACTTCATACTTACTCCTCATCTCTCGAAGTATTCTCCCACTAAGTATAAGTTTCAGTAGGTATACCCTCACTTACCTTCTAGTTTAAATCTTTCACGAGTGTCATAATTTCCAATGTATGAATAACTCCCCGTTAACCCATAATTTCATCTCATATTAATTTCACTCAACGGAGTCTACTTAGACCCTATTGGTCATCTTCATAACCCATTATACTCCATAAATAATAATCAAGGGTTCCTACGTATCTTAAATGGATTAAACAAAAAGGAGAAAAATATGCACTTTTCCAGGAGGGATCGATCGATCGAGGAATGGGGTCGATCGATCGATCAAGCAGTTCTTGCATAGTTTGCTGCAAATTTCAACATACGGGTTCACTCATTCTAACCCCTCCAAACCTCTATAATTTCATCCCAAACTCCCATAAAAGTAATTTAAATGTATAAGCAATATATATAAACAAGTTCTAACGTAACAACATCAATAAATCCTCAACGAATCAATCAAAAAGGGGTTTAATCTCAGATTTCTTTATAAAACCAAATTTTGCATGAAAAATCACAAACCTTTATATTAATCCATATTTTCTTCCCAAATATCATAATAAATTCGTGGGTAATCCTCTACATATGATCAAGATCTCAGACTATATGGATTCTCCCTACAACATCTAAATTCTCTTCCAAAACATATAATTCTTCCATTAAAACATATGATTTTCATTCCTAGACTAACATGGAAGGAATACCAACTAGAAATCATCAAGATAGATACTTACCTGGGATTCAAGGGTGTGATTTGTTGATGAAAGATATATGTTTGCATTCTTCCTCGTGCGATCTACATTTTGGTGGCGGTGCAATCGGGTGAGTTATAGGCCTTAGATTGCTTGGAAACTCTTCACCTTCTTATCTAATGGTTGGGCTTAGGTTTTGTATTTGCTAACCCTAAGATACAACTCCAAATGGCTAATATATACTAAGAGAATTCGTGGGTTTAATTATACAAAAATACAAAATGTCTGTAATACCCTCCCGGGATGTCAATTAAGCCTAAAAACTCCCCGAGACCCAAACTAAATCCCAAGGTACACTTTTCTGACTATCTCGGCCCGTCCGGACACTTTAGCGCACTCGAAATGACCATATGGGCGAATTATAATTTATTTACTTTTATAATAATAATTTAGTCTTGACACGACACAGGCGCGTCCCGACTTAAATTTCCATAATTGCCATTTTATTCACTCGTGATAATTTTAGTAAAATCAATCTAATGTATTACTTTACTCATCTAGTAACATTCAACAAATTTACAATAATTACTAACTCACGTCACGCTACAAAATATTAAAAATAAATTTCCGGATTAATATTAAATTAATATCTCAAATTAAATTTAATAAATCCCTAATTTTAAAAGCCATAAAAATACGGGGTATTACACTACTACGTGGCTTGTCGTCACTTGGAAAGTCAACTTTCGCAGTTTGTGGACCCTGTCAGTTAGGAAAGCAAGTTCGTAGTCCCCATTGGAAGTTAAATTCGATTACCACTTCACGCGTGCTGGAGTTGATTCGCATGGATCTTGTGGGTCCTACTCGTTCTGAGAGTTTGGGTGGTAAGAGGTATATCCTCGTGATGGTAGATGATTTCTTTTGTTATTTTATAGTAGGTTTTTGGAGAGAAAAATACGATGCTGTAGAGTTTCTTACGCCCAAGTGTCGTATCCTGAAAAATTAACACAGTGTCACTATCAATAGAATGCGTAGTGACAACGACACTGAATTTAAGGAAGCAACGGAGGATATTTAGTGTGATAGACTTGGGATCAAACATGAATTTTTAGTCGTAAAGACTCCTCAGTAAAATTGGGTTGTTGATGGGAAGAACCGGACGATTCGTGAGATGGATAGATCTATGCTTTTAGGTCGTTCAGTTTCTAGGAGATTTTAGGCAGAGGTGGTGTCTACCACATGCCACACGGTGAATAGGTTTTGTCTTCGTCCATAAACTCTTAAGACTCCTTATGAATTGTGGACTAGAAAGAAGCTCAACCTTTTATATTTCTGTGTTTTGGAGAGAAAATGCTACATCCTACAGGATAGAGAGCAATTAGGAAAGTTTGACTCCCGGAGCGATGAGATAATATTGTTAGGCTATTTATAGATGAGTAGAGCATACCGAGTTTTTAACCTGAGCATCTCTAAGGTTATGGATTCAATAAATATCACCCTGAAAGATGTCGAACCACCGACAGTTATTGATCCTAGCCTTTTATGTGAGGATGACGTACTTTCAGCTGATAATCCCATTGTCCCTCACATATCTAGGGTAGACCCTACTCCTGAGCTAGAGACACACCTTCTTTGGTTTGCAAGAGTCATAACCATTCCACCATTTTAAGAGATCCCACTCTAAGGGTGAAGACTCGTGCTTAGCTAGAGAACTTGGTTAGATTTTTTTGCTACACATTTAAAGTTGAGCCCAAGAACGTCAAAGAAGAGCTCAAAAAGGAATACTGGATTCCGCTATGCAGGATTAGTTGCTTCAATCTAGAAACAATGATGTCTGGTAACTTATTCCCCGACCTAGTAAGAAGAATGTGATTGGGACCAAGTGGATATGTAAGAATAAGATAGAGGGGAATGGTAACATTATATGTAATAAGTCTAGGTTGGTCGCTCAGGGCTACACACAGATTGAGGGTGTAGACTTTGAGGAGACATTTGCTCTAGTTATGAGGCTCGAGTCCTTTTATTTACTACTCGCCATCGCATGTCATATGTGCTTCATGTTATATCAAATGGATGTCAAAAGTGACTTTTTGAATGGCATTCTACATGAGGAGGTTAATGCTGAACAACTAAAAGGGAGGTTTACCTCTATTATCTGAGAAAAGCCCTGTATGGTTTGAAGCAAGTAACTCATGCTTAATACGAGAGGTTTACTTCCTATCTCTTAGCCCGTGGCTTCAAGAGAGGGGGAGTTAATAAGAAATTGTTTGTTAGGAGAGTGTATGGTGTTATTTTGATTGCCCATGTCTATGTGGATGACATAGTCCTTGGATCCACGTGCTCCCTCCATGATCACGACTTTAAGGAGGAGGTGAAAAGTGAGTTTGAGATGAACATCGTTGGTGAGCTTACATTCTTCCTTAGTCTCCAAGTTCGTCAGCTAAAGGATGGGATGTTCATATCCCAATCCATGTATGCAAGAGACCTTGTGAAGAAATTTGGTTTAAACTCTGCTAAGCACGCACGTACCCCGACGAGTACATAAACTAAGCTTAGCAAAGACACTTAAAACAAGGACGTAGAGCAGACCTTGTATCGAACTATGATAGGTAGTCTTCTCTATTTGACTGCCATTCGTCCCAACATTTCCTTTAGTGTTGGTGTCTGTGCACGATATCAGACGTCCCTAAAAGATTTGCACTTAGTCGCTCTTAAACGTATTATCAAATACGTGAATGAGACTCTCTCATACTGCATTTGGTATCCCTTTGATACCGATAACCATTTATCCACCTATTCGGATGCCGATTGGACCGAGGATGTAGATGGATGTAGGAGCACTTATGGTGGGTGTTTTTTCTTTGGTTCTGATCTTGTCTCTTGGTTGATCAATAAGCAAAACACCATATCTTTATCTATTATGGAGGCTAAGAACATTGCCGTCGGGAGTTGTTGCACACAACCTCTGTGGAAGAAGAAGATAATGAAGAAGGCTGAGGCTAAAACTACAAAGGTCAAGACGAACCCAGAAAGAGGATAAATGATAAAGAGGCTCAACATGATCTCATTTGGTGTAGACATGATCTGCGGAAGACTAGCAGGAGGAAGCTCTAAGGTGGGTGACCGCAAGGCGCACATTGTCAAGGCTAAGGTAATAATCAAGGCCAAGGTTGTAAACTCAGCCTCTATTGATGTCAAGCCCGAAAAAAGGAAGAAAGTGGATATAAAAACCTTCATAGTTATCTTCTCAAGATTATATTTCAAGCGTATCCTAGCTCCTCATGATGACCCGCTCATTATTACCACCAGAGTACATGGGTGTGAGGTGCTGAAAATCTTGGTTGATAGAGGAAGCTCTGCAGATGTTATGTTTTGGTCGTGCTTTAAAGGCTAACATCTTAGTCAGGCCAGGATCGTCCCATACCATCATACTTTAATTAGATTCAGTGGAGAAAAGGTTCACCCTCTGGGGATGTATGAAATGGATGTCAGAATGGGAGACGAGTGGCCAAAGAGGCTAACCAAGAAGATTAACTTTTTTGTGATGGATGAGAATATCTTCTCAACTTATAGCCTCATATTGGGATGAGTATCTCTCAAAAAGTTTGAGGCCATGCCTTTAACGATCCACCAAATAATAAAATTCTTGACTCCATATGGGGTAGGGGAAGTACAAGGTAACCCAATACCGGTACGAGAATTCTACTTTAACTCAGTAGAGGAGAGAGAAGCACACAAGAAAGTAATCACCACATACAACATTGACACCCTTGATCCCAGAGACGAGACAAAACTTAAAAAAGGGGAGGCAGCGAAAGAGGTAGAATCCATCATCCTCATGAGGACGAGATGAAAAAAATTATCCAGGTTGGCAAAGCCCTAAGACAGGAGATAAGGGATGAGTTTATTGAATTTTTGAAGAAGAGACAAAGCATCTTCGCATGGAGTCATGATGACATGCTTGGGATTGACCCAAAAATAATTTCTCATAAGTTAAACGTTGTTGATGGTGCCAAGTCGATAAAGCAAAGAAGGAGAATCTACTCGAGGGAGAAGTACGGGGTCATTAGGGACGAGGTCAAAAAGATGGATAGGGCAAAGTTCATCGGAGAAGTGATATATCCTGAATGGCTTTCAAATGTTGTCATAGTACCTAAAGCTAATGGTAAATGGAGACTGTGCGTGGACTTTACTGATTTGAAAAAGTCTTGTCGTAAAGACAGCATCCCTCTCCCTCGAATTATTCAGATGGTAGATGCTATGGTAGGGCACGAATTGTTGAGTTTTATGGACACATACTCCGGATACAACTTAATTTTTATGGACTCGGCCGATGCAAAGAAGACAGCCTTCATCACGGACAAGGGGACCTATTATTTTAAGGTTATGCCCTTCGGCTTGAAGAACGTCGAAGCAACATATCAGCGGTTGGTGAACAAGATGTTTGAAGATCAAATTGGAAAGTCTATGGAGGTTTATGTTAACAATATGTTGACCCATAGTCTGAAGGCCGACACTTATATAGCCGACCTTAAAAAAACTTTCAACACTATGGACGAGTACAAGATGAAGCTCAATTCAGGCAAGTGTGTCTTTGGCATCGGAGCTGGCAAGTTCTTAGGTTTTATTATCAATTAGAGGGGTATAGAAGCCAACCCAGGGAAGATAAAGGACCTGCTAGAGATGAAGACACTAAGGAACATCAAAGAAGTTCATAGGCTAACCGGATGAGTAGACGCATCAAACAGGTTTGTCTCAAGAGCCACTGATAAATGTCTTCAATTTTTTAAGATTTTTAGAAAGGCTTTTGAGTAGGACGAGGAATGCCATAAAGCTTTTATGGAGATAAAGTCTTACCTCAGCTCTCCACTTTTACTGTCTCGTCCTTTCCAAGGAGAGAAACTTTACCTTTACTTGGTCATGTCTGAGTCGGCTATCAGCGCGGCAAAAGTACGAAATGATGAGGGTATACAAAGACCAGTGTATTTCAACAGCAAGTCCCACCAGGGGCTGAACAGAGGTATCCTAAGATGGAAAAATTGGCCTCTGACCTCATCCACGCTTTAAGAAAGATGAAGCCTTATTTTTAAGCTCATACAATGGTTGTATTGAAGGACTCTACCCTTAGGCAAGTCATCCATAAACTTGAGAAATCAGGTAGATTAATGGCATGGTCCATTGAGCTAGGAGAATATGACATAGTCTATCAGTCGAGGGTGATAATCACGGGGCTAGACCTAGCAGACTTTGTGACAGAGTTCACCTGGGCTGATGCCAATAGTGAAAAAGAAAACAGCCTTGAAAGGTCATTTAAAACCCGTAACGAACAGATAAAAGCTGAGATATGCATGGCAAGACATCCAACAGCCGAGACTGACAAGTTTTGCTCAAAAATAGAGTTATTAAAGAGGGGACATTTTCAGAAGGGGCAGTATGGAACTTGTTTGTTGATGGTTCATCCTGTGAAAATGGGAGTGGAGCCAGACTCATTGTGTCAGCCCCGGATGGAACAGATATAGAGTATGCATTGAGGTTCAGTTTTAAGGCTTCCAATAATGATTCAGAGTATGAGGCCCTCATAGTCGTAATCTCCCTCGCCAGAGCCTTCAACGTCGACCAACTTTTAGTCCGTAGCGACTCTCAGCTTGTGGTTAATTAGGTCCTGAAGATTTAGGAAGCCAAAGACGACAGAATGGCAAGATACCTTGAAAAAGTAAAGAAGATGATGAAGGACTTTGGTTAGATCAAAGTCAAAAGGGTGTCTCGACTGGATAATAGCCGAGCCAACGCTCTTATAAGGTTAGCCTCAGCAAGACGCACAGATACTAAGAGATTAGTTCTAATAGAAATCCTTTCTCGACCGACAATAGAGGAGGATGACATGAAGCTGGATTTTTGCCTCAATTTAAACCTGGGACTATCTTGGATGGACCCCCTTATTCAGTGTATTAAATAGGGTAGCTTGTCGGAGTCCAAGGCCGAAAGAAGGAAGTTGAGATACAAAGTAGCTAAGTTCTCTATCCTAGAGGACGTGTTATACAAGAAGGGGATTCTTTTGCCTTTGCTTAGATGATTCCACCCAGCCGAGGTAGATTATATTTTGAAGGATGTTCACGAAGGATCTTGCTCAAGCCATATTGGGGATAGATCATTGGCAAAGAGGATCGTCACTCAAGGATATTAGTGGTCAACCCTGGCCAAGGACTCGACTTAATACCTAAAGAAGTATGATAAATGCCAGTGATTTACCACCATCCCTTACCATCCCCATTAACCTCTGACGTCTATCACCTCACCATGGCCATTTACAGTATGGGGGATTAATTTGGTTGGACCTCTGCCAATGGCCATGGGAAACTATAGATATTTGATTGTAGCGATAGACTACTTCTCAAAATGGGTAAAGGCCGAGGGTATGATCAAGATCACAGAAAAGAAGACCTTTCAGTTCATGTGTATGAACATCATTTGCATATACGGCATTCCTAATACACTCATCTCAAATAATGGTACCCAGCTCAAAAACATTTCCCTAGAAAAGTATTATAAAAGGGTTGGCATCAAACAGTTCTTCTCGTCGTCTGGCTGACCCCATGCCAATGGTCAGACTGAGGTCACCAATATAACTATTCTTAATGGAATCAAGAAAAGGTTTGAAGAGGCTAAGGAGAAATGAACTGAAGAGGTACATGTTGTACTATGGGCTTACCAAATAATGGTGAAAATGCCGAAAGGGTAAACCCCCTTTATATTGGCTTATGGATCAGAAGTTGTGGTGCCAATAGAGATTGGTCCCCCCACCCATAGAGTTTAGACGTATGACCCTGAGGGAAATATGGCAGAGAGAAGACTTGACCTAGATCTGATTAAAAAAAAGAAGAGAGGATGCTTACGTCAGAGTGGCAGCTTATCAATAGAGGATGGCCAAGTTTTATAATAAGAGGATAAAACTGAGGCTGATAGCAGTGGAAGATCTTGTTTTGAAGAAGACATGGCAGAAGCTGAACAAGCTTCGTGCTAATTGGCATGGTCCTTACAGGGTTACTGATGAGGTAGTCCCAGGAACCTATCAACTGGATAACCTAGAGGAGGAACCATTCTTTAACCCTTGGAACGCCGACCACTTAAAAAGGTACTACCAATAGATGATTGTATAAGAGCTTTTCATTATGAATCATTGTAAAAAGGGCTTATTATGAATGAGAAAAATGAAAATGGTTTATTCCCTCATACCTTATATACTTTGTCTTGAATGATTTGTTTCAAGTACCGTTAAAATATATAAAACATCATTCGTGGTGAGATAGCAACAACCCAATCTTGGTGAAATGATAACCTAGACCCTTCCATGGACTTTCAATAACACCAAGAAGGGTCTAATTATTAAAACATCATTAATTTGGTGAATATGAGATAAAACATCATTAATTTAGTGATCTCAGACCTTAAAGATCATTAATTTGGTGAATACTTAGTAAAAAAACTATCTCGACCGAGACGATGCTCAACCATACACTCTCAAAATGACGAGAGGGGGTATGACATAACACCATAATTTAGTGACTCCGAATTAAAAATCACTTAGGTGCGGTTCATTACTTAAACACCATTAATTTGGTGAATATGAGATAAAACATCATTAGTTTGGTGAATATGAGATGAAACGTCATTAGTTTGGTGATCTCTGACCTTAAACATCATTAGTTTGATGACTATGAGATGAAACATCATTAGTTTGGTGATCCCGAACTTTAAACATCAATAATTTGATGTTTAAGAGATGAAACATCATTAATCAGGTCCTAAACATCATTTGGTGATATGTGAGTGATTTTAACGTGATCCCAAACATCATTAGTTGGTGGTATCGTACTTCAAAAGATAGCAAGCACAAGACAAAAAAATAATGGAAAGCATATATAGAATAAACAGTCATCCATTGATAATATCCGAGGTTACACAATAGAATTCATGAATTCAGAAATACAAAATTCAGAAATACAAAAGGCTAACTGCCTTAATAAGAGAAATAATATAGGAGCCTTCAAATCTGAACCTCACCCTCAGTCGGGGCCAACCCATCACCCGCATGAGTAGTCTCATTAACTCCGACGTTGGTGACCTCAGCACCATCGTCATGGTCAGCCAGCTCCTCATTATTTTTTGTCACCTCCAAAGGGCTGGTCTCGGCAGGGGCAGCAGCAGCATTTTCAACCTCGGCTAAAGAAGCACCGAGACGAGGGTCACCAAAACCACGACGGACGAAGTCGTCCGGAGATAGGCTTTCGATCTCAGCATGTTTAAGGGCAGCCCATTGTCCATCAGCCCTAATTCCCCTTTCCAGATAATCAAAGTCGAAGTCCATAAATTCATTGGACATTTTATAGTCGGTAATGATTTTATCTTTAGCCTCGGCCAGGGGAGCTTTAACAGCGGCATCAATGCTGTCCTTTGCACTCTTGCCTTTAACCTTGAGAGCCTTTTCATGGTCGGCCTTCAGATTGATGACTAGGTCCCTCTCCTTCTTTAGGTCACCCTTGACGTTCTCAAGATCAGTTTTCCAGGCTCTCTCTGATTTCTCAGCATCTTGGCCCTTTTGGATCAAGGGCAGCCTCTTTAGAGTCCAGTTGGCTAGGCGATGAAGAAAAATCGCACCCTACAATACAAGAGGTAGAAACTTAATTATGAGTCATAAAAAATAAAGAGACAACACTTGTAAAAATTCTTGAAGTTACCTGGACAGTTCGGTGAAGGGAAAATTCGGCCAGGAAAGGGATGTCCATGGACTAGAGGAAATGCTTATCATCCTCTGAGATCATAGAGCCAAGAGCATCGACAGCCTTTAGACTATGGCCTATGACGCTATCGTCACTAATTTTTAACTGCGACAGTTGATCAATGAGAGCATCGTCTGTCGAAATGGGGATGGCATAATTAGAACACGGTGTTTCGAAAGGTCGGGTGAAGGTTGGGTCAGTCGGTTGAACCTCCCTCTTCTTTCCAACACCATTGGTCCTACAGGAGCCGACGTTCTTCTTTGGTTGGGTAGTTGGAGGAGTGGCTTTGTTACCACATCTGTCAATAAGCTTGCTCAGGTTAGGGGACGACATCATCCAAAGCTCGTCCGAAATTCCTTTGAGGCGCTCTGCAAAAGAAAATCTCAGAGTCAGTGTATCGGCTATACAAAAGTATGAGGCATCACTTAGCAATAATAACAAAATAACTTACGAAGTTCAGTCAGGGGGCCACCTCCCAGAGCTATCTGAGAAAGGTAATATAGGGTAATCGAATGCTCAAACCTCATAAGACGACCTTTGTCACCATGGATACAAAGCTTGTTTATCTTCTTGTATGCTTCAGGGATCAATCCCGAGTTAATTTTAACCGATATGAGAACCTTATCCCACCTCAGAGGAGTCGTAGGTGCAGACGTCCCACAGGCTTGGTTGGGGCCGAACTCCCAAGCACCCGAAATGAAGAAGTATCGGGGTTTCTAGTTATGGTTGGAGGTCTGAGTTACCAACAGGATTTTCTTTTCAGACTTCCTGGCTATAAAATGGTAGTAACCTGGATGAGTCTTAGAAGGGGTGTAGTAGCCGAGAAATATGTGAAATGGAAGATCGATTTGATGTACAGCCTTCTAAAGGACAATTTACCTGATCATCACTCTCCACACATTCGGAGATAGCTGAGAAGGGGCAAGGTTTATATGGGTAAGGATGGCTCGGAGTATGGGATGAATAGGCAGACAAAAACCTAACTTGAACCTCTGCTCATAGAGGCAAATCTCGTTATCCCGACTGTCAAAGGCTCTCTCATTCTCAAGAGGTACCCTCATAGAAATAGCGGGATCTATTCCGTAGAGGTGTCTGAAGACTAAGATGTCAGCCTCAGAGATAGTACTCTCATATTCAGCAGTGATGGAAGTATCAACTTTGCTTTCCTCATCACTACCAACTGGGACCTTGGCCAGAGGATTGCCTAGGTCGCCACTAGGGAATCTCTCAGCAAACTCGGCCCCAGTAGCGGTCGATAGTGGAATTGCATTTATTGGAGGGGGTATGTGATGTTGGGTTCTAATATTTCTATAGAATCAGAGTCGTGTGATGACTCGGCTCCTCTAAAAGATGAGTTACGAGAGGAAACCTCTTCAACGTCAGACCCTGAACTTTGCGCAGGGGAGCAATCCATAGCCTCTTGGTGTGAATCCACACTCTCGGCTTGTTGAGAGGTGGACATGGGTCGACCGTAA
Organism: Sambucus nigra; assembly: GCA_949130495.1. Lineage (NCBI taxonomy): Eukaryota > Viridiplantae > Streptophyta > Magnoliopsida > Dipsacales > Adoxaceae > Sambucus > Sambucus nigra. Next base: position 502,209,134 of record OX422209.1, read on the forward strand.
AAGACACTAATATTGGTTCACAAGTCTTAGCGACTTGGGGGTATACTACAGCTAAGGTGGTGAAAATATAGGTCGAACTGAAAAAGACTCAGCCTTTTGACTCTCGACTTGGGCTTCCTCTATTTGCCTAATCTTATCAAAACACTTCTCTCTCAGATTAGGAAATTCCTCTGCTAATTTATACAAGGGTCGTAGGATCCGAAGGACGAGGCTACACTTTGGGTGAAATAGGAAAGGTCAAACAACTTAAGGTTTGACTATAGTTTGACTTAAGGATCAAACCTTAGAAATTCGAAAGGTTTTCCCCAAGAACAAGACTAACCTTGGCCACCGGAGATGGTGACCGGAGGACACCTAAAAACTTAAAAACTACTACCCTCACCCAAAAAACTCCTCATAGTGACTCAATCACACACCAAACCACCAACAAAACCCTTCCTCAGCCTAAAAGATCCCCCAATAATGGTAGGACAACCACCGAAAAACCAAAACGCAAATGGAAAAATTTAAACAATGATTGAAGTTGCTAGAAATGAAGAAAGTTGAGGTGAAGAGGGTTACCTAAGTAAACTCAAACTCTTGAAATAGAGGGAATGGAAGGAAGGGGACTGGAATGGAAAGGCTTGCAAGCTTTTCATAGGTAGGAAGCTAGGGAGGTTTTTTTTCTGCAGAAGAAGAAGAATCACGAAGGACGTTTTAGGGAACAAAGAGAAATGAAGTATGTTTTGGGACTTTTAAACCCCCCGAATGATTATGCACATTCCCCAATAATGTCATCATGGAGGGCAAAAAACCCCAAGCGCACAGCCACCAAACCTTACTTGGGGCAGATGCCACTCAATCAGGACAGTGACAAGTGTCACCCACTCATGTACCAATCCCTATGCAGCCAACATGTAAGAGATGCCTCATCATGCCTTCAGCAACTCGTACCCATCAACATCCTATTCACACAGAAGGCTAAGGTGTAGGGATGATTGATATGATCGAAGTGTGCCCTCGTCTCTTAGGATGAGTGGCATCACATCTCATGGTCGAGTTGTCATTAGATTCCCATATGTCATTGGCGGGGTCGTCCCGATAAGGTTCAGCCTCACCTCTACTAGCCTCAGCCATATCTAAAGCCGAGACCGAAAGAGCATCACCCATTTAGATAAGCACTATCTTCGTACTCTGCCACAACTGAGAACAGGAGTGAACAGTTAATCCAACATCATCCTAATTTATTCACTCGAGGTCATACTTATGATAATATGGGACCATTCTATAGGAATTAGCAATATCGTCCCCTCTCAGGCCGAGGTTGCAGTGGACGATATCTAGAAACACGAGCATATGAGGGTGCAGAAGAGGTATGCCCATGTGGACAATTCTGTTATAACAAGATCACTCCTTTACGTGAGGGAATATGACATCATTACTGTTCCCATGTGCCAAGGACAGGTGTCTATATCTTATTAGGAGTCTCCTCATGCACATGTTGATTAAATGATTGGGGGGTACATTACACCACCCAAGCCTTATATATACACTACATCTTCTCCATGCGAAGGGATCCAAGATTCATAACCCTAACAGAACTTTGTCCAATTGTATACATAAGAGAGGGAGAGAGAGAGAGAGAGAGCTTTGAGTGTTGTATCCATAGACAATAGTGACCTTATTTTGTTGATTTCTCACACGCTCACACAGTAGATGTAGGCCTAATTGGCTGAACCACTTTAAATCACTGAGTTCATCCCCCTATCATCATCTCCTTCTTTTACATATACATATATCCATCTCCATTGTTGTGTTATGATTGAGTTTAAGATATCATAGTTTCATCTTGATCTGGTGGTGCTGATCATAGCATCATCAACGGAACACCATGATTATTTCCTGTGATAACACGAGCGTTATACACATATCCCGCAATCCAGTACAGCATTCGCATACAAAACAGATTAGGATACGCGAGCACTTTATCTGAGAGTTAGTGGAAGAGAAAGTCATGTCCTTGAGTTTTATGTCTATCGACCTTCAGTTAGTCGATATCTTCACAAAGCCTTTAGACACCCTTGGATTTGAGAGTCTTAGGAAGTCTTTAGGAAGCTGCATAGTTGACTGAGGGGTGGTTACCATGTCTAGTATAGGATATATTTTTCATGCTCATATCATATGCTTCCTATTACTAAACCGTATCTTTTGTACTATTTTTATGTATTATGTTTTTTATTTATTCATATTTTTCAGAACAATACAAAAAGATTTTTTATTTTTTTGGAAAAATTGAAAAAGCCAAAAAGATTTTACTTTTGATAAAAAAAATTGAAAAAGACAAAAAAGATTTTCTTTTTATAAAATTTTTAAAAGAACAAGAAGAGTTTTGTATTTTTATTTTCACCTTTTATGGATGAACATTTAGGATGGCTAAAGTCACGCCACTACTTCCATGTTCCATGTGTCTTTTTTACAGTGATTTGAGGCGCTACATCATTTCACCCATGTGCTTTGTAATGTTATGGAGTCATTGATATATGATTAGTTATATCTTTCTACATGTTTGACTCTTAGTCTCCTTTAATGCACACATGAATGAATTTGTTTCATTATTGTACTTGTATATCACATGTTGGTCAAAGTGTTTCCATCTCAATCATGTCTTTAAAATGAACCAAATGCGATAAAACTTGACAATGAAAGTAGTGCATATAAGAACTGCTGCCCATGAGGAATTTGCTTAAGCATAAAAAAAATGATGATCGAACATAGGGAAGGACTACTAAAGGAACACATATCCTTTGTGATTAAGCCACCATTTAAATCGGACCTAAAAAAGTGTGGCATTGTAAAAAGTAGCCAAGGTCCAAAGAGTTCGAAAAGAGCCGAAAAAAGTGTGGCATTGTAAAAAGTAGCCATGGCCAAACTAGTTTAGTTTGATATGATCATTTACAAAAATTTGAATCAGAAAAATATGATCATTAATATATTTGAAGGAATTTGGTTGGAAATAAATCAACGGGTTTGCACGTCCTAATAAAGTCTTGAAAAAGCATTACAGAGTTTTAGACATTATTGGTGTGGAAATCATTTTAGACTTTGATTTGTTGATTTGATTGAGTCGGTGTCATTTAAATTCACCATTTTTACACCTAAGGAGGATTTTGAGTTCATTCGATAGGAGTATCCAAAATTCATCGTTCACATATGTTATGACTGTTTGCATTGATTTTCCTATCAAACTCGATCACATCCCTTGATTTAGGCTATCATCTACTTGGTTATCTTAGTGTTCTGTCATGGTGTGATTATTTGTTGTATATTTTTTTTGTAAGAAAAATTTTGAAAAATTGAAAAAGATAAGTTTATTACCTTGTGACACTCTCCGTATGCATTGCTATGTTTCTCCTTATTTGTTTATTTGGGGACATCATAAAAAAGGGGAGAACGAATTATGGGAGAGTAGAATTTTGTTTAATATAATGATTTTCTTACGCTTAATTGGTATTGTCTTTATGCTTATCATTATTTTTCAAACATTTGTGCGTCATGGGTATTTGTTTCTTGTCTCATTGATTTAGGTACAAATTGAGGTTTTTACACCCTGATGAAAACAAAGAAATGTAGGCGATTTGAAGATTTGAAGATGTTGAATATTTTGAAGACAAAGACACGTTCTTTAATATTTTCATTTTTGGGGTTTGGGGGATATTAGATTGCGTCGTCATCCCTGATATGTCCATCCTCTCCTCCTCCCACGGGGGCGGGGGAAAGGGACAGGAGAATGGTCTCACGCCCTCGTACTCTCGGAGCACTTCAGTCGTCATCGTTGTGGGGTGAATATAAAGAGATGGAGTCGCCAGCCTATTTTGCACAAAACAGTCAGAAGAACATGTCACCGCCTCGAGTGGGCAGTATCAAAGACAAACTGATGCTTACAAAACCATAAGTTTTAAGGTTCGGGGGATAAGATACTGAATGGGAAGGTGTTAGGCACCCACCCGCCCTTTCGGTCTCTCATGGGTTGTGTTATTGTTTCCTTTGTTTCTCCGTGAAATGTGTGTGCGTGTATATATGTAAATGGATATCGTAATTTCCCAACTCATACCATGGAAAAGATCAAGTGAGGTCATCCATAGGAATGTTTTCAAAATAATATTTAGAAAAAATATGATTTATGCGTCTATCGAGCTATTGATCGCTATAATGAAACGATAATATATGTTTGGATAAAACGCTAGTAAGGATCACAAATATAATATATATTAAAATAATGCAAGAATATAATAAAAGCGAAAATGGGGAATTTGGAAAAATTAGAAATTTGTAAATTTGCACTCGAGTCTCGGGTTGTAACCCAAAATGCCTTGTAGCCTATAAAGGCATCAAAGTCCACGTAGTTCTCTTGCGACATAAGGGTGAGGTTTATCCCATATATTCGAATGGGATTTTTATATATGTGTGTGTAGAAAATGTGTTTTAGCTTTGAGAAATTGTGATGGATGATCCCGTTGGAATTTATAGGTGTAACCCTCTTATTGTTTGTTTTATTTTTTTTTATAGAAAATAGAGTATGTGAAATATAACTAATAAAAATGTGAGATGTTACTAAGTATGAACTAAAGTAAAAGCTAAATTATGAACTTATATAATTAATGCAAAAATAAGAAATTTAAAGAGAGAGGGGGAGATTTGGACCTTCTTTGAAGAATTGAAGCTTGGTCTTGATCTTGAATGAACTCCCTTGGATGTTGAGATGAATTTTGGATGAGATATAATGAGATTTTACCAAATAGAGTATGAAATAATGGGAATTTAAGATGGAATAGAATTTCACATAAGGAAACTTCGATGATTGCAAGAGAATGTTGCTGAGATCACTGATGTTGATGGATCTGAGGTGTGCTTTGGGAGTTAGGCAATATCATCTATTTATAGGATCAGGGGGGTGTTAATCGGCATGGTCCCAGACCTACCAATTGGCAGGTAACCCAAGACACACTACCGATTGGCAGGGAAATGGACCTGACAGTCAGCAGTCTCGTGTAGATTTTTCTAGAAAAATAATTGTAGAACGCAATTTATTGATCCAAATCGCGCACGAGGCATACTATTGGAAAGGTAATTCAGATACCTGTAAGAGTCCTTTGGATCGCTCCCAGGTCCAGGAGATGATTTTGGGTCAAATGTGGCTCGAAAGAGTTCATCGGTCCTTTGGATGGTAAATCGTCGGATGAAAATAGATAGTTTGCCTGAATGGTAAGTCAAAATAGAGCACAGGGAGGACCATTAGAATGTTTATGCGAGGTACTTTGATATTCTAAAGAGCTTCACTCAGTTCGTAAAATTGACCTTGGTCAACCGGGGCCCGAAAATACCCAATGACCTCTCGGTGTAAAACGGGTCATTCGTCAGTACCGTAAGTCAGAATTGTGCACGGGGCAGACCATTGGAGAGGGTAGTTAGTTAACTTAGGAGATTCATTTAGTCTCATTCGAGCTGAAGAGTTAACCTTGGTCAAATGGAGCTTGGGAGCACCCGGTGGCCTTTGGATCAATCTTCGAGGGAAAACGGATCGTTTGTTCGAATATTTATGTCGTTTCGCAGAGGGGTGGATCGTTGGAAAGGGGTTTTATTGCCCTTTAAAGATTCAAAGAGCTTTCACTCGAAAATGAAATTGATTGGGGTCAAATCGGGACTCAGAAACGCCCGGTAGCCACTAGATCGATTTCGATGGTAAAATGTTTCGTTCGTCTGAATCGTTATGTTGATTCGTGCACGGGGCAAGCCATTAGAAAGGGGATTTAGAGCCCATCGAAGTTTCATTGAGCTTTAGCTCTGACGATAGAGTTGACCAAAGTTTCATTGAGCCCAACGAAAAATCCTTGATGATCTTTTCTGATACTGATTTTTTGCTGTGGATTTTACAGGTGACCTTCTATCCCTGAGGGATGGCCATCTAGCACACGGGGGTGACTGGGGTGAAACGCAGCTGCGACGATTGATGGCGCATGAGCTTGGGTACGTTTGATACCTAGGAGAGAGGGTGGCGGGGGATATGAGGTGACATTTAATTCTAGTTCTTTCCCCTCGGGATTCCTTACAGATTCATCATTGACTGTGGGAGCTTGGCATTTGTATGCTTGATGTAGTGGTATTGCACCTAAAAAGAGACTCAAAAATGTAAAAACATATGCATATTTTGTTTAATTATCTTGATTTAGTGGCATACTCTACATGTACTTTAATTTGCTGCTGAGTTTTTATTTTGAGAAAGAGTAGGGAAAGTGTGGTTTTTAGAAATTTTTAGAATATATTAGAGTAAAATATGGCCTCAGAGGCTTGGTTGAAAAAGTTCTTCCCTTTTGAAGGGATTTATTTTGAGTAGAAAAATGAGTTTTTTGGATTTTTTGAGTGAATGAAGTCCTTGGAGGCTTGGCTGGTATATGGAAGAGGAGATAGAAAGCTTGGTTATAAAGTGGATCTTATCGTGGTCATTTGATTGTGATGAATCTGTTGAGTTAAAGAAATTGTACTGATATTGGAGTTGTTGCCTTTGGCATAACTTCAAAATTGATGTTGGTGATAGGGAACCTGTTGGTCGACCCACAACTTACAACCATCACTTCGTGGATGTCATATCGTCGCAATCTTGCGGTGGTGATTCTGGTGGAGACCCTGAATGGTCTAGATGCTTGGAGATAAGGTCGTTCTAATTTTTTGAGGGGTAGCCCAGTTATGCCATTCATGTGGATGTCGGAGAGATTTCGTATGGCAGTCCCTCCTACATATCCCTTGGCAGTTGTGCCAAACTTCTTTTCTCGCTACTTTATCAGCATGGACTTGGACATTGAGAGCTGGGAGAACTGGTTTATAGAGCATGAGGATTAAGGTTTGCGTTGGTCAGTGCCTTGATGGGTAGAATTGCTGCCTATTCTAGAAATGGGGGAATACCAGTATGTTCGATTGGTTGGCCTTCGGCAGACCTTTTTTTTATTTTCTTTGCCAGATCTTGCGCTAATTTAGTTGGGAGAAGATTGTGCCACCTCGGACACTTGACCTTTTTCATGTAGAGGACTTGACAGAGCGTATGCACATGTGGCTTGGATCTCTGTGGGAGAATCGTCGACCGTCGACCCATCCTTCCGAATCTGTTGGTAGGGGCTAGCATGTTTCTAGGGATTGCATGAAATGGTTGTGGAGGAGAGTAATTGCTAAGATACTGGTTGTGGATATCGAGCAAAGGTGGTTTGCCATATCTGACACTGTGAAGGGAGGTGTTAGTGTTTTCCCTAGGCTGGTCTGGGCTTACCATTCCATGGAGCATCTGCAGAATTCTATTCAGGCAGGGGAGGTTTGGGTCCCCCAGGATATGGATGATGATGGGGACTGTTCCTCTGGCAGCTGCGAGTAGGATCATCGAGGAATTTATTTATGAAGCATTTGGTATGGTGTTTGGTCATTTATGGGAATAAATTCAGAAGGGTTGTTAGGAGTAGTTGGTTTTTATTTTTATTTGGTTTTAGAAAAGTAGGGGTAGGTTGGCAAGTGAAGTTATTTGACTCCCTATGCTGATGTAATTATAACAAAAATTTTCATCATTGAAATAAAGAAAATTTTAATTATATTATTGTGCCTCTTGATGAGTTTTGTAGTTGAATTATCTATACCAATAGTTAAGTCATGCATAATCCTTTTGTTCATGTAAATGATAAAAATAAATTGTCGTCCTCGAAGATAAGAAAAGAATAGCATTTTATGGGGAAAAAAAGGGGTCGTGTACGTACCTCTGCGGGTTTTAAAATTTTCTAAGTTTCAAAGTAAAAATATTTTTAGAGGATTAGGCCTCACGTAAATCTGAATGAAGAAAAACGAATAATTTTTTTAAAAATAGAAGGGAGATGAGACGAGTCATAGCACGTCGAGATTAAGGGTAGCATTTCTTGAGACAGTCCAGGTTGACTGGATGGGCCATCTCTTCCCCCATCAAGGTCGGTGATCATAGTAACGCCGCCATAGAGGATCTTCTTCACAATATAAGGGTTGCTTCAATTGGGCTTGAATTTCCCTTTGTGGTCCCAGATGGGTTCTATAATTTCTTTAAGGGCTAAATCCCCTTCTCTAACACCATAGTACTTGACTCTCTTATTAAACGATCGCGCTATCCGATGATGGCACCCTTATATATGATACAGAGCCTTCAGTCTCCTTTCGTCCAAAAGTGACAACTCGTCAAGACGTCTTTGATATCAGTCTTCCTCGTTAACTTTGCTTTCAAGCATGACGTGTAGTGAAGGTAGTTTTAATCTCACGAGTAGAACTTCTTCCATGTCGTATACCATAGAGTAAGGGGTGGCCCCAGTATATGTTCGAACTGACGTGCGGTAGCCCCAGAGGGCGTAAGGGATCCGGTCAGCCCAATCTTGACAGCTTTCATTTATCTTGTTCATGATGGCTTTGTGGCTTTTATTAGTGGTTTCAATGGTTCCGTTGGTTTGAGGTCGGTAGGTAAAATATTTGTGCCTCTTAATCCCATATTCTTCGACCACTTATGTGACTTCTGCTTCAAAATGCAAATCATTATCTGACATTAGCTCATGCGGGACCCCATATCGATAGATGATATTTTTTCAGATGAACTTGGGCACTTTCTTGGCATTCAACACTATGTATGATTCAGTTTTGACCATTTGGTGAAGTAGTCAATGTCAACCAAGATGAATTTATGCCCGTTGGAGGCCTTGGGTGTAACTTTTCATAAGATATCAATGCCCCATGTGGAGAACGGCCAGGGAGAAACCATATTATATAATTCATGCGGGGCAAGTGCTGGAGGTTAGAAGATTGTTAGCATTTAAGGCATCTTCGAACATAGGCAGTGCAATCCTAAACCATGGTAGTCCAGTAGTAACCTTATCAGATGATTATCTTGGCGAGTATATGGCCTTTCATGTGGGGTTCGCATTCCCCGTTGTGTATTTTTTGCATCATCTCTTCAATGTCATCCCCTGCGATGTGCTTTATCACAAATAATATACAGGGTAGCCAGTCTACGAAGAGTTGTTCAATCTTTCTTGTTAGAACCTTGGGGATACATGCCATGCTTGAGGAGGTGCCAAATATCATAGTACCAGAAATTAGTTATTTCAAGGTCTTCTTCTGTAATGAGCTCAATGTGGTAGCAGTGGGTTGGTTTATATTATTTTTGGACTATAAGGGGGCCATCGTTATTCCTTTGGGCATGCCAACATTGGAGGCTAGGGTAGCAAGGGCATCGGCTAGGCTGTTATTTACTCAGGGCAAGTAGTGGAAGGTGATATTATGGAATTGGGAGGCCAACTTTTCTAGGTGGGCATGGAAGGGTAAGAGTTTCTCGTCTTTAACTTTCCATCTTCTGAGTACTTTACCAATGATGAGGGTTGAATCCCCATAAACATCTTGGTATCGAATTTTTTTTCTTGAGAGCAACTTTGAGGCCTGCCATGCATGCTTCGTATTCAGTCATGTTGTTGGTGCAGGGAAAATCCAGCTTGATAGCAATGGGAGTATAGGAGTCATCAGGGATAATTAGGAGTATTCCCACCGGAGGTCTTCTTGGGAGGTACAAAGGATGTTCTCATCCGGGAACTCAGAAATACAAAAATCAAATTCTTCCATAGGGTAGTCAGCAAGATAAACAGAGATTGCTCTTCCTTTCATGGCCTTCTGCATGACATAATCAATATCAAATTTGAGTAGAAGCATCAAACACCGGGCCATTCGGCTAGACAGGGCAGGTTTATCGAGTAAGTATTTGATAGGATCCATTTGGGACACAAGTTTGATGGGAAAGGCGAGCATGTAGTGCCGTAACTTTTGGGTGACCCGGACTTGGGCGACACATGCTTTTTCTAACGCAGTGTAGTTGACGTCATACCCGGCCAACTTGCGACTGGCATAGTAGATGGCCCTCTCTTTACGGTATTCTTTAAGGTATTGGGCTAGAAAATCCCCAGCTGCAATATCCGTTACGGTCAGGTATAAGCGTAGGGGAAGACCAGGCTGAGGCAGCATAAGTACTGGAGGCTGGGTTAGGGATTGCTTGATTCGATCAAAGGCTTCTTTGCAAGCTTCGTTCCAAATCTTAGTGGAATCCTTTCGGAGGAGTTTGCAAATGGTTTCACAAATAGAAGTCAACTGGCTGATGTACCGGCTGATATATCACAATTTTTTAAGGAATCCTCGAACCTCCTTCTCCGTTCGGCATGGTGGCATCTCGAGTATGGATTTTCGCTTGGCAGGATCTGCTTCTATCCCTTTCTCACTAATCATAAATCCCAAGAGCTTTCTGTGACACCCCTCTTAAATTAATAACGGGTAGCCAGCCCTATACTAAGATGAAACAGGAATCACAAGTGGAACATCCTCAGCATCACTGCAGCACAAACTAAAAAAATCTGACTAACCACCCATAATAAAAATTAACGGATGCCAAACTTTACAAAAACAAACAAGAACTACAAACCAATTTATATAATGACTACATACCATGACAAAATATACACGAATGCAACAAAAGATATACCCGAATATGCTGTCGGGTCAGAGATAATACAACAACCAGTGACAAGATCATAAATGAGCTACAATATACAACCGATGGGTACACATAACTGATATACAAAATGGATCCTTAACTAGATTTACAAGAATAGGAAACGGATACAACAAAATCCTGTAACATTCCGCTCCTGCTACAGCTTCAAGGACTCTGGATATAATAGGAATTATTGGCGTCCTTGCGGAGGGACACCTAAAATGATACAATATACGTATAGCAAAAGAAAAGATATAAACGGGTCAGAGCCTCAGGTTTGAAAAATCATCTTTGCAAGTGAATTAAAATGCATAATAATTATGAATGCACAACTTTCATAATTAAAGTGGTGTCGCACTCTCTTGGGACTCAACCTCACCCATCAACTATAGCGCGCACCTAACGTATGCATATAAACCTCGAATAAGCCACCCGACACATTCTAGGAATAAATCCTCTTAAATCTACGCATAAGTCCCATAAACGTAACTCACTATATCTAAAACACAACCATATATCTACTTCTTCTATCGTCTACTTAGTTTATGCCCAAACTTATACAATAATATAACTCAATTATATTATATCGGTTTCACCTATACCTAAGAACTAAAGACCAAACATCTCCCCATGCCCAACGTTACGCTAAGTTTCGTGCTTGGGACGTCTCGCAAAGCAAAATCTAAACAAGGAACCCCCGATACACCACCACCTAACATTGTCGATCGTGGAAATCCGTTAGTCCCTCGGTCCAAAGTATGGACCCAAATACTTCCCCGCTATAGGAATAAGAGTATACTCATCCTCTCTTATGCTGCAAAAGACAAAAGATAATACGCATCTTTATAACTTTCTCTAGTTATAATATTAATATATCACACACTATCTATAGAGCTTGTATAATATTACTAACACGCATAATACATAATTCTTCATTCTCTAAGAAGTACACATACATAACACACAGAATATATGTATACTAATAATCTCTATAGTGCTATCAACTTCCAAGGAGCCGCTCACATGTCCCTGGGTTACCAATAATCGGACTAGCTCACACCGAACTTGGTAAAAACCTAAATCACAACGTATGGGAAGCGGCCATAGTTCCTAACCAAAAATGAGAACAGAGCATACCCACTACGTCTCACCCCTTATAAGAATAACACAATATAAATAATGAACGTTATGACCTAGGGACTATACTCTCCCTGCTCCTCAAGCCACAGAGATTCACCCACATCACGCAACTTCCCTTGATAGCACTAGAGGGGTATGCACCACATAATATATATCATACACACCAGATATATACACATTCAATCACATCATATATACAAACCATTACACAGGGTATATACATTCACACCATATATGTGTGTATATATATACATACATACTATCTCACGTCCGCATGTATAAAAGCAATAAATCCTGCTACATGTATATAACTCTCATTATACTAACCGATACACTCTTGCATACCTTAATAATTCATTTATTATTCAATCCCTCACTTGAAACTTACTAATCCATCACACTTATGATATGAAAAGTCACCCAAATTAATCAACACCAAGGACACACACAAAATTCCTCTCTCATCCAATCCATATTCGACGTAAAGTAAATTCCTACCACTCGAAGAATTAACGAAAGGATTCGGCATGTTAAACTCCCAATTATACCTCCATAATAGCCTGTAACCATCCTCAAAAGAATCCTCTTTCCTTAGAGGATTTACTAAAGAAAACAACACAATTCGCTCTTATGTATATACCTCTATTATAGCGCCCAAAATGGCCCCTCTATTATATCTAATGCAAACCTTCATAGTACCTCATAAATAGGTTTACTACCCTATATTAGAGTATCCCTAAGTAATTAAAACAATTAAAAAGGGCTAAAACCAGAACTGGCAAATACAGTGACCATACCGGACCGAGGGTTCTCAAAAACGAACCGGTCTGATTCCTAAAATTCAACATAAAACCTTTAATGATCAGACCGATCCAATACCTCTTAAAATCGAACTGATCCGATTATGTACATATTTAATCCCACGATATTTGTACCCTAAAACCTTATTCTACACTTTGGAAAATCCGCTCTACATCTCTAAAACTCAATTTTACTTTACTCTAACAATATCCTAACACCAAAAACCCATCACAAATATTATTCCAACCATTGTCATCAACAAACCCACATATATTTTTCATCAAATTCTAGAGTTTATCAAATTTCTAGGGTTTAACCATTTAAACTCAAAATCAACTAAATCACCAAAGAAATTATGAAATAACTCACACGGCTGAATCTTCCTTGAAATTACGAATTTGAGCCGAAAATCTCCAAAGCTCCAAGCTTTTCTCCTCGTTTCTTCTCTTCCTCTCTCTCTTTCTAGGGTTTTCTCTTATCTCACAAATGAGATTGGCTATTTCGTAAGCCTAATAAACCCATTTCTAAGAATACCCAGCATTAAATGAGAATACACACTTAAAATGACTCGTTTACTCCAATTCGAGTCAAATTAGGTCCAAAATACTCCGAACTCCAGATAAAACCCTCGGGCAGTCATTTTGACATTCTCGACCCATCCCGGATCAATCATGCGCTCTAAATTTCCATCTGCGACTCCAAATAACAAAATTTTATTTTATCACAAAAATTGAATCCCTATATCCTCGAACACACGGGGTGTTACACTTTCCTTTGGTAACTCCAAAAACACATTTATGTGGGTTAAGTCGCATGTGATATTGTCATAGTCACTCGAAGAAATTTCAAAAAGAGGGAACATGACCTTCCCTAGTCTTAGACTTGATAATCACATCATCCACTTAGACCTCAACTTCTTTGTGTATCAGATCATGTTAGATGGTTGTGGCAGCCCTTTGGTAAGTAGCCCCTGTGTTTTTTAAACCAAATGACATAACGATGTAATAGAAAGTTCCCCAAGGGGTGATAAATGTGGTTTTCTCTTGATGATCTGGGTGCATCTTGATTTGGTTATATCCGAAAACCCATCAACGAAGGACTTAAGAGCAGAACCGGTTGTGTTGTCCAGAATCATGTCGATATTAGGTAGCAGGTAATCATCCTTCGAAGAGGACTTATTCAAGTCTCGATAGTCAATGCACATGTGACCCTTCCCTCCTGATTTTGACACGAGTACGATATTGGCTATCCATGTGAGATATTCGATCACACAAACGAAACCCACGTTTAATTATTTGGCCACTTCTTCCTTGAGCGACCATTCGGTGCAGAGGTTTTGTAGTTTTTGTTTGACTAGTTTGTAATTTAGGAGAGTTAGAATCTCGTGTTGAGCTATCTCGGGATCAATGTCGAGCATATCGTCATAGGACCATGCAAAGACGTCCACAATTCCTTCAGTAATTCCTCGAGTTGTGCATGCTCATGATCATTAAGAGTGGAGCCTATCCTAATCTCGCATAGTTGGCTACTAGAATCGAGATTAATAATAACATTTTTATCTTCATTAACTTGAACGGGATTATATTGTTTGTTATTAACCTTATTTTGATCAGCTACGAATTATTCATTTATAAAAATCATCATCATCATGAGTTTGATTAGAATCAAGACAATTAATGTAAGGCACAGAAAGATACTCAAAATCTTTATTATTTCATTATTAGGAAATATGTCATTGAGAACCTCATCGAATGAGGTCATGATTACATCAAAATAAGGAGGAACAATAAAAGAAGAGGAAATGGAATAAACATCAGAGTTGGGTTATATTTTAGTAGGTGGTACTGGCACAGTATTCTAGTTGAGGAGAGGTGTATAAGTGGCTTTGATCAAGTGGGATGGATATGATGATGTAGCTCTTAAGTGGACTATGCATAGTGTAAACCCCAATTAAATGAATCCTCGAAGTCATTTCCCTCAAAATCTTTGGTAGTAACTATGGTCTTCTCAATGAGTGGCTGCACATGATGCTGGGATCTTTTGGCCCATGAGTAGTTGTCTTAGAAAAAGATCTCCATTCCTGGATTCATCTTCTTATCCATATGATCATACCATGGTTCGGGAAAGCCATAAAAAGGAAAATCTTCACCCTCTCTGATGAATCTTCCATTCAAGGAATCTCTTGAGACAGTTTTGGCGATTTTTATCCTTCTCTTCAGCCGAGGTTAGAGGAGCTTCTTCTACTAATGGCTGATAACACATGCCACTAGGAGGAAAAGCTTTCTTAAATATAATGGTTTTAAGTATCCCCTGTTGTTGTCGTCCCATCCCCGGTCTGAGCATGAAGTGCATTTTTTTAACATCTGGATCACATTGACATTGCCATGAGGGTTATACTCCAGATAAACCCTATCTCTCAAATCATCCCCTGCTGGAAGTATAAGTAGTTCAAGTTGGAAACCTGACATAAGCATAACATTTCCCTCATGTTGTATCTCAATTACTAGATTACTGGTGCATGAATTCTCAAAATTATCATCATCGCCCAAGATGGTGATGACCCAACCATTAGCAAAGGACTTTAGTTTATGATGAAGGAAAGAAGACACACCCTTGATACTATCGAGCCACGGTCATCCAAGCAACAGATTGAAGTAAGTCGGGATGTCGATGACTTGGAATTCAATAACAAGATTTATAAGGTCAACCCTTATTATAAGCTTTATGGATCACATTGCTTCTCAACGAGTGTTATCATAAGTGTGCACTGTGGCACAGGTTGGATCAAGGTTGCTCACTTTCAGTCTCAAGCAATTGAGGGTCTTCAACAAGCAAATATTAAGAGCTGATCCATTATCAACAAGAGAGAGTGGGATGATCTTTCCCATAACTTTGAGAGAGATATTGAGAGAATAGTTGTGATTTGGACCAATCTTAGGGATTTTTATTTTGGAGAAAAAGAGCATTCTAGTAGAGGTTTGGGATCCGACCATATTCACTACTTCCCCTGGCGTGGTGGAAGGAGGGACTGTGTGTCTGGTGAGTAGTTTGATCAAGGCATTCCGGTGTAGTTGGGAAGATATAAAGAGTCCTCATAAGGTGATGTTAGCTTGGGTCTTCTTTAACTGTTCGAGGATCTTGCTCTCCTTGAGGGTCATTTCTGGCATAGGAAGATTTTAAACACCTTTTCCCTTATCGATCACCGATGATTGCGGGTTTGGAACTTGGTAATGCCACCTTGATCTGTCATATGGTTCACAAAAGAGGGAAAAAATAGAAAACTCATTTCCTCATCCACCTCGGGTTGTTCAGCCACCTTGTTGATTTTTCCTAATAGCTCCTCAAATGATATCATTCCAAATATGCTGACTATTGGCCTAGTTTTTTTCTAGGATTTGTTATGAACTATCAAATTCATCCCCCCATCCGATGGTAATAATATTATCTTTCCACAAGAAGTCAATACACTCCACAACCTCAATTACCTCTTCATATAGATCCTCCCATTTGACAGGGAAATGTAGAAGTGAAGGGACCAGGTGCCCTTATAGTTTTAAAGCATCAAACAGTTCAGACATGCTGCAAATCTCATCGATCTGTCAAAATAAATCTGCCATGATCTGGACGACATTATTTAAACTGACTTCATCGTTAATGTACCACCCAATTATATGACTCTCGAGCCCATTTCTAAGCTTCTAAGAATAGTGTACTGAATCTCTGGCAGTCAATGGTAATTTTTTAAGGTAATTTTAACCAAAACTCTAAGAGATGGTTCAATAGTGTTGACAGTTCCATATCCTTTCCTTTAGAACGGGTATGAACAGCAATGCATGATCTAACACGGAGTGACATAGCCTGATCGAAGAAACAGCTGGGATATAGGAGAAACTATAGGAAAACTTGGAGAGGTTTAGGAGAATCTATGGGTATGATGGGTGATTTATTGGGTACGATATGGGTAGATAGATCAAATTTGGGGTCTTCTTCCAGGAAGATGGCATTTATATGGTTTGGGAGTGGATTATGGGTAGTGTTTAGTTTAGGATTGACTGGTGGGGAGATAAATTGATCAGTGGTATGGCCGGTATTTTGGTGAAAGTCGCAATGGGCGTCTGGTTTGAAATTTTTAGGAAGTGGGTTTGGTAATAGATGAGGGTCCAATGGTTTGACAAGATTCTAGCTTAAAAGGGCCTGGTAAACTTTGAAGAGGGGACCGTAAAGCTCGGTGTATTCTTTCTTGACTAGGTTAGGGAGGCTTTCTGGTGCCCATGAAGTGGCAGGCTAAGAGATGTTATTGATGGATGAAACTAAGGTACTAGAAGGCTTCTCATACTTTTTGGGAGTAAACTTTCTGGATACTTTCCTCGACTCAACTTCTGTCTTGGCAAGACCTTCTTTGATTTCCAATCCTGCATCTCAAAGGGATCGAAAATGAGGGTAGTATTATCCTCCCATCGTCGCTCGTACATGGGGTAATAAATTCTTCTTTGTGATACTGGCTTGCTACTCCTCGGAAGGTCGGTTGGTCATGGTGGTTGATTTCTCTCTCCACCTTGCTATAAAGTTACTGATTGATTCCCCAAGATTTTATTTGAGTAGTTCTAAATCATGATGGGTAACCTATAACTCTTCGTTATACTTATATTGTGCCATGAATTCACGAGCGACATCCTCCCAACTGCAGATTTTGGACTCCTCGAGAGATAAGAACCAGCGGAGAGCGCTATCTTTCAAAATTTGTTGGAATATTTGGGTTATTATTTCCTCATAGGAACCTAGGAGAGTCATGGATCGCTAGTAAATTCAGAGATGAACAATTGGGGGTCCACTACCCCTAAACTTCTCGATGTTGGGCATCTTAAACTTTGTTGGTAACATTGCTTTAGGATAGGGAGACATATGGGTGTAGTCCATATAGTTCCCAAAGATTCGGACTTGGTCAAACATCTTGGTCAAAATCTTAAGGTCTTCCTTGACCTTGTTTAATTCGTCCTCCTTCAAATCAAGAGTTAAGGGTAGTTTAGCCCCTGGCTGGGCAAGATTCGGCATAAGGAGCTGGGCTGGACGCAACCCATACACAAGAGGAGAGCATGGAGAGTGTTAATATTCCTCGGGGACCCAAATAGGCACGGGTGCGGGCAGACCCATAGCGTGAGGGAAGATAACATCGAGCTTTTTGGGAATAGGTACCTGATTTCGTTGCATCTCGCGAACCTCGATTTGAAGATTGTCAATCTTGGGAGTGAGTTGGGCTAGGACAGTCATTAAATTCAGATGCACATTCGGTACTTGGTCTGTATTCTCCATGGAAAGTGGATGAAAGTGAATTCCTGACTCAGAGGAAGTATCAAGGGAACGAACGGATCATCGGGGCATTTTGACAGAAGATCGAAGCCAATAGGGAGTCAGTCTAAGGGTCGGGTAAGCGATCGACCTGAGAAGGAGAAAAATTCGAATTTATTTTTGAGAGAAAGTGGAAAACGGTTATTTTTTAAAAGGAAGGAAAATATTTTTGACATTTTTGGAAAAGAGAAGGATAAATTTTTTTTGGGTAAAAGAAATATTTTTGGTGTAAGGAAGGAAAATGCTTTTGGTATTTTGATAAAAGAGGGAAAAATATTTTGACACTTTTGGTAAAGAGGAAAAACGAGAAAAAGGGCCTCAGCGTGATTATTATTATATTTATTACGTTTTCACTTGTATTAGGTTTAACTAAATGAAAAAAGAAATGTCTAACGGGACCCGAGCCTGGGAAAATTGGGTTTGAAAAATATGTAAAAATATGGTTGGACTTGTTGTAAGGCTTATGGACAGGGTCCCGTTATAAAAAAGACGAAATCGTGTGAAAATTTTGGCAGCATGCCGACCCATTATTTCGACAGAGTTTTGGGTAGAAATCGACAAACTAAATATGAGTGCCCTAGGTTTGACACCTATATGAAGGTATGCAGTTTTGGGGGTTAATTAGAAGGATTCCCCCTTCAGCATGACTTCCAAGATATACGTCTTACTTTTAAGGGGCAATCGGTGCGTGTGGACATGCCATTTGATATACCTGAGTGTACGTGAATTGCCTCGCTTTATACCTCGTGGGGACAGTATGTGTGATAGAGAATTCGATATACTCAACGTACGTGAACGAATTCCCAGCGATATACCTCTCATCATGACTTCGGTCAAACGGTATGATGTCGGGGAAACCGTTCGATATACGTCGAAGGTACTTAGCAAATGGAAGGTGAGAGCCATATCGCTTAGGCTAACTGCAACCTGCCAGACCAGATCCCATTACGAAGTGACCCCCCAATTACAGGAAAAAAATTGGACAATAGCCATGCTCTTTGGTGATGTAGTGTGCAAAATTCATGATTCTTGATTAGTATATTATGGATAGGGTATCTTTATTTGGCATGATGATTATTATACTATGCAGGGGATAATGTACAAGTATAAAGAGTAAATCCAATATGGAACATGAAGATTATACTAAGCATGGATATGTGAGAGTCAGTGATATGTGACTATCTACAAGTGAGTGTGTGGTAGTTGACCTAAGCATGGATGAACTACCAGTGGTGTATGACAAGTGAGAGTGAGCATGGATATATAAAAGTGTGATAAGTGGAGGTGTGTGTTAGTGACACCTAATCATGGATATTATAAGTGGTGTGTGCAACATGTGGATATAAGTGATCCTATGTGTAAGTAGTGTGAAGTGTACATGGAGAGTATCTACAAGTATATGAGTGAGTAGTGATATAAGAACGAGGTATATATGCATAAAAAATAATTGAGGAGAAAAAAAGTAACATACAGCCTACAGGTAGGTTCATACGCACACAAGCAGAACATAATAACACCCATGCAAATAGAATCTAGCTCTCTTATGAAAGAAAATCCCCAGCAGAGTTGCCACTGTGTCTATCCCCGATGTATCTGTCCTCTCCTCGTCCCGTAGGGCGGGGGAAAAGGGACAGGAGAAAGGTCTCGTGCCCTCGTACTCTCGGAGGGCTTAGGTCATCATCGGTGTGGGGTATAGAGATGGAGTTGCCAACTTATTTTGCACAAAATAGGCAAAAGAACATGTCGTCACCTCGAGAGAGCAGCATCAAAGACAAACTCATGCTTACAAAACCAATAGTTCAAAGGTTCGGGGGCTAAGTTACGAAATGGGAAGGTGTTAGGCACTCATCCCTCCCTTTTGGTCTCTCATGGCTGTGTTATTATTTTCCTTTGTTTCTCCATGAAATGTGTGTATGTGTATATATTTAAATGGAGATCGTAATTGCCCAACTCATACCATGGAAAAGATCGAGTGAGGTCATCCATAGGAATGTTTCCAAAATAATATTTAGAAAAAATATGATTTATGCATCTACAGAGATATTCATCGCTATGATGAAACGATAATATATGTTTGGATAAAACGCTAGTAAGGATCACAAATATAATATATATTAAAATAATGCAAGAATATAATAAAAGCGAAAATGGGAAATTTGGGAAAATTAGAAATTTGGTTAATAGGAAAATTGGAAAATTAGAAATTTGTAAATTTGGACTCGAGTCTAGGGTTTTAACCCGAAACGCCTTGTAGCCTATAAAGGCATCAAAGTCCACGTAGTTCTCTTGCGACATCAGGGTGGGGTTTATCCCATAGATTCGAACGGGATTTTATTATATGTTTGTGTGTAGAAAATGTGTTTTAGTTTTGAGAAATTATGATGGATGATCGTGTTGGAATTTATAGGTGTAGCCCTCTTTTTGTTTGTTTTGATTTTTTTTATAGAAAATAAAGTATGTGCAATATAACTAATAAAAATGTGAGATGTTACTAAATATGAATTGAAAAAAAAGCTAAATTATTAATTATATAATTAATGCAAAAACAAGAAATTTAAAGAGAGGGGGAGGGATTTGGACCTTCTTTTAAGAATTGAAGCTTGATCTTAATCTTGAATGAACTCCCTTGGATGTTGAGATGAATGTTGGATGAGAGATAATGAGATTTTTCCAAATCGGGTGTGAAAAGAATGGGAATTTAAGATGGAATGGAATTTCACATAAGGAAACTTCGCTGATTGCAAGAGAATGTTGCTAAGATCACTAATGCTGATGGATCTGAGGTGTGCTTTGGGAGTGAGGTCATTCCCTCTATTTATAGGATCGGGGGGTGTCTATTGGCATGTTCCCAGCCCTACCAATCGGTAGGTAACCCTAGACACAATGCCGATTGGTAGGGAAATGGACCTGCCAATCGGTAGTCTCGAGCAGATTTTTTTTGAAAAATGATCGTAGAACGCAATCCATTGATCCAAATTGCGCATGGGTCATACCATTAAAAAGTTGATTAATATACCTTTAAGAGTCCTTTGGACCGCTCCCGGGTTCAGTAGTTGACTTTGGGTCAAATGTGGCACGGAAGCGCTCATCGATACTTTGGACGGGAGATCTTTGGATGAAAACGGATCATTTGTTCGAACGGTCAGTCAGAATTGCACACGAGGTGTACCATTGAAAAGTTTGTGTGAGTTACTTCAAATTACAAATAGCTTCACTTAGTACGAAAAGTTTACCTTGGTCAATTGGGGCCCAGAATCACCCGTGACCTCTCGGAGTAAAACAGGTCGTTCGTCCGTACCATAAGTCAGAATCACGTATGGGACAGACCGTTGGAAAGGGTATCAAGTGTCGTTCGGAGATTCATTCAGTCTCATTTGAGCTAAAAAATTGACCTTGGTCAAACGAAACTCGTGAGCGCTCGAAGGCCTACGAATCAGTTTTTGGGGGGAAATGGATCGTTCGTTCGAACAGGGATGTTGTTTCGCACATGAGGCGAATCGTTGGAAAGGGGTTTTAGTTCCTTTCAAAAATTCAAAGATATTTCACTCTGACGATGAAGTTGATTGGGGTCAAATCGCGACTCAGGAACGCCCGATGGCCTCTAGATCAATTTTCGATGGTAAAATGGTTCATTCATCCGAATTATCATGATGATTTATGCACGGGGCGAACCATTGAAAAGGGAATTCAAAGTATTTTGAAGTTTCATTGAGTTTTTTATCTGAATATGGAGTTGATCGGAGTTAAATGGGTCCTGGGAGTGCCCAATGGCCTCTAGATCGATACTCGGAGTATGACCAAGGGTTTGTAATGAAATGAAGAGGTGCTAGGGACCTAAGAAGAGACTTAAGGGGTCCTAGAATGTGGTGTCTACGGATTGTATGTATTATTCTTTTTTGGGATGCATAATTCAATTTTTTATGAATGTACCGGCATAGACATAGTGGAAGATTTACAAGGACATGTTTTATAAACGTCCGTCTACAATCTAGGAATTTTTGTGTTGTCCTAAATCATAGTTAGTATGTCATATACCGTTACATTTCGGCACGTCTGCACACGTTCATCCTTGATGTCCATCATTCGAATCCTTGTCATCGCGCATCATCAACATGCACCCATCATTGACATTGTGCGTTGTACATCTTCAACCGGTTTCCACTATCCCACTAACTCCACTACGCAAAAGGTAAAATGTTTAATTAGAGTTATTAATGTTCGCGTATTTATTTGTGATATTTTATAAAATGTTTTTATCAAAATGAGGCAATTTTCTAAGTCAAAAATATTTTTTTAAGACCTGTAGGCGTGCTTTTATAAAAATCAAATGACATAGCATTGTCGTTCAAATGACATTAATAAGTCATTCAAACGATAACTTCTAACGACATGCTATTTCGTTTGAAGGGTCGTTTGAAGGGTCATTTCTTTCTTGCATCAAACGAAATCGTACCGTTTTACATTTTCAGGGTCGTTTCTTATGTCATTAGTAACGATGTCTAATATTGTTCAAACGGTATGCAGATGTCGTTCAAGTGACCTGCTCCGCCTCAACTTCTTATTTAGCTTATAAAGACCTGCTACGAAGTCATGTTTTTTAAGTCTTTCAAAATTCTGCCTCTGGATATCTGATGCACTTTAAGACTACATCTTTTAGGATTTTAAACCCTAATTGATTTACTCCAAAGTCCCAAATATATATGTGAATCATTCGTAGACCCATATTACACATATTACTTATTCTGGAGTAAATCTTGTGGAGAAGAAGGATATCTCCATTGCTGACTATTGAAGCTCTTGTGGGATCTCTTGATGAAAACTTTAAATCGACACCTAAAAGTATTTCGTCGATACAAACTTGTATTTATGCTATGTACTTGCAAGCTAGAGATTTATGGTAATAGAGAAATAAAAAGATTTTGCCCCTGCTGGGGATTTTTCCTGAAATATGTTTTGTGATTGTTTTGGTTTGGATGCTAGATAATCCATATTAGTGTCAATCACAATTAGATGCATATTTTAGGGTTTTAATTAAAACTCGAATTAAAATTGGAACTTAATTAAATAAGCCTGGACATTGAACGCAAGCGCACTATCATTAATCGAATCCTTGTTTAATGAATCTTCAATTAAAAGATAGTATGGATTTATAAATTGTTCTTGAGAAATTTTGAGGTGATTTAATTATTGATTGAAATCATGCTAAAAATCCTATTTATGATTACAAATCATTAGGGTCCTAGACCCTAGATGTTAGTTTAAATTATGGTATGATGGGAATTCGATTGGAGACCTTCGTGGGGATTTAATGGAGGTTTTTGGGGAGTTTTTGGGCTGATTTTCGTAGACGAAGCAGGGTGTCTTTTTCATTGGAATGTCGTTCGATTGAAGTGCCTTTCTCATTCGAACGAGGTGACTTTCTCATTCCAATTAACTTCATTTCTCTTTCAAATTAGGTTCCATTCTCATTCAAACGACTTTGAAAATTTTCCCAAGTTGTGCAGATTTGAAATACGAAAGCGTGGGCGCTAAATTCATATTTTTCTGATTTTTTTTTGCATTTGATATTAATTTTATACTAAACAGTATGCGAGACCGGAAGTTGGATTTGATGATTTTTAGTTGGGACTTTACTTTGGCAATATTACACCTAATTTAGTGATGGATCAAAATTTATTAATATCGATGATAGTTATGTAAGTTAGAGTTATTACCCTCGTACAATTGTACTTATATCTGGTGTTAGGATTTGGATAGAATGGGTAAACACGCGACTAAGCAGTATCCTATGGTCGTATGTATATATCGAGCTTAGACAGTAACAAGCTAAAGTGTTTGGGAGATTTAATTCAAATCTTGAGAGGATATAAACCGTGAAATTAATTTAGTAATTTAATGAGAAAACACTTATGTATATTATGAGAGAATGTGTGTATATATCGAGAGATATATGTACTCATAGTTTAGAGACGTAATAAATTGGGAGGTGAATTTAATAAGGTTAAGAGTTGACATACCTAAGAATGTAAAGAATAATTCGGTGAATTGGGATTTAAAGTGATTTAGGATATGCTTGACTGTATGTGCGGTATCCTACTTGTTTATATATGTTTAAGCTGGTTTAGAGATTGTAAACCTAATTTTAAATAAGGATCCAATGATGTGGGGATCTAGATGGTTGGGTACGTTGGAGTTTATGCGTTATCCCCTATAGAGAGAGATAGAGAGAGGATTAAATAGACACAATCGTATTCATAGTGAATCTACGATTTGGGGTTGCGTTCAACATCAGGATCGGGTACCACACACTAGCTGGGATGTGCTTGGACATAGTGTAGGTCATTATTTTAAATCATATGGTTAGGGGTCAGTGCTTCGTGATGGGAGAAGTAGGATGATCTATTCCATCTATTATGCTAGGGTATGGGTAGATTAGGTAGTGGCGCTACCTTGTGATCACCCCACTTATGTGTATTTTATTTATGTCCGTTAGATGAGGGATTCCTTCGAACTTGTCGATAGAAGCACGAGGTGGACACTGAGGGTAGATACCTTCCTGTTTTATATATATATATATATATATATATATGTGTGTGTGTGTGTGTGTGTGTGTGTGTGTTAGGAAAGAATTAATGTAACCTAATAATAGACTTTAATAATGAACATTATGGCATGTTAGGTACTTTATGTGGTTTACTTGTATGTCCCTTGTGAGTGACAGTGCATGGGTAGGTATTTGGATTGTATTTTTACATGTGTGGCTAGTTACACTCCTTTGTCATAGGTATGTGGTTGAGACCTATCCCTTATGATAGCTTCGATTAATTAAAAGATATTTAAACAAGCTGAAAATTATGTTTATAAGGCTATGAATATGTTATAAAAATATATGTGTAGACCTTTTGGTGAAATACTATTTAGGTTATTTGTAGCATTCCATGGTAGTTGTTCGTTACAAATATTGCTTATTTTTTTAGATATAGAGACTTCTACAATAGTTAGGCATTGGGTTTGGAGATGTGAATAGTATTTCACTTAGGTGAGAGGTGAGATACTCATTACACGTGAGAGTCGATGGGTGGCATATATTGTGAATTGGCTGCATCATTATTTATTGGTATTGAAAGTTAATTCTTGCAACTTTAGGGCACTAACCCAAATTATAAAATCCCCCCCCCCCCCCCGATATTATTATTGTATAAATAAGTAAACATGACTAAAATGTTGGACTTGCAGTTTTAGAGATCTAGCTTGGTATTCGAAGAGTTGGAGTCGTTGGTTCATTATAGGTGTCATCATATTTGGAGTTATGTGGAAGGTTGACCTTTATACTCTATTTGTCTTTCAGTTGGAATTTAGTAATTAGAGAAAGTTCCGTTGTACTCTTTTATTCAGTTGAACAATTATAATCAGAGGTTTTTATATAGTAGATTCAGTTTTACCAATTTAGTATGTATGTTCATTATCTCTTATTGGATCCTTTTATCGTATAAATTACACATGTCTAAGGCATATGATCGGCTTTCATGGCACTTTATTATTAAAACTCTTCGATCATTTGGTTTTTGTGAACTAATCATTGATTGGATCTGGAGATGTATTTCAAGTTGCTGGTATTCTATAGCCATTAATGGGACGTTTTGTGATTTTTTCATTTCGAAAAGAGGAATTCGCCAAGGAGACCCTCTGTCACCCACTTTGTTCGTCATAGCAGCTGAAGTGTTGTCTCGTGGCCTGCATAATCTGATGGAAAAGGGAGATATTCAACACTTTGGTCAACCCCTATCATGTCCAATCATTTCTTCCTTATCATTTGTTGATGACATCCTTATTTTTGTAAATGGTGGAAAAAATAGTACTATAAATCTCCTACATTTTCTCACAGAGTATGAAACTAATTCGGGGCAGCTAGTGAATCACGACAAAAGTTTTTTCTTGATGCCGAACAATACCTCCAAGGAAAAGATCCAAGAAATGACTAGATCGACGGGTTTCAAATACAAAAGGCACCTTTTCAAATATTTGGGAGTCTTAATCTATCAAGGCAGGAAGAAGAGAATCCACTTTCAGTCTCCGACGGAAACAGTTAAAAAAAGAATTGCAGGTTGGGCGTCCAAGTCTCTAACTCAAGCAGGAAGAAATATTCTTATTAAGAGTGTTGCTCATTCGATGACTTTCAACTACTTGACTGCCATTGATCCACCAAAGAAGACATTTCATGACATCAATACAGCCTGTGCAAATTTTCTATGGGGCTCAGAGGAAGGTAAAATTAAAAAATAGTGGATTAGTTGGGATAAAGTATGTATACCAAAAAACAAAGGTGGCCTTGGTATTAGATCTTTAGAAGATGTGTGTAAGGCATACACTTGCAAATTATGGTACTCATTCTTTAACAAAGATGGTTTATGGTCTAAATTCATGAAAGCAAAATATAGAAAACTACAAAATCATGAATTTAGTGGTACTCCATCTTTTTCCAGTCACACTTGGAAAAGAATGCAAAATGTTCTTACTACTTACAACGAGTTGGATATGAGGGATAATTTCAATCTTAAGTTTACTTGGGATTACATTAGGAAAAAAGATTGTGTTCAACTTTCTTTCTCGTCCATTTGGGATAAACACATCGTCCCTAAAGTTTCTACTTTCATGTGGGAACTCCTACATGATGGTTTACCCCTTGACGAGAATATCAAGAAGCTAAAAATCCCTTTTCCTTTAAGATGTAGATGTTGTTAAATACCAAAAGAGGAAAATTGGGACCATCTCTTTGCTAATGGTGAAATTGCTTTAGAAGTTTGGAATTTTTTCCAAAAAAGGATGGGCTTAATTTTTAATTTTAATACCGTGAAAGGAGGTCTTATGAATTGGTGGTTATGCACTAGGGGAAAATTGATCAAGTTTACTCTTTGTAATATGATCCCTGCTTTCATTTGTTGGAGAATTTGGTGTGCCAGAAATAAAATGGATTTCGATAATGTTGAGACGAATGCCCGAAATATTATAGATCTGGTATACGATATCATTAAGGTGGCCTTCAAAGCGAAACCTTTCAAATCCCCCCATGTCCTTTTTACATAGACTTATTCAAAGAATTTCAAATTTCATATGTTCAGATTCTTCAGTTTCTTTAGTTTGTATCTTTGACTTTGATAGACTTTATCTTCTTGTAATGCTACCTTGAGAGGGATTTTCTCTCAAAACTTGAATAAATTCAATTTCCCAAAATATATATATATATTCATAATAAACAGTCCAGAACAGAACATATAAAACAATTGAGCACTATGTCAATTATATAGGTTTATGCTTTAATACCCAGACAGATAGTGTTACCAAATGTTTCCACCCGATTACATCACAGACAAAAAATCATGATCTCTGGTACAATGTCTTATTTAGGGCACACCAACGATAAACCAGTTGAGAAGGTACCACCTAAATATTTCCACCCGGTAGTCAAGGCCAATATAGTACGAGAGTTTTCATAAGCCGAATCAATAATTTTGGAATTCAAACCAAATGTTTATATCGAGAGATATACACATATAACAAACGATGGAATCATCGGTATCAGATGTATTTTGAGAATAAAAGCAGTTTCACAAAATATATATTGTTTTCATAACACCATTTAATCAAAACACACAAGAAATGGCATGGAATACTCACCTAAAACAGAGGTTTAAAGTTACAGATATTGAGTCTTGGATCACTCGTTAATCTTAAAGTGAAACTTCTTCTTAAACTTTCCCGCACTTTCTCTCATTATTTCTTTTTAAACTTTTCAAGGAATTTCATGTGAGAAAATGATTCCAAGGACTTTATTTATAGTTTTTCAAAGATATTAGGTTGTTGACACGTGTCTAGGTGATCAAGCCTTTACAATGACGAGTTAGTGTTGAAGTGTCGCGTAACGGAGCAGTCTTGCAGTCTTAATTCACCAAACGACCACATGTGTTTTAGCTTTTTCTAAATAGACGACATGTGTTTTAGATTTATTTATATGGATGACACGTGTAAGGTGGTGGTGGCAAAATACAACACGAGGTTTCAAGCACAAGGTGGAAAGGTATTAAGGGTTTAAGGGTGATTTTACACATAAAGGGCATTTCAATAATTTCACACTATATATTTTTAATATTTCTTAGAGGTCCTTGAAAATATTTTATTTATAAAAATGTCCTTTTTTATTTTTCGTTTTGGTCCCCGAGACTTTCTTAATTAAAACCAAGCCCCTAAAGTTCCATAAAATTACATTTTCTATTTCGAAACTTCTCATTTAGCTTATGATGTGTCATTAAACTTCAATATGATCTAATTCACTGTTGATTCTTCATATTTAAAAATGGATTTTGTCATATTAAGAACCTAGAATACCACATATGTAATAATATAGCATTTATCAGATATTAAGTAAGACGCAATTGTAAAAACAATTATATATTAGCATACAAAAATGGGGTCATTACATCCTACCCTCCTTGTAAAAATTTTGGTCCCCAAACTTGACTTACATTAATTTTCAAACATGTATAAATATCGCTCTTTTATTTCATCTTCCCGCTCCCATGTTGCTTCTTCAACAGAATGATTACGCCACAATACTTTGACTAGTGGAATTACCTTGGTTTGTAATATTTGATCCTTATAGTCCAAAATTTGTACTGGATGCTCAATGTATGATAAATCTTCTTTAACTTAACGAGGTTCATGACTTAAGATATGTGTTGGATCTGGGACGTATTTCTTCATCATTGATACGTGAAATACATTATGCACATTAGAGAGTTCAAGTGGTAAAGCTATTCTCTATGCAATAACTCCTATCTTTTCAATGATTTCAAAAGGTCCTATGTATCTTGAACTCAACTTCCCTTTTCTTCCCAAATCAAATTACTCCCTTTGCTAGTGATTCTCGCAAGAACACATAATCTTCATTTTGGAATTCTAACTGTCGGTGTTGATTATAGACATAACTCTTTTGACGACTTTGAGTAGTTCAAAGTCGATCCTGTATCAATTTCACTTTTTCTGTTGTCATCTGGATCAATTCTGGTCCCAATAATTTTCTTTCTCTAACTTCTACCCAACATGCATGAAAAAAACACCTTCTACAATAGAGTGCCTCATACGGAGCCATTTTCATACTTGCTTGATAACTATTATTAGTTACAAATTCTATTAAAGGTCAATGATCATACCAATTCCCATTCAGATCAAGTAAACATGACCTAAGCATATCTTCTAAGGTTTGAATAGTTCCCTCAGATTATCCATCTGTTTAAGGATGAAAAGTGGTGCTGAAATTCAATTTTATTCCCATGACTACTTGTAGGCTTTTCCAAAAGCCGGACACGAATCTAGGATCATGATCAGAAACGATTGAAACTAGAGTTTCATGAAGCCTAATAATTTCCCGCACGTATAATTTAGCTAACTATTCTAAAGAATGGGTAATCTTAAATGGCAAGAAAATGAGCAGATTTAATTAACTTGTCAAATAATTACCTAAATATAATCATTACCATTTGAACACCTTGGTAAACCTGTCACAAAATCCATAGTAATATGTTCCCATTTACACTTAAGGATAGGTAGGGGTTGTAGTAATCCTGATATTTTTAGATGTTCATCTTTTACTTATTGACAAACCAAACACTGAGATACAAATTTTGCTACCTCCCTTTTCATGTTATTCCACCAAAACACTTCTCAAAGATCCCTATACATCTTTCTACATCTGAGATGAAATGTGAATCTCGAGTAATGACTTTCCTATAAATTTTCCTCTTTAGTTAGGCATCACATGGCACCCACACTCTATTTCCAAACCTCAATATATCATCTCGTATTTCAAATTCAATTATCTTCCCTTTGATGACTTCTTCTCTAATCTTCTTCAGTTGTGGGTTATTTACTTATGCAATTTTGATCCTTTACATCAACATGGATTGTACTTGAAAGTTTGTAATTATTCCTCCTTTATTATAAATATGAACATCTACTTCCATAATTCTCAAATCCCGTAACAAAGGTTCCTAGTTTGTAATGAGACGTGCTAAATTTGTTGTAGACTTCCGACTTAAAGCGTCAGCTACTATATTTATTTTCCCTGGGTGATAATGAATATTTAGATCATAATCTTTCATCAATTATAACTACCTCCTTTATCTCATGTTCAATTCTTTCTGAGTAAATATATATTTCAAACTCTTATGATCAGTATAAATCTCACAAGTCTCACCATAAAAATAACATCTCCAAATCTTAAGAGCAAAAATTACAGTTGCTAATTCTAAGTCATAGGTTGGATAATTCTGCTCATGTGGTTTTAACTATCTTGATACATGAGCTATTACTTTTTCATTTTGCATTAGCACACATCCCAAATATTTTCTAAGAGCATCATTATAAGTCACAAATCCCCCTGTCTCGAAAGGAATAGTAAAAATTGGGGCAGTTACTAATCGATTCTTATGTTCTTAAAAACTATTCTCAACTTCCACTGATCATTCATATTTCACCTTCTTTTATGTCAACCTAGATAGAGGTTTGGCAATACTAGAAAATTATTTAAAAAAACTTCGATAATAACCGGTTAATCCAAGGAAACTACAAATCTTCGTCACATTAGTTGGTCTTGCCCAATCTAGTTTAGCCTCGATATTTTGAGGGTCAACCAACACTCCCTCCTTGGAACTGACATGTCCTTGAAAAGAAACACTAGGCAATCAAAACTAACACTTCTTTAATTTCGCATATAATTTCTCATTCCTAAGGATTTGTAATACTATCTCTAAATGTTTCTCGCGTTCTTCGATACTCTTGGAATAAATAAGGATGTCATCAATAAAAATAACCACACAATGATATAATATTTCCCAAACACTCTATTCATCATATCCATAAAAATGGCTGGTGCATTATTTAGTCCAAATCGCATTACAAAAAATTCATACTGACCATATCTAGTACAAAAAGCTGATTTTGAAATACCATATTCCTTAATCTTCAATTGGTGATAACCTGACCTAAGGTCAATCTTATAAAATACTTTCGCTCTTACAGTTGATCAAACAAATAATCTATACGAGGTAGGGGTCTTTATTCTTAATGTGTCCACTTGTTGGACCCACAATTTTAAAATTTTAAAATATAATTTCCTTTAAAATGTGGAATAAGGATGGTTCAACACACACAAATGACAAATTTTAATTTCTAAAAACAAAATTAAAATTAAACTTGAATAAGTGAATTGTGGTGAACACACATACGCACACAAAATTCATACAAACTAATTTTTGGATATTCTCACAAACAAAATATCTCTTGAAGTTAACTATGAGAAATTTACTTTTAGCCCAAAATTAATTTAATACAACTCCTAAAATTTGCCTACACAATATTTTCAATATTATCAAATTAGTCCAAACCAAATTTAACAAATTAAATTTCCGACTTGAATTAAAGTAACTTAAATTTTACCCAAATTGAATTATAGCACCAATTTAAACAAGATTGCGAATTAAACCATATTTTATCTTTTCATCCTAAGCATGCGTTCTAGGTGATATGCAAGATAAAATAAATTCACAACCACTACGCCGCGATCTATGAGGAAAAACCCACAACAGGAAAAAACCTCGGATGGCCCTAGCCTTAAGTACACTAAGTACGGAATTACAATTACAAGACAGATGACTTACTACACTCGACTCGACTCTTTCAAGCCCCAATGCGTCTTCTTGCAACTACCTCTGCTTAGCCGATAATCCCGAACTCCAACGGAACCTTGGAATCCACCAATGAAGCTTTTGGGAACAACCGCAACCACACATGGTGCCTTTCACCATGTGAGAATGCCGCAGCAAAACAAGTCTCCTTCTTTTAGGGATGTAGAAGTAAACTCAAACTTCTCTTCTTTGAGGTGTAGAGAAAACCCGATGCCAAACACTCCAAGCAAATATATATATATATATATATATATATATATATATATATATATATATATATATATGTGTGTGTGTGTGTGTGTGTGTGTGTGTGTGTGTGTGTGTGTCGTACTTGGACTAAACTCTTATAAACAAAAGTGTTTAAGAACGATTTTCTTGAAAAACACTCACTCAAAATATGAACTCTTTCATTGTGGAATTATGCTCACAAAACTCTAACTTGGAGATTGTAGAATATGAAAAATTTACTTTAAAAGAGTTGGTTCCCACACTTAGTAATTCTGGAAAAGTTAGTGAGAACAAAAGAGTGGGGTAGTGGAGAAAACTTCCAAAAAAACTGCCAAAATATTTTTTCGTCGAAAATCTCATTCGACCAACCCTTCTAACGAAGTTTCAGAGGACAATTGAGAAAAGTCATTGGCAAACTCATTCGAACGACATTATCGTTCGAATGACAAACTGGTTAGAACGACAATATCGAACGAACTTCCAGAATGATTATTTTCAAAATTAAGCCCAAAAACTTTTTATACAAAGTTCTAAAGTAACCTTCTGAAAATAAAATTTATATTAAAATAAAATTACACCCAATAAAAAATTGTTCCGAGCTCATATATATATATATATATATATATATATATATATATATATATATATGTGTGTGTGTGTGTGTGTGTGTGTGTGTGTGTAATGCATTCATACCTTAGGAGAGATTGGAACTAAGTTGATGACGTGAAACGAGGCACATGTAAACCGACAAAGATGTTCTCTTGATAAGTAGGCCGCAACGTCTTCAACTTCAACATGTCATAGGCTTGAAGCATACACACGAACACTATCGTATGAATCAAACGTTTTTGTCCAGAATTGAGCCAACACTACAATAAGACTCAATCGGAGACTTGTGTCCTTACATAATGGTCACTGTTGATACCAAATTTAATCTGCTGACTTAGACCAATCATATGAAGACACGTGGCTATCTACATGGCTACAACAAGCACTTCCGAGATGATCACACGCTCCGAGGAACCATGTTACTCCGATGAACTCATACGCTCCGAGGAACAGACCTCTCCGAGGAACTCATACGCTCCGAGGAACAGACCTCTCCGAGGAACTCTTGAATACCAAGAAGCTTAGGCGGTCCGAGAAACTCAGGCGATCTGAGCTGCATCTCGAACAAAGCATTAATAGCTGGATAACCAACAGTTCAACTGATTCATTAAATGCTTATCATTCAGACGCGCACGCAAAAAGGGCATTAAATGTATTACCCTTTCATATGTATATCATTTAATGTATTACCCTTTCACATTACAGCCTCAGGGCTATAAATACATTGTACAATCCTCATTGTAATGGGGGAATCTGGAACGGAATTTCTTGTAATCGAGAATTCCCAAACACTCAGCAATAAAACAACAGTGGACGTAGGCCATTCTTATAAGGCTGAACCACTTTAAAATCTTTTGTCTCATTTATTTATCTGTGGTTGAATAATTAGAGTGATCTAATTTTTTACATCAACAGATTGGTGCCGTCTGTGGGAATCGACTGGTAATATCGTTTTCTCACCAAAAATAATCCATTACCAATGGCTGATATTCCTGAATCCAGCAATCGAAGCGCTGGAACCCCTCCAAATCCGTCTGCTCCACCAATTGTTCCAGATCTGACTGGAATAATGGCAAATCTGGCTCAGGGCCAGACCGTCATGAAAGAACCGATGCGACAACTCATCCAAACCCTCCATGGCGGTGCATCAGCCCATTCCGGACCACGAAGCATTCAAAGAAATACCCTGCGCCTTCTTCACGTACTAGGCGTACTAATTCATATCGCAATGACGAATCTGAAGATTTTTCTTATCAACCTGGACGAACTTCGTCAGTGCGAGCCACAGATACTGAACAACATGTCACCCTCTCCCCGGAAAGGACCAGCGCATTGGAAAGATTAATTAGGGCTTATCCTTTCGACAGATTAGGCCCTAGGAGGAACAAAAGTCCTCTTAATGCAACGTCGAGGAGCTTTCGACGACCATCAGATTTAAGGGAAGGATCTGCCCAGTCGCAACCAGCTGCTCGTCAAGATGGATCTTATGACCGACCAGCTGCTCGTCGAGATAAATCCCAAGAAGTCACTTCAACGCGATCAGTTGCTCGAACCAATAGGCCCGAGGAAGGAAATGATGCATGGAAAGGATCTATTCAGAGGCTGGAGGATAGATTAGGGGAAATAGCTAAGGCCAAGAACCCTCTACAACGAACCTTTATTCGAGGAACACCTTTTGTCCAGGACATTGTTGATTTTCCAACACCATTAAAGTTCAAAGCACCTGTTGTGACTCCCAAGTATGATGGGAAGACTGACCCTGTCCTTCATATAGAACAATATCAAGTTGCTGCCGACATCTATGCTGTCCCAGACGAGATGAGATGCAGGGCATTCTCGGGAACTCTTACCGGATCTGCTCGGATATGGTATAATAATCTTCCTCGGGGTAAGATTTCAACTTTTCTTCAACTGGCCGAGTTATTCATTGGGAATTTCTGCTTTGGAGCAAAGCCAGTTAAACGAGTAGCACATTTGTTAAGTGTTAGACAAAAAGCTGGGGAGAGTATCAGAGATTATATAACTCATTTTAATAACAAAAAACTCGAAGTCATTGATTATGAGGAGAAGACAGCGATTACCGCTTTGATGAGTGGACTGCTGCCAAACAAGTTGTACTACTTTGGCCAAAGATCCACCTCGAACCATGTCGGACCTGATGGGAAAAGCGTCAAAGATTATGAATGCCGAGGAGGTTATGTCTGCGAAGAAGAATATGTACGCCAAAGAAACCAAGGTGGAAGGTGATAAAGCTAAAAAGAAAGAACATAAGAACAATGGTGGTGACAAACAATCCAAAAATAGATCGTCATGGGAGGTCTTGAGGAAATTTGATAATTACACACCTTTGAAGGCAAATATCAATCACGTCCTGGAAGAAATTAAGAACAGCGAGGAGTTAAACTGGCCAAAGAAAATGAAGGCAGACCCTGACATGAGGAATAGGGAAAAATATTGCGAGTTCCACAAGGATCATGGCCATATGACTAAAAATTGCATAGCTCTTCAGAATGAGATTGAAATACTCATCCGACGAGGAAAGCTAGCAAAGTATGTTGATCGGGGAGGCGAAAGAAGAAACAACGACCGAACTAGAGAGAGGTCTAGATCTCCTCGTCGAGCAAAGGAGAACAAGAAGAGAAACCATGAAGTTGATCCAGAGGATGACCCCGATCTTCCCAAGAAACCAAGGCAGCCAGAACGAGAGGTATTTTCAATACGCTTTGGGTCATTTGATTGTAATGTTATTACAGGAGGAGATGCAGGAGGAGGAGACCTTACTGCAGAAAGAAAAGCTTACCTCGGTGAGGCTCAAGCTTGCTCGTACATTCAGCGAATAAATTTAGCTGAGGAAGATCGCCCGAGAAAGGTGAACAAGGAGAAATTGGTCATCGGTTTTTCAAAAAATGACCTTGCAGGTGTTTTATATACTCACGATGATCCACTGGTGATCAAGATGAGAATGAAGGAGGTAATGATTTCAAGAGTGCTGGTCGACAACGGTAGCTCGGCAGACATCATGTTCTACTCGTGTTTCGATAGTTTAAATCTAAAGCTATCTCAACTGGAGCCTTACCACAGACCCCTCATCGGTTTTGCTGGCAAGAAATTATTTCCACTTGGGACGATCAAGTTGGATAAATTCATTGGTACGTGGCCTGCTTGTCGGACAGAAAGAATACGATTCTTCGTGATGGATAAGAATGTCCAGTCATCGTACAATATCATCATGGGAAGAGTAGGATTGAAGAAGTTCGAGGTTGTACCATCTACAGTGCATCAGTGCCTAAAATTTCTAACAAACTTTGGAGTAGGAGTTGTGAAAGGTGATCAGAGAGTAGCTCGGGAATGCTATTATTCATCCGCCGAGCAGGAAGAACTGAAAGAATCAAAGAAAAAGACTACTACCTATCAAGTGGATGAAGGTGCAGAAATTGAAACATTGGATCCTCGAGATGAGTCACAACTCGTGAAGGGTCAAGTGGTGGAAGCTACTGAAAATATCATTCTGGACGACGAGCACCCTGAACGAACTACTCAAATAGGTTCGTCATTGGATGCCTCATTAAAACAAGAATTGATAACTTTCCTTAGAAGCAGAAGATAATCTTTTGCGTGGAGTCATGAAGATATGCCTGGGATAGACCCAAACTTCTTATGTCACGAGCTCAATATGAATAAGTAGATCAAGCCCGTGAAGCAGAGAAGAAGAGTATTCAGTCCCGAGAAGAATCAAGCTATACAGGAGGAAGTCGAGAAGCTCCAGAAAGCTTGTTTCATTAAAGATGTTAAATATCCAGATTGGCTAGCTAATGTGGTGATGGTAAAGAAGAAGAACAACAAGTGGAGGATGTGTGTAGACTTCACCGACCTCAACAAGGCATGCCCAAAGGATCACTTTCCATTGCCTCAAATTGATCAACTGGTGGATGCTACCTAGGGACACGAGTTGCTGAGCTTCATGGATGCTTATTCTGGTTACAATCAGATCAAAATGAAACCTGAAGATAGGGAGAGTACTTCTTTCATTACCCTAGGGGAACTTATTGTTATAATGTTATGCCTTTGGGTTTGAAAAATACAGGTGCGACATATCAGAGGCTGATGAACAAGGTATTTTCTGAACAAATCAGTGACAATATGGAAGTTTATGTTGACGATATGCTGATAAAAAGTAAGAAAGCTGTCGATCATCTAGTTGACTTAAGTCAGACTTTTGATCAACTAGATAAATATCAAATGAAGCTGAACCCGACGAAGTGCATATTTGGAGTACGAGAAGGCATGTTCCTCGGGTACATTATCAATCAACGAGGCATTGAAGCAAATCCTGAAAAGATCAAAGCTCTATTAGGGCTGCGATGTCCAACAACGAAGAAGGAAGTACAGAGTCTCACAGGATGAGTAGCGGCACTCAACAGATTTGTGTCACGAGCAACTGATAGATGTCTCCCATTCTTCAAGACACTCAAAAAGATTTTTGAGTGGAATGATGAATGTGAGAAGGCTTTTCAAGACTTGAAGAAATACTTGGGAACACCTCCACTGTTGTCCAGGCCGGTGATGGGAGAAAAATTGTATTTGTACCTCGCAGTGTCCGAGAATGCAGTTAGCTCGGCGTTGATCAGAGTGGAGAATGGAGTACAAAAGACAATTTACTACACAAGTAAGGCCTTCCGAGGAGCAGAAATCAGATATCCAAGGCTGGAGAAATTGGCACTGGCGTTGATTGAGGCGAGTAGGAGAATGAGGCCATACTTCTAGGCTCATACTATAGTAGTATACACCGATGTGCCATTAAGACAAGCCCTTCATAAGCCAGAGAAATCAGGGAGATTGATGTACTGGGCAATAGAGCTCGGTGAATATGATATAATTTATGAACCCAGATCATCGCTAAAAGGGCAGGCTGTGGCAGATTTTATAGCGGAGTTCACCTATCCTGATACCCCCGAGGAGCAAAAGTTGCTCGTTGATCAACCTGTGGATGTTACAGGACCAACAAACATAAGCTCGGACCAATTCCGATTGGTAAAAGGGCGTGTGGATGTTACAGGATGTGATGCAGAGATAGTTATGAGGACTCCGGATGAGGAACAAGAGTTGCTCGCTGATCAACCTGTGGATGTTACAGGATCGACAAACACTAGCTCAGACCAACTCCGGTTGGTAAAAGGGCAAGTGGATGTTACAGGATCATTAAATTCGAGCTCAGACCAACTCTGGTTGGTAAAAGGGCAAGAAAAGATGATTGACGAGGAGCGAGAAAAATCCGGGGAGGATGAAAGGAAGCAGCAAATATTTCATCGAGGAACTCTGACTGATTCGAAATTTGAAGACGAGTTACCTATATGGAGGCTATATGTAGATGGCTCATCTTGCACTGCAGGATGTGGCGCGGGGATAGTTTTGAGCACTCCGGACGAGGTCGACATGGAATATGCCTTGCGTTTCCAATTCAAAGCTTCCAACAATGAGGCTGAATATGAGCCCATGATTGCAGGGCTTAATTTGGCAAAAATTATGGAGGCGCAGCAGGTTGTGATCTTCAGTGACTCTCAATTAATCATAAACCAAATGATGGGAGTATATGCAGTTAGAGGAGAATTAATGATCAGATATCATGCAAAAGCAAAGGAGCTGGTGTCAGAATTTGCCGCTATTCGGCTGGTCAGAATACCAAGAATGGAGAACGCAAGAGCAAACGCCCTAGCTCGACTAGCATCAGCTACTCGCACCGAGCTACGACGTACAATCTCAATTGAAGTGTTAGCTGGTCGGAGTATAGATGAAGATCTGACGATGAACTTTATCACCCTTGATTTAGGATCATCTTGGATGGATCCCATCAGGGCGTATATCGAGGAGGGAGAATTGCCAATTGACAAGCTCGCAGCCAAGAAATTGAAGTTTAAAGTTGCTCGGTATGTACTAACTAATGGTGTTTTATATAGACGAGGAATTATGGCAGGTTTGCAGAGATGCGTACATCCCTCCGAGGTGAAAGAATTGATTGAAGAAATCCATGAAGGGTCTTGTGGAGCACATGTAGCAGGTCGGACGCTTTTGCAAAGGGTGATGACGCAGGGATACTACTGGCCGACGATGAGGGCTGATTGTATAGCCTATGCCAAGAAGTGTGACAAGTGCCAGCACTTCTCCTCCATCCGAAGAACTCCACAAGCATTGTTGACACCCATAACTTCCCCTTGGCCATTTGCCATGTGGGGAATTGATTTGATTGGCCCACTGCCAACGACCCGAGGAAGGTTCAAGTATCTCGTCGTCGCAGTGGATTATTTTACTAAGTGGGTAGAAGTTGAGCCACTCATTGACATGATGTACGAGAAGGTGTACCAATTTATTTGGAAGAACATCATTTGCCGATATGGTCTCCCTCATGCCTTCATCACAGACCATAGAACATAATTTGATAACGAGGAGTTTGTCGCCTATTGTCAGCAGTCAAACATTTTGAAGGTTCATTCAGCACCAGGTCATCCTCAAAGCAATGGACAAACTGAAGTGACAAACAGAACGCTGCTGAACGATTTGAAAAAAAGATTGGATGATGCAAAAAGCAAACTGGATCAACGAGCTACAATCAGTACTTTGGGCTTACCGAACTACTCCCCGAGTAGCAACTGGAGAATCACCATATATGCTGGCGTTTGGAAGTGAAGCTGTCATACCTGCCGAGTTGGGCCTCCCAACACACAGGGTACTGAATTTCAATTCCCCTGTCAGCGACTTATTGAGAAGACTGGATTTAAACATGCTCGAGGAAGTTAGAGAAGAAGCAGCCATTAGAAATGTTGCTTACCAGCAGCGAACAGCTTTGTTCTACAACAAAAGGGTGAATAAGTGCGACCTGAAAGAAGGAGACTATGTGCTGAAGAAAGTAATTCAAAAGCATAACAAACTGGAGGCAAATTGGCATGGACCATAC
Organism: Sambucus nigra; assembly: GCA_949130495.1. Lineage (NCBI taxonomy): Eukaryota > Viridiplantae > Streptophyta > Magnoliopsida > Dipsacales > Adoxaceae > Sambucus > Sambucus nigra. Next base: position 502,248,504 of record OX422209.1, read on the forward strand.
CGAGTTACAGAAGTTGTTCGACCAGGAACTTACCGAATAGCAACTCTAGAGGGGGAGGAGTTTAAGAATGAATGGAACGCAGAGCATCTGCGCAAGTATTATCAGTGATGTATATGTAACACAGTTCCATCAGTATGAATAAAATGAAGATATTATGCCAAAGTCTCTCCTTTTATTGAGAATTTTTCGGGGAATACTAGTGCTGCACACTACTCGGCAAAGCTCAGACTGCTCAGCGAAATATTCCTAAAAATGCCAACTTCGGTTGGTTAGGAAACAAAATATTCCTAAAAATGCCAACTTCGGTTGGTTAGGAAACAAGATATTCCTAAAAATGCCAACTTCGGTTGGTTAGGAAACGAAATATTCCTAAAAATGCCAACCTGTTTGGCTAGGAAACGATATATTCCTAAAAATGTCAACTTCGGTTGGTTAGGAAACGAAATATTCCTAAAAATGCCAACCTGTTTGGCTAGGAAACGAAATATTCCTAAAAATGCCAACCTGTTCCTAAAAATGCCAACCTGTTTGGCTAGGAAACGAAATATTCCTAAAAATGCCAACCTGTTTGGCTAGGAAACAAAATATGCCCACAAATGCCAACTTATGTTGGTCGGAAGGTACATACATTCTCGAAAATGCCAACTTATGTTGGTTGGGAGGTAAGATTATTCCAGAAAGTGCAAAAGTTGCTAACTATGGTTGGTCGGGGATAAAAACCCACTAACTATAGTTGGTCGACAAGTAGAATTTATCGACCTTGGTTGGTCGGATGTATTTTATGAAAAGGATAAAAATCTACCAAGTATGGCTAGTCGGGGATAAAAACTCACTAATCGTAGTTGGTCGACAATGAAAATTTACTAACTATGGCTGGTCGGGGATAAAAACCCACTAACTGTAGTTGGTCGACAAGCATAATTTAATGACCTTGGTTGGTTGGAAAAATTTTAAACATTTTTATACTCATTACTTTATTATTAAGTGATCGAGCAACAGTATTGATACTTGTAACTTTTTAATTATTACTGAGTTGGTTGACAAACAACACAATATTGTTATCTTGTTAGCAAATATGCACAAATATAAAGTGTTTGATAACTACAAGATAATAGCAAACAAAAATGAAAGTCTTTCATTAAATTCAAAATAAATTACAAAGTACATTGATATTGAAATGTATATTAACTATTACATCAAAAATTCCTATTCTACTGGTCTCTTCCCCTCTGCTTTTGACACAGGTTCCTCGCCAGCAGGCGGATCATTTAAAGACTGAGGAGAATTGATAAAGTTAAGATCCTTCAGCATCCTGACATTCATCACGGATGGTCGATCTAAAAGATGCTCGGGATGAGATACCTCGATTTGAGAATGAAGATTATAGTCACCGAGATACTTTGAAATTAAGCTCCGAGGAATGGCCCGAGCAGGGATCCAATCCATCTCCAGATTGTACGGTGGCAAAGGCAAGTCGGCCAACCCGGGATCATGGTAGTCCCACAGATAATGACCTTGTTCGAGCTTCAACACGCCTAAGGCATTCATCCAGCCTTGCTTGTAGCCCTCATTGTTGGCATTCTGGATACGATCGTCTAAGTGAAATAGTGCTTCGTTGTATCCAGCCATCCAGAACTCCCTGGGCTGTTTGTGGAATTGATATGTTAGCCTTTCTAGCTGCTCGTGGAGATTCTTGATGAAAAGCTCCTTATTCTCCAAGACTGACTTCTGCGCAGAGGGCTATTTTTCCAAGTCCCTAATCTTCTTTGACATATTAGACAAAGCCTGGTTCTTCGCCATTAATTGGAAAGCTTGGTTCTCTAACGCAGACTGAGTTCTCTGTTCCTCGACAAGAACCCGATCTGCTCTTCCTCGTCCCCGAGGAGATCTTGCTCGTCCCCGAGAAGATGTGGAAGGACCCGACCTCTTCAAAGTCTCTAACTCGTCCCTCAACTTGGCGTTCTCAACCTCTAAGAACGAAAATCCCTCGTCGGTCACTGGGATCAAGGCACTGGAAGTGGAGGCTGCAGACTTCAATTGTGATAGATCTTTTTGCAAGTTGTTGTTCTCATGCTCCAGTAACTTGGCAATCTGTCTGCATTCCTCGACCTCACCCTTCAAAGTTCTCTCCCTCAGATCATACCCAGCAAAAAGCTTCTCGTAGCCCTTGTCAGCCATGATCAGCTTGTACTTCTTTTCGTACCCCTCATGCAACAGGGCAGTTGATTCCTTGTATTAATTCTGAAGGTCTTCGAGGGTACACTGGAGATCCTCGATCATTTCATAGTAAGCCACATTATTGGCCACTGCTCGGTCAAGTAGACACTTCAGGTACTGATATGCTTCAACTGCTTGTTCCGAAGCATCCTGGCCGAGGATGTCGATAACTTGTGCAGCACTTAGGTCTGTGTGACCAGCCTTAAAGTACTCATTGCATTGTTGCAACAACTTTGTGTCATGGGCAGATAGCAGTTCCATCCTGGCCAGAAACTAGCAGAGAAAGAAGAGCAATCATCAATAAGAAAAATAAGCAGAGTATGAATAGAAGATGAACCACAGTATGGGAAAAAGTTCAAGTTTTATTAGATCATAATTCAGAGTTACATATTATGGATTACATTTGATAAAAAGAAATAAAATAGAGAAAACCGAACAACACTAAACCTTTTCCTTATCTCCCAAAACCTTCTCAGGAGGCTGGGATGAAGAGGTAGGTTGCTCGGAGGGAAGAGATAGTTTCTCGGGTAGAGTAGGCAGTTGCTCGGAGGAAGAAACGATGTGCTGATCTTCCTCGGCAGTAGGCTGAATGGCTAGGGCATGATCTCCTATCACCATCGAAGACTCTTCAGAGGTAGTTTCGTCCTCTTCTAATTCTTCTGGAGTTGGAGGGGGACCAGGGATATGTCTCTGGAAGAGCTCGGATGACTCGTCAACCTTCATTTCCTGAAGGGAAGCAACCCATCCATCCCTAAAGTACTTTAGACTGCCCTAGTTTACTTGAGATACCATGGCAGCCAACCCCTTATTCCACCCCTTGTCCCAGCCAGAGCTGAAGGACTTCTTCAGAGCAGTTTTCCTCTTGGTCTTCTCCAAGGCAAGCTTCTCGGACAATAGGTTCTCAGCAGCCTTCAACTTATTTTCTACCTCCTCCTTCTGCCGACCTACTTCCTGAAGTTTAACCAACTCCTCCTCGGCAGCTTTGAGCTTCTCTTCGAGCTCTTTATTTGCCTTCTCCAAGGCATTCTTTTTCTTCTCCAACTCCTTGGAGGCATCAACAGTCTGAGCTTTTTCTTGCTCGGAGGAGGCAAGTTTCTTCTCCCAGACAGCTTTGTCATCAGCATATTTCTGGCGAGAATCTGCCAGAGACTTGGTAGCTTCTTCCAGAGCTCCCTCCACACTGGACGAGGAGCAAGAAGCCTTAATCGCTTCATCCTTCTTCAGGATTATATTAAAGCAGCTCGTCAACTGTGAACAGAAAAAGAAAGCAAGTTAGAAACAGAAATGACAAAGGAAATATGAAAAATTCTAAGTAAAGAAACTTACAGAAGCAAGGTGACGAGCAGCTAGTGAGGTAACCATATCCCGAGTAAGTTTTTCATCAGTTCCTTGAACCTCGAGAATGATCAAGGACTTTACCGAGCTCATGTCAGAGCTCGGGGGAAAAAAAGTGGGAACTCCAGTCCCAACAGCTGGGGGCTGAGTAAAGGTGTCAGCCAAATTTACCGAGGAGCTCTTTTTCAGCCTCCTCGGGGGAACAGGTACAGATTCAACCAAGGAATAACCCTTGGTCGGTGATATCACAATCACCTCTTCAGGAGAAGCAGACCTGCTCGGAGCCACTGCGTGCTTATCAGCAGCGTTCTCGGTAACTTTAGCAGAAGCAACTGGAGGAGCTGCATCATTCTTCTTCGTCCCCTCCTTTGGGACATCTATCCTACTCCTTTTTGCCTCCCCAAAACCGGAGGTATTCTTCTCAAACAGGGTAGGAGGTCTTCTCTTCTTCATCCTTTCACTTAAAGGAATATGAGATTCAGGCGACGAGCTGGTGGAAGTTGGTATTGGCTCTGACTCACTTATCACTGGACGAGCAGTGAAAGAAGTAGTGTAGCTCTTGTATTGGAGCAGATACGAAGCTGATCTAATGTGTTCGTCGGCAACACTTTAATGCAGACTCCAGATAAGTTTCAAATGCCTTATATTGACATCTTCTTCTTTTGGTCACTTTCTTTTATTATCAACTGCAAATAAACAAACATTGTTATCAGTGGCGCATTTTATCAAACACAAAAGAAGCATAAAATCAAAATAAAATGAAATAAAAATAACTTATCCCATTACCATAAGGAGGGCATCTGGGACCCTGGTAAACCTCATCTCCAGTTAATGGAGGGTGTTGCCAATTTTTTATGACAACCCCATGTTCAAAATAATCCCTATTGGCATCAGGGAGATTGACTACTAAGGCTCTATTTAAAAATCTAGTTTTTAAATAATAAATATTTTCATTAACTTCCCATCTATAGCAGTACATGATTTCTTGAATTCCTATAAGAGTTCCATGCACTTGATTGAACCTATGCACCCCATTAACTATTCTCCATGTGTTGGGGGCTATTCGTGCAGGAACAACGTCAAAGTACTGACAAAATTCCAGACACAAGGAATTTGGTGGAAAAGAAAATCCACACTCAGCAAAAAAGAGACTGGGGAACCAATGTCCCTCAGCCAAATAGAAGTAATTAGAAGGCTCAGAAAGCTCTTCCAAGACAACCCAAGAGGGAATGGAGAAATCAGAACGAAACTTCTCAAGAGACTCAACAGGGTAAACCATGGTGAATAAAGAAATAAAGATGAAGGAAGAAGATCTTACAGGAAAAGAATGGATCTGCTGACAACGAATGACGGAAAAGATGAACGCACAAGAGAGTAGGAAGAGACGACGTAAAACTCAAAAGACGAAAATTTGAAAAGGTAGAAGACGATGGGAGTGTCTGTGAAGTTTAAATACCTTGCCTTGGGAAATGGTGAAGTGATGATTACAAAAAAGGATGATTACGTTACCGGCGGCTAAAAGAGCATTAAATATTGGCGCGGGAATCAAAGCGAACAACAGCGGCTAAAAAGATGCAAAGTGACGCGGGAATCGAAGCACGCAGAAAAGTCCAAAAAAGCATGATTCTACGAATTGGGAAGGAGAAATAAATACAAGGGAAATGCTCCTAAAAATCAGGAAGACTATTTAAAGCTACCATATTCCGAGAAAGAATGTTCCATACTCCTCAAATTTCGAACTATGAAACATTGGGGGCTTCTGTTGATACCAAATTTAATCTGCTGACTTGGACCAATCATATGAAGACACGTGGCTATCTACATGGCTACAACAAGAACTTTCGAGATGATCACACGCTCCGAGGAACCATGTTACTCCGATGAACTCATACGCTCCGAGGAACAGACCTCTACGAGGAACTCATACGCTCCGAGGAATAGACCTCTCCGAGGAACTCTTGAATACCAAGAAGCTTAGGCGGTCCGAGCAACTCAGGCGGTCCGAGCTGCATCTCGAACAAAGCATTAATAGTTGGATAACCAACAGTTCAACTGATTCATTAAATGCTTATCATTCAGACGCGCACGCAAAAAGGGCATTAAATGTATTACCCTTTCATATGTATATCATTTAATGTATTACCCTTTCACATTACAGCCTCAGGGCTATAAATACATTGTACAATCCTCATTGTAATGGGGGAATCTGGAACGAAATTTCTTGTAATCGAGAATTCCCAAACACTCAGCAATAAAACAACAGTGGACGTAGGCCATTCTTATAAGGCTGAACCACTTTAAAATCTTTTGTCTCATTTATTTATCTGTGATTGAATGATTAGATTGATCTAATTTTTTACATCAACAGTCACCTTATTTAGTTCACAATAATTGATACATAGTCTCGTCGTCCCATCCTTCTTTTTAACAAATAACATTGGAGCCCCCCAAGGCGATATACTTGATTTGATAAAACCTTTGTCTAAAAGGTCTTCTAATTTAACTTTTAACTCTCTTAGTTCTAAAGGTTCCACATGATATGGTGGTTTTGAGATTGGTATAGTTCCAGGAATGAGGCCAATCGTAAACTCTATTTCTCTACTAGGAAGTAAACTGGGCAAATCATCGAGAAAAACATCTAGAAAGTGTTTAGCTATAGAATTATCTTCTAAGCTAGGCTTTAATGTCTGCAAGCTGGTAACAGTTGCTAGAAATCCTTGACATCCCTTCTTATAAAACTATAGGCTTGTATTGCATAAATAATACACATCAAAGATATGATGCCAGTTCCTTTAAAACTAAATTCTGGTTGGTGAGGAATTTGGAAAGTAACACTTTTCTCAAAAAAATCTACCTTAACATGATATGATGCTAACCAGCCCATTCCCAAAATGACTTCAAAATCTCTTATGTCTAAAACTATCAAATCACCAAATAGCTTATGATTCTCAATATCTATAGGGCAAGCCTTGTATACTAATGTACTCGTCCATAAATCATTAGAAGGAGTAGAAACTTGTATGCTATAATTCAAAGGTTCGGGAATATTAGGAAAACGGTTAACAAAATGTACAGACGCAAATGAATGGGTAGAACCAGGGTCTATTAAAACTTGAAAAGGTTATGCACATACAAAAAGTGTACCTGACATTACTGAGCTAGAAGCTTAAGTATCAGAAAGTGCAAAAACTCTACCCTGTCTACCTTGATCCTACGTTTCACCTCCAGGCTTTATCGGGACTCTTGATGGGTTTGGGTAGTCTTTTACCTGATGTCCTTTCTGTCCACATCTAAAATAAGCTTCTAAATCCTTGTAACAAGAACATTTTATGTACTCCTAAAATTAGTTCTATTATTCGGTTTGTTCCCCAAATTTCCTCTTACCATCTCTAATTCGATTTCAATCCTCCCCATTCCTCTCAGCTATCGTAGCCCTAGTCACGACGTCAATATATGATGTCAACTTCAGGATGGAAATTCGACTACAAATATTCAACCTTAAACCACGTTCAAACTTCTTGGCTTTTAAAAGATCAGTTACCACAACATGAGGGGGAAAATGGGATAACTCAGTAAATTTTGCCTCATATTAACTAACCGTTATATTCCCTTGAACTTAATTCATGAAGTCAGCTGCCATTTCATCTTTCACCATTTCAGGAAAATATTTCTTATCAAAATCACTAAGAAGTCATGCCAACCTATGTAAGTATTCATTTCCTCGTGTATTCTCTTAGTCATTCTCCAATAATATTTGACTTCACCTTCTAACATAAACGTTACAAATGAAACCCTTTGTTCATCTGTACACTTAAGAACATCGAGTATCTTTTCCATCTGCATCACCCAACTTTCTACTTCGGTGGGGTTAGGAGTACCTTTAAAAGATGGCATATTCAACTTCTTAAACTGTTCAATAGTACATCTACTTAGTTCAGGATTCCTTGGTGCTCCATTATTCACCTGATTCTCCATAATCTTTGCTAGACTTCCAATCGCCTTGTATGCACCTTCCAGTCCTTCCATACTTGAACCACTAGTTCCCGTAGTTGATCTTGTCTTGGTCATTTTCTACCACTACACCAAAATGGGTAAATTGGCACCCTTCCAGCGGCTAGCCTTGTCACGGTCATTGATCATGACAAGCCCGTGACAAAGATTTTTCACGGACCATGACAAGGTCGTGATAACTGTACTTGTCACGGTCAATGACCGTGACAATCCTTATAATATTATCACGGTCAACAACCGTGACACATCTTGACAAATGTCTCAGTAAAAAACCCTTTCCCCTTCTTTTTTCCCCCCACCGATTCTTCCCTCCTTTTTTCTCTCTCTCTCTACGCTGCTCTCCCTCTCTCTCTGTCTACTTTCAGGTTACTCTCTCTCTCTCTCTCTCTCTCTCTCTCTCTCTCTCTCTCTCTCTCTTCCATTTATATAAATGTGTGTGTGTATATATATGTGTGTGTGTGTGTGTGTATATGTGTGTGCGTGTGGGGGTCGGGGTGGGGAGGGGGTGGGGCAGGGTTGGGGGGAGGGGGCAGGGATGGGTGGGGGTGGGGTAGGGGTGGGGGGTTGCATGTGTGTGTGTGAATGTGCACGGGTGTGTGTTTGTATGTGCGCGTGTGTGTATATGTGCGTGTTTGTGCGTAATGTCCCTTGTAAACGAATTGATTGGTTATTAATTTTTTTAGTAAATTAATATATGATTGCCCCTCATTGTAAATTAGTAAATTAATAATTGTATTTTTTAATTGTTAGTTTAATTGATGAAATTAATTAATTGAGTAGATGAATTAGAAGGAGTACGGGATACACATTTGTTATTGACATTGCGGTTGGATTATAATGCATCGATGTTGGGTTGGTTAGTTTTAAAAGTGGCATGACCATTGGATTATTATCCATATGGGGGTGGGATTTTTCAACTTTTTTTGAAAATTACTTTGTATATCGAACAATATATATATATATATATATATATATATATATATATATATATATATATATATATATATATATATATTATGATAATTAAATGAAACATACTTAAAATTACATATGTGCGCGCGCGTGTGTGTGTGTGTGTGTGTGTGTGCGTGTGTGCGGGGGTGGGGCAGGGTGGGGGGAGGGGCATGGATGGGGGTTGTTTGTGTGTATGTGTGTGGTGTGTGTGCGTGTGTGTGTAGTGGTGTGTGTGCATGTGTGTGTAGGGGTGTGTGTGCGTGTGTGTGTGTGGTGGGGGAAGGGGGTGGGGCAGGGGGGAGGGGGAGGGGGCAGGGAGGGGTGGGGGGTTGCGTGTGTGTGTGTGTATGTGCGCGTGTGTGTAGTGTGCGTGTATGTGCGTAATGTCCCTTGTAAACGAATTGATTGGTTATTAATTTTTTTAATAAATGAATATATGATTGCCTCTCATTGTAAATTAGTAAATTAATATATGATTAATTATGAAAGTAGGATTTCCCCTCATTGTAAATTAGTAAATTAATAATTGTATACTTTAATTGTTAGTGCAATTGATGAAAATAATTAATTGAGTAGATGAATTAGAAGGAGTACGGGATACACATTTGTTGTTGATGTTATTGTTGGATTATAGTGCATCGATGTTGGGTTGGTTAGTTTTAAAAAGGCATGACCACTGGATTATTGTCCATATGGGGGTGGGATTTTTCAACTTTTTTTGAAAATTAGTTTGTATACCGAACAATATATATATATAGTATGATAATTAAATGAAACATACTTGAAATTACATGTGTGTGTGTGTGTGTGTTTATGTGTGTGTGTATGTGTGTGTGCGTGTGTGGGGGGGTGGGGGGGGGGCAGGGTGTGGGGGGAGGGGGCAAGGATGGGTGGGTGGGGATGGGGTAGGGGGCTACGTGTGTGTGTGTGTGAATGTGCGCGCGCGTGTGTGTGTGGTGTTTGACAATAACAATTCATTTTTATTTGTAGTAATTGTACATATTTGCATGTCTTATTTTAATTCATTTTGATATGTACTAATAACATTTTTTTACAGCAAATGTCTCCTTCAGGTATTAAGGTGAGGATGATGATGTCGTCTGGGCTCGGTGGTAGTGGAGGCGACGGGGGATCCTCGGCCCCTAGGCTCCCCAAATATGGCAAATTGGGGATGGCCATAGAGAACAAGTCGGGGCAATTAGCGAGATCCCTCGAGCTGGTAAAGACGATCATCGGCCCGGAGTACATTAGTTGGAAGGAGGTGCCATATGAGCTCAAGTTAGATGTTTGGGTGGCACTACAGGTAATGTATTTATATTTATATTTATATTTATATTTATATTTATATTCATATAAATATTTCAATTTCAATTTCAAATTCAATTTCAATTTCGATTTCAATTTCATTTTATATTTATATTTATATTTATTTGCAACTAACATTGTATTTATTGGACAAGAACAATTCCACCTGGATCCAAAGCTATGCGATTCCGTCTTGGAGCAGTTGAGGGAGCAACACAAGACGTGGAAGAAAAATATGCGGACCCGATACTTTGGGAAGACACGAGAGTCCATTATCCAAAGGCGTGAATTCGTCCCGCCGAAGGAGCCGATCTCATTGGCACAATGACAAAAGTTCGTTGACAGTGATATCGGGGAGCGATAATTGGCATCTCGCCAATCAGGGAGGGAAAACCGGGCAAAAAAGACGGACGTGCACTACTCCGGCCGGACGTCTTACGCCGAGGTGGAGCATAGGATGATGGTAAGATTTAATTTTTTGATAACTACAGAAATATATTATTATGCATTATTTTACTTTGAGGGATCGATACTAATTTTACTTTATTTTATTTCAGGGGACAGGGAGTGGCCCTGGGGGTAGGCCACATAGGCTCGATACTTATGTGGCTCTTCGGACAAAGAAGGGGAAGGACAAGGAGGTGTCCCCGAGCATCGCGACCACGATTGTAAGTAATTCGATAATTTACTTTTTGTTAATTATGTTATAATTTTTTAATTTACTTATTTTACTAATCATGTGCTTTTTCTCGTTTCAGGCAAAGCTTAAGGAAGTGCATGAGTCGCAGTCTGATGCCGACAAGGCATCTTTGTCCACAGACGCATTCAGCCAAGTGCTTGGCTCTGATCTCAAGGGGAGGACAAGGGGGGTGAGCTCGCGGGTGGCCAAATCTAGGATCATCGGGAGCGACACCGGGTTGGCTCGAACGGTGGACTCGCATGACGCGAAGCTGTCCCGTTTGGAGGCGACGATCCAAGATATGTTCTCATTTATGAAGCGTTCGTTGGGTGGTGAAAAACTCAAGGGGAAAGGGAAGAAGAAGGTGGTGCGGGAGGACGAGATGCAGGATGACAAGGATGTGGACCTCGCTGCTTCATCGCCGACACGTGCAGACTTTGATGATCCACTTCCCTATTTGGCTCCCTTCGACCGACCGATGTCGATACTTGGTTGGCCGAGCGTGTTTATACTGGACATATTTGATGGCCAGCGGATAGGGCGGGGGTTGAGGGACACAAATATCGTCCAGGGTGGACTAGTTCATGGTTCAAGACATCGAGTCCAAGGTGCTCGTCACGTATGTGATACCCGGGAAGGAGAACTCCCCATTGTGGTTGCGCGAACAATGCAGTACGATGTATATCAGTGGGTGTGTCAATTTCTATATCGTGTGGCCTACTCACATCCTCGGATTTAACGTTACCCAAGACATGTAGTGACATTATTTGAATTGAATTGTATTGTTTTTAAGTTGATACATTTTAATTGTTTTTAAGTTGGTACATTTGAATTATATTTGGATTATATAGTGATGCATATTGTTTCTATTTTGAATGTACATTTGCATTATCTCTAGTTTATTTGGATATATGATGTTTGAACAGATACAACGTTGCTATAACAGGTACAAATATACTGTTGGGCAGTGGCAGTGGCCATACTGCCCAACAGATTTTTTTCTAATTCTGCCCAGAATTGTCACGGTCATTGACCGTGACAAGTCCTTGACAAAGAAACTTGTCACGGTTAATGACCGTGACAATTTTTTATTAAATGTCACGGTTTGTCACAGTTCTTAACTGTGACAAAGCTTGTTACGGTCAACGACCGTGACATGACCGTGACAATTCTAACGAACTTGTCACAGTCATTGACCGTGATAAAAAAAAGTTGTCTCGCTCAGAATTGTCACAGTCATTGACCTTGACAAGTTGAACTTGTCAAGGGCAATGACCGTGACAATTCGACAGATTTGGTGTAGTGTACAGTCATGGCCAAACGTAAGATGTATTGTACTATTCTAATATTTCAATGTAGAAGAATACTTATATATAAATAATTATATATAATGTAAGACAGACGAAGGGTTATCACATAAGTAAGATAATTAATCCTATATCCTATGTATGGAAACTTAACATCTATAACGTTCGAAACTTATGGACAGTAGTCTACGGTTTCATAACTTATGCTCTGATACCACCTCTGACATGACCCTAACCCAAAATAGTAATAAGGAACGAGTATCTTGACATGTCACCAAGGCAAAAAATATTTCGACTTAAATTGTTTCCTTAAATAAATGTAACAAAATACCATCACATGGTTATGAATCGTAAAATACTCAAAGTGAAGGAATTACGTCCTCAAAGCTTTCTAAAAGGAAGTTTCATATATATTAAAAGTAATAACGAGTTACAACTTAAGACAAAATTTGAAACTTATTACAAGAGAGCCAAACATGCTCTATATGATAAAACAAACATTTTACTTAAACTAACAAAAAGAGCTCTAAAAGATAAATCTTCAACATAGTCTTTTTACGTTCCATCTGCGAGCTTAATTATATTCTGAAAATGGTTATTTATACAACATTAGTGAAAAGCCGAATGAGATTCAATCTCCATACATTCGAGGGTTTTTCAGAAAATAGATACCTATTCAATTTATAACATAAGGCATATAGAGAGAGATAGGAATTCACAGTAATATATATAAAGTAACTAACAGTATATATTTTCAGAATAAACAGTTCAGAACAAAACATATAAAATAATTGAGCGATATGTCAATTATTCAAGTTTTAATGGCCATGTACGCTCTAATACCTAGACAGATAGTGTTACCAAATGTTTCCACCCGGTAATATCGCAGATAGAAATCATTCTCTGGAACAACGCCTTGTTTAGGGCACACCAGCGATAAACCAGCTGGGAAGCTCCCACCCAAATATTTCCACCCAGTATTCAAGTCCAACATAGTAAGAGAGTTTTTATAGGCCGAATCAATAATTTCATAATTCAAACACGTATAACAAACGACGAAATCATCGGTATCAGATGTATTTTGAGAATAAAAGAAGTTTCACAAAATCTATATAGTTTTCATAATACCATATAATCAAAATATGCAAGAAATGGCATAGAGTACTCACCTAAAATAGAGATTCGAAGTTACAGATATTGAGTCTTGAATCACTCATTAATCTTAAGATGAAACTTCTTCTTAAACTTTCTCGCACTTTATCTCACAATTTTTTTGTAAACTTTTCAAGGAATTTCGTGTGAGTAAATGATTCCAAAGACTTTATTTATCGTTTTTCAAAGATATTAGGTTGTTAACACGTGTCTAAGTTACCAAGCCTTTACAATAACGAGTCAGCGTTGAAGTGTCGCGTAACGGAGCGGTCTTGCAGTCTTAATTCACTAAATGACGACACGTGTTTTAGCTTTTTCTAAATGGACGACATGTGTTTTAGCTTTATTTATATGGATGACATGTGTAAGGTGGTGGTGATGGCAAAATACAACACGAGCTGCCAAGCACGAGGTGGAAAGGTATTAAGGGTATAAGGGTAATTTTACACATAAAGGGCATTTTAGTAATTTCACACTATATTTTTTCAACATTTCTTAGAGGTCCTTTAAAACATTTGATTTACAAAAAGGTTCTTTTTTCATTTTGGTCCCTGAAACTATCTTAATAAAAACCAAGTCCCTAAGGTTGCATAAAATTATATTTTCTACCCCAAAACTTCTCATTTAGCTTAGGATGCGTCATAAAATTTCAATTTGATCCAATTCACGTTGATTCTTCATATTTAAAAATGTATTTTGTTATATTAAGGACCCAGGATACGACATACATAATAATATAACATTTATTAGATAGTAAGTGAGACGGAATGGTAAAAACAACTATATTGGCATATAAAAATGGAGTCACTGCAGTCCCTCTGCCTGCCATAGGTTGTGGATCATCGTCATCCACTTACGGTGACTATGGCGAGGAGTATTATTTCAAAGACCTGACCAATAGTAGGATTATTAGGGTGTACACACTCATATCCGTAATTGCCGAAACTAAAGTAGATAATAGACCTTTGCAGATGTGTGAGTCTCAAGTTATGGTTGATCAAATATAATCCGGTTGCGAAGATATTCATGTGCACATCGACAACAAAGAAGGAAAAAAATAGATATATTCTACAAATTGTTTTACCACTTGGCCAGTTTATTTGTTTGCCAAGTCTAGGCCATGAACATTGTTTAACAATTTGTAATATTTGAGAACAAGTTGTAATAATATTTTGCTCATTGAAGTTATTTTATTTTATTTTATTTTAGTATAAGTTGTGTTGAATAATTTAATTAAATTATGAATTGTGCGTTCTTGTATACAATATGACATTTTTTTCAACCTATTAATACATTATAATTGAATTTTAAAGGTTATTTAATGGATTTTCCACAGTACAAAGAGTGAATGGGGAATAATTGGTTCAACCTATTTAATGAAGGTTTTTTAATAGATTCCCCTAAGGAATACCCCAAAATAGACCCCCAACGGCCCCGCAAGGGGCACATGCACCTCTCACGGGACAAACATAACTCGTAAGAACTGATTGTGTAGTCACGAGACCCCTGCTTTGAGAATAGGACTAAATTTTTTAAATAAGCAGACTTAAACTTAAAAATATGCCCCTAGGAGGAAACTCATAACAACCTTCGAATAACCCCGCAAAGGGAACGAACACTTCGTAAGGGACCAACGTAACTTGTAGGAATACATCGTGTAGTCACGTGACTTTCGGATTGAGAATATGACTAAAATTTGTAAATAACCATACTTAGGTTTGAAAACTTGCCCTTAAAGGAAAAAAACAGAACAACCCCCAAATGGCCCCGCAAGGGACACGAACAACTCACACGGGATAAACGTAACTCATAGGAACTGATCGTGTAGTCATAGGACCCGCGAGGGGCATGGAAACCTCGCACGGGACCAATGTAACTCGTAGGAACCGACTACCTAGTCACAGGACTCTTAAGGAACTCGAAGTGGGCATGAAAACTTTGGACAATGTTTTTTACGTGTTGCCTAAAATAGTTTTTTTCCACATATGGATAAGGTCATGGCCTAAATCGGTGACCACTTTTTTTAAAAAGAAATTAGTTTTTTATTTTTATTTTGAAAATAATAAGGGTTACGGACCTAGTTTGTGACTTTTTTCCCACAACTGATCACGAATCTAGGCCGTAACCCTTAGTCCATAATTGGCCACGAACCTAGTCCCTGACCCCTTGTCCTCCACGGGTTATGACTTAGGTCCATGATCCATTGGTCACGGCCCAAGCCCGTGACCATGGATCCATATACTACCCAACCTCCAGGCCGTGACCCTTACTTTTGGTCAGGGATGAAGTCCGTGGTCGCCAATTTTGATCGCGCTCAAAATGGTCACAGACCTCATCCGTGACCCGAAGTTCTGGTTACGGCTAAAATCCGTGACAATATGCCTATTTTGGTCAAGTGATCCCTTAGTATTTTGAAATCGAAACGAACTTTTGGATAAGAAACGTAACGATCAAATCTTTTAAAATGGACGGTTAAGTTGGCTATGCGCACATATATTGAGAAGTGGAATTCTACTATATTTCTTAAGTTTGAATTCAAAACTAGTTATATTACTTTTGAGTCTTTTATATTGAGTTAAATTCACTGCAAACCCTCAAGAGATAGAATTTGTTCACAAGTGTAACCTATGGGTTTAATGGGTTGTTGCACATGCTACGTGCAATCATGATTCCCACAAAAGTGAGATAGATTTTAAATTTAAATTTTGCTCTAGGACTAGCAAATTTCAGAAAAATATTTTTTTTTATTTTCGAATTTTTTTATTTTCTATGCTTTTTTACGGATTTTTTCGACCAGAAATGTAAAAAGTAAAAAAAACTAGTCTGAAAGTTACAATTTTTTAAGAAAAAATAAATAATCCCCAATAACGACACCAAAAACTTGTTGTCAATTTATAAAATACCACGAGTGCACGGGCTATTATAGAATAGCGAGTGTAAGTATGGGTCGAACCCACAGAGACTTATCATTTTTAACATTTAAAGTAACTACAACTATCCAACTAGACTAAATGGTTTTAGAGATGAGATGAAAATACTAAATTAAGCTGATTCAAATAAAAAGTGGAAATATGAACTAAATATTCAAGTAGATGAGAAAACTAAGACGTTGTATCCATTTATCACATTTAAATAATACTACACATTAATTTAAATTCGTTGTTAACGATTTTATAACTCAAATTAAACTGACCTTCATCGTGTTTAATTCGAAAAACAAAACGTATAAGTTCACAATCAAATTTAACTTCTCTAATTTTAGACGGATAAAATCCCAATTCCTTTCAAAAGTTAACTTTTAAATTTTAAAGTGTAGTCTTTAAGCATGAGATATCAGTTAACATAATAAAAGTATAACTAATAAAAAAAAAACTCACACTCAAAATTAAAATAATTTTTTAAATAAAATCGAAAGTTCAAAACACACTCTCGAGTTGTTTTAAACGAATATGGAATTTTTGTAGCATTTAAAACACTTCGGAAAATAAAGACAAATTTAAATTACACACAATATTATTTAAACATTATAAACTTCACCTAGTCCTAGCAAATAAATTAATCTAGCATGATTGAAGACAAAATAATATTGCAAGAAAGAATTATAACTTTCATTAATAAAACAAACTTACAAAAGTAGTGTCTCACAAATAGTCGTGACAAAATTTCTCCCACGAAGATATAATTCTTGCCTCTTAAATAAAAATAAAAATCTCAAAATATAACTATAAAAAATTATTTCTAAAGTGGGTCTATAAAATTCTCTCTTAAAAAGTGAGCTCAGGGGTCCTTTTTATATGCTAAGGGTAATTTATTTGATTTGAATCAAAATACCATTTTATTGGTTGTATTTGGGTTGCCAAATATTCAAAAATAATTTTAAAATTAATACCCATGTTTTTTGTATTTAACACAAATGGGGACTCTTAAATTGATACCAATCTAATAAGGAATGAATCCTGAAGAAATCTTTGGATGTTGACTTTGAGCTCTGGATTTTAACTTAAATATTAAGGCGTTGTGGGGAATAGAACCTTAAAACTTATGTTGCTCTTCACGCGTGCATAACAACTATGCTAAGCATAATTTCATTAATTATTTTCCATCCAATAATATTTAAAAGCTTCTTCAATTTGAATTTTTTTATATTCCACCTTTGATCCCCTCACTTTTTTAACTTTATAAATAATTTCTAATCTTATCCAAACTTCAAGAGTACCTGTAGAAATACAAAATAACTAATATTAATCCAAATTCACCCCTTTAAAGTTTGAGAAATTACCAATTTATCCTTAACTGTATTTTAGACTCTGTGTTGTATGCAAAAATTACTCTCATACGTGGACCAAGGATGGATGTACACTTGTCCTCATATGTGGCTGACTAAGATCGGCTTAAGAGACTATTAATCGGCTGGATGCCGACCAACTCCAGGAGGCAAACCAACAGGAATACTAGAAATTACTCAGATGGAATGCGAACTAGCACCGAATTCCAAGAGTCACATTTATTGTATATAGAAATGCCTGTAAATATAAAGGCACTCCATCTCTAGGGTTACATATATACATATAAACTACTCCCTTAGTTTATGGGACAACTCGGATCAATCATATGCCCACCATACTGAGCTATTGTAAACCCTACTAAATAAAATAAATAGTCGACGTAGGCTATTTGACACCTGAACCACTCTAAAAATATTTTCCCTTGTGTATGTGGTCTTAGTTACTTACTATATTATTATCTCTTATTATAAATCTGGATTTAGTCCGTTTTTAGACACCAACGGATTAGCGCCGTCTGTGGGAACGTTTGTCAGTCATCGTTCTCTACCATTAGTTTCGTTTCTTTACCTTTAAAGAAATGACTGCCCAGAAAATAGCACTAAAAATGAAAGAAATGTCATCATTCCATTTGCTCCTTCTCGTTCTTCTTATGATATGTCATATCGTCCTAGGGTAACTTCGTCGTTTCGATCAACGGATTACTATAATAGTAGATCTTTTTCCAAAGAAAGACCAAGTGTCTTGGAGAGGCTAAGTAGGGAGTTTGCTTTTAATTGTCTAGGCCTCGAATAACTAGAGGACATCAGAGGGAGCAAGAGTGTCATCATGAATACAGAGAAGGGTTCATAAGATCTAGGGCCGATAGTAGAGGCTATGTGCGTGCCGAGCAGATCTCTCAGGAAGAGAGTTCAACACATAAACACAGTAAAGCTGCTAAATCTACCTTGGCTAAATCTAAGCCAGAAAAACAACCTTGGAAGGGATCCATGTAATGGTTGGAAGGTCAGCTAGGTGAAATGACTAAAATTAAGAATCCATTGCAAATGAGTTTCGTTAAAGGCTCACCTTTCATCCAGTCTATTGTGGAATACCGTACACCTTTCAAGTTCAAGACATCAGTAGTCACTCTCAAGTATGATGAGAAAGTTGATCCAGTCCTACACATAGAGCAATATCAAGCTCCTGCCAACATCTATTAAGTGCTCGATGAGATGAGGTGTAGAGCTTTCTCTAGTTCCATTACTAGGCCAACCCAAATATGGTATAATAATCTCCCAAGAGGTAAGATCTCTAGTTTTCATCGGTTAGTTGAATTATTCATAGATATCTTTTATTTTGGGCTAATCTGATCAAGAGTGTCATCCATCTCTTAACCGTGAGATAAAAGCCAGGAGAAAGCATAAGAGAATATATTACACATTTTAATAATGAAAAACTAGAAGTGGTAGACTTTGAGGATAAAATAGTCATTGCAACACTTATGAGTGGGTTGCTCGCCAAATATCTCTACTATGATTTAGCGAAGAATCCACCCAAAACTAATGGCTCTAAGGCTGGAAATATAATGAATGTCAAGGAAGCTATAGCAATCAAGGAAGCTCCCGAGATCAATGGTAAAGGTAAGAAAAATAATTATAATTCTTTCAAGAAGGATCAGAAAGACAAGAAGCTGGATCAGATCAAGAAGTATGATGAATATACCCCACTCAATAAGGGCGTTCACCATATACTGGAGGAGATCAAAGAGAATAGAGAGTTGAATTGGCCTGAAAAGTTAAAGACGCCCCCAACAAGAGGGATAAGTCCAAGTACTGTGATTTCCACAGGGGTCATCGGCATAACACCAACAGTTGTATTGCACTAAAGAATGAGATTAAAAATCTTATTCGTCAGGGAAAGTTGAGCAAGTTTATTAATGGGAATGACAATCGAAATGATCAAAAGAGGTCTAAATCTCCAGCCCAAGCAAGGGATGATAATAAAAGAGCAAGAAACGATGATTTTGAAAAAGATCCTGACTTGTTGAAGAAGCCTGATGAGCCAGAGGTGGAGGTCGGCATGATATCCTTTGGATGCCATTTCATCGCAGGAGGAGATGCCGAAGGAGGAGATGCGATATCAAAAAGGAAAGCTTATTTGAATGAAGTCAATGCCTGCCTAATTATCAAATAAATTGATATGGTTAAATTCAGTGATAATTGGCCAAAGAAAGTCAATAGAGACAGGTTGGTGATCAGATTTTCTAAAAATGATCTGAGTGGGGTCCTTTATCCTCACGACGATCCATTAGTTATCACGTGTAGAGTTCATCATGGCAGAGTTGCAAGGATATTGGTTGATAATGGGAGTTCAGTTAATGTGATGTTCTAAAACTATTTCCAAAGCTTAGGGTTGAAGGATAGTAAGCTGGAACCTATTGTTGATGTTTAAAAATGGATTAACTCCAATTTTATAATCACATATAAAAATAAGAAAATTGACTCAAATCACAAACACAATAGACACAAATTTTTAAGTGGTTCAACTATAAAATAGCGTACGTTCACTGTTGTAGATATTTAATATGGAGTATAATAGTTCCATTTGGTGTGCATATGAGTGATTTGAGTTGTCCCTTGAGCTAAGGGATTAGTTTGTATTTATAGGGGTGCAAAATCCTAAAGATGGAACAACTTTATATTGCTAGACGTTTACATTTATATACAATAAATAAAACTCTTGGGATTCATAGCTAGTTGGTATCTCATCCGATTAACTGTTGATGTTCCTGTTGGTCGGCCTTCCAGCTAATTAAGTGTCTCTGGAGCTGATTAAGTAGGTTGGTCATTCATATTGGATGACAGGTGTGTATTTATCATTGGTCCATATGGATGGCATTAGCATTGCTTGAGGATGGCATTTTTGTAAATAATCCAAAATTTAGCGAACCGCCAAAGGGCATATTGGCACTTTCCCACCTTTGGAGTCGTACAGCCGTTAGAATGTCAATTGTTGATATAGTTAATAATTATTTTCACCTCTTTTGTGGTAAGATATAAAAAATGAAGCTTTGTTCGGTTGTTGTACCACCAACCTTTCAAACTTTGAATTTATATGTGTCTCCAAGTTTTTCGTCTCCCCCTATTTTCTCCGTTCTTGCTTCACAATCGTTTTCTCTACAAGCCTTCTTCCCTCTTCTTTGATTTATGTCTTTATTTTAAAAATGGTTTACATTGTTCATGGGGATTCTTTAGAAGAATTTAGGAGGGAAAGAAGAATCCCTGATTGGGTAGACTTAGAGATGGTTATTCCTCCAGTTGACATTTTGTCACTGGCCGAAGGTCATTGAATCCCTTCTTTATTTATAACTAAGTGTGGCATTACTTTTCCCCCAATCGCTTTTTTCTTGAGTTTTGTCAACACTTTGATATTTTCCTTACTAAAGTAGCCCCCAATACATGGAGAATAGTAAATGGAATTCATAGGCTTAACCAAATTGATGGGACCCATATTGGCATTCTTGAGTTAATGTTCTGCTATAAATGGGGTACTACCTGTGATAATACTTACTACTTGAAGACCATATTTGCCAATAGGGCATTAGTAGTCAATTTACCAGTAACTAATAAGGACTAATTTGACTATGGTGTAGTGGTCAAGAACTGGCAACATGTTCCTCTTCAAAATGGGGGGAGTATGATGGACCCAGGTGTCCTCAAGAAGGGCAAGGCATAGGTTATAGAAGTTTTCCCTTTTTCTACTGGTTACCTATTTGATGATATATTGACTAACCTTTTTGTCTCTTTTTATGCAGTGAAGAGTAAGAAAGAGTGTCCCAAGGAGAGGGATATTAGACTTAAAGAGCTTGAATTTTAATGGAGAATTCATGAGAGAATTGGTGAAGAACATACAAGAGAAGCCTCATATTTGCTTAATTACATGAGTTCTATTACTTCATTCGTTGCTCGACCCACTGTTATTCAGCCTCTGTCAATTTGGAGGTAGAACCAATTCCCACTTCTTCGGCCGAAGAGTCTACTGGAGTTGTGAAGGATTTTGGTACTTCTTCTTATTTTTAATCCTTAAATATTTCTGTTATTCCTACTTTCCCACTAGCTCTTATGGGTAAGAGAAAGCTTCATAATTTGATGGATGGGCCTTTATCTCCTACCACTAAGAAGGCCACAGAGAAAATTACCAAAGTTGTTGATGCCCAAAAATCCAAGCTGAGTGAGAAGGTGTCTAAGGTTGTTGAGAAGATACCTCGGGTTATTGGTACTCAGTAAATTAAAGCTATTGCACCTCAATAAAAGAGATTGAAAAAAGGTTTATCGAAAAAATAAGCCCAAAAAACTTCAGCCAATCAACAGGAATTGGTCAAGAAATTCAAGCTGATTTGGAAGTTGTTGGTTAATCTTCCGTGGATGTCAATTCTAGTTTGGCCAGAGGTTTAATAAAGCTAGGAAACTGATAGGGCAACTACCGTTCCCATGCCCCAATCAAGATTGACAGAAAGAGCTTGCCAAAATCTGGCTTTGGTAACCCTTTTCCTTTCATTACTTATCTTTACTGTCTTCTTTCTCTTATTCTGATTTAATATTTTTCCCTTTTGCAGTTTCTGGTGGATTTTAACTAATTGATGGAGAGGGATGATCAATTGCGTTCTTCTTCAGGTGAAGTTTAAGAGGCCTTTGAAGGTCTAAGAAAATATTTGGAAGCTTCCTGAGAAACTTTGGAAACAAAGTAAAAATCTTGGGAATAAGAGTTAAAGAAGGCCAACAAAAGGGTAGATTTGGCTGAAGAAAAAAATAACCTCTATCGAGCAACAAGTTAAGATAGTTGAGGCTAGTTTGAAGGTGGCTTATGATAGCCTTTTAGGGAGTTAAACCCTTCTCAAAGGTGCCAAGGAGAAGGTAGTAGGTTTATTTGCTGATCTTATTGCAGAGAAAGGTAATAGTAAGAAAATGAGGAAAATATCCTTTGATAAGGGATGAGAAAAAACATTGTTGACTCCCTCCGCACAGATTGAGTATGTTAAGAAGAAATCTTTCAAGGATGGCTGGTCAAAGGCACTCAAGGAAGTTGGCACAACTGTAAATGCAGAGTTATTTCAGAGGCATGACCCGGGAACTCCTCTAAACTTGGAGGAAGAGTTTGATGACGAAGAAGGCTCAGAGCAATCTTCTGTGGCACCTGTTGAGTCTGCCTTGGTACCAACTGCCCAGTCCGACCTGCCTCCTGGCCAAGTTAATCCTCAAGACAAGGATAAGGTCTAGTTTTTCTTTAGTCTTGTAATTTGTTAGACTCTTCTTTTATGTCTTGTAATAGGAGCATCAATTTGTAACACCTTTATTTTATCAATGAAAAGATCTCCTTTTTGGCCTTAATGCATTATGTAGACTATACTTATTTCTCTTTGCTTAGTTTTCATGAAATTCTATTTCACTACACCAAAAAGGTCAAATTATCACCTTTCATCCGGCCACCCTTATCACGGTCATTAACCGTGACAAGTCTTATAAAATTGTCACGGTCAAAGACCGTGACAGGTCCGTGACAACTGTAATACCCCGCATTTTTATTGATATTTATTTGTGGGATTAATTAAATTAAATGGGAATTAATTGAGAATTAATCCGGATAAAATACTAACGAGATGTGAGTTGGTATTTGATTATAATATGTATACATACGATGTTATATGAATATTGAAACTATTGAAATTGTCGCGAGATTGAAATACGGCAATTTGAGAAATTTTGTTGGGACGCGCGTGACAGTCGCGTCAGGAATATAATTATTTAAATTAAAAAGCGAATTTTATTTCTATCAACCATATGGTCATTTTGAGTGCGCCAACGTGTCCAGAAGGGTCGAAATAGTCAGAAAACACTAGTCAGGGGTTTAGTTTGGGTCCCGAGGCATTTTTGGGCCATACCGGCAACTTAAAAGGGTATTTTGGTAATTTTGAAATTTTAGGATAATTAACCAACGAATTTTGGGAGTTAAATATTAGGATATTTAGTGACCCACTAAGCCATTACCAGCACTTAACCAACTAAAGGGCAACGGGAGTTTTAGGAGAGGTTAGGAGAAGTTCCCAAAAGAGAAACACAACCTCCATCTTCAACCTTCAACCTTGGGAGAAAAGGAGAGAGCAACCTTCATCAATTCAACACCAAATTCAGAGAAAAATCCAAGGCAAGTGGTTTAATTACGTTAATTTCAAGCGAATGTTTCTTCCATGATTAGAAAATTTTATAATCGCATTGTATTGAAAGATTTATAAAAACCCATGAGATTGGAGTTATAAATTCAGATTTTGATATAGGTTTGCATGTAGAATTGTTATTGGGTGATTGAACTAAAAGAATTACTACTTTTTATGTTGCAAAAATGGATTTATTTATGGAAATTGAAGACTTTAAATTTCTAGGGTTCATGTTCATAAGGTTTGGGAAAAATTGGGGAGTTATGATAATTAGATGATGTTTAGGAAGATTTGGCCCTATATAAATGTTAAGTTATGACATACGAATGTTTAGTGTGGATTAGAAACCTTAAAATACTGTTGGGACAATTTTTATATGGGATTAGAGGTGAAGAAAATAGATAAAAACGAGATAGGAAAATTCTGGGCTCGAAACTGGCATCTCGTTAGAAGACATGTCCAGGTCGTTCGAACGAGCTCGTTCGAACGAGCTTCTAACGAGGTGACAGTTTGCCTTCTAACGAGTGGGATGTTCGTTCAATGCCTTTCGTTCGAACGAGATCTCGTTAGATGCCCACTTCGTTCGAACGAACTCTCGTTCGAACGACCTCGTTCGAACGAGACTTCTAACGAGTTGACAGTTTGGCCTTTTTGGCCTGATTTGATTTCCAGTGTCCCGTAACCTTGTTTAATTGATGAGATAATTTTCCCATGTTAACTAATTGGTATAGTTGGAAGATTTGGGATATATTGAGGAGAAAAATTATAAAATAGTAAATTGGACCGAATGATATTTGTGGGTTAGGACGCGAGTAACTAATTATGACGTGAGGATAATGGATGATGTATATACGTATAAACCGGGGACACGTGTGTTGGTATAAGAACGAGAAGTATACCACTAATAAATTATGGTAATTACTAAGATGTGTGCATCCTTAGTATATGTATATGATTTTATGTGTATGACATACCTACCATACTTGCTATCACGGGAGGTTTACGTTCTCTTAGGGCCATCTAATCTTTGTGTGCCCGGATTTAGATTGGTACCTCGAGGACATAGGTCAGAGAAGGACTTATTGGGAAGTTAATAAGACTGTTGATCGTGGGAGCGTAGGTATGTGCGTGACCCATGTGATGTGACTGTGTTCGCCTCCATTGATTGTGATTGTTGTTATCTGAGAACGATTCCTGAGAGATTTGGAATGCGTGATTCTTATGTACGTGATGTACCGGGATGGATAGCAGAGTATGTGTGCACCGTAGCTTAGTCTCGGGGTGTTTGTATTGTATATTTATGATGTGAATGATATACGGTTAAATGAACAGACTTGTCATGTTTAATTATGAGAATAATTTATAGTAACTCCTTGAGAAGATAAATAAGGGGATAACCTCCAGTAAATTGTATTGCTAATAAGTGAGAATCCGAGTTTAAGTAAAGCCCTCTATTTAATTGATAACGTTAGAATGTATAATGGGAATCGAGTAGAAAGGTTAGAACTTATGTCGGTTTAGTTAGATATGAGAATCACTTGAATGGGTACGGTACGTTAGGAGTGCACAATTAGTCGAGAGGTGAGTATTTCATGTGAGAGCACGTCCTAACATGTATTTTGCATTCATTGTTTTAATGTTATTAAAGCACTTGCTGTTTTTTAAAATACTCTCCACTTTCGGGCTCTGACCCGTTTGCTTTCAAATCTATTTTTGTAAAAACCTTTTTAGGTGCCCAGCCACAAGGACACCATGCATAGGAATTCTATTCAGGTGACGAGCTGTAGCTGTTGTGGAAGTTATAGGGCCTTGTTAGTAGACGCTTCTTTTGTCTTGAATCTATTCAGTGTTCATCATTTGTAGGGCATGTCGCCCATTGCTATTAGAGACATTTTATATTTCAGTTATTCATACTTTGGTTTGTAATTAATTCAGGATGCAGACTTGTTTTATTTATTTCCATATTGGGATTGTTGTGAGGAGTATTTCCTCTAGACTCATTATTACTTGTTGATTTCACTATTGGGACTTTATTGTGTATGGTTTTGTTATTCTTTTATTCTTCACTTACTTCATGTTAATCAGATTTAATTTAAAATTGGC
This sequence comes from Sambucus nigra, assembly GCA_949130495.1. Lineage (NCBI taxonomy): Eukaryota > Viridiplantae > Streptophyta > Magnoliopsida > Dipsacales > Adoxaceae > Sambucus > Sambucus nigra. Next base: position 502,274,043 of record OX422209.1, read on the forward strand.
AACTCGCTTTTTAAATACTAGGTGGTTAGTAATCATTTAAAATGTTTTCGGCAGTGATGCTATTAACTGAACCAACTTGGCATTTTGTATTAATTTTAATAAAGGAGTAGTTATCCGGTATTTAATTAGTCGGGGTGTCACAGGTGGTATCAGAGCATCAGGTTCTAGTGTCCTTTAGGATCTGTACGGCTTATTATGTTTTCGCTGAGCTTTCTTTGATGTAGAGCCCTATATTTTAGGACTGTTGTATTCCTTTATGTATGCTTCGCTCTTCAGCTATTTTAAGTTTATAACTGCGAACTTATAGACTTTACTCTCATTTCAGATGCCTCCACGACGTGCGCAATAAGTTCCTAGGGATGCACAGCCGGAGCCCCAGCCAGCTCCAGTATAGGGCACCATGAATGCCGTTGAGGTTGCAGCCATTGTAGCCCAAGTGGTAAATGCCGCTCTCGCCGTTGTACAGCAGGCACCACCCCAGGCGCCAGTAGCCGCGCCAGTTCAGGCACATGCATTCCCGTCTGCTTGGGAACGTGTACGTGATGCTTTTCAGAATGTGCACCCGCCGGAGTTCGCAGGTAGCTCCGATGTTGTGGTTTCAAGTCAGTGGAGGAAGGATATTCAGAGGCACTTGAGGATGTATGAGTGCACCGATGTTCAGAGGCAGATACTAGCTACTTTCAAGCTAGTGGGATCTGCATTGCAGTGGTGGGAGTCTATTACCACCGCAGAGGAGAGAGATACTCTCACGATACAGGAGTTCTGGGTGCGGTTCGACCGCAAATATTTTCCGTCAGCTGTTCACACGGAAATGAGAAGGAAGTTGATGAACCTTAGACAGGAGGGAAGGACTGTGGCCGAGTATGAGGCCGAATTCACAAATTTGCTGAATATTGTCCTGGATGAGATACCGACAAAAGAGAAGAAGATCCAGAAGTTCACCGATGGATTGACATGGAGGATCCGTCAGCATTTGTTAGGGAACCTTTCGTTGGCCACTTATTCTGACGTGGTTAACGCTGCACTGTTACACTACCAGGATCACCGCTTTCACATGTCTGAGAGCAAGAGATCAGGAGAGTCCAGCCATCAGGGCAGGACTGGGGGAAATGGTGACAGTGGGGCACAATCTGCTCAGGGGCAGAGGCAGGGTGACCAGGGTGACCAGCAGGGGGATCATAAGAGGTTCAGATCGGGGAATTTCAGGCACGGACAGGGAGGTTTTAGGCAGGGCCATCAGGGTCCGAACGGCCATTAGGGCTAGCAGGGGCAGAATGGTCAACAACAGTTTCAGCAGGGCCAGCAGGGCCAGAGGAGGAATGGTAACGGCCACCAAGGCCGAGGGCAGCAGGGACAGCGAGGGGGAAACTTCCCGGGGAAGTGTTACGTTTGTGGCAAGACTGGCCATAAACGCCAGGATTGTCCTGATAGGGGCAGGGCCCCGCAGCAGCAGCAACAGGGTGCCCGACAGGAGCCGTAGAGGCCTATGTTTCCCGCCGCCCTCCCGGCACCACCACAGATGGCAGCACTACCACCCGTGCCAGCGGTCCCAGTTCAGCAGGGACAGCTTCAGTATGGGAGAGTGTATCAGCTTCATCATGCCGCAGCCCCACAGAATCCGCCAGCTATTGAGGGTATGTTCTCTATTCAGGGGACTATGGGGCGTATTTTGTTTGACACGGGGGCCACACATTATTTCATTGCCATGAGATTTGCACGCACTATTGGGTTATTGGACACCGCAGAGAGCACCGCTACTTGTGTAGACTCACCGTTGAGTAGGGGTTCCATGATTTCGCTTATGTGTAGAGGTGTGGGTATAGAGATCGGGAGGTTTACTTTACCCGCTGATATGTTAGTGTTAGAGATGACCGAGTATGATGCCATTATTGGTATGGATTGGCTAGTTGCGTACCGAGCCATGATTGACTGTTTTAGTAGGAGTATTATCTTTGCCATTCCCGGGCAGGAGATGTTTTTAGTGGCGATGCCTCGCCCTGAGGGAGGATCGTCCACTCATTTGTACTACATAGAGGAGGAGACCTCTAAGGAAGTGGTGATACCACTTGATTCGATACCCGTTGTTAGTGAGTTCGCCGATGTATTTCAGGATATACCTGGACTACCTCCGAGTAGGGAGATAGATTTTGTGATTGATTTGACGCCGGGCACTCGGCCTATTGCCCGCGCACCTTACCGTATAGCTCCAGCTGAGATGAGAGAGTTACGGGATCAGATTGAGCAGTTATTGGGTCAGGGGTTTATCCGGAGGAGTACTTCGCCGTGGGGTGCCCCTGTGTTATTTGTAAAGAAGAGGGATGGATCGTTGAGGTTGTGTGTGGATTATCGGGAGTTGAATAAAGTCACGATACGGAATAAGTATCCGTTGCCCCGAATCGATGACTTATTCGACCAGCTGAGAGGAGCTTCTTTCTTCTCAAAGATTAATTTGTGATCAGGATACCATCAGTTGCGTATCAGGGAAGAGGACGTCTCGAAGACTGCTTTCTTAACGAGATATGGTTCCTACGAGTTTCGGGTTATGCCTTTTGGCTTGACCAACGCTCCAGCCGTGTTTATGGACTTGATGAATAGGGTGTTCAGAGAGTTCCTGGACCAGTTCGTCATTATTTTCATTGATGACATTCTGGTTTACTCCCAGACAGAGGAGGAGCACGCCGAGCATTTGAGGCAGGTTTTCCAGACGCTGCGTCAGAACGAGCTGTATGCAAAGTATGAGAAGTGTGGGTTTTGGCTGAAGGAGGTTCAGTTTTTGGGGCATATTATTTCGGACCGGGGGATATCTGTTGATTCGGGGAAGGTATCCGCGGTGAGGGAGTGGGGACAGCCCACGACACCTACTGAGATCCGTAGTTTCTTGGGCCTAGCAGGATAATACAGGAGGTTTATTCGGGGTTTCTCCAAGATAGCGGGTCCTTTGACACATCTGACTCGTAAGGGTGTGCCGTTTATTTGTAGTGATGCCTGTCGGTTGGCATTCGACGAGTTAAAAGACAAGTTGACCTCAGCACCTGTGTTAGCATTGTCGAGACCGGGAGTTGAGTATCTAGTTTACACCGACGCATCCTTATAAGGACTTGGAGGTGTATTACAGCAGGAGAGTCAGGCCATAGCTTATGCTTCCCGTAAGCTTAAGCCTCACGAGAAGAATTACCCCACCCATGACTTAGAGTTAGCGGCAGTGGTATTCGCCCTTCGGATTTGGAGACATTATCTTTTGGGGGAGAAGTTTCGATTGTTCACAGACCACAAGTCCCTACAGTACCTATTCACGCAGAAGGAGTTGAATATGCGGCAGCGAAGGTGGCTTGAGTTTGTGAAGGATTATCAGTTCGATATCCAATATCACCCGGGGAAGGCTAACGTGGTAGCAGACGCGTTGAGCCGTAGGCCAGTAGACGAGGTGGCAGGGGTGTGGAAGGCTAAGTGGAAAGAGTAGGGACACCAGGATGCAGTGGCCCGATCGTTCATGTCTGTGATGATTGTTACACCGCAGATTGTCACGAAGGTGGTAAAGGCCCAGGCAAAAGACTCGTTCTGTCAGGAGCAGATAGTTCGATTACTAGCAGAGGGAGCCGAGTCCTATACCGTTAGCTCAGACGGGGGATTACGCTTCAATGGGAGACTGGTAGTTCCGGAAGGGGAGGAATTGCGACACGAAGTGATGGCAGAGTCGCACGGCTCACGGTTCGCGGTATATCCCGGTGGGGACAAAATGTACCAAGACATGAGACGTCAGTATTGGTGGAGTGGGATGAAGAGAGATATTGCCATGTTTGTTTCTAAATGCGCCACTTGTCAGCTGGTAAAAGTGGACCATCAGAGACCGGCAGGACTTCTACAGCCATTAGAGGTAGGGGTGGCAATATGGGTCAGTGGGTCGTGTTTTGACCCGACACGACACGACACGATAAGATTTTTTCGGACACGAACACGACACGACACGAATTCATGTTTTTTTTAGCTGACACGAACACGACCCGAATAAAAAATAACACGGCACGACACAACACGACAACCATAATTTCTTAAATTTTAGGCTTAAAAAACACGATAACACGATAACACGACACGACACGACTCATAATTAAGACACGAACACGACACGACACGACTTCGTGTAAAAAAAACACGACACGAACACGAAATATCGTGTCAATTTCGGGTCAATTTCGTGTCGTTCCGTGTCGTTTTTTCGTGTCGTTTCTAAAATTGCCACCCCTAATTAGAGGTCCCGATGTGGATGTGGGAGAGCATCTCCATGGACTTTATCACGGGGTTACCTACGTCACAGAGGGGTCACGACTCCATTTGGGTAATTATGGACAGGTTGGCCAAAGTTGCTCATTTTCTACCCGTAAGGACAGACTACACTACGGGACAGTATGCCCAGCCTTTTATTGCAGAAATAGTGAGACTTCACGGTGTGGCCCTAAATATCGTGTCTGACAGAGACAAGATATTCGTTTCACGGTTTTGGGAGAGTTTTCAGGAGGCCATGGGCACGGAATTGCGGTTGAGTACGGCTTATCATCCGCAAACCGATGGGCAAACCGAGCGTACAAATCAGATGTTGGAGGACATGTTGCGTATGTGCATCATTGATTTCGGGGGTGGATGGGAGCAGTATCTTCCACTGGTGGAGTTTGCTTACAACAACTCCTACCAGTTCACCATTGGCATGGATCCATTTGAGGCATTGTACGATAGACCTTGTCGTTCCCCAGCATGTTGGTTGGAGGTGGGGGACAAAAAACTACTTGGGCCGGAAGTGATTCAGGATACTTCGGCGAGGATAAAATTGATACGGGGTCGCATTCGGGTAGCTCAGGATCGGCAGAAGAGCTATGCTGATGCGAAGAGGTTCTTCAGGGAATTCCAAGTGGGGGACCAGGTTTTACTCAGAGTATCTCATATGAAGGGGATTATGCGATTTGGGAAGAAGGGGAAGTTGGCACCGAGATACGTGGGACCATTTCCTATCATCGAGCGGATTGGGTCTGTTGCATATAGACTTGGGTTACCGGAGCATTTACACAGGATTCATGATGTGTTTCATATTTCCTCGCTAAGGAAATATCTTAGAGATGATTTGGATCATTCTCACATTGCTTTGGAGGACATCGATCTCCAGCCCGATAGCTCCTACGAGGAGGGGCCGATTGCTATTTTGGACCGAAGTGAGTGGAAACTGCGGTCAAAGATAGTTCCTTTAGTACGTGTTCAGTGGCGGCATCATAATGCCGAGGAGTCCACATGGGAGCGCGGGGATGAGATGCGCGAACGTTATCCAGAGTTGTTTCTACCAGGTACTTTTTAGTTCCGAATTTCGGGACGAAATTCTGTTATTAGGGGGGAAGTATGTAATACCCCGCATTTTTATTGATATTTATTTGTGGGATTAATTAAATTAAATGGAAATTAATTGAGAATTAATCCGGATAAAATACTAACGAGATGTGAGTTGGTATTTGATTATAATATGTATACATATGATGTTATATGAATATTGAAACTATTGAAATTGTCGCGAGATTGAAATACGGCAATTTGGGAAAATTTGTTGGGACGCACGTGACAGTCGCGTCAGGAATATAATTGTTTAAATTAAAAAGCGAATTTTATTTCTATCAACCATATGGTCATTTTGAGTGCGCCAACGTGTCCAGAAGGGTCGAAATAGTCAGAAAACACTAGTCGGGGGTTTAGTTTGGGTCCCGGGGCATTTTTGGGCCATACCGGCAACTTAAAAGGGTATTTTGGTAATTTTGAAATTTTAGGATAATTAACCAACGAATTTTGGGAGTTAAATATTAGGATATTTAGTGACCCACTAAGCCATTACCAGCACTTAACCAACTAAAGGGCAACGGGAGTTTTAGGAGAGGTTAGGAGAAGTTCCCAAAAGAGAAACACAACCTCCATCTTCAACCTTCAACCTTGGGAGAAAAGGAGAGAGCAACCTTCATCAATTCAACACCAAATTCAGAGAAAAATTCAAGGCAAGTGGTTTAATTACGTTAATTTCAAGCGAATGTTTCTTCCATGATTAGAAAATTTTATAATCGCATTGTATTGGAAGATTTATAAAAACCCATGAGATTGGAGTTATAAATTCAGATTTTGATATAGGTTTGCATGTAGAATTGTTATTGGGTGATTGAACTAAAAGAATTACTACTTTTTATGTTGTAAAAACGGATTTATTTATGGAAATTGAAGACTTTAAATTTCTAGGGTTCATGTTCATAAGGTTTGGGAAAAATTGGGGAGTTATGATAATTAGATGATGTTTAGGAAGATTTGGCCCTATATAAATGTTAAGTTATGACATACGAATGTTTAGTGTGGATTAGAAACCTTAAAATACTGTTGGGACAATTTTTATATGGGATTAGAGGTGAAGAAAATAGATAAAAACGAGATAGGAAAATTCTGGGCTCGAAACTGGCATCTCGTTAGAAGACCTGTCCAGGTCGTTCGAACGAGCTCGTTCGAACGAGCTTCTAACGAGGTGACAGTTTTCCTTCTAACGAGTGGGATGTTCGTTCGATGCCTTTCGTTCGAACGAGATCTCGTTAGATGCCCACTTCGTTCGAACGAACTCTCGTTCGAACGACCTCGTTCGAACGAGACTTCTAACGAGTTGACAGTTTGGCCTTTTTGGCCTGATTTGATTTCCAGTGTCCCGTAACCTTGTTTAATTGATGAGATAATTTTCCCGTGTTAACTAATTGGTATAGTTGGAAGATTTGGGATATATTGAGGAGAAAAATTATAAAATAGTAAATTGGACCGAATGATATTTGTGGGTTAGGACGCGAGTAACTAATTATGACGTGAGGATAATGGATGATGTATATACGTATAAACCGGGGACACGTGTGTTGGTATAAGAACTAGAAGTATACCACTAATAAATTATGGTAATTACTAAGATGTGTGCATGCTTAGTATATGTATATGATTTTATGTGTATGGCATACCTACCATACTTGCTATCACGGGAGGTTTACGTTCTCTTAGGGCCATCTAATCTTTGTGTGCCCGGATTTAGATTGGTACCTCGAGGACATAGGTCAGAGAAGGACTTATTGGGAAGTTAATAAGACTGCTGATCGTGGGAGCATAGGTATGTGCGTGACCCATTTGATGTGACTGTGTTCGCCTCCATTGATTGTGATTGTTGTTATCTGAGAACGATTCCTGAGAGATTTGGAATGCGTGATTCTTATGTACGTGATGTACCGGTATGGATAGCAGAGTATGTGTGCACCGTAGCTTAGTCTCGGGGTGCTTGTATTGTATATTTATGATGTGAATTATATACGGTTAAATGAACAGACTTGTCATGTTTAATTATGAGAATAATTTATAGTAACTCCTTGAGAAGATAAATAATGGGATAACCTCCAGTAAATTGTATTGCTAATAAGTGAGAATCCGAGTTTAAGTAAAGCCCTCTATTTAATTGATAACGTTAGAATGTATAATGGGAATCGAGTAGAAAGGTTAGAACTTATGTCGGTTTAGTTAGATATGAGAATCACTTGAATGGGTACGGTACGTTAGGAGTGCACAATTAGTCGAGAGGTGAGTATTTCATGTGAGAGCACGTCCTAACATGTATTTTGCATTCATTGTTTTAATGTTATTAAAGCACTTGTTGTTTTTTAAAATACTCTCCACTTTCGGGATCTGACCCGTTTGCTTTCAAATCTATTTTTGTAAAAAACTTTTTAGGTGCCCAGCCACAAGGACACCATGCATAGGAATTCTATTCAGGTGACGAGCTGTAGCTGTTGTGGAAGTTATAGGGCCTTGCTAGTAGACGCTTCTTTTGTCTTGACTCTATTTAGTGTTCATCATTTGTAGGGCATGTCGCCCATTGCTATTAGAGACATTTTATATTTCAGTTATTCAGACTTTGGTTTGTAATTAATTCAGGATGCAGACTTGTTTTATTTATTTCCATATTGGGATTGTTGTAAGGAGTATTTCCTCTAGACTCATTATTACTTGTTGATTTCACTATTGGGACTTTATTGTGTATGTTATTCTTTTATTCTTCACTTACTTCATGTTAATCAGATTTAATTTAAAATTGGCAACTCGCTTTTTAAATACTAGGTGGTTAGTAATCATTTAAAATGTTTTCGGCAGTAATGCTATTAACTGAACCAACTTGGCATTTTGTATTAATTTTAATAAAGGAGTAGCTACCCGGTATTTAATTAGTCGGGGTGTCACAACAACTTAGTCAGTAAAAAAACCTTTCCCTCTTCTTTTTTCCCACCGTTTTCACTTCCCTCTTTTTTTCTCTCTCTAAGCGACTGCTCTCTCTCTCTAAGCGATTTTCAGGTTTTTCCCTCTCTTTCTCTTTCCTTTGTATATATGCATGTGTATATGTGTGTGTGTTTGTGTATGCGTGTGGGTGGGGTGGGGGAGGGGGGAGGGGGTGGTGGGGGTGGGGTGTGTGTGTGTGTATGTGTGTGCATGTGGGTGAGAGTGGGGGGGGTGGGGGGGCGACGGGTATGGGTGTGGGTATGTGGGTGTATATGTGTGTGCAAGTGTGTGTGTGTGTGGGGGGGTGAATGGGGGAGTGGTGGGGCGGGGGTGGGGGAGGTGTGTGTGTGTGTGTTGAAATTAATTGTTAAGACCCGTTTTGCAACCCAATACTCAAATATATGTTGTGCCCTTGAGTATAAATACCTAAATATTGTTGGTTAATACATAATGATTCTCCCCATGTTTAAGAGGCTTAAAATTAAATTTGAGATTTTTCTCACGGAATAGTCATAATAGGAATTAGAATTGGGACTTATAATTATTATTGTTAATTTAATTATGACTTCAATTGGATATAAATGAGTTAGGAGCCTTTAGATTCCCCTTATTAATCGTTGGTTTTGAAGTAGTAAGTAGTTAGTTTGAATTGATATTTAGGATTTTTAGTAATTATACATATTAGATGTTGTTGTTTTGGAATTCAGAATTAAGTTGTTAAACATTAATATTACACCGTGAAAGTTGAAACAGACAAATTGATTAATAAAATATAGCTTTAATGATGATATATTTATAAGATATGATGAAATGAATTAATTGAGTATATGAATTGGAAGGAGTACGGGACACACATTTGTTGGTTTGTTGTTGCTATTAGATTATAGTGGACCGATGTTAGGTTGGATAATTTTGGAAGTGGCATGACCACTAGATTATTGTCCAAATAGGGGGGGGGGGAGTTTTCAACTTTTTTCTAAAATTAATTTGTGTCGCGAACAATATGTTATTAATTCATATATATGATAATTAAAAGAAACATACTTGAAATTACATATAGTGTGTATAGATACTAGCCTTCTAGTTCTTATGCGTACGCATGCAATAGACCTTAGACCCGTTCGAGAGTCATTACCCCTGTAATGAGATCTCTCGAATTGTCCCATGTGGACAGTTTGGGCCTACATAATTTATATATTATAATATTCTTAGTGGCTTAAACTTGTTACTTTTGGAGGGGGCAACACAATACATGGAAGAAGAATTTGCGGGCCTGATACTTTGGAAAGACCTGGGAGTCCATTATCAGAATGCGTGAGTCCATCCCGCCAAAGGAGCCGATCGCATTGGAACATTGGCAAAAGTTCATTGACAAGGAGATCGAGGAGTGACAATTGGCATCACGCCAATCGGGGAGGGAAAACCGGGCAAAAAACACAGACGTGCACTACTCCGGTCGGACGTCTTACGCCGAGATGGAGCACAGGATGGTAAGTTTTTATTTATCTATAATTATAGAAATATGTTATTCTGCATTATTTTACTTTGTGTTACTTACTAATTTTGCATTATTTTATTTCAGGGGACGGGAGTGGCCCTAGGGGTAGGCCGCATAGGCTCGATGCCTATATGGCAATTCGGATGAAGAAGGGCAAGGATAAGGAGGTGTCCCCGAGCGTCGCGACCACGATTGTAAGTAATCCGACAGTTTAATTTTTGTGAATTACATTATAACTTTTTAATTTACTTATTTAACTAATTGTGTGCTTTTTGTTGTTTAAGGCAAAGTTTTAGGAAGTGCATGAGTCGCAGTCTGATGCCGACAAGGCATCTTTGTCCACGGACGCACTCAACCAAGTTCTTGGCGCTGATCGCAAGGTGAAGACTAGGGGGTGAGCTCGTGGTATGGTTCTAGAACATGATATCTGCATAACTTCCATTATCTATTAAAACTCTCACAATTATGGCTTTATCGATTCCAAATTTAATGACCAGAGGGTCATCATGGGGATATAGTACTCCGGAAATGTCATTTTTGGAGAAACCTATGACAAGCTTATTTTTATTTACTTTCTTGGGCATCACCATCATTCAAGTTGATGCGTCGTATATAGGAGCAAGCTTAAGCTTCATTCAGGTAAGCTTTCCTCTCAGCAACCTTATCTCCTCCTTCAGCGTCTTCACCTGCGATGACATGACAATAAAAATAACCATAGCTTATCATAACTACCCCAATTTCTGGTTATTTGGGTTTTTTCGATAGGTCTGGATCATATTCGTAATAATCCTCATGACCTCGCTTCTTGTCATCTCTAGGCTTGCAAGGGGAGTTCGAACTTCGTCTAGTTTCCCCCACCGTCATGATAATCAACGAACTTGTTCAGTTTTTCTCGACGAATGAGGGATTCAATCTCGTTCTTCAATACAATGAAATTATTAATTGTGTGCCCATGATCTTTGTGAAATTCGTAATATTTGGATTTGTCCATCTTGTTGGGTGGTGCTCTCATCTTCCCAAGCCATTTCAAATCTTTGTTATTTCTAATCTCCTCCAGGATAAGATGGATACCAGCTGTTAGTGGAGTATAAGCTTCCTATTTTTTGGGTTTCTCTTCCTTCTTGTGTTTTTGCTCCTTTTTTTGTCAGCTTGGTTGTCGGGGTTTGCTTAGTAGCCATACCTTCCTCGACATTCATAATTTTTCTAGCCTTGGTCATGAGCTCTATTGTGGTTTTAGAGGGATCTTTTGCCAATGCGCAATACAATTTCTCTAGAAGTAGCCCACTCATCAAGGCTGTGATAGTTGTCTTTTCTTTGTAATCAATGACTTTTAACTTCTCATTATTGAAATGAGTGATGTATTCCCTGGTGGTTTCCCCTGCTCATTGTCGAACACTTAAAAGATGAGCTACCCTTTTAACTGGCTTAGCCCCAAAGCAAAAATTACTAATAAATAGCTCGGTGAGCTGATTAAAGGTGGAGATTTATCCTCGAGACAAGTTATTGTACCATATCTAGGTCGAGCCAGTGATGGTGCTTGAAAAGGCTCAGCATCTCATTTAATCAAGAAGAGAGTATATATCAGTTGCAGCTTGATATTGCTCAATGTGTAAAACTGGGTCGGTCTTACCATCATATTTAAGGGTGACCATTGGTGTCTTAAACTTAGACGGAATAGGGAAATAAATAATTGCCTGGATGAAAGGAGATCCCTTGATAAAATTTTGCTACAATGGATTCTTTGCTTTGGCCATTTCCCCTAGTCGATCTTCTAATTGTTGGATTAACCCCTTTCATGAAGGATTTTCTGCATTAGATCTATTGGAAGAAACTCGGCCATCTCTACCATGCGTTTGTGTTGAGCTTTCTTCTTGAACAGTCTACTCGACGAGCACAGATCCTCGAATGCTTGTTCTAGACCCGTCTGATCCCTCACGATGCTCGGCACGATGTTCTTGCGATCTGGATGGTTCTTTATAATGATATTTATCAAAAGTTCAGGTCCTGCTTAACCTTTTAAGGGTGCTTAGTCGTTCAGGGGTGAGAGAGAGACCATTATAGATCTGATTGATGAACTGGCCCTTGGGCGATAAGACCTATCACGTGAAGACCTAGAATAACTGTTTTAATTATTCTTTAGAGGAGGGAGTGGAATTTCTCTTATATGAGATGGATCAATAGTATGCATAAATAGAGCAGCAGGCTTGGCTTGCAATGATTGAGCCAGTTGCCTCATAGTTTCTTGCATTTCTTCTTACCCCTTGGTAAGATTGATCAAAATTCCATTTAGGTCTGTCGCGCTAGGAGGGACATTGCCTCCAGTAACACTACTACTTAAAAAAATTTCATTCATCTTTTGCAATCCTTCAAGATGACTAAAAAATAGATTTGGTAGAGAACAATGACAGACAAACGTTCCCACAGACAGTGCCAATTTGTTGATGTCTAAAAATGGATTAACTCAAATTTTATAATCACAAATAAAAGTAAGAAAAGTGACTCGAATCACACACACAAGAGACATAGATTTTAGAGTGGTTCAACTATAAAAAGCCTACGTCCACTGTTGTTGATATTTAGTAGGGAGTATAATAGTTCGGTATGGTGTGTATGCGAGTGATTTGAGTTTTCCTTTGAGCTAAGGGATTAGTTTTTATTAATAGGGGTGAAAAACCCTAAAGATAGAACGTCTTTATATTCTTAGATATTTACATCTGTATATAATAAGTAAAACTCTTGATATTCATAACCGACTGGTATCCTATTCGAGTAACTGTTGATGTTTCGGTTGGTCGGCCTTCCAACCGATTAAGTGTCTTTAGAGCCGATCAAGTAGGTTGGTCGACCACGTTGGATGGCAGGTGTGCATATGTCATTGGTCCATGTAGGAGTATAATTTTTGCATACAACAGTCGGCCTTCCAGCTGATTAAGTGTCTCTAAAGCTGATCAACTAGGCTGGTCGACCACGTTGGATGACATGTGTGCATTTATCATTGGTCCACGTGGGATTATAATTTTTATATATAACACCTACCATAGACTTCTCATTGGATTTTCAGGGGAGAAAGTATACACATTGGAAACCATCAAGCTAGAAGTATTGGTTGGCACCTGGCCGGCAAGTGAGAGAGAAATAAGTCATTTCTTCATATTAGACAAGAATGTCCCATCAGCTTATAATATCATCATGGAAAGAGTGGGAATAAAGCAGTTAGAGGTTATGCCATTTACAGTGCATCAATACATGAAATTTCTAATAAATTATGGAGTCAGTATAGTAAATGGCAATCATAAAGAAACCATAAAATGTTATTATACCTCGACTGACCAATAGGAGATACAAATGAAGGGAACAACCACTTTCCACACTGAGACTCCAGATCCTCGGGAATATGGGAAACTGGTAAAGGGGCAAGTCATGGAAGAAACCAAAGCTATTGTACAGGATGATGAGAAGCCATAAAGAACCACCCAGATCGGTTCTAGGTTATCTCCTTCTCTCAAACAACAATTAATTACATTCCTCAGGGAGAGGAAAAATGTGTTTGCCTGGAGCCATGAAGACATGCCGGGGATTGATCCAAATTTCCTTTGCCACTAGCTTAATATATGCCTAGATGCTAAGCTGATTAAGCAAAAGCGAAGAGTCTTCAGCTCCAAGAAGAATACGATAATTCAGGAGGAAGTGGAAAAATTACAGCGAGCACGGTTCATTGATGCTGTCAAGTACCCTAGCTGGTTAGCTAATCTGGTAATAGTTAAGAAGAAAAATAGCAAATGGAGCATGTGTGTAGATTTCACACATCTCAGTAAGGCATATCCAAAAGATCACTTCCCTTTATAAAGAATTGATCAATTGGTCGATGTTACAGAAGGCCATGAGTTACTCAGTTTTATGGAGGCTTATTCTGGTTATAATCAGATTAAGATAAAACCTGAAGATAAGGAAAGTGCATCCTTTATTACCAGCCGAGGAACTTATTATTACAATGTCATATCCTTAGGGTTGAAGAACGTTGGAGCTACCTATCAGAGACTGGTGAACAAGGATTTTGAGGACTAAATCGATAAAAATATGGAGGTATATGCAAATGATATACTCATCAAGAGCAAATATGTTGCCGACCACATTGCAGACTTGGCTCAAACCTTTGATCAACTAGAAAAGCACCAAATAAAGCTCAACCCAACCAAGTGTATCTTTGGAGTAGAGGAGGGAATGTTCCTAGGGTACATTGTCGATCAAAGGGGAATAGAAGAAAACTTTCACAAGATTAAAGCCTTACTTGAAATGCAGTCCCCGACCAATATGAAATAAGTTCAAAAACTGATAGGAAGAGGAGATGCATTGAACCATTTTATCTCCCGAGCAATTGACAAAAATATTCCCTTATTTATTAAGGTGCTTTAAAAGGACTTTGAGTGGAACAACAAATTTGAGAAAGCTTTCTTAGAGTTGAAGAAGTACTTGGGCTCTCCCCCACTCATTTCCCGACCAGTTCTGGGAGAAAAATATATTTATACTTGGTTATTTAAAAGCCAACTGTCATTTTAGCTTTGATCCTACTAGATGGAGGAATTCAAATGCCCGTATATTATACTAGTAAGGCATTTTGAGGAGCAGAGATCAGATATCCACGCTTGGAGAAATTATCCCTAGCTCTCATTGAAGCCCCTAGGAGGATGAGGCCATACTTCCAAGCCCACACCATTGTCATCTACACAGATTTGCCTTTGCTAAAAGCACCTCATAAACTTGAGAAATCTATAAGGTTAATGCCTTGAGCAGTTGAATTGGGAGAGTATGCAATTATTTATGAACACAGCGTTGCAATAAAAGGCTAAGTAGTAGCAGACTTTATTATTGAATTCACATATGTAGAGGAGTAACATGATCCACGTTTGCTTATCGAGCAGACTTCTACAAAAGAGAGCTTAACTCAAAAGCAAACAGAGATTGTGGTCGATCAACCGAATTTTTTGGCTGCTAAAAAAAAATTCAACAGCGTAGGAAGATGTTCAAGCATGGAGTTCTAGAAGAAGAAGAGTTATGTGATGACATTCCAATCTGGTAATTATTTGTAGATGGATCCTTATGTGCTACTCGAAGTGGAGCGGGCCTCGTCATCAACACTCCGGATAACTTGGATGTGGAATATGCTCTGAGATTCCAATTAAAGGATTCCAACAATGGGGCCGAATATGAAGCATTGATCACAGGATTGGCATTGGCTTCATTACTGGGCTCCGACTAGGTATTGGTATCTAGTGATTCTCAGTTGATTATTAATCAAATGCAGTAAAGTTATTGCGTCAAAGGGGAAATTATGATGAGATATCATAATAAAGCAATAGAGGTTATTTATTCGTTCACTTCAGTCAAGATAGTGAGGATTCCTAGGCTAGAGAATGCCCAAGCAGATTCTCTTTCTCGGCTTGCTTCAACAACTCAAACAGAACTCAGGTGAACAATTCTAGTAGATATTCTTTTCCATAGAAGCATTGATGGGATTGAGGTCAGTATTATCTATGGGGAATTAGGTCCTTCATAGATGGACCAGATTAGAGAGTATATTGAAAGATGAATATTACCATCCGACTAGAAGGAAGCCAGGAAAATGAAGTAAAAAGCAACCACTTATGTGTTAGAGAAAGCTGTCCTGTACAGGCGGAGATACACTGTCTTTTTACTTTATTGTGTTCATCCAAACGAAGTGAATGATTTGATCAAAGAGGTGCATGAAGGCTTATATGGAGATCACACAACTGAGAGATCTCTAAGACAACAAATATATATATAAGGTTACTACTGGGGGACTATGAAAGCAGATTATGTAGCTTTCACCAAGAAGTGTGATAAATGTCAGAAGTTTGTAACCATCCATAAAATACTAGGAGTAAGTTTAACACCCATCACTTCTCCATGGCCTTTCGCTATATGAGGAATTGACCTAGTCGAACCACGCTGACCACCAAAGGAAGATTCAAGTACCTAGTTGTGGCTATTGATTACTTCACCAAATGGGTAGAGGCTGAGCCCTAGGTTGGCATACCTTATGAGAAGGTTTTCCAGTTCATATGGAAATAAATCATTTGCAGGTATGACATGCCCTATGCATTCATCACTGACTATGGAACTCAATATGATAATGAAGAATTTGAAGAATACTATATTCGATCAGGCATTCAGAAACTTCATTCAGCACCTGGGCATCCACAATGCAATGGCCAGACATAAATCATCAATAAAACTTTGCTAGATGGGCTAAAGAAAAGGTTGGATGAGACTAAAGTCAACTAAATTAATAAACTCCACAACATCCTTTGGGCATATAGGACCACCCCAAGAACAACAAGATGGGAAACTCCATACATGCTAGCTTTTGGCACTGAGGCAATAATACCAGTGGAAATAGGTCTGCCGACTCATAGGGTATTGAACTTTGATTCACTCAAGAGTGACCACATAAGGCGACTATATCTGTACATGATAAAAGATGTTGCTATTCAGATGGCTGCCAACCAACAAAGGATTGCAAGGTTTTATAATCGAAGGGTAAAGCCTACCAACCTAAAGCAGGGGGATTTAGTAATCAAGAAAGTAATCCAAAAGAGCAATAAGTTGGAGCCTAATTGGTATGTTCCATACCGTAGCTCGACGATTATTCGACCACGAACTTATCGTTTGGAAACTCTGGAAGGGGAGGAATTCATGAATCCTTGGAACGCAGACCATCTACGTAGTATTATTAGTAATTCAGTTTTAAAAATTCTCTGCTTAATGTAATTGGTTATTCAAGTTAATGAAAATTCATGTTTTTATTCATTATACATCCTTTTTGTGTTTTATTTTTTGGAGTATGATGGCTACACATTAACTATAATTAATAAGCAAATTTTATTCAAGCAACTTTTTCAAACTTTTCCAACTTCAAAAAAGTTTCCAAAAAGTTCCTCGTGAAAAAGTACATGGTTAAAAGTTTTCAAACTTTTCCAACTTGAGAAAAGTTTCAAAAAAGTTCCTCGCCGAAAAGTACATGGTTCAAACTTTTCCAACTTCAGAAAAGTTTCTAAAAAGTTCCTCGTCAGGGAGCATGGTTCAAACTTTTTCAAACTTTTCCAACTTCAGAAAAATTATACTTCATGTATGATTTATCCTCGGTAAGTCACTAATAAGAAGGCAATAAAATTTCTTAATTAGAGGTTTTACCCCACCAGGTTCAACTTCAGAAAAATTATACTTCATGTATGATTTATCCTCGGTAAGTCACTAATAAGAAGGCAATAAAATTTCTTAATTAGAGGTTTTACCCGACCAGGTTAAATACCGGAATAATTATACAATCCTAATACACTTAGTCGTCACTGATAACTAATGAAACAACTTAGTACAATAAATCTATTTACAGTTTTATCTAAGTGCATTAGCCGAATCTAAGGTCATATAAATGATTCAAACATGAATCAAATAACGAGCATTTGAGCAAGTTATTTAGTCTATAAGCAAATTAACTAATTATCATGCAGGTTACCTAGTCGACAAAAGATTAATAACAACCATAGGCTTTAATAAAGAAAACTCAATAAAAAATAACTTCATTCCATTGATCAAAGTGTATTACAATGGTAATTGATTAAAATGCAGTACAATAAGTATAAATTTATTATGCTGGACGCTTTCCTTGTGCCTTGTTCATTCCAGCAGGAGGATCATAAATGTTATATGGAGAGTTTATTGTGTTGAAATAACTTAGCATTTGCTTATTGTTGATGCTTGGCCTGCCAAGCAAGTGAGGAGGACGAACAATCTCACACTCATCATGGAGGCTATAGTCCACCAAATATTTACTTATCGGGCATTGGGGAATGGTATTGGAAGGAAGATATCTTGTGTCCAATTTGAAGGTAGACTTTTCACAGTCAAATATGCATGGGTCATTCCAATGCCACAACTCACTATTTTTATCATTCTTCAGCAAGGTCATTAAGTTAGTCCACCCCCGTTTATAGCCTTCACGATTGCTTTAAGCAAGATGATCATCCATGTGAACTAAGGCCTCATTATAACCCTCCATCCAAACTTCCTTTGGATTTTTGTGAAAGTGAAATGTTAACCTGTTCACTTAATCTTGAAGTTTCTTTAGGACAATTTCTTTGGATTTCAGCAGAGCAACTTAGTCGGCGAGAGTCTTCTTAGTCCTCTCCTCCTCAATAGTTGGCGAACAACTATACTTTGCCTGGAAGTTTACCTAGGCATGGTCTTTTTTTCTACAATGCTTCCAGGTCCTTCAACAGTCTTGAATTTTCAATATTTAAAAAAGAAACACCCTCATCTGGACTAATAATGGCTGAACTCTTTAAGCTATCAAGTTCATCTCTCCGGGCATTATTTTCTTTCTCCAACATTCCAGCAATTGATTGGGCACTCTTCAAATCTTATTTTAAAGAAAATTCCTTCTTATTTAAAGCAAAAGTAATGTCTTTTGATTTTTGGTTAAGCCTTAACTTTCGTTCAATGCCTTATACTTGGCCTCATAGTCAGCATGGAGTAGTGCTTTGGACGTTTTGTAATCTTCCTACATTTTCTCAATCATCTCATTATAACCAACATTATTTGCCACTGCTCTATCCAAGAGACAGTGGAGGTGGATGTAAAACTCTTTCACTAGAGCAGGCACATATGGGGCAAACATCCCTGATAAGTCTTCCTTGGACAAAGGAACATGGCCTGCTTTAAAGAGATTCCTGCACCACCTAAGTAGGTCGGATTCAGCAGAAACAATGGCCTTATTCCTAGCATCAAACTAAAAATTCAAAAATATATGAGTTTAGAATACAAATCCAGGGAAATAGACAATGCAACTCAATAAGAAATCAAAATCATTCCAAGGCATAAACAACAGGTAAAGAGAAAAATTTATTCTTTAATTGATTAATAGTTAAAGTACAAGAGCTGATACATTATAAAAAATGGAAAAATAAAAAATAAACTTATTGAAGAGGAGCTTGACCTTCTCTTTATCCTTAGTCTGGTCTTGGCTGGCAGCAGGTTGATTGACACTAGCACTTGTCACGAATGAAGACTTAAGAAACATTACAAAAGATTCTCCAGACCCCTTTTCGTTATCAAACTCCTCATCCAGATTATGAGGAGTACCAGGGTCATGCCTTTGAAAGAGTTCAAATTTTTTTTCTGTGCCGACTACCCTCAAGGCCTCAGTCCAACCTTCCTTGAAGGATAACTTTTTAGCATACTCAATTTGAACAGAGTCAGTAAAAATAACCTTCTCCCAACCTTTATCAAAGGCAATTTTGCCTTTGGTCTTTAAGGTAGTCACCTCAAACCACCCACCTTATTTTCAGTAACTTGTGCCCCAGCTGCAGCTTTCGAAAGCTTGTCCTCGGTAGCATTGGCCTTGCTTTTAGCATCATTTAGCTTCTGTTCGGCAGCTTTGGCTCTCTCTTCGGCCGTATTTATTTGACATTTAGCCTCAATAGCCCGGTCATTGGCCTTCTTCAAATCTTTTTCCTAGGATTTCTGCTTTACCTCTAAAGCTCATCAGAAATCCTCCAAAGATTATTTTAGACCTTCAAATGCCTCTTCAACTTCTCCCTAAGAAGAACTCAATTGGTCTTCCTTCTCCACCACCTGGTTAAAGTCAAATAGGAACTGCAAGAAAAGTAAAAATACCAAATGTCAAAAAGAGTTCACCAGCGTAAATACAAGAGTAAAAAATGGGAAAATTACTAATACTAAGTTATGGCAAGTCCTATCAATAAGCCTAGATTTGGGCATAGGCGCTGATGTAGCCTGATCAATAGGAAGAGTTCCAGACTTGATCAAACCCCTGGTCAATACAGGGTTAATAGCAACAAAGGCTGACCCAATGTCAAGGTCAACCTGAATTTTCTTACCAACTCTTGTTGGTCGGCGGTCTTCTTTGCAGCTAATGCTCACTGCTCGACTAAGGTTTTCTGGACTTATTTTTTAGGATCAGGTAAACCTCTCCTCAACCTCTTCAATTGGTGCTCAACAATGTGAGTCTCATCAGCACCAATAAGCCTCTTGTCACTGGCTTGAGATTTCTTTTTGACTGGCTTCTTGCCAGCTACAGTACATTTATTGGGGGTAGGAGATAATGGCTCACCCATCAAGTTAGGCATCTTCCTCATAGCCACGTCTGTATAACGAGAGAGTAGGATCTCAGAAATATCAAATGATTAAAATGAGGAATAAGTCCCCCCTGGATGAATTCAGCACCAGCAGATTCAGTGGTTGAGGAAGTAGGTTTAGGGTATTCTTCCAAGTTGATTGCATTTTGGGGCAGTACAAGTGTAGTCGGACAACAAAGGAAGTAACGAAACTTTTATATCATAACAACAAGGATGCTGAACATGGATGTTCCTCTCCGATCTTCTGATTCAATCCTCACAGGAACATAAGGTCATTAATATTGATTTCCCCTTCCTTAGGGCACCTCTTCTTACTTTCCTCTGCATATAAAAGATACAACCTAGTTAGTTGGCAAACATCAAATGTGCATAACAAAATATGAAAAATAATCAATAGAGTTACAACCTATGCCATGTCCTGATTGAGGATGTCTGGGACCAGTATAAAATAATTCGGTAGGGAGGGGATCATGTTGCCAATTCTTTACAACTACTCCATAATCCCAATAATCATTATTAGAATCTGGTAGATTTACTACTAAAGCCCTATTCGCCTGCCTAGTCTTCAAATAATAAGTATTTTCTCCAATAGTACCCCATTTGTAACTAAACATCGACTCCAAGACACTAATATTGGTTCTATAAAGTTCATTCAACCTATGCACACCATTTACAACCCTTCAAGTATTGGGTGATACTCTGGCAGGAACTACATCAAAGTATTGACAAAACTAAAGAAAAAGGGAGCTTGGTGGAAAGATGATGCCACACTCAGCTATGAATAAAGTGGGGATCTAATGACCCTCAGGAAGAGAATAAACATTTATAGGATCCTGGGCTATTTCTAAGTCTACCCAAGTCGGGATTTTCCTTTTCTCTCTAAACTCATCAAACGAAACTTTCATCTACGATGTGAACCATGGTGGAAATAGAGAAAAAGACGATAAAACAGGGAAAAGGGAAAAGAAGGCTTACAGGGGATCAAAGTCGATTGCAAAAACTGAAGAGAAAATGGCAACAAACGATCGCACAGAGAAAAATTTGAAGGCAAAGAAAGTGTTAGGTTCAGAAGGTTTGGGGTAAAAATAATGAGGGAAACTTCACACCTATTTATAGGTTGCCTCGATAAATGGGAATGATATAATTAACTAAATGAACCGTGTAGCTACCGCAGACTGCATGCCTCCAAAGCGTCAAAAAATTATTATTTCCTTTATTGGTTCGGAAAAGGTTTATTTATTTACAAAAATGCCATCATCAAACAGTGCCAGTGGAAATTTTTACAAGTATGGGAGGTCAGCTGCCGACTAAACACTCAAAACAGTATGCTGAATAACTTCCTAGGCTAAATACTCCATACTTTCAATTAAGCATCAAGCATGGAGTATTGGGGGCTTTTGTTATATGTAAAAATTACTCTCCTACATGAACCAAGGATGAATGTACACCTGCCCTCCTACGTGGCCGACTAACTAACCTGATCTGCTTAGGAGACTCTTAGTCGTCTGGAATGCTGACCAACGCCAGGAGGCCAAACAACAGGAATATTAGAAGTTACTAGGATGGAATGCCAACCAACACTAAATTCCAAGAGTCACATTTATTGTACATAGATGTAAACGCATGTCAATACAAAGGCACTCCATCTCTAAGATTTTACACCCATATAAATACAAACTACTCCCTTAGCTCAGGGGACAACTCGGATCATTCATATGCCCACCATACTGAGATATTATGAACCCTGCTAAATAAAACTAATAGTGACGTAGGCTATTTTACAGTTGAACCACTCTAAAAATCTTCTCCCTTGTGTGTGTGGTTTGAGTTACTTACTATTATTATTATCAGTGATTATAAATCTGGATTTAGTCCATTTTTAGACATCAACACTTTGGAAACTCCGAATTCAACCAAATTTCAGAGAAGACTTTATATTTCCCAGATAAACTTTTAAAAATTATTTTTAGGCACATAAAATTTTTAATTCACGATTTCACCTTCGAGATTACTAAAATTATATTTTAACTCAAATTTTATTTAAACTTGTATTTTTTTAAAATACTGAAATTACTCTAAATGCTCATTATTTATGATACAGTGGGTCCAATAAGACCTAGATTTGGGCATAAATAATACAAAATTAGGCACTCACCAAATACCTCAAAACCTAAACTTTGCTATTCCTAGAGCAAAACTATAATTTTAAAATCTAACTCACTTTCGTAGGAATCACGATTGCACTTAACATGTGCAATAAGGCCGTTAACCCCCTAGATTTCCCTAGTGGACGAGTTTCATATCGTGAAGTTTTTTTGTGAATATACCCACAAAATTAAAAAAAGTTGACTTAATACAAAAGACACAAAAGGGATATAACTAAGTTTGAATGCAAACTTCACATGTATAGTATAATTTCACTTATGAATCTCAACTTGTTGTGAGTGCGCGTAGCCAATATAACCGTCTGTTTTAAAAGATTTGATCAATACATTTCTTACTCAAAAGTTCATTGTGAATCAAAATCTCACGAAATGCACTCACAATCGAACAGTCGGATATCGATTAATTTCTCTCGGTATACATGAATAAAAGAGGAAATTTAATTGAGAAAATTTTACACATACATAATCCAAAAGTAGACTATTTATAATGGATGAATTTGATCTCACGAATAAAAAGTTTGATTACATTTTGAAAACTTTGAATCACACAATAGATTCTGTTCATCTTCTTTTCACACTATAACTAACTTCACTTGAGATTGATTAGGACTTTTTGTGGCATATTGTAGGCTCGAATTTTGATTAGAAAGAACAATTTTCAGAGTTGGCAAAATTTATGAGTATATAGAAGTTTTTCAGTATTTTGGCTTTTAAGTACTTTTTCTAATCCTCAATTTTTATTTTCTCCTTCCTTTTTTCTCACATGTTTTTTCATCTTTCATTTCATTTTCTCATTATTTATTTCTTTCCCCTAAATTTTAAATTATCCTCAACCTAAAAATATGGACAAAGAAAAATAAAATGCAGAAGTAAAAGAACGATATTACCTATGATCTTCCATTTATTACCACTTCGAACCCGATCTTACATGTAACTCATCATAAACCAAAAGCCTAAACAATTGGTCATCACCCTAATAGATAATATATACATATGTAGGCACACAATGAATGCAGTTAGTAAAATTATAGTGATGCACAATTACAACATAACATATATGCTCACATCCGAAGAGACTATGATAATGAAATCTCAAATGACACGTTAAGCCTAGGTTCCCCTCAAAATTGAGAATGAATAAACCAAGCTCTAAATCAGACGATACTCTAATCATGTCTTCGGTCTCATCAAAACACTCGAATGACCAAGATGAAGGTCGTGGTGGAAAAGAAAAATGCGACGTGATAAAAACACGCCGCAAGATGGAAACGCTCAATTGATTTTCTCAACCAATTCATTATTGATATATCAAACCTCACGTGCCGGTATACTCTCAAAAGGCTCGGGTTAGCATTCATAAAGAAGGAGTTTATTTATTCTATCATCCAGTCGCTATTCTCAAAGTGACGAAATGAGTCCAATTACGAGTGGACTTCAACAGTGAGACCTTCATCAACTGACCCAAATTCTTCAAGACTCATGAGACAAATCAGAAGGTTAAACATTCAAATCTATAATGTCAATAACTAGTGGGATAGTGACATCGTGCACTTGAAAAAAAATCAAGAGAAAGAAGGAAAAATCAATAGCCACCTGGGTTATATGTGGAATATTAGGGAGAAAAGATGGTGAAATGGGGTCCCTCCCTCTCTTCCTCCATATAGGGAGAAAGAGGGCGGAAGAGAGAGGCGCTCTAGGGTTTCTAAGAGAGGGGTAGAGATAGAGAGAGCAAACGAGATTTTTGTAACAGTATTTTAATTAAAAGATATATGGCCAATGTGCGATCAAGGGTAAAATACAAAAAAAAATTGGGCATCAAATTGTAAAGTAGAATAATGAGGGGGGCAAAAGTCCAAATGAGTGAAGCAAACAAGAACATGGATTGTGGTGAGCATGATATTTAATTTGATACTATCTTCTCTCCCACACATGTATGAATTAGTAGTTTGAATTAGTCCATTTGTACACATACCAAGTTACGAATCACAATGGCGTCATCGACATCTAGGGTTTGGTTCCGCACAGTACTAGCCATTCTAGTGCTACTCCTTCTATTCTATGTCGGTCGCCCTCTCTACTGGAAAATCTCAGCCACTGTTCACGACATCCGTCAAAACAAACAAACCGTCACCGGAGGTACACACTCTCCCTCTCTCTCTTTGTCTAAGACTAAGTATTGAATTGAACCTCATTTGTGTTTTATATTTCAGGTATTTCACAAATTGTACACGAAGCTCAGAAATCTGTGGGGTGGTTCCATGACGAGGCCGATTCGGGTGTCCGTGACCACGTGGCCACTTCTAGAAGAATTCTTCCTCAGGTTTTGTGAAATCCTTATTTTTATTTACCAGCTCATGGAATCATTATATGTAGATCTGATATGAATTATGTGGTTTCAATAATTATTACCTTTGGGTTTGTTGTAAGGAATTGAGAGAGTATATGTTTTGTGAGGGGGGAAAAGGAGGATAAAGAACACTTTGTTTACAGAAATTAGGCACATTGTCCTATGTGTTTGGTAACATGAAATAATTCCATATGATTTGTTATGAGAAATCAGCTGTATGTACATACATTTACATAAATGGCTCACAATTACATACAAAGAGTAAACTATAAGTTCACTAAAGAAAAAAACAGGAAGGAGAAACAATTATAATTTCCAGCCAAGCAATTTTAATTCCCTTAAAATGATTGGACCCTAAGAAAAGCTATGGATTAATTTTTCACCGCCCCTGTTCTATTGAATTGAAGTGTCCTTTTATTTCTTTCATCTCACATGCTCCAAGCCACACACAAAATTGTATGCCTCCACACGCCTTAAACCTTCTCATTATTACCTCTCATCATGAAAATATGAACGCCGAGAAATGGAAATGCTAGATGCGGCTTGTCTGATTCAGATACAATCAGATTCTTTTATATATTTCACTATGCCATGAACAATTAGACCTTCCTTAATATCCAACTCAAAAGAGTATTTTCTCCCTAAAGAATTTAGAAAGTTCACAATGTAATAGAATGTGGTTTATATTTTTTCTTTCATAGATTACAACAATAGGGATATATACATGCATTCGGTCTTGCGTTGCGTCAAATTGCAACTATTAACCTTTGTTTGTGAGTGGTCAATGATGCCATACTTGGATAGTTTATGAGAAATATTAGAATGATATTGTTGAGATTGTGCTTTTTTTGTAACAAAACTTATCCAATTGAAATCTGATTTTATAGACGATCTGGTTGTCATTTGAGGGATTACCTATACATTCTTCCTAAGCTGAATAGATGAATATTATTCTTTTAAAAGTAATGATGAAGTATTTTTTTTAAGTGCTTCATTTTCCTTTTACAGCCAAAGCCAAAGTGTTTTTTGCTTTTCAGAGCAAGAAAGTACTTATAGAGTCAAATACAGGAAAGATTATTTATTTATTGCTTGTATATCACTCAAAAGCTATTATCTAAATGACATGTGGATGAATTAGAGTTGAGGTGAGTATATTCGTTTTCACGTTGACAGTTCCCTCATATTTATATAAGCTTCACATCAAATTGAACTATTAGTGTAAATGATGTAAATCAAGGACGAGGACGTCATTTTATCTTTTTTTTGTTCTTTTAGTATTTCTTTTATTTGGAGCATGCATTGTATTTTTCTTTTTTTTTGGTATTTAGAAGAAGGAAGGTTAAGTGGCACTTAAGGGCATAATTGTAATTAGATTGTTAGCTTAGAGGCCAAGCAACCTCCTTCCTATAAATACCTCGTTTGTAGACTCATTTGAGTCATTCCTTAATTTTGAGAGATTGTGAATAGAGAGAGAAATATCATTTCTTGCTCCCATTTGACGCTATTTACGTCAATTGGTATCAGAGCCTAGTCGCTCCACCCGGTTGTTGTTGTTGTAAAACAAAAACTCGTAAACAACGTCAAGGTGGGTTCAAGAAAAGATGGACTCCTCCGACGCAAACCCTATCAATCAAATTCTCGAGGCCCTCAATCGATTGACGGCTCGAATGGATGCGATGGACGCCTGTAGTTCTTCACCGCCAACCACCACGGACCGCCCTCACACCGCACCGGTAACATATTTAAACCCTAACCCTAGTTCCCCAAGATCAAGCCATTTTACACCCCTTCCCTAAAAAAACCCTAATCCCTCAAACCCTAACCCTATATCCTTCCCAACGAAAACAACCACCCAAACAACCACTATGCCACCACCCCCACCTGCCGGAAAAACAAAAAAATCAAAGAAAAATACCCAAGCAGGTCCGAAAACTCTCCCCTTACACCTGATCAACCCCACCGATGCCCGCCACTGCCTACGAAGGCCCACCACCCTTCGGAACAATCATATAAGCCCTTGCTCCTCCTATCGGGCTACCCTATGCAGATCCGAACCCCCCAGAACCCACAAATGGGTTTGTCGGCCAACCCCATCCAATTTCCCACCTGCCGACATATACTAAGGCTCAAATTGGACCTCCAGCCCCACCCGAACAGACCCACTCCACAACTCAACACCAAAACCCACAAAACCTAGCTCCATTTCAACCTCCGGCCATCGCCTCTCAAACCCATACCGCTGGGTATTTCCTGAGAAGTCGTACCACTGAAAATCCCGCCTCGAAGGGACAACTCTCACAACCAACAGCACCCGAACCCTCTGACGCATCGGGTTTAGGGTTCCGACATCAATTCGACCCTACCAAGGGTTGTTTGACTGCTCCAACACCCCCTAATGCCTTTTCCGGACACTCCTACCCCTTTGTGTGTTCACATGATTCCACCGTGGATTGGAACCTTCCGGAAACTCCTCCCCCACCCTTGCCGAGATGATCCGTGACATTCGGCACACAAAAAAATAAAATCCGCCTCCAATTCCTCCCAATGTCACAAACCCTATGCCATTTAATCCCAATCTTGTATCCCAAACCCTAGAATTTTCATCTTCCCACGTTCCCCAAAATTTTGCCCCCCAAAATTCACCACCACTCCCTATACCTCCACCTCCACCACCAAATATATCCATACACCACCAATTACCCTCGCCCCATTTTCCCCCACCCCGTATTCTCAGCCCATCCCACTCCCCGCCATCACATCCACCCCCATAGTCAACTCCCCTCCAACATGACCCTTCCTTACCCCCTATCTCCATTTACCCTCGCCATCACCCACAGAAGCACCTTGAAAACCCCCACATGCCACCTATACCCCCCACTCCTTCTCTTCCCCCACATCCTCACCCACACCATTCCACGTTCCCCACGCTTCCACCCCCACCTCTTTTATATACCTCACCCCCACATCAGCCACCCCCGTGGGATACCCGTTCCTTTCACTCCGCACCCGTTGACTCCCATGAGAGGGTCCGGGAATGGATTACCTTACCCCTCCATGCCGATCCTCCTTCACCCAGTCCCCACTCCGCTCCTGAGTTTGACCCATCCCCTCCTACCGAGTGGCGCACGGATGTTTCTCCATTTGATTCCCTCCACCCCAAAGTGACCCCCCTATGTTCCCATCTCCGAGCGCCACTGCTTTGTTTGCCACCAAAAGGCCATCAAATGAATCAATGCATATACCGCCAGCCATTGGTTCCTCCACCTCCTCCTTCCCCACCTCGTGAACCTCCCCCACCTCACACTACTCCTCCTGCCGCTTCAGTTCACCCACCCACTCCTGATCCTCCTCATCCACCGCCTCGGGGGCAACCACGACGAGCCTTACTTTTGAGCCTCCGCTAGGCGATGATGATATTGATGAGGATACCCTAGGCCTTCAAGGTGGTGATGCTATCACACACCTAGCCCTCCAGTTACTTTCCCGGAGTATGCAGGGTGATATCCGAGTTGATGTTCCCATGTTTGATGGCCACCTGTAGCCTGACGCCGTTGTTGATTGGCTTGCCGCCATAGAGCGGATTTTTGAGTACAAACGACTGAAAGGTCGTAGATGTGTTCTTTTAGCGGCAACTAAGCTTCAGGGTTAGGCTAGTGTATGGTGGAATGACTTGGAACAGCGACGTGTCAGTGAGGGCCTTCCTCCCATCCAGTCCTAGATCGAGCTCCGAGTGCAGTTGATGTCCGCTTTCGTTCCCGCTACATATGAGCGAGACTTATTTTTATGGGTTCAATCTCTTCGTCAGGATTCCTCCGTTTTGGACTACACCGAGTGGTTTCAGCTTCTCTGTACTCGAGCCCGCCTCAGTGAGAGTGAAGAGCAGTGCAGTAGCCGATATATTCACGGCCTTCAGGGATACATACAGCGCGATCTTGCTTTGCGGGAGGTCACCTCTTTTGCCAAAGCGGTGGAGTATGCCACCAAGGTGGAGTTCTACCACCAGACTGCCCTTCCACCACGTAGTCGCTCCACACCTACTCCTTCGGCTCCAGTGTCTTCTACACTTACTGGGACTCCTTCCGCCGCCACTACTAGTCCTGCTGTTGCAGTCCCTCCTCCTGGTCTTGCTCATCCGGTCACCTTCAAATGCTACAATTGCGGGGTAATGGGCCATCGCGCCTCCGATTGCTCTCTCCCTCGCCGTCGCGCTCTATTAGCTTCTGGAGACCCCGACTACATTGAGGAGACCCTAGCGATCCCTCCCCAGCCAGCTCTCATCACGATCCTTGATGGTGACACCAAAGGCCTTCCCCTCTGAGTTCGAGGACGAACTCTTTTCAACGGGGGGAGAGTGATGTAAATCAAGGATGAGGACGTCATTTTATATTTTTTTTTGTTCTTTTAGTATTTCTTTTATTTGGAGCATGCATTGTATTTTTCTTTTTTTTGGTATTTAGAAGAAGGAAGGTTAAGTGGCACTTAAAGGCATAATTGTAATATTAGATTGTTAGCTTAGAGGCCAAGCAACCTCCTTCCTATAAATATCTCTTTTGTAGACTCATTTGAGTCATTTCTTAATTTTGAGAGATTGTGAATAGAGAGAGAAATATCATTTCTTGCTCCCATTTGACGCTATTTGCGTCAGTAAATGTAGCATAAGACTAACATTATGGATGGGTTATAGGGATGCTAAAATCACTGTGCTGGTGACCTCTGTATTATTGACGTGAAGTATATGTATATAATGTTTAATCAAAACAGGGATAATAGAGGAAGCAACAACCAACAAATCAATTTTTTTTCCTTCTCTTATTGGATAAAAAACAGAGAATTATTATTGATAAATATAAAAATTAATGTACAACCAGAGTGAACCTGTGGTCCACCAAAAAGCAGAAAGAAAGTTCTTAGAAAACGGAAAAAGATATTGTAGTAGACGACACCCCAAAGCCGCGATGTCCCAAGATGAAATGATGGACCCAATGTTTAAAAAGGCGTTTGAGGCTTACGCCTCGAGGCTCGCTTCGAGGCGAGGCGGGGAAAAAATGCCTCGAGGCTTAAGCCTTAGGGTTGAATTTGAGGCTTACGGCTCAATGCGCCTCGAGGCTTATGCCTCGGTGCGCCTCACGCCTCGACTCGCGCCTTTTTGCTGTGGCGCGCAAAAAAAAAAAATTCTTGTTCTTTTTTTTTTTGTTTTAAAACTGCACTTAACTTGTACTATTTACTATTGTAACTTGAGGGAAATTTTTAAAAATAACCAATATGTTGATGAAACTTAAAAAACTAATTTTGTCAATTTGATTTTGTTTGAAATAAATGTACTAAATTAACTTCAATATGACTTTTTTTTAAAAGTTTTTTGTTTTTTGGTTTTCAACTTAGATTAATATTTTATCTTTAACTAAACTGAATATATATTAAGAAACTAATATATTTTAAAGGTTGCTATTTTTTTTAATAAACTTAGGTTGATATGTTTTATTATTTTTTTAATAAAATTGCTGTTTTTTTAATCTTAGATTGAAAATCAATGTTTTTTAATAAATTTGCTTGTTAAGTTGCATTGATTAATTTACTGTCATATTATAAAATAACCAATATGTGAATGAAGCTAAAAAAATGATTTTGCCAATATGATTTTCCATTGATTAATTTATTGTCATATTGTAAAATAACCAATATGTTAAAATTGATTTTCTCAAATTACTTTTTTTTTAAAAGTTATCTCGGGGGAATAAAAAAATGTCAAACTATGTGAGAAAGTCCTCAAGGATGTTTTTTTTTTTTTAGTTTTATTTTATATTTCTTTGTTATTTTATTTTTATGGTTTTGTTAGTATTTTTTTAATATTTTTTAAGCAATATATTCCCCGCCATAAGAGTCACGTTCACCTCTTCTTTAGAGCTTTCTCTATCCTCAAACATTCTTGAATTTTTCTCCAACCATAAAGACCAAGCCAAAGCCATATAATGATACATCTCCACAGGCAAGATGCTTTCTTCTTCTCTCCCCCCAAAAAAACAATTTATAGCATCAAAATCATTTCATTTGTAGGGGCAGCACACCTATTGTCCTCAAAGCCTCAAAAACTTGCTTCCAACAAAATCAATCCAAAAACTGGGAGTACTGTTAGAGCTGTTCGCAAGACAAAAGATGTTAAGAGTTGACATCATTACTGGTTTTAAAGAGAAGGGAATCAAGTACGACCATTGAACTTCATAGATTTGCCCAAAATAGGTAGCTATTGAGCAGCACCATAAGTGGACCTAAGAGAAGCAATACTACTAATGTGGATGGCTGACGTGGTTCAAAATAGCGGACGAGTCAACTCTGTATTGGCCAAGTTGACTTGATATACTTTCTACCGTGAGACGAGTTGAGTTGTAGGCGTTTTCGGGATGAAACGTTCTATATATGTGAGATTTTAGGAGAATCGGTCTATATTCGCAAGATTTTTGAAGTATCAATCTACAACGACGATATATCGACCAATATTTTTGTGAATCAAAGAAGCAAAAGTGACAAGTCAGAGAGAAAAAAATCATTGAGGAATCTTACCTTTTGCATTTAGGGTTTGCAACACAGTTTTTCAGCGGCTATGGTGTACGAGAGAGAGAAGGGATGGTGGTGTATTGACGAAACCATTCTTAGAGTTTATTACCACGTTCGTTCCAAACCATTTTTGTTTAGAAAATATATGAGAGACTTTTTGGAACGTAAAAAAAATAAGGATGTAAGGATGTACCCCTTTCATTTTATACAAGACTACAATTACTTAATATGCTCTAAAAATATATCAATATTACATCTGATTATGAAAATATATATGAATTAATTATAACTATTTACATGATGAATAATTAGTATTATTATTACATTCGGGAAAGTGATGAGAACATTGTACCTAACTTATATGTAACCTCATTTATTTATCTATACCTTGTTGTGCCTAGTTACATCCGAACTACCATCAAATACTACAAGTGCGATATATGTTTTGATTAAACAATGTTATGCACACTAAATGATGATTTTATACTTGTCTAATTAATTCATTGTATTATTCTTATTTTTCTAAAATTTTCTTTATATATATATATATATATATATATTTAAAATTGCGCTCTCTAAATAGCGTTTTTTGCTCATTGCTTGATAAGGGGACCAATTTGAAAATTCGGCGATCTGGTTATAGACCAATACCACGATTTTGAACCATGATGGCTGGACTAGTGAGGAGCTAATTGGGAGCCCTCCTCGTATGCTATGAAGCACTAACACGGACATGTGACATGCAACCCGACACGACTCGACATGCCGACGCGTATTTTAAAAAGTAGGACACAAACACTTTGATAACACAACTATTTTTAATAGTATTGTATATATAATTAAAAGAAAAAATGAACATTGTTCCAATACTTTCATCCCTTTATTTAAAAAGAAAACATTTCAGGCAACAAAAATTAGATTTTAAGTCAATTTTTATTATTTGAGGGTAATTACATTGTAGTTTACTAAATGTGTGAGCATGTGCTCCAGCATATTCCAATGTGTCTAAGCATTTCAAGAAATAAAATAAAATTTAAGATACTTAAAACGTGTTCCAAAGCGCCGGTGCACGAAACATATTGGATACGGAGACGTGATCATCGGGAGAGTTTTAGTGCTTTAGCGCTTGTAAGTGGTATGATTTCAGTTGTTAGAGTGAATCTGGTGAGAGTCCATAGAGCAGCATAACTTTAGCTACTAGAGGAGAAGAGGTATGGAATTAAGAAATAACAGCACCAAGGGGATTACCATGAGAATCTCTTGCAATGGTAGCACCAAGAGAGGAGGGAGATCCCACTAAAACATGAAAGTTGGACCTAATAGATTCACAAGGGTTAAGCAACTAAGAATCGAAAACCTTGTTTTATAAGAGAGGTGGAGGAATAGAAATCTTGAACGGAGGAGTCAACATCATTATGAATGAGGACTTGATCTAGAGAGGTCCCTTGGAAAATCACTTTGTTTCTCCATCTCATAGATTTTAGATTATAGAATAACCAGAAAATTAACAAAATCTGGATTTGTTTGGATCAAATCTCAAGTAGAAGGTTGGCTAAAAAAGATGGTGAATCCAATTAGCAGGTTGGAGATAGGTAAAGTTCTCAGTTCTAACCCTCATCCAGAGAAACAAATCATGCTAGGAATTTGGGGGTGGAAGAAAAAGTGTGAAGAGTACTCAACTTCGAGATTACGAAGGCGTAAGGAATTCTCTGGAATAGAAGTGGGAGCCAAAGAGGGACCCTCAAAGAAAGGGCTTCATTGGAAGGCATGAGCTTTGTCCCTACGAGGCTTGGATTCCATAGTGTCCTCTTAATTTGAGAGTAGATTTTAGCTTGAGATGAAAATATGCAAACTGTCATCAGCATAAGCAATTTTAAAAGACAAGGATCCACTGCAGGAGTGGATAAACAAGCTTATTTAGGGGTAGGGGTAGAAAGTAGGGAATTAAAAAATTGTCTTCTGGGTCAAAGGTATTGTAAATGAGAAATAATTTCCAAGGGTGACAGTTGGTAAATATCCCCTCCTGTATGGGTGGGGTGTAGACTCTAGTCCAGATTGCCTCAAGTATGACCATTGCCTTTAGTGTTCAAGAGCTTTAAAAACAAGGTGGCTGGATAGATAACTCTTAGTGTAGGAGGGACAATAGGTTTGTTATAAGACATTGGATTATGGTAAAATGAAATAGCAGATAAATGGGTAATAGACACTTTGGAAAATAGGGTACTTAGCAGGGCCTCTATCCAATGTTTTCAATGTGAGCTAGAAAAGCTCTGTTGTTGGACCAAAACCAAGTATAAGCAGAAGCATTGAAACCCAAGTTAATAAGCTTTTGACACGATTCAAAGTATCGACTTTAATCGAGGCAACTCAGTCGAGTAAACTAAGTATAATAGAGAACCTAACCGAGTTTGAATCACGAGTCATTTAATAGCGAAATAGAACTAACTCGGCCTAAATCTCGGCAACGTCTCCGAAATATTAGGGAGCTCGGCCTAAATATTGGCTTCCATTCGCAACCCACTCGTTCGTTTATGATGAGATTTCCTCGTTTGGTTATTAGTGTTCTAACTACTGATGTGCATTTATATATGTATAATCTAGTATAAGTGTATAATTTGCAACTTCTTTATGAATTCTTTTCTAACTTGTGAGGCGCGAGGCGTGGATGTCAAGTCTTAAGCCCTAGAAGCGTAGGCGTAAAAATGTGTTTCCTCTTTGTTTTAATATTTTTTTAATTATACTAAGACTAGTAAAACAATAAAATAATACATACCTTGAAATTTAAAAATAAATCCGTTTATTTGCTAACCCTTTTTTCCATATGCATGCTGCATAATATAATCAAATATAATATAATATAATATAAGTTAGTAATAAGTATATTTCAATATAAGTTAGTAACAAAATAAGTTACAGTAAACAATATATTTCAAATATAATGTAAATGCAATAAAATATAATATAATATATTTCCAATATAATATAGTATAAGTTAGTAAACAATATATTTCAATTATAATAGAAGAAGAAAAAAAGCATAAGCAGAACCAAAAAAATAAGCATAAACATTATCCCTCTCATATAGAATAAGGAAAAAAACATAAGTAGAACCAAAAAAACTGTTACAGAATAAGAAAAAAAAACATATGCAGAAACATCATGAAGTTGAATAAGAAAAAAATATAAGTAGAAAAATCATGAAGTAGAATAAATACTATACCAATTTTTTTATAGTTTTTTTGGGGTAGGGGGTGGGGGTTGTTTTGTTTGTTTAAAGTATTTTGATAAGAACAAAAAAGACTTCCATCTTATAAAAAAAGAGGCGCGCCATTCCTCACCTTTTCACGCCTTATCGTGCTTAGGCGCGGGTGGACCATTGACCACGCCTTACACACGTTGATTGCGCCTTTTGTCGCGCCTATGCCTTATACAGGGCGCTTCTAAAAAGCATCACGCCTAGGGGCGCCTTTTAGAACATTGCTAACTAATAACATTTGGAGATTGTGTGCACATAATCTACTGATACTTGTTGATCCATGTTATTACTCTTATTTTTCTAAATTTTTAAATGTTTTTTTGAGAAAAAAATTGATCTCTCTAAACAACATATTGTTGCCTATCACACGAAACCAATACCGGTACTGAGACAAAGTTGAAAATGGAGCGACCGAGTCATAGTCCGATTCTGCCGCTTTGAACCATGGTTTTTGAAAAAGATGAAATTGATGAAGCCACCTTTAGAGGAAAAGGCAAAGGGGAACAACCAAAAAGCTTTTCAGATTGGGAATTTTAGACTATGTTATATAAAGGAATTACGAGATTTGATTGAAGAAGCATAAAAACAATTTAGAATGCTTGGAGTTTTGGTACGATCAGAATAACCATGGATGAAATTATAATTCTATCAGAGGGTGATGATTATAAAAAACCAGTTTCATTCAAATCTCATTTGAATATGGAAAAATGATAATTGCATCAGTTTTGTGCACCGAGTGTACAAAATGCTTGTACAGTTGACTAAAAAATAATGTGTATTTTTTAGTCAATTGTACAATCATTTTGTGCACTCGGTGCACAAAATGGGTATTTTTTTAGTTAACTGTACAAGCATTTTGTGCATCCGGTGCACAAAATCGATGCATGTAGCACCTCTCTTGAATATGAGGATAGCCTGTAAGACTGACTATCCTGGAGTTTTAATGTTCATTCACAAATATTGAAGGTCATGGGGTTGAAGGAAACATATCCTAGCTTCTCTCAAATTTTAACATATAAAGGACTATGTAAATTCTGAACAACCATTGAATTGCGCACTTTATAATGGTGATTTAGGCTTAAGTGCTGATATTCTCACCTCAAAATATTCTAAAAAACACCACTAACTTCAAAATACCACAAAATATACTTTGTATTTCCTTAGCACTAAAAAAAATCCAACACCACAATTTCAAATACCATTATATAAACCAAAATTAAAAAACGCCTCATTTTTTCTCTCCTCTCTCTCTCTCTCTCTCTCTCTACTCGTTTCTCTCTTCTGTCTCTCTACTTATTCAAACCAAATCCTTATTCAAATTTCACGAACTTAACCTGATATGCATTCCAAATCTCTCTACTTGTGCATTTATGTTCATGCCGAATCTATACATGCATAAAACCCATTCAAACCCCCCATTAGTAATAAAAAAGTTTTAAAAAAAACTAAATTCTGTTGAATCCGAACCACATTTTTTGTTGAAACTGAACCCTAAAAGTAAAATAAAATAAAGTATATGCGCTAGATTCCACGGTCTCCTGTTACCGGAGGAGGGGACTATTCGTGGCCCACCCAGACCGTGTATGCCACACTCATGTTTACAGTAGACCGTCCAATTTGCAAAACCAACAGCCTACATTGACCATGGTTTGCAACATTTCACAGTTTTGAGTGGTTGTGGATATTGTTCTCACGGTTTGCCCAGACCGTTGAATTATTATATCTAGTTTAATTTGTTTATTTTAAATACATGTTCCCAAATTTGTTCATTTCTCTATCCATTTTAATACCTTAATTTCAAACAAGTATTCTCATTTCAAACAAGTATTGCAGATCATAAATGGGGAGAGAGGGTAGACCACCTATGACTGCGTCGGAAAGAAAACGATAACATGAAAGAATTACAAGTAAAGGTAAAGATGTAGAGGATAATGTTGTAGGTGATGAGGTGGTTAATGAGGATGTGTAAGTGATGATGTGGTTGGTGAGGATGTGGTAAGTAAGGAGGCGGTGGTTGGTGAGGGTGCGGTGGGTGATGATGTGGTTGTTGATAAGGATCCAGTTCGTAATGAGGTAATAGAAGGTGTGCCCCCGGTGGTTGGTGAGGGGGATGTTGGTCAGAGGGCGGTTGATGACCGTGCTAGAGGGGAGAGTAGCTCTAACCAATCAAGCGGTTCATCTACATCGTTATCCTTTGATGATGACGACATAACTAAAGGGGTATCTTCTTCGGCCTCGGTTGAAAAGAAAAAAACAAGGACCAAACCAAAAAGATCCGATGCACAACCGTTAGAGGGTTCCTCTTCTAAAATCCCCAAGTTGTTAAAGCATTTTTCTAACCATGTGTCATATATTTTGAACAACGATGAAGAACGTGGTATGATGAAGTGTGTATACCATTATAAGAAATTCGTCGAGTGGAATATAGAGGAAGAGGACGAGTGGGTGGTGAATGCGGTAAAGGCCTCTGGATTATGGCCTTTGATAAAAAAACTCCTATTGGTTTATTGATCATGTCCTTGTATGTGCATTCATTGAACGATGGCAACCCAAAACTAATATGTTTCATATGTCGTTCGGTGAAATGGCTATTACATTGGATGATGTTTTTGTTTGT
The DNA here is from genome assembly GCA_949130495.1 of Sambucus nigra. Lineage (NCBI taxonomy): Eukaryota > Viridiplantae > Streptophyta > Magnoliopsida > Dipsacales > Adoxaceae > Sambucus > Sambucus nigra. Next base: position 502,310,960 of record OX422209.1, read on the forward strand.
TGGGATAGCAGTTGAGGGGGATAGTGTGTATAGGATGATTCCGAAAATGCCTGAAGATAGGGCTATGTCAATTAAGAAGTTTGCTAAGTCGATTGGGTCTTCGGTGAAAGATGTCGTGGAGGAGTGCAAGTCTTTTTCATACAGTACGGTTTGATTGGCTGATGAAATTGTGGAAGGAAGGGTTAAGGCTTTGGGTAAGAATGCAATGGCTGAACACATCGATAGATGTGCACGGGCAAGTTCGGGGACCCGAGTCTCGATTGGGTACCTTCCTTTCCCGGACAAGTTCGGGGACCCGAGTCTCGATATATTACATGCAATCATTGAAGAACTTAGAGGAAGTAAAGGACAAGAACTGGGGAGGTGCCCTCTTATCCCACTTATACTGCTAATTGGGAATCGCATCTAGGGCTGATGTACGCCAAGTAGTTGGATATCTCTCTTCTAGTGGTAATGTATATATATATTCTTTATCTTAATATATTAATGTTTAGCTTATTTGAAAATATTAATGGATACGCAGGCATGGATACACGATCACTTCGATTTGAAGCGGAGTGTTCGTAAGTCCGATTATACGAGTGTTGAGCCCCGAATTTGCAGGTGAAAGGCGCAAATGGTACCGGGTGACTCGAAATAGCATTTGCTTGCTTTGAGTGAGACTTTGGATGATTTAAAAGTTCATGAAGTGAGTATCACTACTAATTTTTACTTGCACGATATGTTTTAGTTAACTTTACTATTTATAATCATGTGATATTTTAAAATATAGGTTGTATGGGATCCATACAAGGAAAATATTGAGGCCTTTTCTTTTCCAGAAGATATCGTGGTACATCGGTATTCTCATATGCCATGAGGTGGCCGAGCCATACTATCCTGAGTGCGTGCTTCGTTAAGCCGGCCGGGTCCAAACTATTCCACGCCTTTCCATGCGTCCGATAAAAGAAGAGAGGGGTATGACACAACCGATGTACAAGGCAGCGTATGACAATGAGAAATGATACCAGGAGAATTGGGTTGACCAGGTGCTAATCGCTACTAGAAGATCTACTCCATACGCAACTGCCCTTGGGAATGTGTTGAAGGATACTTGGTGTGGTATAACGAGCGATCCCATCCCTTAGTCTGCAATCCTAATCACAGAAAAGGAAACCCAAAAGTGGATGCTACTGAAAAACTAGTATGATACCTCACTTCAACATTTAAGGTTTGGTAACATGTATTTTTAGTACCAATTACATTCGTTGTGGCAACATTGACAGGAGTCAGGTGTTGACGTAGTAATTTAAATCTTGGAAGAGGCGCTTAAATATCTAAGTGGCGATCCCTCCGCTGAAGATTACCAAGCGCTCTTTGATGCTTCTCGGGCAGCACGTGATGCCCCTTAGAGGCTAAAAGCGCTCGTGCTAGAAAAGAAAAGTGGAAGGAAAGTGACGAATCGGACCTGAGCGACGAACGAAACGTCGGTTCGACCCTAACAAGAGATGTGCCCTTACAACTTCAAGGAAAAGCCCGACAAAAAAAAGACAACAAAGGAAGAAATAGAATAACCCATGCTGCTTTGTATCTTTAATTATTAAACACTTTGTGGTTGGTTGGTTGTCTGGTTGTAGTAAAACAAGGAAGAAATAGAGTAAATTGTGATTGGATGATTGTAGTAAACATTATGGTTGGTCGGTTGTTAAAAAATATGGTTGTTTGTAAAACATTTATCCAAATGTATTATATATGTTTATTACTAAACATTTATCCTTATCGTTATGTATGTTATATTAGTAAACATTTATCCTGACTGTTATGTATGTTTTATGACCAAATAAGACCCTTGAATTTTCATCAAATTCAGTGCATGAATTCCACGACTAACTACGATCATGGGGAGTCTCCCACGACCATCCTCAACCGTGGTATGCAATCCCACGGTCCTAGAAGACCGTAGTAAACCCTTGGAATTTTGAGCAAATTCACTGGATGGTTTCCACGACCAATTAAGACTATGGTGAGATTACCACGGTCACACTAAATCGTAATAATCATTACCACGATCATGACAGATCATAGGAAACCTTTGGATTTTCATCAAATTCACTGCATGAATTCCACGGTCAATTAAGACCGTGGGGAGTCTCCCATGATCATCGTTAATCGTGCTATGCCATCCCACGGCCCTAGAAGATCGTAGCAAACCCTTAGAATATTGGCCAAATTCACTGGATGATTTTTACGACCAACTAAGATCGTGGGGAGATTGCCACGGTCACACTAAATCGTCACAGTCATTACCACGATCATGGCAGACTGTAGGAAACTCTTGGAATTTGGCAAAGTCACTAGATGAATTCCACGACGAATTAAGACCGTAGGGAGTCTCCCACAGTCATCCCTAACCGTGGTATGTCGTATATAGTATTAAAATGTTAAATATAATATATCCAACATGATTATTCAACATTCATATCCAACATAATTAAAAGTATTAAATATATATAGTATATGCAACATTCATATCTAATATTCATATCAAAGATGATTATTCAACATTCATATCCAACATGATTAACTTTAACGTTTCAACAATCATATTCAACATTTAAATAAAAACTATCATTTAACTTTTCAACATTTCATATCCAATATGATTGTTTGTCATAATCATTCACAAAAATACAATAGCCAACCAACCAATTGCTTTACATATTATGTTATAAAAAATTATAATTGTCCACTGATCAATCACGATTTAGTCAAATTAACTTTGTCATCCAATTCAATCTACATCTTTTGGAAAAATTTCCTGGAATATAAACAGACGTTGTTTGAATATATCTTCCCACTCTAGTGCATCGGCCGATGCCTTTGACTTCCAATTTGATGCAACTGGGGGTAAGAGATAAAACCGGGTGCACTTCATGGTCACCCAATGACAATTAGATATGTTCAATAAGTAACAATATTGTTATCCCCTTGAATGGGTTTTGGACCCTCATCAAACGGCACAAAAGTTAGGCATTGGAGCTTCGATATTAACACTACCATTACTTTTATTCATCGCATTCTCCGTTAGATATCCAAACACCGACATTAAGAACCAATGTCTCATCGCGACAGAATGCTTGAAAATGTTCAACCTACTTTTATACTCATTGATGGTATATGATGTCATGATAGAAGACGTAGCTCAATCAATTTTTGATTACGCATAGCATGAGAGTGACTAAGTGATTCTACAATACCCTCCCGCGCGCCAAGGCGATGGAGCCACAATTACGATCCGACCTTACTTCATATATGTCCTCCACAAATGATTGGAAGAAATCTGATAATTGCTGCATATTTAGCTTCTTATAAGTATACCACAAATCCGGTTTTTTAGCTATATAAGGTGGCCTCACCTCTAACTTCTTGCCACGAAGCTCACTCATATTCAGAGGGTCCTTTTTCCACGCACATGAGATTCTCTTAGTAGATGTATTTTTCTTCAAAACCTTTGGTCTCCCCTTGGTCTTAACTGAAGTGGGGCTCCTTCAACGGTGTGCAAGATGGTTGAGCAATCTCCATTAGTTTGGCTTGCATCATTTGCCGTTCTGTTCCCCCTCTTCATTCCACATTTTCTTTTAGGGGTGTTCGCGGTCCGGTCCGGTTTTGAGGTATTTTTGGGACCGGACCGCATCAATCGGTCTTAGAAAATTATGGACCGAGATCGGACCGAGATAATCAGTCTCGGTCCTATTCAGTTTTCAAGCGGTCCGTGTTTGGTCCAGATCCAAATAAAATAATATTTTTTTTTGGTGAAGCAAATAATTTAATATCACTGTAAATCTGATATGTTCTATCAATCAATTAAAGTAAGCAAAAACTGCATGAGAAAATACAACTCGTAATAACTCAAATATATGGAGAAAATGAAGTATAAGTAGCAACTCATAAAAACATCTCCTCCATAATCTGTATAAATAGGCAAAATCACAGGTATCTCTGTAAACTGTTTTGAGCAGTCAGTTGTGTTGTGTGAATAAAAATAGTGTGCATTCTTGTTAAGAAAAACATCTAATTTATATATTTTAACTGTTATGTTGTCTTCGGTAAAAAAACAGAGCAAAAGTTCAGTGTATCTATTTTTTTAGCTTGAGATTTTTAGTGAAGTCTTTTCCTATGCCATCACTGCTTTGGAAACTATCCTCATGAAACAGAACATAAGTTCTGTTGGCCAGCATGTCCTTTTTTTCTGTCCTATATGGACGATATTTCTACCAGTTAAGAGAGGATTTCTCTTTTTATCTGTGTGAAGATTTGTCACTCCTTTATTAACATATTATAGATCAGCCAACTCAAAAAGACCAAATGAGAATCGAAACTACAAAAGGGCTACAAACATAAACATAAACATAAACAAAAAATTGAAATCAGGACGCCCACACACAAACAAAAATTGCATCAGAGATGAAAACTAACCGGTTTGGATTGCCTCTGTTGGAGGAGGAGATCGATTGAGTTGGGAAGTCTTGGGCTTGATGAGAAGCGAGGAGCATCAACGACAACCTGAGAACCGAGAGCTTCAGCGAAAGTCTCCGGCCATACGCCCTTGCCTCTGTCGGAGATCGATTGGGTTTTGGGAAGTCTTTGGCTTGATGAGGATGAGGGAAAACGGCCGTAGAGAGAGTGAGAGAGAGAATAAAAGATTAGGTTAACTTACTCATTTACACGCTCACGCATCACCCAAAAAAAAGTAAGTTACTGAATTATATATATATATATATATATATATATATAATAAAACCGGTCCGGTCCAAACCTGCTTTTTACAACCCAAGACCGAAACTGAACCGAATAATGCGGTCCTTTACATTTTAAGACTGAATTAAGACTGAATTAAAAAAACCCCGCAAAAGTGGGTCCGGTCCGGTTCGTTTTTTTCGGTCCATTCGATCCATTAGGGTTCGTGCACACCCCTATTTTCTTTAGTGAAATCATCTCGGGTGTATCATCTAGATCCCAATACATTGGGACATCGGGGACAATAGCAAGCTTCTTCCAATGACCGTCTAACGCCCATGTTGGAATGACTTCACCCGTCTTATCCCATCCAGCCAATTCACAAGTACATTGAGGGCCATAGATTGTACGGATTTTGTGCCCGCATGCAATATCCGTTAATTGAATGTTAGCTGCAAATGCTGATAAGACCATCTTCATACAATCTATCTCCCCTAAAATCAAATCAAGAGCAAGGTGGGAGGCTCGTCCACGTATCTCTTGTAGGAATGATTCGTTGTGCATGTACTTTGTTGATTGCAAAGACTTTCTGAAGTCAAATCTAATTTAAGTCTTTTGAAAATCAAGGAGCACATCCATTCCTTTCCATACCGTGACAAATGTCACCTTAGAGCTAAGCAAATACCTTTTCAACTGTACATGGGTTCCTCGGCCTTATTAGTGGTGCGGTTCCCGCGATGTTAAATCTTATTCATCCATGGATGGGCATACGTAAAAACGGTACGACAACCAAGTATTTCAAGGTATGAAATCATATGAGGACATTGTTGCTTCCAAGTTAAAAGAAAGCATAATCATGCTCTGTCATATTCCTCATGAGTTTCGGACTCGACCACACGATCCATCCCGACAAAGGATCTTTTAATCCAACTTTCAAACAAGTCGCTTCAATATTCTTATGCAAATGGAATAAATATAATAGAAGTTTGGCGCTAAAAATATTTGTCTTACGACATTCATGCCAGACATTTGTCTATCGGACACGATGACCCCGAGCAAAGCTTCTGGCTCATAGAGAGATCTCAAATGTTTCAACGCCCATTGAAAATTGTCCTCCTTCTCATACTTCAAAAATGCAAATGCAAAACATAATGATTGACTAGTAGAGATAGCCCCAATCATCTCGAAGAAAGGCATGTTGTACCCGTTTGTTTGTTAGTCGCAAGAATAAAAGGGGAGCACTTGGCAAGTAATACGGATGTGCAAAAAATGTCTTCATTGGTGTCATTTTGCTCATGACGCCGATTCCAATGAATGTAATGTTTTTCGGAAAGCAAATGCATGAGTTGTTGCATTGCGTTCCGCCCGACATGCTCCCCTACTTTCACTTTGTGTTTTGCCTTGTACGTGGTTCTTACCGAGGAGCAATTGTAAGGATTCCTTTGTTTCAATGTGTGTAGCACCTCCTTCAGACGAATATTATTTGAAACCATCTCCTTTGTCACATTCCATTTTTCCTCGTTTAACAATCCTGCATATGGGTGGCTAACTAAGATGCCTCGTGATTATGTAGACCGCAAATAACTTTCACACCCCACTCTTACCATCTTCCATCGGGACACCCTTAAGTCTAAAAGGACAATAACACTTGTGGGTGCCAACATTACGCTTTCTCTTCTTTTCGGTTTCCTCCTCCTTATCCCGTCTGTGCAGTGAGCTTCTTTCACATGCAAGAATTATACGAGGTTTTCTTCTCAGTTGCTCCTTCTCGGATTTGAGTATTATCACGATAGCATTCATTTTTTGCCCAATCATCTGGCACAATTCTACTATTTTACTTCGATTCACGAATATCTGTAAAGATTGAAAATAAATAATTAGTTAATGGGATGTATAGGACTAAACCTCGAAACTTAAAAATGTCTAAGAAAAAAACCAACCTCTTCGATAGAAAATTCGGCGGTATGATCTTGGCAAATGGCACGCTGAGAAGTTTCCGCCTGTATCCGTACATACATCCTACATTGAAGAAAATATTTAATATTAATAACACATTAGGCAATATTCACCGCATATCTTAGGACTTTCGTGGAAAATTACCATATCCATAATATTAATAACACATTATGCAATATTCACGGTCACGGTTTATAAGAACGACCATGGAAGATCTTCCATGGTCATTCTTATAAACCGTGTCCGTGAATAGATCTTCCATGGTCATTCTTATAAATCGTGACCGTGAATATTGCATAATGTGTTATTAATATTATGGATATGGTAATTTTCCACGAAAGTTCTAAGATATCCGACGAATTTTTATGTTGTTAAGAATATATAAAGTATATTTTTATAGTATTTTGAAGTTAGCGATGTTATTTAAAATATTTTGGGGTGGAAATATTAGCACCCTTTGGTTGTTATTTTCTAATGGATTCATTATGTCATGATAATTTACACCTGGTAAATGTAGTTTCAATAAGGATTACTTTTTGTTGTGTTGTACTGGATGGGATTAGTTTAGTACTTGACGGTTTCTTGATCTCCGTGGTTTGTTTGGGGGAAAAACAGGAGAAACAACACTTTGTTCACAGAAATTATGCACATTTTGTCCTATGTCTGGTAAAATGAAATTATTTCACTTAAGAAAAAAACAGAAAAGAGATACAATCATAATCATACCGCACATTAGAAAAACCACAAAAATGGGGATTCCTGCTCATTTTATTCAGAAATAATGAGATAAACACGCATTAGGTCCCGTGTTTCATAAAGTTGCAAGTATTAACCTTTTTTTGATAGTTCATGAGAAATATTAGAATGATATTGTTGAAATTGTGCTTTTCTTTGGATGAAAACTTTTGCAATTAAAAGCTCATTTTATAAGAGGAACTAGTTGACATAAATGGGGTACCTTGTTCCCTTTTCTTAAGCTAAACATAAGATGATTCTTCTTTGAAAAGTAACAAGTGTTTTATTCTGAACTTCATTTTTTTAGAGCCAAAGCCTGTTTTGTTTTGAGAGTAAGTAGGAACATGTAGATTCAAATACAGAATAACACTTTTATTTATAGCTCGTATTTTACTAAAAACAAGTATTTAAATGAGATATGGATGGATATGAGAGAGGAGGTGAGTATTCTTTTTCATGTTTGCTGTTTCCTTCCATTTCACCTAAGCTTCACATCCAATTGAACTATTAAGGTCATTGTAGAATAAGACTACCATCATGGAAGCTAATTGGGATGCTAGGATCATAGTGGTGGAAATTGTAGCAATATGTATGTGTGTGTATATATATATTTGTAACTGAAACAGGGACAATGGAATAAACAACAGCCAAAAAAAAATTAATCTAAACACAGGGAGAACTGCTAAAGCTGCTTGCTGAAGAAAATATGTTAGAGCTGGTAGCATTACTAGCTTTGAGGGGAAGGAAATTAGGACAGCCACTGAATTTCATAGCTTCGGCCTAAGTAGCGCTAATGAACAGCACCATAAGAGGATGTAGGATAAAAGCGATGCCACCAATCGAATGGCTGGACTAAGGAGGAGATCTGGCATGAACAATTGCACTACAAACTACTTGAGAGTCTAGTGAGAGGTCATGTTATATAAGATAACATTTCACCACATAAGTGTATAATTTCTTAATATTTATTTCATTTATATAAAATTAATTTTCTTTGAAAAATTATCTTGCTTGATGAAATAAATCAAATATATTCCATTAATGTCTTTACGTATATAAGCATAATGAGTTATTAGTATCATTTTTATCTTTAAATTTAATATTCATAAGCATTCTAGTTGGTTCACTTTGGTGATTACCAAACTATCCATTATCTGAATATTACATTATTTTATAAATTTTATAATAATTTCAACAAGCATTAATGTTTTTAAAAGGCATAAATGGACATTCTGCTTATAATTTAAGGAATGTTATAAACTCTTTGTAGCAATCAATATCAACCTTCACTTGCAAACATACTGAATATTAACTTCACCATTGTAGTCGGACTTTTTGAAGAGATTAAATTTCAACGGCTTAATAATAATGAAATTATTAATAATACGAACACTCAAAACTATATTCGTATTTTTTTGGAGCAATCAAAACATAGTATTTGAAATCTTTCATAAAATTCATCATTTACAGTTTATTAGATTAGATCACTTTGGTGAAATCGTAATCTAATCATGATATAAATACTGAGATGAATATCTTAGGACATACTTTTAATATTTTATAATTTATATTGGACATAATAACCATGAACATTAATTTAATATTTACAATTTTGGAGCAATTTTGAGCACCTAATTAAACTTCATGTAAATATTAGTTTTTAGTTTTAAGGAAAATTTAAATCCTTCGAGGTTAAATTCTTGCAAAAGAAAATTATTCATTAATGTTCGTTGAATCCCTTTGGTCAATTTTATAATGAACAAGCCACATAACGAACAATTAATTTATACACAATAATTCAATATTTACAATTATAGACTGTGCACTTTATAAATATTAATGGCAAAATTTTAATTATAATTATAATAGTCATAACAATATTAGGCGTATACCAAAAATATTGTATAATATGAATTTCTTGACAGCTAAATAAGGTTGGACAACCAATGTAGTTATTAAAACACATAAAATTGAGAAATTCAAAATTTTCAATAATGAAATTTTTTGAGTAATCACTAAAAAATTATCAAGAAAAATCTTAAAATAATATCCAATAAGACGAATTTAAAAATAATTTGGAGAAATAAATAGTTGTCAACTTTATTACCAAATATGACTAATTTAAGGTTTCAAGGGCTTAAAAGTGCTCAAATAGCCAAAACAACATCCATCACCAAAATGATGAGTTATGGTATGGCCAATTCAGATTAGCTTAAGAATTTCATTAAACTCCGACTGAAGTTGACAATTTTAATTTCAATTATTGCTTATTAGAGGCATAAGAAAACTTTCACTGAAAACGTCTTAAAATTTTAGCTTTATAAAAATATAAAATAAGCAGATTTAAAGACATAATTAAATTGCCACAAAAGAAAATCACAATAAGGGAATGAAATTCAATTTTAATTTGGTTATAAAAATTTCATCTCATGATTTATCAATTTATGTGATTATACAGAGATGCTAATTAATTCATTTGGTTGCATTCACAGATGTAATAAGTTGGTTTATCCTTAATTGCGCTTCAAATATCTAATTCATTGATTGTACAAAAAAAATTACTTTCATGTAACATACATGCAAACACAGTGTAAAAAAATTATTTCATGGAATATACGTGCACACACATATTACATAATGTATGTAACAATCAATGCCCCCAAAAAATGTTATACACAAAACTTAATGGATAATCAAGGCTCCAAATATAGATGTATACACAACAATCTAATATTTGTAACTATAGATTAAGGGACTTTGATGTCTTCCTATCTAACATCATATAAATGATAGTGTCGAAACATTAATTCATAATTATATTAGGATCTTTGGGCAACCAAATATAGATTATAGACAATAATCTAATTTATCGAAAATATTATTGTCAAATCCATAATCATACATCTCATATTCAAAACTTTATATTGAAATTATTGGTCAATATCAAATAATACATAACATGATTATTAGAACAACCATTAATGATTAAAAAATATATGTAGTGATTTATACCATAAAATATGAAAAAATAATTAATTTTTTCAAAAATGGAAAACTTTGAGTTCTCACTACATTAACAAAAACAATCTCTTCGGGATCACTCTCTAATTCGCGGAATCGTAAAATCAATTTTTAAGCAAGAATTATTAACGTTGACATTATTACAAAAAATGACAAAAACGCATTTTTAGGGATCTAAATGACGTCAAATCGCCGAGATAGGGTGGTGTCCATTGTTTTCAATGAGTTTTGTTTATTTTGACGTATCAAGGTCACCATGTGATTTTTGTAAAATTTTGACCAAGAAAAAAAATCTTCCATCGCTAAAAAAATTCAGTAATTTATCAATATTCTAGTCGGATTTTTTTTTTGTAGGCAAAAATTCTCAATGGACAATCATGAGATTAGAAACCTAAGCTCTGATACCACATGTCGACAAGATCAAAAGAACATGTAATTAACAATTTTATATGTATCTATAAATCTAAGACATGAATATTCAATTATACATGTTATTCGTTCTTTAATTATATAAAACACTATGTATTATATATTTAACGTTAGAATTTTAGATTAACATGATTATCACAAATTGTGTAAATTTAAAAGATTAAAAATCATAACTTGATTATATTTAGAAGTAAAATATCTAAAGTTATATCTTGATTTAAATTTATTTGAGAGGATTATTATTTCAAATAATTTTAATATTGCATCACAAATAAATTTATGAAATGGAAATGTGGTAGACAATTGTACCCGAGTATGATAATGCAGCAGGACGGACTCAAAGGGACAGTGTTGATTGTCTGCCTTATCATAACCTGCCTTCCAACGCATTGACGAGATTGGCTATGCAATGAGAGAGTCAGTAACATCATTTGGTAATTGACTATCAGTTGGCCAACACATGGAACAAACATCATTCGGGCCTAACTTCAGAAATGTGGGGAATACGGTTTCTCACTGTTCAACTAGCTCGTTTAATTTGTTGATGTTGTTTATTTTTTTATTTTTTGAAGAAACACAGCTAAGCCAATAATATTAAGCACGAGAAAAGTTTACATCACGATGAATAGAGGGTCCCAATAAATCTGGGCTCATAAAACTTGGCATGTTGAGCCAAAATATGAGCAAATACATTTCCCTCTCGTTTCATAAAAGAAATTTGAACAAAGTGGAACTTGCATTTGTTGAACTCCAAATGTGGAACATATCTTAATTGATGAACTCCAAATGTGGAACTTGCATTTGGCGAATTCCAAATGTGGAACTTACCATAATATAAATTTAGGAAATCGACAAATAATAAATTGTGAATGAATCATTTTAAAGAAATTCTTGTGCGTGTAACTTATGTAGGTGTAAATTAATATAAGTTTTACAAATTTTAATAATTTTTTATGTTGTGAATTTGACATACTTATTACCTATATTAATATGCACACAAAATATCATGTTAATCGGATGTTGATAAGGATTCAATCGATTTGCTCACATATTTTTGTTTAAAATTAATTTACTATATACTTTTCATTTGAATCATACAATCATGTTGAGGCTCCTTTTTGATTAATTTAATTTTTGACATGCCCATTTAATGTGAAATGATTATTAAATCCAGTTGTTGTTTTGTTCATTTACATGTTACGTAAAAATGTTATTAGAGGGTGTAGAACTTCTTTTAGTTTATACATATGTAAGTTGAACTTTTTTTTTGAAATATCATATTGTAAGAGCAATATTTTATAATTGCTCATAGCTTAGTTTTTTTTTTATTAGTTTTGATATATCCTGTTACAAACCGGCATCTCAAACCGAACGCTACATCTCTATTGTCTCTAAGTTCATTCGAAGAAACATTAGTGACCGAGCTCCGTTTATGGATTCATCACTGTCAATTTATGGAATTATAAAACTTATTGGTTTTCATGGATTACTATAACACATATTCTGGTATGTTTAACTTTAAAATCGAGGTGTTTTGATAAAAGGAATTTAATTTTTTTAAGTCTCGTTCAAACGAGCTTGGATCTTGTTCGAACGAGATATGTGGTTTCGTTTGAACTAACTTCAAACGACATTCAAATGAGATGAAAATTTGATTTCGTTAGAACGAAGTAGGATGTCGTTTGAACGAAAATATTATTTTTGTTCGAACGAGGTCTAATTTCGTTCTAACGACCTTGTCGCCTCGAAATTTATGTTTTTGCTATAAAAAACTGTTTTGTTCAAAATTTCTCAAGAACTTTGGCGAAAACGATTTTCGAATACCCGTTCTAAAATTTCTCATATTTGTTTTTTCAAAACCACTTTGTGTTTTTCAAACCATACATCCCCATATATGAGTTGTAAGTTTATGAAACCCTAGTTTTCATACACCTTGCATAAATCCTTATAGAGTCCATCTCTTTTGCTGACTTATGGAACCGAGGTTCTAGTGCTGAATAAGAAGGTTGATCGGTGGATACCGAGGAAAGTCCGCTCTTCGTGGATGACACTGTACTGGGCCGTATTCTGTAGAAGATTTGAAGACTCTAGGTGTCACACTTAGTGAGCTAAGTAGTTTGTAAGTCGATTGTGTCTGTCAAAATCTTGTCGAATATTAAATTACATGTTTTGTCCGAAATAAATTTTTTCCTACTTCTTCACGTATTTGCCTGCTTGGTTTGCTTTATTTATTTTGGACCACATCTTTGTACGCACACTAAATTAATTCGAAGATAAAATTTGGTAAAATTGAATTTGTGTTTATTTGACCTAATATACGAATCGTTCCATAGAATCCTCGAATTCTCAAATTGGTATCAGAGTCGGTTATACTAAAATATCGTGTGATCCTGATTTTTACGGATATTATTTTGAGATACCAATTTTCTCAAATTGGTATCAAAGCAGGTTGCATTAAAATATTATGCGATCCTTTTTACAAAATTTTTTTTGGATATTAATTTTTTTATTGGTGATCTTTAACAAATTTGAATTTTATGGATAATTTGTATAATAGGCTTCCTATTTTTTAGGGTCAAATTATGCGAATTGAAAAGCTTGGATGAGGTCTACTTTAAAAGAAATTGATAAAAGGGTGGGGTCTAGCTTGTATGTGAAAGAGGGGGGACACCACCCATTATGACAACGACAATGTCAAAAGTCTTAAACCCTTCACTGCTTGGACGGATGATGAATTTAGGTGGAATACTTATAACTCTCGCGGCTTAAATGCTATTTCTGGAGTTGTCACCCCTGACGAGTTCCGTCGCATCATGACGTTCACTATGTTGAAGGAAGCTTGGGATACCCTCCACCTCACTCACGAGGGGACCAATGCTGTGAAAACATCTAAGCTTCAAAACGTCACCACACAGTTTGAGACTATTACCATGCTAGAGTTTTGAGTCTTTCGATGAGTTTTATGCATGTTTGTCGGACATAGTCAATTCTAATTTTAATTTGGGTGAAAAAATTCCTTAGACGAGAGTTGTGAAAAATATTTTGAGATCCCTGCCAGCCCGTTTTATCCCTATGGTCACTGTTTTGAATTTGTTGGGAATTTTAGATACTCTTAGGTTAAAAGAACTCATAGAAGGACTTCAAACTTACAAAATCGATATTTTTTTCCAAAACTAAAAAGAAAAAGAAAATAGGGATTGCTGTTCAAACTCAAGCTAAAAAGAAGAAAGAAAAGGTTTTTAAAGTTTGAGTTTGATTTTGAGCGTGATGATCTTACCATGTATTGATGTCTAAAAATGGAGTGGGTCCAAATTTATAATTATAGATAAAATAAAGATAATCAAGTAAGGCAAACACATAATAAATATAGTTTTTAAAGTGGCTCAGCTATGAGAAAAGCCTACGTCCGTTGTCTTTAGTATTTTTAGTGGTTACAATAGCTCAGGGTTGAGTATGTTTGTGCCTGTTGATGCAAAAAACTGGATCGAATCCCATTTTTATGATCACAGATAAATAGATAAAAACAATCCAATCAAGCACATAAGAGACAAAGATTTTTAAAGTGGTTCGGCTATGAATAAAGCCTACGTCCACTGTTATTTTATTCCCAGGGGTTTACAATAGCACCATAAGGTGTAGAGAGAGAAAGGATGTGTATCTTGTGTATCGTGTTTCTTGGTTTCTTGGTTCTCCTCCCTTTTGGCTAAGGGGATACATGCATTTATAGTGATGGGAGATAAAGAGATTCATTGTATGTAGACATTTATGTCTACATTCAACGAATCTAATTGTTGAATTGCTTGGTATGCTATGTGTTGTCATCTATTAATACAGTATAAATGTACATTAAGGCTCATTAAATGCGCTGCCATCTTCATTAATGCACATTAAATGCATAGTTATCCTTTGATCTTCCTGGTTGGTATGCCGACCAACTCTCCTCGGGTGCCGACTAACTCTCCTCGGGTGTCGACTAATACTCCTCGGGTGCCGACTAATACTCCTCGGGTGCCAACCAACTCTCCTCGGATGTCGAATATTGCCACGTAGAATGACATGTGTCCTTTTCTGATTGATCCTCATAGATGGAGAATTTTTGCGTTAACAGTGCCTGTTTGAATCCTCCCTTTGAGCTAAGGGGGATCTTGTATTTATAGTGATTAGCAACCCAAGAGATGGAATGTCTTCATATATTCAGGCGTTTACATACAGTAAATAAGACTATTGATATTCACAGGTACGTGTACAAAAGCTGCTAGCTATTCCATCTGAGTGACTCTTGCTATACTTAATGGTTCGTATTCTTGAGGTTGGTTGGCTTGTTGGCCGATCAAGTGTCTGTGGAGCCGACTAAGAAAATAAGTACCGTGAGGATAGCCATGTTGCAAGATAGGTGCCCATATCTAATTGGTCCACGTAGATAAATAATTTTTACATACAACAAAAGCCCCCAATGTTCCATACTTGATGATTGATTGAAAGTAGGGAGTATTTGTTTCAAAATCTTGCCCGGCGTGTGTTGGTCGGCAACGGACCTCCTAGACTAGTAAAAATTTTCATCAGTATATTTGATAATGTCATTTTTGTAAATAGTCTGAACTTTAGGGAACCGCCAAAGGGTATGCTGATCTTTCTGCATTTTGGGAATCGTGCGATCGCTAACACTTTAATCGTTTGTTCAGTTTAATCATTTCATTTCTTATTTTAATGTAACCTATAAAGGGATGGATGTTTCCTTCCACTTCTCTTTACCTCAAAATTTCTGAACCTAGACTCTATCTTTCTTCTCAAACTTTCCTTCTCTGCTTTCGCTATTTTCTCTTAGCCATTATTTCTCAAACTCTGTAAGATTTCTTAGCTTTTCCTTATTTGATTTTCCCGTCTTTCAAACATGGTGTACATTATAGACGAAGGTTCCTTAGGGGAGTTTAGGGAAAGAAGAAAAATTCCAAGTTATGTAGGTTTAGAGATAGCCAGTGGCCTTATTGATATGTTGTCAATGTTTGAGGGTCACTAGATCCCAACTTTGTTCATTGCTGAGTGTGGCATTACCTTTCCCCCAAATCCACTTTTTCTTCAATTTCGCTAGTATTTTGATGTAGTCCCAGTGAGAGTAGTCCCTAATACTCGGAGGGTTATAAATGGGGTAAATAGGTTAAATGAAATCCACAGGAGTCTTATTGGGATTCCTGAGTTGATGTTCTGTTACAAGTGGGGAACCACTGGTGATAATACTTATTATATGAAGACGAGGCAGTCCAATGGGGCATTGGTGGTTAGCTTTACAGATCTAAACAAAGATTATTGGGACTATGGTGTTGTAGTGAAGAATTAGCAATATGCCCCCCTTCCTGAGGGTGGTAAGATATACTGGTTCCAGGTGCTTTTAGGAAGGGCATGACATAGGTTGTTAAATATTTTGATTTTCCATTTTCTTCTTGCTTATTAACTATTTGATGGTTTGCCGACTAATTGTCTCGTCTTGTTTTTGCGCAGAGGAGATAAAAAATAAGTGCCCAAAGGAAAGTAAGGTTAATATTAACGATCTCAAATATTTGTGGGCCATCTATCAAAGAGTAGGAGAAGAGCATCCCCGAGCAGCTTCCGTTATGCTAGAATATAGAAGTTCTATTAATTCATTCGTTACCCAACCAACAATCATTTTTCCTCAATCCCCCATCAATTTTGACGAGGAACCAGTTTCTACCTCTTTTACCGCTGAGTCACTTGGAGTAAGGAGAGATTTTATGAAAGGAGGAACATCCTCTTCCTTTGAATCATTTGATATAACCATCTCGACTTCACCCTTTGTAGAAATGGTGAAGAGAAAAATCCCATATTTATTGACTGGATCTGGATCTCCCCCTCTTGTCAAGAAGAATATTACTATCGATAAGAGGCCTCATGTGATAAAGAAGAGGCCTCAAGTCCTCAATATGGAAAAGGCAAGAACTATTGAGCTTAAATTATAGAGGTTGAAGAGAGGTTTACCCAGCTACCAAGAGTTAGCACAGAAAGCCTCTGCCGACCAAGGCAGCATTGAAGATGCCTCTATGGCCATTAACCCCGGATTGGCAAAAGGCTGAAACTCTTTCAGCGCATAGGTTGACAGTAGACCCGATGTCCAAAGCTAGTTGGTTGAAAGGGCTAGTCAGAACTTGACCTTGGTAAGTACTTTACTTCTTCGTCTGTCTTCAATAATGTATATTAAATCTTTTTCAGTACTGATGTTGTGTATTTCTTCTTTTTTAGTTCTTAGTTGATTATAACCAAATGATGGATAAGGACGACCAACTAAAGGCTTCCTTGATTATTGTAGATGAAGCATTTGAAGGCTTTCAGAAGTCTTCACCAGAATCTGGGGAGGCATTGGAGAAAGAGAGAGAAACTTGGAAGGAGAAACAAAAGGTATCTAAGGACAGGGCAACGACAAAGGCTACTGATGATAAAGTGACCCTTATCGAGGAGAAAGTAAAGGAAGCCGATGGCAGGGAAAAGGCTTCCGAGGAAAAAACATCCATCTTAAACAATGAACTTACTACTCTGAAGGCCAAGAGAAAAAAGGATAAGGATGATGCCACTAATAAATGATGGAATAAGGCATTTGCTGCTGCAGCCATCCAAATTTAGTACGCGAAGAAGCTCTCCTACATAGATGACTGATCTGATGCCTTGAAAGAGGTTGGAATCCAAGCTGATTCTGAACTATTTCAAAGGCACAACCTAGGAACCAGTCCCAACTTGGATGAGGAGTTCGATGAAGAAGAGGGTTATGGAGAATCTTCAATGGTGTCAGCTGTTATAGCTGACCTACCTCCTCCTGACATAACTGCCAAGGATAAGGAGAAGGTTTAACTCATTTAGCTAGTTTTTGTCCTTTTTTTTTTTATAATTTTCTTTTCTTATTTCTTCCTTCTTCATTTGTAATGGAACCACCCTTGTAATCCTTGATTCATCGCTAAAATGACGAAGATTTGTTCAATTTTTCCAGTGCTCCTTTGATATTTTCGCATGTTTGATTATCGTTGCCTGTCTTCCTTGGTCGGACTTATGTTCTTATACTTGTGACTTTCCAGTTTGATGCCAGGAAGAATGTGACAATTTCTGCTGAATTTGACCCGTTGAGACGTTGCAAAAGTCTTTTTGAAGCTAGTCATGTGGCTTTGACTAAAGTAGAGTTGGTAGGGTTGCTCGGTGCATATGCCTCTGACCATGTGAAAAATGCCTATGTTCATCTTCACTGTCTTCTTGATAGGGCTATGGCGAACGACGCTGCCTACTATGAGATAATTGAGCAACTGCAAGAAGATCACAATCATTCTCGAGCATTGCTACATTCTGATTATGAAGCTAAGTATGAGGCTCTGAGCACATGTTGGGGGTTTGGTAATAAGCTAAAAGAAATCATATCTGTCTTGAAGAAGAAGAAGAAAGATGTTGTGCTCAATAAAGAAGCAAAAACTGCCTGGGAGATTGCTCCACTCCTAGAGAAGGAAAATAATGCCTTGAGGAATGAACTAGATAGTCTGAATAAGACACCTGATCCTGGGCCGAATGAAGGTGCCTCTTTCCTTGAATTGGAGAATGCCAAATTGCTAGAGGAGCTAGAAAACTTAAAGAAGAGAAAAACCATGTTTGGACAGTCCTCTAGGTAGGTAATGGTAGCTCGACCAACTGTAAATGAAGAGAGAACTAAGAAGACCTTGTCCAACGAAGTGGTTTTATTACAAGAGAAGGATAAAGCCATAAAAAAGATCCAAGACAGGGTAGACAGACTAACTTTTTATTTCCATAAGCAATCTAAGGCTATCTGTATGGATGGATATGATGTAGCTTTAACTCACCTGGATGACCACATAGAGTAATATCATCGAGAGGGATTAAATATGGTTGGTTGAACTTGTTGGGGCCGTTGAAGATACACAGAAAAAATGAGTTGTGGGACTGGCATGATCCAGGGATGTTGGATTACCTTAATCCCCCTTTTAGAATTGATGTCAACTGGATTCCAACAGACGCTATTCCTCAGAGCTTAGTGAGAAAATACATAGGGGATTATGGCTTTCAAGGAGAAGACGAATATGTTCGCCTCCCCACATTTGTTAGATCAGTCGAGCATCAACAAACGTAATAGACCAAGAGATTTCAGAGCTACAGCCTTGCCTAACATTCTTGATGAACCTCCTAAGAGGATGAGTAAAGTCGAAGGAAAATGCCCAGTAGAATAGACTTGTATTTCTTGTTTTTTTTTGTTATTTATTTCTGTATTGTAACATAAAATGTGTTGGGAATAAAATAGACTTTTTTTTCACTATGTATGTTCCTTAATACATTTCAGCATTTGTTTAAGCTTGTAATTAGTTAATCGTCTTACCGACTAGGTAACTTGCTTAAATGATAAGTGTTTGGTCCAATGTTGAACCTAATATCTAATGCCTTAGATTCTACTAATGCACTTAGGTAAAACTATAAGTAGTTTGTTGCGCTAAGTGTTTGCATCAGTTATCATTGGCGACCAAGTGTGTTAGGAATGTGATTTATTCTCGTGTTTAATCTAGTCGGGTAAAACTTGTGTTTAACTTTAAGTCGTATATGAAGTTTTACTGAATTTTTGTTCTTGACTTGTCAAAGATGAAGTCATACATGAAGTTTAAAAAAATATGTAAACTTTTTTGAAGTTGGAAAAGTTCGACTTTTTTAAGTTGGAAAAGTTTGTTAGTGGTGGATGTATATCACCAAGCATAATTGATAGAAACTCGTAAATTCATAAAATTTAATATTCAATTACATCAAATAAAAAATACTGATAATATTTTCGGAGGTGATGATCGACATTCCATGGATTCTTAAATTCTTCCCTTTCAAGTGTTTCCAGGCGATAGCTGCCTGGTTGGATGACTGCTGAGATGCGATATGGAACGTGTCATTTTGGCTCCAACTTGCTTCCATTTTGGATTACCTTCATAAGGAAAAGGTATCCTCATTTCAAGATGGTCGTCTTGACCCTCCGGTTGTATAATCTTGTTGTCCTTTGTTAATAAGTAGCCATTCGAATTGCAACATCCTCTCTAACCTCTTCAATCATGTCAAGATCCAATCTCCTCATAAGATCACTCTTCGGGGAGTAAAAATTTAACACCATGTGAGTCGGCAGACCTATTTGAGTTGGTACCACTTCCTCAGTAACGAAAGAAAGCATGCATGGAGTCTCTCCTATTACCGTTCTTGGCGTAGCCCTGTAATCCCAAAGGACGTTGTGCAACTTGTTGATCCAGTTCCCTTTAGCATCATCCAACCTTTTCTTCAACCTTTCCAACAAAGTCCTATTAGTGATTTTTGTTTGCATTGTGGATGTCCAGGTGCTGAATGAAGTTTTCTAATCTTGGACTGGATGCAATATTTTTATAACTCCTCAATATCAAACTGAGTACCATGATTAGTAATGAAAGCATAAGGCATCCTATAACGATATATGATCTTCTTCCATATGAACTGAAAGACTCTCTAATAAGGCATGTCAATTAAGGGATCAACCTCCACCCATTTGTTGAAGTAATCCATTTCTATAACCAAATACTTGAACTTTCCTTTGGTGGTCGGTAATGGGCTGACCAGGTCAATCCCCTAAATAGCAAAGAGCCAATGAGAAGTGACGGGAGTTAGGGTAGCCCCCAGTCTTCTATGAATTACGGAGAACTTATGGCACTTATCACACTTCTTGGCGAAAGAAACATAATCTGCCTCCAATGGTAGCCTTACATGGCTATTCTTTGTACCAATTATTGGCCGACTGAATGAGATCCACATGAGACTTTATGTATCTCCTTGATCAAGTCATGTACTTCGGTGGGATGAACACATTTAAGTAGGGAGACAGTGTATCCCCTTCTATACAAAATTCCTTTCTTCAGATAGTAATTGGCTACTTTGTATTTCATCTTCCTGGCTTCTCTCTGGTCGGGTGGTACCACTCCTTTGTCAATTTAGTCTTTGATCGGATCCATCCAGGAAGGTCCAAATTCCACATAGATAACGTTGATAACTTCCACATTGATGCTTCTATGTGTTATGATCTCTATTGGAATGGTTCGTATGAGTTCTATATGAGTTGTTAATGCTAGTCGAGGAAGTGCATCTGCTCAGGTGTTTTTCACTCTAGGGATTCAGACCATCTTGACTGCAGGAAATAGATGGATAACCTCGATAGCTTGTTCAAATACCTTACCATAAGTTCTCCTTTAACTCCATATATCTGAAGCATTTGATTCACAATGAGTTAAGAATCACTGTGTGCTATCACCTGCTCGGTACCGAATGATAAAGCGAGTTCCAAACCCATAATCAACGCCTCGTACTTAGCCTCATTGTTAGATGCTTGGAACTAAAAACGTAAAGCGTATTCCACATCTAAGTAATTTAAAGTGTTGATGATAAATCCTGCCACACTGCCAGTTATGCATGAAGATACATCCACAAATAATTTCCAAATTGGATTGTCGTTATTGAGGCCTTCCTCTAATAATACTCCATGTCTGAATATCTTCTTGCTCTCTTTAGGTAATCGATGAGATTTTTCTTGGGCGGCTGATGTTTCCAGTTGGTCGACGACAATCTCAGTTTACTTTTGAGCTACGCTCTACTTCGAAGAAGTATGCTCGACATGAAAACTTGGATTATTGGTTACCTCTAGGTATGTGTATTTTGTAATGTAATCTGCTATTGTTTGCCCTTTCAATGCAGTCCTTGGATAATAGATAACCTCATATTCCCCTAGTTTAACTGCCCAAAACATCAACCTTCCTGACTTTTCTGATTTGTGCAAAGCTTGTTGCAGGGGCAAATCAGTGTACATCACAATAGTATGTACATGGAAATATGGTCTCATTCTCCTGGAGGCTTCAATATGTGCAAGTTCTAGCTTTTCCAAGCCGTGGATACCTGATTTTTTCTCCCCAAAATGCTTTGTTAGTGTAGTAAATAGTCTTCTGAACTCCTTCTTTTAGTCGGATCAAGGTCGAACTAATAGCTGACTCTGAAACAACCAAGTACAATTATAATTTTTCTCCCAAAACTGGTCGGGAGAGTAGTGTTGGATATCCCAAATATTTCTTTAATTCTAGGAAATCTTTTTCACATTCATAGTTCCACTCAAATGTCTTTTTGAGCACCTTAAAAAATGGAAGACACTTGTCTGTTGCTCGAGACACAAAACAATTGAGGGATGCTACTCTTCCAGTTAGTTTTTGCACTTCTTTCTTATAGGTGGAAGATTGCATCTAAATCAAAGCCTTTATCTTATCAGGATTGTCTTTGATTCCCCTCTTGTTTACAATATAGCCCAAGAATATTCCTTCTTGTACCCCAAATATGCATTTGGTCGGGTTGAGTTTCATCTAGTGCTTCTCTAACTCGTTAAACATCTGAGCTAAGTCATTAATGTGGTCGGCTGTAACCTTGCTCTTGGTGATCATGTCTTCCACATACACCTCTATGTTCTTACCAATATGCTCTTTAAATACTTTGTTCACCGACCTATGGTATGTTGCTACAACATTTTTTAGCTCAAAGGGCATAATGTTGTAGCAGTATTTTCCTTGGCTAGTGATAAAAGTGAACACCCCGTGCAATCTAGCAAGCGAGGTGCCAACGGTCGCCGTCAACTACTCCGGACGTCACTATATAAGTAATCATTATTAGCACGTGACAAATATAAAACATACAAATTTCATTCCACAAGTTAATAATTAAATTGATCCAAATAATAATAACCATTCATGCAATAATAAAATTCATCACCATGCTAATCTCCAAATAAATCCAATCTCCAATAAATATATAAATTCGAATAAAATGATCCAACAATACATATCTGAGTAAGACCGTAAATAACCGTGGAACTTATTAGCCCACCAAATTCATAAATAAAGTCTCTTAATAGAAATGCAACGGAAAGGAAAAATAAATCTAAACTACTAAGAATTTATAATAAACTCCAGCTGCAGCTCTAAAATATCTCCAATCACTCCTATGTAGCTACTCCAACATTATACTTGAAAAGTTAGTCAACGCGATGGGTCAGAGCCCACCGCATGAATACAAGCTACTCTATCAATTAGGGTCCGTGAACCCAAACAATAACATGATACATAATAAACACCACAATATTTTAATAATATGCGAATAAGCGTAAACTACCACTAGCTACCATACAATTGATCCATCCTAATGTGTAAGTCTAATTATTCCATTATTATTTACAAATTTATTCTCTTCCTTACTCATTTTAATTTAATTAATTATTTTAATGCATGCAACACCAATATGACCAGTTGTCCTGCACACACTCTTGGTACGCTTAAAGTTCTGTACATCACACCCATTCCCCTCACTATAGCCAGTCAATTCATATTCTGTTAGTCCTGCACATACTCGTGAGGTTTCATGCATGACACGTAACTGTCAATCCGCACATACTCGTCACGCCATCACACATCCACATCACTATAGCTTGTCGGGCCGTTTAAATGTCAGCCCTGCATATACTCATGATGCAAATCCATTTTAATACCCGTTTATTATCGTAGGTATCAGTTCTCAGTTATCTCAAGTTCTCATTATCTCATTTTCTCATTATTTTAAATGAGCCCCTACCTATTATAGAGCCTACCCCTAGTCTCATACTTAGAGGTCTCCAAAATACAAGCACATCCTACCCTATGTTATAGGATGAATTTCTATCAATTATCTCTTCCTATTCTTGCGTTTAGGATATCCAAATCAATGGAACGACACCAAAATCAACCCCATACCTAGAATGTATTAACTGCCACTAAGGTATACCCAATAATCCCATACCTAGCAAGTATTCCTAAAATTAAGGTGAGAGCATACTACCCGAAATCCTGTCGTCACCGCGATGATGAATATAATTAACACAATAAGTCGCACAAACCAATTTATCAAACAATATATCATTTCTCATGCTGTCACATCGTACTTTAATTAAATTCATTCAATCCATCGTCGTAATTACGACAATTTATTTTATCCAACAATTATAATTCTAACATCATGCGAATTTAAGAAGCACACAACAATAATTCACATTTATAATACCTACATAATTTTATATGATTACACAAGTCCCTTTTTAATTTAAATAGCGCAACTATGATTTTATACATGCAAACCTACCCCCATAATAACAAACCAAATCTCTGCTCTAAGCACACAAGGGTTATGAGTCTTAATTTAGTTTAAGAATTTTCACAAAAACAGTCCCAAATTAGATTTCACTTTTCCTAATTAAGGTTGATAATAAAATATGTAATTTAATTTTTAGGAGATATTTAAAATTCATAATACTAAAGAGAGATAATAGAAGTATTCATGCCTGCTGAGAAGTCGATTGAAAATTCTAATTTGATGGTTGTAATCTTCACGAAAAATTAAAAAAGACTTGTTCTTGAACAATCATGAGAAAACACCAATTAAGCCTTCAAAACTTATGTTTAATCTTGATTAAATTTGGGTCTAGGGTTTGTAGATGAAAGGTGGTAAAGATGTAGAACTATTCTGGTTGAAAAGTTTATGAAAAAGTGTTTAGAAAAGTCTAACCCCGAGATATTTTAAGCGGAAAAAAGATTAGATTTATTTGATTGTAATTAGAATTATAATAAAACCAAACCAGCGCCAAATCTGACCATTCTGAATCGATTTTCCCTCCAGGCCGAATCGATTTCTTCTGGTTAGGTGCCCCAAAACGCCCATAAATTATATAAGTTAAATAAAATCCCAATTTTTCCCTCGATTTTAATTTCAATTAAAATCCTATTTTTCATAAATAAAATCCAACATTTTCAATTGCTAAAAATAATTAAATCCAAAAATTTTATTTTTTCAATTTTCGAATAAATTTAAATTATTACGGTTTAAAATCTACGGGGTGTTATAAAATGACGTGCTCTCCTTCTAGATTCATTTTAATCTGGTTGTAACTAGAATAGGCATCCATGAAGCTGAGTATCTCATGACCTGCAGTTGCATCTGCCAAGTGATCAATCCTTGGTAAAGGAATATGATCCTTTGGGCATGCTTTGTTGAGGTCGATAAAGTTTACGCATGTATGACACTTGCATTCTTCTTTTCAACCATCATTACATTGGCCAACCAATTGGGATACTTGACATCTTCTCAAAATTGATCTCTCTACAATTTATCCACTTCCTCTTGGATGGCCATGTTCTTCTCGGGACTGAATACTCCACGTTTCTGCTTGATCGACTTAGCATCTTTGTAAATGTTGAGCTCATGGAAGATGAAATTAGGATCAATTCTTGACATATCCTCATGGATCTAAGAGAACACGTACTTTCATTCTCTCTGGAATGTAATCAAATCCTATTTGAGAGAAGGTATTAAGTTCGAGCCAATTTGAGTGGTTCTTTTTGGCTTCTCATCATAAAGCGCAAGGGTCTCTGTTGCCTCCATAACCTGTCCCTCGACTAAATTTTCTTCCTCCCAAGGATCCAAAGAGTCGATATGATAGGTGGTAGTGCTCTTCTGGACATCCTGCTGGTCGGCAGAAGTGTAATAGCACTCTCTAGCTTCCAACTGGTTACCATTCACTATGCTGACTCCATAATTAGTAGGATACTTCATAAACTGATGTACTATAGACGATACTGCTTTCAACTGTTTCATCCC
Source organism: Sambucus nigra (assembly GCA_949130495.1). Lineage (NCBI taxonomy): Eukaryota > Viridiplantae > Streptophyta > Magnoliopsida > Dipsacales > Adoxaceae > Sambucus > Sambucus nigra. The sequence goes on from OX422209.1 coordinate 502,336,523, forward strand.
AACTCTATAGAGAATCATGTTGTAGGCTTAAGGGACATTTTTATCAAGTATAGAAAAGCGAATCCTCTTTTTTCTTCTGCTTCCTGATTAAGTGCCGACCAAGACATCAACTTGATTATCCCTAAAGGATAAACTGTTTCTCCCGAGAATCCGACGAGAGGCCTATGACAAGGTTATAATTTTCTGTCTCGTAGCCCTAGGCTGTGGAAATAATTATAGAACATGACATCTACTGAACTCTCATTGTCTTCCAGGGTTCTTGCCACTCTTCTATGATGAACCCTGTAGGTGATGACTAGTGGGTCATTGTGAGGATAAAGTACTTCGCTTAGATCATTCTTGGAGAAGGCGATCACTAATATGTCATTGTTCACTATCCTAGTCCAACCATCCTTATACTCAAACTTATGAATTTTCCTGATGGAAGGACATGCTTTGGCTTTATTTAGATAATACTTTCTCACAGCTATCTCACCTCCACCACCGGCATCTCCTCCTACAATGAAATTACAACCAAAAGAAATCATTCCTACATACACTTCTGGATCTTTGGATTTCTTCCACAGGTCGTGATCGTCATCATAATCATCGTTGCGAGTCCTTTTCTTGTCATCTTTTCCTTTACAAGGTGACTCAGACCTCCTTCTGGTGTCTCAACCACCAACCTGATCAATATATTTAGTCAATTTCCCCAGACGGATGAGATTTTCTACTTCGTTCTTTTGAGCGGTCTAGTTGTTAGTGGTGTGCCCGTGATCTCTGTAAAAATCACAATACTTGGGTTTATCTATCCTGTTGGGAGGCAACTTCAATTTCCCAGGACAATTTAACTCTTTTTTGCCCCATGATCTCCTCCAGTATGTGATGCACACCTTTGGTGAGTGGGGTATATTCATCATACTTCTTGATTTTATCACCATTCTTAGTTGAATTCTTCTATCTTTCAGTCTTCACCTCTAGAACTTCTTTAACAACCATTGCCTCCTCGGTGTACATGATCTTCCCAGCGTTGGCCATTAATTTTGTCATGGTCTTGGGAGGATTTTTTGCCAGCGCATAGTAAATATCCTTGGCGAGCAACCCCTCATCAGTGCTGTAATGATAGTCTTTTCTTCATAATCAATCACTTATAATTTCTCATTATTGAAGCGAGTGATGTACTCCCGAGTAGTTTCTCCAGGTCTTTGACGAACGCTCAATAGATGAGTAACACTCTTAATTCACTACACTAAAAAGCCTAAAATGCTACCCTTGACCCGACCACCCTTGTCATGGTCAAAATCCATGACAAGTCCGTGACAAACAATTGTCAGGGACTTATCACGGTCAAAGACCACGACAACCTTGTAAAGTCGTCACGATCTTTGACCGTGACAACATTAAAAACTAAAAGCTCCAACCGCTTCATTTTTTCTTTCCCTCATTTTCTTCCCTCCTTTATTTCTCTCACTCTTTCTCTAAACTGTTGCAACTCTCTCTCTCTCTCTCTCTCTCTCATCTCATTAGGTACGTTTCTCTCTATGTCTCTTTCTTTATTTCCTCATCATTGTGTGTGTATGTGTGTGTGAGTGTGTGTTTATGGATAGTGGCAATGATGGGTTAGTGTGTGTGCTGGTGTGTATGTGGGTCTGTGTGTGTTAGTGTGTATGTGGGTCACTGCGTGTGTGTATGGATCTGTGTGTATGTGGGTCTGTGTGCGTGTATGGGTCACTCTGTGTGTGTGTGTGGGGTACTGAAATTGTGTGTATTGAGATTGAAATTGTGTGTGGTATTGAAATTGACATTTATTTCCAAATGGTTTTTTTAAAACTGTGTGGATTGAACTTTTTATGTATTGAAATTGTGTGTATTGAATTTGAAATTGTGTGTGTATTTTGGGGTCACTAATGTAATTAAAATTGGTATTATAAATTGGAATTGGTATTTCAAATTAAAATTGAAATTGAAATTGTTATTATAAATTGAAATTGAAATTAGTATTATAAATTGAAATTGAAATTGTAATTGAAATTGGTATTTGGTATTTTGTTTTTGGTATAATGTGTATTTGATTTTTGGTATAAATTGAAATTGGTATTCAATTCTCAAATTGAAATTTGGTTTCTCTCTCTAATTGCAACATCATCGACCTCTCTCTCTCTCTCTCTCTCTCTATATATATATATATATATATATATATATATATGTGTGTGTGTGTGTGTGTGTGTGTGTGTGTGTGTCCCCTCCTTAAGGACTCATTATAGTGCAGATTCTGGTACATACTATTTTTTTAAAATAGTATAAAAAATGAATTTTTTGATGAAACTTCATGAATATTATCTTCACCATGAGAAGACCATCTCCAATTTTTTTCATCAAAAATTTAATAAAAAAAACCGTTGAGATGAGGTGATATGTAAAAAAATGGTATAAATATGCGTTTTCGACCGTTGAAATTTTGGCGTTCATCTCACCCACTTTTTATTGAATTTTTAGATAAAATTTCATGGATATGATCTCGACAGTGAGAAGATCATATCCATTAAGTTTCATCAAAAAATTCAATCAATGAGGTGACTGATGCCGACCCAAACTTTCAACGGTTTAAAATGCATATTTATAATATTTTTTGACGTATCACTTCATCTCAAGGTTTTTTTTATTGAATTTTTTGATAAAAAGAATTGGAGATGATCTTCTAACCGTATAGATCATATCCATGGAGTTTCATAAAAAAATCATTTTTTTACTATTTAAAAAAAATGGTATGTACGGGGGTATGCACCATAAGGAGTCCTTACAGAAGACTTTCTGTACACACACACACACACAAATTGTTGAATTGTTTGGAATTTTTGAATTGTCGTTAAAGCTGAAATGACTTACTATAGTGTAATTCAAAATATATTTGAATTGGACTATATAAGCTTCAAAGATGTTGTGTTTTACTGTGATTGGATAAGAGTTGCGGATATAAATGCTTGTAAATTTGACCCTGGCATCAATTTGATCATAGTTGACTTGTCCAAGTTGAAGAGCAACGAACACGTCATCGATGAGTCATTTATTTGTGCTTTTCAAAAGGTCAAGTAAGTGTTTTACTCAGAGTATATCAACGAGCCATGGTCAATCATCCTACATGCGCCAAAGCGTCTAAATAGTAGTGTGGATAACTTGGATGCTCCTACTGAATATCAATCCATTTTTAATGACAACCTAAATTTGAAATAATTTTTAGATTTGTAATAAGTATTCCAATTATTTTTAGTGGTTAGTGGGTGTATTATTCTAGTGCTTTGTTATTATCGAATGCCAATTTAATGGTTTTAATTCATTTGTACTTGATCAGTTTACTAATTGTAATAACCATTGGGTGTATTCTTCTAGTGCTTTATCATTATCGGATTTGAATCAAAATTGATTTTTTGGTTAGTGAATATGTTAATTTGGATTCTTATCAATAAAAGCATTAATTCAAAGTCCATGACATGAACCGATATTGAAACAATATTTTTAGATTTATAATATCGTTAACTTGTACAACATTCTAATTCATTTGGATTTGATCATTTTCTCATATACATGTTTGTACTATTAATAATTTTTGCAAAAAATGTATTCATCAGGGCATTGCGATAGCGGAGGTGACGAGGGCTCCTCGGCCACTAGGCCCCCCAAATGGAGAAAATTGGGGTCCATCATCGAGAACAAGAAGACAGTACTGGCTAGATCCCTAGAGTTGTTGAAGACGATCATCGGCCCGGGGTACACTAATTGGAGGCTCGTGCCAAATGAGCTCAAGATGACCATCCAGGGGGCACTACAAGTAATGTATTTATATTTATATTTTATAATTTAAATACAACTCACATTTACTTTCTTTTTTGTTTGTATTTGTTTAACAATATCAATTCGGTCTCCCCCCACATATCCCCGACTCTATGGTGGAACAATTGAGAGATCAGTATAAGACGTGGAAGAAAAACATGCAGGCACGGTACTTTGGGCAGATCCGGGAGTCCATTATCAGAGTGTGGGACGCCATCCCATCGAAGGGGACCGATCTCATTGGAACAATGGCAGCAGTGTTGTGACAATGAGGTTGAGGAGAGGCAATTGACATCTCGTCAATCGGGGAGGGCCAACAGGGCGAAAATGGTGGACATGCACTACTCTAGGCGGACGTCTTACATCGAGGTGGAGCACATGATGGTAAGTTTTTATTTTTATTTAATTTTAGTTTTATGTTATTCTAATTTATCATTACTTTGCATTAGTTATTAATTCTGCATTGTTTTATTTTAGGAGATGGGGAGTGGCCCTGGGGGTAGGCCATATAGACTTGATTCCTATGTGGTAATCAGGATGAAGAAGGGCAAGGATAAGGAGGTGTCCCCGAGCGTGGTAGCCATGATTGAAAACTATAATTGTTAATTTTTTTTAATTATGCTATAATTTTTTTATTAACTTAATTAACTAATCGTGTAATTTTTGTCGTTTCAGGTAAATCTTAAAGAAGTGCATGGAAAGCAATCTGATGCTGACAAAGCATCTTTACCTACGAACACACTCATCCAAGTGCTCGGGGTGGATCACAACGGGAGGACTAGGGGGAGAGCTCTTGGGTGGGGAATTCAAGGATCATTAGGATAGATACGAGCAACACCGGGTTGGCTCATAAGGTGGACACCCAAGATAATAAACTATCAAGGTTGGAGGTGACATTCCTAGATATGTTCTCCTTCATGAAGCATTAGTTGGGGTACACTTTCGATAAGGGCAAGGGCAAGGGCAAGGGCAAGGGCAAGGGCTAGGGCAAGGGCAAGGGTAAGCAGGTAGATGAGGACGACACTGCTACATTGCTGATATGCATGAATCCGTCGATACGCACAGACTCGTCGCCTTTATATGATTTCCCATCTTGACCCCCGTCGAACAACATATGTCAACAATCGATTGGCTGAGCATGTTTTTAGTGGGTGTATTTGGTGGCACGCTGATAACAAGGGGTTGAGGGACCCGGGAACCCCCTGGGTATGGTGGTTCATGGACGTGTTATGCAAGACTTTGAGGTAAAGGTTCTCGTCACGTATATTTTGACCGAAAAGGAGAATGCACCTTTATGGTTGGAAGAACAATGAGGCGTTCAACGAATTGATGGGTGTCTCAATTCATATGTTGTGTGACCTTCCTTCATCCTCCAATCTACTATGGACCCTACTCTATGACATTATTTGTATTTATTTTATTTGGATATTGGATATTATTTGCATTTTTTTGATTTGGTTATGGATATTCAAATATTGGTTTGGTTTTTATTATGGGTATTTGTACTGGTTATTAAATATTGAATGTTGCTTGATATATATGCTATTTGGATAGGTTAAAATTTGCTATAACAAGTACAAATATACTACTAGGTAGTGACAGTGGCCATACTGCCCAATAGTTTTTTTTTTAAATTTGCCCAGAGTTGTCACGGACTTTGACCATGACAAGTTTCCTTTGTCACTGACTTGTCGTGGTCAAAGTTCGTGTCTATTTTTTATTTGTCACGGACTTTTCACAGTCAAAGTCTGTGACAAATTTTCCTTTATTACGGACTTATCACGGTCAAAGTCTGTGATAAATCTAATAAACCTGTCACGGACTTTGACCGTGATAAGTCCGTGACAAATGCCTTTGTCACCCCAAAACTTGACAAGTTTGACTTGTCACTATTTTAGACCTTGACAAGTGGGAAGTTTTAGTGTAGTGATCGATTTCGCCCCAAAATAGAAATTTTCGATAAACAACTCGTGCAATTGAAGGAAGCTAGATGTTTTCCCTCAGGGTAGGTTGTTATACCATAACTGGGCTGAGCCTGTGATAAAACATGAAATCTCCTGGAAAAGCATCTCATCTTGGACAAAATATATATCAGCAATAGCTTGATATTGCTCAATATGGAGCACTGGATTAGTCATCCCATCATAATTATAGGAAACAACTATTGGCTTGGATTTAGAAGGTGTGGGATAATCCACAATAGCCTGGATAAAAGGGGATCCCTTCACAAAACTCCTCTATAAAGGGTTCGTAGTTTTAGCCACTTCTCCCAGCCGATCTTCTTGTCACTGCATAGATCCTTTCCAGGAATGCTTCTCGGTTTACATTAGCTGAGGCAGTTTTTGTGGCTTTACTGTGTACATATAATGAGCTCTCTTCCTGAGAAGTCTGCTTGGCATGCACAGAGCCTCTTATGTTAGCCCTAGATCTCACGGATCCTATTCTATGCTCACAGGATCGATCTGGATCCCTGTGATATCCTCTGGCTGCTCGAGGACCCAAACGATCAAAGGTAGATGCCTTAATTAAGCTATCTAGCACACTCGGCCTTTCGAAGGAGAAATACCGACCATCATAATAATTCGTTGATCTGATTGACGAAGTTACCCCCAAATGGTATGTTCTGTCACGAGAAGATATGGATCGACTACTTCTCTCATTTTTAGCTAGTGGAGGTGGCATCACCCTTCGGGATGGCTTAGTATTAGACTTGTCTTACAGTGTGTCAGTCAATTGATGAACTGACTCTTGCATGGCTTCCTACCCTTTAGCAAGGTTGAGTGAGATTCCTTGAAGATCTGCCATATTAGGAGGAGAAGATGGATCTGGATTGTTACCTACAGCCGCAAGGCTGCTTCCAAGAACAATTGTCTCCCCTTAGAGAACTTTCGAGGTGAACAAATGAATAAAATGGGTATAGAACGATGACCAACAGTCGTTTCCACAGACAAAACCAATCCGTTGATGTCCAAAATAGAGTGGGTCCAAATTTATAATCATAGATAAAATAAAGATAATCAAGCAAGGAAAACACACAATAAACATAGTTTTTAAAGTGGTTCAACTATGAGAAAAGCCTACGCCCATTATTTTTTGTATTTTTGGGGTTACAATAGCTCAGGGTTGAGTATATTTTTTCCTAATTAAAGACTCCCATTGAGCTAAGGGAGATTGTGTATTTATAGTGGATAGGAACCTAAGAAATGGAATGACTTTATATATGCAAGCATTTACATCTATATATAATAAATAAGACTGTTGTTATTCGTGGGTACGTATACAAGAGAAGTTAGTTATTCCATCTGAGTGACTCTTTCTATTCTTGATGGTTCGTATTCTTGAGGTTGGTCGGCCTGTTGGATGACCAAATGTCTCTGGAGCCGACTAAGAAAATAAGTACTGTGACGATAACCATATTGGAGGACAGGTGCCCATGTCTCATTGCTCCATGTAGATGAATGATTTTTACATACAACACCATGTTTGCAAAAATATTCTCAAATTTAACAAAGAAAATTCTTCCAAAGAAAAGATTTTTGAGAAAAATAAAAATGGGAATGAGGGCAAGAATGTTTAAGAGAAAGATAAGGTGAGATGCTATGAGTGTGAGGGAAAGGGACATAAAGCCCACGAGTGTGCCACTAGGCTAAAGAGACAGGGCAAGAAAGTTTCACATAAAGCTATTCTTAGCGATAGTGACATCGAGTCGGTGGATTACAGAGGTGAATTATCATATGAACCTAATTTTTATGCGTTCATGGCAAGTCATGTGAGTAATTCAAGTTTGTCCCACCCCGATGAGGACATTTTTAAACGCGAGTGACTTGATAATGTTTCGAATCATTCTGGAGAGAATGAGAGCGGGGAAGAAAATTTGTGTGAGGGAGAAGGTGGACTCCAAAAGGCTTTTCGTGAACTTTACACCGAGATTTTAAAAATTAATAACCTTAATAAAGAATTATCTCTTAAGGTGTTTGATTGAGAGAATGAGATGAATGTTTTGAGAGAGTATAATGTGTCAGTGAGTCTACTCGAGAAGGTGAAAGTTTCTTTATGCGAGCAGTTGATTTTTATTTGTAGGGAGAAGATCGATTTTGCCAACACCGTGGCTAGTCTTACAAGAGATGTTCAAACTTCATTAGAGACTCGTGAGAAACTTTAAGCTCGTGTATCCCAACTCGATATTGATCTCGAATATGCCCGGGAGGACAAGGTTACTTTTAAGGACACATTTAAGAGTGTTGGAAAGATGTTCTTCGGTCCTGCGTTAGGTAATGTTGAGAGACAAGGAATATGTCATGATGATACATCCACTTCAAAAGCCTCACCCAAACTGATTCTCCAGTTTATGATGGATCCTTATGGGCCTTAACTTAACACCCCAAGTAGACCAAACCTACCAAGGAGAGCTCGTCTTAAGCATTTTGAGCATAGTCGACCCAAGCTTGTTTATGTTTGTTCCCATTGTAAACGAAGAGGTCACCTTAGAAAGTTTTGTTTTAAGTTAGGTAGATTTTCTCACATGCGTATTCCTCGGTATGCTCCCACATGGGTTTCAATATTGGTTCCTGCACGTACTTCCACACATGTCACTCCACATGCTCCCGCACATCACCACAGAGATTTTGGGAGTTTTAGAGAGCAAGTAGAGTTTTTTGTCAAAAAATCATAATGTTTGATGGAGGAATTTCATTGGATGGCTTCTCCTTTTGAGAACTCCTCTGGGCCTAATGATTGAGGTTGAGACTTGTTTCTAGGATAGGGTAATTATCTTTGTCATATCATATATCCTTATTTTTAGATTTTATTATCATTGCATTGATATGTTTTGAAAAATTCCAATAATATTTTTCATTTTTATGAAAAAGTTTAAAATTCCAAAAAGATTTTTGGTTTTTATGAAAAAGTTTGAAAAAATGATTTTTTTTATTTATGATAAATTTTTTAAAAAAGACAATTTTATTTGTATTTTCGATTTTTCATTGTATATAGATGAGCATTTAAGATATTCGGATCACCACTATATTGCATCCATTTATGTGACTTTTTCATAGTGCTTTGAGACAAGAGTTTGTTTCGTTAGTGTACTTAATAATGTGTGGATATCATTACGTTGCTCAATGTTGATTGCTTTCTACATGTTAGACTCCTTGTCACCTTTATTGCACATGTGCATGGCCTTTTTAAACATTATAATTACTTGTCATGTGTTAGATACAATGTTCTCATATCAATTCTGCTTAATAACGAACCAAATATAAAAAGAGACAAGTTGTGCATGTAAGAACCATTGCCTGAATTTCGTTTCCCCAAAAAATATTGAGATATGTTATACAATGAAAAGGGGCTAAGAAAGAGAAAAATACTCTCTGTGTTTAAAGCATTCATTTTTAAAAAGAGCCTAAAAAGATAAATGACACACAAAAACATAAGTGCCAAGGCCATTTAGTTTATATTCATTGATGCTTCACAACATGTGAGCATTATAATTTCTTTAAAATATTTGAGAGCGAATTATTATATATCAAAGATTTTGAGGGAGTAATAAAGTATAAGATCAATGGGTTTGCACAATGGACTTACTTAAAAATCATTAAATAGTTTTACATTGTTGTTTTGAAAATTATTGAAATTCATGGTATATTGCATAAGTCGAGTCAATTTCAGTTGAGTTCAATATTTTTACACCTAAGGTAGAAATCGAGTTCTTTCTTTATAAGTATCTCATGACTTCGTGCACCTATATTATGAATGTTTATGTTGATTTCCTATAAAAATGTTCACACAATTACATTCTGTTTTCACGATTCAGATATTTTAGTGCGATTTCATGGCGACCACATATTTTTTTGTACTTATATGTACTTTTTATACTTATAATTGATTTTTTTTGTAAAAGTTTCAAAAATATATGGTATACCTCTTGGATTATCATTATATGATCTTAATCAATTATCTTTATAAATGATATATTTGCTTCTTCATATGATGCTTCTTCTTCATGCTTATCTTATAATCCTTTGTCTATTACGGACAAAAAAGGAGTGAACACATCAAGGGAGAGTTTTATTTTTCTTTAAAACTCGTATGCTTCACATTATTTTTTATTTTATGTGTGCATGTCTCGTTTACTTTGACGATGATTTCATGGACTAGACAAGATAAAGGCATAGCTAATTAGGTGGAGAACAAGTTTCAATTGATAAAAAAGTTTTATATGTCGTTCCTCTTTTAGGGTTGGGAGGACATTATGATTCATTGTCTCAGAAGGTTTTGTTGTAATTTGGTTTTTGATTTTGTTTTGTACCGAAATACCCAAAGGGGCAGATTTATAAGAGAAAGATTTTATAATTGCTTATAGCTTAGGCTTTTTATTAGTTTTGGATTGGACCGTATTGTGTAGAAGATTGAAGACTCTACGCATGATACTTAACGACCTAAGTAGTTTGTAAGTCGGCTATGTCTGTCAATATCTTATACATTACTAAAATAAAGGTTTTGCCTGTAAGGATTTTTCCCCTAATTCTTCGCATATTTGACTTCTTGGTTTGCTTTATTTATTTTGGACCACATCTTTGCATGAACACTAAATTAATTCAAAGATGGTAAATTCGAATTTTTGTGTGGTAGGCCTAGTATACGAATCATTCCATAGAATCCTCGAATTCTCACATACTATACTTTTTTTACACTGTGGTATATTTATTAAACAAATTGTGTAATTAAGTGAGGGTTAACCAATTTTGACTCTTTATTTATGGTTGTTTCAATGGAAACAAAACTCACATACGCCTCATATGGTCATAATCTATTTTATAAAAATTAAAGCTAGTAATGAGTCGTGTTAATTGTATGTTATATTTGAGTGGTGTTATGTCGTAATAATTCTACTCATCATTGAACTTTTTATACACATGTATATTATATTCGTGTCACATATATATATACACACACAAAGAGAGAGAGAGAGAGAGAGAGTCCTATAATTAGGATAAGGTGGTGCTAAAATCAACACCAAAATTGATACCCAACACCGCCTACCAAAAACACCACATAAATCATAAAAAGTTATACCTTTCACCACAAAACCAAGCACCCACATGGTCAAAGGTATATAAACTACTTTTTACCCCCCCTAAAAAAAATCAAATTTTCTATTTTCTTTCTCTCCCTAACTTGTATCCTCTCAACTCTCAAGAACAAAAACCCTAGATACACAAGAACCAAATAACAGAATAAGAAGAAGAACAACAAAAACAAGCTTCTCATCAACCAAAATCTCTTCATTTGTCACAAAGGTTAGTACATTTATAACAATCATGTCCAAATCCCTATTGTGCCTCCTGAAAACATGTTAATGACACATTTGAACCTAAAAACCCTACATAGGTATTGTATATGTTATGAATAAAAAAACGATCAAGACTAAACATAAAGCATGCTCGAACGAGTTTAGATTTAAAATACATTTTTTAGTTTACCTCCATAAGTGTAACCTCGGCACTATAGTACCGAATATGATGACCTACTTCGGCACTATAATGCCGATTAAATATGATACTATCGGCATATTGATAATGATGATGGGATTTATGAAGTAAACTTTCAGTCGGACGAATAACACTGAATAATCAAGAACCATTTGACATCTTACCACCATTTTGTCACCTTTTTTCTGTAAGAAATTTCACCGAATTTAGTTAGGCATTATACTGCATATATATCATACATATTCAGTACCTTCATATCGATCAATATACTTTTACCAATGAATGCTTTTTCGCGGAATTAAGAAACCGATGGATTGTGACTAACATATACACATTTCTATATTGCAGGTTAAGACATGGGTAATATGTCTAAATTAAATAAGGTTGTTCCTACAAAGGCCAAATCCCAAGGTACAAGGAGGAAACCACTTACGGCTTCAGATAAAAAGAAACGAGAGAAAACTGTGGGTGTTTCTAGAAAAAACAAAATTAAGGTAAAGGCTGGTGGTTATGATATGGATAAGATGATTAAGTATACGAGGCAAGTGGGAGTGGTGAAAGCTAAGGTGTGTAAGTGAGGGTCATGGAAGAGATGGGTGGGGTTGAAGCTAATTCTAATGCAAGTGAGAGTGAAGAGAACGGTGAGAGTAAAGAGAAGAGTGAGAATAAAGGTGAGAGGTAAGATAAGGGCGAGCATCAGGGTAAGAGTGAATATGAGGAGGTTGATGATGAGATTGAGCATGATAGTGAGGGTGGTAGTGAATCCATGTCTCATGCTCAACTACATAGGACCATTCCTGCATCAGAGATTTTCAGTCAACTATAACCATGCCATGATACTTACAAATCATTTTAATATGGAATAGACAAAGCATCGTTCTAACCCGAGGGAAAATTATGTGAATATCATTGATGCAACTTTTTTAACAATCTGTAACCATTACTTGGGCCATGCTAACAGGATAATGAAGCCTCCTTAAATATGGTAACACCCATGCACATATGCAATGCAAAATGTGTTTTTGGTTGATGTCATGCCAACCATATCATAAAGTTTCATGTTAAATCGGCTGGTCTTGTGCATGCAATTCATTAAAAAAATTGTTCAAAACACTTCCCAAGCAAAATGGATTTGGGATGAGAAAGAAAAATTACCTCTATCTCATTCGTATGCGGGTCTCTATTTGTCCAGTAGACATAATGGTCATCCAAAATGAGCTTGAGAAGCTGTTGAATCCTAGTCCTCCGTTACATATCCTTATAGTTTATTGAGGCCTTTGCATTGTAAATTATGAGCATGGTTCACATGTTATTATCGTATTTCTCCTTTATAGTTCTTAAAACATGTCTTAGATTAACTCCGTTTGTAATTAAATTTTAGGCAAATGCATATTTCTCGCGGCTTAATTTCCCAGCGTATGGATGTTCGATTAGTGTCCTAGAAATCTCGTGGTTATGGATACCACTAACCACTTTAACTTTCCACTTTTCGTCGGGTAGTGGCGCACTCTTTTTGGAAAATGGGCAATCACACTTCCTTGTTGATGAGTCCCTATCATCAGTTGGACTTTATGATTTTGGTTATTCGGTCCCTTTATTATAATGAAATCGGTAGACTCCTCCTCTTTCTCAACCCATGATTAATCTCTCATTTCTTACATACGATGGATTCACGGACTTTGACATAACAATCACCACTTTCATCACTCAGCCGCGCTCTTAGGCCAAATTAATCAAGGCAGTTGGGTAAAACAAAAATCTACATACATAAATCGGGATGTATTAGCAAACATACAAGTTAAAATTCCCATCATCCAATCATAATTTACCCATCATCCAATCATGAAATAACAAAATTAGTACATGATTAATTACATAATAAGAACAAATAACTTACTTCATCCGCGATGAACTCTATTGAGTGATCAACCACCATTGGCACAACACTATTGACAACGACAAGTTTATTGAATGATGACCCTCTGGTGTGTTTATGTTTGGTATGTCACTACCACACTCATCGAGTGTTGAAGAAGACGTACCTCGACCACCGAAAAAAAATTCATTGATTTCATCCCAAATGGTTCCATCATCAAATAGGGGTTCATCCTATATAGTTTGGCATTACATAACAACAATGGCTCATATCAAATTTGGTAATTAACAAGAAAAATGGAAAAAATTACTCCATTCAGCATCATGTTATCGAGATTATAGGAAAATATCGGCCTTAATTTTCCGTCTGGGTGGTAGTGTATTGACTCTGCAATATTGTATAAAAATAAGTGATATATATTAGCACCATGTTACTAAAAGAAAATGATTTACTTATAACAACTTCGTTCGGTAAAAGAATGCCAAAACACATCATTGTGCTTAGCACTATACTTTCGAAGAAACTGGAACATTAAGTTTTTCCCTTTTATTTTTATTATAAAATGTTTTATAATGTTGAATAAGCATGGGGTTGTTATTATAAACCTCAAGATGACATGTTTTGGTTATTTTCTCTGAGTATGATCCGCCTTGTTGCTTGTCATTGTTGAAAATCCATGGACTTCATATGCCATTCTGAATTACTTTTATGGGACAAAAACCAACTCTAAACACTAATATAATGTTTTTATTTACTAATAGGAGCACCAATGAAGGTTTCTTGCATAAAGTGTCAAACCATTCTTGGTAGGGTTCTACCGAGGGCTTTGAATGGGTGGTGCCCAGTATCAATTCTACTGGTGCCTTTATCAGCACTAATGAAGGTTTCTTGCATAAAGTGTCAAACCATTCTTGGTAGGGTTCTACCGAGGGCTTTGAATGGGTGGTGCCAAGTATCAATTCTACTGGTGCCTTTATCACAACCCCATGTTACTTTTATTATAATGGAGTCAATCTCTCCTCATTAGTGTACACTTATTGGTCAAATCATGTAAATCTATTTCATTGCTTTCTTGTCCCTCATGACATGCTATTTTATTGTTTACACTTATATACGTTTACTTATATAGATAGTTCATCCCTTCTTCTATGAATGTTTTGATTGATTGAGTCTTGGATTCATTGATGATTCCTCATACTATTTATTCATATCAATAGTCATGCTGTCCATTTGAGTGTATAAAATATATTCCCTCAACTCAAATAATCTCCAGTAAGTTAATTAATGCTGGAATGATCATAGCATAAGGAGGTACCAAGGTTAGTTTCCACCTTATTATTTACTTCTCATCATGAATTAATAGTTTTCTTTATTTTTCTTATATTGTCTCAAATAAAAAGTCATATCATAAAAATAATAGAAATCATAATGTGAAATTTTCACATTACTTAGTTAATTACATATTAACTAATGTGATAAAGTATATAAAGTAATGTTAAACGGTATTATGTCGGGAGTGAGTAAAAGCGACGGGATTTGAGTGTATCTCAATTGGGGCACATATGTGGGTTATATTAGGTTGAGATGAGGCTTTTATGATTGATGACTCAGATGATGATTTCTAGTGCACGGTTAATTAAGAATGAGTCAAGATAGTTAAAATTAAGTACCCAGGGGTAGTAACTGGGTTTTGGGGGCTTTTAAGACTATTCGGTACTCGCATAAGGGTATACAAGTGATTTTAAATATGTATTAATACCTAAATTCGGGATTTAGGTTATATATGGGGTTAAAAGACAAAGGGGGTAAAGAGATAGATAGATAGAGGGAGAGATAGATGGAGAGAAGAGAAAGAAGAGGAGAAAGAGAAGAAAGAAAAGGATTGTGGGATTTTTTAGATTAATTCTTCATTAACAAAGGCAAATCAGACCCTACAAATATTAAGGCAAGTGATTAACTTTCTTAGTATTTCATGGTTGTAATTTTAATTCATATTATAGTTGGTGAAATTGAAATTGATTTTTAGGTGGAAATTCACATGTTAAAATGGGTTTTGGGGAAAAGATTTCATAGATTGATTGATGATTATACCATATAAAATCTGAGAATTTAACCCTATATGATATATAAAATCTTTATAAAGAAATATATGATTGATTCATAGAGAAGATGTGATCTTGAACGGTTCTTGTGAGGATTAAAGAAACCTTGAAATTGAATTGAGAAAATTGATGAATCTGGCCAAAATTTTGGTGTCACTTAAAATGCATGCTATTTTCTGTTTACATTGAATTAAAAGATGGACCATATATGAAAAGGAAGATATGGATCTTAAATTTCTAATGAGATTTGAATAAGGTCATCTGGAATTATGTGGAGGGAGTAATAGTAGTTTTAGTAAAGGGTGTTTAATCTATCAGAATATATGAGTTATGCAAATTTTGACGTCACTTCAAATGCATACCATTTTCTTTGTACTGTGAATTGGACTATGGACCATATATGAAGATATATGGATCTTAGATTTCTAATGAGCTTTTAATCAGGTCATTTGAACTGCTATGGAGGGAGTAATAGCTGTTTTAGTAAAAGGCATTTAATCCTGTCAGAATATCTCATTTGTGTGAATTTGTGATTGTTAAGAGTTCTAATGGGATCAAGAATACGAGATTTTTACCTATTAAAAAGGGATCTCATGGGAGAACATTTTTTAAATTCATATAAACTTATTACAAATGGACTTAGGAAGTATAGTAGGCTAGCCGGGGATGGATTCCGTGTAAGAAAATACGTGACTATGCAAATAAATGATCATGGGTAGAAATTAGGAAATCAAGTTAGGATTTTGAGATGGATAGGATAAGTGCTAGGGTAGAATAGCTTGATGGCCATGAAAATAAAATTTAAAGAATTTATTATAAGTAAATGAATACTTGATAAATCGAAAGTCGAGGTAAACTCGGGATTTGTTGGCTAGTTCTACGAGTGACATAAGCATGTTTAACTGGTTTTTATGTATGTATGTATGTATGTATGTATGTATGTATGTATGTATGTATGTACGTATGTATGTATGTATGTATGTATGTATGTACGTATGTATGTATGTATATATGTATGTATATATGTATGTATGTATGTATGTATGTATGTATGTATGTATGTATGTATATATGTATGTATGCATGTATGTATGTATGTATACAAGTATAGGCAGCGTATATATATGTATGAATGGAAGCTGATGGAGTTTCAGGTCGAAGAGCAAGTTTTACTGCAAGTTTCCCATATGAAAGGGGTAATGAGATTCTGAAAGAGATGGAAGTTAGACCCTCATTATATTGGGTCGTTCATAATTACGAAGAAGATAGAAAAAGTTGTGTACTATTTAGAGCTTTTGGACTACCTCGATTGAGTGGATAATGTGTTTCATATTTTTCTATTCCATCCATTTTGTGCCCTAAGGCTACATATCAACATATTGATTTGGTAAGATTGAGTTAGATTTGGATGCTTCATATAGTCACTACACCAAATTTTTTATTTAGTTATTACTTAAAAAATTATTTGTAAGTGTTTGGGACACTTAAAAATTTTACAACGCTTTTGGTCACTTAAAATTTTTGTAAGTGTTCATAACTGATACAACATTGTTAATATAACACATGTTGAAGACTACAAAACACATGATTATCCTATTTATACCATTCTTTATCCCCAAGGTGTTGAAACAATTCCCCCCGCTCCTCTATTTCATTTATTGTGCTCTTTGCCTCTGCCCTCCTCAAAGACTAAACCCTTGACCTCTCCCACAAGATCTCTCTCTTTTTGGTCACCATCGCTCATCACCATTGTCACCGTCGTCGTCTCTCATTATCATCGCCGACCTTCCCCACCAACTCTCTCTCTTCTCATGCAATATGTTAAACACTAATCTCATATTTTTTTCCACACAATTGGTAAGTTCCTTTCTTATTTTTAATTATTTTGAATCATAATAAAGTAATGAAGATTTTACGCTCCTATGTCTTGATTGAGAAATATTTTTCAATTATGAATCAACATTTGAGAAACATTTTCGGTTGTGGTTGCTTCAATTTTGTATTAAATAATGTGGCGTGTGTTATCTCTCTCTCTCTCTATATGTGTATTTTGTTAATTTTTGGTATTTGGTGTTATGCAAGAAAGTTTTTGAATTTGTTTTTGTATTATTTTCAATTTATAGGTCTTTAAAGAAGAATGTGATTTGGGTTATCTACAAACACATACACGCTATTTGTTTTGTATATTATTAGTTATTAAGTGGTTCTTAAATCACAAATTGATGGGATTTGTAGAGTTTTTGATTAATATTGTGAAGTGGGAGTTAATTTGGATTATCATTGTATATTATTTAGTTTGCTAGTTTTTGGTATTTGGTTTTATGTATGTGAGATGAGTACTAAAATTTGATATGATTAGGGATGCAAATTAGGTGTTAAATCGGCTTATCATAACAAATCGTGCAGTTGATATATTTCTGTGGAGTTTAATTTCTTCAATAGTTTGTCCTTCAAATGATTGTTGTTGAGGTTAATTTATCTTTTGGAATAATTTTTTTTTCGTTTCAAGTTTCTGTATTAAATTTTGGGGTTCATCAGATGACTATTAGTGCTTGATTGTTCTTATAATTATTTAATAGTAAAAATATTTTTGTATTCCTTCCATAGCAAATATGGTCTTTACTAGTTTGTTCAATGATAAAATTGTCGTTTCATTATCGAGGATATATATTACTTAATTGTGTTATTTTTATCACTTTGTAACTTTATAAAATATATCATTTAATTGATTTTCCATTGGATTTGCTTGATTATAGAGTGTCGTCACAACTTTATAAAGAGTTGGTGAAAGAACGTGATAGAGGAAAGCCACAATATAAAAATGGGGTTGCTACATTTATCGATTTTGTGAGAAAATGGTGTGGATAAACTATGTTTGCATGTCCATACTGTAAACATGAGAATGGAAAATTGCTCGACCTTGAAGATGTTCATTTTTCATTTTCTTTTTTATGGTATCTTGAAATTATACACATTTTGGCATTTACATGGGGAAAAGGAATATGTCGAGAGGAATGAACTTTCAACTCTGGAAGATGTTGAAAAAAATGATGTTGTGCCTGAAGATCCTTTGTGAAAATAGTTCCCAAACCACAAGGAGTTGAAATACAAGTAAATATATGGTAAGGAGAGTGAGCCATTCTATCTGTCGTGTCCCATGAAACATATAACATTGTATTTTCTGACAAATTGAATAACGTAAAGACAAAACATGGTGTGTTGGACAATAATTTAACCTATATCTTGGGTTTATTTAAGGAGTTTCTTCCCTAAGGAAATTCAACACCAACAAGGTATCCAAATATGGAGAATATAATTAAATAAGTTGGTATGGAATATAAGATTATTCATGCATACAAGAATGATTGTATCTTGTACCAAAAGGAACAAGCAAAGAAGGATAAATGCCCAATGTGCAACTTACCTACATATAAGTTTAGTTTAAATGAGGTGGGTAAAGTATCCAAAAAGACAGTGAGGTATTTTGCATCAATTCTAAAGCTGAAGATATTGTTTAGTATACCCTCGATTGTAAATGAAATGACTTAGCATGCGTTTACGAAATCCATTCTAAATGTTATGCCTCACCCCATTGATTCATCAGTTTGGAAGTCTTTAAATACGAAATGGCTTGACTTTGTTGATGAATCGCGTGATGTTCATCTTGTTATATCTACAAATGGTTTTAATCCGTACGGTAATCTTAGCACCATTTATAGTTATTGGCCTGTTATTATTGCACCTTTAAATATGAAGCCGTCTTTATGCATGAAGAGAGAGTTTTCCATGATGTAATTTTGATATCTGGACCGAATGCACCGGGTAAGGAAATAGAAGTTTATTTGAACCTCTAGTAGGCAAGTTGAAATGTTTGAAAGTGTGACGGCATACGGCTCCCAAAAATAATTTTATATTGAGAGCTATGTATTATGGGTAATTCATGACATTCATGCATATGGCACTTTGTCGAGGTGCACTACTCATGGTTACAAAGCTTGTCCAGTTTGTTCGGATGTAGTCAACTCAAACCATCTTGGAATTAATAAGAAAATTTTCTACCGGGTTCATCGGATATTCCTTCCTCACAATCACAAGTTTAGGTTGGACAAACACAACTTTAACAAAAATGTTGAAGATCGTAAAGCTCCATAATGGATGTCTAGTATTGAGATTGAATGGAGAGTTGCATGCATTAAGTTGAGCATTGGTAAACAAAAAATTACAAAGAAAAGAGAAAGGTCAACAACGATTGTGTGGATAAAAATATCACAACTCCATGGTATCAAAGGTCCATTTTATTTGATTTGTTGTATTGAAAAGAGTATAATGTTCGACGAAATTTAGATGTTATGCACATTGAGTTGAATGTCATCGATCATATTTTGTTGGCTAATTTAGACTTTAATGATAAATCAAAAGATGGAACCAATTCAGTAAAGATATGCTGGCGATGGGGATAAAAAAGAAGTTATGGTTGATCGTAGATGAATCTATCAAAACTGTTAAACCTGTAGCTGCATTCACTTTAAGTAAAGAATAAAATAGTGGTTCTTTTGTACCTTAAATGTGTTAAAGTTGCCGAAGGTTTTTTCTTCTAAATTGAGTAAAAATATGACTTTAGGACCTCTTGGGTTGAAAGGACTGAAGTCTCATTATTATCATGTAATTATGAAACATTTACTTTCGTTATGACTTAAAAATACTTATGCAAACCACAAGGATTTGTTAGTTTCTATTCAGTAGTTAAGCATTTTTTTCAATGTGTTGTGCACTAAGTTAATAAGGAGGAATGTTCTTGATTTAGCTAAAGAGGCATTGTTTGAGGCTTTGAGTGTTTTAGAGAAGTATTTTCCACCAATACTTTTTGTTACAACAATCCACCTCATCATACATTTAGCCGATGAAGCACTAAAATGTGGCCTTTTGGACTTGTTTACTATTGTTTTCATTTATTGAGTGCTTTATTTGGTTAAAATGAGTTTTTTCATATGCAATTTTTTTTATTCATCCCAGACTCTTGTTTGTTGAAAACATTCTTTCCATATTACATCTTTTGTTATTACCAACTTTTCCTCTGTATCCTTTTATTCTAGATGCATCCTTTAGATGCAGTTGATGTTAAAGAACCATTTATAATACATATGTTGGGATCATGGTAATGTTGAATAGTGATTTATATGTTGGGAATTTAATCACAATGCTAAATAGTTGCATTTATCACAACACTGTCTAATAAGACGTGTTTCTATTTATCTTAATTTAACCAACTATTTATTTTAAAATTCTTATTTTAGTTTTGCTGTATGGATTTGTGTTTTGAAAGCAGTATTCAATGTCTATGGAAGGTAATGATGCAAGATAGAAAGTTACTATTGATGAGGATAATCAAGTGGTGGGTGAGAAAAAAGGTACATTTATGTCACAACTTGGGAAGATAGTTTATGATGATTTTCCAATTACATACTGCGATTGGCATAAAGTTTAAGTCAACTACAAAGATAACGTTTGGATTGAGATACTGTTAGAACATAACTAATATATCTATTTATTTGTTCTTTGTCTTTATGAATTATCTCATATTTTAAAAGCTTACTAATGTTTTTCATACTAGGCAAGATATGATCTTCCATCATCTTATAAGCAATAATGTTCCAAAAATATGGGATCTAAATACATGTCATGGAAATCCAAGTTAAGGAGGTTATATCACATGAAGTATACAACGGATGAAGAAAGGTTGGTGAATGTACCTCCCCATGTTAAGTTGGAGTAGTGGAGAGATTTTGTGGAGAATGAGGGCACGAAAGTTGCCAAAAAGAAAAGCGAATTAGAAAAATCTAATAGATCTAAAATTAGGGTTACAAGCACTAAAGGGCCCAATGGTCAAGACCAAGTCCGATACAAACTTGTAAATACACTTTTTTTTTCAAACTTGGTATTTATTCTCGATGAATTGTATTCTTGTAATCGAATGTTTTCTTATTGGTGAATTGTATATTTGTAGAAAAAAGGTCGATAATCCAAATGCCAGCTATAGTCCCACCAATGACAACTCCCACTCTAATCCTAATGCCAATATCACACGTGTTGATTTTTGGATAGCCATCCAATCGAGGGAAAATGGGACAGTCCCGGATAGTATTTCTTGAAGCATGGTAAGTGTTTGCAAACAATAATGATCTGATAGTATAAAGTATATGATTAGTTATGTTCAATGATTTGCTAATATTTTTATTACATAATGTATTATCGTTGAAGGTGAAAGTAAAGAATGTTGATATTAAAAAAGGGTATTGACCAATCCTAATCAATGGAAACTAATGCACTATCTCAAGTATTTGTCATGGACAAAAGGTAACGTACTCAAGGTATGGGGTTCAGTATCACTATCGTCTATTAAATATTCTATGACAATCTTGGTTCGGCTTCAAACAGAAAAAACTAAAAATCAAGGCATGAACGGTAGATTGAACACAATGGAAACATCTATGAAAGGCATGGAAAACACACTTGCTGACTTGGTTTCATTTGTAAAGTCTAATATGGGGAAGAATCACTCCAACTCCACAAATGGAGAAAGTGTCGTACATGTAACCTATGGTTCATCTAATGCTTACTAGAATATGGTGTATCATATGAGATTAAAGGTATGAATGGTAAGGCAATTGCTAAGGGAATGATAGATGCAGTTGTTCAGGAAAAAGTGCACTCGCATCTATGGTGTGCGAGTGCGCTTTTTCCTGAACAACTGCATCTATAATGTTAGTACAATACCTATTGACATTGTTTAAGCATAAAATTTTATTGTTTCAGCAATATAGTACCTATTGCTGAAATAATATTGATAGGTACTATATTGCTAAAATTTCAATGTTGGGACTGTTATATAATTGCTGAAATTTCAGTGTTGGGATTGCTGGAATTTGTATGGTTTCCATATGTACGAATTGTAATATAAAATTGTCTCTTTCTGCCCAAAAACTGTTAAGACCTTTTAAAATGTTAGTTGTTAATGGGTTAGGGGTGGGGGTGGGGATGGGGTGGGGGGTGGGGGGTGAGGGTAGGGGGTAAGGGGGTTTCGAGTCACACACGTTACAACATAGGATTTAAAATTAATGGGTTAAATATATATATATATATATATCTGTGTGTGTGTGTGTGTGTGCATCAATCTTACCCTTCCAATGAAGAGACTATTATCCTATATGAACACATGACGCTTAAGTCAGAATGGAACAATATGATAAAGCAATGCCACCTTTTTGTCGTAATATATATTCAGCCTTTTTTGATGTTCTACAGGACATTGCAAATACCGATCTTGATCCAACAAACCCTATTAGGCTTGGAATGGCTCTCAAATTTTCTGTGTTCTACTATGACAGTTGGTGTGTTCTTTTGTGCCATTGAATGTGTTACATCAGTTGGGCTATTAAAGTTTGTAGGACTGTGGGGGAATGTTGAGAGCACTATTAATTGTCAAAGTAGTTCCAATTGGATACATATGCTCAAATCAAATCTCATAGGTAATGAGGGTAAGCTCAATCCCTTAGTTTGAGATTCCACAATGCTTAAAACTATAACTACAGAAAACATGGATACTTGCTATATAACTGAATTTAATATATTAAACTTATTCTTCACTTTTAGAGGACTACATCGATAAGGGCAATCGTCAAAATTCAATTTAGAACATATTATATCAAGCCACCTGCATGATTCATACAACACACTGCTTATTATAATGAAAATGATAAATATAGAAATATGTGGGGAGTATATCAATAATTTCTCATTTGACTCATTCTTACAAAATATTATGTCAATTTATTTTTGTATTTAGGATTGTGCTCCCCAAGTATTAAACGATTCAATAACATTCAATAGTACAATGGTGTTAAGGACATTATCATTTGGGTTAGATTTACATTAAAACTATATTCTCATTTGGGTTGATTTATTGGTGCTAAATATTTGTTTATTTAGTGCTAAATTTTTATTACGAGGCCATTGTGATCGAAGTGATTTTTTTTATTTGCATTGACATTTGTAACTGTTTAAAACCATTACTATATTCACTCATTTGTAACAATTTTAAACAGCCACTAAATATTATATTTGAGTAAAATTTTATAACTCTTTTTAAACTGTTAAATTATGTTAATTATTTATAGTGGTTCACAAACGTTACAACTTCAATTATATGGTTACCACTTGTAACGATTACAAATCGTTATAATTGGGTAATTAGTAACGGTGTAAAATCGTTATAAAATGTCAAACAGTAGCGATTCATAACCATTATAATGTGTTAATTAGAGCACCCATACATCTGAAATATTAAACAAATGAACCACTATTAATTTTCATTTATAACGGTTTAGAACTATAACAGATAAATTATAACCCTCATTTTTATAAGAGTTTGAAACTGTTACAAACATTTTTTTAAGTGTTTAAAACACTTATGAAATAACATTTTGGTGTAGTGAGTGAGAAGGCATTGATTATTTTGGATCGACGAATTCAGAAGTTGCGCTCTAAGGAGACACCACCAGTGCGTGTGTAGTGGAATCATCCCAACGAGGAGGAATTCACTCGGGGGTGCGAGGACCTGATGAGTCAACAGTGTCGCCATCTATTTCACTCATGTATATAAGTTCTTAGTATATTATTAATATTCAATATGAGGGGATTATTCTGATTTATTCTAATATAAGGAGATTATTTTGACTCAGTCTGAGATTAGAGATTATTTTGATTCATATACATATGAGCAGATTATTTTGACTCATTTTAATACGAGGATATGCTTTTGACTCATTCTTATATGAGGAGATAGTATGAGTCATTTTATATGAGAAGATAGTTTGACTCGTTCTATATGAGGATATAGTTTCTAACTCAGGTTGTATGAGATAATATAATTTTTTGACTCAATTAAGTAAGAAATTTATTATGAATACCGAGGAAGGAATTCTTTTTTGTCAGGGAGAAAATTATAATACTCCGTAAATTTGAAAGAATTCAATAATTAAAATAATTAGTTAATTCGAATTTTTTAGATTTTATTAGTTCGAAAATTTTTGTGAAAATTTTAAATAACTTTATTTAAATAAAAAATGAAGTTTTATTGTTTTTAAATGGACAAAATAATTTTTTATAAGAAACTTTGAAAGTAATTTGGAGTTGATTAGAGTTTGGGTTTTAATTCCGAAACTCATAAAATTTAAAATGTTAAAGCTTTTTTATATTATTATTTGAAAACAAAGTAATGTAATTAGTTGGGTGGATAAGGCAAATAAGAGAATTGAAGCATACTTGGAGAGGAAGCTAGGGTTAAAGACAAAAGAGTAAAAGCTTAAGAAATAAAGAATTAATATAAAAACTAAAAGAAACCCTACTACCTCTAAAACCTCAAAATCTAACTCCTAACTCACAAATTATCTCTTTTCTATTCTAAACAAAAACCTTACAACTTTTGGAAGAATAAATTGATTATTTTTATCACGGGGACTCTTTTACACATCACTGGGCGTTTTTTTACACAAATTGGGGATTTTGAGGGGCAATTGCAAGGGATTTTCCAAAGGAATTTCTTCTATATTTCTTTTGGGATTTAGTATTAATCATTCGAGACAAGATAATTTCACTCTTTCCTCTCATAGTGTGAAAATCGATTTCTACCTAAATAAGTTTTTATAAATTATAAAAATGGTGTTGAATAAATAGAGTTATTTAATATATGAAAAATTGATGTTTTTTGTAGATAAATGAATAACCTAATTCTTGAAATTTCTTTTGTAGTTTAAATTAATTTACGAACCCTTGAAATTTCATGTTTAACTTAAATTATTTTAATGAAATTGAGTATAGAATTATATATTCCATTTTAGTTGTTCCTATTTGAATGGAAGGGTGAATTTTACTTCAATACATTACTAATCTTTGATTTTAGACTTCTATACAATTTTGTTTAAAAATTGGACTTTAATACAAAATGTAAAAAATGTGTTCACCTTAACTGACGGGTAGCTTTTTTTATTAAAATAATTCAAACCCCCCCAAAAAATCTTAAAAAGAAAAATAAAGAAAATATCTTAAAAGAATATACAACAAAAAAATACCGAAAAATAAAAAAATAAAAATATAAGGAAACAAGGAAAAAGAAAAATATCTACCCCTACCCCCCGCCCTTTAAAAAAAATATATTCAAATCGATTTCAATCTCCCCCCCATCCCTGACCCCACATCTACCCGTCTTTGCCCCCATTAGCGCACACACTCTCACAACTAACCCCCCCCACCATCACTACCGCGACCATAACCTAAAAATATTGGCATTTGAAATCTATTTGTTTTTAAATTTTTTATTGGCTTTGAGATTTGAAATCAATTGTGATTTTGTTTGTTGGCTTAGATTTGAAATCGATTTATTATTATTTATTGGCTTCTATTTAAAATTGATTTATGGGTTGTAGATTTGAAAGAAATTATAGAGTTTTTCCAGTCGGATGTGAAGGATTTGCCGGAGTTGGGGTTGCACCCAATGGGTGGTTTGAATGGGTGTGAGGTTGGCTTTGGTCGAATGGGTGGTTTGGATCGTGAATGGGCTATTTTGAAGGCGACTTAGATTTGTGTGGTGGCCGAGGGTTTGGGGGAAGGTGGAGGATGGGTGGAGGCGGAGGGTGACGACATTTTTTGTGGTTTTTAATTTTCTTTGATTTGTATGGTTTTTGATTTTTTAATATTAAAACATATTTTTTCTTTACTTTTTTTAATTGATTATTTCAATAATTTTAAATTCTTTTAATTAAAAAAAAGTCACATTCCAGTTCACATTGATACTCTATTGACGATTTTGTATTAAAATCTAATTTTTAAACAAAATTGTATTTAAGTTTTTAAATCAAAGATTAGTAATGTTATAAAGTCAAATTTACCCTAAATGGAATCATGTGGTAGACCATTTCTTTACATGTAATGACATATTTCCCTTCGAATTTTAATGTAACGATTTGTTATCGCATTATATATTGAAAGCTCATAAGTATATATGAAAGGTAAATTTTGTAAGTATGGATGACTTTAATAACTCCCCTAGAGCATATTTGGGGAGTGTTGGGTCATAGAATTTCGTTTTAAGAAGAAAATAATGATTTAAATTATGGCCTTGGGACAGGAGGTGTACAAAGTTCTTTCTCGATGACTTTGGTTTCGTGCACCGTGCGAACGATTGTAGTTTTAACCATGCGAACAAGGCATGCAAACAACTGAATTTTTACCATGCGAATGGTAGTGTGTAAACACATAAAATGTGATACCGTGCACACGAATCCAGTGGAGTTTGTAATATAAGTACATTTAAAGACTTGTTTGAAATCTTTTAGAATTTCCCCTTTACTTGATAAATTCTTCTTATATGGTAAATATTGGAGTTTAACGCATCCCACATAGCTATTAAAGATACTTAACTTGAGTTATATGATACCGTTAAGGGTGAGGTAAAAATTATCTATTTTAATAATTGCGAAGTTCATTATTTATACTCGTGATTTATAATTTTACTATTCGAGTGCATAGTTATTATCTTGTTATGGCGGGCCTGACCCGTCGAGTTGTTACAAGTGCTCCAGGGTACCAGACTTAGCTTTCTTTGAGGATTACTCATTCGTTACATCCAACCACTACCGATTTTGATTTCATAGTTGTTGGAGCTACCCTTAGCTCTATATTTCATTTATATTTCATTATGTCGAGGGATGAGAGGGTTATCTTAGCATTGTACTCGTTTGGATTGAAAACGGTATTACATTGGAATTTTGGCATGTAATCGATGTGTTAGGCAATTCTCTTATTACTTAGTGGTGGTGGTTGATTCTATCTATTATAATTTGAGGTTTTACATATCGCCACTCCTTTGTGATTATCATTATTCATTGTTTTCCTACTTCATGCCAAATATAGTATTTAAATTGTTTTGATAACCATAATAATTAATAAATATACTTTATCAACCTAATTATTAAAAATTATGAGGTGTCATAACGGTGTGGCAGTGTTAAAGTTTATGGGAGGGGATAAGGCACCGAGGTTTGATGGATTCTCGATGGCTTTCTTCCAGTAGTGTTGGTCTGTAGTGCGTGAAGAGGTTTTGAACTTCTTTGGGGACTTTCATGATAAAGGGAGTTTCCAGCGATTCATCAATGCTTCCTTCATTGCTTTGATCCCCAAAAAGGAGGGAAGGTGGATGTGAGGGACTTCTAGGCAATTAGTTTAGTAGGTATCATTTACAAATTATTGGCTAAGGCGTTATCGATGAGACTGAGGAAGGTTATTGACCCCGTTATTATCGAGACCCGGAATGCTTTTGTAAGGGGAATGCAAAATTTGGATTCAACTTTGGTGGCTAATGAATGTGTGGAGGCGAGACTAAAAAGTTTCGGATCTTGTGCATAAATTAGATATTAAGAAGGTGTATGAACATGTGAAATAACATTTTTTATTAAATTTTCTTAGAAGAATGGGGTCTAGCTAAAGCTAGCATTTGTGGACGGAGTGGTGCATTTCCACTATTAAGTTTTTGGTGTTGGTAATTGGATCATCGATGGGATTTTTTTTCTGGTTCACGGGGGTTACGATAGGGGGTCCACTCTCGCCTTTTCTTTTTCTTATAGTGAGTGGGTGGGTGGGTGGGTGGGTGGGGGGGGGGGGGGGGGGCAGACTTTTGTCTAGAGAGGTGGAGGCCGGTAGGTTGAGCAGTTTTGAGGTGGGGGGTCAGAGAGGTTTTGTGTCGTGTTTCTCATCTCTGATTTGCCGATGATACTATTATTTTTTGTGGAGGTAGCAGAGGCTTAAATGATAAGTCTTAAGTACATTTTAATGAGTTTAGAGGCTATTTCAGAGTTACATATCAAAGTGGGGAAGTGTGGGGTGATTTTGGTAGGGAGATTGTGGGGGCCAATGCTCTAGCTGAGTGGTCGGGTATAGTGTGGGTTATCTCCCGTCTACTTATTTGGGTCTCATGTTGGACGTTTCGTTCAAATCTAAGGCTATATGGGATCAGATTATTGAGAGGGTGCAGGGGAGGCTGGCTGGTTATAAGAAGAGTTATTTTTCTAGAGGGTGGATATTGACATTAATTAAGAGTACCATTTCTAGTATATTATTACCTGTCTAGTCTTCTGTTACTAGTCTCCATTCGTGGGCTATTGGAGAGGTTGATGTGGAACTTCTTGTGGAGTGGGAATGAAGATGTATTCAAGAATAGTTTGGTGAGTTAGGAGGAGATGTGCAACCCGGTGAGGGAGGGAGGGGTGGGGGTAATAAATTTGGATTATTACAATAAATCCCTCTTGAAAAGTGGTTTTGCAGGTTCTAGGCTGAGTAAGACCGGTTATGGAGAAAGGTGGTAATAACGAGGTTTAGGTTAGGTCACAAAGGATGGGGGTCCGGTGAAAGGAGATTCCCACATGGGGCGGGGTTGTGGAAGCACATTATAGGGGGATGGAGGGAGTTTCTCAGTCTAACCTCCTTGCGCACGGAGAATGGGGAGAGGGTTAGATTTTGGAGAGACATTTGAGGGGGGCGGGGCAGGGTGGGGGGATAGATCTTTAGAGGTTATGTTCCTAGCATTATTCTGCATTGTGATTAAGAGGGAAGGATCGATGGAGAGACATATCTGGCATGATGGAGATAGGAGGAGGTGGAATCCTAGGTTTATAAGGAGACTCGGGGATTGGGAGTTGGAGAAAGCAGATGAACTGATTGATTGATTGGGTGGGATGGACTTTCTTCAAGTGGGCGATGATTATGTGTGGTGGAGGGGTAGTAAGAAAGGGATTTTCTCGGTGCGGTCTTATTATACGGATTTGATAAGAAGGGGTGGGGTAAATTTCCCTTGGAAAAGTATATGGAGTACGCGGGCTCCACCAAAAGTGATTTTTTCGTATGGACAACAGTGAAACATACAATCATGATATTAGATGGGCTTATGAAGAGAAGATGGCTCTTAGCGGGCTTATGAAAAGAAAATGGCGCTTAGCGAGTCTGGATGCGAAAGCAGACAAACGATATGGAAAATTATTTGTTATTGCATTGTTAGGTTATTATGAGATTATGGAAGGTCATTTACTCCATATTCAATGTGAGATGGGCGTGTGCTAAGTCTTTGAGAGAGGATATGACAACTTGAATTTATATGGTGGGTGAGGGAGGTATGGGCCATGTGGAAAATGACTCATTTATGAATTTTTAGACGATTTGAATTGAGAGGAATCGGAGGCACCTCAAAGGTGAAGAGATCAAGCCGGCTAGACTTCGATAAATCTTCTAAGCTATTTGCATGCATGGTACAAGGAGGAGTCACGCTCCTCGCTCCAATATTTGTTAGGTTTTTGGGTGATTTGGGTATGAGGAAATGATTGTTAGTTTTCAAAGTATACTCTAGTGAAGTTGGGAGGTTGAGAGGGTTTTTGTCTCCTCATCTATTTTTTTGGTTTTTGGTCTCCAAACCTTTGTATATCCCTTGTATATGGGATTCCGCCCGTTAGGCATGTTCTTTTTATATACTTTACTTATAAAAAATTTGTGGCCTAGGCGGCCCTATCCTTATCTGATAATTAAAAGAAGAAAATTGAGATCTAAACCAACTATTAAAATTAACAAAAATTAGGATCTAAACCAAGTTCAAATCCTGCTAAAATAGAAACGTAATTATTGATGTAAAGAATAAGAATAAGAGCACACATTTGATCTAATTAATATTTGTATAAAATGCATCTCAGCATCAAGAAGAATAAAGCCTAAGTAAGAACAATCACCAATAACCTCACATTAAACTGTATAATAACTAAAAACAATCATCACCAAACTCTTATTAAAACTGTACAGACACTATAGAACTCTTTGATAGAAAAATAAAGAAAACTACAATGATTAAAAGACATCCAAATGCATATATATAAAAACTAAATGGCCTTATACTCTATTCAGTAGTGGTGATATGGGGGCGCTTTTAACATATTGAAAAGTTCACTTTTGTTCAAAGCTGACATGGAGGGTCTTGGTCCTTCTATTGTTTTTATTCATTTGATCTCTTGACAGAACATCATATACAAAGTATTTAAGATTAATAAGTAACTAAGAAAGTACAAGACTACAATCTAATTAATCTTCTTTTTGTTCTTTCCAACTGACGATGAATTGGTGTCACATATCTTAAACCACCCTTTCCAATTTTAGAATTCTGTTAGCTTGAATAGTGGGTTCTTTTGGCTATAACTAGAATATCAAATTTATTCTAATGGTGAGACTCAAACTAAAGAAATATTGACATTTTGTCATAATTTGGTACAGTTAATTAATATAAGAACAATGACACGCATTGAATTATACTTGGGTACCCATTTGGCACTGCAGTGAGTGAGGTTAAATGCACTTTTAGTTTGGAATGTCGTTATTTAAAGTGTTTCTGCAATATTAAATAAATATTTTTTTGTACTTAACGAATGACCATTTTATATCCTTCTCGTATTTAGGTTGTGTAGTGTCACACTATTATAAGTGCCCCCTGTTTAGAGTAATTTTTTTTTTTTATGTCCTTTGTCAGGTTTGTTTCATGTGGGATTTGTCTGTCCATCATTTAATTGATTCACCTCGTGCATAATCAAATTCTCGTCACTGATTACGTAAGTGTGTATATTGTGTCAACCTATTAATAAATTGAGCCTAGCTAGACCAATTGCACTGTAAATTAGACTTTAGCTTTACATTATTAGAGCATCCTCAAGATTTGTAAAGTTGACTTCTTAAAAAGTCTTTTTATCTTTTGCTGGACACGCCTATACACAACGGTGGAAAAATAGAAATGCAAATCACTTCCTACGAACTTATGTTGTTCGTAGGAATGATTTTTTTTTCTTTTTACGAACATTTGTTCGTAGGAATTTGTTACGAACAAATGTTGTTCGTAAGAATCCAAATATATAATAAATATTATTATTTATATTTTCTACAAACTTTATTTGTTCGTAGAAATTTTTACAGACAAATGAAATTCGTAGAAAGCATTTACAAATACAACTAGTGTTCCGTAAATCTACCAAACGGTTATCATTTTCTTTACAAATTTTGCAAGCTATCATTCATCACTGTAACACTTCCAATTTGTATCTTTACAAATTATGTTGACATTTTGCATCACTATTACAGATGCTCTTAGAAGTTTTGCCACTCGTGCAGCTTATAGAAAAATTTAAATTTTATTTTTCTCTTAGAAAAGCTTCTGGGGTGTCTATAAAAAAGTCTTTAAACTGGAAGTCATTAAGAACATTGTATGCCAATCTCACGAAAAGTTTTATAACTAAATAATTGCATAGATTGACGAAAAATTGATGCTTGGTAAATCTCATTCAGATCTTAAATCATATGAACAATTGACGTTTTTGTTGATGTATCTACGTTCAAATGGATATATATTAATCACATTAATTCAAATAATTTAAAATTTTCATGAAGACGTGTTTGTTGACATATCTACATCCAGTAAAAGAAATTAAATTGTCATTTATTGTTCTTATTTAAAAAATCACAATAACATATATTTATTTTTCACACGACATCTAAAATCCCGCTCAAAAGACGAAGGACAACAATTAAAATATTGCTAAATTATATAGACACATAAACGCTTAATGTTAACGTGCTTATAGTCGAGTTTTGCACAAATCAATGCATAAAAATGCATGTACCGTGATGGCATTCAAAGCATCTAAATATCTCATGATGGCATATTGTTTGTTATTGTATCTTCATTTAAAAGCTATTGAATTTAAAAAAAATATGACAGCCAACATTAATCTTATATGTTTACTTTGAAGTACCGCTCAAAAAACTTAGGGGAGAAAATAAAATATTGCTAAAATTATTTATATACAAAAACACTTTAAGCTAGCGTGATTATACTTTGTTAAGATTTACAATGAAAAATTGTGCACGCAAAATTTGAATCATCCAACCTCAAAGATAATAAAACAATAATCATGAAAAGCCCTTAGAATATGATTTGTGTAACAAATGCTCCATTTGGTTGGCTGTTTTTGTCTAAGCAAATGTTAAAAAGTTGACAAATATAAAAATTTATTTATTTGAGTGAGAAATATTTACGAAACAAATTTGCCAACTTCTTAAACGGTTTTAATGTTTTAAAAAATAATTTAAAAACTTTTTAAATAATTAATAAAACTATTATAAATATTTAAAAATTATTTTGTAATATTTAAAAACTGTTTTTAATATTATGAAAAATTGTTAAGAAAATGTTTTACAAATTTTTAAAAGCCGTAGCATAAAAATATTGTAAAAACTGTTTTTAACACTTTTAAAAACTGTTTTGCATATAATATAAAAACAGTTTTAAAGATTGAAAAAACAATTTTAAATAGTTAAAAAAATTGTATTGAATATTTAAAAATTGTTTTGTAATATTTTAGAAACTGTTTTTAATATTATAAAAAATTGTTAAGAAAATGTTTTACAATTTAAAAAAAAAAACGTAATATAAAAATATTGTAAAAACTGTTTTTAACATTTTTAAAAACTGTTTTGAATATAATATAAAAACAGTTTTAATGTTTTAAAAAACTATTTTAAATAATTAAAAAAACTGTTGTGAATATTTAAAAATTATTTTGTAATGTTTTAAAAACTGTTTTTAATATTGTACAAAATTGTTAAGAAAATGTTTTACAATTTCTTTTAAAAACCGTAATATAAAAATATTGTAAAAACTCTTTTTAACATTTTTAAAAACTCTTTTGTATATAATATAAAAACAGTTTTAAATTAAAAAACAATTTTAAAAACTATTTTAAATAGTTAAAAAAACTGTTGTGAATATTTAAAAATTGCTTTGTAATATTTTAAAAACTGTTTTTAATATTATAAAAAATTGTTAAGAAAATGTTTTACAATTTTTTTTAAAAACCGTTACATAAAAATGTTGTAAAAACTGTTTTTAACATTTTTGAGTATAATATAAAAACTGTTTTTAAATAAACTAATTGGATTGACTTTAATTTCGCCTAAGTGTTGTTTGATAGTCTCATGTGAAAAAATTAAACAAAATTTATCACGACAAATTTTGCCATGCCCACTCTTTTGTCCATTATCAACCAAACGGACCTAAGGGTCGTGATAACATGTGCTCTAAGGGCACACATTAAGAACTAAAAAATAATAGGGATAGAATTACGATATACATTTAATAGAACATAAATACTCATGTAAAACTATTATACTTATTATTTTCAGACTCACATGTTATCATTTTTCAAATAATTAAATATTAATTAAAAATTTTATCGTGATAAATAAATCTTATCACACATGACAAAACATGATAAAGTCAAATAAAATTGGGACATATACCAAATAGTCCCTCAAACATTTTTTAATACTCATTTAGTTCAAGCCTTTTTATTTTGCCTCAAAAAGTCCTTTGCCACATATTTTGAAAAGGGAGTGCCGCTGGCGCGGACCTCTAAAAATAAGAGAATATTGAGTGCTTGAGGGACTAAATGGGTTAAACTAAAAATATGTGTCCTTTTTAAAAAATATATATTTATAGTAGGGACTATTAAATAATTGACCCAATAAAATTTATGTGTCATGATAAAATTTATTTCATAATGCTAAGGGAGACTTTAGAATAAGGAAGCACTATGCTTTTTTAAGCCGTCGGATTGGTCAACTTGTTCAAATATTTGTAATGAAGGAAAAGCGAGCTTTGACTGAATATTAACAATTCGCATTAGTGTATAAAGTCCTAAACCTTTTATGGTGCCAAACAGAACTTTAGAAAAAAGAAACAATATTTCTACCTTTGCCTTTATCCCATGCTCAATCCAGTGTTTGTGCATTTCGCTGGTCACCATCCACCATTGGAAAAATAAAAATAAAATAGTATAAAGTTATCCCAGTCAATTTCCATTTATAAAAGCCAATGCTCAATTCATTGATAATTTGGGGCACAAGATCTTTAGCATGCTATTCCACCAAATAATGACTCCGTACTAAATTCATTGATAGTTTGGGGGTTTTCTCGTTTTGTTCTTTCTTTCTATAGCTTAGTGGAAGTAGGAGCTGTCCATAAAAATTGAGGGTACACTTCTGCACGAAGAGATTTATACATACTTTTTTCTTCTAATAACGTTACTGGCAATTCATCGAGAAGTTGCCTAAGGTTACTTTTGGCTGGGTCATGATAAATACATTAAAAAAATATTTTTAAAATATCACATAAAAATTAAATTTAAATTTTACTATTCACATCCCAAAGTGTTATACCTTTTATTTTCTTTAAAATATCTAATATACACCAAACTAAACAAAAAATTACACACAAACTAACACCACATAATCTAAAACACCACAATAAATAAAAATTAAACAGATTGCACTTCCCATCGAAAGTTTCAAACCCACGGTTAACCCTAACCAAAATCATCTTCACCATTTCTTTCAAAATCTCAATTTTCGTGTGTTTGTTGTGTTGTTGTGGTTATTTGTTTATATACAGAAATCAAGGATAAATGTGCTACATTACAATGGTTGAGGAAAAGAAAGTTGTTGATCAAGCTTTCCAAATTCAGAATATTCAATGCTCGTTTGATGATTTTGAGGTATTAAAACACCTCTACACACTATATAATATGTAAAACAACATTTAAAATGATGATAAGATTAAAAAAACAACGAGGTGACTACACTTATGGCTGCCTGTCGCCGTAAGGGACAATCACTTTCGGTCACAAGTTTCCGTAATCTGTCCCACGGTTATAGTTGGCCGTGGAATGATAAATGGCGATTTCACTTGGTCGTGGTTTTATTGCCACAGTTTGACTTGGCCGTGATAAGTGCCCCATGGGTTGACATGGTCGTGGTTTTATAGCCACGGTTGTAGTTAGCCGTGGTTTTATTATTAGATATAAAATTTCAATATAGATATGAAATTTAAATAGAGATATACAATTTCAATATAGATATAACATTTCAATATAGATATAATTCATGTAGCGGTTGTCTATTTTAATTGAATTTTGTTATTATATTGTCAATTCTTTTTGTACTGATTATTGTATTATCATTTCAGTTAGATGACTCGGTACTAGATGATATATTTTGGCAAGATATATACAATCTCATTGTATCGAATGTATCTACTCAATGTGCTTTCACCGAAAAAGCGAATATGCGTGAACCGAATATGAGCGAAAGCAACAACATCAACCTCGCCCAAATATTTGCGTGATTTGTTTCCAGATTTCACATCGTCTCTAGTTAAAAACCATATTACATAGTTAAATTTTAACACTTTGAGATATTTAATGTATGACATTATTGTATGACATAATTTGATTGTATGCATTCTTAGGATGCGAAAATAGAAGAAGGATTGGATATTAACGCGATTAATCAAGACCATATAACCGAATTTACCACTGAGGAGGCATGTTTAGTTTATTTATATTGTACTCAACACTATTTTACATTTATACTTGAAATCTCCATTTAAACTTTCCTTTCATTTAACAATGTTCGTCTTGAACAAATTTTTAATGACTGGACAAGATGATTGATTGGTGTCAACAAGTTGGTCGCAAGCTTCATGCGGTCGTGATAATTCTGAAATTCAACAAGGCCAGTATAATCTGCAAGGGTAGGGTCGTACTTGGTTGTGAGCGAAGCGAGCTTCATAGACCTAAAAAGGACAAGGTGTTAGACAAGAAGAGGAAGCGTTCTTTCGGAATGCAAAAATGTGATTGCCCCTTTTGATTGAAAGGTGTTCCCCACGATAATGGCCGTTGGGGGGTTGAAGTTGTCTGTGGGCTACACAACCACGAGGTGTCAAAATCACTTATTGGGCACCCATATGTCAGTCGACTCTCTCAAGAAGAGTGGAACATTGTTTTTGAGATGATAAACAATGGGGTGGACCCGAAGGAAGTACTTCAGACATTAAAAAAGAGGTTCGAGTACAATTGTTCTTCCATACTAACAATATATAATGCTAAAAGCAAAATGAAGAACGTTGAGATGTAAGGTCGCACCGCCATGCAACAGTTGATGCATTTGCTCGGTAAGAAGAACTATGTCCACTGGCATCGAAGGAATGAGCAAACCATTGTGGTGGAGGATTTATTTTACGCTCCCACCTCTTGCCTGTTGGTGAAATGCTTCCCGAGTGTGCTTGTGATCGATTTCACTTACAAGACCGATCGGTACAATATGCCATTATTTGAGATGATTGGGGTCACCTTTATCGAGCAATATTTTTTCATTGCATTTTCATTTATGAAGAGAGAATGAGGAGAATTTTGGATGGGCTCTACAACATTTGCGGTCATTATACGATCCAGAAGCTTTGCCGCAAGTTGTTATCTCCGACAAACAACAATCTTGTCTAAACGCTTTGCCAAACATGTTTCCACTTTCCACCATTCCACTATGCTTATTCCATGTACAAAACAACATTGAAGGTGCATGTATGAAACACAACATTAAAGACCAGGACAAGAAGGTATTCATATAAGGTTGGATTAGGGTATTAGAGTGAGGGAATACGAATGAATTTTAGAATGCATGGCTGGCTTTCACAAAAATTGGCAAGAATACCCGAACATGGTTGGGTCTATACAAAAGAACTGGACGCCTTTGCATTTTCAGTTCACGCATGCATGGACTAATCGCTCTGTCCACCGGGGCAATCGAACCACTAACAGAGCGGAGGGTGACCAACGCAAATAAAAAAACATTTAACAAATAACATCGATTTGTTTGCGACGGTGTGGAAGGGTATGGACGCATTGCTTGACCATCAAGTAACTCAAATTCAAACTGAGTTTCAGAAATCACTGCAATCCACCAATCATGGACATAGTGACGCGTTGTTGCAAGAGATATGTGGTAGGGCATCACACTATGCATTGGATCTAATTGTTGTTTGTAAGGACATATTTCTCATGTTCGTTATTGTATATTTGTATATGTCGTACGCCGTTACATTTGGCACGTCTCTACACGATCTCACACGACGACCTAAATCCGAATTTTTGGAATCAAGTATTCATTATCTATAACATGTGTCCCTCATCTGCCTCAACGACTTCACGTTCCATGATTTTAGGCTCGTAATACAAGTGGTACGCAAGAGAAGTCAAAACGGTGAAACAAGTCACGATAGGAAAGTT
Organism: Sambucus nigra; assembly: GCA_949130495.1. Taxonomy (NCBI): domain Eukaryota; kingdom Viridiplantae; phylum Streptophyta; class Magnoliopsida; order Dipsacales; family Adoxaceae; genus Sambucus; species Sambucus nigra. Next base: position 502,374,048 of record OX422209.1, read on the forward strand.
CAAGGGTAATTTGGTAATTTTATAGCCACCATACGGAGGATCGGTCAACTGGAAAGTTGAAGAGCTTGCCACAATAAAGATACTGGAAGAAACGACACCTCAATCTGAGCTAAGGTGAACAAGTTATGGCCCGCTGAAAATAGAGATAATTCCAAGAAAAAATCTTAGAATTTTGCTAGTGTTTAAAGCCCCTTGACCAACGATTTTTCACTAACTGAGGGCCAAACCGATTCGGGGGGTGAACCGATTCGCAGGGTACCCGAACCGGTTCGGGTTACCTAACGCTGGATACAGTTCAAGATTTTTAAAACTCTTTTTGGTTTCCCTATAAAAGCCAACTTCGGGGGAGTTATTTCATAAGACGTTTTTGAGAGTTCTATCTCCTCAAGTCTTCACCCTTTTGAGTTCCCAAACTCATGTTTTGATTCACACAACTTTACCAAATCTTTGTGAATCCGTTTGCAATCCAAGAACACAACCTTGTATTTTTTCATACTCTTGTGGAGAAGACCGCCCTTTTTCTTCATTGCTGCCCTCCTGGAAAGGGAAAGTTCCAGCCGTCGACTACATAACCATTGCCTGCGGGTATTTCTGTGTCATTTTATTTTTACTGTAATCCGTGTAACCGTTCCTTACAATATTATAGTAAAAATAAAAGGTTTTGCCCCTTTGGAGGATTTTTCCTCACATGTGTGTGTTTGAATGTTCTTGCATGTTTCATCATCCTATTCAATCACACCTAGATGCATGTTTAGGACTTAATTGATAAAAATTGAGTTTAATTAAATAATATCTCTATTTGAACGCACACGCACTCTTCTCAAATTGGTATCAGAGACAATTACACAACTTTACCATGTAATTTTTCGCAATTTTTTTCTAAGATATCAATTTTCTGAAAAATTGATTTTTTGAAAAAGAGCGTGTTCATAATGGAGAAATTATCTAACAAAATGCCAGCTTTGACGGGACAAACTATGCATACTGGAAAGCCCGCATGAGATCTGCATTAAAAGTCATTGATGAACGTGTCTGGATTTTCGTTAAAAGAGGGTGGACTCCTCCCTCCGTCACTATTAATAACGTGATTAGTTTAAAACCTGACACTACATGGACTGAAGAAGAATTTAAATGGTCATCTTTTAATTCTAAGGGTTTAAGTGCTATTTCTGGGTCTGTCACACCTGATGAGTTCAAACGCATAATGACGTGCACCATATCAAAAGAGGCATGGGATGTTTTGCAACTTACCCATGAAGGTACTAATGCTGTGAAAGAGTCGAAACTATAAAATTTAACAACTCAATTTGAAACAATCACCATGCTTGAATCAAAATGTTTTGATGAATTTTATGCTAGACTGTCTGATATAGTTAACACTAGCTTCAATCTTGGTGAACACATTCCTAATACTAGAGTTGTTAAAAAGATTCTTAGATCACTGCCTAAGTGTTTTATCCCTAAAGTCGCTGTGTTAAATTCTATGGGTAATTTAAATACGCTTAAATTGAAAGAACTTGTATAAGACTTGCAAATGTATGAAATTGATATGTTTCCTAAATCTGTCAAGTCTAAAGATTAGGGAATTGCACTTAATGCCCAGGAGAGAAAGAGTGAGGGGTCGACAAGAAAGGGGGTAGAGTCATATAGAGAAAGAGAGGCAGATACGTCAGATTCTGAGTGTGATTTTGATTTAGATGATTTGGCCCTATTTGCTAAAAATTTCAAGAGAATTCTCAAATTCAAGGAAAATGGTAATTTTAAAGATAAAAAGAAGTTTGAGAAAAATAAGTTTGAAAAGAAAAATGAAAAAGTTTTTAAAGATCCTCCTAAGAAAGAAAGTGAGAGATGCTTTGAGTGCGACGGTAAGGGTCATAGAGCTTTTGAGTGTGCTACTAGGCTGAACAGAGAAAAGGACAAAGTTGTACTTAATGCTACCCTTAGTGACGACAGTGAGGTCGAGTCGGTGGATTCCGGAGACGAGTCACCGCATGATTGTAACTTCACCGCATTCATGGCTAGTCATGTGAGTACTTCTAACACTATACCAAAAACAGGATTCTGGCACGGTTTAAAACTGTGCCAGAATCAGGTTTTCCAAAATGGGAATTTTTTTCCGGCACGGCTCAAAAGTGTTCTAGATTTAGCCAAACAGGAACACTTCTGGCATACTTTTAAACCGTGCCAGAATTTGATATTTCTGGCCCACTTTTGGCACAGTTTTTAACTGTGCCAGATTCAGCCAAACAGGAACACTTCTTGCACACTTTTAAACCTTGCCAGAATTTAGTATTTCTGACACACTTTTGGCATAGTTTTTAACTGTGCCAGATTCAGCACAATTTAAAAAATTTGGCACAGTTCAAAACCGTGCCAAAATATGATACATTTTTGCCACGGTTTTGAACTGTGCCAATTTTTTTATTTAAAAAAAATTTATTTAAAAGCACAAAATTCACAAATTAACAATATTGCGCGTTATTAATAAACTAATGTACATACAAACTTCAAAATATTACAAGTCTTTAACAGCTCACAGGCCCAAAAAAAATTGGGCAGAGTTTCCTCTATTTTCTGGACATTCCAAAATCTGTTAATACAAAACCTGCCTTACATAAAGCCCGCACGGCCACAAAATATAACAATTAACTTACAAAAGCCCTCATGACCATAAAAATCAATAATAAAACAACAACAGACCGTACGGTCATGACACAAAAAAATGGAATCATTAATAAACTCCTTGTTGTAAACCATCGAGTTCTTTGTGTGTTCCCCGTGAATAAAAGCCAACGATAAACTGTTATCCTGCAAAAAAATAGAATACAACAAAATTACGATATTAGTAACCCAATAATTTACCAAAAAAAAAATACTCAAAATAAAAAAATTACATATATGAGTGGAAATTATCGTCATACTCACAAACCGGGAGACCCGGGACTACGCGGTCAGTTCCTACAAGTTACATTGGTCCCGTGCGAGGTGTTCGTGCCTCTTACGGGGTCGATTGGGGGCCGGTTTGGGTTTTCACCCTTTAACGACATGTTTTTCAGTTTAAGTGTTGATTTTTACAAATTATCGTCTTATTCACAAATCGGGAGACCCGGGACTACGTTGTCAGTTCCTACAAGTTACATTGGTCCCGTACGAGGTGTTTGAGCCTCCTACGGGGTCGATTGGGGGCCGGTTTGGGTTTTCACCCTTTAACGGCCTGTTTTTAATTCTAAGTGTGATTTTTGCAAATTATCGTCATACTCTCAAACCGGGAGACCCGGGACTACGCGGTCAGTTCCTACAAGTTACATTGGTCTCGTACAAGGTGTTCGTGCCTCCTACGGGGTCGTTTGGGGGATGGTTTGGATTTTCATCCTTTAACGACATGTTTTTAAGTTTAAGTGTTGATTTTTGTAAATTATCATCCTATTCACAAACCGGGAGACCCGGGACTATGCTGTCAGTTCCAACAAGTTACATTGGTCCCGTGCGAGGTGTTCGTGCCCCGTACGGGGTCGATTGGGGGCCGGTTTGGGTTTTCATCCTTTAACGGCCTATTTTCAACTCTGACGGCATGTTTTTAAGTTTAAGTGTTGATTTTTGCAAATTATCATCCTATTTACAAACCGGGAGACCCAGGACTACGCTGTCAGTTCCTACAAGTTACATTGGTCCCGAGCGAGGTGTTCGTGCCTCCTACGGGGTCGATTGGGGGCCAGTTTGGGTTTTCACCCATTAACGGAATGTTTTTAATTCTAAGTGTGATTTTTGCAAATTTTCATCATACTCTCAAACCAGGAGACCCGGGACTACGCGGTCAGTTCCTACAAGTTACATTGGTCCCGTGGGAGGTGTTCGTGCCTCCTACGGGGTCGATTGGGGGCCGGTTTGGGTTTTCACCCTTTAACGGCATGTTTTTAACTCAAGTGTGATTTTTGCAAATTATTGTCATACTCTCAAACTGGGAGACCCGGGACTACGCGGTCAGTTCCTATAAGTTACGTTGGTCCCGTGCGAGGTGTTCGTGCCTCCTACGGGGTTGTTTGGGAGGTGGTTTGGGTTTTCACCCTTTAACGACTTGTTTTTAAGTTTAAGTGTTGATTTTTACAAATTATCATCATATTCTAAAATCGAGAGATCGGGGACTACGCGGTCAGTTCCAACAAGTTACATTGGTCCCGTGCGAGGTGTTCGTGCCTCCTATGGGGTCGTTTGGGGGCCGGTTTGGGTTTTCACCCTTTAACGACTTATTTTTAACTAAGTGTGATTTTTTCAAATTATCGTCATACTCTCAAACCAGGAGACCCGGGACTACGCGGTCAGTTCCTACAAGTTACATTGGTTCCGTGCGAGGTGTTCGTGCCTCCTACGGGGTCGATTGGGGACCGGTTTGGGTTTTCACCCTTTAACGGCTTGTTTTTAATTCTAAGTGTGATTTTTGCAAATTATCGTCATACTCTCAAACCGGGAGACCCAGGACTACGCGGTCAGTTCCTATAAGTTACATTGGTCCCGTGCGAGGTGTTCGTGCCTCCTACTGGGTCGTTTGGGGACCGATTTGAGTTTTCACACTTTAACGACATGTTTTTAACTAAGTGTGATTTTTACAAATTATCGTCATACTCTCAAACGGGGAGACTCGGGACTACGCGGTCAGTTCCTACAAGTTATATTGGTACTGTGTGAGGTGTTCGTGCCTCCTACAGGGTCGTTTGTGGGTTGGTTTGGGTTTTCACCCATTAACGACTTGTTTTTAAGTTTAAGTGTTGATTTTTGTAAATTATCGTCATATTCTCAAACCGGGAGACCCGGGACTACGCGGTAGGTTCCTACAAGTTACATTGGTCCCATGCGAGGTGTTCGTGCCTCCTACGGGGTCGTTTGTGGGGTGATTTGGATTTTCACCCTTTAACGACTTGTTTTTAAGTTTAAGTGTTGATTTTTGCAAATTATTGTCATATTCACAAATCGGAAGACTCGGGACTACGTTGTCAATTTGAACAAGTTACAATGGTCCCGTGCGAGGTGTTCGTGCCTCTTACGGGGTTATTTGGAGGGTGGTTTGGGTTTTCACCTTTTAACGACTTGTTTTTAATTTTAAGTGTTGATTTTTGCAAATTATCGTCATATTCTAAAACCGAGAGATCGGGGACTACGCGGTCAGTTCCAACAAGTAACATTGGTCCCGTGCGAGGTGTTCGTGCCTCCTATGGGGTCGTTTGGGGGCCGGTTTGGGTTTTCACCCTTTAACGACTTATTTTTAACTAAGTGTGATTTTTTCAAATTATCGTCATACTCTCAAACCAGGAGACCCGGGACTACGCGGTCAGTTCCTATAAGTTACATTGGTCCCGTGCGAGGTGTTCGTGCCTCCTACGGGGTCGATTGGGAGCCGGTTTGGGTTTTCACCCTTTAACGGCTTGTTTTTAATTCTAAGTGTGATTTTTGCAAATTATCGTCATACTCTCAAACCGGGAGACCCGGGACTACGCGATCAGTTCCTATAAGTTACATTGGTCCCGTACGAGGTGTTCGTGCCTCCTACTGGGTCATTTGGGGACCGGTTTGAGTTTTCACACTTTAACGGCATGTTTTTAACTAAGTGTGATTTTTACAAATTATCGTCATACTCTCAAACGGGGAGACTCGGGACTACGTGGTCAGTTCCTACAAGTTATATTGGTCCTGTGTGAGGTGTTCGTGCCTCCTACGGGGTCGTTTGTAGGTTGGTTTGGGTTTTCACCCTTTAACGACTTGTTTTTAAGTTTAAGTGTTGATTTTTGTAAATTATCGTCATATTGTCAAACCGGGAGACCCAAGACTACGCGGTAGGTTCCTACAAGTTACATTGGTCCCGTGCGAGGTGTTCGTGCCTCCTACTGGGTCGTTTGTGGGGTGGTTTGGGTTTTCACCCTTTAACGGCTTGTTTATAAGTTTAAGTGTTGATTTTTGCAAATTATCGTCATATTCTCAAATCGGAAGACCTGGGATTACGTGGTCAGTTTCAACCAGTTACAATGGTCCCATGCGAGGTGTTTGTGCCCCTTACGGGGTCGTTTGGGTGGTGGTTTGGGTTTTCACTCTTTAACGACATGTTTTTAACTCTAAGTATCATTTTTGCAAATTATCATCATACTCTTAAATCGGGAGACCCAGGACTACGCTATCAATTCCTACAAGTTACATTGGTCCCGTGCGAGGTGTTCATGCCTCCTACGGGGTCGTTTGGGGATTGGTTTGGGTTTTCACCCTTTAACGGCGTGTTTTTAACTCTAAGTGAGTTTTTTGTAAATTATCGTCATACTCTCAAACCGGGAGACCCGGGACTACGCGGTCAGTTTCAACAAGTTGTATTGATCCCGTGCGAGGTGTTCGTGCCCCCCTACGACGTCGTTTGGGGAGGTGGTTTGGGTTTTCATCCTTTAACGGCTTGTTTTTAGTTTTAAGTGTTGATTTTTTCAAATTATCATCATATTCTCAAACCCGGAGACGCGGGACTACGCGGTCAGTTTCAACAAGTTACATTGGTCCCGTGCGAGGTGTTCGTGCCCCCTACGAGGTCGTTTGGGGGGTGGTTTGGGTTTTCACCCTTTGACGGCCTATTTTTAACTCTAAATGTGATTTTTGCAAATTATCGTCATACTCTCAATCTAGGAGACCCGGGACTATGCGATCAGTTCCTACAAGTTACATTGGTCCCGTGTGAGGTGTTCGTACCTCCTGCGGGGTTGTTTGGGGGCCGGTTTGGGTTTTCACCCTTTAACGACATGTTATTAAGTTTAAGTGTTGATTTTTCCAAATTATCGTCCTATTCACAAATCGGGAAACCCGGGACTACGTTGTCAGTTCCTACAAGTTACATTGGTCCCATGCGAGGTGTTCGTGCCTCCTACAAGGTCGTTTGGGGGCCGGTTTGGGTTTTCACCCTTTAACGGCATGTTTTTAACTCCAAGTGTGATTTTTACAAATTATCGTCATACCCTCAAACCGGGAGACCCGGGACTACGCGGTCAGTTCCTACAAGTTACATTGGTCCCGTGTGAGGTGTTGGTGCCCCCTACGGGGTTGTTTGGGGGGTGGTTTGGGTTTTCACCCATTAACGACTTGTTTTTAAGTTTAAGTGTTGATTTTTGTAAATTATCGTCATATTCTCAAACCGGGAGACCCGAGACTACGCGGTAGGTTCCTACAAGTTACATTGGTCCCGTGCGAGGTGTTCGTGCCTCCTACGGGGTCGTTTGTGGGGTGGTTTGGGTTTTCACCCTTTAACGGCTTGTTTTTAAGTTTAAGTCTTAATTTTTGCACATTATCGTCATATTCTCAAATCGGGAGACCTGGGACTACGCGGTCAATTTGAACAAGTTACAATGGTCCCGTGCGAGGTGTTCGTGCCTCCTACGGGGTCGTTTGGGGGTGGTTTGGGTTTTCACCCTTTAACGGCATGTTTTTAACTCTAAGTCTCATTTTTGCAAATTATCATCATACTCTCAAACCGGGAGACCCGGGACTACGCGATCAATTCCTACAAGTTACATTGGTCCCGTGCGAGGTGTTCGTGCCTCCTACGGGGTCGTTTGGGGGTTGGTTTGGGTTTTCACCCTTTAACGGCGTGTTTTTAACTCTAAGTGTGTTTTTTTGCAAATTATCATCATACTCTCAAACCGGGAGAACCGGGACTATGCGGTCAATTTCAACAAGTTGCATTGATCCCATGCGAGGTGTTCATGCCCCCTACGGTGTCGTTTGGGGGGTGGTTTGGGTTTTCACGCTTTAAGGACTTGTTTTTAAGTTTAAGTGTTGATTTTTGCAAATTATCGTCATATTCTCAAACCGGGAGACGCGGGACTACGTTGTCAGTTTCAATAAGTTGCATTGGTCCCGTGCGAGGTCTTCGTGCCTTCTACGGGGTCGTTTGGGGGGTGGTTTGTGTTTTCACCCTTTGACGGCCTATTTTTAACTCTAAGTGTGAATTTTGCAAATTATCGTCATACTCTCAATTCGGGAGACCGGAGACTATGCGGTCAGTTCCTACAAGTTACATTGGTCCCGTGTGAGGTGTTCGTACCTCCTACGGGGTTGTTTGGGGGCTGGTTTGGGTTTTCACCCTTTAACGGCATGTTTTTAAGTTTAAGTGTTGATTTTTCCAAATTATCGTCCTATTCACAAACCGGGAGACCCGAGACTACGTTGTCAGTTCCTACAAGTTACATTGGTCCCGTGCGAGGTGTCCGTGCCTCCTACGGGGTCGCTTGGGGGCCGGTTTGGGTTTTCACCCTTTAACGGCATGTTTTTAACTCCAAGTGTTATTTTTGCAAATTATCGTCATACTCTCAAACCGGGAGACCCGGGACTACACGGTCAGTTCCTACAAGTTACATTGGTCCCGTGTGAGGTGTTCGTGCCCCCTACGGGGTCGTTTGGGGGGTGGTTTGGGTTTTTACCCATTAACGACTTGTTTTTAAGTTTAAGTGTTGATTTTTGTAAATTATCGTCATATTCTCATATCTGATGTTAAAAACTTATTTTAAGAAAAAAGTTTATTCAACAAATTGTTCGGAGCCATTTTGATAGTTTAATCTTGAATTAAGAGACTTAAGTTGTATTTTTTTCAGTGTTTAGTCCCATTTTGTTAACTAAGATATTTCTTTTGTTTTGAGTAAAACAAACTTTTCAAATTAAATATATGTGTTGCACAACTTCACTGGGTCTCGGGTTTGAGTGTGTTGTTGTTCGTGTATTATAGTCATTATTACCTAGGCGTTCTTGGTTTGACTGATTGTCAATCAAGTTGGGTTGTATTTAGACTAGGTTTTGTGTACGAGGTTGTAATTACTTAGTTTAAATCATTGTAAACTGGTGGAATGTAATCTGTAACTTATAATTGGTAATAGTGGACTTGGGTGTGTGAGTTGTCCTGGAACTTGGGACAAGGGGTTTTCCACCACAGTGGTTTCCTCGAGAACAAATATTGTGTCACCTTACACTTTTCCTCATCTCATTCTTAAAGGGAATTATTTTTTTTATCTAGCATCACCACTTTTACTTACTAGTGTGCGCGAGTGTTTTTAATTTATAATTTATAATAGATTTTATATTAAAGAGTTAAAAGAGTTTTATAATAACCTAATTCACCGTCAACGCGAGACCATGAGGTTGTTCTAAACTCAAATTATAATTTCTAGCTTTTTCGTAGTTAAAATGTCGACCAGGGTCTTACTATAGGTGGATATTGAAGTAGGTACAATAAAATCTAAATATGATTTCATTATCATCGATGGAAAACCAAGTTTCAATGCTTTACTTCGTAGAGATTAGATTCACTCTAACAAATGTATCCCTTCTTCCATGTATTAAAAACTGTTGTTGATGAAGGAGGATGAGAACGCGGAGGATTTAGAAGTAGATTCCCTGCCTTGTCACACTAACTCTAACATTGTTGAGGCTAAGTTTTATCAAGAAAATAAGGGACCTGTAAAGGTGGATGCGCTGATACCAAATGCATCTGAAGAAGAATTCTTATATAAGTCTTAGGAAGATATAGCTTTTGGTTTAATGGGACCAACTGGAAAAGGAAAAATAGTTGGTTAATGGATAGTATCCCTATTGATTTTGTGAAACTTTGGCCATGATGTTGTATAAATTTAGAGAATTAGATGTGAGTACCAAAATCAATGAAGAAAGAACCATAAATTCTATTATGTGTTCGAAAGGGATAAAGAAAATGAAACACATAAGGACAGTAGTGATCTAGCAAGTTCTCTAATAAAGTATACCAAACGAAACAAGAAAGTGACATATATTAGTGCAAACTTTAGAAAAAAAGGCCAGAAATTGGTTGTGGACTTTAGAAAAGAAGACAAAAAATTGGTTGTGGACCTTTTACATCAGTATAAGAACTTTTTTTGCTTAGGAATATGATGAGGTACCTAGTTTAAACAGGAAATTGGTGGAACACAAGAGGCCAATTAATAAGGATATAATCGTATTTCATCGCTGTCAAGAAAATGACTCCAGAAGTTACAATAAAAATAAAAAAAGAAATTAAAAGGTTGTTAAAGTTTGGATTAGTTAGAACGACCAGTTATATTGAATGTATCTCTAACATAGTGTCAGTCATTAAGAAAAATGGCAAACTAAGAGTGCGCTTTTACTTCAGAAACTTAAATGCACCCACTCCAAATAATGAATATCCAATGCCGATGGTAGATCGATTGGTTGATAAATCTAGTGGTCATGCTGTCATGTTTATGATGGATGGTCACTCAGGTTACAACCAAATATTCATAGCTTACCAAGATGCGCATAAGATTGCTTTTAGTTGCCCTAATAATTTGGTAACCTTCGAATGGATTAAAATGCCATTTGGATTAATAAATGTAAGTTCTACCTACTAAAGGGGAATGAATACCATTTTCTATGATATGGTTGGTACCATTTTAGAGTGTTATATTGATGATATAATTGTTAAATCAAAACTAATAACATATTATATAACACACTTGAAAAACTCCTTCAAAAGAATGAAACTTTATCAAATTAAAATGAATCCTTTAGAATGTGACTTTAGAGTTTTAGTAGATAATTTCCTTGGATATTTGTTATGCAAAAAGGGGATGCAAGTTGATGTGAACAAGAATAAGTCCAAAATTAAAATCACATCCCCCATGAATAAAGAAAAATTACAAAGGTGTATGGGATAAGTTAATTTCCTTCATTGATTTAAATCTAATGCAATAGGAAAAACTAAAGTATTTTCTCCTTCTTAAGGCTAAAAGATCAAGAACTTTGTATTAGAAGGAAGATTATGAACTGGCTTTCCAAATGCTCAAGAGATACTTGGTTAAGCCACTAGTTTTGGCACATCCAAAGGAATATAACCCACTGAAGCAGTATGTTTCATACTCTAATGCCTCAATTGGATCATATTGGCACAAGACTATGAGAAGCACAAGGAGGAGGCTCTGTATCTTCTTAATATATTTCTAATGTGTCCGAATGTTGATATTCTATAATGAAAAAAATTACATTTGAACTTATATTTTATCATAATGAAATTAGGATATTACTTATTTCCTAGAGATGTATGATGATAGAGATATCATGGAATGGATTCACTCGGAATGTAGGTCTTGCAAAAATGAAGTAAGATAGCAATCAATAAGAAAATTAACAGAAGAGATGTGAGATAATGGAGATGAACACAAGTGTTTAAATGGTTCGACTTTGGCATACATCCACTGCAAGGAGTATGAGATCGATTTTCTCTATAATAGGACATTAACGACCATGGAAGACATATAAACAAGCTCTTTCTTTCTAGCGCAAGTTTAACAGAGTAACAATAGGGTCTTTGAAATTTGATCCCATGAAGAAGACATAATGTGTCTTATATAGGCTAGGGGTGTGTAGTGTCACCCCAAGCATGTGTCCCATGCCTGGCTGAGGTCATGGCTAATAAGAGGGTTTTAGTTGTGTGTTCATAAAGTAAGATCATCATGAAGAATATTATTTCACATGGGCTTTTGATCTTCTATAATGGTTGACTGAAATTCCCCTATCATGCTTCCCATGCATATGAAAATGTATAAGAAATAGGAGGTCTCGGCCTAACCGAGACTATAGGAGGCCCTACTATTTGCTGGAAGCCGAGACGAGTTAGGGTGGTCATATGTGATCGATGCACTTATCTCAGGATAAGGTTGTTATCCAGTATTGTTGGTGTCTTTTGAGGCTGATGCCCATATGTTAATGTAGGTGGAAATGGTCTCCTCTATAAGACAAGATTAGGGCGCCTAGTATTTTGCATGGGTTTTATCTAGACGAGTCCACTGTGGGATGAGACCACTTTGGGACGAGACCCCTCATATTGGATAGGGTGAGAGCATTAGTCTCTGTTGAGGGATGAGTTTGTAGTGGTTATTATTCCTGGGTGCCATTTGGATGAGACCATACTTATGTTTGTTAATTACCCATAGACCTTAGCTTTCGACGTCAGTGGGAGGTTAAGGTTGAAATGTGGTACCTTATGGCTTTAAGACGATTATTCTAGGTATCTCATCTCATCTTTATGTTATATTTCCCAGATCGTGACTTTAGTGTCATATATGTTTGTTAGTTATTAATCGTACCTTAGAGACACAATAATCTGGACATCAGACATAACAGTCATTTTACCCCCATGTGCTTTAGTCTCATCCATTTATGAGAAGTTAGCCAACTATTGACCACCCCTTGGTTGTGTCAAAGGTAGTGAAACTTATCAAGCGCATCTAGCCCACGCATGTACATCTCAAGACGATATAAACCTTAAAATTTGTGCCAAATAATTGTACCCATTTGAGATTTAATGGGTGTGACTTAGGCGGTACTTTGCATTTTTGCCATTTCTCTCATTTTCGAACTAGAGAAAAAACGCTTCCCATTTTATATCTCTAGTTTTCTTCCCTTGAAACCTCCTCCGTTCATCTTCTCCGGTGTCTTTTTCCTTTCCCATTTCATCGTCCTTTTCTTACAGGTACTCCTGATCATACTTTCACTCTCTTTCATTGTTATTTTCTTGATTTTCCATTTCTAGTTTTTTTACAAGATTCCTTGGGTTTATACCTCCTTTTGTGGTGGTGCTTTGGTGGTAGTTCCAGGAGTTTTAAGTGTTGAAGGTTATTTTTAGGTGGTTTTCTTAGGATATGAAGTTTTTTTTAGCAAAGTGTAGGGTCATTTTGGTTCTTCGATGACTTTTCCAGTTTAGAGAACTTGAAGCTGGGTTCTTGGTTCTTGAGTGTTCTTCCTCAAAACTCATCCTTTTCCCTTATTTGATCCTTTTAGATTTAGAATACCTTCAAATAGTAGTTTGTTAATGTACCAAAGTCTCTACGAGACTTGGGTAGAGTTACATCGCCTTCACGATCGCGTCTGTTAAGAGAGGGAAGTGGTTGAGGCTAGTCTTAATCGAGAAAGGTCTCCGACACCTCTGACTCCGACACCTCCAGTAATTGCGTCCACTATATTATACCTAACAAACCTCCAACACTATGATACTACACTTAGATCTCTAAGTGTTATCAACATCAGCAGTGATAATATGTCATCATCTACAGTCCCTCTGAACGGTTGGGCCTTTATGTAACACTGAAGACTTCGTCTCTAACTCTTTTGAAGAGGCCATGAGGGTAATAGTGGTTAATTGTGGAATGGTCGAGATGAATTTTTTTTCAAAATCAAGCAATAGAGGTCACCCAAGTACCTAGTCTCGTCTACAGGGGGATCTTAAGCCCCCAATCTATGACATCTCTGATGACGAGACAAACAATAAAATTTCTCCACCCCCTAAAATCCCCCAACTTTTGATATCCATAACCGAGACTGAGTTTTTGGGTTGAGATACCTATGGAAAATCTCTTATAGTTGACTAGGAGTCCTTCGAAGTTGATACAAGTGTTTCCCCGTCATGCCCAAGTGATGTCCGCGAGACTAATCTTATCATTTGGAAACACCTCTACGACATTAACCCATCCATACACATGAGGGTGAATATTAAGGATGAGATGTCATATGATATTATAAATAAATATGAGATTACCATCTACGAAAAATGTTCTGGGACATCTTTTGCCTTCCTTACACTTCAGTCGTTAGGTGAATTCTTTTAGATATCGGCATTAACCCCACTCAGTTGGCCCCCAATGCTTTGAGAATCCTCATGGGGTCAACCATTATCTAGAAGCCTGCTTATGAGGAGGACCCATATGTATTATGATCATGCTACTTGTTTGTCATCCCACAAGCCAAACTGTAAGCTTTTTTCATGTGAACTAAACTTCAAACCATGGATGGAAGTCTCACTATTTATTTGTCTCGAGTTTTGGGAGTTTGGCGACGAAGATTCATTGGACCTCAGATAAATCAAGGTGCCATTTAGGCGATATACGACCATCATTTCGATCGAAGTTGATTATGACCTAAGTATGAGTAACAGAGAAAACATAAAAAAACTGAGGGGAAGTGATGGTATGATTTTCTTCGACGAGTTGACCAAACCTGAGATCCTTCAATTTGCTGGAATGGGTTTAAACCCATTGGAGTCTTTTCGTAATATTCTTTAAAAAATTTCCAACTTCCATTTTCATCTCAATTAATCTTATCCACTATTGGCAAATTGATATTTTTCATTTTTAAGATCATCCAAAAAACATACTTGATCATATTTGGGAGATGGCGACTATAATGACTGGTAATATCTTGGCTAGGCTATAGGGGAAGACTGCCCAACCGATAGCCCCCCAAAAGACTATAGCAGTTTCCCTAACATAGCTTATGTTTGACAAAAGGTGAAGAAGTCTAGTGGATCTATAGATGCTCCTCCTCAGCAAAAGAAAACAAAGGTGCAGAGATGAACACTTACACCCATCGTCCCAATCTTTGATAATGTGTAAACCACGACATGTCTTGCTTAGTTGGCATTGAACCCCAATTCCCTTCTTAGGATCCAGAATAAGGCTGGGGAGGTAGTTTCCTGAGTGATCCCCTCCTACGATAGTAAATATTTTTAGGCTCAGAGCAACAATAGGGTATCAAGATTCTCCCTCCATAAGGTCCCTTAGGTAATAAATTCCACTTTATTTTCTTAAGTGTTGTCTCGTCACACATTTTACTTGCTTCGTACTGACTCTTACTTCTCGTATTTATTTATTACAATTTATCATTGTTCTCTAACACTTTCATCAGTGGTTGTTGGAGGTTGAGTCCATGGTCAAGCTGGCTGAGCGGGATCGTCCAAGTTAGTTGATATACAGAAGCAACTGGACGACCAAAAGGCTACCCATGAGGATGACATGCAAAAGATCTGAGAATGTTACATGGAGAATATCGCTACTTTGAAGGAAAATCACAAGTTACAAGTGATGGAGATTAAAGAGACTATGAAACAGAGGGACAAGTCCAAAAATGAGCACCTGAAGGCAAGCAGTGCGTTGGTTGTGGCCGAGTTTAAGATGTCTCAAGAGTTTATGAGATATGTTGCCTAGTATTTATATAAAAGTCAAATCTTCTTGCAGATGGGTGGTCAACAAATTTGCTGACCTCGTCTCGAAGTACCCATTGGTGGCCGAGATGCTTAAATCTTTGAGCTTGGCCGATCTGGAGAGTGTTATTAAATATTAGGATATCCAGGACAAGATTGAAAATATTGGGGCTGTAGTGGAAGAGATAGGTGAGGATGAGACGACCCAGATTGTTGAGGAAGAGGACCAAGTTGGCGACCAGGATGCCATTACTATTATCAAAGAGGAAACGACCGTCCTTAAATCCATAGCTACTCATGGCATGGTGGCTGAGACTTCAGTTATTATATTTATGCTTCTTGGGTGATCACATGTGGTCTTTGATTCCCACTTTCTTATTATAAATGTTATTCTCGTCCCATTTTTGGGATTAACGATTGTTGACTTCAACTTGACACCCCTTTGTTGGGTATTTTTGTGAGCGCTTCCTCTTAATATACTTTTCTTTCTTCATTATGTGTTTACGTGTAGTGGCTGCCCTTTTTCATTCCCCATGAAAATGACGTTAAGTCTCATCGTAGAAATAAGGACGTTTAATTTTCCTACCTCTTAGGGTTTTGATGGTCCAAACACTCTTGTACCGCTGAGAGAGAGATTTGCATTTTACTTTCACCATAAAAATAATGATATTAATTTTCCCACCTCTTAGGGTTTCCATTAAATATGTTCAAGTGACGATACTCCAAACACTCTCGTACCGTCGAGAGAGATTTACATTTTACTTTGACCATAAAAATGATGTTATGTCTCACCATAACAAAAATTATGTTTATATTTCCCACCTCACAGGGTTTTATTGATATATGTTTAGGAGACAAGAATCCAAACACTCTCGTACCTCTGGGAGAGAGATTTACATTTAGAGTATGATAACAAAAAATATAATTATAGAACTTGAGACAATACTTTAGTTCATTCAGATTTTTCTCTACCATGTTTGATAAGATTTGAGATAAATGCTGCCAAACTATTACATTCAAACATTTTCACTTATAGTACTTCTTCAAATGATCGACATTCCATGGATTTGATAATGTCTCTCCTTCTAGATTTTATAATTGATAGGTTCCTGGGCCACTTCCTCTGTGACTCTCTATAGTCCATGCCGATTAGGGTTAAGTTTGTTAACTTTTTATATGACTTTCTTAAGAACGAGATCGCTAACTTTGATTGGAATATATTTGACTCTTTTGTTGTAGAATTTTGTAGCTCTCGATTAGTAGGATGACCTCCGTATTACCTCATCTTCTCTTCGTTCTTCAATGAGGTCCAAATTAATCATTCTCTCTTCTTAGTTCAGTTTAGGGCCATTTTTCGATTCTTTGACTTTGCAACCTAATTTTGGTTCGGATTACTGCCTATGACCTATACGCCATCATAAAAGGTGTCTCTCCTATCGGCATTCTTTCACTCGTCCGATATGCCCATAATATGATGTGCAGTTTGTCAACCTATTTCTTTTTGGCATCTTCCTGTTTCTTCTTAATTCCTCCCAGTATTGTTTGATTTGTCACTTCATTTTTCCCATTATCTCGAGGTCGACCTAGTGCCAAGAAGAACTGATTTATGTTGACCCTACCACAATAGGTAGCTAAGGACTTGTTATTGAATTATTTTTCGTTGTTCGATATCAGTGTGCGAGGGAGTTCAAATTGACTGATTATGTTTCTACAAATGAATTTAAAACATTTATCTTAAGGGATAGTTATCATGGCCTCTGCCTCTAGCCGTTTTGAAAAATAATCAATTGGGATGATCAGAAAGTGAAAGTTTTCCTTAGCTCTTGATAATGGGATGATCAAATCGATTCCTCACATCGCAAAGGGCCATGGGGTTGAGATAGGAGAAAATAATTGGTGAGTTTGGTGGGGTATGCTGGCGAAGCTTTGACATTTATTGTATCTGAGAACATACTTAATTACGTCCTTGGATAGGTTTGGCCAATAGTTGCCTTGAGTGACAATTCTCTTTACCAATGCTCGTTTTTCTATATATCTCACTTAGATCTCCTCATGAACATCTTTAAGCACATAATTTACCTACGTTGAGATGACATTCCTTAAGAGTGGGAGAATATAGCCTCTTTTGTACAATACATCCCCTATGATAGTGAACTTGGCGGCTCGATGGTATTCCTTTATTCTTTCAACTATATTTTCTAGGAGATTTCCATCTTTCAAGTATTTAATGACAGGGTCCATCCAAGATGGTCCCAAGTTCAAGTTGAATCACTCTGTAGTGTCGTGTTCTTCTCACTGATGCTCGGCTCTCGGAGAATTATGATGGGAACTAATCTGCGAATTTTCGCTCTGATGGTCGATGCAAGACTTTCAAGGGCATATGCTCTTCCATTATCACTTCTTAAAATTCTCATTATTTTTACCCCTTGGAAGCTTTCGATTTTTTCTTTACTCGTAAGTATTTGACCATTTTTTTCATCTTTTGCCTCGTAAACTCCCAAAATCTGGCTCATAGCCAACTTTGAATTTTTACAAGTAAGTAGCTGGCCAATATCCAGTGCCTTCGCGATCATAAGTTATTCTAACAAAGCTTTATACCCGATCTAGTTTTTATATGCTTTAAAGTTAAACCTCAGAGCGTATTCAATATCAGTTATGTTTAGGGCCGTTAAATTAGACCATCCCCACTACTTGTTACGCAGGATGAGGCATTAATAAACAAACTCCAAAAATGTATATATGATAAAAAAGATCCTCCAATAGGATACCGTTCTTGAGTAATAAATTTGGTGCTGGAACACCAACTGTAGATTCGGTCGTTGCATTCTCTTCTGCTCGTGGTTCTAAGTTCTCGTCATGTTCTAAACTCGCAACTTGCATTTCTATTTAGATCTCAATTGCAGACTCCTTGATGAACTCTTCTATAAAATCCACTAAAACCTTTTCTTAAATTGAAATTCTTAGTTGTTGAATGATATCAAACTCACCAAACTTAACCAACCAAGCCCTTAACTTACCCAATTTATTTACTTTATGAATGACCTGTCGGAGAGGTGTATCGGTGAGCACTACCATCATATGAAATTGAAAATAGGGCTTCATCTTTCTTAGCACATGTATCAGAGCGTATGTAGGTTTTTCCATTTTTGGACACCTCATTTTGAGCCCCTTCCGTGCTTTGCTGTTATAATACACCAACTTTGTGAGTACTATTGTTGTCCTAATAGTTACCGCACTAATAGATAACTCTAAGACTTTAAGCTATAGATGTAGTTTTTCCACTTAAATGGGTCGAGATAAAAGCATTGGTGAGCCTAAATAGTCTTTTAGTTCCTTGAACTCTCTCTCACATTCTTCATCCCAAACAAACACTTTCCTCAAAATTTCAAAAAACGGACGACACTTATTGGTTGCTCGAGAGACAAATCTATTGAGTGTGGCAACATGGCATGTTAGACTTTGGATATATTTAGTTTTTCTTAGAGTTTTTATGTCAATCAGTGCCTTTATCTTAGATGGGTTTAAACAACTTATTTACGAGCCTTTGGTAGGTAGTTTCTGCATTCTTTAAGAGGAAGGCATCACCATACATTAGTAGGTTCCTTTATCATGAATGAAGCATGCTTTCTTAATATCACCCTCAAATATAGAGATTTGGTTATAGTCTGAGTAAGAATCCATGAAGCTCATGAGTTCATGCCCTACTATGGCATCCACCATCTGATCGATTCTGGACAAAGGGAAATCGTCTTTTGGTCAACATTTATTGAGATCAGTGAAGTCTACACACATACTTCACTTTTCATTCTTTTTTGGCACCATGACGACATTTGATAACCATTCTGGATATTGAACTTCTTTGATGAAGTATGTTGTCTGCATATTATTTGACTCTTTTTGTATGAGTTTATATACGTCTCTAGTGAAAGTTTGCCTTCTCTGCTTTACTGGCTTTGCCTTATCGTATAGATCACGTCTTGACAAATAACATCGGGGTAAATTCCAGGCATGCCACTGTGTCTCCATGCAAAAATACTATGCATTTTTTGTAACAATTTAACGAGTTCTTTCTTCAATGAAGGTTCAAGGGATGAGTGAATTTAACCTTTTTTCGATTCATCCTCATGGAGCTCTATAGGCTCTCTCTTTTCATTTTTTGTTCGTCTCGTGGATCAAGAGTATCAATGTTTTAAGAGGTTTCTTTCCTCTTGTGGGCCTCTCTTTCTTCTGCCATGGTAAAGTAGAAATTTGTGTTTCCACTTGACCACCACTGACTTCCCCTATTCCATAAGGAGTTGGTAATTTCATCATCTAATATACAGTGGAAGGCACAACTTCGAATTCATACTCTCCCTAGAATGGTGTTGTAGTCTGAAAACACATTCTCGTCCATCATAAAAAAATTACCCTTCTTATCAATCATCTCAGCTAGGTACCCATGCAGACATCCATTTCAAACATTCTCAATGGGTGGAACTTCTCGCTGTTGATTCTAATTAATGGATGGGGATATGGGATGAGTCACTTCTTGCTAAGTTTGAGGCCTTTAAAATAATCCCAGAACATGACATCAGTTGAGCTCCCCCATCGACCAGGATATATAACATATTGTAACCGTGAACTCGTGTGCTGATGATGAATGATTCATTGCGTGGTGCTAGAAACCCCTTGAAATCCATCCTTGAGAACCCCACTATGAGACTCTTCATGTCTACTTTATTTAACTTTCCCGAGTTTCCCTTTAATTCTATTAAGTTAACGTCTATCCTCTTTGGCATAACTGTGGCCTTAATAAAATCAGCCTTTTTGTCGATCGGATCTGTTCCTCCACCGTCCATTCCCTAGGTTATCATTTTAACATTAAAAGAGATCATGCGGAGTTTACCTTTAACTATGCCAGGTTTTGCTGGAAGATCTGGATAATCCTCCTCATCGTCGTTTGACTCTGGATCATTCTGGTTCACTAGAACTTCTTTCTTATTTAGCATGTCATCCTTCGATGAGGAATATCTTTTCATGTTTTCATCTTGGTTTTAACCCTTGTCGATGTAGCTTTCCTTGCTTCAATAAGTTCTTCATCTAGTCTATCATAGCGAAGCACTTATCAGTTGTGTGGTTGTGATCCTGACGAAACTCACACAACTTATTTTTTCCTCTTACAGGCAGGAGCCCTCAGTTTATCAGGCCATCGAAGTTCTTTATCATTTATAATGTCGTTCATAATAAGATCGGGACTAGTAGTCACTGAAGTGTAATTCGTAAACTTGTCTTTAATTGACTTCTTCCTCGCTTCTTTATCTTTTCCTTATGTCGGCTCTACTAAGATTTGCTGCGGCCCGTCTCTTCTTGGTATCCTCTCTTATCCACCATGGCCTCCTCCACATCCATGATTCTCCCAGCCTTAGCCTGAAGTTCTTTCATGGATTTTTGAGGATCCTTAGAGAGGTTCTAATAGAGTTTCCTTAACTAAACCCCACCGATAAGGTTTGTCATCGTAATTATTTTATCGTAGTCCTTAACCTCTAACTTCTCTTTGTTGAGTCGAGATATGAAATCCCTCAACAACTCATTTTATCCTTTTTGGGCATTCAAGAGGGGAGTCACATGTTTCGTAGGCTTCATGCTGAAACTAAAGTTATGGATAAATTTTTTAGCGAGATGTTTAAATTTTTTTATCCTTCCTCTTGGCAGACCGATAAACTACACAGTGTCAGCACTGGTGATAGTGCTAAAAAATGCCCAACATTTCATCTCGTATGGAATGGAATAGATTTTGGCCGCTGACTGATACATCTCTACGTATGGTTGGTGATTCCATCATATCTGGGTGTTATAACTAGCTGTTTGAAGTTTTCAGGTGCTGGATAGCCAATAATGCGTTCTACAAAAGGAAAATACTCTCTATATACCCTGTGGTTGAGGTCTCGTATTTTGATGAGACAGTCGATCTTGTCCTGCAGCCTTAGGATTGAGTTATTCGAAGCCTTCAACCTCAGAGATGACCCTTCATTGGATTCCTCTATTCACTATTCACCTCTTTGCATTCCCTTTGGCCTGGGTTGTGTTTTGGCTGAGCTTGGCCGAGACGACCAGTGATCCTTGTCCCACAGATACTATTTAGAATGATGTCTTAGCTACAACACCCTCCTAGGCTGAGATAATAAAATGCGGACCCTCTGCTTAGCCTGGTGAACGCATTATCCCTTTGATAACTCTGAGGGGTGTATTGAATTTTTTTACCTCAATGAGTAGGAGGAGGGGTTTCACTTGGGCAGTACGATATGTTTAATCTCTTTTATCGCTTAAGATAATGATAACAACACTTCTCCTCACCCAGAATGTAGGTTTTGCACAAATGAAGCAAGACAACAATTAATAGGCAAATTAACAAAAGTGATGATAGAGAATGTTTAAATTTGAGAATGCGATGTGATATCGATTATTCGTTGGATTCGCAAATTTCCAATTAAACGCTTATTTAATTAGATGCCAATTTTCGGTCCAAATTTATTTAAACCCTAACACATGCATCTATGTGAATAAACCGATTATACAATCACACACAAACATAAATTGCTGACACACAAATTTCAGGAATCCCCCACAAGGGCAAAACCTTTATTTCAATAAATGTAACAACACTTACAGAAATTTACAATGAATATTCTGCAGAACACTTACATAGTTCGCAACCTTGAATTACATTGGATTAACCGCAACAAACCCACAAGAACCGCAACTCTATATTCAATAAGAAACACCAATAAGTCTTTCTAAATGATCGTAGTCGTCAGCCAGCAACTCCCTCAATATCGACTAACTCGGCAACAGATAAATCTTCCCTACAAGAGAAACTTCAGCAAAATTGTATCATGGGTTCCAAAATGATTCACTAAATAATTGGGATAGTTTATGAATAAAAATCAAACTAATTAAACCCTAAAAGAAGAAGACAAAAATTATGCAGATTGCAGTTTTCGTGCATCAAAACCCTCAGGTAATCTTCAATAAAATGGACTCATAAAATGGGTATTTAAAAAAAAGTTGAGTCGACGGGGTCGTTCTAACGAGATATCAAGGTTGCTCGAACGACATCTGATGTCGTTTGATCCCAGATTGTGCGACCTTCTAACGACCTTAAAAATATAAAATAGTATGTTTCCATTAGATGAAATCATCAAGCGAGCTTCAAGTGACCCTTCGCGCGTCATCAAATGTCTTTTGAAGTTGTCGTTTGAACGACTAAAAAAAAATTATTTTGTTAAAAATTCCGCCTACAGGTCTTAGAAAAATTATTTTGACTCAATAAAAGTGCCTTAGGTTGATAAAAACTTAAAAAAAAATAATATCCCAACGCTTTAAATGACACATTAAGGGACTTAAACACATCTTTAACAAAATCAATCTTGCAAAGGCTTATTTGTTGAAGAACTTTGATATTCGAATTCGTCTTGATGCATGAACTTTCTTCGATGGGTGTAACGGTATACGACATACTCAATTGTAAAACGGACTATGTAAAATATGTCCTTATAAATCTCCCTTTATGTCTATATCAGTACAAACTAAAAACATTAAAATGATCAAATCAAATGTCCTATACAAATCTAATACCCTTCCATGAACCCAAAAATAAAAAGGTAATAAAAATGCAAGCCTTTAAACTTTCTTAAAAAATCTTCAACTTGAAATCTTCAAATATCTTTGCTTTTCTTTGTCTTCATCTGGGTGTGTAAAATAGTGATCCTCAAACTTTATATCTACCACATGAGACAAGAAACATATATCTTCGTGATGTATCGAATTTGAAATGAGATAAACATGAATCAAAGCAAAGACCAAATCTCAAATATCCCCAGAATGAAAACTCTCCCATCAAATCATAATTCGTTCTTCCCCTTTTTATTTGTCCTAAATAGATAAGGAAAAGAATAAGCCAAAGTAAATAAGAAGTGTCATGAAAAGTATAGAAAAAAATCACGAAAAGATCAACTACGATCAAGCAAGGATAAACTTAAAAGCTTCCATTGCCTATCTTTGATTTTTTAATTTTTTTAAAAAAATGCAGAAATAATTTACAAAAAATCGCACGCCATGAATTTACACTAAGATAACCAAATCGTGGAAACGGAATGAATGGGTGTGAACAAATTTGATAGGAAGATCAATGCAATCAAACATAACATATGTGCACGATGAATACAGATACTCCTAATGATGGAACTCAAAATTGTCCTTAGGGATCAAATAGTGTTGAATTTAAATGACATCGACTCTATCTATCAACACATCAAAGTCAAAAATGATTTTCACACCAATAACGTCTAAAATTATGTAATGCCTTTTTATAACGTTGTTAGGATGTGAAAACCCGTCGTTTTATTTCCATCCAATCTCCCTCATAAATAATAAACTTTTATTTTTTCAATTGAGGTGAGCTAAAATAAATGGCCTTGGATACTTTATATAATTGCCACACTTTTTGGCTCTTTTTAACCTCATTGGACCTTGGCTAATTTTTTCAATGCCACACTTTTTAGGTCCGATTTGAACGGTGGCTTAATTGCAAAGGATAAGTGTACCTTTCGTAGCCCTTCCCCGATTTCACTCATCATTTTTTCAATATAAATAAATTTCTCAAGGGCAACAGTTTATACATGTACTACTCACATTGTCAAGTTTTATCGCATTTGGTTCATTTTAAAGACAGGATTGAGATGAAAATACATCGACCAATATGTGATAGAAAAGTACAATAATCAAAGAAATCAGTGCAAGTGTGCATTAAAGGAGATTATGAGTCAAACATGTAGGTAGTAATCAATTAAAAACATCTCAATGATTCCACACATTGTAAAGCACAAAATGAAATGATGATGCGCTCAAATCACTATTAAATAGTCACATGGATATGGAATGATGTAGTGACTTGGTCATCCTAAATGTACATTCATAAACGGTACAAACAAAATACAAAAATCTTTTTGGCTTTTTCAATTTTTTTTCTAAGAAAAAAGAAAATCTTTTTGTATTTTTCCAAAATTATTCAAAAACAAAAATCTTTTTGGTTTTTTGAAAAATATATCAAAAATGGAAAAAATAAATACAAAAATGGTACATACTAGCAATAGGCATAAAATATCATTAAGAAAATCATGCTATGCTATCAAACAAGTCTAAACATCAACCATTAGGTGCAGAGGTGTTTTGCAAAGGTGGTGGGTTCGAAGCAGACAAAGTATCATGTGTGGGTGCGTGTGAGGGAACACGTGGAAAAACTCTATGTGACACACTACCCAACTTAAAAGAAAATTTCCTTAGGTGCCCTCTCTTCTTATAATGGGTGCAAACATACACGGGCCTAGGAACACCTCTCTCAAAATGTATACAACGCACTCTCCTATCGAGAACATGATGCCTAGTTGGGTTAGGTTGAGAGCCATATGGATCTATCGGAAACTCAGGAACCGGTTTGCGTGCAACGTGGGAAGTAGATGTCCCGTCATAAAATATTCCTAATCTCTCAACATTGCCTAAAGCGGGACCGAGGAGCGTCTTACCAACCTTCTTAGATGTATCCTTTAAAGTTAGATTGACCTCCTGGGAAAGTTCGAGATCGCTCTCTGGTTATAACACACGGGCTTTAAGTTCACTATTTTCCTATCCTACGACGATCAACTGCTCACTCAAAGAAGCCTTCACCTTCTCTAGTTGACTCGTTGATGACTCAAATCCTCTCAAAACTTCAATCTCTCTCTTAAAATCTAACACCTTAAGACCAAAATCCTTATTCAACTTCTTTGTCTTTAAGCTCTCGACGTAAAAATATCTAAACGCTTGTTAGAGTTCACTTTCACCCTCACTCTCAAACTTGCTCTCACTCGAACAACTTAAATCATCACCGGGGCTCTCACATTCACAAGTATCCTCGTCATCATGGGACAAACTAGGTGTGATCACATGACTTGCTAAAAAGGCGACACACATTCGATGTGAGGATTCATTCCCGAAATCCTTCACCATTTCCTCACTATCGCTAAGAGTGGTTGGCATGGAAGCTTTCTTGCACTTTCTCTTTAGCATAGTGGGACACTCAAACGCCCTGTGCCCTTTTCCCTCACATTGAAAACATCTTTCCTCTTCCTCTTTCTCTTTCTCACCACTCTCATTTGCCTCTTCTTTCTTTTTATTTTTCTAAAAAACCTTTTATGGGAAGAATTTTCTTTTGAAAATTTGAGAAATTTTTTAAATTTTTTAGCAAACATGGCCACATCATCAATCTTAAACTCTCCCTCAAAATCAGAATCACAAACATGCTCTTTCTTCATCTTCTTCTCTATTTTCCTAGACACTTCCCTACCCTTACTAGATTGTGCCTTAAGTGCAATATCTCTATCCTTAGGCTTAACGGTGTTAGGAAACATGTAGATCTCATAAGTTTTAAGATCTCCTACGAGTTCTTCTTAACCAAGTGTATCTAATATCCCCAAAGAATTTAAAATAGTGACCTTAGGAATAAAACAGGATGGAAGTGATCTAAAAATCTTTTTAACAACCCCTATCTGATAAATTTTCTCACCCAAATTAAAACTTGTGTTGACTATGTTCGATAACCTAGCATAAAACTCGTCAAAACACTTAGACTCAGACATCGTGTTTGTCTCGAATTGGGTGGCCAAATTTGGCAACTTAAACTCCTTAACTGCGTTAGTACCCTCATGTGTCAATTGGAGGATATACCATGCCTCTTTAGACATGGTGCACATCATAATACTGTGAAACTAGTCGGGGGTGATGGCTCCAGAAATTGCGCTCAAGCCACGGGAATTAAAATTGCTCCATTTAAACTTTTATTCAGTCCAATTAGACACATGTTTGGGATTAATGACATTCTTAACGGTAACGGTGGGAGGAGTCCACCATCTTTCACAAACACATTCATCAATTGCTTTTAAACATGATCTCATGCGGGTTTTCCCGCAGGCGTAATTTTTGCCATAAAAAATAGGCATCCTATTATATAACTTTTTCAATAGAAACATTACGAAACTTTTCAAAATTAGATTTTTTAAAAAATTCGATGTCACAAAAATTTTGCGAAAAAAGAATCAATCAATAAAATAGAGTAACCGACTCTGATACCAATTTGACAACGTAAGTTTTCAAAACGTATCAGACAGAAAAATAAGAAAAATTAGGATCACTAGATAACTTGGAACAACTAGCTCTGATACCAATTTGTAAATGTGAGAGTGCGATGTGATATCGATTGCTCGTTGGATTCACAAATTTCCAATTAAACGCTTATTTAATTAGATGGCAATTTTTTATCCAAATTTTTTATAAACCCTAGCACATGCATCTATATCAATAAACCAATATTCCATCATACACAAACATAAATTGCTGACACACAGATTTCAGGAAAAAAATCCCCCACAAGGGCGAAACCTTTATTTCAGTAAATGTAACAACACTTATAAAAATCTTCAATGAATATTCCGCAGAAAACTCACATAAGCCGCAACCTAGAATCAACAATGGATTAACCGCAGCAAACCCACAAGTACTGAAGCTCTATCTTCAATAAGGAACACCTGTAAGTCTTCCTAAATGACCGTAGTCGTCAACTAGCAACTCCCTCAAGATCCACTAAGTCTGCAATAGAAAAATCTTCCCTACAAGAGATACTCCAACAAAATTGTATCTTGGGTTCCAAAATGATTCACTAAAGAAACTGGGATGACTTGTGAATAAAAAACAAACTAGTTGAACCCTAAAAGAAGAAGACAAAAATTCTATAGATTGCAGTTTACGTGTGTCAAAACTCTCGGGTATTCTTCAACAAAACGGAATCATAAAACAAGTATTTAAAAAAAGTTTGAGTCGGCGGTGTCGTTCGAACGAGATGTCAAGGTTGCTCGAATGACATCTGATGTCGTTTGATCCCTGATCACGCGACCTTCTAACGACTTTAAAAATATAAAATAGTATGTTGTCGTTAGATGAAATCATTAAGCGAGCTTCAAGCGAACCTTCGCGCGATATGCAGTGTCTTTTGAAGTTGTCGTTTGAACGACTTGGTCCTGTCATTTGAAGGACATATATATTTCGTTAGAATGACTCAAAATAAAAGTTATTTTCTTAAAAACTCCACCTACAGGTCTGAAGAAAATTATTTTGAGTCAATAAAAATTCCTCAGTTTGATAAAAATATTTTAAAAAAAATATCCCAACATTTTAAATGAAACATTAAGGGACGTAAACATATCCTTTCCAAAATCAATCTTGCAGAGGGTTATTTGTTGAAAAACTTTGATATTCAAATCTGTCTTGATGCATGAATGAACTTAAAATTCCTTCGACGGGTGTAACGGTATAAGACATACTCAATTGTAAAACGGACTATGTAAAATATATTCTTATAGAATGGATATGAACACAAGTGTTTAAGTAGCTCAACCCTGGCCTACATCCACTATAAGGAGTATTGGACTGATTTTCTCTATAAGAGGGCATTAACAGACATGGAGGACATATAAACAATCTCTCTCTTTATAGAGTAAGTTTAACAGAGTAACAGTAGAGCTTTTGGAATTTGATCTACGTGTAGAAGAAACAGTGTGTCTTCTATAGGTTGGGGGTGCGTAATGTCACCCCTAGCATATGTCCCATGCCTATCTGAGGTGATGGTCAATAAGAGAGCTCCAATTTTGTGTGCATAAAGTAAGTTCACTATGAAGAGTATTCCCCACACGGGTTGTTGATATTCGATAATGATTTTGGTAGATATGACTGAAATGCCCTTGTCATGCTTTCCATGATTATGAAAACATATCGGAGGTAGGAGATCTCGGCCTAGATGAGACACTAGAACGCTATGCTCTTTTTAAAATGTCGAGATGAGTCTGGGTGGCCATCTGTGGGGGACGCAACTATATCAGGCTGAGGTTAGTGTCCAGTAATGTTATTATCGTCCGGGGCCGACACACATGTTGATGTAGGTTATAAATGGTCTCTTCTATGAGACGATATTAGGGAGCGTAGTAGATTGCCTAGCTGTTATCCAGACAATACCACTGGGGGACGATATCACTATGAAATGAGACCACTCATGTTGGCCAGGGGAGAGTTTGGTCTCTTCTGAGGGATAAATCTATAGTGGTCATTCATCCCGGGTGCCATTTGGAAGATGCCATACTTAAGTATATCAAGGTATATGTCATTTCGAAGTTTGATTCAATAAAATATATATTAACAAGGCATATTTTGCATAATAGGATTGGTAAATGTGTGTTAGATCTTTCAAATTTTTGCCTACATTATGTACCTCAAATATCAATAAAAGACCAAGCATTAGCTGAATTTTTGGCAGATCATCCATGCGAGGATGATCTAGAGGGTATATATGACACACATACACACATATACATATACATATATACATATACATATACATATACATATACATATACATATACATATACATATACATATACATATACATATACATATACATATACATATACATATAACCATGGAAGCTTTCATTCGATGGTTCAAATACTGAAAGAATTTCAGGAATAAGGGTAGTTATTGAGTTCCTTGTGCATATTAAAACCAAACATTGATATAGTTTAGAAGAAAATTCATGTTCCAATAATCGAGTGGAATTTCAAGCTGTCATAATAGGCTTAGAGATCCTTCGAAGTTGTAATACTTCTGTAATAAAAATATATGGGGATTCTCATCTAGTTATAAGACAGTTAACTAGTGAATATAGGTGTGTTGGTGATGGTTTGACTTTATATAACCAACTGGATTTGAATTTACTGTCAAAAGGTGATGAGGTCACGTTAAACTATTTCCCCAAGTTTTAAATGAAGAGGCTAATGAAATGGCTCAAAAGGCTTAAAGTTTTAAAACTAATGATGGCTTTGAAGAAAAAATAAAAATGAGTTCCATCAGTGGGCTCCTACCACTACTTTATAATAGGTTGGCTTTGGTTGCAATTGAAAACATATATGTTCATGAAGATTGGAGGAAACCATTAATTGAATAGATAACTTATCTAAATGTTACAACTGATAGGGCTATCAAGTTAAGGGAAACTAATTGTGTTATAAATGCTGGAAAACTATTCAAAAGAGGTACTGATGGAATGATCCTAGTGTTACTAAGTAAAAAATAAAGGTCTAACCGCCACTATCCAAGTTTATGAAGGCATATATACGTCTCATCAAGATGGTATAAAGATGAAATGGTTGTTAAGAAGATATGACTATTATTAGCCTTCTGAAACACCATATGTAGCTGACTTTCTAGATTTATTACGAGTCTACAATACATATGTCTTTCAAATAGCTTGGATGTATAGATAATTTTTTTTTAGTATTGAGCACCTCCTAGGGTCCTAATTGAAGTTCAAGAATATTCAATACTCAGCCTACTTCAAGATTGCTTCAACAACATCTTCAAATTCCATCTCAAGTATGGTAAGAAGTTAAAAAACCACATAATTAGGATACTTATTGCATTTCTGGCATATATAATGTTTTCATATTTTTTTTGACATCTTAATTGATTTTTTAAAATTTATTTTGAATTAAAAATTAATTTCTTTCTTTAATAAAACCATTAAAAATATTATTTTTAAAGATTGGTGTTTCATTTAATTAAACATTCTTTTAAAGCAAAGTCTGATTTAATTAAGGCGGTTAGTGGGTTACAACTATTGTTATGTGGTCGATACGTTTTGTGTTTCTTTTATCTTACATTTGCGATCTCCTTTTTCAATCGAAGAATGGAAAATCAATGACTTAGGATAGATCTTGGTTAGATCCATGTGATGTTATGTTTAACCAATCCCAGTCTTTGACCTGTTACCTGCTATACTCGGTTAGCTTCCTTGAGACAATTTATTTATAGACGCTAGATTCAATCCTAGTAGGATAAATTCATCTCAACTCTTAATTGTAAAGTTTAAATCCAAAGCCTTCATCAAAATGTATAAAGGACCTTCATTTGCAATTATCAGTTTTTGCTCAAGTCTAGACAGAGAAGAAAAAATAGAGAGAACAGAGAGAAGAGAGAGAAAGAAAATTCAAGAGTAAAATAGAGAGAGAAAGATAGAAAAACTTAGTTTCTTCTTAGGTTTCTTTAAAACAACTATGAGTTGAGTGATTCTGAGTTTAGAGGTTTAAACTCTTAGGTTTTATTCTCCAACATAACAATCGTTTCTCCCTAGTTTTAGATCTTGATTTTATTCAATAAAATCAAGGTTGAAAACCCTGAGATACATTCTTACATACACTGTTGAGTTTTATTTTTCGAAATATCTATTCTTTTTCTTATATTTCTAGTGGATCTTCTTTTGCATGATACATCTCTTTATAGATCTATAAAACTTTCTTTCAAAACAAGATATATAAAAAGCTGTTTAAGTTATTAGATCTTGAAACTTTTGAGAAATTTATTTTATACCTCTTGAAATATTTTCTTTAAGAAAATTTCCTTTTAGATCTATTTTTGTGGAGATCTTAGAAGATCTAAACCATCTTAAAAAATTTCTAATATAATTTGTTTAGATCCTTCCATATATATATCTGTTGTATTTTGATAGGTTTATTTGTATTCTTAAGTGTGCGTGTGCGACTTGCATGCTCATATAGAATACGTCACTTTCATAAACATTGTTTCACACACGACACTTAGTCTGTGTATTTGTTATATGGAGAATAGAATTTCTAGTCGGCATAAAGCTTGCTGGAATTCTTGATATATCAAACGGTTGGATCAGAAAAGCACAATGAGGTGTAGTTTAGTTTTAGGTATATTTCTTTTCATTTTGATCTGTTGTATGTTTGCATGTGTAAACTCTATTTCTTACTGAGTGGGCTTTGTTTTGTGGCGTAAAGGTCACAATAGATGTTTTCCCTAGATTTTGGGTTTTACCATGTTAAAACTGTTGTTGTACTCTCTTTACATATTCCTAACTCTTACATGATTCTCTGATTGAATCTGATTAAATATAAACATTTTATTTAATTTAATTCTTTTACTAAGAAGTACAAATCTGAAGTCTGTAGAACTGTATCTTGTTTTTACGCATCTTGTGTTAATCAATTTTATACAATAAGATTTTCTTCAAAAAGACGTGTTGGATTTTTAACTTTATCCTTTTAACTTTGTTAAAAACACGAGGTTGGTCCATTTCAAGTTGAATCAAAGCGGCTTTTAAAATTATCTTTAATCCCGAGCTTTTGAAACTATTTTTGTTTTCAAAATGGATAATTTTTTTTTGAAAAGCTTGGTAGTCTGTTTCAACCTCCTATGTTCAACATACACAATTTTCCTTATTGGAAAGTAAGGATGATTGCCTTCATCTAGGACACCTTAGGGATGAGGTATGGGGAACTATTAAAAATGGTTATTCTCACACAACTAGACCAATCAGTGAGGGAAGCATGATAAGAATTAAGAAAATATTGAGTGAGTTCACTAAAAAGGAGAAACAACTATTTATGTATGTATAAATAAGGGGAAAACTGTATTTTCATGTTTGTGAGTGAGTATGAGTTAAAAAGAATATCTATATTCATTACCTTTAAAGAACCCTGGAACACACTGGTCACTACCCATGAAGGTGATGAGCGTGTCAAGGTAGGAAAGACTCAAATGCTCATTCAATAATATTATACCCTAATGATGGATGACATTGGAACATATGATGATTTATACATTAAATTGACTGATATAATAATAAAGTTGATTGCAAGTGGAATTATGTATGATAGGAGAGACATAGTTCAATTTTTTTTGGCCTTTGCCCTCTAAGTTGGACAATAAACATTATGCCATTGTATAATAATTGACCTCATAATCACCCCTGAACTTTTGAGTATCAAGTTGAGGACTGTAGAATTGGAATTAGAGTATAAAAACATCTGACCACTACTGTTAGGAGATCCAATTAGGTCAAATCTAGTTTTCTCCTCTCAAATGAATCGACCTAATTTACTTGTCCCAAACCTTTACATAGGCTTAGGCGAAGACGGTGATCTTGAAAGTCTTGATAACCAAATAGCAATGATGAGTAAACAATTTGAAAATATAATTAAGTTCAGAATTATTATGTATACTAATACAATTTAGAGAATATAATTAAGCTCAGAAAATACAGTTTGATTATTAACAAAACTTTCAAGGTTCTAAACCTCATGATCGGGATTTTGGTAGATAGAATAACATTAATAACAATTAAAGGCTTAAGAAAGACATTAATAACATTCAGTTTCATGAATGTGGAAATATGGGTCATTATGCTAATAAGTGCAAGTCTAAAGTGAAAACTACACCCAAGGCCCATATTTGCAAAAGATTGGATGACTCAAGTGACTCGAAAGATGATGAGTCGGGAACTTCAAAAATTAGTGAATCATGTATGTCTTTATATGCTAACATTTTATATTATGATGATAAAACATTATTGCCTATTGATTTTTTTATTGATGCTTTACATACTAACGTGTTTGTGATTGATACTTCACCTAATAGTTTACTTGTGATTGATAATTTACCTGTTCGTATGCCTGTGATTTATTGTGTATCCAATATTGTTTCTATTAATACTGTAGAAGGGTCAATTACGTGCATGAGTTAAAGTGATAATCAATCTAATGAACTAAATGGGTGGGTGAGCCCCAAATTTCAAAATGAAACCTTAGGAAATAACTCACACGCTACACTTAGTGAATCCGATGATAATGATTTGCCAGATTTTCAAGATTTGGATGCTAAAACTTTAAAGAAATGTTTTAGACTTCAAACAATGATTAATAACTTGATTGAACATGTGGAAAGCCTAAAAAGGACTGTTAGGCAAAATGTAGAAGATTACACCAATCAATGTATATCTCATGAGACTGAAATAAAAGAATTTGAATTTAAAATAACTGAGCTCTCTAAGACAAATCATGTTTTAGAACAAAGATACAAAGACACATTGATTGAGTTAAAGGAATCTAAGTAAATAATTTTAAACATTTTTAATAAATTTCTTTATTTTGAAACAAACACAAAAACCTGTGATAAAATCATAAGCTCTAGAAAAATCAATGTTGAAGATAAAACTGGTTTTGGTTTTATTAAATCCTCGAAAGGAATCAAAGCTTTTGGTAAAAAGGAAACTAAAACTGTATTTATATTCTCTGGTAATTCACCTAGCCAAACTTTTTAAAACGTTTAGAAAGCCATTTTAAAGCAATAAGTCTCATGAGAAACAAAGACTAATTGTAGTGTGGAGCAGAATCTTGACAACAAATCTAAGTATCTATTCACCCTTGTCAGAATCTTTGGACAAAATAAAAATTTTGTTGTAGTTAAACCTCGTGTTAAAAATGAATCTAGACCTATTTTCAATGGTTTAGAAAACAATGTGAACCTGTCCTCAGCTCTTTACTGTAAATACTATGATGTTTATGGTCATAAATGCTAAATATTTTATAAAACGTCTGTATACACTAGTGTATAATAACTTTAACTATGCTAGAGTGAGGCGCCTTAGTTATGTTCACGCCAGGAAAATCAATAAAAAGTGACATGACCAATATAGGCACCCTGCCGCGGAGCCTTTGAGAAGCATGCACATAAGACCTTCTACTGCGGCCTTACATTTACATGCTACAAGTGCAGACTTACATGCTGCGGGCTCATATACTACAGGGTGCGGCCCTCCTCTCATTCACATGTTACAGGGTGCGACCCCTACCTTTCAGCATAGCTGGACGCATTCCCTCTCTATGTACCAAAACAGTATCACACCTAGACCTCCAATAAATAGAGGTCCACCCCTCAGGAATTGAGATCTCACATCATCTATCCTAATCCAAATACATTTCATACATGGATATTCAGTCCAGAGACTACTACGCTGGGTGAGGCATTGCCAGATACCCCATGCCTCTCGATACAGCTTGGAGGCTATTCACCGAAATCTCTTCGGCACTCTTGGAAACATTACATACATGTATTCTCTTCTCTCCTCTATATTGTACGCCTATTACGACATCTTAATTGTACGCATATAATGAGAGTGTGGCACCAAAGTGGATGTAGGATCATTTTAATAGCCGAACCACTCTACATCTTGTCTTTTATCTCTCTTTACTTTCTTTATCTATTCATTATGTATTTTACACTTGACTTGCTGGTATGAGGACAATAAGTGGAGGATTTCTCGTATCATCAAAAAGTATAACTTAGGAAAAAGAGGAATAAGTCTCGCATTAAGAAAAAGCCATTTATGGAGAACCCCTGGTACTTTTCTAAATCGAAGACCCAAAATTAATTTTAAATAAGGGCCATCTGGATTAGAAAATATGACATGATACCCAACTCAGGTGCAACATTATTATAACTACGAACTCACCTTTGTTGGTTGGTACCTCGACTTTGGGTTTTCTAAACACATGACTGGGGATGAGACTAAATTAACAAACATGACTAACTTCTTAGGAGCTAATGTCTTATTTGGCGATAAAGTCTCATCCCAGATCATATGTAAAAGGACACTTCAAGAAGAGGGTTTACCGGTTTTGAATGATGTTCTCTTGGTGACAGGCTTCAAAGCTAGTCTGTTAAGTATCTCTCAATTTTATGATTTTGATTATACTATTACCTTTTCAAGAACTGAGTGTATGATTTTAAACAAAGATGATAATTGTATCCTTAAATGAAATAGAACTCGGGATAATTGTTATATAGTTGTTCCCAGCTCTAAATCCTGTAAGTTAATAAGGTTACATGACTCGGATCTTTGGCAAAATCGATTGGGTCCTATTAATTTTGATAACCTAAGCAGATTGATCTCCCACTAATTGGTTAGAGGTTTACCAAAAATACAGCTTTCTAAAAATATTATTTGTGGCCCTTTCCAGTAGGGAAAATAAGTAAGGCCCCTCATAATAAAGTTAAAGATATTATGACTTAAAATACCCTAGAACTTCTCCATATGGACCTTATGGGTCCTTCTTGTACTGTTAGCCTTTGTGGCAACAACTATATCCTTGTTATTGTGGATGACTTCATGCATTTTACTTGGGTTGCCTTTTTGAAAAACAAGTCGGATACTATTAGATATATTCTCAAAATCCTTTTAAAAATTAAAAATGAAAAAGGATACCCAAGTATCACGTATTCGAAGTGACAGTGGTAGCAAATTTAAAGATATTTGTGTTGTGGAATATTGCTTCGAAAATGGGTATCACCATGAGTTTAGTTCTCTTTAAGCTCCATAGTAAAATGGTATTACTGAAAGGAAAACCCATATAATCCAAGAAATGGCTCGGTGATGTTACCTCTAAGGATTTGCGAAAACATATTTAGGCTGAGGCAATGCAAACAACTTGCCATAGTTTTAATAATGTCTACCTTCGGGAGAATGCCAAATAGACTTCGTACAAACTTTGGTACAATAAAAAATCCAATTTGAAATACTTTAGATCCTTTGGGGATGTTGGCTATATTTGTAAAAATCGGGAACACCTTTCAAAATTTGACTCTAGAGGTGATAAGGGTATTTTTCTTGGTTATTATCAAAATTGTAGAGCATATCGCGTCAATAATCTTTGTACCAAAGATCTTATGTAATCTATCAATATAGTTATTAATGACATTACCACTAGGAATGTTAGCACTTAACCAATTTTTAAGCCCGAGTTAGAATGTATTTTTGAATTGACCCACATCAACCAAACTAGGTTTCTAAAGTCCATACCCATAAAAAAGTTATCGGTAACCTTGATGATCATGTGAGAACACGATCACAACTTTAAAATCTGGATAATTTTTCATGCTTTGTTTCTCAAGTAGAACTGAAGAACATAAATAATGACCTTAATGACTCTTACAATATCGATGCCATGTAAGAAGAACTAGCCCAATTTAGGAGTCATGATGTTTGGTATCTTGTTCCCGGCAAAAAAAGAAAAAGGTCATTGGTAATCGCTAGATTTTTAGAAACAAAATGCATAAATCATGGGTAATCATTGGAAATAAGGCAAGATTTGGGTCGCGTAAGAATATTCTCAAATTTAGGAAATAGATTTTAAAGAGACTTTTGCTTCGGTAACAAGGCTCGAGTCTATTCACATTCTCCTCGTAATAGCATGTCATTTACAATTCAATCTTTATCAAATGGATGCTAAATCCACTCTTTTAAATGGCATTCTAATAAAGGAAGTCTACGTTGAACAACTTAAAGACTTTATTGATCCCTCTCACCCTAAGTAGGTTTTTTGATTGTACGACTTAAAGGAAGGCCCTAGGTCTCGGTACAAGAACCTCTTAACCTTTTTAGTTAATTAAGGGTTTGAATGTGATGTAAATGATCATACATTACTTGTTTACTAAATTAACTAGGAGGTTCTTATTATAAAAATTTATGTAGAAGACATTGGCTTTGGGTCTACTTCCAAGTTACATATCAATTGTTTTAAAAAATTATGCATGAGCAGTTCCAAAAGTTGTTTTTGGGGCAGTTATAGTATTTCCTTAGTTTACAAGTTAAACAAATTAATGATGATATTTTTATTTCACAAACTAAATATGTGAATGATTTGTCAAAAAAATTAGTTTGGATAATTCCCAAATAGCATGAACTCCCATGAGTACTACTTTTACAATGTCAAAAGATGAAAATAGGAAAATCCTTGATCCTACATTATATAGAAGCAAGATACGAAGCCTGCTATATTTAATGGTCAAGAGACCTGATATAATGCAAGTTGTTTGTGTTTTTATATGATATTAAATTGTACCTAAAGAGTCCCACTTGCTATGTGTTAAATGTATTATCAAGTATATTAAGCGAACTCTTGAATATGGAATTTGGTACACTAAAGATACTTCCAGTACCATTGTTGGATATGCTGATGTTGATTGGGAAGGATGTTTCAATGATAGTAAAAGTACCTCAGGTGCATGTCGTTCGGTCGAGCACAATCTCGTTTGTTGAAGTAGTAAAAAAATATATATCTTTATCTGTCGCCGAGTCAAAATATTTCACGACAGGTAGTTGTGGTGCTAAATTATTATGGATATAACAAATTCTTAGTGATTCTGGGATTTTGGAAAATCAATTAACTTTGATTTATGATAACCAAACCATTATTCATATTTTGAAAAATCCTATGCAGCACTCTCGAACCAAGCACATAAAATTAGACATCATTTCATTTGTGAGTTTTTTGAATCAAAACAATTGATTATTGAATAATTGCACAATGATAAATAATTAGTAGATATCTTGACAAAGATGCTTGATAATATTAGATCTGAATCACTCATAAAGTCTATTGGGATGATTGTTATAGATTAAATTGCTACCTTATCTTGTCATATCTTCATGTATATATCTTTCTTATAATCTGTCTCTAAGGATTTTGGGTACAGATGTTTACTAAACGATAAAAGACTCCTTTTATTATATTGTTAATGTAGGAGGAACCTGATATGACTCATTTTTATGATATGTTTGGTAGTTATTTAATTTATTCCTCTCTATTATTCGTTTTGCCTGTTGTCTATTTCAGACAAAAGGGGGAGAAGGAGTTCATCCCAGGAGTACATATTTTATATTCAAATTCTTCTAACACATTGTCTTATAGGAATAATACATACATGTTTGATGAAGGAACCTTTCAAGACACTTAGGTTATTGGTCTATACATAGTTCAATTTTATATTTTTTCTCTTTATTTTCTATTTTATGATGGGAAACGGTAAATATAATTTTTTATAGGACTAGATTATTTTTTTCCTAAGAGTAGCCTTGGTGCACTGATAGGATTTTGTCTCCAATTTTCAAAAGAAGAGACTAAAACACCCTATGCAGTTGACTTTATAGATTTTTTAGTCTAGACTTCATACGTCTTTCAACTACTTTAGATTTTTAGATAAAAGTTTTCTTTTTAGCATTTAGCATCTCATTAGGTCCTTATTAAAGTCCAAGAATATTAAATACTTGGCTTACTTAAAATTCTGTCTCAAGTATGGTGAAAAGGTAAAACACCACACAATTAGGACACTTATTGCATTTCTTGAATATATAGTGCTATCATATTTTTTCATCTTTTTAATTGATTTTAAAATAATTTTAAGAATTTATTTTGAATTAAACATCATTTTTTTCTTCGATAAAACCTTTTAAAATGTTTTTAAAAGATTGGTGTTTTATTTAATTAAACATTATTTTAAATCATAATATGGTTTAATTAAGGTAGTTAGTGGGTTACGAATATCGTTATATGGTTGGTATATTTTTTGTTTCTTTTGTCTTACATTTGTGATCTCATTTTTCAACCGTTAGATAGAACTAATCAATGTCTTAGGAGAGAACTTAGTTTGATTCATATGATGTCGTGTTTAAAAAATCTAAGTCTTTGAAATGTTACTTGTTATACCCGGTTAGCTTCCTTGAGACGATTCAATTATAGATGTTAGATTCAATCCCAGTAGGTTAAAATCATCTCAACCGTTGATTGCAAAGGTTGAATCCAAAACCTTCGTCACTATGTATAAAATCCCCCGTTGTCTATTATTCTCAGCTTTTTCTCAAGTCCAGAGAGAAAAGAAAAGAAGAGAGAACAGAGAAGACAGAGAGAAAAATCAAGAGTAAAATATAGAGAGAAAGAAAGAAAAACTTAGTTTCTTCTTAGGGTTTCTTTGAAACACCTGTGAGTTTAGTTATTCTGAGTTTAGATATTTAAACTCCCAGGTTTTGTTCTCCAACATAGCAATTGTTTTGTCCCTAGTTTTAGATGTTAATTTTATTCAATAAAATCAAGGTTGAAAACTCTAAGATACATTATTACATACACTTCTGAGTTTTATATTTTGAAATATCTATTTCAAGATCATTTTTATAACTTTTTTTGATATTTCGAGTGTTTGTTCTTTTTCGACTATTGTTTCTTTATAGATGCATAAAATTTTCTTTTGAAATATGATATATCAAAATTTTTCTAAGTGTTTGGATCTTTAAACTTTTGACAAGTTGATTTTATACCTCTTGAAATATTTTCTTCCAAAAAATTTCCTTTTGGATGTTTTTTTGTGCTGTTCTCAGAAGATTTAAACCATCTTTAATGATTTATGATATAATTTATTAGATAATTCCGTATAGATACTTGTTGTAATTTGATACGTTTGTTTGTACTCTTAAGTATGCTTGTGTGACTTGCATGTACACATAGAGTAAGTCACTTTTCACAAACATTATTTCACACACAACACTTAGTGTATGTGGTTGTAATCTGGAGAATAAAATTTCTAGTCAACGTAAAGATTTCTAGAACTCTAGTTACATTAAACGAATGGATTATAAAATTACCTTGAGGCGTAACTCAGTGTAATGTATATATTTTTTTCATTTTGATATATTGCATGTTTATATTTGCAAACTTTATTTCTTTTTAGTGGATTTTATTTTCTGGCGTATAGGTCACCGTGAATGCTTTCCCTAGGTTTGGGGTTTTACTATGTTAAAACTGGTGTTGTGCTCTCTTTGCATATTCTTAACTTTTACATGCTTCTCTAATTAAATCTAGTTTACTATAACATTTTATTTTATTTGATTTAATTCTTTTAACAAGAATTTTCAATCTTAAGTATGTACAACTGTATCTTGATTTTTGATATCGTGTGTTAATCAATTTTATATAATAAGAGTTTCTTCAAAATGTTGTTTTACATTTTCAACTTTAGCCTTTTAACTTTTTTAAAAACACAAAGTTGATTAATTTAACCTTCCATCTTAAAAAATGCATTTACTTTTTTAAGGTATGTAAAAGTGACAACAACATGGGCCTCTAAAACACGTGACTGCTATGGAGCTACAATCATAACATGGCCATTTAGAGGATGGGCAAAGATGTTATTGGTAAATTTGACCTCCAACTTCCATATTGCACAACTTTATACTTGTGACAACATATTATTTTACCAAATGAGTATAATTTAAGGCTCTAAAGTGATATCGAAAATGAATTATTATACTTTTTTCAATATATTGTGTTTAGGTTTGGAATTCCAGAAACCATAACGTTAGACAATGCAAGCATTTTTTATTCAGTAATGGTGTTAGAATTTCCTTCCACGTTTGGAATAAATTTGACTAAGGCATGACCTTATTATACTAAATCAAATTGTAAGGCAAAGGCTACCAACAAGATAATCAAAGTGACAAAAAAATTTCAAGAGATTGGCACAATTTACTACCAGAAGTGTTATAGGATTATAGGACTTCTAAAAAGTAAAGTACTATAGTAAATCCATATGCCTTGACATATGGGCAGGATTCTGTCCTATTAGTTGAGATAACTCTAAATTTATTGAGAGTGATAACCCAAAATGAACTCACTATATAAGGCTATGATCAAGTCATGCACATGGAATTAAAGCACATAGTTGAGGATAGATTTGGAGACTTAAACAACATTCTTGTCCAAAAGAAGAATATAATTGACAACTATAACAAAAGAGTGAAAAGAGTACCTTTAATGAAGGATATTTAGTTTGGAAAAATATTTTTCCTTTGGGATCAAAAGATTCGGCCTATGGAAAATGGTCCCAAAAAATGGAAGGGATCTTTACAAATTTTGTATGGCATTTAAAGGTTGATTATATCACTTGAGAGACATGAATGTCCATGTAAATATGAGGAAAACATATGCTAGATTCTTATGGCATATTATCCAACCATTTGGGAAGAAAGACAGTGAAAATAGAAAAGTATAATAATTTATACTGTCAACCTCTCTTTAAACAATGTTTTACTTCTATCAGATATTTTCATATCTCTTGGCAATTAATTCAGACTAAATTAGAAGTCAAACTCCTCCATGACAGCTAATTTTGGCGTAGTATTGACTTTAACCAACCTCTTTTCTAATTCCCATTTCTCAGCAAAAGGGCCCTTTTTGCATAAATAATTTTCAATTCTTGTAAGTCTCAAGATGCCTCATCCTTTTGGTGAGAAAAGTGGGACTGATCTGCAAGAAAATCATCTTCCTTTGCATCCACTTAGGCCACCGTGTCTAGAAAGAATGGAAGCACTACACCGAAAATAGTAATCTAGCACGGTTTAAAAGTGTGCCAGATTAAACCTGGCACGATTTTGAACTGTGCTAGAACCATGTGTTTCAAAATGGCCATTTTTCTGGAACATTTTTATAAGTGTGCCAGATTTGGCCAAATAGGAACACTTCTGACACATTTTTAAACGGTGCCAAAATTTGGTATTTCTGGCACACTTTGGGCAGAGTTTATAACTGTACTAGATTGCGTACATTTTGGTACACTTTTGACATAGTTCAAAACCGTGCCAAAATTTGATACACTTTTGGCACGGCTTTGAACTGTGCCAAATTTTTGGATCAAAGAAAAAAATTAATTATTTGAAAAACACAAAATTCACAAATTGCAAATCTCGCACGTTGTGGATAAACTAATGTGCATACAAACTTCAAAATATTACAAGTCTTAGTAGTTCACAGACCAAAAAAATGGGCAGAGTTTCCTCTATTTTCTAGACATTCTAAAACCTTCTAATATAAAACCCGCACGATCATAAAATATAATAATAAAAGTACAAAAGCTCGCACAGCCATTAAAGTTAACAATGAAAGTACAAAAGCTTGCACGACCATAACATAAAAAAATGGAATCCTGAATATTAACGACATTAAATAAATAATCCCCTTGTTATAAACCATTGACTTCTTCATGTGTTCCACATGGATAAAATCTAACACTAAAATCTGATACAAAAATAGAATACAAAAAAGAGATGATATTAATAACCAAGAAATTTAAAAAAAAATCTTATTCAAGCTGAAAAATTGCATATACGAGTTTCAATTATTATTATATTCTCAAACTGAAAGCGTTGTAACTGCGTAGTCAGCTCCAATGAGTTACATTAGTCTCATGCGAGGTCTAAGTGCATCTTATGGGGCCGTTTGAGAACTGATTTGAGTTTTCACCCTCAAACGAAATGTTTTTAACCATAATCTAAATATTTTCAAATTATCATCATATTCTCAAACTGGGAAGTCCATGACTACGCTGTCAATTCCTATAGGTTATATTGGTCCCATGCGAGGTGTTCATGCCTCTTACGGGGCCGTTTGAGTTTTCACCCCGTAACGGCTTATTTTTAAGCCTAATCTACATATTTTTAAATTATCGTCATATTCTCAAATTAGGAGACCCGTGTCTACGCGGTCAGTTCCTACGGGTTGCATTGGTCCCATGCGAGGTGATCATCCTCTTACAGGGCCGTTCGTAACTGGTTTAGGTCTTCACCCTTTTAACGGCTTGTTTGTAAGCCTAGTTTAGATATTCTTAAATTATCATCATATTCTCAAATTGGGAGATCCGTGACTATGCGATCAGTTCCTACAAGTTACATTGGTCCCGTGGGAGGTGTCTATGCCTCTTACGGGGCCATTTGGGGGATGCTTTGAGTTTTCACCCTTTAATGGTTAGTTTTTAAGCGTAATCTAAATATTTCAAATAATTGTCATACTCTCGAATTGGGAGTCCCACGACTACACGGTCAGTTTCTATGAGTTACATTAGTCCCGTACGTGGTGTTAGTGCCTCTTATGAGGGCGTTGGTTGGGGTTATCACCCTCTAACGACATGTTTTTAAGCCTAATCCAAATATTATCAAGTTATCATCATATTTTCAAATCGGAAGACCCGTGACTTTGCGGTCAATTCCTACAAGTTATATTGGTGCCTTACGAGGTGTTCATGCCTCTTATGGGGTCGTTTGGGGGTTGGTTTGGGTTCTCACCCTTTTAACAACTTGCTTTTAAAACTCATACAAT
The DNA here is from genome assembly GCA_949130495.1 of Sambucus nigra. Taxonomy (NCBI): domain Eukaryota; kingdom Viridiplantae; phylum Streptophyta; class Magnoliopsida; order Dipsacales; family Adoxaceae; genus Sambucus; species Sambucus nigra. Next base: position 502,416,957 of record OX422209.1, read on the forward strand.
TTAATATTTATCTCCTCAAGTTTTTTCTCTTGTTTGGGCTCCTCTGCCTTAAAGCCTGAGTTGCCAGTAACTGCTTCTTTAGAGGTGCGAGTGAAGTTAGGGAAATGAATGTTAATGGGAGTTGATTCCACTCCATTAATTAGGTTTCAAGTTGAGGTAGATGTTTGAGTAGGGATATAAACTATCTCAATTATCAAAGATGACAGAGGAGCAGTCTTAAGATCCTCAGCTGGCAAAGGTTCCCTTATAATAACTGAAGTCTTAGTTAGATCTATGATAAGATAAAAATAGTTCAAAGTTAAGACTATTGGTGTCATAATGCCAAAATTAATAGACTTCTTTAAAGGTAAGATATTGGTATACCTGCCAACTTGACCTTATGAGAAGGCTTCGTAGCAATGGATTTCATTATTTTCCTCTTAGTGAGGTTGAACATGACTGATATATAAGGTTAAATAGAATCAGGTGTACTTGATAAAGTACTAGATAAATCATTAGAAGGAAGTACCTCATTTGATTATTAAGCAAGAGGAATAATATTTTTATCTTCCTCTTCATCTTTCTCTTCCCCTTACTCTTTCTCTTTCTGCAGCACTAGTTTCCTCTTGTAAGAATAAACATAAGTAATAGGGGGTGGGGAACCTAAAGCACACAATTGGCTAAGCAAAGGCTAACAAATTTAAAGATATCTCTGAGAAATGAAAGGATCCTTACCATAAATGGATGACATTTAGGGGTCTGTGTTAGAATATTATGGATATAAATGAATCTTAACATGACATGACTATCATTGCCTTAATGACTCCATCATCAAATTTAATACAAACTATGTTAAAAGTTCTTCGTACTTTGACATAATTGATAATCCCTACCAAAAGAATTATTTTAGGGATTTAAGAAGATCTGGCAAATAGATAAATATTAAAATGACTTATCTTGGAATCGTAATGGCTTGGTAAACGCCAAATTTCTTAGAAAACTATAAAGGTAAGTAAATTTATCTAAAAGATTTAAAATTGGTGGCATTGGGTGGTTACGTACCATAATATAGGTCTATGGTAATTATAAAGCTTTCCCATCAAATGTCTATTTATATAATAGAATAAGACTTTCTCATAATTGAAATAAGCTAATGAGAACTTTGAGCAATTGCCAGTAAGGATTGTAAAAGAAACCTTGGTCTATCAGGTTTTAGACCTTCGAACATACCGATAAGAGATTTGAAGTTCTTATTACTAGGTTAGGAGCAATAAAAGTCACTGAGATGGATAAACTCAGAGTTGCCTTTGGCATTCCCAATGTTAGGATAATTTGCATGAAACCACATTTAGAGGATCGACAGTGGGCCACCTTTACTGGCATTGGAAGGTTCATTTTGAAGTTCAAAACATCTTCTATGAAGATAGCCCAATGGGTAAAGGTTGAGAGTCACTTCTCCACCCTTTACAATAATGATAGCTAAAAAGTATTACTCGAACATGAATCTTGATATTTGATATGAAAGACATGCTTAGACAACCAAAACCAATGAAAATAGTATTAATCCTTATCATTTACAATCTTTGTAGTCTTTTTTTATTCATGAAAGTCGAGTAAGAGAGAACTAAATTTTCATTATTTAATCTCTTAAGGATTTCAGCCGATGACATATGAGGAAGAATGTCCTCCCTAACAGATTTGAAGCCAGTTAATTGGCAGATATCTAATAGAGTGACGTAGGCCATTATAAAATTAAACAAATTTAATATCGATTTCCAAAATTTATTGGGGCTAGAAATGAGAATGGATCATATTCTATATCTGTCAAACTGAGTTTAACGACATAAAAATGTCATTTTCTTTGACTGTGAGCATCCGGTTCACCCATTTAGGCCATGCGGTATTGTCTAAACTTTTGGGCCGAAACCTAAACATAAAAGAAGAGGGTGCTCTGAGGTAAATGAAATCTTCTATAAGAAGGTTTTGATCCAGAAACCTGGGATAGAAAATAAAGAGGGGGAAGGGAACTTCATCCCTAAAAAGTGGGTCAATAGTGAAGTGAGTGTCTTCATATGGTCGTTGAATAGGATAAATAATATCCCCATTGACAAATGAGTTGTTAGCCATAAATGTGTTAACAGTATCTTCAAACTAAGAATATATGTTAGGGTTTTCAAAGTTTTAAGCCATTGATGATGTAAATTTGATGGAAGAGATAAAATAATCTAAAGAGAGAAAATATTCTTGAAGCGAGAAAGTAAACGGTAAAAAAGAAAAAGAAACAAGTAGGCAAGCTAAGTAAGCTCAAGTGAACCGTTTGAAATGTAGAATAACGTCAAGCAGAAACCAACACATGTCTCAAAAGGTTTCCTTCCTAAAGGAAGAATTTATGGGGAAGTGGATAGATGAAAGGTGTATTTTTAAATGCAATCAATCAAAATTCTCTTATGATTAGATTTGTGGCATGTTAAATGCCCAGGAAATTGAAATCAAGTGTTAGGAGTCCCAAGGCAAACATATATATTGGTTAAAGAGAATAAGAAAAGGTTTTACATATATGGTGATTATTTATTCAAGTAAAGAATTAATATTATTAATTCGACACATCCACATGAGCGACGATGACCAATCTTAAAACATACATACATAATAGCCCAGATTGAAATATTTGTGGGTTTAAAAGTATAGGAATAGTTACAAGTACATGCAACATATCAAATTTTATTATAGCATAAAATACTCATCAAATGGTTGAAGTAAACATTATGCCTAAATGAAAAAAAATCAGTTTAATCTAACAAATTAACCACTAAAACTATCACAAGAAATTAGTCCATTTACAACACGTTAGCTTAAAAATAATCCTTCAACACTAATTCCAAAATAAAAGTGAATTTTCCATTATTAATAAAAATTGGAGATTGCAAACTATTGGGAAATGAGATGACATTACCCTCTTCTGAGTGAATAGTAATGATGAAAGGAATAAGTTAGAAAATTATTGAATGGGTTACACAAGTAACTGATATGTTTCTCATTTAAACCTATATAATCTTTGCCTCTATCCAGCTCTAGAAATAATGTCTCATGATATTGGATGTTCATAACCATCATGATCTTTTTCCCTTATTTATTTGGATTTTAGAAGAATGTTGTCTGATGAAAGGACTTCCAAACCTAAGTCTTTTGGATCCTCTTGAACATGCAAATAAACCCTTTTGAAAATTTTCACTCCTCTAAAACCTTATTGAAAGTAGTTAGAAAGTCATCATGTGTCTTAACTCGACTCACATAGTATTCAAACTCAGTAAGAAGTTGGCTTGCCCTTTTTATTTAAAGAAGGATATGTCTTAAGGAAAGAGGAGATATGAGATTTTGGAATACTAAGACAATTTTCAAGATGATCCAGGACAATGCATGCACATAAAATATTATTTGGGGCTTTGCCTTTCAACAAAACAAAAGGAGGAAGGTATGAAAAGGAATGTTATATTTATAAACCTTTGCTAACATCGTTGGAAAGAGTGGGATATCTCAGAAGAGGATGACCAATATGCAAAACATCTTGAACAAAAAACTTCAAATCATAAATTAAATCCATCATTAAAATATGTGGGTAGACTATCAAGTCATAATGGGGATCATTAGATAATATTGACCAAGTCATCAAAGCTTCTACGAAGACCAAGCCAAAGTTATAATCAGAAAGCAAGAAGGGTGTATACACACCTTTAAAGATAAAGTTGTGTAAGGGATGGACAAAGGTATGGGATAAATTGATAGCACCATACAAAGAAGCCTTATAGGTTTCATAGTGCTAGGTAGTCAAAAGATTAAAATATTCACTTGTATCAACTCAAAAAGGAAAATGGGGTTTGATTGGCCTTGACCATGCATAAGCTCCCTTAGAATCACGAGTCACGGATGGATCGGTAACGTATGGTAGTTTTGACGAGGAAAGTGGGAGCGAATAAAGATGTTACCAACACTTATTTAATCCAAAGGAGTAACTAGTAAATACCCATTATGTATCAAGGTATGATAAGATATTTGATCTACAAGTTTCTTAGGGATGTATTTCACTTCTTCAGCTTCAACAATGTGTTCATCATAGGCCTCAACTCCTTTAACTGCATTCATGGCCTCTACGTTGTTTACCTAAGGCTTAGTAGCTACAACAACATAAATAATTTCATCATGAGAAGGTGGAGAGGAAGGATCTGATCGTCCTAACTATCAAAGAGTCTAAACTATTACGGTCCATCATAATATATTGAGGGGTCAATTAAAACCTTTAAATATTGATCAATCGCAAAAAATTCATCCAAAATGGGTGAAGATCGAGTAGCAGGGTATAGAACGGGAGCACATCGAGTAGGAGTGGCTGTATCCCAAGTGTCCTAGCCACATGCATTGGGATATTTTCATCATAATATTGCATCAAAGCGGAAACAGGACTCTCGTTGGCTCGTGATGGTTTTGAATTTGAGTCAGGTTCAAATTTGATCATGGGGTGCCATCATTGTTCTCATTGGAAGTCATTGTTCACAGAGAGAAGATGGGAGAAGAAAATGAGACAAGAAGCTCCGTTGAAGAGCTAAAGGACTGATGAATTGTCATACGAATATTTTCACTGCCAAAAAATCTAATTCTGCACATTTACCGTACAATAATGATGACTAAGACGTGGGATGATGTCATATGACACTTAATAAATCTCTAATTATATTTTCTCAAGAATTAATTATTGTAATGGGTATTTTTACTCCACATATTTATTGATTAATGAAATACATCCAGATAGAGGTTCATGATTACAATTATAATTAAAAATGTGGTAAACTAGTTTAATACAAATGGATACATACGCATTTAAAACTTGTTAAGGTCTTGAACATGAAAATCGAAATAGCATTTATAGGGGTGTGAGTGCACCAAGACGGGAATATTCAATTGGGTAACCATCCAGCAGTTACAAATAGTAGTTGAAGCATCAATCGACATAGAATCACTTGATTATCGTAAGGCTGTGATAATAATTTGGTTGGAAGGAATATAATCTTACATGGCATGAACTCACAAAACCAAGCACACAAATTAACCAAGCCTCGACAAATAATGAGTATAAGTGATTTGGACATGAGTTAATTCACGATTATCCACACACATGCTTATGGTTTCAATACTTACAAACTCAGGAGATTCTGATTAAACTATGATCCAGATCTTTTATAAGAGTATATATATATATATATACACTCATGTGTCTCCAAGGGTTTTAGGTTATCTTATTGCATTGACCAAGATCCACTTTGAGTATTAGTCTAAGAGGTTGTTAAAAAACTTCATCTTTAATATTTAATACCTAGATTAACCAAAGCATCATTTCAATAAGTTACAAGACCAAACTTCACTAAAAGACTTAGAGTACTTTAGTTTTACCCACTGCTAATTTTTTTAAATTAAAAAATATCTTAATTTGACCTTCAAGTTTGACAATTTTCCATATAAGTGTTGCAATATACTTTTCTTATAAAAAAATATTTAAGAAAATATATCCTTGCCTATTTATATGAAGTGGTTCATATGTTTCAACAAGTGCCTTGGGAAAATCTCTATATCCTTATGCGACTTTCATCGCTGTTGGAGTGTCCAGAAAAGGGTGACTTCGCTTCAGTGAAGCTAGGCTTGGTTGGCCTCGACACCTTTAATGGTGTCCTCCCAAATTCTCTAATAGAATTCACAAACTACAAAGTTATATCTTCATTACCGCGATGCTTGGATTCACAACAACAAATTGCCCAAGACCCCGCTGGCAAAGGTTGTCAACTTGCGAATCTGGATATCTTTAATGGCTATTTTTCATCATAAAACGTGTCTATTAACATTATGCCGTATCTTTGTGATACATATATTTATAGCTTGTACGCTTTAATAAAACCCAGCTAGGTACCTTTGAGAGCTCGTTCCACAAGCTTGAATGTCACACACACACACACACACACACACACACACACATGTGTGTGTGTGTGTGTGTGGGTGTGGGTGTGTGAATTTTCTCTCCATAAACAAGTAGTGGATTTTTTAAAACCAGTTTTTTCAGAGATATAAACCTTTATTGTGTGTATAAACGTTTTGCAACATCTTTTAGAGAAAACATCAAAGATTTTATTTGTTCTTGAAACTCAATTTTATTTTATTCTTGAGTGTTTTCGTCTTTTAAGTTTTATACACTTTGTGGATTTTTTAATAAGCACATATATTTTCTACACTATCAACATTAAGGATATCCTCACATATCACTACATCAAAAATAGCAATCTGGCACGGTTTAAAAATTTGTCAGATAAAATCTGGCACGTTTTGAACTGTGCCAGAATCAGGTGTTCCAAAACGGTCATTTTTTTACCCGATTTAAAAGTATGCGAGATTTGATCAAACAGGAACACTTCTGCCACACTTTGAAACCGTGCCAGAATTTGATATTTCTGGAACTCTTTTGGAACACTTTATAACTGTACCAGATTGATTACATTTTGGTATACTTTTGCCACAGTTCAAAACCGCGCCAAAATTTTGGATCAAAGAAAAAAAATTAATTATTTGAAAATAAGAAAATTCAAAAATTGCGAATCTCGCACGTTGTTGATAAACTAATGTACATACAAACTTCAAAATATTACAAGTCCTAATAGTTCACAGACTAAAAAAATTAGAGGGAGTTTTCTATATTTTTGGACATTCTAAAACCTGCTAATAAAAAAACTGCGTAATGTAAAGCCCGCACAACCATAAAATACAAAAATAAAATTACAAAAGCCCGCACGGCCATAAAAACTAACAATGAAACTACAAAATCCCACATGGCCATAACACAAAAAATAGAATCCTGAATGTTAATGACATTAAATAAATAATCCCCTTATTGTGAAACCATTGACTTCGTGTGTTCCACGTGGATAAAAGCTAACGACAAAATGTTATCCTCCAAAAGAATAGGATACAAAAAAGAGAGATGATATTAGTAACCAAGTAATTTAAAAAAAATCTTATTCAAGCTAAAAATTTGCATATACAAGTTATAATTATTATAATATTCTCAAATCAAAAGTCTTGTGACTACGTGGTCAGCTCATTCGAGTTACATTACTCCCATGCGAGGTGTTAGTGACTCTTACAAGACCATTTGAGGATTGGTTTGAGTTTACACCCTCAAACGACATGCTTTTAAAAATGAACTAAATATTTTGAAATTATAGTCATATTCTCAAACTAGGAGACACGTGATTACACGATCAGTTCTTACAAGTTACATTAGCCCCGTGCGAGGTGTTCATGCCTCTTAAAGGGCAGTTTGGGAGTTGTTTTAGGTTTTCAGCCTTTAACATCTTATTTTTAAGCCTAATATAGATATTTTCAAATTATCTTTAGATTCTCAAACCGAGAGTCCTGTGACTATTCGTTCAAGTTCATTGAGTTACATTAGTCCATGCGAGGTGCTCGTGCCTCTTACGGGGCCATTTTGGGGCTAGTTTAGGTTTTCACCCACTAACGTCATGTGTTTAAGCCAAAGTCTCTAGATATTTTCATATTGTCATCGTATTATCAAACCATATGTTTTGTGACTATAGGTCAGTTCCTACGAGTTACATTGGCCCTGTGCGAGGAGTTAGTGCCTCTTATGGGGCCGTTTAAGAACTGGCTTGAGTTTTCAACCTCAAAAGACATGTTTTTAATAATAATCTAAATATTTTAAATTATTGTCATATTCTAAAATCGAAAGACCCATGAATACACGATTAATTCCTAAAAGTTACAATGGCCCCATGCAAGGTGTTTATGCCTCTTACAGGGCCATTTGGGGCTGGTTTGGGTTTTCATCCTTTAATGGCTTATTTTGAAGCCTAATCTAGATATTTTCAAATTATCATCATATTCTCAAATCGAGAGACCCGCGACTATGCGGCCAATTCTTACGAGTTAAATTGGTCCCGTGCGAGGTGTTCGTGCCTCTTTCGGGGCCATTTGGGGGCTAGTTTAGGTTTTCACCTACTAATGGCATGTTTTAAGCTAAAGTCGAGATATTTTAAAATTATCATCGTATTTTCAAACCATATGTCTCGTGAGTACGCGGTCAGTTCCTACAAGTTACATTGGCCCTGCACGAGGTGTTAGTGCCTCTTACGGGGTCGTTTAAGGATTGGTTTGAGTTTTCACCCTCAAATGACATGTTTTTAAAGAATAATCTAAATATTTTAAAATTATGGTCATATTCTCAAATCGGAAGACCCATGACTACACGGCCAGTTCCTACAAGTTACATTGGTCCGATGTGAGGTGTTCATGCCTCTTACGGGACTGTTTGGGGCTGGTTTAGGTTTTCACACTTTAACGTCTTATTTTTAAGCCTAATCTAAATATTTTCAAATTATCGTCATGTTCTCAAACTGAGAGACCCTCAACTACGCTGTCAATTCCTACGAGTTACATTGGTCCCATGGGATGTATAAAATTCAAATAAAAATACTTAATACCAAACAATAAAACCTCCACTTTGATCACTACCTCAGTTTCTATTTATTAAACTCTGCTTTGGTGACATGAAATTCTGTGACCAGTTTGAGACACAGTTATTTGATGCACGTGCTCCATTATCGCGCATGCAAGAGAAAGTTAAAATATATATTAAAAATGGCAATTTCAAAATGTGACATTGTGCATATTGTGGCTCAATTTCGAGCTCTGAGTTATATTAAGAACTCTCGATTAATACCGTTCCACACTTTATTTTTTTGTTGAAGAACTGTGTGCTTAGATATTTATAGAGCCAGTTTATGTGTTCATATGTAGTGAACAAAGAATTCATCCGTACTACGTGATATGTGAGATTCATCATGAAAACTATGAAATTGGAAATTATCATCAAGATGGAGACCTATTACTCTTACATCGTTCTCATCAATTTGCAATTATTCTTCACAGTCACTATATATGTGAGGCAGAATCAATGGGCGATTAAGGATTCCTTCACAACATATTCCTCATGCTTTGGAAATCGTGAGATAATTAAAAAAATATTGAGCTTATAAGAACATATATACACATTCAGAAACATGCATAAATTACACCTAAAGGTTGATAGTAGAGTAGTCAATTACTGAAAGAGTAATCGACAATCGATTTTTGAATAAAATGAAAATCAAGCTACTACATGTATGCTTTTGGATTAGATTATGTGGTAATAAATGTTCCTTCACTCACATTTAACTAAATAGAATATATCACAATAAGAACACCCTGTAAAGAAGAGAAGAAAGCCACAATATAGTGGACTTGGTTCAACTACATAGTAATTTCTATCCATCTTTTACTTGATACACCAATTAAATTTAGGTGAAGCTCCAATACTTATATGCAACATATTATGGAATTCGTGACAAGCTAAAATTTCTCGATTTCACTATATCATCTGGACATAGAAAGGAGTTCATCTTCATTTTTTCCCATAACATATATTATCCATTCATTAGCCAATCCATTTAAAAAATATTCTAGAAACAAAAGATGTGCCATTAAAGCCAAAAACTGAATTCGAATAACTTGCCTTGCCAATGACATTGCCATATTTCAATAGATTCCATAAGTGTTCATGAGATCATAATGTTTGAGAATGTTTTATCTCATTATTGATACAATGCCAAGACAAAATAAACGATTAAAATGGCATTTGCTGCTAGAGATTTGCTCTCATATAACATTCAAGAAAAATAACAAAAGGTCATTAACCAAAAGTTTGAACTGAATAACGTTTCTTACCATGAGATTTTTTTAGTTCTCTTCTATCTTATAATGTATAAACCCTAAAGAGTGGAGTTCATCCATGAGTAACCACTTTCCTATGAAGAAATGAGGTGATTAAGAAAGCAACATTAGAGTCACTATTTATAACTCATTTAAAAAAATACTAATATAAATATTATCAGTAATGAAAATCCAAATTTACTCAACGGTTATGAGATTTAGTACATTGATTTTCAAAACTTGACTCTTAATTTTCTGATCTCCTAAAAAGGCAAGTGTAATTCGTAATTTGAGACGATAAAAAGCTGAAGAACTTCTTATAAAAAATAATTCAGTAAGGAACATTTAAATTTAAAAGAGAGTATAGAATAATAGAAATGTAAGACATTACTATTCATGGAACCATGAGAAATCTATAATCCACTTACTAACCACACCATTGTAAAAGTGAAATACCCAAAAACATCATTTAAAGATGTATGTCAATTGAATAACGAGGCTTATATAAGGGCACTCACATTTCTAGTATAAATCATTAAGCTTGACAACTTGATATGCAATAGTGAAATTTATGATGCAATTTCACCTTCAAGAAATCAAATAAAGTATAAAAAGTAGAAATGAAAATGAAGGAAAGAGTATTGCAATAGAAGAGTTAGAATACATATACATATATATTCAATAAAAGAAGGATAAAATATTGAAAATGAAGGAAACAATATATCAAACAGTATTGCGAGATCCTAAATAGTTTCACAGTTGTTCTCTTCATTGTATATCCCATTATAACCATGTTCCCCTTGTCATCAAAACTTGCTCAAAATCACGTGAGCCCAATAGCCTTGGTTGGTGTTTTTATGTTTTTACAAACCATAAAAGGAAATGATACTCCATTTATATTCAGATTTCAACAGTCTCAAGACCACATTTAAATTAAGGTAAAGATTGGATGTAAAAAATAATTAATTTATAATGAACCGCTAAGAAATTATATGCGTATATTTAACCTATTCCTCACTATAAGCATTCGATTTACTAATAATCATCATATAAACATTGTTCTTCGAACCCCCTAAACATAGAAATACAAAATTCCATGTAACTACAACTCTGTTGAAAGAAAATTGGATACAAATATATGAGAATATAACCACATCATATACTATTATGACCAAGTATTTCAAAACAATGTAGATTTTGACATGTTTTAAAAAATCATAAAAACTAGATACAAAATTATTTAGAACAAATCAGATATATACTTTTTATAAGATCTAGGCAAAAAATTGAAGTAGGATTAGTTAGGATTCTACATAAATTGAGCATTAACAAAAACCCATCATTTGCTCTGAAAGCCCTTAAATCTCAACTTCATATTAATCTCTCTTTATATATTTAAAGATATAGTTTATGCTTTATATAGATCTATGGAGATAACTTTCAAGATATACTGTAAACCCTGACTAAACCACCCAATAAAAACATTATAATCAAAGGACAAAACATAAGACAAACCTCTTGAGTTACGTCTTTATAAACCCTAAACCCTAGCTCAGTTGGCGAGAGAGACATGAGAGATGAGCGTGAGAAAGAGAGAGGGAGTGACACCTAAAAATGAGAGATGAGAGTTGGTGGGAGATAAAAAAATTGGGAGGAACATTATTTTTTTAGGGTATTTGTATTTTAATCAAGTGTGTTTAATTTTGGCACATTTTTAAGCAGTGCCAAGTTTTAGCACGATTTTTGAGTGTGCCAGATTATCATTAAACCGTGCCAGAATTTGGCAGAGCTTTAAACTGTGCCATATTTTTAATATCAAGGTGTGCCAAATTTCTATTTTTGGTGTAGTGTATTCTAGGTGATAGTTTATTGGATACTCTTGGTTCCTTTTTCTTTAGAAAAAAAGACGATTTTAACTTTTAAGAAGATTTATGAAGTGATTCAAAAGATTGATGTTGTTAACAATGTTGACACATTGTGATGCGGTGAGTAATTGTGATGCGAAGAGTGAAAATGTTAGTTGTGGAGTTTGAGAATTATTTAGTTTAGAGAGAGAATCAAGATTTTGATTAATTTACCCCCAATTGTAATCATTTACCTATATAGTTCAATGCATTAGTTTGGCCCGACGTAGCCTCGCATAAGAGTTTCCTCGTAAAATTCTTGGTCTCAAATGCATGACTTACTATTCTGCTTTTCAATTCCCTTGTATTTTTAATGAATTTATGTTAATATCTAAATCATCCTTTTAAATCATATTTTTATCACTTAGAACTCAACTCAACTCAACAAAGCCTTTTTTCAATTATTTTGGGTCGATTACATGAATCCTATTTTTCATTCCATTATGTCCAGTGCAATATCTTCGGTTAAACCACATGATATCATGTCCTTTTTATAATATCCCACCAAGTCAATTTGGGCCTACCTCTAACCGTTGTGTTACCATCAATGCTAACTAATTCACTCTTCCTTTTGGGAGCGTCAATTGGTCTACCCTTGACGTGTCCAAACCATCTAAGTTGATTTTCTCTTAATTTATCTTCTATATAAGTTTCTTTTACCGATTCACGAATTTGTTAATTTTTAATTTAATTCTTAATCTTAACATTCTCATCTCCGCCATACTTATTCTGTCACAACCTGCTTTTTGGTATGAATGCACAAGAGAGTATATATAAAGTAATGAATTAAATTTAAGGAAGAATAACATAACTTTATTCATTATTAAAGTAGTTTACATAGGATAGTACCACCAAAGAGGTGGGTTACATATTTTTAACATAGACGATAAAGTAAAAAATTGAAAAACGCTAGTCCTTGCTCTAATCTGGCTTCTTCTTTTCCCACAAATGTAAATAAGTGGTCGATATGTGTCTTTAAAAGGAAAGTGCTATTATCCTCTTTCTCCGGGTTCATCTGGAGGAAACATGAATTAACACAAATATGCAAAGTAGGCTTTACCAGTTCTACAACAAGTATATGTATAGATGAGTGTCGGAGTATGTATAGAATTCAATGTTTAGCAACACTAAAGAAATGAAGATGATAATTCCATACTTATCAGTTTATAAAGAAAATTAAGGTTCTTTGAATTAATAATCCCATACTTACCAGTTCATTAAGGATCATATAAAGAAAGTCAAGGATCTTTGAACTAATAATCCCATACTTAGTAGTTCACTAAGAGGTATATAAATAATTAAGCAATCAGTAAATCCAAATAATAATCGACCCAAAAACTTTAGAAGAAAGTAATTGGCTAAGCACACAATTAAAGTGGCCCTCATATGTATGTAGCAATAATCAAGGCACTTAATCATTTGAGAGCATTAGTCCAAGTAGAAAATTCCATAGGATAACATGTCAGTCATCTTTTTAGTTAATACTGGTGTTCAATATATAAATATTTTCACAGAGGTGTAGGGGTGAAGTGAATCAATAAGGAACATGATAACAGTTATTAGGTGAGAAGGCTTAAATTAATCCACATTTAAATTCAAATATCGATGATATTTAATAAAATATATAATATGGCAGGATTATAACATGCACATATGAAGAGAAAATATGATCTATCAACTAGTGATATCAATAGCAGTATATCAAATATGCAAAGTTTATTATTGAAGAGGTAGAAAAATCTAGTTGCCCGATATTTTGCACGGCTTTATGTATCAAAAGAGGATACTGGGAAGAGTTCTTTCTTGATTCTCTATATACAATGTTTGAGTATAAAAGTATTTGTTGGAATTTAGGATTGGGTTGGTAAGTTTATACAAAAAATGTATCTTTTAAAGTTTCGGGAGTTTAATTGTAAATAATTTAGGACTTTAAAATACTGCACTTAACATCATATTTGAAATTTGGTGCAAGAGAATTTTTTCCTTCAAATATTTTGAAGTATTCATTGACAAAGTTTGGGGTTCAAATTCATTAGTTGGAAAAGTCAAGAGAAGTCAAATTGCAATTTAAGAAAAATATTTCTAAGTTAAAACCTCATTTTTCCATAACTTATGCTAGGCTGATCCAAACTTGACCTTACCTTATATTATTTTGACCACACAAATATTGGAAAAATTTTCAAAAAATTCTGATTAGCCACGCGCACTCATGTACGAGGTTAATGTTTTTGGTCAAAAAATTCATCTTCTTCCCCTTGACTGTTGACTTTAAGATTTTTGATTTTTGACCTTGAATAACTCCTTTATTTCCAAACCATTTGAGATGATTTAGTAACAAAGTCAACCTGAAATTTTATAAGGAATCCAATTATATAAGTTTTGTGGATTGAGATGCGGTATATCTCAAGTTCTATAAATGTGTGTTTTACTGAAAATTTGACCAACATCGTCGACTTTATGGATATCGTAGGGATTCTTATGAACGTAATTTGATTTCTGCTATGTGTAGGAGTAGTTTGGTTTTGATTTAAGAGGTTGAGATCGATTATAAACAGAGAATTTAAGATTTTTCAGTTTTCTGGTTCAAAATACACTTTCAATCGATTCGAGCTTATTAGGCACATTCATGGCATTTTGTCATTTCACTCAAATTCTTGAGATTCTAATGAAGACATGCAAATATTTAAACCCGACTTTTGATCATTATTTTGAAGTTTGCCATTGAATCTCAAGCTTTAATGATGGAAACTTCATAATTTTCACTTAGGGCATGTTTTCTAGGTAAGAATTCTATTGTTTTGAGCTATTAATATAACACGTAAAACCATAATGTACCTATTTGGAGTTAAAATTTTGACTTTTGAAAATTTTGTTTGAGTGAGTTTAAATTGTGGTATTCATGGGGTATTTATAGTATGTGAGCAGGAGAATTCATTGATGAAGAAGGGAGGTGAATTTGAACTGATATTGTGAGGGTTTCTAGCTTAGGTAATGTTCCTCACATGTGTGCATGGTATAGGCATGTGATTTTTAGCTTCTTATGCTAATCTGTTGGCTTATTTATACAGGGGGTTCTATAAAATTATCAAGACTTTGGTGTTTGGTCCTTGGTTGCTCAAGTATATGCATATATATTCTTAAAAGTGTACTTTTGATAATGTTTAGGAGTATTTTTGTAATTTTAAAAGTTTTAAGGGAAGAAATTATAATTTTGTGTTAGTTGAAGTATAAAGGATTAACTTGATATAAAGTTGAGGTTTAGGGGTTAAGTACATGTCAAGTTATGTTGGTTTGAGGTTTTCAGGAGCTAGTTTGTAATTATTAAAACTTCAAGGGAGCTTAGTTAATTTAGAAAAGTTATAGGGCATCAAGTATAATTTTGTTATTCTTAGAAGAATTTTGAATTTGAATACTTTATAAGGGTTGAAAGAATGATTGTAGATGATTATGGTCGGTTGATAGATTTGATTTGAAAATCCTGGTTATTACAGTCTACATATATAAAAAAACTCATCCTCGAATTTACCTTGAAATAAGTCGGGATATTGATCTTTCAAAGGTTGTTCTAGTTACCATGTAGATTCTTGCTAATTTTAATTTCCCAAAGTACTTTTTCTAAGGGGATTTCTTTATTTTTGAGATACTTCACTTGACCATCCAGAATTTGAATAGGGCGTACTTCAAATTCAAGTTTGGTTCGATAGAAATGTCTTGCCACGTAATGGTATGAGACGGACAAAAAATATACTGGCGTAAATGAGATAGCTTAAATACATTGTGAAAATTGGATAATTCCACAGGTAATTCTAATTGATAGGTAAATGAGCCAACTCATTTGTAAATTGTGAAAGGTCTACTATATCCGGGGGCTAATTTTCCTTTCTTTCCAAAGCGTAAGATTCCTTTTCGAAGTGAAACTTTCAGAAATACTTGGTCATTTACTAAAAATTCTAAGGGTTCCCGATGCCGTTCTGCATAGTTTTCTTATCGATCGTGAGGTGTCTTTAATATTTCTCGCATTTATTGTATTCTCTCATTGGTTTCCTAGATTATCTCGGGACCATATTATTTACTACTTCCGAATTCTATCCAACATATAGGCGATCCACATGATCTTTCGTAGAAAGATTAAAATGGGGAAGCTTTAATAGTCGTCTGATAACTATTATTATATGAAAATTCAACAAAGGGTAAATGTACATTCCAGTTGTCTGGCATATCTAACGTACAAGTGCATATCATATCTTTTAACGTTTGAATTATACGTTATGATTGTCCATCTAGTTGTGGGTGGAATGCGGTACTTAAATGAAGTTTAATACCCATTGAGGTTTTCAGTGCTTGCCAAAACTTTCCTACAAAAATGGGAACCTCTGTCGGATACGATGGATAAAGGAATTCCATGTAATCAGCCAATTTCCTGAATATAGAGCTTGTTAATCTTCTGAAATGAGTCAGTGATCTTTATGGGTAGAAAATGAGAAGATTTGCTATGTCAATCTAGTATTACACAAATGGAATTTTATCCTAAGGACGTATGAGGTAGTCCGTTGACAAAATCTATGGTAATATGATCCCATTTACTCTCGAGAACTGGTAAGGGTTGAAGGAGTCCACGAGAGTGTTGGTGTTCTATCTTTACTTGTTGACAAGCAAGACATTTCATTAGAAAACTCTCAATATCTTTTCTCATATTTGGCCACCAATATTGCTTCTTTAGGGCATGGTACAATTTTAAACTTCTAGGGTGAATCATAAATTCCGAACAATGGGCTTCTTGCAATATTTATACTCGAAGAGATGCATGATCAAGCCCATAAAATCTAATTATAAATCGTAAACCCGTTTCCTTATCATATGAGAAGTTAGGATTTTTATCTCGAAAGGTTTGTACAAAAGAATCTTGGATTTTTTGAGCTAAGATTTTCTCTCTCAATTCGGGATAAACAATGATGTTGGAAAATTTTACAAAAGGGAATTTTAATCGAAGGCCATATTGCTCTATGGTAGGAGAAATATCATAAGAAATTAAAGTGTGGAGTCTTCATACTGGATTTCGACTTAAAGAGTCGGATACTACATTGCCTTTGCTTGGATGGTAATTTCAATTTAAATCGGTAATCTTTTGATAATTCCATTTAGCTTCGTTGTCTTAAACTTGAGTCTTTTTGAATAAAAATATATTTTAAACTTTTGTGATAAAAAAAAACTTGAAAATTTACACTATAAAGGTAACAATGCCATATTTTCAATGCAAAAAGTACAGTTGCAAATTCAAGATCATGGACAGGGTAATTACATTCATGAGTTTTGAGTTTTCATGACCCATACTCTATAACTTTCTCATTCTGAATTAACACACGTCCTAACCCTTGTAATGAGGCATCGGTATATACATCATTGCTTACATCATTAGAAGGAATGGTGAGGTCATGAGTTGTGGTTAAA
Source organism: Sambucus nigra (assembly GCA_949130495.1). Classification (NCBI taxonomy): domain Eukaryota; kingdom Viridiplantae; phylum Streptophyta; class Magnoliopsida; order Dipsacales; family Adoxaceae; genus Sambucus; species Sambucus nigra. The sequence goes on from OX422209.1 coordinate 502,434,089, forward strand.
TTGTCCTTCAAAATTTGGAATGATTGATTACATTCATTAGCCCGTACGAATCGAACTTTCTTCTTAGTTAGCTTTAAAATGGGGAGAGCAATGCGAGAAAATCCTTCCATAAAATAACGGTATTATCCAGACAATCCTAGAAATTTTTTTATCACTTAATTGTAGACACCATATTATAAGACCCTCTAAGTCTCTCCTTAGACCCCTAGCAGTCCCCCCTTCCACCACAAACCTCGGTCACACTCCGAGTACCGATCTAGAGGCCACTAGGCGCTCCCGAACCCTATTTGACCACGGTAAACCCTTTCGTTAAAGCAAAAGCTCTTTGAATCTTCAAAGGTCACTGAAACCACTTTCCAAAGATCCTCCTCGTGTGCGAAATAACATAACCGTTTGGACGAACGATCAGTTTCCCCCAAAAAATTGATTCGAAGGCCACCGGGAACTATCGAACTCCATTTGACCAAAGTTAACTCTTCAGCTCAAATGAGACTGAATGAATCTCCGAAGGGCACTGAATACCCTTTTTAACGATTCACCCCGTGCGCAATTCTGACCTACGGTACGGACAAACAATCCGTTTTACTCCGAGTGGTCACCGAGCGCTTTTGGGTCCCAATTGACCAAGGTCAACTTAGTAAATCGAGCGAAACTATTTAGAATGTCGAATTACTTATCCTAACCTTTCCAAAGGTCCACCCCATATGCAATTTGGACTTACCATGTGGACGAACGATCCATTTGCGTCCGACGATCGCCCGTCCAAAGGACCGACATTGAACCCAAAGTCAACTCCCGGACCCGGGAGTGGTCCAAAAGACTCTTGTAGGTCTATGAAATACCTTTCTAACGGTGTGTCCCCTGCACGATTTAGATCAACAGTTTGTGCTCTACAATTATTTTTCTAGAAAAGTTCGAACGAGATTGCCAATTGGCAGGTCATGAACCCTGCCTATCAGCACAGTGTCAACAGTGGCCTGCCGATAGGCCCCCCTAGGGTACGCCGATTGGCACCCCCTGACCCTATAAATAAGGGCCATGACCTTATTGCTAAAAGCAAAGAAAAACATCAGCATTAGTGATCTCAGCAACATTCTCTCGAAGTCAGCAAAGTTCCATATGAGAAATCTCATTAAAGCCTAAATCCCCATCCTTTTCATTCCCAATTTGTCAAATATCCTTCTCTCTCATCAACATTCAAAGGAGTTCATTCAAGATACAAGTTCAAGCTCCAAGAAAGGTCCAATTCTTTCTCCCTCTCTTTTAATTTCTTATTTTATATAAGTTACCTTCGACTCATAATCTAGTTTCATTATAGTTCATACATATTAACATCTACACTTTTATTAGTATATCATACATAGATTTTTCATAAAAAAACCCAAAAACAAATAAAAGAGGGTTACATCCGTAAAATTCGACGGAATTATCCGCCACACTTTCTCCAAAACTAAAAACACACTTTCTACATGCACACACCTAATAAAATTCCGTTTGGATCTATGGGATAAACCCCACCCTTATTCTACATTCGAACTATGTGGGCTGTGATGCCTTTATAGTCTACGTAGGCGTCTCAAGTTAAAATCCAAGACTCGAGTCCAATTTTCCAATTTCTTTTTTTTCATAGTACTTAGAATTACTCATTATCATCATACATATATATAACATATTTGTTCGCGTCTCATCCCACACATATAATCATTTTCCAATAACGATCAATATCGCGATGGACACTCATATTCTATCTTCTACATTAATTATTATTTTGGAAATATTCCTATGGATGATGTCACCCTATCTTTTCCATGGAATGGGTCGAACGATTCCAATCTCCATTATATAAACACATTCATACACTTCACGGGGATAAAAAGGAAAATATAAACATATGCCCATGAGAGACCAAAAGGGCGGGATGGGTGCCTAACACCTTCCCATTTCGTAACTTAGCCCCCAAACCTCCGATCTAATATTTTTGCATGCATCAGTTTTGTCCTTGACATCGCCCTCTTGAGGGGTGTAACACCCCGCCCACCCGGGGAGAGCGAACGGAGCGCTACTATCGATAAAACTAACCAAATCCACAAATAGCAAGGTATAGAGCATCTAAAAGAATCCCACAATAATATAAATCCACTAATCGCAGTACTCAAATTTAAATACAATAATTATCTCTTGAAATAATACAACTGAAGTAAATCTCCAATGCTCTGTACATCAAAATAAATAAATACCAGTCTTCTCATCTTGTATTAAAAATTCTTCCCAAATAATCCACACTAAAAATCATCCCAATTGGTCCATAGCGCTCAGTTCCACGCTAACCTGCCAACTAAAAGAAAAAATGGGGAAGTACACAATACAACAGGTGTAGACACCTCATTCTGTTACCCCTAACTCTCCTTAGGCCCCTAGTACCTCCACTCATCACCTCAAACCCAGGTCATGTCCCGAGCACGGACCTGCAAGCCTTCGGGCACCCCTCGGCCAAATTTGACAAAAAATCAAACTCTTTGTCTCGAACAAGACTCAATGAATCTTCGAAGGGCACTGAATACCATTTCCAACGGTTCATCCCATGCATAATTCCGACTTACCATGCGGACGAACGATCTGTTTGCGTCCGAAACCCCAACCTAGAGGCCACCGTGCGCTCCCGGGCTCTATATTGACCTAAGTCAACCCTTCAGCTCGACCGAGGCTGAATGAATCTTTGAAGGTAACTGAATACCCTTTTCAACAGTCCATCCCATACGCAATTCCGACTTTCCATGCGGACGGACGATCCGTTTGACTCTGAGAGGTCACCGAATGCTTCTCGGGCCTGGTTGACCAAAGTCAACTTCCCGAACCAGGCCAAACTCTTTGGAATGTCGAAGTACATCTCCTAACATTTCTAACGGTCCGACCTGTGTGCGATTCGAACTTACTATGCGGACGAACGATCCATTTGCGTCCCAACAATTCCCCGTCCAGCGGACCGATAAATGCTTCTGAGCCATATTTGACCCAAAGTCAACTCCCGAACTCGGGAGAAGTCCAAAGGACTTCCAAAGGTCTCTAAAATACCTTTCCAATGGTATACCCCGTGCGCGATTCTGACCAACGGTTTGCCCTCGGCGACCAATTTTTCGAAAAGGCCTGAGGCGCACTACCAAATGGCAGGTCCCAGACCCTGCCTATAGGCACCTGCCGATAGGTAGTGCCATGGCAATGTCGATCAGCATACTCCTGGGCCTATAAAGGGAGGCCTTGTCCTCATTTTCAAGGGGAGCTCAGATGAGAAGCAAATCACTCTCAGCAAACACCCAGAAACCTCTCTCAAAGGCAGCGTGATTTCAACTTCCAAATCCCTTTTTCACTTCCACTTTTTATCATCCCTTTCATCAAAATTGATGAATTAACCACTCTCCATCATCATCCAAGTGCAAGGGCTGCTTTTCAACATTCAAGATCAAGCTCAAGGTCTCCAATAAGGTCCAACTTTCTCAAACTCTCTCCTAAATTCTCTTAAATTTGCAATAACTTGTTTTCTTACTTAACACTTTTATTATCTCATCTCACACACCATAAATACACTTTTTATCTAGTATTATTGCACATCTCCTATTTTCATATAAATAAAATCCCAAAAAATAAGAAAAAGAGGGTTTGCTCATAAATTCCAAGTAGGGATTCTCACACTTTTCCACACTTTTCTCACAACTAAAACACTTTTTCTACACACACACACACACACACACACACACACACACACACTTACAAATAAGAGATTTCTCCATTTGGATTTATGGGTTAAACCCCACCCCTCACCTTACATACGAACTACGTGGACTTTGATGCCTTATAGGCTACGTAGGCGTCTCGGGGTAAAACTCGAGACTCGAGTCCTTTTCTCACTTTTTCTCTTATTTTCTATCTTCTCTTTATCTCAATTTCCATTATATTCTATATACTTGTTCTTAGTAACGTATTATTCCATATGCGTTATCGCTCCCTTATAACGATCAACGTATGGGTAATCACGTAAATCTTATTTTCTACACTAATCTCACATTCCTACGGATGACTCGCTTTGTCTTTTCCATGATATAAGTTGAGGATTCCTACCTCCATTATATATATACACATGCACACATATCACGGGGGGAAATATAAAGGAAAATAGTAGATATTTATGAGAGGCCGAAAGGGAGGAATGGGTGCCTAACACCTTTCCATTTCGTAACTAAGCCCGCGACCCCTTCTCGAATCATTTTGGTTTCGCACGCACCAGTCTGTCTTTGGATGCCATCCTTCGGGGTGGCTTCCCCTTTTTCTTTTGTCTGTTTTGAGTAAAATAGACTGGCGACTCTAAATCTCTCTACATTTTCACACCTCACAAATCGACGCCGGCCGAAGCGCTCTCCCGAGAGGGGATGTGAGGGACCCGAACAATCCTTTCTCCCCCCGCGACGGGGATCGGGGATGGCCACAGTGGCGACTCTACTGGGGAGGTGTATTATATTTTGAGGGCTTTACTCTATATACATGAATGCTATATTTTATGTTTTCCCCCATACCTGCATGTCCCCTTTTCTCACATGTGTATCCCATGCTTATGCTTATATTCACACACTTGTAGAAAATTCTCCATGTACGCTTCACACCACTTGCACCTAGGATCACATGTATATCCCCATGTTGCACGCATCACCCATCCATACTTGGTGTACCTTTTGGGGTACTTGTACTTGGCTCCCTGTTTTTGGCATAATCAAGAAAGGCATTCTTATCATAAGATACTAATAAGAGAAGCATGCATGATTCACACGATATCACCAAAGGGCATTGCTATTGACCAAATTTTACCCAGTAACTGGAGGGTCACTTCGTGATGGGCACTGGCCCGGAAGGTCGCAATTAGCCTAAGCGATATGACTATCACCTTCCATTGGCCAAGTACCTTCGACGTATATCAAATGGTTCCCCCGCATCGTACCGGTTGATCGAAGTCATGACGGGAGGTATATCACAGGGAATTCGTTCACGTACGCCGAGTATATCGAATTCTCTCTAACACGTATTGTCCCCACGAGGTATATGGTGCGGCAATTCACGTACACTCAGGTATATCAAATGGCTTGTCCACACGTACCGATTGCCCGCAAGAGCAAGACGTATATCGTGGAAGTCACGCCAAAGGGGGGAACCCATGCCGATTCACCCAACCAACTACATACCCGCAAATAGGTGCCAAACCTAGGACACACACTTTAGATTGCCAGTTTCAACCCGAAACTCTGCCGAAATTCTGGGTCGCCCTGCCGCCCAATTTTCGCGCATTTTTTAAAACGGTACCCTATCCGCGAGCCTAGTTACAAGTCCAGACGTAGCTTTGCATATATTAAGACCCCCACTTTTCCAGGTTTGGGTCCCGTCCGGCATTGCATTTAGGAGAATTAAATATAAGTGAGAACATAATAATTATAATAATCATGCTGAGTTCCATCTCCAAAAACATTTCTCCCTTATTTATCAAAAATCCAAAAACATTTATTCATTCTTTATTAAAAAATCCAAAAACATTTCTTCCTTTTTATCAAAAATCCAAAAATTGTTTCTTCCCTTTTTTCTTCAAAAATAAATCTCATCCTACGCCTTCTCAGGTCAATCGCACACCCTTGGCCTGGCTCCTTATTGGCTTCGGTCTTCAGTCAAATCACCTCGGAGTTTCATCCGCTCCTCTACTACTTCTTCCGAGTCCGAAATCCATCCGTCTTCCATGGAGAATGCGGATCAAGCACCGATCATACTACCAGATTTGCCGACAGTCCTAGCTCAGCTCGTGGCCAAGATTGACAACCTCCAAGCTGAGGTCCGAGAAATGCAATGAAACCAAGTCCTTATTACTCAAGAGCCCCAGGCCCTGTTCCCTCGTGCTATGGGTCCACTCGAGCCCATCTGGGTCCCGAAGGAATATCAGCACGCTCCACGTGCCCCTTCGGCCAATGGGCCTCCGCTTGCCCAGCTTCTAATGCCAAACATTGCCCAGCCTGTGGCTAACCTTCCTGTGGTCGCTGATCCAAAGGAGGAGGAGTTGAATAAAGTGAAAGAAGATCTTAAGATGCTCACTAAGAAGTTCGACCAAGTCTGAATCTCTGGAAATTACATGGACTACACCCATATGTCTCCTTATCCTAAAGCAAGGTTACCCGAGAAGTTCAAGATGCCAAATATTGAGAAGTTCAGGGGGAGTGGTCCCCCAATTGTTCATCTTCGCAGTTATCATTGTTCCATGACTCTACTAGGGGCTTCTGAAAAAGTAATGGCTCAATTATTCCAGCAAACTTTGAAGGACAGAGCCCTCCGATGGTTTTTATCTCTTGAGGAATCCAGAATCCGTAGCTGGGAGGATGTATCCCGAGAATTCATGTCGCAGTACAAATACAACAAAGAGCTCGAGGTTACCCACCGTGATTTAGAGCTGCTAAAAAAAAACTCCTGAGAATTCGTCAGTAACTTTATATCCCGATGGAGGGAAAAAGCAGCTTCTATGACCAATTGGCTATCTGAAGAAGAACAAGTCAGCATAGTGAAGAATAATTTCTAGCCCCATGTCCGAACAACCATGGGAGGACAGTGCTACCCCTACTTTCGAGCTCTCAGAGAAGAAGGAGTAGAAATCGAGGAAAGTCTAGCCAAAATAGAAGTTGAACTGAAGAAGGTGTCCGGATAGTTCACCCCTAGAAAGTATGACAAGCTTCCCAATTCTACAGTCTCAACCATCAATAACATCTCTCAACCAACAACATCCTGGGCACCAGAAAGTCGCCCTTCCCCCATCCGAAGGGAATACACTGAGCTCCATGCTCCCCTCTCCAAAGTTTACCAAGCCCTATTAAGCCGAAACCTTATAAAACCCTTGGATCCCCGTCCATTACCCAATCCACTTCCCAAAAATTTCAAGACCGATGCTCATTAAACCTTTCACCAAACAACTGGCTATACCACCGACCAATGCTTCCACCATCGAAATACAATCCAAGATCTCATTGACCGGGGTACCATCGCCCCACCAGCTAATCCTAAAACAAACACTACTCATAACCCACTCCCAAATCACACCAATGCCATCTTCTTGGAAGAAAACCCAAATTTCGATCCGTCAACCCAAATCACACCCTTATACCCTCCTAAACCTCTTCAACTTTGCCCATATTTCCTCCTACACCCTACCAACCCTGCTGATCAGGCACTGTCACTCCTTACCAGAGCATGCATCACTATCCGAACCTGTTCTGAAAGTGAAAGTATGGAATTATCAGAGGTATTAAATCAACTCCTAGAGTTCGGGCTGAAATTGCCCTCACAGATGATTATCGATTGCCAGAGGTTCAGCGCGCTATTTTTGGAAGCACAAAAATAGCCCCAAGAATCAGCTAGGTGGGTGGTACCAACCGACGAAGTCAACTTATATGATGTTATCCAGGTCATGGCGAAAGTATTCAGGTAAACCAATAACATTTGCAGTATCACCGAGTTACTCGACACTTTGAAGCTACAAGGGCCCCTGATCCCTTCACCCTTACACATTCCCACGGAAGGGGAAGACCTATATGAGGAAGACATTGAAGTTGTGGAATGGATTGATTTCACGAGGGAAAATAAAATTGTTACCACCGGATGGGGGGAAGAATTCGAAGATTCAAATGAAGAACAAGCTTCAGGAGGAACTGGCCCAGTAGCCGACATATGTAGGATGATATCATTTGAAGAACTCCTCGGAGAAATAGATAAGGTGGCAGAACAACCTGAGATTGATGAGGAAACTGGATTTAAGTTTGTCCCTTCTTCAGTAAATCACATGACCAGATCTGGGAGACATTACCAAATTCCAAACTCACTACCAGCAAATGACAAGGGGAAGGGAGTTGAAGACCTTCCTATGCCAGAAATGATCATCGAGGAGAGCAAGATCCTCGATCAACTGAAGAAAAATCAAGCTAACATCACTCTATAGGGGCTTTTCATGTCTTCCCAGCAACACATAAATTCTTTAATTAAGTTGCTCACAGGACCCATAGTTCCTCCTTCTACCACACCAGAAGAAGCGGTAAATTTGGTCGGATCCTTGAACTCCACCCGAATGCTGTCCTTTTCTAAAGAAGAAATCCCCAGAATTGGACCAAATCACAATCATGCACTCAACATCTCCATCGAAGTTATGGGGAAGGTTGTACCGCTTTCTCTCGTTGATAACGGATCCGCTTTAAATGTCTGCCCACTGAGAACCTTCAAATGTCTAGGACTGAAAGAAAGCGACCTAGATCCAACCTCCGCTGCCGTACGTTCCTATGATAATACCCGTCATGAAGTGATGGGATCTATAAAACTTGTAATAGGGGCTGGTCCTATAAACCCTGTCGTCGAATTCCATGTCATCGATATCCCGGCCTGTTTTAACCTGTTACTCGGACGACCCTAGCTCTACAGTATAAAGGGTGTCTCTTCCTCATTCCATCAGAAATTGAAGTTCTTCGCCGATGGGTGAGTCATCACCATCTTGGGTGACGACAGTAACGCCGAGGGTGCAGGCACCAACAGTCCAATTCTTGAGATACAGCATGGGTCAAATGATATGCTCCTATCAGTATTCCGAGTTGAGCCATCCCTACTCCTAGCAGGGGACGGTTTCAAAGAAAGGGTTTATCCAGAATATGACCCTCATGGCAATGTCAATGTGATTCAGATGTTCAGAAACATGCATTACATGCCCGGACTGGGGCTAGGACAAAAGCAGCAAGGGATACTTGAGCCCATCGAACTGAATAAAGCTTTCCCTCCTTGCGGCTTGGGGTATCAACCATCAGAACAAGAGCTCAGAATGATCTTCCAGACTCGATAAAAAAGAGGGTTAGACTGCGTTTGAACTATCTCAGGTGATTCCTTAAATGGATGATTCATTAAAGAAGGCGAGGATTTCCCCTTTTCTGGCTTTCCAGAACCATGGTACGACTACACAGACAAGAAGATGAAGCCTGGAATGGAGATCTTTTTCCAAGATAGCTACCCATGGGCTGAGAGTTTCCCACACCGCGTACAACTGCTCATTAAAGACGCCGAAGAAACTGAGGAAAGTGACTCCGAAGGTTCCTTCAACCTGCAGACACTGGGGCTGGCACTCTGCATGGTTCATTCGGACACTACATCACTGGACCGCTCTCATCTGATCAAAGATGCTGACACACCTCTCCTTAACTGGCATGCTGCGCCAGTTACACCTCTTGAAATCTCCCCTAACCCCAATATTTACCCTATTTCTTCTACTGTTGTCCACCCTTGCTCAAATGTAATCGAGACCTCTTTTGATGAGGTTCTCAATGCTGTTTTTCCTATCAATGAAATAAATAAAGATTTTGAGTATCTTGCTGTGCCTTACATTAATTGTTTAGAATCTAATCAAGCTTTTAATGATGATGATTTTGCAAATGAACAATTCTTAACTGATTTAAATAAGGTTAATAACAAACAACATAACCGCGTTCAAGTTAATGAAGAGGAGACTGTTATTATTAATCTCGGTTCTAGTAGCCAACTGTGCGAGATTAGGATAGGGGCCACCCTTGACGAGCATGAGCGCGCACAACTCGAAGAATTTCTAAAGGAGTTGGTGGATGTCTTCGCATGTTCCTATGACGACATATCCGGTATTAATCCCGGAATAGCTCAGCATGAGATCCCCACTCTCCCAGATTCCAAGCCAGTTAAAAAAAAATTAAGAAAGCTTCGCACCGAATGGTCGCTTAAGGTCAAAGAAGAGGTAATCAAACAGTTGAATGTGGGTTTCATTCGAGTATTCGAATATCCCATGTGGCTAGCCAACATTCTACCTGTACCAAAATTAGGAGGAAAGGTTCGAATGTGTGTGGATTATCGAGATTTAAACAAAGCCTCTTCGAAGGATGATTATCCGCTACCCAACATTGACATGATCGTGGATAACACAACCAGTCATGCTCTCAAGTCATTCATCGACGGGTTTGCCGGATATAACCAAATCAAGATGCATCCTGACCACCAAGAGAAAATCGCATTCATCACCCTATGGGGAACCTTTTGCTACACCATTATGCCATTCGGTCTCAAGAACGCTGGGGCTACCTACCAAAGGGCCGCCACAACCATCCTGCACGATTTGATTCATAAAGAGGTCAAGGTTTACGTGGATAATATGATTATCAAGTCCAAAACTAGAGAAGGTCATGCTTCTGCTCTCCGAAAGTTCTTTGAACGACTAAGACAGTATCAGATGTGACTCAATCCATAGAAATGCGTCTTCGGCATTACAAAGGGAAAACTCGTAGGATTCATGGTCAGTGAGAAGGTGATAGAAGCAGATCCCTCCAAGCTGAAGGCCATACTTGAGATGACACCACCCCAAACAGAGAATGAAGTCCGAGGTTTTCTTGGGAAATTATAATAAATTATCCGGTTCATCAGCCAGCTAACCTCCATCTGCAAACCAATCTTCAAGCTCCTCCGAAAGGATTCAACCAAGGTTTGGAACGAGGCCTGCCAAGAAGCTTTTGATCGAATCAAACAATATCTGACCCAACCTCCAGTTCTCATGCCATCACAGCCTGGTCTCCCTTTGCTCCTATACCTAACCATAACCGACCCTTCAGCTGGGGCTTTGCTAGCCCAATACCTTGACGACTCCCTCACATAAAGAGCCATCTATTATGCCAGTCGCAAATTGGCCGGGTACGAGGTCAACTACACTGCTTTGGAAAAAGCATGTGTCGTGCTTGTCTGGGTCACCCAAAAGTTACGACACTACATGTTCGCCTTCCCCATTAAACTTGTATCTCGAATGGATCCCATCAAATACCTGCTCGAAAAACCCGCCTTATCCAGCCGAATGGCCCGATGGTTGATGCTCCTAACCGAGTTCGATATCATGTACGTCACACAAAAAGTCGTTAAAGGAAGAGCCATCTCTGACTTCCTCGCTGGCTACCCTGTAGAAGAAACATATGTCTGGATCTCCGAATTCCCAGATGAAAATATCCTCTGCACCACTCAAGACTACCTCCGATGGAAAATGTTCTTCGATGGAGCTACCAACAAAAAGGGATATGGCATTGGGATACTTCTGGTTTCCCCAGATGACTCCCACACTCCTATCACCATTAAATTGGATTTCCCTTGCACCAACAACATGACCGAATACGAGGCATGCACAGTGGGCCTCAAGGTCTCTCTCAAGAAAGATATTCAATACCTTGATGTATATGGGAATTCTTCCCACATCATCGGTCAAGTTCTCAGAAAGTGGAAGGTCAAGGACGAAAAGCTCCAACCCTTTCATGCCCAATTAGAAGAGTTAGCCTCCCAATTCCGAGATATCACCTTCCATTACCTATCCCGAGCAAAGATAACCTAGCCGATGCTCTTGCTACTTTGGCTTCCATGGTCGACATGTCCGAGCTAATAACAATGAACCCTTTACTAGTTCAAAAGCAAGACAAACCAACCATTGCTACCACATTGAGCTTGTCACCTCATAAGATCCTGAGCTAGTCAATTACTGGTACTATGATATTTGGTGTGTCCTCCGGTACGGTAGGTATCCAGAGGGTTCTAACAAGGACGATCGAGATACCCTATGAAGGCTGGCCGCTTAGTACATCATCTTTCATAAAGCACTACTCAAGAGGAATTTCGATGGAACTCATTTTCACTGTATCGTAGGGGCTGACATTGAAAAGATAATGCTGAAAATCCACAGCGGGGAATGCGGGCCCCACATGAACGGTCACATGCTTGCCAAGAAGATCATCCAACAGGGCTACTAATGGACCACCATGGCCCAGGATTACACCGCCTATGTTCGGAGATGCCCTAAATGCCAACAGTTCTCTAATCTCCAACATCTACCTCCGCGGGAATTATACAACATGACTTCTCCCTGGCCATTCTCCACCTGGGGTATCGACATCATAGGGAAGGTTACACCAAAGGTGTCAAATGGGCATGAGTTCATCCTGGTTGCCATCGAATACTTCACCAAATGGGTCAAAGCTGAGTCATATGCAGTATTAAATGCCAAGAAGGTGGCCAAATTCATCAAGAAAAATATCATCTACCGATATGGAGTCCCGCACGAGCTAGTGTCAGATAACGGTTTGCACTTTGAGGCAGAAGTTACAGAAGTTATCAATGAGTATGGGATTCAGAGACACAAATCTTCTCCCTACCAACCTCAGACCAATGGTGCAGTTGAAGCTTCCAATAAAAACCTCAAAACCATCATCAACAAGATGACCGAAAGTTATAGGGATTGGGCCGACCGGATCCCGTACGCCCTCTAGGGCTATCGAACCTCAATCCGAACCTCTACTAGGGCTACCCCTTACTCTTTGGTCTACGACATGGAAGCAGTCCTACCTGTGGAGATGGAAATACCCTCGCTACGTGTTATGCTCGAAGGCAAGGTTAGTGAAGAAGACTGGTAAAGCCGTCTTGATGAGCTAGACCTCCTAGATGAAAGAAGATTAAAAGCTCTTTATCACATACAGGGATACCATCGCCGAATAGCGCGATCGTTCAACAAGAAAGTCAAGGACCGCGATGTTCGGGAGGGGGATTTAGCCCTCAAAGAGATAATCGAACCCATCTGGGACCCCAGAGGAAAGTTCAAGCCCAATTGGAGTGGCCCTTATATTGTGAAGAAGATCTTGTCTGGCGGTGTCGCCATGCTCACTGACCTGGATGGGGAAGAGATGGCTCGTCCAGTCAATCTAGACCGTCTCAAGAAATTTTATCCCTAGTTCGAAATCTTGGCGCGCTACGACTCTTCTCACCCCCCTTCTATTCTTAAAAAAAAGGAAAAAAAACTCTCCATTTCCCTCTACCCAGAAATACGTGGTCCCGATCCTCTACATAAAACTATTTTAAAACTTTTCAAAAAAAACCCAGAGGTACGTAGGCAGCTCATACATCCCACATGAGCACAAACCCTTCTTTTTCACAAAAATATATTCTTTTCTTATCTCCGAGAACGACAGTTCATTCCAAACATCTACTTGAACAAAAGGATTATGTATGCCTTAGTGATTGGTATAGATAATTCCAAATACAAAATTCATTGAAAGGCATAGGTGGACGATCAGAACCTTGTTTATTTCATTAATAAGAAACTACAGTACATATTACATAAGAAAAAGGAATGAATAACTCCTTTCCACCTACTACCATAAAAACCAGATAAAATCACCCACAACTGTTACATAAATAAACTCCCCAGGAGTCCTAACCACAGCTACCCGAAGAGCTTGCACCCTCATCATCTACATCCTGAGGACCCTAAGTTTCTCCTGCCTGAATGGAGTGCCTTAAACACTCCATGAACCGATGAGCTTTAACCATCTTCGAAAAGACCACAACACCCCCTTCCATGGAGTCAGATAAAATAAACCACCTTTGACCAGTCTCTACTGCCAACATCTTGCTGACTACTTTCCTCCACAAACACCTCACATAATCTTTGGGGACATGCCAAACCTTCCCGACAGACTGAGAGGGACGGGTCGACGGACGTCGATTTTCCCACAGAGATCCAAGCAACAGATGAAAACGCTCAGTCAAATCTTCTATCGGAAAGAAATTTGAGGTCCGAGGGGGCACGATCTGCGCCCAGCCAAATTGGAGCAAAAGCCGCCAAGGGAAATAAAAAGTGGTCTGTCCGAGACCAACCAACTGCACATATGAATACTCTCCTAGCTCCAGAACAGGCTGCAACTGTCCCCCCCAAGGCACTGACCAATACAGCCCACGAGCCCCATGCTCCACAAGCCAATTCTCCAAATTCTCAACATGCAGACCAACACGAATAATGTAGCGCGAAAAGAAGTTGGTTACAACCGACAAAGGATATTCTGGAGGGGTCGACAAGCGGAATCTTACAAACAACCACATGAACAGCATCACAGGGCTACCCCTCAAAAAGTCGGAACGACCTTCTCTCCAGGCATCCAGGCCATTCAGAGTCTCCGCCAATATCACCACCGTAGGATTGCGACGGTATGACATCCATGAGGTAATGGCTGCAAGTTATGGGTCCACTCGCACCTCCCCAGTCACCACTAGTAATTTTGAAACCAGGCCTAGAACAAAGGCTCCAGCATAGACAACATCACCTACTTCCAGCGAATGCACGGACTGCAACATCGTCGGGAGGGAGATCATTCATCCGGGAACTAATGACCTAGCCGCCGAAGGCGATATATGAAGAAGCCCAGCCGACAAATCCCTAGGGGAGCGGGAAAATTCGAGTAAAGCCGCGGTAACACTGGGATTCACACCTAGTATGGCAGAAAATTCCTCGTAGGTAGGACAAACTTCTTCCAACTCAAAGCGGAATACATGGTCTTCGGGGTAACAAAATTATACTGCCGCCATTAACATATTCCACTCAAAAGGTAGATTACGCCACAAGGAGACTCGACGCATGTTGAAAGAATCATAGTCGACATTATAAGAGCACATAGCTTCCAAGGCTTCGAGGTAGTTGACAAACTCGGTGCTACCAGGGAGAGCCATCTTGTAGGGCAAAGAAATAGTGGGCATGTAGATAAGGATGCAAAGGTGTGATGAAAATACTCCACCCTTTTTTATACTTGAGAACTCTCACAAAAGACATAATCCCTGCAGAAATCGGAAGGAATCCTACCCCGCAAGGTACAAAATACTGAAGAGGGTACCAATCAAAGCTTTTAATAGATAGGACTGGACTGAACTGCCGATTGGCAGGCCAGGGTGCTTGCCGATCGGCAACCCCCCATTTTTGGAAATTTCCTCCTTTCCTTTTTTGTCAAATCAGAAAACTCCATAAAAATAAATTGATATTCTCAAAAGAATTTCAAGAATCATGTTTTCTCCTTATGGGATTCCCCGTTTTAAATAAAACAGCTTTCCTTTGAAAAATTCCAAAAATACTCCTGTTTTACGGTCTTAGTAGCAAATTAAAAAGCGCATGTGCATGCATTCATTCATCATTAAAATAAAAGATAGTCAAAAAATTACATTGCATTTCATATATCTGTTTTATGTGTTACATCATCTTGCAGGAAATAGAGAGAAAAAGCCAAAAAACAATGGGACTCAGCCTGAACCCACACTCTATCTCTCCCTCTCTCTCAAGAGCTTCCACCCCTGCGACGCGCTCTCTTTCCCCTACGACAAGACGACGTGCCCTCACTAACCAAGACAGAGTCTTCCCCGGATGAGGCTGACGGCACCAAGCAAGAAGAAACAGGGACAGCATCCCGAATGTGGGCAGTCGCCAATGATATCCAATCTCTGATGTCCCTGAGCCAAGTGGTCGACACCCGAATTTGCTGCAAGGAAAAGGCAGAATCAGTATCAAGCAAAAGAAATCAAAACAGAGGAAAAGGACTGAAAGGTTTACCGCAGGACAAATGACCTCCTCTGTCAAGCCCAGCTCCTCCGGATCCATCTCAAGAGGACGGGTAGCATCGGCACTATCCCTCCATCAGCCCGCCGGATGTTGTACAAAGGAGTGTACAGCCGAACAAAAGTGACCTTCGAGGTCGCCGCTGCTGCAGGTGCCAATGGACCACCACCACTATGGGAAGACCCCACCGCCCGACTCGAACCAGCAGGAGGGAAAGGCAAAGCGTCATGTATGCTGGGTGCCATCAACCAGCTCGTCACAAAGTCCATATAATCATACGGCGCGGCCGTATCAGTATACAACGCATAGGACTCGTCGATCATCACCACGATCCTCTCATCCTCCAATAATTGTCACTCCCGCCTCATAGACGTAGGAGGCTGCGCGGGAGGCACCACAACCTCCTCCTCAGCAATCTGACGAATCACCCTCTCCTCGAGGTGCCAGGAATGGCCGAACTCATGCGCCAACAAACGCCTCATCTGCGCGTTCACCCCAGTCATCCCTGTATCCTGAATGGCTGTCCCCCAGGGATAAAAGGTCACCTAAAAATCCCCAAGCAGGCATGAGTCAATACAAGATCAGAAGGTGTAAAAACCAAGACTGAAGTGGAAAAAGTCTTACCCGACCACTAGTCAGGTCATTTAAGACCTAATGCACCGCCTCCAGGGAAAGAGACCCCTTCGACTGTCGGTTGGCCTTACGCCATCGATACAGTCGGCAGAAGTCCCCAACGGTGTCATCCTTCAGAGCAATCAGCAGGGTGTTGCTCCCAATCACCTTATAGAACCACATCTGAATTCACAAGCAAAAAGAGACGCATAAAGAAAATGCGAATGCATGAAAGGAAAATGCACAAAGTAAAGAATACCTCAAGAAGATACGTGGCTCCAGTAAAAGTCTGCCGGAAGCACCGGCTGAATGCATCCAAAAAAGAGTAAAGGGTCTCCATGGTCAGACTCCCCCAATCATAGAAAGGGATGTTCGAAAACATACTCAAGTACGACAGAAATCACAAATGGATGACGTCGTCGCTCGACGCCACCATGAAACCTCCCAGCACCAACAAGATGAACAATCGGGCCATCTGCCTCACTTGCAGCCCATCCTCCACATCAACCACCATGCTCAACAAAATATCCTTCAGCAAGGACAGCCGGATAGAATCCCCAGAGACTATCCTCCTCACATCACTAAGTGCTGCATACACCGCCTCCGGCCTCACCCGCAAGGAGCGATCCACCTCTATCTGCTCCCCGTCACAATCTAGCCCCAGCAGTTGCTGCACATCTATAGGAGTCACCGTCATCTCCACGAAGCCAAAATGAAAAGTGTGGGCAGTGTCCCACCACCTCTCACCCAAAGCACACAGGACTGCCGTTGAACGAGGCATCTCATCCAGTGCAGCCGCCAACCTCCCAAAACCCGCTGATGATACCATCCAGCAGACCACGGGTGAAAAATGCTCCCAAACATCCTTAAGCCCCGTCGTCCCACGGGCACGCATGTTCTTCAAAGAAATATCCGACTGGCAAAAGGAAAAATTCAGTCAAAGGTCAAGAAAAAGGAAAAATCACCCAAAAATAAAGGAATGCCAAAGGTCAGGTTACTTACATAACCACCGGGAATCACTCTCGAAGAGCGATGACGCGACGGCTCTCGCAGCAAGGTCCGCTCATCCGCAACCAGCTCGAATGCATCAAAGGCATTCTCATTCCCCAAACAAGAGGTACCTTGTCCCTCCAATCCATATTCGCCCAGTCATCAACGGTCAACCATTCCCGATGGACAGCGGTACTCACAAAGGCGGCCATTTCTTGAAGATCAAAAGGTTAGAACAATTCGCAGGAAGAAATATCAGAAGAGAGAATGCAAGAAGATGTGAAAAATGAAGGGGATTCACCCTCTTTATATAGGAGGCCAGGCGCCATTAGCATATTCCCGAGGCAACCCAAAAGTCCGTGCCACTGTCGAATGGCACCCCTCATACCATGCCGATCGGCACCCCCTTAAAATTTCGTACAAAAATTCCCAGAAAATACCAGGAAGCCTCGAAAAATCCCTGGAAGATTCCTAAAAATCCCAGGAAGGATTTAGAATGTTTTCATCAAGAAAATTTCATACTCCTTCAAGCGACACATCTTTTTCCCCAACGGAACCCTCAAAATCCAAGCGAATGACCTCTCGAGCAATGCGCCCGGACCACCTAATCACCTCCTCAGCAGATTTTATAAAAGGACTCCCCAGCCATCGGCTATTCGGTGCGATACAATATCAAATGGTATTTTTCCCAGCAGAAATCAGAAGAATCACTCGCCCCAGGCGATCTCTCCCAAAGGAGAATCCCAATTTTTCCCAGCTCATTCATCGTTCCCCAGTGGAACCTCAAATCTAATTCTTACTCCCAGTGGAACTCTTTTCTTTTACCAAGGAAATACAATCACTCTTGGGTCAGAATTGACCCCAGTCTTGGATCGTCACCTGAATTAGGTCAGAATTGACCTCGGTCCTCGGTCGTCACCACTCTTGGGTTAGAATTGACCCCAGTCTTGGATTGTCACCTGAGTTAGGTCAGAATTGACCTTAGTCCTCGGTCGTCACCACTCTTGGGTCAAAATTGACCCCGGTCTTAGATCGTCACCTGAATTAGGTCAGAATTGACCTCAGTCCTCGGTTGTCACCACTCTTGGGTCAGAATTGACCCCGGTGTTGGATTGTCATCTAAATTAGGTCAGAATTGACCTTGGTCCTCGGTCATCACCACTCTTGGATCAGAATTGACCCCTGTCTTGGATCGTGACCTAAATTAGGTCAGAATTGACCTCGGTCCTCAGTCGTCACCACTCTTGGGTCAGAATGGACCCTGGTCTTGGATCATCACTTCAATTAGGTCAGAATTGACCTCGGTCCTCGATTGTCACCACTTTTGGGTCAGAATTGACCCCGGTCTTAGATCGTCACCTAAGTTAGGTCAGAATTAACCTCAGTCATCACCACTCTTGGGTCAAAATTGACCCCGGTCTTGTATCGTCACCTGAATTAGGTCAGAATTGACCTCGATCCTCGGTCGTCACCACTCTTGGGTCAAAATTGACCCCGGTCCTGGATCGTCACCTGTAATAGGCCAGAATTGACCTCGATCCTCGATCGTCACAACTCTTGGGTCAGAATTGACCCTGGTCTTATATCGTCACCTGAATTAGGTCAGAATTGACCCCGATCCTCGGTCGTCACCACTCTTGGGTCAGAATTGACCCCAGTCTTGGATCGTCACCTAAGTTAGGTCATAATTGATCTCGGTCCTCGGTCGTCACCACTCTTGGGTTAGAATTGACCCCGGCCTTGGATTGTCACCTAAGTTAGGTCAGAATTGACCTCGGTCCTCGGTCGTCACCACTCTTGGGTCAGAATTAACCCCGGTGTTGGATCATCACCTGAATTAGGACATAATTGACCTCGATCCTTGGTCGTCACAACTTTTGGGTCAGAATTGACCCCGGTCTTGGATCATCACCTGAATTAGGTCAGAATTGACCTCGATCCTTGGTCGTCACCACTCTTGGGTCAGAATTGACCCCGGTCTTAGATCGTCACCTGAATTAGGTCAGAATTGACCTCGATCCTCGGTCATCACCACTTTTGGGTCAGAATTGACCCCGGTCTTGGATCATCACCCGAGTTAGGTCAGAATTAGCCTCGGTCCTTGGTCGTCACCATTCTTAGGTCCTTGGAATCGACCTTGACCCTCTGATTTGGTCATCCCCAGTACGCTCCTTAGGTCCTTAGAATCGACCTCGACCCTCTGAATCGGTCATCCTCGCTTCCTGAGGTCCTCAGAATCGGCCTCGATCCTCTAAACCGATCATACTCTCTCAAAAGAATCATGCGGTCTCTAATCGACGGCTATCATTTATTCCAAACTTACCCATCGAGGGGCTCTATAGACACCTCATTATGTTACCCCTAACTCTCCTTAGGTCCCTAGTACTTCCACTCATCACCGTAAACCCAGGTCATGTCCCGAGCACTGACCAGGAAGCCATCGGGCATCCCCCGACTGAATTTGACTAAAAATCAAACTCTTCGTCTTGACTGAGACTCAATGAATCTTCGAAGGGCACTGAATACCCTTTCCAACGGTCCATCCCGTGCACAATTCTGACTTACCATACGGACGAACGATCCGTTTGCGTCTGAAACCCCAACCTAGAGGCCACCGTGCGCTCCCGGGCTCTGTTGACCTAAGTCAACCCTTCAGCTCACCTGAGGCTAAATTAATCTTCAAAGGGCACTGAATACCCTTTTCAACGGTCCGTCCCGTGCGCAATTCCGACTTTCCATGCGGACAGACGATCCGTTTGACTCTGAGAGGTCACCGAATGCTTCTCGGGCCCGCTTGACCAAAGTCAACTTCCCGAACCAGGCCAAACTCTTTGGAATGTCGAAGTACATCTCCTAACCTTTCTAACGGTCTGAGCCATGTGCGATTTAGACTTACTATGCAGACGAACGATCCATTTGCGTCCGAATAATTCCCTGTCCAGCGGACCGATAAATGCTTCCGAGCCACATTTGACCCAAAGTCAACTCCCGAACTCGGGAGAGTAGTCCAAAGGACTTTCAAAGGTCTCTAAAATACCTTTCCAACGATATGCCCCGTGCATGATTCTGACCAACGGTTTGCCCTCGGCGACTAATTTTCCGAAAAAGCCTGAGGCTCACTACCAAATGGCCGGTCCTAGACCCTGCCTATCGGCACCTGCCAATTGGTAGTGCCATGGCAATGCCAATCGGTAGACTCTTGGACCAATAAAATGAGGCCTTGGCCTCATTTTCAAGGGGAGCTCAGATGAGAAGCAAATCACTCTCAGCAAACCCCCAGAAACCTCTCTCGAAGGCAGCGTGATTTTAACTTCCAAATACCTTTTTCACTTCCACTTTTCACCATCCCTTTCATCAAACTTGACGATTTAACCACTCTCCATCATCATCCAAGTGCAAGGGCTTCTTTTCAACATTCAAGATCAAGCTCAAGGTCTCCAATAAGGTCCAACTTTCTCAAACTCTCTCCTAAATTCTCTTAAATTTGCAATAACTTGTTTTCTTACTTAACACTTTTATTATCTCATCTCACACACCATAAATACACTTTTTATCTAGTATTATTGCACATCTCCTATTTTCATATAAATAAAATCCCAAAAAATAAGAAAAAGAGGGTTTGCTCATAAATTTCAAGTAGGGATTCTCACACTTTTTCCACACTTTTCTCACAACTAAAACACTTTTTCTACACACACACACACACACACACACACTTACAAATAAGAGATTTCTCCATTTGGATTTATGGGTTAAACCCCACCCCTCACCTTACATGCGAACTACGTGGACTTTGATGCCTTATAGGCTACGTAGGCGTCTCGGGGTAAAACTCGAGACTCGAGTCCTTTTCTCACTTTTTCTCTTATTTTCTATCTTCTCTTTTTCTCAATTTCCATTATATTCTATATACTTGTTCTTAGTAACGTATTATTCCATATGCGTTATCGCTCCCTTATAACGATCAACGTATGGGTAATCACGTAAATCTTATTTTCTACACTAATCTCACATTCCTACGGATGACTCGCTTTGTCTTTTCCATGATATAAGTTGAGGATTCCTACCTCCATTCTATATATACACATGCACACATATCACGGGGGGAAATATAAAGGAAAATAGTAGATATTTATGAGAGGCCGAAAGGGAGGAATGGGTGCCTAACACCTTTCCATTTCGTAACTAAGCCTGCGACCCCTTCTCGAATCATTTTGGTTTCGCACGCACCAGTCTGTCTTTGGATGCCATCCTTCGGGGTGGCTTCCCCTTTTTCTTTTGTCTGTTTTGAGTAAAATAGAATGGCGACTCTAAATCTCTTTACATTTTCACACCTCACAAATCGACGCCGGCCGAAGCGCTCTCCCGAGAGGGGATGTGAGGGACCCGAACAATCCTTTCTCCCCCCGCGACGGGGATCGGGAATGGCCACAACAGGAAATATGCTCAACAAAATATATTAACGATGAATAAAGCGTAACAACACGAGTACGAATATTCAAATTAATCTCATAAGCATTTATCAATAAATTTCTCAACAACACATCAATGGGTCACCATGCCTCACCCCATCCGCATATGCTTTATCAATCCATAGCACGGTAAGCAGGAATTTTGGCAGGTGCCCAACATCTGTGCCATATTAAAATCTCATGACAACGTTCTCAACAACAATATAATGATGCCACATGAATCAAAATAATTCAATAATTATTTCTCCAGATTTAAAAGAATTTAGCAATTCAAATATGAGTTCAATTAAACATGAAATCAACGGAATAAACTCTCGAGAGATTTAAAAGAGCATATTGTGTAAAACCCCATACCTTAAAATTATTGCATGAATCGTCACATAAAAATTGGCCTCAAAATCTGATCACACCATCACGTTCCTCTCGTGAAAATAATCAAATCATATTCTAGCCCCAATACGAGATAACCCCAAATAGTCCTCTTTTAAAACCCAAAAAAATCAGATCCAAAAATTATTCGAATCACCAATCCAACTTCAGATTTGGATTCTAGACAAAAATTTGAGTCAGGTATGTGTTTTGAGTTTTTCTTAAATCTCATCCAAATGCACTCAAAAAGAAGATCTAAACACTCAAAATTGGCTCTTCTCATTCCACTCGTTTTTACCTCTTTGAATTTCATTTTTGACCTCTCTTTTTCATCCCCCTTTACTTATAATCACCCAAAATATTCCTTATATAGTCTCTCTCTCGAACCCTAGCTTGGAGCCTAAGCTAACGCATATTACTATTGACCAAGCGTAAATTCTTCTGAATTTAGCCCCTTAATTTGGTGATTTTAATATCTCGAACAAGGTAATTGAATCATTTTTAGTCCATATCACTCTATTGTCTGTTTTAACAATATTCCCTAGTTTTTGTGTAATTGTGATGAAGTTTTCAGGAATGGAATGCAAGAAAGGAAAAGAAGAAAATCAGAAGAAAAGTCAAAGGGCAAAAGAGTAAAGTTCCACTCAAAAATCGAAGGCGACACCAAAAGTGAAGTTGAAGAGCATGAGTTCACAAGAGCATAGGAAGAAACGGCACCCAAATCGGAGTTTTAGATCAAAAGATATGGCTAGTCAAAGTTGCAAGGAAAAAGTCAAAGTAGATGAAAATCAGACCGATCCGAATTGACCAAGTCCAGTATACCCCGGATGGATAGCAAATAGATGGAAATGGAAAAAGAACCGATCCGACTAGGACCGGACCAATCCGGTAGAAATAAAAGAACCGATCCGTGGATATCGGACCCATCCGAGGGTAATCCGGACCGATCCGGTCATGTGAAATCCTGGCATTAATTATGCAGATTTTTGGCGTGCTAGATGGTGAAACTTGTGTCACAAGAAAATTGAGCTGTCAATTTCGATACTTTGTGCTATAAAATCCCATGCCCTATATCATTTGGGGAGGAGTTGCTAGGTTGAGAGATCTAGAGAATTAGAGGTTGAATTTTAGGGTTAGATTTTGAAAGAAAATTTTCTATTCCTTCAAGAGTTTTCATGAACCCTAGTTTGTAAGAAATTCTGACTTCCAATTCCGTTTTTGTTGCTGAATTCAAGTAAAATATTTCCGTTCTCTAGTTTTATTATTTGCAAATTATTTACAATGTCTTGTAGATCCATAATTTTATATGTGAATTTATTCTTGAACCAAATCATGAGTAGCTAAATTCCCAAGGGTTGGGGTACATGAACTCAATCCAAGGCAAATTATTTATGTAGAAAATAGAGGTTAAATTAAAATATTGATTGAATCGTGAAAAAAACTCATACAAACATTGTCAATCTTTTAATCTCTCTTGCCCTAGGTACTTGAGATGTTTAAGAACGCTTTGCGAGTATAATTTATCATTCACCGCTTTATATCTATCTTTGATTTCATATGATGCGGGCTAGATCCCTCATATATGTAATGTTTAGAATTTATAAAGACCGGATCTAGTCAATAATTTTAATTTACAATTCTAGTATTCTATACGGTAATTTGTTAAGGATTGAGGGATTGTACCCTACCCTATTTTCTCCCATTTGTCAGATCTAATTTTTTTTTGCAATTTTCAGTTTGTTTTTCTTAAGTAAATTTTTATTTCACTAGAAATTTTCCCAATCATTAATCATCTTTTTGTTTCTTTTAAGAAATCATTTCAAGATTTAATAATTTTTCTTATTACTATTTGGCAATCTCGATCCCTGAGGATACGATCCCGACTTACCGAGTTACTACTTGAGCGACAGGCTTGCACTTGAGCCTAGAGTAAAACGCACTTTTGAGACAAATTCTTAGTCGCGTCAAGTTTTTGGCGCCGTTGCCGGGGATCCGAAATTGTTATATTTTCAAGAAAGTTATTTTTATCTACAACTGATTTCGAAAAAAAAAAAAAAATTCTCATCTTTTATGTGCTTATATGCAGAATTCATCTCCCACCCAAGTTCACGAAAATCCTATTGCCAAAGCAAGTTCTGAAAATTCTGACTCTCCTCATTTTTGGGTTCCACCTCCTTCGCCTAATAATTCCATCACAAGTCGTTCATTGAGTCAAACACTGAGTGAGAATTCTGAATCTTTCGGTAGCAATATGTCTGTGCAAGGTAGTGTTGGTGCTGGAGAGGATGAGATACCATATCTTCCCATGAAAGATTTGTTATTTACGGAGCGAACTGTTACCCCTGGTTGCATTTTACTCCCGTATAATGCCGGTCAGTTCCACTTTCGTAATGGTATGATCCAAATTATTCCTACATTTCATGGGATAGATTCTGAAAAACCATATCTCCATATTCGAGAATTCGAAGATACATGTGACACGTTTGGTGACCAAGCTTGTCCACAAGATGTAATCTGGTTGAAGCTCTTCCCTTTTTCCTTAAAGGATAAAGCTAAAACTTGGTTATGGTCCCTACCCCCAAATTCTGTGTTATCCTGGAGAGATATGCAAGCCAAGTTTATATCAAAATTTTCTCCACAACACAAAACCAATTCTGTTAAAGCCCAAATTCAAGCTTTTCGTCAAAATGAGAATGAGGCTTTTGATAAATGTTGGGAGAGATTTCAGGAGTTAGTTAGTGTATGCCCACATCATGGTTTTGAAAAGCATCATCTGATTTCATTTTTCCATCAAGGCCTTACTTTGGCGTCTAAACAACTTGTTCAAACCATGTGTGAAAGACCTTTTTGGGAGTTAGATTCGAGCGATGCTGAGGCTCATTTGAAATATGTGGCAGAGACTATCCAAGCATGGGATATTTCTGATCCCAATAGTCAAAATAGAAATCGACAAGTGTCCAACTTGCCTGCTGCGTCCGGTATTTATCACTTGGACAAGGACACTTTGTTGGATCAAAAATTTGACCAATTGGAGAAGAATTTCAGAGATATGCTTGAAGTGCGATTGAGAGATGTGTCTGGACCCGTACAAGCCACAAAGGAGAAAGTGTGTGCCATTTGTAATGCCGGTCATTCTACCAAAGGATGTCCTACCATTCCTGCATACAAGGTAATGTACACTGAACAGGTTGAGGCAATACGGGGTTTTCGAGGATATTATAATGCACAGCAAGGGAATGCATATAATCAATCGTGGAGGAATCCTGGATTCAATTATGGACAACCCCAAGGTGGGATGGTTCCTAACCCACATATGACTCTACCACCACCTCCTCAATTTCAGCAAGTGGCTCCTCCAATGCCAAATCCTATGCAGGTACCACCTCCTGGTCCGTATGTTGCTCCACCGAGGTGATCTCTTGAGGATAACTTAAATCACCTCATCCAATCTCAAAAGGAGAACAGTGCTAAGTATGATCGAATGTTCAATGAAATACATACTAGCATCTCAAGGTTGCAAACTGCATCGAATGTCCAAGAGAAGGGTAAATTTCCTGCTCAAAGCCAACGACCTCCCCAAGGACAAACCAGTATTGGCACTACATCCCACGACCATCGAGAGAAATTTAGCGCTATTACCACTCTACGTAGTGGGAAAGTGGTTGATTTGTCACCACCCCCAAGCAATGCATCTAAAGATAAAGAGGTTTCGCCCGGCACAAGAGAGGCCGAAGATGCCCCTTTAATTGATAGTGAGGAGGAGGAAAATACTAGTGGACCCAAGGCCATCACCCCCACCGCTGCCCCATATCCTCAACGGTTGGTCTCTCACTCCAAAACGACCTCCCGTGATGAAGTTCTGGAAGTCCTTAAGCAAGTAAAAATTATTTTACCTTTTCTCGAGACTATACAGAGAATTCCCGCGTATGCTAAGTTTATTAAGGACTTACTCACGGTGAAACGCAAGCTAAAGGTAAACCAGAACGTCTCTTTGGCCCAAAATGTCAGCTCAGTCTTGTCGAGTGACTTTCCATTAAAATATAAAGATTCGGGTGCACCCACTATTTCGTGTGTCATGGGGAAGAACCGAATCGAGAGAGTTCTAATAGATCTAGGGGCGAGTGTTAACATTATGCCCTATTCCATCTATAGGCAACTAGAATTTGGGACCCTTAAGCCCACAAATATGACTCTCCAGCTCGCGGATCGTTCTGTGAAGCTTCCTCGGGGAATTGTTGAGGATGTGATTGTCCAAATAGACACTTTCTACTTCCCGGTGGATTTTGTCATTTGGGACGAAGAACCCTCCGTTCTCCCAAGTAATCATGTTCCTGTTATCCTTGACCGCCCATTTTTAGCTACAGCTAATGCTCTTATCAATACCCGAAGTGGGCGTATGCAATAAACTTTCGGGAACATGACCCTCGAAACAAATATCTTTAATAATTCCAAGAGAAAGGGTGATAAAGGGGAACCGCGAGGATTGGATCTTTTGGGGGAAGCACACAAGCAAGAAAGAACGTACAAGGAAGAGACATTAGGGGAAGGTTGTGTTACGCACAGTGAGAGGAGTGGTTGCAACATCGAGAGCAAGTTAGGGGAGGTATGTTTAGGTAATTCATTCGAGAGCATGAGTGAGCCCATGAACAAGAGTGAAAGAGGAAATTCAAAGTGTGTCGGGAGAGGCTCGTCAAAATACTTAGAGGAAAGCGAATGGCAGGACACTATCGATACATTTATACTCGATTACCAACCACCCACACCACCCTATCATTCGGCGAGTGAGTACGAAATACAGGTTGAGGAAACCAAGCAAGAGAGAGAGATAGAGGAGTTGAGCCTAGCAGAGTTTGAGCGCGAGTTCAGACAGGTGGATGCAAGCCTCAATGATGAAGTCCAATCTTTCTGGGCCTCATTTCGTCAATTAGACGAAAGTGAGTGGGAAAATAGAATTGATGCATTTCTCCTTCCCAAACCTCCACCCATACCATTTCAGTCTTCGGAGGTACTTGAAGATACGACTCAAATCTCGTCCGACTTAGAGACCAACCCACGTGCTACGCAACAAGAGGATCCTTTTTCGGTTTATCATAATGCATCTCCCAATCTTTACTTTATCTATGGGCACGGGCCCAATTTGTTCCGGCTATTCACGTATGATGGTAAGACGGGAGGGACGAGGAGAGCATCGTACCCAAAGAAAGGGGTCGGGTGATTTGTGGAGAGAGATGAGAGGTCGTCGCACCCCCGACGCGTATGGGGTGATTTTTGTTGAATTTTTGAGTCCTGAATAGGTGGTATATAGTGTCTTGTTGCATTTAGAGTAATTAGTTAACGTTTTTGTTATTCTTTTTTGTTATGCTTGGTTCTAACATGTTTTGTAGATTCAATGGACTTGCACTCATCGGGATCGCTCCATTTGGGTAATATCTTTCTTTTCCTCTCTTTATGTTGTGTTCTTGATTCGCATTGAGGACAATGCAACATTTAAGTTAGGGGGTGTGGGATATTCTTCCCGTTTATTTTTTAGATTCATTGATTTGATCACATGTTCTTTCCAAGTGTGTTTTGAAAAAAAAATTCAAAAAAAAAAAAATGAAAAATTTAGAAAAACCAAAAATATTTTTCTTTAAAATAAATAAAAATTGGAATTTAAATTTTTCAAAAATATCACCTTTATTCTGTTTGAAGTCTCAAATTGTTAAATCTCAATTACACTAAGCCAAAATTGACCGAAAATGGAAATTGAAAGAAAATTGACGACTTAACGAATAAGTGTGGAGATTGATTAAACCCGGTGAGATTTCGAGGCTTTCAAATTTTTTATGAGTTTTTAAATCAATCCGAGTTTATGATTAACTCAAAGTTCTTTTCAGCGTTTTAATAAGTCGTTGATGATCTCAATCCTTTGTTTTGATCGATTATGGGAAATGTGTGAAATGTTATCACGAAATTCATGCTAAATATATCTCTGAACTTAATTAATCTCGAGATGCATATGGTAATGTGATTAGCAATTTGGACGATGAAGTAGGCCATCTTTTGTTTAACCCAAAAATATTAGCCATAAAAACGTTGTGAAAAATTATCCCTTTGCAACCCACTTTGAGCCTAATAAAATATTTTCCTTTCGTTTGATAACCCGAAAAAGCCAAATAGCCTGAAATTGTGAAAATTCATCAAGTAAGTCCAAATTGTGCAATAAAAAGGGGCAAGAGAAAATAGAAAAAAAATGCTCAAAAAAAAAAAATAGTGAGAAAAAAAAAATTGAAAATTGAAAAAGAAAGAGAAAAATGAGCAAATGCCCGAAAAAGCACTAATGGACGTCATAAGGACATTTTCCAATTCCGAACATTCCGTCTATTCCCAATTTTACCCTTTACACTTTTTAACCCGAAAAGTCCTAACCGAGTCCGAATGGTGAAATTAGTTACCGCGTGGAGAGCTAAGGCATGAAAAGATAAAATGAGAGATTAAATGGTGTGAAATAGAGGTGATGTTCCCGTTTCCTAATAACCGTACTCCGATGATGAGATCTTTTCACCATATATTTCCTTCTTTTCAATTTTGTATGCATGAATTTATGTCCATTATATTGACTCTTTATATCATGCATACCGAGAGAAAACAACCACAATCCGAGTGATTGGTTTGTGAGTGCAATCCATAAGAATTTGAATCAAAACGAATTTTCGGAAAGTAACGTAATGCTCAATCGGTGGAAATTTGAGGTTTAAATTTTGGCTTTGCACACACACACTATGGTTTGAGACAGTTGAATATGAGTTGATGGTGATTATTTTTTTGAAAAGTTTAAATTGTACAATTTTTAAGTATTTTGATATTTATTTGAGTCAATAAAGAATTTTGTGGGCAAATTCACTGCAAACCCTCACGAGACAAAACTCGTCCTACTAGGGTAACCTAGAGGTTTAAAGGATTATTGCATACGCTAAATGCAATCGCATGCCTGCGAAAGTGGAGTTTTATTTTAATAAAGGAATTTTCAAGAGTAGAATTTTGGTTAGATTCAGTTACATTGCCCGGGACGTGCAAAGTCCTAAGTTAGGGGGATTTGACCAAGCGTAAATTCTTCTGAATTTAGCCCCTTAATTTGGTGATTTTAATATCTCGAACAAGGGAATTGAATCATTTTTAGTCCATATCACTCTATTGTCTGTTTTTAACAATATTCCCTAGTTTTTATGTAATTGTGATGAAGTTTTCAGGAATGGAATGCAAGAAAGGAAAAGAAGAAAATCAGAAGAAAAGTCAAAGGGCAAAAGAGTAAAGTTCCACTCAAAAATCTAAGGCGACACCAAAAGTGAAGTTGAAGAGCATGAGTTCACAAGAGCATAGGAAGAAACGACACCCAAATCGGAGTTCTAGATCAAAAGATATGGCTAGTCAAAGTTGTAAGGAAAAAGTCAAAGTAGATGAAAATCAGACCGATCCGAATTGACAAGTCCAGTATACCCCGGATGGATAGCAAACCAATGGAAATGGAAAAAGAACCGATCCGACTAGGACCGGACCGATCCAGTAGAAATAAAAGAACCGATTCGTGGATATCGAACCGATCCGAGGGTAATCCGGACCGGTCCGGTCATGTGAAATCCTGACATTAATTATGCAGATTTTTGGCGTGCTAGATGGTGAAACTTGTGTCACAAGCAAATTGAGCTGTCAATTTCGATACTTTGTGCTATAAAAGCCCATGCCCTACATCATTTGGGGAGGAGTTGCTAGGTTGAGAGCTCTAGAGAGAATTAGAGGTTGAATTTTAGGGTTAGATTTTGAGAGAAAATTTTCTATTCCTTCAAGAGTTTTCATGAACCCTAGTTTGTAAGAAATTATGAATTCCAATTCCGTTTTTGTTGCTGAATTCAAGTAAAACCATTCCATTCTCTAGTTTTATTATTTGCAAATTATTTACAATGTCTTGTAGATCCATAATTTTATATGTGAATTTATTCTTGAATCAAATCATGAGTAGCTAAATTCGCAAGGGTTGGGGTACATGAACTCAATTCAAGGCAAATTATTTATGTAGAAAATAGAGGTTAAAAAAAATATTGATTTAATCGTGAAAGAAACTCATACAAACATTGTCAATCTTTTAATCTCTCTTTCCCTAGGTACTTGAGATGTTTAAGAACGCTTTGCGAGTTAGAGTCCTCGAGGGTATTAGGGTTACAGAGAGGCTAAGGAAGAGAGAAGAGAGAAGGCTTCCAAGGAGGAGAGGCACTATCCCTACACCACTCTCAACAATTCCACCACCAACGCGTAGATCAGGGAACGAGGAAAGAAACCATACCCATCATCATCAGCAATTCATACTTCCATCCCTAAAGCAAGTATCTAACTTGTTGCTCTTTAGTTGATAACACATCCAGGCTAGTGTATGAGATAATTGATTAAGTCTCCTGGATATATATTGTTGTTTGGGAGAGTATTATTGCAATTTGGAGTAGAAATCATGTTAAGATGAATAACTTGTTATATATAGAATATTAACCACGAAAATGAATGCCCAATAGAGATAAAAATCGGGAGATTAAGTTAATTCTTGAGAAAATTTGATAAACTAGGGATAAATGATAATTTCTTGAATTTACCCATTTTGATGAATAATATTGATGAATTAATGTAAGTTTTTTGCTAGAAATCATCTATAAGTGTTTATATAATTTTCCTAGTGGTTGGTTGGGAGATTGGGACTTGTTAATGGAGATTTGGAGAAGTTAAATGGAAGAAACTCGTAGTTAGAAAATTACAAAATCTGGGCAAGAACTGATTGATCAATCGAATCCCTTGCATTGATCGATCGACTCCTCCTGGAAATGGGAACTTTTTCTCCATTTAAATGTTAATCCAATCGCGATGTGTAAGGACCTTTGGACATAATTTAAATATCTTAATGGGACATAACAAGGACCAGTAGGGTGTAAGTAGGGTCAGGGTAAGACGAGTTTATGTGAGATTTAACCGTGGGGTTTCGGGAATAAAAATTGAGTGGAAAACCATGCGTCCGTTATAGTACGTCTTGTGAGAATTAAGAAAAACTTAGACCGGTAGATTAGTGAGGGCACACCTAATGATTTTATGTTTATCGAGAGAATACACTTTGAGAGTCGAGAAGTACTTAAGGACTTAGAGTAACGGAGAAAGTAAAAGAATGACATAATTATACGTAGGACTCGGGCGTTATGTGCCACGTATGGTTAGAATATATTATGGGTCGTGGGTGTACCTAGCTGAATAATGTGGGTATATATATATATATATATATATATATATATATATATATATATATATATATATATATATATATATACACATATATAGTATGTGAATATCTGTGTGTAATCATACCCGCGCTACTTGCTATCACGAAGGTTGTCGCGTCGGGACAGTCTTATCTCGATGGGACCTTTATGGGGGATATTGACTCGTACCCTAGAACATAGGATTACTTGGTATAGGCCATCAGAGAATGATAGTCAGATGGTCCTAAGAGACGTGAGGGTATGTGCTGACCTCTTAGTGACTTGGAACTATGCTTCGTCTCCAATATGTGTGTTTTTTGTTAATACAGTTTGAGCGTGATTCCAAACTAGTATTTCTCTTTTTGTACGAGAGATATGGGGAATTGATAGCAGTGTATGCCAACACCATAGATTTATGTGGGGTGTACTATTAGTATGTATATATATATGTACAAGTGATTAATCTATTGTGCTTTTAAGTGGATACAAATTGTATAATTAATATTAAATGAATTAAGTGGTAATGAACTTAAGTCTGTATTGAGATGAATATAAATGGATTAATATATTACTAAGAAAAGGTTGTCTCATATGAACTATAATCATGCGATTACTTGAAACAGAATTTGGTTAGGGGAAATTAGGTTTGAATAGTGTATGTGATTAGACCAGTGATTTGGGTTAAACTAGTGAATTGGGTTAAACTAGTGAGTTGGGTTCGCTTTTATTTAGAATAGTTTAGTCATTTTCCTATTTAGTCATCCTTGTCCTCTCATTCTCATATTTAGTCATTTTAGTTTGGGCATGTGTCGTCCATCTCCATATTTCTTATAGTTTAGATAGAGATTTGTACTCTTGGTTTATTTTAGTATTCTGTTTTAGTTGGGGCTGCTTTTGATTGTTACATTGTCCTACGACTTGGGATATTTTATTTGGATTGATTTATCTAACATGTCTCTTTCATTTGGATGGTTTGTTTTTTTAATATTATTCGTGTTCATAAAAATGGTTTCATATATTAAATCATAATAAGAGGACTTAATCTTCAAAAATCAATTGTTTTGGCACTTAGCTTAATTTTTTAGTAGGTTATTAATAAAGAAAATTATTTTCGACGATGATGCTAAGAATGAACCAATCTGATACTTTGAATTAATTTAATAAAGGATTGATCACCCGGTATTTAATTAGGCGGGGTGTCACAGGTGGTATCAGAGCATCAGGTTCTAGTGTTCTTAGGATCTATGCGGCTTATTATGCTTCCAACGTTGCTTTGTTTGATATAGAGCCCTACGTTTAGGATTGTTGAATTCTATGGTGAGATTTCGTTCTCCTGTTATAACGTATATATATTAGTGAAACTTATTTGCGTTCGGGAGTGTTCGAACAATGAAGTATAATAGGCGAGGATCATTGGGCGGACAGCAGGAGGCAGGGCTTAGTTGAGGTTGTAAAGTATATTCGAGGATGATGACCATAGTCTAGGTCATCCCTATTATTGCACAAGAAGTCAGAACTGTAAAGATGTCTAAGGCACAACTTATGATTTCCAAGTGTTGTTATTATCGAAAGTGGTGCCAAATTAGACTCACCCAACATGGTGGGAATGGGAGAAAGTCAGACGAAGCATTAGGGATAACCATCAATGGAAGATCAAGAAATGCGGGAATTGTGTGTGTTAATCAACGAAGGTAAAATATCCAAAGGCTTGGGCATATGGCGGAGTGTGGTTAACCGGAAGTGAAAATTTGGGGTAAAATTTTCTTGACTCGTCAAAGCAAAGTTATAATGGTGGGAGTCAACCACCACATTTAGAAGTGGAATGCTGTGTCAATGGAAGGATATTAGGTACAGTTTATGGTTTGACTGCAAGTTCCTTCATCAGATGTTCAGGTTAAGGTGTGAATGTTGTTTTGAACTCATCACTGGAAGGCCGTACAAAGGTCCATGTGTGAAATGAATTTAATTATTTAGAGAATCTTGTGCTGGATGAAGTAGATACAAAGGGAGAAGAAGATTTCAAATGGGAAATCGACTCGTAAGGAAAGTTGACAACACTTAAAGGGAATTGTGCTGGATAGTAGATCCATATGGTGAAAATGTCACATATTGTCCATAGAGAGGTTAACACTTCTCTATGAAGGGAGCTAAAGGAATCGAAAGATTTAGTTGGGGAGTATGATTGGATAAAACAAAGTTAGTGAAATGCCTTAAGGGGGAGACTCGTTAGGGGACCCATTTAAATAATTCAGAAAACTGAATCCTTACCAAACGATGGTGAATTTAGTAAGGGCTGTCGAAGCCAGTAGTGTGTTCCTTAGGGCCAACAAAGCTAAGGAAACAACGAGCATAGCCATCAGGATCGAGCCTACCAAAGTTCGAGAGAAGGACAACCCTAATATGGGCATTATGACCGGTGATAAGTGGATTATGCATAGAGGTATTTTGTGGAGAGTGACACCACATGCGTTAACTTTTCCCAAAGCGAGTAAAGGGGCAAGATTATGGTGCCTACTGAGGGGAAATGATTAAATTAGTTTTGTTTTGGTTCAGACATGTGTGTTATGTTCGAAAACCATCTAAGCAACTAGGGAAATTGGCAAGGTAGAAGTATGAGTTTTACCCTCGAAGGATGAGGAATGTTTTACGTGACACGAGCGAGTAACTATATTTTGATTATTGCTAGATTCGCACGTGAGACGAGTTAGTGCGAATATCGATAACATTATTATTATGTGAATATTTTCCCTGGTATGGCGAGGTTATCGTTAATGTTATCGGCGGAGGATGAATTGGTGTAATGATAGTGGTATATACCTTATTGAGGTTACTCATTTTAGTGATGTGTTATACGAGTATGATATTATCTTAATTAGGGTTTTATAGTAATAATTAAACCGATAGTGGGCAGATATCGCAAGTCTATCGGGGTTGCTGTCGTAGCGCAAGATGTTTTGTTCTGGTGAAGCCACACCTACGAGAGGGTAGGTCTCGCATTTATATCATATATTATAGAGACTTCGAAGGGTATAGGGGTATCGAAATGATTAATCCCAGGGTGTGTAGGGACTTTATGGTCATGATTCGGTGTGTATTGTGTTTACTGTTGAGCGAAAAGATTTAACTCATCATTATGTTTAGTGCTCAGGACTTGATGATAGGAAGAGTGCATTGTTATATCTATCCTGTAGAGACGCGGGAGTTAAGAAATATATTCATATGTCTGGGAACAGGATTTTAAGAGTCCCGATTGTATATGTACGAGGTTTATGGAATGTGATTACCACCAATGCTGAGCAGTAGTGTAATTGACGAAAAGTTCTTTGTTTAAGTGTAATTGAGGGGGAAATGTAGCTTTTATACCAAAATACGGGAATATAGGGGTAAATGTTATGGACAGAGGGATTGACAGATTTTGATAACCGACGATGCTAGGTAGTAGTGTATCGGAGGGGTTCCTTATTTGGATTTCACTTTGCGAGACATCCCATGCATGAAACTTAGTGTAAGGTTGTAAGTAGAGATATGTTTGGTCATTAGTCCATGAGTACGGTACCTCGATCGTTATAGGAGCAAGTAGTAATAACTATAAGTTGGAAGTTAAATTAGTATTAAAGGCCAGTGGAGCCAATTTTACGGTAAGGAAGCATTGAAAATTTTATTTCATCACCACGAGTTAAAGGGTGGAATGATGTTAAGGAGGATTTAAAATTTTGAATTCTCGGGTGATTGGGAATACCCAAGTGTAATTGACACGTTGTAAATATAGGGATAATAAAGAATTGAGGGTTATGTGTGAAATGTATGTGATGTTTATGCCAGTATGCACAGTTTACAGGGTGTGTGGGCATCCTGGTTAGCTGATGTCACAATCGCTCGGGTTGAAAGGACGTAGGAATAAATGTTTGGAATATATGTTTATGGGACTAATATAACGAAGTGGAAGTGGTAAAGTGGATTAAGCGTCAGGTAAGAAGGACGATAATCCATATATATGTGTGCGATCAGAATAGCCCACCCGAATTTGGTTGAAAGGCTGTGGGAAGCCATTTAAAAAGGGGTATTCCTTGAGAAGAGTAAAATTTAACTATTATGGGAAAACACTTGGAGTAGAGTTTTACCTAGTCAAATGTTGAGGGTGACTTGCGCATAGATAGAATGATGATGTTAGTAAGGTATATAAGGTCCAAAAGTGTACACCGTGGAGAAAAGTATATAGGTCAGAACATTTGGTATACGCCGAGGAAATGAGGGGAGTATTAAGTACCACTTAATGTGAGGTGTTACAAGTGGAAATAGGTGTTGAGCAGGACATAGTGTGTAGTATCCGCGTCCACCAATCATAGGTAGAAATCTATTGGAGCAAGAGGATCAACCAGATAATTTTGTAGTAAGCCGACGATTCCTATAATGGAAGAGGGCAGTCAATTTGGTAAATTTCTTTGATGGGTTGCCAACCTCAAGACAAATTCACGAGTTCCTTTGAATGTGTGGAACAAGTCGACCAAAAAGAAGGTAATTTTTATTCTGTTGGGGTGATTTACACCACTAGATAGTGTGCCCCCCTCTTTTTTGAAAAGAATGATCGCGCCGGTACATGGTCATGCCTGGTATTATTCTGAACTGGGATGAGATCCTTGAACCCCACCCCCAATACCGGATTTTAGGAAAAAGTGGGGATGACATTTCATTTTGAGCAAGTTGTATCACCAATAGCCCGAGGACTAGGAGAAAAGTGATAGACGTCTAGTGGAGCTGTAGGAATGTAATTTGGACTCATTGTGGTCATTTCATATCTGCAACAATTATAGATAGTAAGTGAAGCATATTACGATAATTGGGAGAAGATATTACCAAATGGTATTGTAGTGTGTAAACACTTGTACCTATTTATTGTTGACAAGCTTCTTATTGAAGTTTTATGTGGAAAAACATTAACTATTCTCCCTCTGGTTGTTTAGAGGGGAGCTGATAATCAAAATTTTGGATTGGTCGAGTTAGAGTCCGATGACTATAGTGGAATTACCACAGACTGTCTTAGGTGGATTTTGACTGTCGTAAGAGTTACGTCATCGAAGATCGAGATTTTAAGAACTGATAAGAGTAGTCAAATGTTCGTATGGTTTCTCTCAAGATGGGAGCTTTGTGTTTAGATAAATACAGGAGTTGATACGAGGTGAGGTGAGGCCTCCCAAAAATATTGAGACAATGGGGCCAATGATGTATAGGCTAGTCTTATTATAATGTTTTGTGGTAGGAGAACAATTGAGGTTTCCATTATTGAGTTGTGACCCTATAACTGATAAAGTGTCGAGAGTGTTAAACAAGCTTGTTGTGAGGCGTAGGCTATAGTGATTGAGCCTTACTTTGAAGTTGGTTTTGAGTACTGGAGGAAACCTCTTTTTACCAGGTATGCCTTACTTTTCTGAATTTCGGGATGAAATTCCATTATTAGGGGGGAAGTATGTAATACCCCGTATTTTTGTGGCATTTAATTATAGGATTATTTAAATTTAATTAGGATAAATTAATTTTATTTTAATCGAGATTTTAAATTGAATATTTACTAGCGTGCCGAGAGTTAATAATTATTGGTAAAAATGATGTTGAATATTATTATATGAGTAAACTAATATAAGAGATTGAATTTATTAGAAAATTTTGCAAGTGAATAATACGATAATTATAGAAATTAAGTCGGGACACGCATGTGTCGTGTCGGGACTAAATTAATGGAATAAAAGTGAGTTAATTATAAGTCGTCCGTATGGTCATGTCGAGTGCGCTAATGTATCCGAAAGGGTCGAGATAGTTGGAAAAGTGTACCCGGGGGTTTAGTTTAGGCATTGGGACGTTTTTAGGCCTAACCGATTACCCGGGAGGGCATTTTGGTAATTCCTAATTTTATGCCTTAATTATGGACAAAAAATGAGAGGTTATATCTGATGAGAGTTTGATTCCTTGATGGTTAGAAACATTAGAGTGGCAGAGAGGATAATGAAGAGAGAAGATAGAAGGCTTCCAAGGAGGAGAGGCACCATCTCTACACCACTCTCTTCAATTCCACCACCAATGCGTAGATCGGGGAACGAGGAACGAAACCATACCCATCATCATCAGCAATTCAGACTTCCATCCCTAAGGAAAGTATCTAATTTCCTGTTCTTTAGTTGATAACACATCCATGCTAGTGTATGAGATAATTGTTTAAGTCTTATGGAGATATATTGTTGTTTGGGAGAGTATTATTGAAATTTGGAGTAGAAATCATATTAGGATGAATAACTTGTTATATGTAGAATATTAACCACGAAATTGGATGCCCAGTAGAGATAAAAATCTGGAAATTAAATGAATTCTTGAGAAAATTTAATAAACTAGGGTTAAATGATAATTACTCGAATTAGCCCCCTTTGATGACTAATCTTGATGAATTAATGAAAGTTTTACATTAGAAATCATCTATAAGTGTTTATATGATGTCCTAATGGTTGGTTGGGAGTTTGGGACTTGTTAATGAAGATTTGGAGAAGTTAAATGGAAGAAACCCATAGTTAGAAAATTGTAGAATCTGTACAAGAACCGACCGATCGATCGAATCAAGAATGTTGATCGATCGACTGGATCGATCGATCGACTCCCTTTCATCGATCGATCGACTCCTCCTGGAAATGGGAACATTTTCTCCTTTTAAATGTTAATCCAATCCCGATGTGTAAGGACCTTTGGACATAATTTAAATATCTTAATGGGACAAGAGAAGGACTAGTAAGGTGCAAATAGGGTCCAGGTAAGACGAGTTTATGTGAGATTTAACTGTGGGGTTTCGAGAATATAAATTGAGTGGAAAACCATGCGTGCGTTATAGTAGGTCTTTTGAGAATTAAGAAAGACTTGGACGAGTAGAGTAGTGAGGGCACACCTACTGATTTTATGTTTATCGAGAGGATACACTTCGAGAGTGGAGAAGTACTTAAGGACTTATAGTAACTGAGAAAATACAAGAATGACGTAATTATGCATAGGACTCGGGCGTTATGTGCCACGTATGGTTAGAATATATTATGGGTCGTGGGTGTACCTAGCTGAATAATGTGGGTATATATATATATATATATATATATATATATATATATATATATATATATGTGTGTGTGTGTGTGTGTGTGTGTGTGTGTGTGTGTAATCATACTTGCGCTACTTGCTATCACGGAGGTTGCTGCGCCGGGACAGTCTTATCTCGATGGGACCTTTATGGGGGACATTGACTCGTACCCTAGAACATAGGATTACTTGGTATTGGCCATCAGAGAATGATAGTCAGACGGTCCTAAGAGACGTGAGGGTATGTGCTGACCTCTTAGTGACTTGGAACTATGCTTCGTCTCCAATATGTATGTTTTTTGTTAATACAGTTTGAGCGTGATTTCGAACTAGTATTTCCCTTTTTGTATGAGAGATATGGGGAATTGATAGCAGAGTATGCCAACACCATAGATTTATGTGGGGTGTACTATTAGTATATATATTGTGAGTGATAAATATATATATACCTGTGATTAATCTACAGTGCTTGTAAGTGGATACAAATTTTATAATTAATATCAAATGAATTAAGTGGTTACGAACTTAAGTCTGTATTAAGATGAATATAATCGGCTTAATATATTCATAAGAAAAGGTTGTCTAATATGAGCTATAATCATGCGATTACTTGAAATATAATTTGGTGAGGGGAAATTGGGTTAGACTAGTGTATTTAATTAGACCAGTGATTTGGGTTAAACTAGTGAATCGGGTTAAACTAGTGTGTTGGGTTCACTTTAATTAGAATAGTTTAGTAGTACGCTAGGCGTGCACACTAGTTGAGGATTGATAATTCCCAAGTGAGTGGCGAAGTACTAACATGTATGTAATATCAGTTGGTAAGCATTTTAAATACTTGCTAAACTATTTTAAAGTTGTTTTACACTAGGGCTCTGACCCGTTTCCTGTCATTTCTTCCTTCTCTTGTATATATATATATATATATATATATATATATATATATATATATATATATATATATATATATATATATATATATATATATATATATATATATATACCAGTCACAAGGGCGTCAGGCTTAGATCTTTGGATTATTGACGTGCTGCAGCTAGTGCGGGAGTTGTAGGTCATTGCAGTAGACGACTTCATCCTTGTCCTCGCATTCTCCTATTTAGTAATTTTAGTTGGGGCATGTGTTGCCCATCTCCGTATTTCTTTTAGTTCAGAGAGAGATTTGTACTCTTGGTTTATTTTAGTATTCTGTTTTAGTTGGGGTTACTTTTGATTATTACACTATCCTGTGACTTAGGATATTTTATTTGGATTGATTTATCTATCATGTCTCTTTCATTTGGATGGTTTGGTTTTTTAAATATTATTCATGTTCATAAAAATGGGTTCGTATATTAAATCATAATAATAGGACTTAATCTTTTAAAATCAATTATTTTAACACTTAGCTTAATTATTTATTAGGTGATTAATAATGAAAATTATTTTTGACAGTGATGCTAAGAATGAACCAACCAGATACTTTGTTTTAATTTAATAAAGGACTGATCACCCGATATTTAATTACACGGGGTGTCACAAATATGACCTAACACTTGTGGATTTTAAGGATAAGGCAGGGATTCTTGGGAACATAGTTTGATTTCTTATATGTGTAGGAGTATTTTGATTTTGATTTCAGATGTTGAGATGGACTATACAGGGAGAACTTAAGATTTTAGTTTTCTGTTTCAAAATACACTTACAATAGACTCGAGTTTATTAGGCACATTCATGGCATTTGATAACTACACCTGAGTTCCTGAAGTTCTAATGAAGACTATTTGGAAGTTCACCATTGAAAGCTTGAATGGTGGAAACTTCATAATTTTAACCTAGAGCTTATTTTCAACGTGAGAATTCCACTGTTTTGAGCTATTCTAGCATTATAACCACATAGAAATCGATCGAAACTAAAATAATTGAATATAGAATCTAAAATCATAGTGTATATGTTTGGAGTGAAAATTTTGAGCTTGAAACTTCTATTTGACTTTAAACTTAGGAATTCATGGGGTATTTATAGTATGTGAGCAGGGGAGTTCTTTGGTGGAGAAGGGAGGTGGGTTTGAACGAGTTCATTGGTGGAGAAGGGAGGTGGGTTTGAACTAATATTGTGAGTTTTTCCAGCTTGCGTAATGTTCCTCACATGTGTGTATGGTGTAGTTATGTGATTTTTTTCTTCTTATACTATTGTGTAAGCTTATTTAGACAAGGATTTTTTATTAAATTATTAAAACTTGGTGTTTGGTCCTCGGTTTGTCAAGTATATGCATTTATAGACTTAAAAGTGCAATTTTGATAAAGTTTAGGGGTATTTTTGTAATTTAAAAAATATTTAATCGATGAAATTTTAATTTTGTGTTAGTTGAAGTCTAAAAGATTAATTTGATGTAAAGTTGAGGTTTAGGGGTCATGTACAAGTCAAGTTATGTTCGTTTGAAGTTTTTAGGGGCTAATTTGTAATTACTAAAATTTCAGAGGTCCAAGTTAATTTAGTAAAGTTGTAGTGCATCAAGTATAGTTTCATTCTTTCTAGAAGACTTTTGAATTTTAATGCTTTATAAGGGTTGGAACAATAATTGTAGGTGATTAGGGTCGGTTGATAGATTTGATTTAGAAATCCCAGTTGTTAGATATTTTCTACACATTTTGTTTCTTATTTCCCCAACACTCTGTCCCATATAACATGGCAACTATAGTGGTCATTCTATATAATTTCCCCTTTAACTTCAAAGGTGTGCTCCTATCACATAATATGCCGGTAGCACTTCTCCAGTTGACCCAGCCTGCTCTAATCCTATTAGTAACATCATCACTAATATCTCCATCTTTTTGGATAATCGAACCTAAATAACAAAAATGATCATTTTTAGGTATCTTTTGACCCTCAAATTTCACCACATCTCCATTCGTCTTCCTATTACTACTAAAATTGTATTCCACATATTCTGTTTTAGTCTTACTTATTTTAAATCCTCTTATTTCTAGAGTTTCTCTCAATAATTTCATCCTAGAATTAATCCTCCTCTTAGTACCATCCACTAAAAAGTATAATCTGTAAATAACATCACCATGGAACCTCATCCTGTATTTCTCCACTCGACTCATCCATAACAAGAGCAAAGAGATAAGGACTTAATGTTGAACCTCGGTGTAGACTTACAATAATTGAAAATTTACTACTTTCTCCGGCTGATGTTCTTATTATAGTCATGGCCTCATCATACATATCCATGATCACATCAATATATCTATGAGTAACTCCTTTTTTATGTAGAACCCACCAAATTGTATTTCTAGATATCCTATCATATGCCTTCTCCAAATCTATTAAAATCATATGAAGATCCTTCTTTTTCTCCCCATACCTCTCCATTAATCTTCTAAATAAATAGATTGCTTCCATTGTTGATCTCCAAGGCATAAACCTAAATTGATTCTTAGATACTGTTGTTTTCAATCTCAATCTATATTCAATCACTCTTTCCCAAAGTTGCATTGTATGACTCATTAACTTAATACCACAATAATTTGAACAACTTTGTGCATCCCCTTTATTTATATAAATACGTACTAAAACACTCTTTCTCCCTTCATTGGGCATCCTATTAGTCATTATAATTCTATTAAATAATTTTGTAAGCCAAGATACTTCTTTCTTCCCTAAGAACTTCCAAACCTCAATAGGGATACAATTTGCTCCTAAATCCCTCCCCGTTTTCATATTTTTAGAGCAATCCTAACATTTGTTGTCCTAATTATGTGAAAAAATTTATATTTTCTCGAGTCCCCCTAAGTTCTTCTATATCTAATACACTCTCATTATCTCTATTTAATAACCTCTCAAAATAGTTTTTCCATCTTTCCATAATCTCATCATCTTTGGCTAGGACTCTCTAATCATCACTTTTAATACACTTAACGCTATTAAAATCTTTTCCCCTTAGTTTAGCAAGCTTATAAATACTTTTTTCTCCTTCTTGTTTTCCTAATTTTGTATAAAGATCATGACACGCTTATAACTTATCATCTCTTACCACTTCCTTAACTTCCCTTTTAGACCATTTATATTTCTCAAAAGTTTCTTCATTTTTATTTATTTGCCATGTTTTAAAGCACCCCCTTTTTATTTTTACTATATTTTGTACTTCATCAATCCTCCACCAAGTTTCTTTAGATTGTGGTCCTTTGCTTTTTAATTTTCCAATAATTTTTTGTGATATTCTCCAAATGCATGTGGCTATCTTATTCCACATTATGTTAGTCTCGTCTTCATTATTCCATAGTGCCTAATTTAATACTTTATCTTTAAATAGTTCAAATTTCTCTCATTCTAAGTTCCACCATATAGTTCGTAGGTTAATCTTCTATTTTCTCACTCATGATTAATTTTTTATATTTATATCCAATACAATTATCCTATGTTGTGAGGGTAAGCTCTCTCTTTGGATGACCTTATAATCTTTACATGTTAACCGATCTCCTTTCCTAGTAATGAAAAAACTATTTGGCTCTTATGTGTTCCACTTTTATGTTCAATCCTGTTTTTAAAACATGGGTTTACTAGTAAAAAATCATAAGTCATTCTAAAATTTAAGATAGACTGTCCCCCGTCGTTTCTATCTCCAAAACCATATCCTCCATGCACTATCTCATATCCTACACGATCTTCTCCTACATGGACATTAAAATTTCTCCCTATATAGATTTTCTCACCTATCGGTATTTCTTAAATTAGTTCATGCATATGTTTTTAAATATTGTACTTTAGTATGATCATATAATCCTACTTGGGGTGCATAAGAATTAACAATATTAATTATATTTTCACTTAATACCAGTTTTACAAGTATAAGGATATCATATTTCTCAATAATAGTCATGATATCATCCTTAAAGTTCGTATCCACTATTATTCCAACTCTTTTCCTATTTCTATGTTTTTTTGTACACACTACACCAAAAATGATAATCTGGCACGCTTAGGCAAGGAGAATCTGACACGATTTTAAATCGTGCCAGAATCTGGCGCAGTTTATTCATAATCTGGCACGGTTTAAAATAGTGCCAAAATATAACACAGTTTTAAAGCGTGCTAAATATGGGTACGTTTAATTAAAAAAATAAACCCCCCAGTTTTTAGTTGGGTCGGGACCAAACTCATTCTCGCCTAAGTCTTTCTCTCCTCAACCTCAATCTAACCTAAGTCTCTCTCTCTCTCCGATCCATCATCCTCCACGCCTCCATCCAGAAAACCACAGAGCCTCCATCATCACCGTGGCGCAGGTGGAATGGGTCGCCGAAATTGGGTTCGTTCGATGGAGGAAGGGTCACGGTCACCGCGTGGCACATGCTGAGTCATTGATATCGAGATCGGAGACGTTGTTGCTGTTGAGAGAAGGGTCGAATCCGAGCGAGTCGATGGATGGTGGAGATTAGAAGGTGGATAGGTGAGGCCATTGTGTTTCTACTAGTTCTGCTTGCCAAAGGTCCGATCTGATGTTGTTACATGCCAAAGGTGCACGTTACCAATACCGACCTTTTCCCACATATCAGTATCAAAGATACCCCCAGTGTCACTCTCTCTCTCTCTCTCTCTCAAATGGCAATGGATTATTTATTTTTATTCTTTGGTAATTTTTGCTTTTCTCTTATTACTAAAAAATCAGTATTTGTTTTAGCTTAGGTGTTGTGGTCATCATTGAAAATTGTTGTAATTTTAGTGTAGATAAAATTGGTCTTGTTGTGATTTGTGCCCAATTTAGTTAATTTAGAATTTTGTTTTTTCATATACAAACAGTATTAGTATTGTGAATTGTAATATTTATGAAAATAAGAGCTTCTTCATGTTTAGTTTTCTTTCTTTGTATCATCCCTTGCGTTATATGAAATTCAAGGAGCTCTACCTTGGTG
The DNA here is from genome assembly GCA_949130495.1 of Sambucus nigra. NCBI lineage: Eukaryota > Viridiplantae > Streptophyta > Magnoliopsida > Dipsacales > Adoxaceae > Sambucus > Sambucus nigra. Next base: position 502,478,281 of record OX422209.1, read on the forward strand.
TATGTGTTGGGAATTAGGGAAAGAGCCATGTGTGTGTGTGAACGAGATTTGTTTCTTTATTATAATTGGATGATATGTCAATTTTGTTCAATTTATGAGAATCATGATCTGTGCATTATTGAAAATAAGACCAGCAGATTGTGAGCACATGTGCTCACGTGGACTGTTGTTTTCTTGATATACAATTTGAAAAGAAGAACATTAAAGAAAAAAGAATGTGGTTGTGTGGATCCTTTATGGGTTGTTCATGTTTAATTATATTCATTCTTATCAAATTTAATCATATAATGACATCAACAGTATTGAGAATGAGTTTATCACATATTGAGGACAACTTACTGCAATCAGTTATAATTTTTTATGAAGGAGGAATCATAATTAAGGTTTATTATTACAGGAACTTTCATCTACTGAGTATATATTCTAGCAATACACAACAACCTCGAGGGGGGGGGGGGGGGGAATCTTCAGAACTCAATTCACAATGCTTATGCGATGGGAAAGGTGGGGATGCCAGCCTTTGATATCGAGACAACAACAAAAATGATAAAGAATAGAAATTCCTCAATGGAGGTATCAACATATGTCTACATTTTTTAAATCATGATAATAATTGTATCAATACATATTGTTAAAAATGAGTACTAGGTATGAATACATAATGATTTTTGGATTTATCGGGATGACTAAATGCATAATTATATGAATACATAATGTCAATGTATTTCCTGATAGTTTTGAAGCAACATTAAGTCATTCCGGCATCTTTTATCACCTGTCTTCTTTTTTCCACGTGGTTGATAAGAACGAGAACGTAAACTCATGCTCTCCTTTATCACATGTCTATGGCTAACCAAGTTGCCCTGATAAAATTTTTCCTTTCCTATAGATGTTACTCACCTTGCGCTACCTCAATTGGATATAGCGAAGGCCAGCACCGAGCAAGGCAGCCCTCGCGGAGAGCGGAACATTATCCCACTCGAACTAATATCCTCTCACCCCGGGAATCCAAAATCTATCAAGGCAGACCCTATTGATTCGTGGCACATGGATCACATGCCCAGCAACGAGCCTAACGATGTTAAATTCAAGCCACAAATAAGCTTAGAGGTGACAACAACATCAAAATATATTTGTTTCGTTTAATATACTAAGTCAGATTTATGTTCTTTTTTATTCTTTTTCAAGTGAATCGTTTCGCGGGCTATTTTCTTCTTTGTTTAAGTCGGTTCATAGCCTTAGTTAAATAAGGTGGGCTGTAAATTTTCTAGAGAAGATCTCCATATTTTCGAAGCATAAGTAACCACAAAAAGATAAAAGCAGTCAAAGAAACACAAATAATCTTTGAGAAAACTACAAACGTAAACTCGTAATGAAAAAAACTACAAAATTATACAAGAAGTCCTCGATAGGTGTTCCCTAGATTCTTCACTTCATTTAATGCGTGTGAAAGGGAAGCGATTGATCTAGAGTTGGCATCAAGAGTCGTCCTCAAACTATATTTTTATACTATTAGAAAATGTTGAATTATTTTAAGGAGTTCATCATTGAACTTCATAATGAAGAATAGCTATCTCTAATGAATAGGGATCTTTTTAAATGGATGAGTTCTTATAGTGTTTATGTTTTCTAAATTGCTTACATATATATCTTGTTCTAATGTATTGTCTCTCTAATTGTGATTTTGCTGCTCTAGGTGGATATGAAAATGGTGAAAAGGATGAACAACGTGCAGACGACGCGGTGTTATGCCTGGAGATGGGTGGGGTGGTCAAAGGGAAGATAGTGTTTTGCAAGGGTGCATTCATATGGTCATTCAGGTTGTGCTTTTCTCCTTGGATAGTATAGTTACATTTGATTGATTTAGTAGATACTATTGGTATGTTATTTTTAAGCTCATGTTGAATTTTCTAATCATTTTGCAGAGGGTGAACTTCAACTAGTTGTAAATTCAGTCCCAGATTTTGAGGCATAGGTTATATATAATCAAGAATTCATCAAGGTAACGTATAACATACTTATGAAATATTAATTTCCATGTACTATGCATATAAATAGTACCTTTTACTTAGTTAAATAATGGTTTTGCACTTGGGGACCTAGTTATCATAGTACACGATAATTAGCAAATTTGTGGACATAGGCTTGAAAACAAGATGTTAAAGGGTGAAAACCCAAACTAATCCCCAAACGGCCCTATAAGAGGCACTAACACCTCGTATGAGACTAACGTAACTCGTAGGAACTCATCGCGTAGTCACGGTTCTCCCGGTTTAAGAATATGACGATAATTTAAAAATATCTAGCTTAGGCTTAAAAACAAGACGTTGAAGGGTGAAACCCCAAACCAGTCCCCAAACGGTCCCGTAAGAGGCATGAACACCTCACACGGGACCAATGTAACTCGTAGGAACTGAGCGCGTAGTCACGGGACTCCCTATATGAGAATATAACGAGAATTTGCAAATCTGTAGACTTAGGCTTGAAAACAATCTGTCAAATGGTGAAAACCCAAACCAAATCACAAACGGTCCCGTAAGAGGCACTAACACCTAGTATGAGACTAACGTAACTATTAGGAACTCATTGCGTAGTCACGGTTCTCCCGATTTGAGAATATGACGATAATTTTTAAAATATCTAGCTTAGGCTTAAAAATAAGCCGTTAAAGGGTTAAATCCCAAATCAAGCCCCAAACGGCCCTGTAAGAGGCATGAACACCTCACACGGGACTAATGTAACTCGTAGGAACTTACCGCGTAGTCACGGATCTAACGGTTTATGAATATGACGATAATTTGAAAATATCTAGACTTAGGCTTAAAAATAAGTTGTTAAAGGGAGAAAACCAAAACCATTCCCCAAATGACCCCCTAAGAGGCACTAACACCTCGTTTGAGACTAACGTAACTTATAGGAACTGATCGCATCGTCACGGTTCTCCTGGTTTGAGAATATGAGGATAATTTGAAAATATCTAACTTAGGCTTAAAAACAAGACGTTGAAGCGTGAAACCCAAAACCAGGCCCTAAACGGTCCCCATATGAGGCATGGACACCTCACACGGGACCAATGTAACTCGTAGGAACTGACCGCATAGTCACGGGACTCCCTATTTGAGAAATAACAAGAATTTGCAAATCTATAGACTTAAGCCAGAAAACAAGTTGTTAAAGGGTGAAAACCCAAACTAACCCCCAAACGGCCCCGTAAGAGGCACTAGCACCTCGTATGAGACTAACATAACTCATAGGAACTGATCGCGTAGTCACGGTTCTCCCGATTTGAGAATATGATGATAATTTGAAAATATCTAGCATAGGCATAAAAACAAGCCGTTGAAGGGTGAAATCACAAACCAGACCCCAAACGGCCCCGTAAGAGGCATGAACACCTCGCACGGTACATATGTAACTTGTAGGAACAGACCGCGTCATCAAGGATATACCGGTTTATGAATATGACGATAATTCGCAAATCTATAAACTTAGGCTTGAAAATAAGCTGTTAAAGGGTGAAAACCCAAACCAACCCCCAAACGTTCCCGTAAGAGGCACTAAAACCTCATATGAGACTAACATAACTCGTAGGAACTGATTGCGTAGTTACTATTCTCCCGATTTAAGAATATGATGATAATTTCAAAATATCTAGCTTAGTCATAAAATAAGCCGTTGAAGGGTGAAATGCCAAACCAGTCCCCAAACGGCCTCGGAAGAGGCATGAACACCTCGCACAGGACCAATGTCACTCGTAGGAACTGACTGCGTAGTCACAGGACTCCCTGTATGAGAATATAACGAGAATTTGTAAATCTGTAAACTTAGGCTTGAAAACAAGCTGTTAAATGGTGAAAACCCAAACCAACCCCCAAACGATCCCGTAAGAGGCACTAACACCTCGTATGTGAGTAACGTAACTCGTAGGAACTCATCGCGTAGTCACGGTTCTCCCGGTTTGAGAATATGATAATAATTTTTAAAATATCTGCCTTAGGCTTAAAAACAAGCCGTTAAAGGGTGAAATCCCAAATCAGGCCACAAATGGCCCTATAGGAGGTAGGAACACCTCACAGGGGACAAATGTAACTCGTAGGAATTGACAGCGTAGTCATAGGTCTATCGGTTTATGAATATGATGAGAATTTGTAAATCTGTAGACTTAGGTTTGAAAACAAGCTGCTAAATGGTGAAAACACAAACCAACCTCCAAATGGTCCCGTAAGAGACACTAACACCTCATAAGGGACTAACATAACTCGTAAGAACTGATCGCGTAGTCACGGTTCTCCCGGTTTGAGAATATGATGATAATTTGAAAATTCTAGCTTAGGCTTAAAAATAAGCCGTTAAAGGGTGAAATCCCAAATCAGGCCCCAAACGGCCCTGTAAAAGGCGTGAACACCTCACACGGGACTAATGTAACTTGTAGGAACTGACCTTGTAGTCACGGGTCTACCGATTTATGAATATGATGATAATTTGAAAATATCTAGACTTAGGCTTAAAAATAAGTTGTTAAAGGGAGAAAACCCAAACCAACCCCCAAATGACCCCGTAAGCGACACTAACACCTCGTATGAGACTAACGTAACTCATAGAAACTGATCGCTTCATCACACTTCTCCCGGTTTGATAATATGAGGATAATTTGAAAATATCTAACTTAGGCTTAAAAACAAGCCGTTGAAGGGTGAAACCTAAAACCAGGCCCTAAACGGTCCCCATAAGAGGCATGGACACTTCACACGGGACCAATGTAACTCGTAGGAACTGACCGCATAGTCACATGACTCCCTGTTTGAGAAGTAACGAGAATTTGAAAATCTTTAGACTTAGGCCAGCAAATAAGTTGTTAAAGGGTGAAAACCCAAACTAACACCCAAACGGCCCCCTAAGAGGCACTAACACCTCGTATGAGACTAACATAACTAATAGGAACTGATCGCGTAGTCACGGTTCTCCCGGTTTGAGAATATGATGATAATTTGAAAATATCCAGCATAGGCATAAAAACAAGCCATTGAAGGGTGAAATCACAAACCAGACCCCAAACGGCCCCGTAAGAGGCATCAACACCTCGCACGGTACATATGTAACTTGTAGGAACTGACCGCGTCGTCACGGGTATACCGGTTTATGAATATGACGATAATTTGCAAATATATAAACTTAGGATTGAAAATAAGATGTTAAAGGGTGAAACCCAAACCAACCCCCATACGGCCCCGTAAGAGGCACTAAAACCTCATATGAGACTAACGTAACTCGTAGGACCTGATCGCGTAGTTACTATTCTCGAGGTTTAAGAATATGATGATAATTTGAAAATATCTAGCTTAGTCGTAAAATAAGCCGTTGAAGGGTGAAATGTCAAACCAGTCCCCAAACGGCCTCGGAAGAGGCATGAACACCTCGCACGGGACCAATGTTACTCGTAGGAACTGACTGCGTAGTCACGGGACTCCCTATTTGAGAATATAATGAGAATTTGTAAATCTGTAAATCTGTAAACTTAGGTTTGAAAACAAGTTGTTAAATGGTGAAAACCCAAACCAACCCCCAAACGGTCCCGTAAGAGGAACTAACACCTCGTATGTGAGTAACGTAACTCGTAGGAACTCATCGCATAGTCACGGTTCTCCCGATTTGAGAATATGATAATAATTTTTAAAATATCTGCCTTAGGCTTAAAAATAAGCCGTTAAAGGGTGAAATCCCAAATCAGGCCACAAATGGCCCTATAAGAGGCATGAACACCTCAGAGGGGACAAATGTAACTCGTAGGAATTGACCGCGTAGTCACGGGTCTATCAGTTTGTGAATATGATGAGAATTTGTAAATATGTAGACTTAATTTTGAAAACAAGCTGCTAAATGGTGAAAACACAAACCAACCCCCAAATGGTCCTGTAAGAGACACTAACACCTCATATGAGACTAACATAACTCGTAAGAACTGATCGCGTAGTCACGGTTCTCCCGATTTGAGAATATGATGATAATTTGAAAATATCTAGCTTAGGGTTAAAAATAAGCCGTTAAAGGGTGAAATCCCAAATCAGGCCCCAAACGGCCCTGCAAGAGGCATGAACACCTCACACGGGACCAATGTAACTCGTAGGAACTGACCGCGTAGTCACGGGTCTATCGGTTTATGAATATGATGATAATTTGAAAATATCTAAACTTAGGATTAAAAATAAGTTGGTAAAGGGAGAAAACCCAAATCAACCCCCAAACGACCCCGTAAGAGGCACTAACACCTCGTATGAGACTAACGTAACTCATAGGAACTGATCGCATCGTCTCAGTTCTCCCGATTTGAGAATATGAGGATAATTTGAAAATATTTAACTTAGGCTTGAAAACAAGTCGTTGAAGGGTGAAACCCAAAACCAGGCCCTAAACGGTCCCCATAAGAGGAATGAACACCTCACACGGGACCAATGTAACTCGTAGGAACTGACCGCATAGTCACAGGACTCCCTGTTTGAGAAATAACGAGAATTTGCAAATCTGTAGACTTAGGCCAGAAAATAAGTTGTTAAAGGGTGAAAACCCAAACAAACCCCCAAACGGCCCCGTAAGAGGCACTAACACCTCGTATGAGACTAAATAACTCATAGGAACTGATCGCGTAGTCACGGTTCTCTCGGTTTGAGAATATGATGATAATACGAAAATATCTAGAATATGCATAAAAAGAAGTCGTTGAAGGGTGAAATCACAAACCAGACCCCAAACGACCCCGTAAGAGGCATTAACACCTCGCACGGTACATATGTAACTTGTAGGAACTGATCGCGTCGTCACGGGTATACCGGTTTATGAATATGACGATAATTTTCAAATCTATAAACTTATTCTTGAAAATAAGCTGTTAAAGGGTGAAAACCCAAGCCAACCCCCAAACGGCCCCGTAAGAGGCACTAAAACCTCATATGAGACTAACGTAACTCGTAGGAACTGATCGCGTAGTTACTATTCTCCTGGTTTAAGAATATGATGATTATTTGAAAATATCTAGCTTAGTCATAAAATAAGTCGTTGAAGGGTGAAATGCCAAACCAGTCCCCAAACGGCCTCGGAAGAGGCATGAACACCTCGCACGGGGACCAATGTCACTCGTAGGAACTGACTGCGTAGTCACGGGACTCCCTGTTTGAGAATATAACGAGAATTTTTAAATCTATAAACTTAGGCTTGAAAATAAACTGTTAAATGGTGAAAACCCAAACCAACCCCTAAACGGTCCCGTAAGAGGCACTAACACCTCGTTTGAGAGTAATGTAGCTCGTAGGAACTCATCGCGTAGTCACGGTTCTCCCGGTTTGTGAATATGAGAATAATTTTTAAAATATCTGCCTTAGGCTTAAAAACAAGCCGTTAAAGGGTGAAATTCCAAATCAGGCCACAAATGTCCCTATAAGAGGCATGAACACCTCACAGGGGACAAATGTAACTCGTAGGAATTGACCGCGTAGTCACGGGTCTATCGGTTAATGAATATGAGAAGAATTTGTAAATCTGTAGACTTAGATTTGAAAACAAGCTGCTAAATGGTGAAAACACAATTCAACCCCCAAATGGTCCCGTAAGAGACACTAACACCTCAAATGAGACTAACATAACTCCTAAGAGCTGATCGCGTAGTCACGGTTCTCCCGGTTTGAGAATATGATGATAATTTGAAAATGTCTAGCTTAGGCTTAAAAATATGCCGTTAAAGGGTGAAATCCCAAATCAGGCCCCAAACGGCCCTGTAAGAGGCATGAACACCTCACACGGGACCAATGTAACTCGTAGGAACTGACCGCGTAGTCACAGGTCTACTGGTTTATGAATATGATGATAATTTGAAAATATCTAGACTTAGGCTTAAAAACAAGTTGTTAAAGGGAGAAAACCCAAACTAGCCCCCAAACGATCCCGTAAGAGGCACTTACACCTTGTATGAGACTAACGTAACTCATAGGAACTGATCGCATCGTCACGGTTCTCCCGGTTTGAAAATATGAGGATAATTTGAAAATATCTAACTTAGGCTTAAAAACAAGTCGTTGAATGGTGAAACCCAAAACCAGGCCCTAAACGGTCCCCATAAGAGGCATGGACACCTCACACAAGACCAATGTAACTCGTAGGAACTGACCGCATAGTCATGGGACTCCCTGTTTGAGAAATAACGAGAATTTGCAAACCTGTAGACTTAGGCCAAAAAACAAGTTGTTAAAGAGTGAAAACCCAAACAAACCCCCAAACGGCCCCGTAAGAGGCACTAACACCTCGTATGAGACTAACATAACTCATAGGAACTGATCGCGTAGTCACGGTTATCCCTGTTTGAGAATATGATGATAATTTGAAAATATCTAGCATAGGCATAAAAACAAGCCGTTGAAGGGTGAAATCACAAACCAGACCCCAAACGGCCTACATATGTAACTTGTAGGAACTGACCACGTCGTCACGGGTATACCGGTTTATGAATATGACGATAATTTGCAAATCTATAAACTTAGGCTTGAAAATAAGCTGTTAAGGGGTGAAAACCCAAACCAACCCCCAAACGGCCCCGTAAGAGGCACTAAAACCTAATATGAGACTAACGTAACTCGTAGGAGATGAGTGCGTAGTTACTATTCTCCCGGTTTAAGAATATGATGATAATTTGAAAATATCTAGCTTAGTCATAAAATAGGCCGTTGAAGGTTTAAATTCCAAACCAGTCCCCAAACGGCCTCGAAAGAGGCATAAACACCTCGCACGGGACCAATGTCACTCGTAGGAACTGACTGCGTAGTCACGGGACTCCCTGCTTGAGAATATAACAAGAATTTGTAAATCTGTAAACTTAGGCTTGAAAACAAGATGTTAAATGGTGAAAACCAAACCAACCCCCAAACGGTCCCGTAAGAGGCACTACCACCTCGTATGAGAGTAACGTAACTCGTAAGAACTCATCGCGTAGTCACGGTTCTCCCGGTTTGAGAATATGATAATAATTTTTAAAATATCTGCCTTAGGCTTAAAAACAAGTCGTTAAAGGGTGAAATCCGAAATCAGGACCCAAATGGCTCTATAAGAGGCATGGACACCTCATGGGGGACCGATGTAACTCGTAGGAATTGGCCGTGTAGTCACAGGTCTATCGGTTTATGAATATGATGAGAATTTGTAAATCTATAGACTTAGGTTTGAAAACGAGCTGCTTAATGGTGAAAACACAAACCAACCCCCAAATGGTCCCGTAAGAGACACTAACACCTCATATGAGACTAACATAACTCGTAAGAACTGATCGCGTAGTCACGGTTCTCCCGGTTTGAGAATATGATGATAATTTGAAAATATCTAGCTTAGGCTTAAAAATAAGCCGTTGAAGGTGAAACCCCAAACCAGTCCCCAAACGGCCCCGTAAGAGGCATGAACACCTCACACGGTGCATATGTAACTCATAGCAACTGACCGCATAGTCACGGGTATACCGGTTTATGAATATGATGATAATTTGCAAATCTATAGACTTAGGCTTGAAAATAAGCTGTTAAAGGGTGAAAATGCAAACCAACCCCCAAACGGCCCCTTAAGAGGCACTAAAACCTCGTATGAGACTAACACAACTCGTAGGAACTCATCGTGTAGTCACGATTCTCTCGGTTTAAGAATATGATAATAATTTGAAAATATCTAATTTAGGCTTGAAAAGAAGTCGTTGAAGGGTGAAATGCCAAACCAGTCCCCAAACGGCCTCGTAAGAGGCATGAACACCTCGCATGGGACCAATGTCACTCGTAGGAACTGACAACGCAGTCACGAGTCTAACCCTTTATGAATATGATGATAATTTGCAAATCTGTAGACTTAGGCTTGAAAATAAGCTGTTAAAGGGTGAAAACCCAAACCAACCCCCAAACATCCCCGTAAGAGGCACTAAAACCTCGTATGAGACTAACGCAACTCGTAGGAACTGATCGCGTAGTCACAGTCTCCTGGTTTAAGAATGTGACGATAATTTGAAAATATCTAGCTTAGGCTTAAAAAGAAGTCGTTGAAGGGTGAAATACCAAACCAGTCCCCAAACGGCCTCGTAAGAGGCATGAACACCTTGCACGGGACCAATGTCACTGGTAGGAATAGACCGCGTAGTCACGGGACTCCTTGATTGAGAATATAACGAGAATTTGCAAATCTGAAGACGTAGGCTTGAAAACATGTTGTTAAATGGTGAAAACCCAAACTAACCCCCAAACAGTCCTGTAAGAGGCACTAACACCTCGTATAAGACTATCGTAACACGTAGGAACTCATCACGTAGTCACAGTTCTCTCGGTTTGAGAATATGACGATAATTTAAAAAATATCTAGCACAGGCTTAAAAACAAGCCATTAATGAGTGAAATCCCAAACCAGGCCCCAAACGACCCTGTAAGAGGCATGAACACCTCACACGGGACCAATGTAACTCATAGGAACTGACCATGTAGTCACGGGTCTACTAATTTATGAATATTACGATAATTTTAAAATATTCAAACTTAGGCTTAAAAATAAGTTGTTAAAGGGTGAAAACCCAAACCAGCCCCCAAACGTCCACGTAAGAGGCACTAAAACTTCGTATGAGACTAACATAACTCGTAGGAACTGATTGCATAGTCACGGTTCTCCCGATTTGAGAATATGATGATAATTTTAAAATATCTAGCTTAGGCTTAAAAATGAGCCGTTGAAGGGTAAAACCCCAAACCATGCCCCAAACGACCCCGTAAGAGGCATGAACACCTCACACGGGAGCAATGTAACTCGTAGGAACTGACCGCGTAGTCACGGGACTCCGTGTTTGATGATAAAATGTGAATTTGCAAATCTATAGACTTAGGCTTGAAAACAAGTTGTTAAAGGGTGAAAATCCAAACTAACCCCCAAATGGCTCCATAAGAGGCACTAACACCTCGTATGAGACTAACGTAACTCGTAGGAACTGATCGCATAGTCATGGTTCTTTCGGTTTGAGAATATGATGATAATTTGAAAATATTTAACTTAGGCTTGAAAACAAGTCATTGAAGGGTGAAACCCAAAACCAGGCCCTAAACGGCCCCCATAAGAGGCATGGACACCTCACACGGGACCAATGTAACTCATAGGAACTGACCGCATAGTCACGGGACTCCCTGTTTGAGAAATAACGAGAATTTGCAAATTTGTAGACTTAGGCCAGAAAACAAGTTGTTAAAGGGTGAAAACCCAAACAAACCCCCAAACGGCCCCGTAAGAGGCACTAACACCTCGTATGAGACTAAATAACTCATAGGAACTGATCGCGTAGTCACGGTTCTCCCGGTTTGAGAATATGATGATAATTTGAAAATATCTAGCATTTGCATAAAAACAAGCCGTTGAAGGGTGAAATCACAAACCAGATCCCAAACGGCCCCGTAAGAGGCATTAACACCTCGCACGGTACATATGTAACTTGTAGGAACTGACCGCGTCATCACGGGTATACCGGTTTATGAATATGATGATAATTTGCAAATCTATAAACTTATTCTTGAAAATAAGCTGTTAAAGGGTGACAACCCAAGCCAACCCCCAAACGGCCTCGTAAGAGGCACTAAAACCTCATATGAGACTAACGTAACTCATAGGAACTGATCGCGTAATTACTATTCTCCCGGTTTAAGAATATGATGATTATTTGATAATATCTAGCTTAGTCATAAAATAAGCCGTTGAATGGTAAAATGCCAAACCAGTCCCCAAACGGCCTTGGAAGAGGCATGAACACCTCGCACGGGACCATTGTCACTCGTAGGAACTGACTGCGTAGTCACGGGACTCCCTGTTTGAGAATATAATGAGAATTTGTAAATCTGTAAACTTAGGCTTGAAAACAAGCTGTTAAATGGTGAAAACCCAAACCAATCCCCAAACGGTCCCGTTAGAGGCACTAACACCTCGTATGAGAGTAACGTAACTCGTAGGAACTCATCGCGTAGTCACGGTTCTCCCGGTTTGAGAATATGATAATAATTTTTAAAATATCTGCCTTAAGCTTAAAAAAAGCCGTTAAAGGGTGAAATTCCAAATCAGGCCACAAATGGCCCTATAAGAGGCATGAACACCTCACAGGGGACAAATGTAACTCGTAGGAATTGACCACGTAGTCACGGGTCTATCGGTTTACAAATATGACAAGAATTTGTAAATCTGTAGACTTAAGTTTAAAAATAAGCTGCTAAATGGTGAAAACACAAACCAACCCCCAAATGGTCCTGTAAGAGACACTAACACCTCAAATGAAACTAACATAACTCCTAAGAACTGATCGCGTAGTCACGGTTCTCCCGGTTTGAGAATATGATGATAATTTGAAAATATCTAGCTTAGGCTTAAAAATAAGCCGTTAAAGGGTGAAATCCGAAATCAGGCCCCAAACGGCCGTGTAAGAGGCATGAACACCTCACACGGGACCAATGTAACTCGTAGGAACTGACCGCGTAGTCACAATTCTACTAGTTTATGAATATGATGATTGATATGCCCAAGTGTGACCTCGGCCCAGAGGCACCAACCTCCGCTGAGATTATGACCGAAGTTGGACGTCTTGGACACGCGATACCAGCCCTCGACCATAGTAAGGTCGGCTCAGGCCGACACTACCGTGAGCCTCTCTAAGGGACATCACAAGGATTAGCAGCATTCTCGTATACCTTGGAATGGTAACCTCGGCCAGACATAGGCCAAGCTTACATAAAGCCACCAGCAACCTAATCAAGACATTAGTCGATACTCCAAACACTCCAGCTCAACCTTGTCTCGGGCCGACCTCGAGCATTGTCTCGGCTGGGGTTGGGCCGAGACCTCCATGGAATACTCGAACATAACAAGTACCTAGACTTACCAACCTCGGCCTCTCCCAGGCCGAGGTCATACACTAGGTGCGATAGCCGAGCATCTGCTGACATTTGGATAAGGGCACGTGGGCACAAATCAATTATAATAAGATTATTCCCCACACGTGGGGAGAATATTACATGATCATTCTCTACATGTGACAGTGACAGATGGATTCCCCAGATTGGTGAGGCAAACACACACATGCTCATTGCATGCATGGGGGGTACATTACACCCCCTAGGTACTATATATAGAGGTCATCCTCTCCCTTGCAAAAGGGCCCCCAGATATTGAACCCTAGCTGAAACTCTGTCTAGATACACAGTAGAGAGAGAAAGTTTGAGAGATTGTATCCATGTCCATTAGTGCCTTATTGTAGTGAGGTTATTCACACACACACACAGTGGACGTAGGCCAATTTAGGTTGAACCACTCATATCCTGGTGCTCTCTCCTCTTCTCCTCATCTCATTCTCTTACCTTTTACATAACTGTGCTGCCATTGTTGTTCTTAGATTGATCTTGAAAACACCTTATCTAGTGGTGCTAATTGCAGCATCATCATTTTGGCACCGTCTGTGGGAACGAGAAGCTATCTATTCCTCTTTTTCTGCTTAACCACACCGGAGACTCTGGTGGTGAACCAGGCCTCCCCCTCGCGCGGAGCTGTTTCACCATTGAAAGAGGTGGTACTAAGCTCATCTGCTATTCAAGCTCTATAGTGTTAACATATGGCACCAGACTTACCACCGCCTCTTCCGCCACCTGGGGGTGGAGGGGCTAGTTCCAGTCAGGCGCCCCCCAGTCCAAAACGGCGGAGGTAGCTGCAGCCTTGAGATCTTTAGCTGCAACACAACAAGCCATGCAGGAGCAATTTGCACAGCTCAGCCAAACTATGATGAGGCCACCTGGAGTCTCACCGGACATGATCACTCCGGCGGCAGTTCAGCCCCATCCTGACGCCAGGGGACCACCCCAGGCACCAATGAAGGACCAGCCTGCACCCCAGCGGAGAAGGGACGTTGCTGACCCTAGGCGCTTGCGCCTGGGGAGGCAGGGAAACCCTTGCCCAGAGGATAGGTATGATGATCTAGAGGAGGAAGAAGCCCCAGAAGACTGCTGGGAGCCATATGAGGTGTCAAATAACACTGTACAGCCTCTTAGGCAAAGTCAAGGTTGTGTCGGCCGAAGAAGTGAAGAGGCCCAACAAAGAGGGTCAGCCTTTGATAGGTTGAGCAGAGGGTCGGCCTTTGAGAGATTGGTACCGATGAATGACCTAAGACAGAGACTGTCGAGATCAAGGAGCACAGTAGGCTCTGAGAGAGGGAACAGGCAGGGTCGGCCAGATCAAGGCCGACACTGTGAAAGAAGAGGCAGCCAACAGGAAGAGGTCAACAGCCGACGTATCACGGCAGGGGAACCCTCAGTCCATCCCAGGGAGGTGGAAGGGGATAACCTCGGCCAAGTCGATGGCAGAAGATCATGGAATGATTCTATCCAACGCCTTGAGGAGAAGATTGGAGACCTCATTAAAAGAAGGGACCCATTACAAAGGGGTTACTCAGAGGGCTCCCCATTTGTGGCTAGGATAGTGGGGTTCCCAACCCCAGCTAAGTTCAAGCCTCCTACAGTGTCTCCCAAGTATGATGGCAGCACTAACCCTGTGCATCATATCGAAATGTACCAGTCGTCAGCATACATCTACTCGATACCCGATGAGATGAAGTGTAGGGCCTTCTCTGGGACCTTGACAGGGGCAGCACACAATTGGTTCACCTCCCTTCCAAAGAACTCAATTGAGAACTTTAAAGGCTTGGATGATCGATTCGTCCACAAGTTCTGCTTTGGGGTGAGGCCTCAAAAGAAGACTACCCACCTGTTGTATGTCAAGCAGGCCAAGGGTGAGAGCCTAAGAGACTATATAGAAAGATTCAACAAAGAAAAGTTAGAGGTCGAAGATTATAAAGAGAACATAGCCATGACCGCCCTTATAGGAGGTCTCCAGAAGGGGAAGCTATTGTGGAAACTGGCGAAAGAGCCCCCTAGGTCTATGGCGGAGCTTCTGGCAACCGTAAGGAGATTAATGAAGGCGGAAGAGGCAATGGCCACCAAGTATGAGGATGAGAACCGCGATGGCAGTGAAAAGTCCCAAAGCAAGAATGATGGGAAGAAGAGGTCGGGTGATGACAAGTTTGCTCACTATACACCTCTGACTGTAGGCTGCGAGCACATCCTCAATGAGATTAAGACTGACAGGACTCTGAGATGGCCGAAAAAACTGAAGGCCCCACCACATAAGAGGAATAAAAACCTATGGTGTGAATTCCACCAGGGTCATGGCCATGTCACGGATAGATGCTTTGCTTTAAAAGATGAGATTGAAAAGATGTTGAAATCTGGAAAGCTGAGAAATTATGTGGATGGTAAGGCTCCAAAGGGTGGAAGAGATGACCCTAAGAAAAGGAAAAATGAAAAATGCCATGACAATGTCCTGGCCAGAAGAGATGATGATTCAGAAGGAGATGACAAAGACGATCCGGATCTTTGACTGAAAGATGACAACACCCCGGTGAAGAGGGTCGGTACGATATCCTTTGGTGTTGACACCATATGTGGAGGATTTGCGGGAGGTGGCTCTAAAGTAGCTGATAGGAAGGCTCACGTAGCAGAGGCCAAGTCAGTGGCCAAGCTTGAAGTTGTGAATCTAACGTCTTCTGATACAATGCAGAAGAGGAAGAAAATAGACATGGACACCCTCATAGTTGGGTTCTCCAAACTCGACTTCAAGGGTATCTTAGCCCCCCTATGATGACCCTCTGGTCATAACAACAAGGGTGCATGGGTGCGAGGTGAAGAGGATCCTCATAGACGGGGGGAGCTCGGCGGACGTGATGTTCTGGCCTTGCTTCAAGAGCCTAGGTCTTACCAGAGCAAGGCTGATGCCCAATCATCACCCATTGATAGGCTTCAGTGGCGAAAAGGTCCACCCCTTGGGCATGTATGAGATGGACGTACGGATGGGTGCTAATTGCAGCATCATCAATGATAATTTGAAAATATCTAGACTTAGGCTTAAAAACAAGTTGTTAATGGGAGAAAACCCAAACCAGCCCCCAAACGACCCCGTAAGAGGCACTAACACCTCGTATGAGACTAACGTAACTCATAGGAACTGATCGCATCGTCACGGTTCTCCCGTTTTGAAAATATGAGGATAATTTGAAAATATCTTACTTAGGCTTAAAAACAAGCCGTTGAAGGGCGGAACCCAAAACCAGGCCCTAAACGGTCCCCATAAGAGGCATGGACACCTCACACGGGACCAATGTAATTTGTAGGAACTGACCGCATAGTCACGGGACTCCCTGTTTGAGAAATAACGAGAATTTGCAAATCTGTAGACTTAGGCCATAAAACAAGTTGTTAAAGGGTGAAAACCCAAACAAACCCCCAAACGGCCCTGTAAGAGGCACTAACACCTCGTATGAGACTAACATAACTCATAGGAACTGATCGCGTAGTCATGGTTCTCCCAGTTTGAGAATATGATGATAATTTGAAAATATCTAGCATAGGCACAAAAACAAGCCGTTGAAGGGTGAAATCACAAACCAGACCCCAAACGACCCTGTAAGAGGCATGACCACCTCGCACGGTACATATGTAACTTGTAAGAACTGACCGCATCGTCACGGGTATACCGGTTTATGAATATGATGAAAATTTGCAAATCTATAAACTTAGGCTTGAAAATAAACTGTTAAAGGGTGAAAACCCAAACCAACCCCCAAACGGCCCCGTAAGAGGCACTAAAACCTCATATGAGAATAATGTAACTCGTAGGAACTGATTGCGTAGTTACTATTCTCCCGATTTAAGAATATGATGATAATTTGAAAATATCTAGCTTAGTCATAAAATAAGCCGTTGAAGGGTTAAATTCCAAACTAGTCCCCAAACAGCCTCGGAAGAGGCATGAACACCTCGCACGGGACCAATGTCACTCGTAGGAACTGACTGTGTAGTCACGGGACTCCCTGTTTGAGAATATAACGAGAATTTGTAAATCTGTAAACTTAGGCTTGAAAATAAGCTGTTAAATGGTGAAAACCAAACCAACCCCCAAACGGTCCCGTAAGAGGCACTAACACCTCGTATGAGAGTAACGTAACTCGTAGGAACTCATCGCGTAGTCATGATTCTCCCGGTTTGAGAATATGATAATAATTTTTAAAATATCTGCCTTAGGCTTAAAAACAAGTCGTTAAAGGGTGAAATCCGAAATCAGGACCCAAATGGCCCAATAAGAGGCATGGACACCTCATAGGGGACCAATGTAACTCGTAGGAATTGACCGCGTAGTCACGGGTCTATCGGTTTATGAATATGATGAGAATTTGTAAATCTATAGACTTAGGTTTCAAAACAAGCTGCTAAATGGTGAAAACACAAACCAACCCCCAAATGGTCCCGTAAGAGACACTAACACCTCATATGAGACTAACATAACTCGTAAGAACTGATCGCGTAGTCACAGTTATCCCGGTTTGAGAATATGATGATAACTTGAAAATATCTAGCTTAGGCTTAAAAATAAGCCGTTGAAGGTGAAACCCCAAACCAGTCCCCAAATGGCCCCGTAAGAGGCATGGCCACCTCGCACGGTGCATATGCAACTTATAAGAACTGATCGCGTAGTCATGGGACTCCCTATTTGAGAATATAATGAGAATTTGAAAATCTGTAGACTTAGGCTTGAAAACAAGCTGTTAAATGGTGAAAACCCAAACCAACCCCCAAACGGCCCCATAAGAGGCCCTAACATCTCGTATGAGACTAACGTAACTCATTGGAACTGATCGCGTAGTCACGGTTCTCCCGATTTGAGAATATGATGATAATTTGAAAATATCTAGCTTAGGCTTAAAAATAAGCCATTGAACGGTGAAACCCCAAACCATTCCCCAAACGGCCCCGTAAGAGGCATGATCACCTCACACGGGACCAATTTAACTCGTAGGAACTAATCGCGTAGTCACGGGACTCCCTGTTTGAGAATATAATGAGAATTTGAAAATCTGTAGACTTAGGCTTGAAAACAAGCTGTTAAAGGGTGAAAACCCAAACCAACCCTCAAACAGCCCCATAACAGGCACTAACACCTCGTATGAGACTACTGTAACTTGTAGGAATTCATCACGTAGTCACGGTTCTCCCAGTTTGTGAATATAATGATAATTTGAAAATATCTAGCTTAGGCTTAAAAATAAGCCGTTGAAGGGTGAAACCCCAAACTAGGCCCCAAACGGCCCCGTAAGAGGCATGAACACCTCACACGGGACCAATGTAACTCGTAGGAACTGATCGCGTAGTCACGGGACTCCTTGTTTGAGAATATAACGAGAATTTGCAAATCTGTAGACTTAGGCTTGAAAACAAGTCGTTAAAGGGTGAAAACCCAAACCAACCCCCCAACGGCCCCGTAAGAGGCACTAACACCTCGTATGAGACTAACGTAACTCGTAGGAACGCATCGCGTAGTCATAGTTGTCCCGATTTGATAATATGATGATAATTTGAAAATATCTAGCTTAAGCTTAAAAATAAGTCGTTGAAGGGTGAAACCCCAAACCAGTCCCCAAACGACCCCGTAAGAGGCATGAACACCTCGCATGGTACATATGTAACTCGTAGGAACTGACCACATAGTCACGGGTCTACTGGTTTATGAATATGACGATAAATTGAAAATATCTAGATTAGACTTAAAAATAAGTCATTAAAGGGTGAAAACCCAAACCAGGCCCGAAATGTCCCCGTAAGAGGCACTGACACCTTGCACGGGTCTCCCAATTTGAGCATATGACGATAATTTGAAAATTTCTAGATTAGGCTTAGAAACAAGCCGTTAAAGGGTGAAAATCCAAACCAGCCCTCAATCGGCCACGTAAGAGGTACTAACACATCGTATGAGATTAATGTAACTCATATGAACTAACCGCATACTCACGAGACTTTGAGTTTGAGAATATAATAGTAATTGTGACTCGTATAAGCAATTTTTCTGCTAGAATACGATTTTTTATAAAATGACTTGGTTACTAATATCGTATCTTTTTTGTGTCCTTTATTTTTTGTAGGATGAAATTCAATCGCTAGCTTTATCCACTTGGAACACACGAAGAAGTTAATTCTTTACAATAGGGGATTATTTATTTAGTGTCGTTAATATTTAAAATTCTATTTTTTGTTTTATGGCCGAGCAGGCTTTAGTAGTTTTATTGTTTACTTTTATGGCCGTACTGACTATAATAGTTCTATTGTCGACTTTTATGGCCGTACGGGCTTTATATTGGCAGATTTTATGTTAGTAGGTTTTGGAATGCTAAAAAAATAGAGGAAACTCTGCCCAATTTTTTTTGATCTGGGAACTATTAACTCTTGTAATTTTTTGAAGTTATTGTCGACTTTTATGGCCATGCAAGCTTTATATTAGTATTAACTCCTGTAATTTTTTGGAGTTTGTATGCACATTAGTTTATCAACAACCTGTGATATTCATAATTTTTGAATTTTCTTGATTTTTTTTTGCAAATTAGTAAATATTTTCCTACCAGATTTGGAATTTGCAGATTTTATAGATTTGTTTCCTATTATTTTTTTTATTAATTTAAAAATATGGCACGGTTTTAAACCGTGCAAAATTATAAAAATGAGAACGCTTATAAAACAATCTGGTACACTTTATAATTGTGCCAAAAGCGTGCCAGAAAATAGACAATTTGGCACGATTTCGACATCTGCCAAAAGTGTGCCAGATTTAACATCTGACATGGTTTAAAAGCGTGCTAAAACCGCGCCAGATAAAAAAACTAGCACAGTTTAAAAGCGTGTCAAAAGCATGCCATTTTGGAAAATCTGGCACGGTGTTAAACAGTGCCAGAAAATTTGGCACCCCTGATTCTGGCGCGGTTTTTAACCGTGTCGGATTGCATCTGACGCTGTTTTAAACCGTGCCAGTTTTCTATTTTTGGAGTAGTGATAGTATAATTTAAAACCTATATTTTCTATATCTCTAGATTTCTCACCTACCCGTTTTGTTTCTTGGAAAAATGTTATGTTGACTTTTCTTATTATCATGGTATCTACTAACTCCATTCTTTTCCCAATCATATTCCCTATGTTACTCGTCACTAACCTAAGTCTAGTATCCTGGACTAGCTTCTTTACCCGCACAAGTTCAGATTATTGCACGAACCCTTACAGATAATTTTTATTTGGTTAGTTTCCATCGAGAGTCTCATAACAACCACCATAGTTTGACGGTGGTAACTATTTATATAGGAAATATATAATAAGAATTTATTTATAGTCCATGAATTATAGAATATGGAATAGTGTGAAAGATGGTTGGGAATAGACCATGACCAATGTCGATGGGGTCCAAAGTAAAAATAGTAAATCTAGTTGGTAAGATAATGAAAATAAAAAGAGTGGTTGGAATGCTAAATTCTTAAATACTATATTTAGAGCCAATATTATTGTTGAGTTTAGACGTATAACAAATTATATAATGTTTAAAAAAGTGTTTGAAATTTTGGAAGTCACCCATAGGGTCACCTCCTCTATAAAGCTTTCTAACCTTCAAAATTTGACCACATCTTTTAAAGTATTGGTCTTGAAAGACATTTATGAGTTAAATAAATGTTTAAGTCATAGTTAATTCTTCAATTTCCTTTAGAAAATGTATCCTATAAAAGGTGTTATTGATGAAATCTTTGGATCTCAACCAAAGAGGCTAGATAATAAGAATAATGTTATTGATCAAGTTTCTCAACCATTGTTTCTTTGCATGTGAATGAATTAGTAGGCTTGATTAAAAATTATGAGTGGAATTTGGATCATAAGAAATGTCAAAAGAGGAAAATGAAATTACTTTCAAATCCATTCCAATAAGGACTCTAGACGGGCCTTTGGCTTGGACCAAAAAGACATGATTTCATTCCCCAAAACCTTCACCAAGTTATAGATAATTTAAAATCAAAATAATTTCAAATAGACGAGTAATTTAGCCATTTTTCATAAAACGTAAAGAAGTTGGGTGAAGAAGGATGAATCCATGAACGAGTGTATAACTTTTTTTACTTGTGGTGGTACAAAACACATATCCAACCAAATTATCTATGCTATGAAAGAGTGTGTTGTGAACCATCATGAGTGATATACATTTTGACTCGGAGAATTAAACCTCTCCAAAAGAGGTTATTTTCATGACTTTTGTTATGAATTGAAGTCATTTAAGTTTCCATGATAATTTATTGGTTAGTAAACACACCCCATTTTGTTATCTCTTAAGGAAATTTATGACCTTGGGAAGATAAATTTGAATCTTTCCAATCTATTAGCCTTTAAAGGAAAAGAAAGAGATGAAGGTATGGTGGATAGTTATATAAATAGTTTATTAAAGAGATATTATTATGGATAATCTCATTTTATTTGACAATGATAAAGATAATCTAGGTTGTGAGAGAGAATATATTTTGTTCAGTTAGCGAAAATGAAGAAGACATTAAAGGAAACCATGGAAACTAATTATGCCTTGAATGCCAAGCTTTCGTCGCTTGAAGATGATTTGATCTCGTCCATTACATTGAAAGTGTATTAAAATGAGAGATCAAGAAGTTAAGGATTATGTTGATGGCACCAATATAAGGATCCAAATATAATTCCATTTGGGCATTAATAAGTTTAAGGTAACTAGTTCCATTATTTTCCGTGGCATGTTTTAAAGTGTATTCTAATAAAGTTTATACTCTAATCATTGTAATTCTTCTACTAATATTTAAAATAAGAAAGAAGTAGAAGTTAGTAATAAGGGGCCAATATATGTTTTATTCTTTCTTTTATAAAAATAAAGGTCATTTGAAGGATTTTTTAAAAGTTGAATAGAATTTTACATAAGCCGCAAGTGATTTATAACACACCACGCAAAATTATCATACCTAAGTCTTACTCTTGCAATGATTTATAATATTATTAGGAAACATACTATGCCTGTGAATTCTAAGGAGAGAAACAACTTTGTTGGTGAGAAGGAGAAGAAAAATAAAAGAACGTGAGGGAGAAAGGTTCATAAGAATGGAGGAAAATATAAACCTAATGTGACTCTCTTAAAACTTGATGTAACTATCGTTTATACACACGTCTGAGTCATAAGTGGATTATGAGAATTTTTTTACATAAAGTTTCCTTAGTGACTCATAGGGTTCCTTATACCTCTACTAATTAAATGGTCTCCGTCGATGCCTAAGATTTTTTCTAGTTATGCATTTTTGTTCTTTGGCCTCTTGAGATTCTTTTTGGGTTCTTTTATTTTATCATTTTTTTATCATATGTTTTGAAAAAACTAAAAATACTTTATATTGAATTACACATTTATAGTTATTAATAACTTATATCTTGTTCTTCACTATGGTTTTGTAACCTTATATGACTTTTATATGTTAAGTTTATCTTCGTGATATCTCGTATCGTTCTTTCGAGTTTTTCTTGTTTATATCTGCCAAAAAAATATTTTTGAGATTGATCTTTTAGTTTGGCATGTCCAATCACATACTTTTAGAATTAACACATCTAGTTAATCTTTTTATGATCCATGTATGTTATATCCTGTTGCATAGTAAATTATTCTTATGTTTCCCTTGGATTTATATTATTTGTATTGCATAATATACTTGTTTTTCCCATTTTTGGTTTACGCTTTGTTTGCATGTTTTTCATTTTTAGGATCTTAATTGAAAATTCCTAAATATTTTTTATAAACTCATTGTTATGCCTTTTAGATGATATACCCCATGACATATATTAGTATATAAAAATGGTTTGTTGGATTATTTTGCCTTTTACTTGGGAACATGACATGCACATCATGAGATGAATTCTACTTGATTTTTAAGTCTTGTAAACTTTGAGGAAAATATGGTATAAGTAAAAGATCATATCTTATTTCACTTAACATCGCACTACACAGTATTTGATGCCACTTTATGAGGAATGCAAAAGGCTAGTCTTTTACAATATTTTCAAATATTCAAGATACTTATAAAAGTGTGTCAAATCTGTTATTAGTGTGTGTGCGTGCATGAGTGTGTGTGTGTGTGAAGTTTCAGGTTCATGATTTGGAGAAGTTTAAAAAGTTAATGTTATATCTAAAAACTCATAAGCGAATATGGAATATATTATGACTTTGTGTATCCTGACATCTACCCTTTTTTGAAAGATCTACTATAGGTGGTAAAACTCCAGTGTTAACAATTCAACACAGCTTTAGTGGTAGATAATAAGTAACACATTTGCACACACACAAGAACAAGGTTTACATGGTTCGAAGCCTATGTCCAAGGAACGCTCCTCTTTTTTATTAGAGGGGTTCAAACGTTTGTGCTTACATTACCTTTACCTGAGGTATAGGTTTAAATTTATATGAGGATAGTTGAGTCGTATAGAACTTAATTACTATGGTAGATATCCCTAACTTGATTTGTCATATCTTCACCCTTGATTCTTGCAGGCCAGTTAACTCCAATATTCCTTATCATTATTGATGAGAGATCTTGACCATATTAATACTACATGTGCCCTCCTCTCGCATGAGGTCAGACTATTTCCCTCACGATTACCCACAAATCTCTACAGTTGGTTGAGGTTGTGGAGGTTTGATTTAATTTTGAGACGAATTAGTGTTGTGGTCGCAGACAATACTGGTTATCCAGTCAGGCTATGGTCGAAAGGAATATAAATAATTTTACTTAATAATGAATAGTAATTTTACTCGTTAACTTCTAGGGATATGCTAGTATTTTGCCCCAATCGTTTGAGGTTCACGTTGGTCATTTAGGCACACTAAGCTAAGGGCAAATTTGCATTCCGACCAACACATGGGGATTTGCGTGTTTGATGATGAGATTATGCATTGAATCTTATTCCAAGATACTAAACCCACTTTTTTCCTTTAATTTGATTCATTATTCAAGATACCAATTGCCTTCAAGAGTTCAGATCTCATATTTTCCTTCCAATATCTGTAAGTCTTCTTCATCCTCCCGCCTTGGAGTTTCTCTGTCCTTTTTGAAGATTATATGATCTATTTGATTTCTTCAAAGTCTATGTATCTTCTTTTATATTTTATTTTGGATTGTGAAATGGTGTATGTCATAAACGAAACACCATCAAAAATTTAAGCATTGTTACATCGCTTCATTGGTGACTTTGAGATAGACTATGGCCCCATGAAATTTTACAACATTGAATATGGACATTAGATCTTCTTAGAGTTCATCATTGAGGTTAGAGTCACATTTCCCCAAATCTATTTTTAAAAACTTTTGAATACTTCAACATCATCCCAAATCAGTTCTCACCTAACTCCTAGAGGATTGTAAATGGTGTTAACTATACTAAAGATCAGTGATCCCTATAATTGACTCAGATGCCCCAAAGGTGGTATAAAATAAGTTTACCTCCTCTCTCTTTAAAATTATTTTATTTTGTTGTGCCCTCTGATATTTGTAACTCTTGTGTCATAGTGACACTTTATCTTTTGTTGTGCAATTCTTTAGAAAAAGAAAGTTCCCAAACCATAAGACATTATTTTTTTACTTTGAAAATAATTAGATAAAAACTTGGAGAACCAAATTATTCTAGGTTGGATGCTCTCTAGATCTCTTACACTTAGTCAACAACTTCTTTTGTTGCCCGACCAGTAACATGGAGCTAATGATCCCAAAGGGTTTTGTTGACAATAAACCATGCTATTAGAACTTTGAGCTCCTTTGAGTTCGTTGATATCTCTTCCATCCCAGTCGTCATTCCTACATCATCCGAGGCTCAGATGCCATTAAAGAGGAAGATCCCTAACTTTATGGGGGATACACTATGCCTAACTTCTCCAACTGTTCGTCTAACCAAGAGAAATGGGTTTAGAGGTCCTTCCAACCTAGTAGTTATAAGGGATTCCCTTGAGAAGGTGCATGCCAATCCTATATAAAAGAGTAAGGCGAACAAAAATCTTGTAATCCAGTTATCAACCTCCGAGTTGGTGGATGACCTTGGCAAGTGGAAGACCCTACTGAGGGGTAAGTTGACAAGAAACCCAAGTTGTCTCTTGGTCTTTTAAGGGGATATTATCTCCCCGGTGACCTGTGTTTGGTCGCTAGCTAACCTTTAAGAGTTTATCCATGCACGTCGCCCAGTCACTATCCCTTGTAACTGATGAAATCATCTAGATTTTATTCATTCTGATTTATGCGACTAACCTTAATGGGTCTTTTCTCTTTGCCTAATAGTTAGTAATGGGCATCATCAACTTACTGGACAAAAGTATTGATTAGAAGAAAGAAGTGTCTGAGATAGGGATCGCCCTGATTGGGGAGAAAAGGACCCCTGATGATGCTAAGGTCAAGTTGATCAAAAGTGAGGTCTTGCTGAAGCCTAAGGATAAGGGACTGCAGAAGTCCAACCAAGAGTCTGCCTAAAATCTTATGGCAATGTTGGACACCAAAAAAGATGCTTTTAATCAAGGTTAGGACAAAGACTTTTCCAATTCTGAAAATCAATTGGTTTTTTTTAAAAAATGTCATTTTCACAAAAGGTTAGGATGAGGACTTGGTTAAGGCTGGAGTCCCTACGGACTCTAAATTGTTCATTGAGCATGCCCCGGGCTTTATTCCCAATTCAAAGGAGGGAGAAAAAGAAAGAAAAAGTTGCCAACCAGACCAAGGTCATAGAAGTCCCAAAGGAAACAGTAATAGATCAATATATTATAATGGTCTTTTGTAATTTTTAATGTACTTCTTCTTTATTATATTTTATATAAGGGCCCTGCCTCCATTATATTTGAGTGTAATATAATTTTTTTTATTTTTGACTCTTTTTCTCGATTGTCTGTCAAATATTTTGCTCATTTATGTCTTATGTTGTTTCTCCTTTAGATATTAAACAAACCTCATTGATTCATGCATTATGATGATTGCATGTACATTACGTATTTGGTCATGAATGATGACTTGTACTTTGTGCTTAGGGCTGAGGCTTTAGATCGAGCTCAAACATCCTTGTGGATATTCTCCAGGAAGTTCATAGGATGAAGAGTCTTTATGGCGACCACACAAGGAAGTTTACAAGTGTAAGGACATTATCCGTCATAATTAGTTATGTCATATACTGCTACAAGGTTCTACAAGTCGTCGAAGGATTGAGAAGCTTACATCTTCAAAGACAAATCCGAATTTCAATAAGACTTCAACATTCAAGCCCAACAAGGATGAATTTGGTAAAACTTGTTTAAGTTCCATTTACATTTTACATTAAAAGTGTTGGGCAATTTTTGTGAAAGTTAAATATTTTTATATTTATGAAAAATAATTTTTGAAATGATTTTAAATAGTTTTTGGATAAATGTTTATGATCTCGTGAACAGTCTTAAGTTTTGAGGTTTCCAAAATATTTAAAAGACTTAAGGTTTCTGCGATACGTGTATGATGTCGTTCGAATGGCATCGTCCCTGGTTCAAATGAGATTGAATCTCGCTCAAATTACATCGTGTCGTTCAAACGAGAGGTGTTTTGTTCTGACACGTCACCGCCTTAATTTTGTTTGTACATGAAGTGTTGGACTTCTTGATGTTCGTGTGTCAAAAAATTAGTTTTCACATAATACGTTTTTATACTATTTCCCAACCATTTGAGGGTTCGTAACTTTTGTTTTACAATTCACAATCCCAATAGATTTTGTGTGAGTTGTTTTATGGAACCCAAAACATAGTTTGTTATTGTTCATTCTTTATGGAGAGATCTCTATAACCGAGAGTTGCGTGCTATGGTGGAGGGATTCTTTATGAAGTTTATGACTGCGTGTCATTATGGATATTCTGTGTGTTGATTCTTTTTTGAAGACTCCGTGTCTGGACTGCATGTCTTTGTGGTATAGCTGCGTGTGAACCATTGTTGATTTCTATTTAATGCTTTAAAGGTTTGGCGAAGACACCGTGGGTTACACTTGTGGGCG
This sequence comes from Sambucus nigra, assembly GCA_949130495.1. Classification (NCBI taxonomy): domain Eukaryota; kingdom Viridiplantae; phylum Streptophyta; class Magnoliopsida; order Dipsacales; family Adoxaceae; genus Sambucus; species Sambucus nigra. Next base: position 502,505,250 of record OX422209.1, read on the forward strand.
ATTATTAGGTTGTATGTAAGTTAATGATCTTGTAAACTTATCAATGTTTTAAAAATAAAAAGATTTTGCCCTGAGGGGAATTTTCCTGAACTTTGTGTTGCATACTTTATTTATAATGCTTTAACACTTGCACACATGTAGTTATTTGAGTTTAAGGTCTGAATTATTTTGATTCATAAACTGACTTTGATTAAATAAGTCTATATTGGAATTTGTGAAGTTTAATTGAATCAGTATCGCACACCTCACACTCAGCATTTACAGCGAGTCTCCAAGACGAGATGGAGGAAATAAGTAATATTGTTGGCCTATTCTAAAATGATAATATTGGACGAAGGAAGGATCTTGGAAAGGCCAAATAGTCATTTCAACAGAACGATGTGATCGAGAAAGGTCTGAATTAGAGGATAATAAGAATGAGTAACACTTCAAAAGGCATCTGTAAGGAATTTGGGTTAATGGATATGACAAAGGGTTGGTGAACGCCCCAATCCATATTAATGAAGCTGGGAATATAGCCTATAAACTTGGCTAGTTGAATGATTTACCAGTTTTTAAGATTCGTTATGGCTCTGACTTATGGGAGTGAGGACTATCCTACCAGTTAATTGAAGATTACCTTTCCAATCACAATGGTGAAGATGAGATGCCTAATCACATCCTAAAGACTGCACATGTGGTGTTTGGAGCAAGGACATCCAGTGGTCCCCAAGTATAACATGTGCTTATTTTGTAATTGATTGATTATAGATATCTGTGAAATTAAGGAATATTCAAAATGAGATGAAGTATTTGTTTTAAATTTGTGTTGGGATTCCCCTTTTCCTTTTACCTAACATGTATTTATTTTCTTACTTTTAGTAAGTGTCGTCGAACTACCTTAGGCATAGTAATTTTTTTTAATGAGAATGAACATGTTTAGTAGACTATCCACTCGTTCACGATTTTATCTGACTAGTGTGGTCGGATTGTTACGTGCCTCGAGAATCCCCCGTAGGTCTTTTTCTTGCCATGGGAAATACATTATGCTTTCATATTAAAATAATAAAATATGTAACCTTAAGATAGTGACTATGAAATATTAACACATCAAGACAACAATTTGGTTGAATAGTAAGATACTTTATTTAACATTGGACTATCATTTAAAACAATCAATGCTAACTGAATTACAAAGAAAACTGGAAAACTTTTAAAATCCAAATGCTAAGAATTAGTAACAAACTAAAACTTCAACTTAGAACTGAGATAAAGCTTAAAAATAAAATCTCTTAAGGTTGGATGCATTCCAAGCCTAAGGCCTCTATTCGCCCACCATTATCTCCAAGTGATAGGCCTCTAATAGGCCATCTTTGGTGACTCTAAATAGTCCCTCCCATTTAGGTGGTCCTAATTTCCCATTTGATGACTTCTTCGTGCCGCCGACGATCTTTCATAGACGTAATCGTCGACCTAAAACTTTATCGAATGCAAGACCTTATTATTTTTCCTTGAAAATTATTATTAGTAGGTTGTTAATCTGATCAAGGCTTGCTCCCAGTTTTCATATTCCATGCCACATTATGTGTTGATTATCTCATTGTTTCGTCCTTGATAACCTATGGTCATTCTTATGGTTTGCATCCCTAACTCTTGTGGAAATATCACCTCCATTCCATAGGCTTAGGTGAAGGGTTTTCCCCTAGTCGACCTCCTTAGAAGTGTTTGGTATGCCCAGAGAACATGGGGAGATCATCCACCAATGCACCCTTTGCCTTCTTTAAACCCCTTTTATCCCAGCGATGACCATTTTATTGTAAGCCTCAACTAGTTCATTGCTCCGAGGGTAAGTCAACGAACTATAGTAATGCTTGATGGCATTTTCGTTGTAGAAATTTGGAAGAACTAGCTCTCAAACAGCATCCCATTTTAAGTATGAGTGTTTTTGGTAAACCAAAATGGGTTACGATGTTCCTCCAAACAACCTAATCATATCGGTGTCTCTTATGTTCCCCAGAGGTTCTACCTTAATCCATTTAATGAAATATTTCTTGGTGCAATGGACATAGATCCCACTATGTCTAACTCTTACTGGAAAAATGGCTATGGGCTAGGTAGAGATTTGAGGTTGCTAGCTGGCTGATGGAGTAGTGGTGAGAATAGTTGACACTTCTTACACTTTTTTACATAGGAGACGCCATCATTTTGCATATAAGACCACTAACATACCTCATTTATTTCCCTAAATTCTATTGATATCCTATCAGCATGACTTTTGAAAATTCCTTCATGAAACTCATATAGGTTTTGGTCAATATCGTTGGGATGCACACATTGTAAGTATGACCTAATAAAAGACCTTTTGTGGAGATTTCCTTTGGAAGATAAATAATAATGGGTAGTTTTTACCTAGAGATGATGGGCCTCCCTTTTTCCATGGGAAACACATCCTCTCGCAAGTATTTGATCATTGGGTCCATCTGGGAGCTTCTTAAAAGAAGGAGAACATGGTCGACATCCAATTTCTTAAAAATTCTTGGTTATGACAAATATTCCACCTCTATCACCGTTTTGAGGTCTGATTTCACAGTTGAAGCCAAAGTGGCTAAGGCATCTGCGTGGCTATTATTTCCTATAGGTAATTGTTGGATTCAGACATGTTTGAACTCGGCAACCAACTCCTAAGATTTTTTAAGGTAGGATGACATGCATTCATCTTCGACACTATAGTCTCCTAATATTTAATTAAATACCAACCTTGAGACATAAAATACATAAAGGTCACTAGCGCCAAAAGACATACCCTTTGTATTAGATGCTCCATCCATATAGAGAGTCCATATATCAAGTTGGTTGGGCTCAAACAAAGGGATATGATGATAGATAAATAAGCATCTATAAAGCTCATTTGTTCATGGCTAGCTATGGCATCGACCAGATAGTCGATCTTTGATATATGGAAGCTATCCCTGGGACATACATTATTCAGGTCGGTGCAGTCTATACAAGCTCTCAACCTCCTATTATTCTTCGTAAACGCAACAGAGTTTGAGATACATTTATTTTTATTGTCCTTGCTCTAGAAGTTTCCCAACCTTTTCTTCCACTTACTTTGCCTTTCTAGAGGTTGTTCATCATGCCTTTTACATGATCGGAGGGAATGTTGGGTTCACATGAAGCTTTTGGCACATTACTCTAGGATCGATATAAGGCATATCATATGGCTTCCACACTTACAAATATTATTTCTATTTGAGGAAATATACCAACTCTACCTTTTCTCTATCAGTGAGAGAGCTACTGATAATTTTTTTTTATTATCAGTGAGAGTCGTTAAACATAACTTATTGTAGTGGTCCATGACTCTATCGGCGGGGTCAACCCTCGTGTCTTCTACCCTAAGTTTCTCATGCTTTATTTGTTATTTAGAGGCTGTATCCCCAATCGTGGTTTCCACCTTCTTATTTTCCTTCTCCCATTTACAACTAATGACTGTGATAAAGCGTTATCGACCATAATCCTAATTTCCAGTTATCTCCATTAATGCCAGTCAGGAATGCATTTGAGGTTATGATGGTAGGTAGACGAAATTGCCTTTATCTAAAAAATCTAAGCTCATCTAAGGATCTCATTTTATTGTGAATAAATATCCACTACTAGGAATTAAATTAACTTTAATACTAGTTCATATTGGAAACATGGCATTTCCCAATAACTGTAGACACCCCATTATATTACCCCTTGACTCTCCTTAGGTCCCTACTACCTCCCTTAATAACTGTAAACCCAGGTCACGTCCCGAGTACTGACCTAAAAGCCATCAGGCACTCCCCGACTCAGTTTGACCCAAAATTCAAAACTCTTTGTCTCGACCGAGACTGAATGAATCTTCGAAGGGCACTGAATACCCTTTCCAACGGTCTGCCTCGTGCGCGATTCTGACTTACCATGAGGACGAACGGTCCGTTTGCGTCTGAAACCTGACCTAGAGGCAATCGGGCGCTCCCAGGCTCTGTTTGACCTATGTCAACTCTTCAGCTCAATCGAGGCTGAATGAATCTTTGAAGGACCCTGAATACCCTTTCCAATGGTCCACCCCGTGCGCGATTTTGACTTTCCATACGGACGAATGATCCGTTTGACTCCGGGAGGCCATCGAGCGCTTCCCGAGCCCGATTGACCAAAGTTAACTCTCCAAACCGGGTCAAACTCTTTGGAATATTGAAGTACACTTTTCCAACGATATTCCCCGTGCATGATTCGGATTTACCATGCGGACGAACGATCCGTTTGCTTCCGAATGATTCCCCGTCCAATGGACCGACAAACGCTTCCAAGCCATATTTGACCCAAAGTCAACTCCCGAACCTGGGAGTGGTCCCAAGTACTTTCAAAGGTATCTAAATTACCTTTCCAACGGTATGCCCCGTGCACGATTCTGAGTAACGGTTTTCCCTCGGCGGCCAATTTTCCGAAAAAGCCTGAAACACACTACCAAACGACAGGTTCCAGAACCTGCCTATCGGCACCTGCCTGCCGATAGGCAGGAAGGGCTCTATGCCGATCGTCACTCACCTAGGACTATAAAAGTAGGCCTTCACCTCATTTGCAAAAGGAGCCCAGATCAGATAAAAATCCCTCTCAACGAATCCCAGAAACCTCTCTCGAAGGCAGCGTGATTTCAACTTCCAAATCCCCTTTTTACTTCCACTTTTCATCATCCCTTTCATCAAACTTGGTGAATTATCCACTCTCCATTATCATCCAAAGTGCAAGGGTTGCTCCCAACATTCAAGATCAAGCTCATCTCTCTTTAAATTCTCTTGAATTCTCAATAACTTGTTTTCTTACTTAGCACTTTTATTATCTCATTTCACACACCCTAATATACTTTTTACTTAGTATTATTGCACATCTTTTATTTTCATAAAACCCAAAAAAACAAGAAAAATAGGGTTTTGCTCATAAATTCAAATAAGGGATTCTCATATTTTCCTCACACTTTTCTCACAACTAAAACACTTTTTTCTACGCACACACACACACACACTCACAAATAAGAGATTCCCCATTTTGGATTTATGGGATAAACCCCACCCCTCATTTTACATGCGAACTACGTGGACTTTGATGCCTTTATAGGCTACGTAGGCGTCTCGGGGTAAAACCAGAGACTCGAGTCCTTTTTCTCACTTTTTCTCTCATTTTCTATCTTCTCTAAATTCATTTTTCTTATATTATACATATACTTCTTCTTAGTGACACATTACCCCATATGCATTATCGTTCGCTTATAATGATCAACGTATGGGTAATCGCGTAAATCTTATTTTTCTAATATTACTCTTATATCTTCCTACGGACGACTCACTTTATCTTTTCCATGATACAAGTCGAGGATTCCTACCTCCATTCTATATATATACACATACACACATATCACATGGGAAAACATAAAGGAAAATAGAAAATATTCATGAGAGACCGAAAGGGCAGAATGGGTGCTTAACGCCTTCCCATTTCGTAACTAAGCCTCCGAACCCTTCTCGAATCATCTTGGTTTCGTATGCACCAGTATGTCTCTGGATGCCACTCTTCAGGGTGGCTTCCCCTTTCTCTTTTATCTGTTTTGAGTAAAATAGACTGGCGACTCTGAATCTCACTACATTTTTCACACCACAAATGACGCCGGCCGAAGCGCTCCCGAGAGGGACGCGCGGGACCCGAAGAATCCTTTCCTCCACGCGCCCGCCCGCAAGGATCAGGATCGGGGATGGCCATAGTAGTGACTCTGCTGGGGATATGTGTTTTTACTTATGGGCTTGACTCTATTTACATGGATGTTATATTTGTTTATGTTTCCACCATATCTGCCTATTCTCCTCTCACATATATCCCATGGTTACGCTTATGTTCACACACTTATAGAAAATTCTCCATGTACACTTCGCACCACGTACAGCTAGGGCCACCTATATCCCGATATTGCACGCATCACCCATCCATACTTGGTGTACCTTTTGGGGTACTTTTACATTGCTCCCCATTTGGCATAATCAAGAAAGACATTCTCATTAAAAGATACTAATAAAGAGAATCATGCATGATTCACACAACATCACCAAAGAGCATTGATATTTGACCAAATTTTACCCAATAACTGGAGGGTCATTTCGTGATGGGCGCTAGTCCGGAAGGTCGCAGTTAGCCTAAGCGATATGGCTCTCACATTCCATTGGACAAGTACCTTTGACGTATATCGAATGGTTCCCCCGCATCGTACCGCTTGACCAAAGTCATGACGGGAGGTATATCGCAGGGAATTTGTTCACGTACGCCGAGTATATAGAATTCTCTCTCACACGTACCGTCCCCATGAGGTATATAGTGAGGCAATTCATGTACACTCAGATATATCAAATGGCTTGTCCACAAGTACCGATTGCCCGCAAGAGCAAGACGTATATCGTGGAAGTCACGCCAAAGGGGGGAACCCATGCCGATTAACCCAACCAACTGCATACCCGCATATAGGTGTCAGACTTAGGACATGCACTTTAGATTGCCAGTTTCAACCCGTAACTCTGTCGAAATTTCGGGTCGATCTGCCACCCAATTTTCGCGCATTTTTTAAAATGGGACCCTGTCCGCGAGCCTGGTTACAAGTCCAAACCGTAGCTTTGCATACATTAAAAACCCCACTTTTCCAGGCTCGGGTCCCGTCCGGCATTGCATTTAGCAGAATTAAATACAAGTGAGAACATAATAATCATAATAATCATGCTGAGTTCCGTCTCCAAAAACATTTCTCCATTCTTTATTAAAAATCCAAAAACATTTATCCCTTCTTTATTAAAAATCCAAAAACATTTCTCCCTTCTTTATCAAAAATCCAAAAATAGTTTCTTCCATTTTTCTCAGAAATAAATCTTATCCTATGCCTTCTCAGGTCGATTGCAAGCCCTTGGCCTGGCTACCTATTGGCTTCGGTCTTCTGTCAAATCACCTCGAAGTTTCATTCGCTCCTCTACTACTTCTTTCGAGTCCGTAATCCATCCATCTTCCATAGAGAATGCAGATCAAGCACTAGTCATATAACCGGATCTATCGATAGTCCTAGCTCAGCTCGAGATTGACAACCTCCAAGCTGAGGTCCGAGAAATGCAACGAAACCAAGTTTCTATTCCTTAAGAGCCCGAGGCCCTGTTCCCTCGTACTATGGGTCCACCTGAGCCTATCCGGGTCCCGGAAAAATATCAACACGCTCCACGTGCCCCTCCTGCCAATGGGCCGTCGCCTTCCCAGTTTTCAATGACAAACATTGCCCAGTCTATGGCTAACCTGCCTGTGGTCGCTGATCCAAAGGAGAATGAGTTGAATAAAGTCAAAGAGGATCTCAAGATGCTCAATAAGAAGTTTAACCAAGTCAGGATCTCTAGGAATTACATGGACTACACCCACATGTCTCCTTATCCTAAAGCGAGGTTACCCGAGAAGTTCAAGATGCCAAATATCGAGAAGTTCAGGGGGAGTGGTTCCCTAATTGTTTATCTTCGCAGTTATCATCGTTCCATGACTCTACTAGGGGCTTCTGAAGAGGTGATGGCCCAATTATTTCAGCAAACTTTGAAGGATAGTTCCCTCCGATGGTTTTTATCCCTTGAGGAATCCAGAATCCATAGCTGGGAGGATGTAGCCCGAGAATTCATATCACAGTAAAAATACAACGAAGAGCTTGAGGTCACCCGTCGTGATTTATAGCTGCTCAAACAGAATCCTAGGGAATTAGTCAGTAACTTCATAACTCCGTGGAGGGAGCGAGCAACTACCATGACTAATCGGCCATCCGAGGAAGAACAGGTCAACATAGTGAAGAAGAACTTCTTGCCCCATGTCCGAGCGATGATGGGAGGACAATACTATCCCCACTTCAGAGCTCTCAGAGAGGCTGGAGTGGAAATCGAGGAAAGAATCGTTAAAGCGGAAATTGAACCAAAGAATGTGTCCGAACAGTTCACCCCTAGAAAATATGACAAGCCTGCCAATGCTACAGTCTCAACCATCAACAACATCTCTCAACAAACCACATCATGGGCACCAGAAAGCCGCCCTGCTCCCGTCCGAAGGGAATATACTGAGCTTCATTCTCCCCTCTCCAAAGTTTACCAAGCCCTGTTAATCCAAAACCTCATTAAACCCTTGGATCCACGTCCATTGCCAAATCCACTCCCAAGAAACTTCAAGATCGACGCTCATTAGGCCTTACACCAAACTGCTGGCCATACCACTGATCAGTGGTTTCACCTCTGAAACGTAATCCAAGATCTCATTAACCGGGGTACCATCGCCCCACCAGCCAATCCTAAGCCAAACACTACTCACAACCCACTCCCAAATCACACAATGCCATCTTCTTGGAAGAAAACCCTAATTTTGATCCATCAAACCAAATCACACCCCTATACCCTCCTAAACCTCTTCAAATTTGCCCATATTTCCTCCTACACCCTACTAGCCCCGCTGATCAGGCACTGTCACTCCTTACCAGAGCATGCATCACTGTCTGTGCCCGTTCTGAAAATGGAGGTATGGAATTTTTAGAGGTGTTAAACCAACTCCTAGAATTCGGGCTGAAATTGCCCTCACAGATGGTCATCGATTGCCAGAGATTCAGTACACTATTTTTGGAAATACGGAAATGGGCCCGAGATTCAGACAGATGGATGGTACCAACCGACAAAGTCATCTTAGATGATGTTGTCCAGACTATGGCAGAATTATTCAGGCAAACTAACAACATTTGCAGTATCACCGGGTTACTTGACACTTTGAAGCTACAAGGGCGCTTGGTCCCTTCAATCACACATATCCCCACAGAATGGGAGAACTTGTATGAAAAAGCCGTTAAAGTTGTGGAATGCATCGACTTTACAAGGAAAGACAAAATTGTTTCCACCAGATGGGGGGAAGGATTTGAAGATTCGAGCGAAGAATAAGCTTCAGGAAGAGCTGGCCCAGTAGTCGACATATGTGGGATGATCTCATTTGAAGAACTCCTTGGAGAAATAGACAGGGAGGCAGAGCAACCTGAGATTGACGAGGAAACGGGATTTATGTTTTTTCCTTCTTCAGTAAATCGCATGACTAGATCAGGGAGACATTACCAAGTTCCAAGCTCACTACCAATAAATGACAAAGGGAAGGGCGTTGAAAACCTTCCTATGCCAAAGATGACCATTGAGGAGAGCAAGATCCTTGATCAACTGAAGAAACCTTAAGCTAACATCACTCTATGGGGGCTTTTCATGTCTTTCCAGCTACGCAGAAATGCTTTAATCAAATTACTCACTGGACCTATAGTTCCTCCCACTACCACATCAGAGGAGGCGGTAAATCTGGTCGGATCCTTAACCTCTACCAGAATGCTATCATTTTTTGAAGAAAAAATCCCAAGAATTGGGCCGAATCACAATCATCCACTCAACATCTCAGTCGAAGTTATGGGAAAGGCCGTACTACTCTCTCTTATCGATAATGAATCCGCCTTGAATGTTTGCCCATTGAGAACCTTCAAGTGTTTAGGCCTGAAAGAAAGCGACCTCACTCCAACCTCCACTGCTGTACGTGCCTACGATAATACCCGTCGTGAGGTGATGGGATCCATAAAACTTGTAATAGGGGTTGGACCTATAAACCCTAACGTTGAATTCCAAGTCATAGACATCCCAGCTTGTTTCAACCTGTTGCTCGGACACCCCTGGCTCCACAATATCAAGGGTGTGTCTTCCGCACTCCATCAGAAATTAAAGTTCTTCACCGACGGGAGAGTCATCACCATTTTGGGCGACGACGAAAATGTCAAGGGTGCAAGCACCAGCAGTCCAATTCTCGAGATACAGCACGGGTCAAATGATATGCTCCTATCAGGATTTCGAGTCGAGCCATTCCTACTCCTGGCAGGGGATGGTTTCAAAGAAAGGGTTTTTCCAGAATATGAACCTCATGGCAATGTCAATGTGATTCAGATGTTAAAAAATATGCACTTCATTCCCGAACTGGGGCTAGGGCAAAGGCAGCAAGGGATACTTGAGCCCATCGAACTGAAGAAAGCTTTGCCTCCTTGCGGCTTGGGGTATCAACCATCAGAACAAGAGCTCAAAATGATCCACCGGTCTCGACCAAAGAGAGGATTAAACTGTATCCGAACTATCTCAGGAGACTCCTTAAATGGATGATTCATCAAAGAAGGTGAGGATTTCCCCTTTTGCTGTTTTCCAGAACCATGGTATGACCGCACAGACAAGAAGATGAAGCCTGGAGTGGAGATCTTTTTCCAAGATAGCTACCCATGGGCCGAAAGTCTCCCACACCTCATACAACCACTCATCAAAGATATCGAAGAGACTGAGGATAGTGATTCTGAAGATTCCTTCAACTTACAGATACTGTGGCTGACACTCTGCATGGTTCATTCAGGCACCACATCAATGGACCCATCCCGTCTGATTAAAGCTGTTGATACGCCTCTCCTCAACTGGTATGCTGCGCCAGTTCTACCTCTTTAAATCTCCCCTAACCCCAATGTTTACCCTGTTTATTCTTCTGTTCTCTATCCTTGCTCAAATGTAATCGAGACCTCTTTTGATGAGGTTCTCAATGCTGTTTTTCCTATCAATGAAATAAACGAAGATTTTGAGTATCTTGTTGTGCCTTATATTAATTGTTTAGATTCTAATCGAACTTTTGATGATGATGATTTTGCAAATGAATAATTGTTAACTGATCTAAATAAGGTTAATAATAAACAACATAACAGTGTTCAAGTTAATGAAGAAGAGACTGTTGTTATTAATCTCGGTTCTAGTAGCCAACTGCGTGAGATTAGGATAGGGTCCACCCTTGACAAGCATGAGCGTGGACAACTCAAAGAATTTCTGAAGGAGTTCGTAGATGTTTTCACATGGTTCGATGATGATATGCCCGACATCGATCCTGAAATAGCACAGCACGAGATCCCCACTCTCCCATATTACAAGCCAGTTAAACAAAAACTGAGAAAACTCCACACCGAATGGTCACTCAAGGTCAAAGAAGAGGTGATCAAACTATTAAACGTGGGTTTCATTCGAGTGATCGAATATCCCACATGGCTAGCCAATATTGTACCTGTACTGAAATTCGGAGGAAAGGTTAGAATGTGTGTGGACTACAGAGAATTAAACAAAGCTTCTCCAAAGGATGATTATCCGCTACCCAACATTGACATGATCGTGGACAACACAGCCAGTCATGCTCTCAAGTCATTCGTCGACGGGTTTACCGGATACAACCAAATCAAGATGCAATCAGACCACCAAGAAAAAACCGCATTTATCACCCCATGGGGAACCTTTTACTACACCGTTATGTCATTCGATTTCAAGAATGCTGGGGCTACCTACCAAAGGGATGCCACAACCATCCTGCACGATCTGATTCACAAAGAGGTCGAGGTTTACGTGGATGATATGATTATCAAGTCCAAAACTAGAGAAGGTCATGTTCCCGCTCTCCGAAAGTTCTTCGAACGACTGCGACAGTATCAAATGCGACTTAATCCACAAAAGTGTGTCTTCGGCGTTACAAAGGGAAAACTCATGGGATTCATGGTCAGTAAAAAGGGGATATAAGCAAATCCTGTAAAGCTGAAGGCCATACTTGAGATGCCACCACCTCGAACAGAGAAAGAAGTCTGAGGTTTTCTTGCGAAATTACAATATATCAGCCAGTTTATCAGCTAGCTAACCTCCATCTGTGAACCAATCTTCAAGCTCCTCCGAAAGGATTCAACCAAAGTTTGGAATGAGGCCTGCCAAGAAGCTTTTGATCAAATTAAACAATACTTGACCCAACCTCCAGTACTCATGCCACCACAGTCTGGTCTTCTTTGCTCCTATACCTAACCATAACCGACACTACAGCCGAGGCTTTGCTAGCCTAATACCTTGAAGACTCCCACAAAGAAAGAGCCATTTATTATGCCAGTCGCAAATTAGCCGGGTATGAGGTCATCTACACTACTTTAGAAAAGGCATGTGTCGCACTTGTCTAGGTCACCCAAAAGTTGTGACACTACATGCTCGCCTTCCCCATCAAACTTGTATCCCGAATGGATCCCATCAAATACCTGCTTGAGAAACCCGCCTTATCCAGTCGAATGGCCCGATGGTTGATGCTCCTGACGGAGTTTGATATCGTGTACGTCACATAGAAATTTGTTAAAGGAAGAGCCATCTTTGACTACCTCAATGACTACCCTGTAGAAGAAGTAGATGTCTGGATCTCCGAATTCTCAGATGAAAATATCATCTGCACCACTCAATACCGCCTTCGATGGAAAATGTTCTTTAATGGCGCTGCCAACAAAAAGGGATATGGCATTGGGATACTTCTGGTCACCCCAGATGACTCCCATACTCCCATCACCATGAAATTAGATTTCCCTTGCACCAACAACATGACGGAATACGAGGCATGCATAGTGGGCCTTAAAGTTGCTTTCAAAAAGAGTATTCAACACCCTGATGTCTACGGGGATTCTTCCCTCATCATCGGTTAAGTGCTCAGAAAGTGGAAAGTCAAGGACGAAAAGCTCCAACCCTTGCATGCCCAATTAGAAGAGTTAGCCTCTCAATTACGAGATATCACCTTCCATTACCTACCCCGATCAAAGAATAACCTAGCCGATGCTCTCGCCACTTTGGCCTCCATGGTCGACATGCCTGAGGGAATAATAATGGCCTCCATGTGGAGCTTGTCTCCACCGAAGATCCCGAACCAGCCGATTGTTGGTACTATGATATCTGGTGCGTCCTCAAACATATTAGGTATCCCGAGGCTTCCAACAAAAAGGACCGAACAACCCTCCGAAGACTGTCCGCCCAGTACATCATCTGTTATAAAGCTCTACTCAAGAGGAATTTCAATGGAACTCATCTACACTGCATCGCAGGGGCTGAGATTGAGAAAATAATGCAGAAAATCCACAGCGAGGAGTGCGGACCCCACATGAATGGTCACATGCTCGCTAAGAAGATCATCCGATAGGGCTACTACTGGACCAGCATGACCTAGGATTGCACCGCCTATGTTCGGAGATGCCTTAAATGCGAACAATTCTCCAATCTTTAACATTTGCCTCCGCGAGAGTTATACAACATGACCTCTCCCTAGCCGTTCTCCATCTGGGGTATCGACATCATAGGGAAGGTTACACCAAAGTATTTAAAAGTACATGAGTTCATCCTGGTCGCCATCACCAAATGGGTCAAAGCTGAGTCATACGCAGTGTTGAACGCCAAGAAAGTGGCCAAATTCATCAAGAAGAATATCATCTGCCGATAACGGGTTACATGAGCTAGTGTCAGATAACGGGTTACACTTCGAAGAAGAAGTTACACAAGTGGTCAACGAGTACAGGATTCAGAGACAAAAATCTTCTCCTTACCGACCTTAGACCAATGGTGCAGTTGAAGCCGCCAACAAGAACCTCAAAGCCATCATCAACAAGATGATCGAAAGTGGGAGGGATTGGGTCGACCGGATCCCATACGCCCTCTGGGGCTATTGAACCTAAATCCGAACCTCTACTGGGGCTACCCCTTACTCCCTGGTCTATGCATGGAAGCAGTCCTCCCTATAGAGCTGGAAATACCCTCGCTACGCGTCATGCTCAAAAGCAAGGTTAGTGAAGAAGACTGGTGCCAAAGCCATCTTGATGATCTAGCCCTCCTAGATGAAAGAAGATTAAAAGCTCTTTATCACATACAAGGGTACCATCGCCGAATAGCGCGATCATTCAACAAGAGAGTCAAGGACCGCGGTGTCCGAGACGGGGATTTAGCCCTCCAAGAGATAATAGAACCCATCAGGGACCCCAGAGGGAAATTCAAGCCCAATTGGAGCGGCCCCTACATTATGAAGAAAATCTTATCCGGCGGTGCCTCCATGCTCACTGACCTCAATAGGGAAGAGATGTCTCGTCCAGTCAATCTGGACCGTCTCAAGAAATTCTACCCCTAGTCCGAAATCTCAACACACTACGACTCTTCTCAACCCCCTTCTATTCTCTAAAAAAAAACTCTTCATTTCCCTCTACCCAGAACTATGTGGGCCTGATCCTCTACAAAAACTATTTTAAAACTTTTCAAAAACCCCAGAGGTACGTAGGCAGCTCATACTCCTCACATGAGTGCGGCCGTTTCTTTTTCCCAAAATACTATTCTTTTCTTACCTCCGAGAACGGCGGTTCATTCTAAAATTATTTGAACAAAAGGATTATGTATGCCTTAGCGATCAATATAGATAATTCAAAATACAAAACTCATCGAAAGGCACAACTGGATGATCAAAAACTTGTTTATTTCATTAATAAGAAATTACTGTACGGATTACATAAGAAAAAGGAACGAATAACTCCCTTCCCCACCACCATAAAAAGCCAAATAAAATCCCCACATACATTCCCTATTACATAAATAAACTCCCCAGGAGTCCTACCCACAGCTACCCGAAGAGCCTGCACCCTCATCATCTACATCCTGACGACCCCAAGTTTCCCCTGCCTGAATAGAGTGCCGCAAACATTCCATAGATCGATGAGCCTTAACCATCTTCGAAAAGACCACAACACCCTCTTTCATGGAGTCAGATAAAACAAACCATCTTTGAACAGTCTCTACTGCCAACATCTTGCTGACTACTTTCCTCGACAACCACCTCATATAATCTTTGGGGACATGGCAAACCTTCCCGATAGACTAAGAAGGACGGGTCGACGTACGCCAATTTTCCCACAGAGACCCAAGCAACAGACGCAGGCGCTCAGTTAAATCTTCTACTGGAAAGAAATTTGAGGTCCGAGGGGGCACGAACGACGCCCAGCCAAATTGGCGCAGAAGCCGCCAAGGGAAATAAAAAGAGGTCTGTCTGAGACCAACCAGCCGCACATATGAATACTCTCCTAGCTCCAGAACAGGCTGCAACTGTCCCCACCAAGGCACGGACCAATACAGCCCACAAGCCCCATGCTCCAAAAACCGATTCTCCCAGTTCTCAACATACAAGGCAATGCGGATGAAGTAGCGCGAAAAGAAGTTGGGTACAGCCGACAAAGGATATTCTGGAGGAGTCGACAAGTGGAATCTGTCAGACAACCACATGAACAACATCACAGGGCTACCCTTTAAAAAGTCAGAACGACCTTCTCTCTAGGCATCCAGGCCATTCATAGTCTTCGCTAATATCACCGCCAAATGATTATGACGGTATGACATCCATGAAGTAATGGCTGCAAGTTGTGGGTCTACTTGCACTTCCCCAGTCACCAACAGCAATTTTTAAACCAGGCCCAGAACCACGGCTCCATCATAGCCGGCATCACCTACTTCCCTCAAATACACGGATTGTAGCACCGTCGGGAAGGAGATCATTCCTCCAGCAACCAATGACATGGCCGCCAAAGGCGAGATATGAAGAAGCCCAGCCAACAAATACCTAGGAGAATGGGAAAATTTAGGCAAAGCCGCAGCAACACTGGGATTCACACCCAGTATGGCAAAAAATTCCTCGTAGGTAGGACAAACTTCTTCCAACCCAAAGAGGAATACATGGTCTTTGGGGTACCAGAATTGTACCGTCGCTATTAGCATATTCCACTCAAAAGGCCGATTACGCCACAAGGAGACTTGGTGCATGTTGAAGGCATCATAGTCAACATTATAAGAGCATATAGCTTCTAATGCTTTGAGGTAATTGACAAACTCAATGCTACCAGGGAGAGCCATCTTGCAAGACTAAAAGATAATGGGTAGGCAGATAAGGATGCAAAGTGTGATGAGAACACTCCACCCTTCTCCCTTTTTATACTTAAAAATCGTCACAAGGAACATAATCCTTACAGAAATCAGAGGGAATCCTACCCCATAAGGTACCAAGGGCTGAAGAGGGTACCAATCAAAGCCTTCAAATGATGGGACTGGACTAAACTGCCGATAGGCAGGTCAGGGTACTTGTCGATCGACAACCCCCCATTTTTGGAAATTTCCTCCTTTCCTCTTTTGTCAAATCAGAAAACTCAATAAAAATAAATTGATATTCTCAAAAGAATTTCAAGAATCCTATTTTCTCCTTATAGGATTCCCCTTTTAAATAAAAGCTTTCCTTCGAAAATTCCAAAAATATTCCTTTTTTACGATCTCAATAGCAAAGTAAAAAGCGCATGTGCATGCATTCATTCATCATTAATAAAAGATAATAATAAAAAAACTCCCATTGCATTGCATATATTTGTGTTCTGTGTTAAATCAATTTTGCCGAAAATAAGAAAAGAAAATCCAAAAACAACGGGACTCGTCCCGAACCCACATTTCATTCCCTCTCTCTCTCTCAAGAACTTCCACCCCCTCGACGCGCTCTCTTCCCCCTACGACGAGCGACGAGATGACGCACCACCACTACCCGAGCCCGATTCCTCTCCGGACGAAGAAGATGGAACCAAGCTAGAAGGAATGGGAACCGCGTCCCGAATATGGGCAGTTGCCAAAAATATCCAATCTCTAATGTCCCTGAGTCAAGTGTTCGACACCCGGACTTACTGCAAGGAAAGGCAAAATCATAATCAAAACAGGAATGACCAAAACAGAAAAGAAAGAAAGGAACAGAAAGGTATACCGCAGGTCGAAGGGCCTCCACTGTCAAACCCAACTCCTCCGGATCCATTACATGAGGACGGCGCAGCATAGGCACCATCCCTCCATCAGCCCTCCGGATGTTGTATGAAGGGGTATACAACCGCACAAAAGGGACCTCCTAGGTCGCCGCCGCCGCAGATGCCGACGGACCACCACCACTGTGGAAAGACCGCACCGCCCGACTCGAACCTGCCGGAGGGAAGGGAAGCGCATCATATATGCTGGGCACCATCAACCAGCTCGTCACAAAATCCATATAGTCATACGGCGCGGTCGTATCGGTATACAGCAAGTCGGACTCACCAATCATCACCGCTATCCTCTTATCCTCCAACATCAGTCGCTCCTGCCTCATAGACGTAGGAGGCTGCGCGAGTGGTACCACCACCTCCTCCTCGGCAATCTGACGAACCACCCTCTCCTCGAGATACCCGGAATGGCCGAACTCATGCGCCAGCAAATGCCTCATCTGCACGTTCACCCCGGTCACCCCCGCATCCTGAATGGCTGTCCCCCAGGGATATAAGGTCACCTGAAAATCTCCAAGCAAGCACAAATCAATACAAGATCAAAAGGTGCAAAATCTAAGACTGAAATGGAAAGAGTCTTACCCTACCACTGGTCAGGTCATTCAAGACCAGACGCACCGCCTCCAGGGAGAGAGATCCCTTCGATTGCCGATTGGCATTACGCCATCGATACAAGTGATAGAAGTCTCCAACAGTGTCTTCCTTCAAAGTGATCAGCGGGGTATTGCACCCAATCACCTCATAGAACCACGTCTGAATTCACAAACAAAAAAGACGCATAAGGAAAATGCGAATGCGTGAAAAGAAATGCACAAACTGAAGAATACCTCAAGAAGGTACGTGGCCCCAGTAAAGGTCTGCCGTCAGCACCAGCTAAATGCATCCAGAGAAAAGTAAAGGGTCGCAAAGGTCAGACTTTCCCAATCATAGAAAACGATGTTCGAAAACATCCTCAAGTACGGCACAAACCACAAATGAACGACGTCGCCGCTCGACGCCACCATAAAACCTCCCAACACTAGAAAAATGAATAACCGGGCCATCTGCCTCACTTGTAGCCCGTCCTCCACATCAATCACCCTGCTCAGCAAAACATCCTTCAGCAAGGACAGCCGAATGGAATCCCCATAGACTATCCTCCCCATAACACCAAGTGCCGCACGTACTGCCTCCGGTCTCACCCATAAAGAGCGATCCACCTCCATCTTCTCTCCATCATAATCCAGCCCCAGCAGGTGCTACACGTCTATGGGAGTCACCGTCATCTCCCCAAATCCAAAATGAAAGGTGTGGGTAGAGTCCCACCACCTATCTCCCAAAGCGCACAAGACCACTGTCGAACGAGGCATCTCATCCAGCACCGATGCCAACCGCCCAAAACTTGCTGATGATACCATCCAACGCACCACAGGTGGGAGATGCACCCAGACATCCTTAAGCCCCGTCGTCCCACGGGCACGCATGTTCTTTAAAGAGATATCAGACTAGCAAAAAGAAAAGCCTCATCAAAAGTCAAACAAGAAAAACCACCAAAAAGAGAAGAATGCCAATGGTCGGGTTACTTACATAACCGCCGGGGATCACTCTCGAATAGCGATGATGCGATGGCTCCCGCAGCAAAGTCCGCTCATCCGCATTAGACTCAAATGCATCAAAGGAATTCTCATTCCCCAAAGCAAGAGGTGCCCTAGCCCTCCACTCCACATTCGCCCAATCATCAACGGTCAACCACTCCCGGTGGACTACAGTGCTCACAAAGGCGGCCATTTCTTGAAGATCGAAACGCTAAAACAATTTGTAGAAGAATCACAGAGGGAGAGAAAGCAAAAGAAGCTGTGAAAAAATGAGGGAATTCGCTCCCTTTATATAGGAGGCCAAGAGCCATGCCGATCGGCATCCCCCCCCCCCCCCCACCATACCAATCGGCACTGCCGAATGGCACCCTTCATACTGTGCCCAAAAGTCCAAAAGTCCGTGCCACTGTCGAATGGCACCCTTCATACTAGGCCCAAATGCCCACCATACAGAGGTAGCCCAAAAGTCCATGCCACTTCCGAATGGCACCCTTCATACTATGCTGACTGTCACCCCTCCTAAAATTTCGTACAAATATTCCCAGAAAATACCAGAAAACCTCGAAAAATCCTCAAAAATTCAAAAAAATCCCGGGAGGTATTTAGAGCCGTTCTATAAAGAAAATTTTGCATTTACTCAAGTGGAACCCCTCTTCCCCAGCAGAATCCTCAAAAGCTAAGTGAAAACTCCTCCCAGCAAAGCTTCGAAAAATCCCTAAGGATCACTTGATCACTTCCCCAGCGAAATAATCTTACGGCACCCAAAATAGGTTGTTCCCCCCTGCGAGGTGTCCTAAAAAGCTTCCCCAGCTACCAGCTCCCTAGCTCAAATCAGAATCACAAAGCTCTTTCCCCAGCAAAACCGAAATCTAATCCTCAACCACTCTTGGGTCAGAATTGGCCCCGGTCTTGGATCATCACCTAAGTTAGGTCAGAATTGACCTCGATCCTCGGTCGTCACCACTCTTGGGTCAGAATTGACTCCGATCTTTGATCATCACCTAATTTAGGTTAGAATTAACCTCGGTCGTCACCACTCTTGGGTCAGAATTGGCCACGGTCTTGGATCGTCACCTGAGTTAGGTTATAATTGACCTCGGTCCTCGGTCGTCACCACTCTTGGGTCAGAATTGGCCCCGATCTTTGATCGTCACCTGAGTTAGGTCAGAATTGACCTCAGTCCTCGGTCGTCACGCTCTTGGGTCAGAATTGGCCCCGATCTTGGATCGTCACCTAAGTTAGGTCAGAATTGACCTCGGTCCTCGATCGTTACCACTCTTGGGTTAGAATTGGCCTCGGTCTTCGATCGTTACCTGAGTTAGGTCAGAATTGACCTCGGTCCTCGATCGTCACCACTCTTAGGTCAGAATTGGCCCCTATCTTGGATCGTCACCTACGTTAGGTCAGAATTGTCCTCGGTCCTCGATCGTCACCACTCTTGGGTCAGAATTGGCCCCGGTCTTGGATCATCACCTAAGTTAGGTCAGAATTGACCTCGGTCCTCAGTCGTCACCACTCTTGGGTCAGAATTGGCCCCGGTCTTGGATTGTCACCTGAGTTAGGTCAGAATTGACCTCGGTCCTCGATCGTCACCACTTTTGGGTCAGAATTGGCCCCGGTCTTGGATCGTCACCTAAGTTAGGTCAGAATTGACCTCGGTCCTCAGTCGTCACCACTCTTGGGTCGGAATTGGCCTGGTCTTGGATCGTTACCTGAGTTAAGTTAGAATTGACCTCAGTCCTCGGTCGTCACCACTCTTGGTTCAAAATTGGCCCCAATCTTGGATCGTCACCTAAGTTAGGTCATAATTGACCTTGATCCTCGGTCGTCACCACTCTTGGGTCAGAATTAGCCATGGTCTTGGATCGTCGCCTAAATTAGGTTAGAATTGACCTCGGTCCTCGATCGTCACCACTCTTGGGTCAGAATTGGCCTCGATCTTAGATCATCACCTGAGTTAGGTCAGAATTGACCACGGTCCTCGGTCGTCACCACTCTTGGGTCAGAATTGGCCCCGGTCTTGGATCGTCACCTAAGTTAGGTCAGAATTGACCTCGGTCCCCGGTCGTCACCACTATTGGGTCAAAATTGGCCCCGGTCTTGGATCGTCACCTGAGTTAGGTTAGAATTGACCTCGATCCTCGATCGTCATCACTCTTGGGTCAGAATTGGCCCCGGTCTTGGATCATCACCTAAGTTAGGTCAGAATTGACCTCGGTACTCAATCGTCACCACTCTTGGGTCAGAATTGGCCCCTGTCTTGGATCATCACCTAAGTTAGGTCAGAATTGACCTCAGACCTCGGTCGTCAGCACTCTTTGGTTAGAATTGGCCCCGATCTTTGATCGTTACCCGAGTTAGGTCAGAATTGACCTCGGTCCTCGGTCGTCACCACTCTTGGGTCAGAATTGACCCTGATCTTAGATCTTCACCTATGTTAGGTCATAATTAACCTCGATCCTCGGTCGTCACCACTCTTGGGTCAGAATTAGCCCCGGTCTTGGATCGTCACCTAATTTAGGACAGAATTGACCTCGGTCCTCGATCGTCACCACTCTTTAGGTCCGAATTAACCTCACTAGACCTTTACCCTAAGCCCGTAGATTCGGCTTTGATCCACATAATTGATCATCCCCATCACACTCCTTAGGTCCTCAGAATCGACCTCAACCCTCTGAATCGGTCATACTCCCTCAAAAGCATCATGTGGTGTCTATTCGACGGTCATCATTTGTTCCAAACTCACCCGTCGAGGGGCTCTATAGACACCCCATTCTATTACCCCCTGACTCTCCTTAGGTCCCTAGTACCTCCCTTCATAACTGTAAACCCAAGTCACGTCCTGAGTACTGACCTGAAAGCCATCAGGCACTCCCCGACTCCATTTGACCCAAAAGTCAAACTCTTGGTCTCAGCCGAGACTGAATGAATCTTCAAAAGGAACTGAATACCCTTTCCAATGGTCTGCCCCGTGCACAATTTTGACTTACCATGAGGATGAACGGTCTGTTTGCATCCGAAACCTAACCTAGAGGCCACCGTGCGCTCCCGTCCTCTATTTGACCTATGTCAACTCTTCAGCTCGATCGAGGGTGAATGAATCTTCAAAGGGACCTAAATACCCTTTCCAACGGTCTACCCCATGCACGATTTTGACTTTTCATATGGACGAACGATTCGTTTGACTCCGGGAGGCCACCGAGCACTTCCCGGGCCTAGTTGACCAAGTCAACTCTCCAAACGGGTCAAACTCTTTGGAATGTCGAAGTACATCTCCTAACCTTTCCAATGGTATGCCCTGTGCGCGATTCATATTTACCATGCGGACAAATGATCCGTTTGCGTCCGAATGATTCCCCTTCTAATGGACTGACAAATGCTTTCGAGCCATATTTGACTCAAAGTCAACTCCCGAACCCGGGATCAGTCCAAAGGCCTTTTGAAGGTCTCTAAATTACCTTTCCAACGTTATGCCCCGTGCGTAATTCTAAGAAACGGTTTACCCTCGGCGGCCAATTTTCCAAAAAATCCTGAAACACACTGCCAAACGGCAGGTTCCAGAACCTGCCTATCGGCATCTACCTGCCGATAGGCAGGAAGGGATCTATGCCAATCGTCACTCACCTGGGACTATAAAAGGAGGCCTTCACCTCATTTTCAAAGAGATCCCAGATCTGATAAAAATCCCCCTCAACGAATCCCAGAAACCTCTCTCGAAGGCAGCGTGATTTCAACTTCCAAATCCCCTTTTTACTTCCACTTTTCATCATCCCTTTCATCAAACTTGGTGAATTAGACACTCTCCATTATCATCCAAAGTGCAAGGGCTACTCCCCAACATTCAAGATCAAGCTCAAGATCTTCAAGAAGGTCCAACTTTCTCAAACTCTTTCTTTAAATTCTCTTGAATTCTCAATAACTTGTTTTCCAACTTAGCACTTTTATTATCTTATTTCACACATCCTAATATACTTTTTACTTAGTATTATTGCACATCTTTTATTTTCATAAAACCCAAAAAACCAAGAAAAAGAGGATTTTGCTCATAAATTCAAATAAGGGATTCTCATATTTTTCTCACACTTTTCTCACAACTAAAACACTTTTTTCTACACACGCACACACACACTCACAAATAAGAGATTCCCCATTTTGGATTTATGGGATAAACCCCACCCCTCGTTTTACATGCGAGCTACGTGGACTTTGATGCCTTTACAGGCTACGTAGGCGTCTCGGGGAAAAACCCAAGACTCGAGTCCTTTTTCTCACTTTTTCTCTCATTTTCTATCTTCTCTAAATCCATTTTTCTTATATTATACATATACTTGTTCTTAGTGACGCATTACCCCAAATGTGTTATCGTTCCCTTATAACGATCAACGTAGGGGTAATCGCGTAAATCTCATTTTTCTAATATTACTCTTATATCTTCCTACGGACGACTCGCTTTATCTTTTCCATGATACAAGTTGAGGATTCCTACCTCCATTCTATATATATACACATACACACATATCACGGGGGGAAACATAAAGAAAAATAGTAAATATTCATGAGAGATCGAAAGGGTGGAATGGGTGCCTAACACCTTCCCATTTCGTAAGTAAGCCTCCGAACCCTTCTCGAATCATCTTGGTTTCGTATGCACCAGTATGTCTTTGGATGCCACTCTTCGGGGTGTCTTCCCCTTTTTCTTTTGTCTGTTTTGAGTAAAATAGACTGGTGACTCTGAATCTCTCTACATTTTTCACACCACAAACGACGCCGACTGAAGCGCTCCCGAGAGGGACGCGCGGGACCCGAAGGATCCTTTCCTCCATGCGCCCGCCAGCAAGGATAAAAGATCGAGGATGGCCACAATAACATTGTCATTCTTCTTGCAAAACCGACTAAAGGAATGGTCCTCTCTTTAAGATCTTCCATTCGTAAGTTAAGTTAGTTGAACATTTCGAGGTACATGACCTCCGAAGAGCTTCTCGTGTATGCTAGTATCGTATCCACATCCTAGTAATCAATCCTACATATTATTACTATTGCATCATGATCTGGGGTCCTGACTTCGACCAGGTCTTCTTTGATAAAGATGATGTTCTTGGCATAACTTATTTACTCTATTCCACATTATTTTCCAATAGTGCGCTCAGTCGAGTCAGTCTAGAAGGCTTCCACTACAAAAAAGACATTCATTAATTACATTTTCATAGAATTTCCTTTGATTCAGTTAGGTCTAAAGGCCTTGTGAATAAATGTGAACTCGTTCCCCAATTCATAATCTTTAAAGAAATTATCTATCTTCTGGTTGCGCTTTATACGAACTTTGTCGTTGTTCTTCTCAACATTGTCATATGGGTGGCCTTCTTGAGTTACCTCTTCTACATGTGACTTAAGTGTCATGCAATACTCTATCTTGTGTCTGTGTTCCTTATGGTAGGATCATCTCAAGGCTATGTTTCTCTTCGCGGATCTCCTGTCATCTTCCTCGGGCACTTGAGATATTGATCCTTGATATTTTTCAAGGTATTATGTATTAGGTCTTTAAAAATGGCATTAATGACGCGATGAGCCTTACTGGTATTGACGTTTCGTCATCCTTAGGTCCGTTGTTCTACTTCCCCCTTTGGGACAATCTATTTATCTCCGTTTTTATTTACCATTGGTTAACCATTGTTATACTGTGATGGTGAGGTATTGATATAAAATGTAACTTGTAGACACCACATTTTATGACCCCTTTATGCATCTCCTTAGGTCCCTAGCACTTCCTCCTTCATCATAAACCATGTGTCATACTCTGAGTACTGATCTAGAGGCCATTGAGCACTCTTAAACCCCGTTTGACAATCATTTAACTTTCTCACCAAAGTGAAAACTCATTAGATCTTATAAGGAACCCTAATCCCCTTTCTAACGATCCACCCCATGCATGAATAGACCTTACGATTTGGATGGACGGTCTATTTTTCCCCGAAAATTGATCAAGAGTCCATCGAGCGCTTTAAAGACCCTTTTGACTCCGATAAACTCTCCAAATTGAGAAAATATCTTTAGATACTCAAAGGGTTTTGAATCCCCTTTACTGCCATCTACCCCGTGCGCGAATCAGCCTTACAGTATAGACGAACGACCCGTTTCACTCCGAAGGGTCACCGAGCATTTCTGAGCTCCATTTGACCTTGATCAACTCTCTAAACTGAGAGAAGCTCCTTGGAATATCGAAGATCCCTGCATAGGCTTTCTAAGGGTTCATCCCGTGCACAAATTGGTCTTACGATTTGGATGAACGATCTGTTTTTCTCCTGTTCAAAAGATTGATGGGAACTTTCGATCCCCATTTGACCATAGTCAATTCCCAAACCCGAGAGTGGCCCATGGATTCTTAAAAATCCCTGAATACCCTTTCCCACTGTGCATCCTGTGCGCCATTTGAACTTACGAATTGCCTTTAACGACTTTTTTCCAAAATATCTGCAGAGGACTGTCGAATGGAAGACCCATTTTCCTGCCTATCGGTAGTGTGCCTAGGGTTTCCTACCGATAAGAAAGACAAGGAAAATGTCGATCGACACCCCCCTTGACCCTATATAAGGAAAGGAAGAGATCACTTCGAAAGTTAACTCACAAACATCCCTCTCGGTGATCTCAGAAACATTCTCACGAAGTCAGCGTGGCTTCTATATTGAAACCTCTCCCCCCACATTCCCTTTTTTTCCTTTCCTTACCCAATTTGGCAAATTACCTTCCCTCTTATCATACCACTTTCGTCCACTTACAAGAAAAGCCATTCAACATCCAAGGTCAACTTCAAAGCTTCAAAAGAAAGTCCAAATCTTCCACCCTCTCTTTAAACTCTCTTATTTTTGCACTAGTTACTTAATTCTTATTTTGGCATTTCATTTCTATCAGATCATACATTTTAATATCCACTTTTTTATTAGTAGTATTATGCATACTATATTTTCTATAAACAAAAATATGGTTTTCTTGTAAATTCCAAAAGGGGGTTCTCACTCCATTTTCTCACACTAAAACATCCTTTTTACACACATGCACACACACACACACACACACACACACACACGTAAGAAAAGTCCCTAATTAGCTATATGGGATAAACCCCACCCCGTGTTATACGTGAACTATGTGGACTTTGATGCCTTTTTAGGCTACGTAGGCGTCTTGGGTAAAATTTGAAATTTGAGTCCTATTCAATTTTTGTTCATATATTATTTTTATATCATATATTTGCGATTCATTCTTGTGTTTTGTCCAACCTACACCATCGTCCTCCTATACACGATAAGTGACTCGAAAAAAGCACACATAATATTTTGATAACTATTTTGGAGACACTCCTAAGGATGGCCTCACTCCAACTTTATCCATGACGCGAGTCGAGTAGTTCCACTCTACATTTATATATACACGCACACACTCCATAGAGTTATTAAGGAGAAGAATAACACATGCCCATAAGAGACCGGTGAACTCACACACATGAATGAGCTCACTCACTTGTATATATTCACATATCACTCACTCACATGTATCCAGTCTTGATGTAGTCTTCAGGCTCCATGATAGATTTACTTTACATGATACTTGTACATTATTCAATAGTATAATACTTATTTACTCATTAAGCCAAATAAAATACACTCTCTCCGTAATATACTAATCAAGAATAATCCATTTTGCACACTACATCACCAAGAACATTGCAATATAGACCAAAATTTTGTCCCGTACTGAGGGGTCAATTTGAGATGAGTGTTGGTCCTACGGGTAGCAGTTCACTTAAGAAATATGACTCTCAACTTCCATTTGCCTATTACCTTCGAAGTATATCAAACGGTTCCCCCCACATCACATCGCTTGACCGAACTCATGACAGGAGGTATATAGCAGGGAACTCATTCACGTACATCGAGTATATCGAATTTTCCCTCACCCACACTATCACCATGAGGTATATAGTGAGTCAATTCATGTACACTAATGTATGTCAAATGACTTGTCCATAAGTATCGATTACCCTCATAATCAAGAAGCATATGGTGGAAGTTATGCCAAAGGGGGGAACCCTACCACTAGCCCAAAAAACTTCATAAGCCTTATATATGTGTCAAACCTAAGGCACTCATATTTAGTTTTCTGATTACTACAAGAAACTCTACAGAGATGTCGGGTCGGCATGCAACTCAAATTCTACCCATGAGCGTGGAAATAAGTAAAACCATGTCTTACATATTTTTCAAACCCAATTTTCCCCGGCTCAGGTCCTGTTCGGTATTTCTTTTTATTTAGGAAAACCTAATACAAGTGAAAACATAATAATAATAATAATAATAATAATAATAATAATAATAATAATAATAATAATAATAATAATAATAATAATAATAGTAATAATGTTGAGATTCTTCTCTCGTTTTTCCCTCCTTTTTTCCTCAAAAACCAAAATACCAAAAATATTTTTCCTCCTTTTATCAAAGATACCAAAAAAAATTTCCTCCTTTTATCAATAATATCAAAAATACTTTTCCTCCTTTTATAAAAAAAAATACCAAAAAACAATTCTTTCTTCCCTCTTTTAAAAATAATTTTGAACCATTTTTCCATCTCAGGTTGATCGCATAGCCGATTCTTATCCTGGCTCTCTATTGGCTTTGGTATTCCATCAAACCACCCCGGAGCTCTGCCAGTTTCTCTGCCACTTCATTCGAATTTGGAATCTTCCTTTTCTAGATCATCACAGAAAACATTGACCAAGCACCGAACCTGCAGCCTCATCTGATGGCAGTCTTAGTCCAATACAGTGCCAAGATTGACAACCTTCAAACTGAGGTCTGTGAGATGTACCAAAACTGGATCAAAGTCCCTAAAGAACTCAAGGTTCTCTTTTCTCGTGCCGTGGGTCCACCCACTCCCGAGCCTGTCTGGGTCCCAGAAGAATATCAGCATGCTCCGTGCTCCCCACCTGCCAATGGGTTACTTAGAGCTCAACTCCCTATGTCGAACCTTGACCAGCTAGGGACTAATCTGCCAGTGCCCTCCCTAGGAGGAAGAACTGAACAAGGTGAAGGAAGACCCCAAACCACTGTCAAAGAAATTGATCGATTCAAAATATTCGGGAACTACATGGACTACATATATATATCTCCCTATCCCAAAACAAGATTTCTAGAGAAGTTCAAGATGCCAACCATCAAGAAGTTCGGGGGAAGAGTCCCCCTAATTGTTCACCTTCACCGTTATCACTAAGCCATGGACCTTCTTGGCATAGTTGAAGAGATAATGGCCCATATTTTCAACAAACTTTGGAAAAAACTGCCCTTCAATGGTTCCTACCCCTCAAGGAATCCAGAATCCGTAAATGGGAATATGTCACATGGGAATTCATGTCTCAGTATAAGTACAACAAAGAACTAGAGGTTACACGCGATGATATAAAGCTTTTTAAGAACAATCCTGAGGAAATAGTTAGTATCTTCATAGAAAGGCAGAGAAAGAAAGATTCTACCATGACCAATAGACCTTCCGAGGAGGAACAATTCAGTATCATGAAGAAGAATTTCTTATCCTATATCTGAGTGATATAAAGGTCAGAATTATCCACACTTTCGAGTCCTCCAAAAATCAAGTGTAGAAATTAAAGAAAATTTTACCAAGGTAGAAGATGAGCTTAAGAAGGTGATCCGACAGTTCATTCCCAAAAAGTACGAGAAGCCTTCCAATGCTATAGTCTCAACCATCTATAATATCTCCCAACCTTCTACCTTTTGGGCACCAGAACGCCGTCCTAATCTCGCCAGAAAGGAATACACCGAGTTCCATGATCCCTTATCCAAAATCTACCAAGCCTTGCTAAGACGAAACCTCATCAAACCCTTGGACCCATGTCCATTACCAAACCCACTTGCCAAGAACTTCGAAACCTATGCCCATTGTGACTTTCACCAATCTGCGAGCCACACTACTAACTAGTGCTTCCATCTCAGAAACGTGGTTCAAGGGTTGATTGACCGAGGTCTCATCGCTCCACTAAAAGATCCTAAACCCAGCACCACTCACAACCCACTTCTAACCCATGTAAAAGCCATCGTTCGAGAGAATGGCATAGAATTCGATCCATCTACTCTAATTGTGCCCAGTAAAGCACATACCTGTAATTTCACCCATACTGCTCAAATTTTTCTCGTATTTTTCCTACACCTTACTTGCTTCGCTAACCAAGGTCTATCATTCCTCACAAGGGATTGTATTTCCATCCATACCCAGTCTAAAGGGAAGGATATGGAGTTACCTATTTTATTAAACAAACTCCTAAAGTTTACGTTGAAATTTTCTCTTACAAATTCAGTGGCTTGTTCATGGAGGCCAAAAAATGGGCTCGAGAGTCAAATAATTCGGTGGTACCCGTTGATGAAGTTAGTTTAGATGACATAGTGCAGATTATGGCCAATGCATTTTGACAGACATATGAAATTTATAGTATTGATGAGCAACTCACTACTTTAAATCTATAAGAGCGATTGGTCCCTTCACTCCTGCACCTTCCCATTGAGAGGGAAGATTTATATGAGGAAGACGTCGAGGTTATTGAATGCATCGATTGCTCTTGGCAAGAAGACATCATCACCACTGAATGGGGGGACGGATTTGATAACTCATATGATGAATCGAGTTTGGGAAAAGTGAGTCTAATACTCAGAATTTGTGAAATGATATCCTTTGAAGACCTATTAGGGGAGTAAAGTATCCATTTAGCCAGAAATATATAAAGACATGAGGTTCTTATTCTTTCCCGGCTCAGTAAACAACATAACCAGACTAGGGAGACATTACAAGAATCTGAATCCTCAATTTTTGGGAACAGATAAGGAAAAGTAAGTTATCGAAGAACTTCCCATATCAAAAATGACCATTGAGGAGAGTAAAATACTCGATCAACTCAAGCTATCATCACCTAATGGGGACTCTTTATGTCTTCCTAATTACAGTAGAATGCTTTGATAAAACTTATCACCAGAATTACGATCCCTCCTTCCACAACTCATGAAGAAACTATAAACCTGGTTGGGTACTTGACCTCCACTAGACTCCTTTCGTTCTCAGAAGAGAAAATTTTAAAGATCAGCCCTGACCACAACTGTGCTCTCAACATATCTGTTGAAGTTATGGAAAAGACAGTCCCACTCTCACTCATTGATAACGGATCCACCCTCAATGTTAGTCCCCTCAGATCTTTTAATTGCTTGGGGTTAAAAATCAGTGACCTTACTCCTACTTTTGTCACAGTGCGTGCTTACAATAATACCCACCGAGAGGTAATGGGATCAATAACAATCACAATAGGGGCTGAACCTATCAACCCTGTTACCGAATTCCATATCATCGACATACCTGCATGCTTCAACCTGCTACTTGGTCGGTTGTGGCCTCATAGCATTCGAGGGGAATCTTATTCCCTTAATTAGAAATTAAAAATCTTCAATAAAGGGCAGGTCATCAACATTTTAGGGGATGACGATGGTACAGAAAATGTCAACACCAATAATCCGATCTTGGAAATCCAGTATGGGATGAATGACATGATTCTTTCCTGCTTCAACGTCAATCCACTTCCCCTTCCAACAGGAGATACTTTTAAAGATCGAGTTTTTTCGAAACACAACCCTCACGACAACATCAATGCGATACAAATGTTTAAGGACATGCATTTTATGCTTGAACTAGGGCAGGAGCGACATTAGCAAGGGACCCTTGATCCCATAGTCCGAAAGTGGACTTTCTACTATGTGGCCTCGGTTATCATCCTTCACCCAAAGAACTCAATGCGCTCCACCAACCGCGACTAAAAAGTGGTTTAAAAGATGCAAAGATTGTTTTGTGAGATTCTCCAAATGGAAGATTTATCAAGGAGGGAGAAGACTTCCTTATCTACGGATTACCTAAACCATGGTATGATCACATCAATAAGAATATGAAACTGAGGATGAAAATATTCTTTGTAAATGACTACTCTTGGCCTAAAGATGGACAGCATAAAGTGCAACCTATCACTAAGAGAGTCGTAACAGTTATCGAGGTCTATGAGGAAAGAGATTCTGAAGGCTCATTAAACATATGGACACTGGGTGTAACTCTCTCTGTGATCTATTCAGACACTACACCATTCGACCCGTCCACTCTGATGAGGGATGCTGACATGCCTCTTCTTAATTGGAATGTTATACCAGTCCAACTTGTTGAGATTCAAACCAACCATGTTATCTACCCTATCTATTCACTTGTTTTTCCTTATCTGTTTTCTAATATCAATGTAATCAAGACCTCCTTTGACAGGGTTCTCAATGTTGTTTTTCTCGAAAGTAAAATAAATGTGGATTTTGAGTATCTTGCTATTCATTACATTAATTATCTTGTTTCTAATCAAACTCGTGATGATGATGAGTTTGCAAATGAAGAATTCTTAACTCATCTTAATAATGTTAATAATAAAATAACATAATCGAGATCAAATTTAAGAGGATGAAACTGTTGTTATCAATCTCAATTCTAGTAGCCAACAGTGCAAGATTAGGATAGGGTCAACCCTTAATGAGCATGAGCGTGCACAATTCGAAGAACTACTAAAAGAATTTGTGGACGTCTTCGCATGGTCCTACAACTACATGCCCGACATCGATAAAAAAATAGCTCAACCCGAGATATTAACTTTCCTAAAATGCAAGTCAGTCAAACATAAGTTAAGGAAACTTTTCACCGAATGGTCTCTCAAAGTCGAAGAAGAGGTAGTCAAGCATTTGAACATAGTCTTCTTTCATGTGATCAAATGTCCCACATAGTTCGACAACATTATCCCAGTACCAAAATTAAGAGGAAAAGTCTGCATGTGCGTCAACTATCAAGATTTGAACAAAGCATCTCCGAAGGATGATTACCTATTGCCCAACATCATCATGATTGTGGATAACACAGCTAGCCACACCCTCAAGTCATCCATCGATGGATTCATAAGGATACAACCAAATTAAGATGCACCCTGACCATTGTGAGAAAACTGCATTTATCACTCCATAGGGAACCTTTTATTACAATGTTATTCTATTTAGGCTTAATAATGTTAGGGCTACCTACCAAAGGGTTGTCATAACCATCTTGCATGATCTGATACACAAGGAGGTCGAAGTCTATGTAGAATACATGATCATTAAGTCTAAGATTCGATAAGTTCACGTTCTTGCCCTCTAAAAGTACATTGAATAACTATGGATATACTAAATGCGACTAAACCTCCAGAAATGCATTTTTGGTGTTATGAAAGGAAAGCTTTTGAGATTCATGGTTAGCGATAAGGGAATCAAAGAAAAATCTGTCAAGAAGAAATCCATACTTGAAATTCCATCACTACGGATAGAGAAGGAAGTTTGGGGATTCCTAGATAAACCTTAGTACATTAGTCGGTTCATCATCCAACTGACATATATTTACAAGCCCATTTTCAAAATCCTCCAAAAGGATTCTATTAAATTATGGAATGAGGCCTTCCAAGAAGCCTTTGACATAATTAAGCAATACCTTACCCGATCTTCGGTGCTTATGCCTCCGTAGCCAGGTCTCCCTCTACTCATATACTTGATCATAGCAGATACTATAGCACGGGTTTTGTTATCTTAATATATTGATAAATCTCATAAAGAGAGATCCATTTACTATGCCAGTCGAAAATTGGTCGGGTATAAATTCAGCTCCATTTCTTTGGAGAAAGCATGTGTTGCCCTAGTCTGGGTCGCTCTAAAATTACAACACTACATGTTCACCTTCCCCATCAAAGTTGTATCCCATATGGATCCCATAAAGTACTTCCTAAAAAATCCTACCATGTCCAGTCGAATGGCCAGATGGTTGATATTACTAACTGAGTTTGATATTATTTATGTCACGCATAAAGCCATGAAAGGGAGAGCAATCTCCGACTACCTTGCTCACTATGCTATGGAAGAAGCCAATCTTTGTGTCTCCAAATTCCTATATGAAGATATTTTATGCACCTCTCAAGAATACCTCATATGGTAAATGTTATTTGATAGGGCTATAAATAAGATAGGATAATACATTGGGATACTCTTGATAGCCCCTGATGACTCTCATACTCCCATTGCCACCAAGCTAGATTTCCCTTCCGCCAATAATATGACAAAATACGAGGCATGCATTGTAGGCCTCAAAGTCTCCATCAAGAATGGTATTAAATGCCTAGACTGCTCTTATCATCGGTCAAGTCCTTAGAGGATGAAAAGTCAAAGATGGAAAACTCTTACCCTTCAACACCCACGTAAAAGAGTTGGCTTCCCAGTTCCAAGATATCACCTTCCACTACCTGCCTCGTGCAAAGAACAACTTAGTCGACGCCCTTTCTACCCTGGCCTCCATGGTCGACATGCTCGAGAGAGTAAAAATAACCCATTTCTAATCCAAAAATAAGCTATGATAACCCACTGCTACCACATTATGCTCGTCACCGAGGAAGATTTCGATATGGTTAAGTTCAAGTACTACGACATTTGGAACCACCTCAAATATAATATGTATGCCCTATATGCCAATAAGAAAAGAAATGATGCAAAATATCCACAACAAAGAATTCATACCCCACATAAATGGTCATATGCTTGTTAAGAAAACCATCCATCAAGGGTACTATTAGACCACCATGGTTCAGGATTGCATTGCTTATATCCGAAGATACCTCAAATGCCAGCTATTTTACAACCTCCAACACTTACCTCCCTAATAATTATACAATATGATTTTTCCCTAGCCATTCTAGACCTGGGGCAATAACATCATAAGAAAGGTCACACCAAAAATGGGCATGAGTTCATCCTAGTCTCCATTGATTAATTCACCAAATGGGTCAAAGCTACACAGTGGTGAATTCAAGAAAGTACCCAAGTTTATCATAAAGAACATCATCTGCCGATACGAGGTTCCCCACAAGCGAGTATCAGATAGTGGGTTACATTTTGAAGCCTGGGTTGCAGACCTAGTCTACGTGTATGGGATTCAGAGACACAAATCTTCTCCCTATCTACCCCAAATCTATGGTGCTATCGAAGCCACCAATAAAAACTTCAAAGATGTCATTAGCAGAATGATTGAGAGTTACAGAGATTGGGCCGATAATATCCCTTACACGCTTTTGGGCTATCGCACTTCAGTCTGAATATATAATAGGGCTACCCCTTATTCTATGGTATACGGCATGGAAGTAGTCCTACCCGTCGAGCTAGAAATACCTTCCCTACGTATCATTCTTGAGAGAAGAGTTAGTGAAGAAGATTGGAATAAATTCTTTTTCACAAAATCTCACTCTTGGATGAAAAGGGGTTGAAGGCTCTATACCATATAAAATGGTATCATTATCGGATATATAGAGACTCAATCGAAGAGTCAAGGACTTTGGTGTCCAAGAATGAGACCTTACCCTAAAGGAGATCATAGACCCTATATGGGACCCCAAATGGAAATTCAAGCCGAACTAGAGAGGCCCCTACATAGTGAAGAAAATCCTATCAGACAGTGTCGCTATGCTCACAAACATCAATGGATAAGAGATGGCACGTCCTGTCAACCTGGATCATCTAAAAAAGTTCTACCCTTAATCCAAATCTCGATGCGCTATGACTCTTCTCATCCCCCTTCCATTCTAAACAAATCTCTTCATTTCACTCTACCCAGAACTGCGTGGGGCCGGGGCTCGATCCTCTCAAAAACCTTTTGCTTTAAAAATGGAATTCACAAAAATTTTCAAAACCCCAAAGGTACGTAGGCAACTCATACACCTTACATGGGCACGATCCCCTTATTTTTCAAAAAATTCTATTCTTTTCTAATCTTTGAGAGTGGCGATTCATTTTATGATTTACATGAACAAAAGTATTATGTATGTCTTAGCAATTGGTATCGATAACTCAAATGCAAAACTCATTAAAAGGCACAAGAACATATGATCAAAATCATTTTTTATTTCAAATAAGGAAATAGGGCACCATTACAGAGAGTATTAGCGAAGGGAGTTAAAATAACTCACCCCTTTTAACCGACTCAAACAAAAGTCCTAAAACAATAAACTTATCAAGCTACACTAAAAAACTAAAAAATACACAAAAGCTTCATACAAATTTTCCCCAGCTTCAAAAAACCCAGCCTCATCATCATTATCCCCCAGAGGTCCCCATATTTCCCTCGCCTATTTAATAGTTTGCATGTGCTCTATGGGGCAATATGCCTTGACTAGTATGGAAAAAGACACTACCCCCTTTCATGGTGTCAAAAGAATAAACCACCTATGGTCGGTCTTGTCCGCCAGGATATTCACCACTACTCATTTCCACAACCACTTCAAATAATCCTAAGGCACATACCAAACCCATCTTAGTGATTAAAATGGATGGCTAAATGGACGATAACTCTCCCACAGATAACCCAGTATCATGCGTCGAGATTCACTCAGGTTATCTACAGAAAATAAGTCTAGTGTGTGAGGAGGCATTATTTGCTCCACCCAACTTGGCTCAGAAGCCGTTAAGGGAAGTTGAATGTTGTCTACCATAGGACTGCACATATCGATACTCTCCTAGCTCCCGAATAGGTTTCAATTCTCCCTACCATGGCACCAACCAATGAAGGCACTGATATCCATTCTCTAGAAACTAGTTGATCTAGTTCTCTACCGATGGGCCGAAATTGAAAAAATATCGAGAAAAGAAATTTGGAACGCCCGTCAAAGGGTACTTAGGAGGATCCTCTACATGGAACCTCTCATCAAGCCACATGAACAGCAACACGCTCTTCCTCAGAAAATTAGAGTGGCCTTCTCTCCAAGCATCAAGACAATTCAGAGTCTCAGCCAGCATCACCACCGCAGGACTACGATAGTAAGACATCCACACTGTTACCATGACCAACTAGGGATCTTCCATTAAGCCCTTCTTCACCTGCAAAAGCCTCGTAGTAAGTGTAACACCCCGTATTTCTGTACATCTAATATTTAATTAATTCGGGAAATTTTAAATTACTTTTGTGTCATAATTTAATTGAATTAATTATGGTAATATTTATATAAATATTAATCAGATAGTAAATGGTTAATATTTGTGGGATTTAAATTACTAAGTGAATAGTAATAACTTAATATTGTCATAACATGTATTAGGATCGTGGCAATTATTTATCTCCGCCGGGAGTCGGGTATAGACTAATTTGGGTGTGAGATAAGAATTTTTATAAATTAATTTGGATGTCAATTATGCATGCACAATTGAGTCCGGATGGGCCGAGAAAGTCGAAAAAGTGTACCCAAGGGTGGTAAATGGGTCACAGGGTACTTTTAGGGATAACCGGGCCCACGCTGGGTATTTGGGCCATTTTAATCATGCCCGTGAGACTAAAAACGGGATTTGGATATAAAAACCTAAGTTTAGGAGTTGTGGGTAGACATTACAAAATTAGGAGAATCTGAGAACGTAGAGTAACAAAGAGGAAGGACTCTTCAGAGCCATAGAGAAAGAAAAAGAGACGTGTTCTTCATCACACAACAATCTCTACACCATAGGATTAATTAGACACTAAGAATCCTAAGGCAAGTGGTTAAACTTTCTTTGAAATTAATTGTTGTCTTCAATTAATATCATAGTAGGTGTGTAAACAAATGATTTTAGGTTGGATTAACAGAAATTAGGTTTTAAATTTATGGATGTTTCAAATCAATTTTTGGACTGTTAAGGACTTATAAATTCATATTGTGATGTTAACGAATTTATGATTTAATTAGGATAGATGTATGAATTGTAAAGAGATTGGGAGAAATCATCTTTAAATTATTCGGATTTGGGACTAAAAGTGGTTGAGAAGGAATTGATTTGAAAAAGGACTACACTAGAGAAATCTGGGTGAAAAGCTTAAGTTGAGTTTTAATGGCGGAGAACTGATTCTGAACGAAGAGAGAGAAAAGGTTGCAGGTCGTTCAAATGGCCGGTGTTCGGACGATAGTTATTGTTGTGCAAATGACACCATCAGTCATTCTAACGATGTCAATTCTCGTTCGAATAAGATGGAAAATTCGGCCACTTTCACTTCACCAAATCTGCCGAATTGTCATTGTCATTGACCTTGACAAGTTGGACTTGTCAAGGTCAATAACCATGATGATTCTGGGGGTGACGACGTTTGTTATCATGGACTTATCAAGGTCATGTCATGGTCCTTGACTTTGATAAGTTTTGTCACGGTTAAGGACCTTGACAAACCCGTGACATTTAATAAAAAATTATCACGGTTACTGACCGTGATAATTCTCGGCAGAATTGAAAAAAAATCTGTTGGGCAATATGGCCACTGCCACTACCCAGCAGTATATTTGTACTTGTTATAGCAATGTTGTACCTATTCAAATATCATATATCCAAATAAAATAGAGATAATTCAAATATACATTCAAAACAATATGCAGCACGATATAATCCAAATATAATTCAAATGTAACAACTTAAAACAATTCAATTCAAATAATATCACTACATGTCTCGGGTAAGATTAGCTCTGAGGAGGTGAGTAGGCCACACGATAAACGAATTGACGCACACAATAACATACATCGTGCCACATTATTCATGCAATCATAATGGGGAATTCTCCTTCCCGGGTATCACTTGCGTGACGAGCACCTTGGACTTGATGTATTGAAGCGAACGTCCATGAACTGGAATACCCTGGACAGTATTCGGGTCCCTCAATCCCCGCCCTATCCGTTGGCCATCAAATATGTCCAGTATAAACACGCTCGGCCAACCAAGTGTCGACATCGGTCGAACCAAGGGAGCCAAATAGGGGACTAGATCATCAAGTTTCGCACGTGTTGGCGATGAAGCATCGAGGTCCACATCCTCGTCATCCTACACCTCCTCCTCTACCACCTTCTCCTTCCCTTTCCCCTTATGGTTTTCTCCCAACGAACGCTTCATGAATGAGAACATATCTTGGACCGTCACCTCCAAATGTGACAGATTCGTGTCTTGCGAGTCGTCCGTTTGAGTCAACCCAGTGTCGCTCGTCTCCAATCCGATGATCCTAGATTTGGCCAGCTGTGAGCTCACCCCCCTTGTCCTCCTCTTGCGATCAGCGTCAAGCACTTGGATGAGTGAGTCTGTGGACAAACATGCCTTGTCGGTATCAGACTGGGACTCATGCACTTCCTTAAGCTTTTCCTGAAACGAAAAAAAGCACATAATTAGTAAAACGAGTAAATAAAAAAATTGTAACGTAATTAACAAAAATTAAACTGTCGGATTACTTACAATCGTGGACGCGATGCTCGGGGACACCCCCATATCCTTCCCCTTCTTCATCCGAATATCCACATAAGTATCGAGCCTATGTGGCCTACCCCCAGGGCCACTCCGTGTCCCCTGAAATAAAATAAAGAAAAATTTGTATCGGTCCCGCAAAGTAAAATAATGCAGAATAATATATTTCTGTAGTTATAGAAAAATTAAATCTTACAATCATCCTATGCTCCACCTCGGCGTAAGACTTTCGGTCGGAGTAGTGCACGTTTGTCTTTTTTGCCCGATTTTCCCTCCCCGATTGGCGAGATGCCAATTGTCGCTCCCCGATCTCATTGTCAATGAACTTTTGCCATTGTGCCAATGAGATCGACTCATTTGGCGAGATGGATTCATGCATTCGGATAACGGACCCTCGGGTCTTCCCAAAGTACAAGGTCCGCATATTTTTCTTTCACGCCTTGTGTTGCTCCCTCAACTGCTCCAAGACGGAATCACGTAGCTTTAGATCCAGGCTAAATTATTCCTTTCCAACAAATACAATGTTAGTTGTGAATAAATATAAATATAAATATAAATATAAATATAAAATGAAATTGAAATTGAAATTGAAATTGAAATCGAAGTCGAAATCGAAATCGAAATCGAAATTGAAATTGAAATATTCATATAAATATAAATACATTACTTGTAGTGTCACCCAAATAGCTAAGTTGAGCTCATTTGTCACCTCCCTCCATCTAGTGTACCCCCAGTCGATGATCGTCTTTACCATCTCGAGGGATCTCGCTAATAGCCCCTGTCTTGTTCTCGACAGCCATCCCCAATTTTCATATTTGGGGAGCCTAGGGGCCGAGGAGCCCTCGTCGCCTCCTCTACCACCGAGCCCAAACGACATCATCATAATCAGCATCATTATCCTCGCCTTAATACCTGAAGGAGACATTTTCTGTAAAAAAATGTTGTTATTAGTACAAAACAAAATGAATTAGAAGAAGACATGCAAATATGTACAATTACTACAAATCCAAATGAATTGTTACTGTTTAACTCCTCAATTATGAATTCCAAAACAACAACATCTAGCTCATAATATGTACAATTACTAAAAATCCAAAACATTCCCACCCCCACCCCTACTTCCCACACACACGCACACTACACAAGAGTGGAAATGATAAAGTGAAAATCAATTAAAAGCATAAAAAATGGATTGATAAAGTACAAATTGGAATATTTATTACAAATTGAAAAATTGTTACAAATTCGAGTTGTCATAAAAAACGGATTGATATTCGATGGGAGCAGCTAGAATTAATCGTACCATTGTTTTTCATCTTTTATCATTCTCACATGCTTCATATTTTCTGCATATTACAAAATTAATCATGTATAAAATAATCTATAATATTCTAAAATAATGTTAAACATTAAAATAATTTAAACTTACTTTTTTCATTCTTCGACATCTTCATGTGTGTCAAATAGATAACGAGCTACTTGTTCATGTTGTAAACTCGTTAATTTCACCCGTTTTCCATCACATGACCACCATCATTGACGAACTCATCAGGGTCATCAACGCTGGTTGTGTTAGGCATATATTCCCGAGTATATATTGAAGACTCCATGGTGATGTATTCCTCAATAATTGATCCTACAATGTATTGCGTAACCTTGACGTAATCTTTACAAACTTTCATCAATCTTTCAAACGGATACATCCACCGATATCTAATTTCACCACAAAGAAGTGCCTCATTTCATAGGTGTACCAACAAGTGAACATTTATGTCAAAGAATACTGGGGGAAAGTACTTCTCTAACACACAAATTGCTTCGGTCACCGCCAATTTTACGGCCACTATGTGTTTTCGATTGACTACCTTCTCACACAAGAGAGAGAAGTTAATACAAATTTTCATAATAGACCTCAGCAAATCCTTGTGCTTGGAGAAACATTGCTTAAACAATAGAGGAACTAATTTCATGATCACATGCCAATCGTGGGACTTACACTTATGTAAATCATGAGTAGCATAATTCACAATCCTTTGCAAGTTGGACGAAAAATTAGATGGGACCTTCAAATTATATATTGTGTCTAAAATCACCTTCCTTTCCCCACTCGTCAAAGTAAATGCACTAGGGGGAATTATTGTCCTTCCCCTATTATCTTCTTTCAACCATAGTTGTGGCTTAGGTTTCAACGATTTAAGGTCTTTTCGTGCATTTTCTCTATCATTTGAATGACTCCCCCCAAGGCAAGTGCCCACAATATGTCCAGTGAGGTTCTTCTTTGCATGCATCACATCCAATACATCGCGCACCGAGTTATTCTTCCAACAAGGCAAGTCAAATAAAATTAACCTCCTAGACCATGCCTTTCTTGTCTCAGTTTTATTCCCACTTGGGGTCTTCTTATGCTTGACATTCTTAAATTTGGGATTCTTACCTACCATACTAGGGTTACATTCCGAAGATTTACTTTCAATTTCTGAACCTGAAAGTTGTCTTGGCGATAGCCTATGTTCAACCCCGCCCGATAAAAAAATGGAACCTTTCTCAAATCTGAAACTGTAAGCCAGGTGTAAAAACTCCTATGGAAATGGTATACATCTTTTGATCTAGTGGATAGACGAAGAGATTCATTCTCCTCTCCATAAATAGGACACCCCAAATAACCATGTACTACATAACCGGATAATGTCCCATAAGCTGTAAAATCATGAATTGCCCACATCAACATAGCTTTCAGCGTAAACTCTTCTTTTCTAAAAGCGTAAAATGATTGCACACCCTCTTCCCACAACTTATTTAATTCTTCTAACAAAGGAGCCAGGTAGAATTCGATGTCATCACTTGGTGCCTTTGGCCCACGTATCAACAAAGACACCATCGAAAATTTAGGTCTCATACACTGTGAAGGGGGGAGGTTGAGTGGGGCTAGGATCACTGGCCATACACTCTAATTGGTTCTTAGATTTCCAAATGGATTGAAACCATCTTTTTATATAGCCAAATGATTGTTCCACTATTCGCGAGAAAAATCGGGATACTCATAATTCATCCTCCTCCAAGTTGTAGAATCAATAGGATGACGCATAAGATTACCCCATACGTCTTCCCTATCAAGCCAAGTCATTGCCTCCGTTGTTCATGGTACTTTGAAAAATTGCTTTAATCTAGGCCCAATGGGAAAATATTTCGACACTTTTTGAGGCACTTTTGAGCCTGTGCCTTCCTTACCGGTAGATTGGACATATCTAGGTTCATCGCATACTGGACAACGATCGAGATTTTCATACTCCTTTATGTATAGTATGCAGTCATACACATAAGCATGAATCGATTTATACTTCATTCCCAAATCTTTCAAACCGTTCTTCATAACAAGATAGATATTTGGAAGCGTATTCTCCTTGGGTAGTAAGCCCTTCACCCAATTCAGAATTCCTGTCACGCTATTGCCAAACAAATCGTACTGCATCTTCAAACTGTGCAAACCAACCATGGCATGTAAAGTTATTTCATCTTTCTCACAGCCAGAGTATAACGGTTGGCTCGCCTTAAATTTTAAACTTTGGTGGTCATCGTCAAGGTTTATCGCGATATCTTCATGAGCACTTGAAACGTGTACATCATCAGTAACCTCATTCTCCTCCACTTCATAAACTCCGTACGCATCATCAACTAAATCCTCTAACATATTATGATCTACGTCGTCCCCTTATACATCTATACTAATTGTTGAAGGTTGTTATGAAGGTTATTCGGGGACAAAAGGAACTTTCAATTCATGTGAAAACTCCAAAATTGATAAATATCTTGCATACTCCATCTTAAAAATTGTTTTTCAAATGTTTTCCACTCAAACACCTTACCACTCTTACACCTAGCACACGAAAACTCTTCATCATTATGACATCTCTTTGCGTATTTTACAAATTAATTAGCACCTCTGCAAAACACATCCCTCATTCTATTTGTCTCACCCATCCACTCTTTGTATTTCGGATATCCCATCACAGCTAACACAACTAATTACCTATTAAAGGTAAGAAGCTTATATTCATGGATTAGTGTAAACAAAACTTAGATTTATAGTATGTTTCGTTTAATTATGTCTTATTTATATTCTATTTTTAAATTACAAATTCAAATTCAATTTATAATAGAAATTCCTATTTCCTCCATCTCCTCTAAAGGGTGAGTGGTCTTATCCCATTTAAGACCGCATATTTCTGTAATATACTTAATAGCTCATGCACATTGTTACAATTTGATAAAAATTCGGCAGCATATCCCCGTAGTTCTCCAAGTACACGACGTAGATTGGCAAGTATGAGTGTTATTAAAATTGATAAATTGAAATAATAGTCACACTTTTCAATCTAGTATGCACCCAGAGAATATTAGAATACGACTACAAGATTTCCTCCAAAAGTAACAACTTTAAGCCACTAAGAATATTATTATACATAAATTATGCTGTCCCAAACTATCCAAACGGTACAATTCAAGAGATCTCATTACAGGGGTAATGACTCTCGAACGGGTCTAAGGTCTATTGAATGCATACTCATAAGAACTAGAAGGCTAGTATCTATGCGCTTTGTATGTAATTTCAAGTATATTTCATTTAATTATCATACTATATATACATTATTCGTGATACAAAGTAATTTTGAAAAAAAGTTGAAAAATCCCATTCCCATATGGACAATAATCCAGTGGTTATGCCACTTTTAAAACTAACCAACCGAACATCGATCCACTACAATCCAACTGCAATGGAAATAACAAGTGTGTATCACGTACTCCTTCTAATTCATCTGCTCAATTAATTCTTTTAATCAATTAAAGTATACAATTATTAATTTACTAATTTACAATGAGGGGCAATCCTACTTGCATATGAGAGGGGCACTAATTATTAATTACTAAAAAAATTAACAATTAATCAATATTTAATCAAAATTCTTTTACAAGGGGCACCATAATATGAGGGGCAATATATAATAAACCAATAAAAATTTAATAAAAACAAACTCACACACACATCCACACACCCCCAGCCTTGCCCCCTCACCCTCACTGCCATTGCCCACCACACACGCACACACACACACACACACACACACACATATACACCCCTTCCCCCAACCCTGCCCCCTCCCCCCCACACGCATATATACACCACACACACACATGCATATTTACACACACATATATACACACACATGCACATATACACACACATATACACAAATGGAAGAGAAATAGAGAGAGAAAACGTACCAAAATTCTAGAGAGAGAGAGAGAGTTTAGTCGCTTAGAGAGAGAGAATGGAGGAAATAGAAATTGGAGGGAAAAAAGAAGAAGGAATCGATTTTTACTGACAGAATTATCACGGACATGTCACGATCTATGGCCATGACATATTTATAGGCTTGCCATGGTCAATGACGGTGACAAGTCCGTGAGTACTTTATTTGTCACGGCCTTGTCACGGTCAATGACTGTGATAAAAAATGCGTGTTTTTTGTCACAACATGACAAGGATGGCTAGTTGAAGGGTGTCAATTTAACCATTTTGGTGTAGTGATACGTCTCCCGTGTATGATACACTTGACCCCAATCCCCACAGTTCATATGAGTATTCCCCACAGAGAACATTAGAATACGACTACATAACTTCGTCCAAAAGTAACAACTTTAAGC
Organism: Sambucus nigra; assembly: GCA_949130495.1. Classification (NCBI taxonomy): domain Eukaryota; kingdom Viridiplantae; phylum Streptophyta; class Magnoliopsida; order Dipsacales; family Adoxaceae; genus Sambucus; species Sambucus nigra. Next base: position 502,548,638 of record OX422209.1, read on the forward strand.
CACTAAGAATATTATTATACAGAAATTATGCAGTCCCAAGCTGTCCAAACGGAACAATTCAAGAGATCTCATTACAGGGGTAATGACTCTCGAACGGGTCTAAGAGCTATTGAATGCGTACGCATAAGAACTAAAAGGCTAGTATCTACGTACACTATATGTAATTTCAAGTACGTTTCATTTAATTATCATACTATATATATATTGTTCGTTATACAAAGTAATTTTAAAAAAAAGTTGAAAAATCCCACCCCCATATGGACAATAATCCAGTGGTCATGCCACTTTTAAAATTAACCAACTCAACATCGATCCACTATAATCCAACCGCAATGGCAACAACAAATGTGTATCCCGTACTCCTTCTAATTCATCTACTCAATTAATTCTTTTCATCAATTAAAGTATACAATTATTAATTTACTAATTTACAATGAGGGGCAATTCTACTTGCATATGAAAGGGGTACTAATTATTAATTTACAAAAAAAAATTAAAAACCAATCAATATTAAATCAATCAATTCTTTTACAAGGGCACTACAATATGAGAGGAAATATCTAATAAACCAATAAAAATTTAATTAAAAAAACACACACACGCACATATACACACACAGCCCCACACCCCCTTCCCCCCCTCCCCCCTTCCCCCCACTGTCGCTGCCCACCACACGCACACGCACACCCACACACATATACACATGCACATATACACACACACACACTCATATATACACACACAAACACACACACACACAAATACACCCCCCTCCCCCAACCCTGCCCCCTCCCCCCACAAATACACGCATATATACACCACACACACACACATATGCACATTTACACACACATATATACACACACGCACATATACATACACATATACATAAATGGAGGAGAAATAGAGAGAAAAAACGTACCAAAGTTGTAGAGAGAGTGTGTGTGCGGTCGCTAGAGAGAGAGAGGTAGAGATAGAGAGAGAGAGAGAGGGGGAGGGAGAGAGAGAGAAATGGATGGAATTAGAATCGGTGGGAAAAAAGAAGAGGGAGGGTTTTTTACTTACAGAATTGTCACGGACATGTTACGGTCATTGACCCTGAGAACCTTATATGATTTTCACGGTCAATGATCGTGACAAAAAATACGTATTTCTTGAGACGGTCAACCTTATATGATCCTTGCTTAGCCTATTCAGGGCGCTCGGCCTTTCTTGAGAGAGTAAATGCCCATTATAGTAGTTAGTAGATCTGAGTTACGAGGTCATGCTAAGGCGATGGAATCAGTCATTAGTTGATCTAGCATACCTAAAACTGCTCATTTCCTATCTTCCTATCAGATTTTTGAATTGGCTATGACCATAGGATGCAGAAAGAAACATTTCTCCTCTGGTGGTGGGCTTAACTATGGGCCTTGTTTAGAACGTTTGAGTTAGCTATCTCAGTTTCTTGCATAGCCTCTTGACTCTTGGCTATGTTCATCAGAATTCCTTATAAATCCCCAATACCAAAAATGGTAGAGGGACTGAAGGCATCGTAAGTGGCATGGCTACCCTCTGGATTGTCTACCATTTTTCAGTACTTAATAACAAGTGATTAAAAAATTACTAGTTGATGGAAAATAGTTAGAAAACAACACTGTCTTGTCGTTTCCCAGAGATGGCCCAATTTGTTCATGTCTAAAATTGGTTTGATGATTAGGGTGAGTCTCAGCTTAGCTAAAACCAATTAATATCAACCACAGATACAATAACAAATATATTAGCTAGGGATATATGAGAGACACAAGGAGAGATAAATGATTTTTGCATGGTTTAGCCCAGTAAGGTTCCTACATTCTCGACTACAATGTCACGAGGTATTAGAATTCAGTACAAGTCTCTCATGAACTCTCTAGGATTTTGAAATTATTTTCAAATGCCCTTAGTTGAGAGAGGTGGTGATATATTTATAGTAATATCAAGATGAAGAGGTGGAATACCGTTATACATTAGGTATTTACACCTTTACATTACAATTGGTAGTTATGTATTATTCATGTGCATGTGCATGGTGACTGTTGAGATCCTTACGCGTGTCTGTTAACATTATTGATTGTTTGTATTCTTGAGGGTGGTAGGCTAGCATGTCGACCAGAGAGATAATGACGTCGACCATTTCTAGTTGTTATCTTTGAACCCACTGAGACAATGTCACCTTTTAATTGGTCCACTTGGCCGTATTATTTTAGGTGACAATACTCATGTTATAAGAATTTTAATGGCCATAACATGAATTATCTCATCTCATACATGATTTTTTAAAACATAATAATATTACAGTCCCAAATGAAATAGATAATAAATGTCAAACATAAAGACAAATAGTTATCAAAGGTGGCCCAGATGCCAAAATAAATAATAATACATGGAAATTTAAAATGAGCAATAAATGAATTCTACAATGACCACCAAAAGTCGTACTCAACTGTTCTACATCAACGGAATGAAACCAACTATGGTTTTTCCTGCTTATGATGGCCGACTACATCCATCTGAAATGGATACATCCGAATGTGCACAAACACAACTCAAGTCAGTATTTAAAATACCGGTGTCAATAACATAATGAAACATCTATTTATTGAGAACATAACCAACTTACGCATAAAGAATAGTACACCAACCACTAGTAATTCAACGGAATAAGATAGTTAACTCCACTCACACTCCAGGACAAGGATGTAATTTCTTGTTAGTGGCAGAAGTAATTTCTTTTTCGTACTCAACTTTCTCATTTTAACCATTCACATTTAAAATAACACGTGGCAACCCATCATTTATTAAAATAAGGCCCAATCTCTTAAAGTGAAGTGGCATAAATAACAAATGGAGTCAAAGTTTCTATTTTAAGTAATTTTATAATTTTCAGAGAAATATTATAAACACATATTTTGGTAATAATTTTCTTTATCTAGTATGATATTTTTATAATTGAAAATATGACATAGTAACGTAACAAATTTATTCTCATAAACTCTAAAATTAATGCTAAACTAAACTCTTCTAAATTTCCTTTTTCACCTTAGTTCATTTCATTTTGGGCTCTTACTAGTCCAACCTATACGAATGACCCTCCCCCCCTGTGGCTTCCCATAATGATAACACCTCTCTAAATCCAAACTTTCACCAGGGCATCAGTCTGAGGTTTGATTTTTCCGCCAGATGTTTATACATTATGTTTGCTCTATAACAATGGCCCACGCCTCACATTTATGATGGGAAAATAAAGAAAAAGGCTTTAGGGTATCACAAAAATAAAATGGAAGGCCCTAGCCACTCCTAGTCTTCATATAACACATTCAGAAAATCATCATGGCGATCGATTTCACTCAAAAGTTTAAAGCCCTTAATCGATATATCGAAGAAGTAATGAAATCTAAGCATTTGCGTAGTATATTTTACTAATTAGTAGTTAAAACATCTCATACATGATTCAGTAATTATTTTATTTTATCTATTATACTTCCTTTCCGTACTTTCAGAAATTTATATGTTTGACTCTTCACAATTTAATCATTCATCTTCCATTTCATTATTGGATCATTTAAAACACATTCTTTATAAAATCTTAATTGTAGACACCCCATCCTACGACATTCCTAAGCATATCCTTAGGTCCTTAATACTCACCCATTCACCATAAACCCTAGGTCATACTCCAAGTACCAATCTAGAGACCACCGGGTGCTCCCGTGCCCATTTCAGAGCAAAGTCTCAATGGATCTTCAAAGTTATCTGAATTCCCCTTCCCACGGTCTACCTCGTGCATGAATCATCCTTAAGGTTCGAATGAACGGTATGTTTTACTATCAAAAACTGATCAGGAGGCTACCGGGTGCTCCCGAGCCCCGTTTTGACCCCAATCAACTTCCTCTTTTGAGCATAAGCTCAATGGATTTTTGAAGGGATCTAAATCCTCTTTCTAACGGTCTGTCCCGTGCACGAATAAGACTTACAGTTCGGATGAACGATCTGTTTTACCTCAAAAATTGATCCATTAGTGTTCGCACATACTTTATTTTCATATAATAACCCAAAAACAAGAAAAAGAGGGTTCACTCGTAAATTCCAAAAAGGAATTTTCTCATCACACTTTCTCACACTAAAATGTCTTTTTTCTTCATATACATATAATAAATTCCCCGGTTGGATGTATGGGTTGAACCCCATCTCATGTCTTTTTTGAACTACATGGACTTTGAAGCCCTCGGACTACATAGGCGTCTTGGGTAAATCCCTCGACTCGAGTCCTCCCACCAACATTTGTTATTATATATTCATGATATATACGTTTTATATGATTATTTGCTTATGTCCTGTTCGATATATGAAATCATTCATCCATAACGATTTGTAAATAAACAAAACTCACATCATATTTTTTAGTATTATTTTGGGAACACTCCTAAGGATTGCCTGGCTCCGCCTTTATCCATGACGCGAGTCGAGTGATTCCACCCTCCATTTATAATATGTGCATAAGCACACACATCGTAAAGTTCTACAGCAGAAGATTATCATATGCCCTTGAGAGATCGAAAGGTCACTATGGGGGCCTAACACCTTCCCATTTCATAACTTAGTCCCCGGACCTTTGAGCTACTTTGTTTCGCAAGCATCAGTATTGTCCTTGATGTCGTTCTCTTGAGGCGATAACATTTCTTTTGCGTGTTTTGTGCAAAATAGGCTGGAGACTCTATCTATACATATCACCCCGCATCAATAACAATCAAGCACCCCTATAAAGGATGCAATCCTACCCGAACACCGGAAGAGGGAAAAAGGGGAAGGAATGAGGTATCCACCTCCCGAGACCCCGACCCCCCGACATTCGGGATGGCAACATTAACTATGATCATTCAATCACATAGTTTATCATTCGATTTTATTCAACTCATTTATGATACCTATTCATTGAATACTTTTCATTATTTTCTCATTTTTTCGACACACATAAATAGTTACCATTCAGACTCTTTTCATATTCAGTCTTTTAGTATATTTTCTTCTGAATTAATAATCATACAATATGGAGTTTTGAATATTCAAGTATTCTATTTCTGTCTTTGACAATATGCAAAGCTAATAACATTTCTAGAATATTATTGTATTTATTTTCCGAATTTAAGAGATACTCGTTAATACTAAATTTTGTGAATAGTAAATATGCTATAAATTATCCAAATTTCAAATAGGAGATTTTAGCCAAAACGTTCCCACTATTATTTAAACAGTTTTTTTAAAATTATGAATAAGGACAAAATCGAAAGCCTTTGAACATTATCTACATTTCACTTCATACATATAAATGTATATATAAATATATACATACCTATATACGTTAATAAATATTTACATAAGTTAATTATATTTTGCATCTAAGTGTTAATATTTCAATTTCAACAACTTATTTCATCCAATTATGAATATATTTCGCATATTCTAAAATAAAGGAACAATTTTGACTTGCCTTGATATAATATTGAAATTGGAATGAAGATAAAAAATACTTTTGTAATAAACCAAGCTTTCATCCTTTAATAATACTCCTTTTTTGGTATTTCTTCTTTTCCTTCTTTTTTAAACCTCTAATTAATTTTTTTATTCGGTAACAACTAGAATGAAGAGAGGGCAGCCAATCTCCCTTCTACTATACAAAATTTTGTATCATCTAATCTTCTCTATTTATTAATTTCTTTTATTTTTGTAATATTTACTTCATAATTTCTTTTGACACACTCATACACCCATCCATCATCTTTTCCTTCTTTATTTCCCTTTCACACACATACCCATCATCTTCCTTTCCTTTTTATTTTTTTATCACCTACCTACTTACATATGTTCCCTCATATCTCACACTCCTTTCTCTTTTCATTAAACAAATTATTTTCATTTTATTTCACTCCCCCACATACTCATTTCATCCCCCCATCTTCTTTTATTCTCATCTTCACACACTCCCTATAAACACGCTCCTCTCTACCTATCTCTCTCTCCATCCTAAATTCGTCCCTTTCTCTTTTTTTTATAACAAATTTCATTGACGGGTTTTACAAAATCAAATTCTTATACTTAGAATTATATTCATATTATAAAATATATCTATGGCACAAAAATGACTCAATTTACATAGGTACCATGTCAAGGATAAGGTGATGCGCGCGATAAAAATGAAATCGTACATCCAAATTCATTCAAGTTTTTTTTGTCTACACACACATACACACACACACACACACACACACACACACACACACACACACACACACACATATATATATATATATATAGTTATAGTTATAGTTATATATAATTTTAATCTTAAGAAAAGTATTAAGGGTAATCGTATTGATAAAATCCAACAAAACGAAATAAATAAATTGGTGGTTCAAATTTATACTAAAAATACATGTGTGAAAATTAAGATTGTTACGTTATACACACCTTAAAAGAATCACGCCCCAATATTTTTTGATGTAGAATGTTATAAAAACAATTCATAATGCGACTCCCATATCTTATCCTCGAATTCCCAAGTGATATCATTCTCATTCTCACTCCATTGTACCTTTACTAAACAAATGTTCTTATTCTGCAATCGTTCAACATCTCGGTCTAATATCGTGATTGGGTAAATAATGTATGTAAAGTCATTATAAACTTTGAATTCAGTAAGCAAATTGACCTGAGCTAATTATTTCATATATTTCCTCAACAGTGATATATAGAACATGTTATGAATGGATGATAATGTTGGCGGCAACGCTAACTTACATGCCAATTTCCTTACTTGCCCAATAATTTCAGAACGTCCTATAAATTTAAGGGAAATCTTACCCTTTTTACCAAACTGCATGCCTCTTATAACTGGCGAGATATTTATGAACATAAAGTCCCCCTCATTCAACTCAACTACCTTGTACTTCTGATTGGCATAACTCTCATATCGACTCTGGTCAATCTTAATTCTCTATCTAATGATCCTCACTTTAGCATTTTTCACCCAAACTATCTCTAGTAATAAAGCATGTACATCCCCTACGTCTACCCAACATACTAGTGACCTACATAACCTCCCATATAATGCCTCTAAAGGCGACATACTTATTCTCGATTGATAGTTATTATTATACGCCAACTATACCAATGGTAAGCGATTCTCCCAACTACCACCAAAATCAAGTATACATGTCCTTAACATATACTCTAGAATTTGGTTTACCTACTCGGTGTGACCATTAGTCTATGGATGATAAGTAGTGCTAAGGTTCAAATTTGTACCCATAGCTCACTGAAAACTATTCTAAAATTCTGCATCAAATAAAGGATCTCGATTAGATACGATCAACACTAGTTTACCATGTAAACAGACTATGTCATGGATGTATAATTGGGTAAACATATCAGTAATCCTATGCACACTCATGGGAATGAAATGTGCTGACTTGGTAAGTCGAACAATAAAAACCGAAATAGACTCATTATCTCTCTGGGATCGCAGTAGTCCATCTATGAAATCCATAGAAATACATTATTATTTCCACATAGGTATCTCTACAGGTTGCAGCAACCCAGAAGGATTCTGATGTTTATCCTTTACTTGCTAACACATAATACAGTGAGCAACATACTCACCCACATCTCTCTTCAAATCTTCCCACCAAAATGTTTTCTTCACATCATGATACATTTTGGTTCCACTAGGATGAATGGTGTAATGGGACTGATGTGCTTTATTTAAAATCTCTTGTTTCAACGCGGTAATGTTTGGAACACAAAGTTTACCCCAAAAGTGTAAACTTCCCTCGGAGTCAACAAACCAATTTATAGGACAGTCGCCAAGTAAATCCACTACCAAGTCATTTTAGACGACTCAATAAAAATCCATTGACCCTTTACGTTTGTTTAACCTTACCTAATAAGGTTGGTTGAACAATAAAACTACTGATAAAAACTTTATCGACCTTCTAAACTGGTTGAACATTATGCGATGCAAGCACTTCCAAAGACTTCCATTCTGAAATCAACAAAGAAGCCATCACAATATTCTTTTGGCTAAGTGCGTCAGTCACTACGTTTGCCTTGTCGGATGGTAAAGTATCTCAAAATTATAGCCACTGAGAAACTCAACCCATATTTGTTGCCTTATATTCAAATCCTTCTGGGAGAATAGGTAATTTAGTCTCTTATAAATAGTATACAACTCAAATCTTGCCCCAAAAAAGTAGTGTCGCAAAACTTTTATTGCAAATACAATTTCTGCGAATTCTAAGTTGTGCATAGGATACCTCCTCTCATGAGGCCTCAACTATTAAGAGGCGTACAAAACCACTTTATGGTTTTGCATTATTATACAGCCTAAACCATTCCTAGTCACATTGGTAAATACTACCAGTGTTCCCCTTGCAAGTGGGATTATAAGAATTAGAGTTGTGGTCAACCATTGCTTTAACTCTTTAAATGCCTTCTCATAATCATTAGTCCATGTGAACTTTATATTTTTACAAGTTAACTTAGTCATTGGGGAATCATTAGTCCCAAAAAGTTTCTTACTTATCTGGGATTAGTTAGCTGTAACCATTCTTTTACTGCGAAAACTTTCTCTGGGTCTAGAATTATGCCCTCAATTGAAATCACGTGACCCAAAAATCTAACATATGGATCCCAAAAATGACACTTGCTGAATTTTACATACAATTTTTGTTCTGTGCGAGTCTTTAAAATAATTTTTAAATGGATCTTATATTTCTCCTCATTCTGAGAGTATACCAGAATATCATAAATGAAAATAATGACAAAACGGTCTAGTTAAGGTTGGAATATTCAGTTCATCAAATCGATAAAGAAAGATGGAGCATTAGTCAACCCAAATGGCATAACTAGAAATTCATACAATCCATATTGTGTACAAAATGTTATAAGAAGAATTCTCTCTTCGATTATACCCATATGTGTAATACCCCGTAATTTTAATGACTTTTAATACGTGTTATATTTTAAATTAATGAATTAATTGGATTTTATTATAAATTAATCCATAGGGTTTAAATTCGAATTTTTGGATATTAAAATGAATGTGATGTTATTGATATTGCTGTGAGTTATTAATTCAGTAATTTGAATTCTTAGTCGGACATGGTATGGGACGTGTCGGGACAAATTTGTTAGATTAAATAGGAAATTTATTTTTACATCAAACTTATAGTCATTTCGAGTGCGTCGTTGCATCCGGAAGGGTTGAAATAGTCAAAAAAGTCTATTTTGATGTTGGTTTTGAGTCTCGAGTCATTTGGAAATGAAAAGACAATCAAAAAGGCATTTTGGTCATTTTTAAAGGGGGGATGAATAGTGATTTCGGATTTTTGTCGTGTTATAAATATTTGGAGATTAGTTGTACGTAGGTTCATTCATTTCTCATACACAAAATTGAGAGGTCACCTTTTTGAGAGAGAGTGAAAGGGTGCTTGGGAGAAGAGAAGATTGCTTGGAAAGGAGGAGAACCAAGGGCTAAAGGTCACCACCAACGAAAGTTTACCAGAGAAGGGGAGAACCACCAGTGATATACAACCCCAAAGGATCAGACCTTCATTAGAGGCAAGTTATTTGATAATTACAATCTAGTTTGTATAATGTCCATGTTAGGAAAGTTATTAAAAATGAGATTTTACATGTTTGGAAGATAAAGATAGAGTTGTTAATTGATTTCTGGAAAATGGAAATATATAGGAATCAAACTCATGTTATAGGTAGATAGTAATCCACGAAATAATCATCAATTTGTTGAAGAAATTCTGAGAATCATTGGTTTATTCTTGAAGATATCATGTAGATAATTTTCTGGAAAAATTGGATAAATATTTGCTTTTAATTCAAACTCTTGATGATTCTAGGATGTTTAGATAGTTAGAAATCATTTACATATGTTGCTATATCATGTAGTAAGGATTATAAGGAATTTGGGTTGTTAATATGGAGGTCTGAATGATCAAAAGTTATGAAACCCGTAATAAAAGAATTGCAGAATCTAGGCTAATGTCTGGGCGATCGATCGATCGACCCCCTACCTTCGATCGATCGACCTCCCCAGAAATGAGGATGTCATTTCTTTTTAATTCTTTTTCTTATCCCAAACCTTTTTGTAAATCTTTGGTGATTATCAATTGGATATAATGGGACTTAGGAAAGATCAGTAAGCCCTAGATAAGAACCGAATTAATGTGATTGGGATTTAATTGATTAGAATTATGATATTTAAATTGAAAGAAATTTCGGTTGCTAGATTCATGTGTTGGATTCTAATTTATATGTATGAGGATTAAGGATAGGTCCAGAAAGGGAAATTTAATAAATCACCTGGGCAGCCTTAGGTTTACAAGAGGTTTCAATCCTAGGTGATAGAAGATGTGTTTATAAGAGATTAGAAACTATCGGTTATAACCATAATTATAGGAGAGTTTAATTCGTAGTAATTCGGGAGATAAGATGATATGGACCAGTAGGATATTTGTGATTTCTTACTGAATAAATATATTGAGGCAAAACCTATTTAAATCTTGAGTAATGAGTGAGACTCTGGAATAATTAAATTAAAGAAGTAAAGTCGTAATATTTTAATACGTAGGATTTAAAGAGATATAATGCTACATATGGGAATTTATCTTAGGGTAGTGTGATTACCTTGTTGATACTATATTTATAGGTCGATGATAATGCCTATTTGATTAATTTATGACTTATATGTATGACATACCTAGCTTAGTTGCTATGGATGGGAGGTTTGCACGTGAAGGAAATTATATCCTGATGAATCCATGGGATTTTTGATTTGTCGCTCGAGAACATAGGACTATGAAAGACTTATCGATAAGTTGATAAGTCCGCTGACTATGGGAACGTAGGTATGTGCGTGACCCGTGGGTATTAGAACTATGTTCGCCTCTAATTTTTGTGTTGATAATTGTGGTTCGAGTAATCCTTACCGAACCTTTAGTCCCCTATTCGGCGACCAACGATACTGGGACGTGATAGCAGAGTAATGTATGCACCACAGCTGTGTCTCGGGGTGCCGTATTATATATGTATATATATAATGAATTAAATGAATGTATATATTGTGGTTAGATAAATCTACTGTGGGATAATTGTAGATGACGGTGAATAGAGATAAAGAATTGAATTAAGTTAATGAATATTTATTGGAAAAGCTCAATTCATATTAATGGGAAACGTATATGAATGATTATACTACGTATGGTATGGGACATACGATGTTATGATACGGGATAGAATCATATTATGGAAACTAGTTAGGAGGAACCATTAACTAAAAGGTTAATAGGAAACGTTAAGCGTGCACTCTCGACGAGAGGTGAGAATATCAAGTGAGAGTCTGGATACTAACATGTACATAATAAATGCTTTACTGCAGTTGTTAAATACTTTCTATTTTCAAAATTATTTTTACATCGGGCTCTGAACCGTTTCCTTGCATATTCTCTTTTCTATTGTACCTTCTATATCAGGTGTCCAGCAGCAGGGACGCCAACCTTAGAGGATTATAACGAGCTATGGAGTATTGCTTAGACTCCTATCTTCATTTGATTCATAGTGTTCTTTTATTTAGGGCATGTCGCCCAAAGGAATTCAGTTATCTCCTTTCTATCTGAGTCAAGATATTCTTGTATTCGTGTCATTTTAATAAATTTATTATTGTTGGGTACTGTATTGAGAAATTATTTGGGAATGTTTATTCCAATTGCATTTAAATTCTTTTGAGTTATCTGTTCAGTTATTATTGTGGTAGAATAAAATGTGTAGTGTTATTCGTAAACTAAAAATGAATTTTGTTGAATTAAAATTTGGAAAGTTTTTAACACCAGCTTAATTGGGTATTGGGTGATTTGTAAATGTTTTCGACAGTGATGCTAAGAATGGGCCAACTGTATATTCTGTTTTAATTTGGTATGGGACTGGCCACCCGATATTTAATTAGGCGGGGTGTTACAATATGTTAATGCTCTCTTCGATTACACCCATATGTCGGTACCTAATTCTTAAGTCAAACTATGTAAAGATAGCTTCTCCCTTTAATTGATCGAGGAGAACATCAATCCTAGAAAGAGGATATTTATTCTCAATTGTCACTTTGTTCAAGTCACGGTCCTCAATACACATGCGCAATGTGCCATCCTTAATAGCCACAAAAATTACTGGTGCTCCCTGCGGTTAATTATTAGTGCGTATGCACTTATACATACCTCAAAAGGAATATTCTTATTAAATATGCTACTAGTAAAGAAAAATTATTAGACTAAAAACGTATTCTTGCCCCTTTTCCAACATCTCCTCTAATTTCTTTTTCATTTTTTCTATATCTTTAAGGTCCATGCAATAGTTATTCACTTACACGTGCACTACCTTCCGTTCCAATTGAAAACATTTGGGAGATGAATTGAATTTTGATTCCCATGAGTTGGTTGTAACTTTTCAAATAGCTAAAATGTTTATCGACGAGGAATCTTTTCTTGAATTGGTTTCCAAGATAGATTCTTCCTTTTTGTGTGCCCCTCTTCCCATACTACTTGAAAAATCTTTGGGAGGTGATTATATTTCTCTTGGATCTCAATTGTACTTACCTCACCTAGAATCCAAACCCCCATCATCCCTTTAAATTTTTTAATTGGTGATGGTTCATTTTTTTCATCTCGCACATGCCTTACGTTGTTCAAACAAAATTTTTATTTTCTGGGAGGCATCCTTTCTAGTGAGGGTACACCATTAATCCCTCAAAGTCAAATTGTATTTTCGTTGGACCCTCAAATTTTTCGACTTCTAGTCTATAACTTATTAGAATTTCAAATCGTAGGTTGTACAATAGTTAGCTTAATTTTTTTCTTTATTTTAGAGTTTTTGTTATTCTTTTTCTTATGCTTGGTTCTAACATGTTTTGTAGATTCAATGGACTCGTACTTTTCGGGAATCGCTCCATTTGGGTAATATCTTTCTTTTCCTCTCTTTATGTTGTGTTCTTGATTCGCATTGAGGACAATGCAACATTTAAGTTAGGGGTGTGGGATGTTCTTTTCGTTTATTGTTTAGATTCATTGATTCGATCACATGTTCTTTCCAAGTGTTTTTTTTAGGAAATTTAAAAAAAATAGAAAAATTTTGAAAAAGCCAAAAATATATTTTTTTAAATAAATAAAAATTGGAATTTAAAAGATTAAAAAATGTCACATTTTTTCCGTCTCAAGTTGTAAAAATCCAATGCACTAAGCCAAAATTAACCGAAGATGGAAATTGAAAGAAAATTGAAGACTTAACGAATAAGTGTGGAGATTGATCAAACCCGGTGAGATTTTGAGCCTTTCAATTTTTCATAAGTTTTAAATCAATCCGAGTTTATGATTAACTCAAAGTTCTTTTCAGTATTTTAATAAGTCGTTGATGATCTCAATCCTTTGTTTTGATCGGTTATGGGAAATGTGTGATTTGTTGTCTTAAAATTCGTGCTAAATATATATCTAAACTTAATTAATCTCGAGATGCATATATGTTAATGTGATGAGCAATTTGGCTAATGAAGTAGGCCCTCTTTATTTTAACCCAAAAATATTAGCCATAATAAAGTTGTGAAAAAATTATCCCTTTGCAACCCACTTTGAGCCTAATAAAATATTTCCCTTTCGTTTGATAACCCGAAAAACCCAAATAGCCCGAAATTGTGAAAAATTGGAAATTCATCAAGTAAGTCCAAAGTGTGTAAAAAAAATAAATAGTAAGAAAAAAAAATGAAAAATTTCTAGAAAAAGAAAGGAAAATGAGAAAATGCTCGAAAAAGCACTAATGGATTTCATAAGGACATTTTCCAATTCAGAACATTCCGTCCATTCCCATTTTTACCCTTAACAATTTTTACCCCGAAAAGTCCTAACCGAGTTCGAATGGCGAAATTAATTACTGCATGGAGAGCTAAGACATGAAAATATAATAAAAGAGATTAAAATGGTGTGATTATGAGATGATGTTTCCCGTTTCCTAATAACTGTATTCCGATGATGAGATATTTTCACCATATATTTCCTTCTTTTCAATTTTGTATGCGTGCATTTGTGTCCATTATATTTACTCTTTATATCATGCATACCGAGAGAAAACAACCACAATCCGAGTGATTCGTTTGTGAGTGCATCCGTAAGAATTTGAATCAAAAAGAATTTTCGAAAAGTAATGTAATGCTCAATCGGTGGAAATTTGATGTTTAATTTCTGGCTTTGCACACACACGCTATGGTTTGAGACATTTGAATATGAATTTATGGTGATTATTTTTCGAAAAGTTTAAATTGTAAAATTTTTAAGTATTTTGATATTTATTTGAGTCAATAAAGAATTTTGTGGGTGTATTCACTGCAAACCCTCACGAGACAAAACTCATCCTACTAGGGTAAGCTAGGGGTTTAAAGGCTTATTGCATATGCTCAATACAATCGCTTGCCTGCGAAAGTGGAATTTTATTTTAATAAAAGGAATTTCAAAAGTCAACTCATTTCTCTTACATTGTTTGGGATGCGTAAAGTTCTAAGTTAGGAGGATCGATTTTGATCGAGTGGAAAAACCGAGCATCCGTGTAAAAACGCTAGTCGTTGTTATCGACTTCCAACCGCAATACAAAAACCTAAACTTTAACTACACTCTTGCAGAGTATAGTGGCTAGTCTGGGTATCGAATCCTCTGGGAACTTGGACGAGTGAACGTGAAGACAAGGGTAAGACTGTTAACCCTAACTTGACTCTAAAAAGCAATAAAAAGATAATTGAGATGGGAAATGACTAATTAATTAAATGCACACTAAATTAAACTATTGCATTAACTATGTGAGTTAAATTAGCTAACTAAGAATGACTTAATAAGAATGAAGGGAAAACAGCGTGGGAATACAATCCCCTAATCCTTAGTAATTACTTAGAAGAATACTAAAATTATAAATTAGAAGTTTGAATGAATCCAGTCTTTATAGATCCTAACCATTACATATATGAGGTTCAATCCCGCATCATATGAAATCAAAGGGAAATATAAAGCGGTGCTAAACAATTTTACGCACATTATATTCTTAAACATCCCAAGTACCTAGGGCAAGAGAGATTAAACGACCTATAATGATTATGGAATTATCTTGCATGACTCTTTCAAAATTTTAATTTAAATTCTATTTTCTATATATGTAATTTACATTGGGATGGGTTCATGCATCCCAATCCTAAAAAACTTAGCTAGACATGATTTTATTAAATGAAAACAAAATTCTAAATGTGCAAGAAATCATAGGCATATTATGCATTGAAAATAAACTTGAATTGAGAAACAAAATTAAACTACAAGAGCAATTTAAACTTACAATATGGAAGAAATGGAAAGTAGACTTTAGAAATACTTGAATAGAAGAAGAGAATCTGAACTTGAAACTTGAATCCTGAATAGATCTTGTTCAACTTACAAACTAGGGTTTCTAAATCCTAAGAAAATATGAAATTATATGCCAAAAGGAACTCTCTCTCTTTCTCCCTTCATTACTCTAGGGCTTGGCTTTTTATAATACACAAATATGACTTTTTCAATGCCTCTCCATGTTTTACAACTAATAAAAAGGAATTATACAAGAAATTTCAAGAGTTGAAACTCTTCAGTTTCCAGAATTAATTTCAACTTTGACTTTCTTTCTCCAACTTTGACTTGCCATATCTTTTAATCCAGAGCTCCGATTTGACTGCCATTTTTTCCAGTGTTCTTATAATTTAGAGCTCTTCAACTTTCTAGTTTTCCCCACCTCCGGAATATATATATGTAAAATTATGAAAATTCCCTTTAACTCCCAATTTCTTGGTTTCTTTCACTGTTCTGAGTTCTCTTTGGCACTAAATATCTGTAAAAAACTGTAAGAAATACACCAAACTCGGGGTACTTGTTAGAAGACGTAATTAGCATTGATATGGGATAAAAACAAATCAATTACGTTGTTCGAGGTACTAAAACTACCAACTTAGGAGGATAAATTCAGAAGAATTTATGCTTAGTCAGCTGCCTTGGAGATAGGTGTTGTACTAAGTAAAAGATCAATCCCGAGCTCAACCTCTCTTCTGGGTGGAAGTTCAGGGATTTCCCGAAAGACATCCTCAAACTCATATACAATATGAACATAGCTTATATCTTTCTTCGGTACTTCTACTAAAAATAGGAAACTGCCATCATCGATTCTCCACTATCTTGGTAACTATGCATAAGGCACGAGAAATTTAGAATCTATGTGAATACTCCTCTTAGCACAATTTAAGGATATATGGTACTTTTTAAGCCAAATCATTCTAAGGATAATGGAGAACCCCTCAAACCCCAATATAATTAAATATACTAAAAGGATTTTTCTTGAGAACTTTATCTCAAAGTCTCAACATTGTACATATATTGTAACTGATCCAACTAAGGGTGTCTCAATGCATAAAGGTATGAATAAAAGGGTAAGAATAATATTCTTTTTATCAACAAATTGTCTAGATATAAAAGAATGTGAAGCACCCATATCAAATCATACTCGCAGTTTGGGATGAAAAAGAGTCATTGTAACTTGCACATTGTTTTTCTGGCATGGTTGGATAGACCTTCGTTCGAGCTGCTGGGCCTTGCCTTTGAGTGTTTTCTCCCTTGTTCCTTGGACAATACCTAGAGATATTCCCTCACTGTTGGCATCTAAAACACACTATTTTCCCCTGTTATGCAACTCTCCCTACTGGTGGTGTCTAATCTATGGTACAAGTGGGCGAGGATCAACTGGATAGATTCCATGTGCCCTAGTTACCTCGGTTACACTGACCAAAGTTGCCTCGATGGCATAGACTCCTACCTAACCTTGGCCCTATTGACCATTGGTTTTAAAATTCTCCTTGTTTCTCGATTGGAATTTTCCAATGTTGGTTGGCCTTTCCACCAATTGACCTCTTCAATCCGGGTTATAAGTATGGTACCTAGTGACACCGTTTCCAATATATTTTTTATGAGGCTGGGAACGAGTATATTTTGTTGTTTATATAACCTTACCCTTTCTACTTTCTTGATGGGAGCATTGTTGTTCCTAGTGTTACATGTTCCTCTCTTTCTGGCCATTTTCTTTAAACAATAGAGAAATAAAATTTCAGTTTGTCAAAATATAACCGTAAGCATGATTCTAACTAGCCTATTATTCAAATATCCATGGATCACCTAGAATTTTTCTCCTTCCAGTCTAGGGTAACTTAATTTCTTATAGCAAACTATCATGACCTAAATTTCTAGACAATTATATATCTGACTGAGTTAACTCCCAACTAATATTCCATTGTCCAAAATCTCGGTGTGAATATGATTTTAGACTTACGTCTCATTTTGGTAAGGGAAAAATCTAAAATGCTCATTTTATAAGAATTAAAATGGAATAACAGGAAATTCCTCATCATATACATGATTTCCAAAAGCATAATAATATTACAGCCCCAAATAAAATAGATAATAAATGCCAATCCTAAATAAAAATAATTATCAAAGGCGACCCACATCCAAAGTCCAAAATAACAATTGAAAATTGAAAATGAAATGTAAATTAATTCTACAATGACTTCCAAATTTTGCCACACCACTACACTGCATTTACGGACTGCTACCAACTATGGTTGTTCTTGCTTATGATGTTCGATTGCATCCATTTGAAATGGAGAAACCTAAGTGTTCACAAAGACAACTCGAGTTAGTATTTAAAATATTGGTGTGACTCACACAATGAAACGTCCAATTATTAAGAGCATAATCAACTTACTTATAAATAATAATATACCAATCATTAATAATTCAACAAAACTAGGCAGTTAGTTCCGCTCACATTTCGAGACAAGAATGTAGTTTCCTATTAGTGGCAGTGGTAGATTCTTTTCTGTACTCAATTTTCTCATTTTAACCATTCATATTTAAAATAACATGTGGCAACCCGACATTTATTATAACAGGGCACAATCTCTTAAAATGAAGCGGCGTAAATAACAAATGGAGTAAGAGTTTCTATTTTAAGTATTTTTGTAATTTTTGAGAAATATTTTAAACATATATTTTTGTAATAGTTTATTTTTATGTAGTACGATATTCTTGTAATTGACAATATCATATAGTAATGTAACACAATTAATTCTTCTAAACCCTATAATTAATGCTTAACCTAAGGCTCTAAAAAATTTCTTCTTTACCTTAGTGGGATACCCCGCCTAATAAAATACCGGGTGATTAGTCATATATCAAATTAAAAATAGGAGTCTCATTTGGTTCATTCTTAGCATCACTGTCGAAAACTTTTTAAAACTTCCTAACCACCTAGTATTGAAAAGGTGGTGCCAAATTTTATCTTTATTAATACAAGACAAAATAAATACGGAAATAAAATAAAACATCCAATGCTGATAGAATCCATCATCACATATAATAAAAAGTCTTGCCGAATAAACCATCGGCTAAATCCAAACCAACGTAAATAACAGATAATAATAAATTCCATACAATCTGAAAGGAGATAACTAGACAAAACTGTGAGTGACACGCTCGAAATAAATTGTCATAAATCCCTACACTAGGAATAGAAAAAGAGATGCATCTATCCAAATCCTACAACATTTGCATATGCTGCAGCTGCAAATTCCTAGAATGAAGCATCCCTGTAGCTGGACACCTAAAAGGGTTTTGAAAATATTTGATAGCAAGGGTTAGAACCTAAAACGTTTTGAAAATATTTAGCAAATGATTAACTTGCAGTAAATAAAAAATACAAGAATGCGCTTCATATTTAAGTTAGTGTCACACTCTCTCTTGAGTACATACTCGCCCCTCAACTAATGTGCACACATAGCGCTTTCTCTATAACTTCCCTACTTCTGTATCTCGTAACTATCTCTTGTTATAACTTTTCCCGACACCCTAATCTAGCCCGAGTATGTTTAAATAAATGATTTATAAGTTATCTATCGCCTTAACTTAATTCACCAATTTCCCTGAAAACCATATAACGTTCACTAGTTATATAAATAATACATTTCATTTCATGTATTTAAGTACCCGTATATAATTATTTAACCCATTACATAAGTAAAATCATATTACAACATTCACACATAAGTCGACTATATAATAGCCCATCCTCCAGAGTAATAACTCACGGGATGTGTTCTCTAAAGTGCTATCAACCCAGGCTACTCAGTCCCACCTAGAGTTCCAAGACAACTATGGTCCGTCGAATCAGAACTTTTAAACGTAATGGAGGCGGTCATATTCCCCCGAGTGTGATGACATTATCTTAATACCCCAACTCTAAAATTGGACACTATGACCTGGGGATATACTCGCCGTACTCCTCAAGCTAGGGGATTCACCCACATCGCGTAACCTCCCCCGATAGGACTAGAGTATATAATTTAAATAAATATCTAATCACTGATATTCATAAGCACACACAATATATATATATATATATATATATATATATATATATATATATATATATATATATATATATATATATATATTAAATCCCGTCTTTACTATGTACAAAATCCGTAGAACTAGCATATATATAAATCCCGAGTCTATGATCCTACTCTAATTTAATTAATTTGCACATTTTTTATTTGCCTTTATTAAATTATAATGTTTCTCATATCTTCAGGGAATCAAACATGGTTGTTGATTTTCTTTCAAATACAGGCATTCTTCTTTCCTCTCTTAAGGTTTACCAAAACATAAATGATCTTCCCAAGGCAATTAAAGATTCTATTAAGCTGGATAAGATTGGATGCTACTACATCAAATCATCTTATTTAAATTTGTAATTTTCATTTGCTTTTTCTGTGTAATGGGGTTATTTATAAAACTCCACATTTATTTTCTTTGCCTTAATGTAATGGGAGTAATTATAAACTCCCATATTTCTACCTTTATCGAGTTAACTAAATGGGCTCATCAGTTAAATCTTCAGAGTAGGGATGTCTCAGAGCTTGTAGAGCCATAAGAGAGGCTATTTCTCTTTGATTTCTAATAATATGTGTGGGGGTTCAGTTCCTCTTCCCTAAAAAAAATTATATGGCCTAACTCTAATTTAATTAATTTACCCATTAATCAATTTTATTACCTTGGTGTCACCCAACCAATATACCCGGACTCGCTCACTTGATCCGTATCTAATTATTTGGGAATTGAATTCCTCAAATTGATACATAAAATGCCCACATAAATCCTTCCTAATCCGAATTAATTTTCCCCATATTTGCTAGGAATATGAGCTTCATATTTATCTATCACTAAGTAAAGCATAGAAATTCAATTTAAAATCAATTTCCCCCTTATATATAAAACTGGGCGACCTGTCAAAAATCTGGGACCATCAATCGATCGACTCCCTGGGCTGATCTATCGATGGAGCAGGTCACCTCCTTCTTTGATTATGTTTCAGCCATTAAAGTGTGACACCCCGCCTAATAAGATACCGGGCGATCACTCCAATATTAAATTAAAACAGGAGTCTCATATGGATCATTCTTAGCATCACTGTCGAAAAATCCATTTAATTACTAATAACCTATTAGGCCGGTGTCAAAATTTTAACTTTACTACTCTTTTTACCAACAATAAAACATCCACAAGTTAATGCGTAAATGAAACTGAATGGAAAATGAAATGAAGTAAAATAACCGAACACTCGGTTCAAATTATACAACCATATCGAATGCTGTACTGAAAGAATAAATAAAAATAATTTGACCATTGGGCAGAATGTGTATACAGTACCTCCTATCTAGATTACAAGGATAGAAGCGGATATCAAAAACCTGCACGCATCCACAGTTGCTGCAGCTGACGTCTGACTCGAAAGATGTGTCATCCAGGTGTCCCTGTGTCTGGACACCTATATATACATATATAATATAGCAAGAAAGGAAAAGTAGATAAACGGGTCAGAGCCCGAGTTTTGAAAATATTTAGCAAGTGCATAAATGCCTTATTATTTTGAAAAAGGTTTTATCTCATATTTAAGTTTGGTATCGCACTCCCATGAGATACCCCTCACCTCTTCACTAATAGTGCACTCCTAGCGCATCCCTCTAAACATCCTAGTCAAGCTATCCTGCTAAACTAGTCTATCACCCAACCCACTATCAACCCTAGATAGTCCAAGCAATGTACTAAGGGATAAACTTCACTCCAGTCTCAACGCTATGCAATGTTCGTGCGTGGGGTGTATCGCAAAGCGAAATCCAAACAAGGAACCCCCCCGATACACTACTACGCGGCACGGTCGATCGTCGAGATCCGCCAGTCCCTCAGTACAGAATATATATATATATATATATATATATATATATATATATATATATATATATATATATATATATATATATATATATATATATATATATGTACATCATATAATAAATATCAATATAAGAGCACTAAGGATGAAACTTCTCCCTAGTCTCAACACACTGCCATATTCGTGCGTGGGGTGTCTCGCAAAGCGAAATCCAAACAAGGAACCCCCCCGATACACTACTATGCGGCAAGGTCGATTATCGGGATCCATTAGACCCTCGGTACTCGATTCATCCATATGTATATAATCATATTTTACCATAACCATCCGGATCTATCTCCCGGACTGAGAGTTCATATATAAAGTATTTATCAATACTTTTCATTTTCTCAAAACTTCCCATTTCCCTTTTTATACTCAGGAAATGTAAATATAAAAGCCAATTCATTATCATGAATTGCTTTACCAAATCATATACTTTTTTAAAAGCCAGTTTTATTATCATAAAAATGCTTTTCCTTTATATGTCATCCCATTTCCCTTTTTATACTCAGGAAATGTACCCAAAGCCATTTCCATTATCATGAAAATGCTTCGATCAAATCATGCTTTCACATCCCTTCTTCCATCCGGGAGTGTTACCGAAGCCAAACCTTTATCCCATTTCCCTTTTTATACTCAGGAAATGTAAATTAAAGCCAATCCATTATCATGAATTTCTTTAATAAATCTAAGACCGTCCCTTCGGGTTTCCCCACTGGACGTGCCCGTAAATGGCTATCATCTTCCAGGGCCTATATATACAAGATAACCTGGGAACCTACCAACGTCGGGAAGCGGCCATATTGCCTGCGGGAAAGTCAGGACCACACCCAGAATCCCCTAAGCAGCGCAGAAAATAAATAACCGCCCATATGGCCTAGGGACTATATCCAACCTGCTCAATAGCCAGGAAGGCTTCACCACAACGCGCGCAACTTCCCTTATGATAGCGATTTGGGGAGGTGTGTAACCATAATTTATCAATTATGAAAATCATTTGTCTTTCCATTTTGAAAATATTCATTTTTATATCTTCAAAATCATTTCCATCATATCATATATATATACTTTAATCACCTAGTATATACATATACCATATATTCCTCCTAGAATATATAACCGTCCATAATGGCCTATATCATCTAGGGATGACCATAATCCCAAAGATTCCCTCCAGGAATCACAATCATGCATTCGTATAAGCATGATACTAAACCCAAAGTATTTCTTCACTTCGATAAATAATAATTACCTTAATTATCTCTTAAGGAATTTTTTATATATTTCCAATTATACTAATTCACTCTAAGTGAATATACACATATACATATATTCCCAATTCATCAAGTCCTTTAGGACATAACCCTCCATAATACTTTAATTTGGAAGGCCCTTAAACTTTAAACTCAAAAAGGAGAAATAATCCAAATCTCCAAAATCTTGGGCTGAAAACAGGGCACCGGTCAACCGGTCCTAGACCCCCGATCGACCGCGGGCTGTTAATAAGCCTACGAAACAAAGCAGTAGGCCCTTTCTCCTTGACGCGGTCGACCGACCTTAGGGGCGCGGTCGACCGGTCACACCAGGTCTCCAAAACTAAAATCCTCAAGTCCCTTATCCAACAACCCAAATTCATTTTCGTGGTTTCTAAAATACCCCAAAAATTATCCTAAACATCTACACAATTAATTCTAGCCGTAATTTTTCCAATTCCCGATTTGATTTTCGAGTTGATGATTTCAACCTGGAGCTTCCATCTTGTAAAAATCATATCAAATCATAGAAAAATCAGAAAAATACGCAGTTGGATCCCACGCGACCGTATCGAAAAGATCTACAACTTTCATGTTTTGGACGAAAGCTAAATCAATTCTTTTCCTGGCCAAAAAGGCCCCCTAAAGTGACGGGTTACTATTCATCGTCTTCTCCGAGACGATTTCGGCCATTAAAGCTTCTCCCAAGATTTTGTCGCCTCACCCAACGTCCTACAACCTCAACCAACTAAAAATACACATATATTAAGGGTTCTAAACATCCTAGAACCCAAAACCACCAATTAATTTAGGTTAAAACCTAAGTTCCACAATTTGAAATATTATTGGGGTTTAATTGTTTTAACTTCCAAAAACCCGTTTTATCCACGATAATCCACCCCAAAACCTTTAGGGTTTGTTTATACCAAACTACGGTATGAGATATTTATGCAAAAAGATAAATAAAGCAAGTAAACACTTTCCTCGTGGATAAAATTCGACGACCTCGAGTCGAATCCGGCGGAGTTGGCCCGAGATCTCCATTTATCTCCTCTTTTCTCTCCTCCTCCCTCTCTTTTCTTTCTTTCCTTCTCTTTTCTTTCCCTCTCTCCCTCTTTATATAGGAAGAAAAGGGTTTTAACCCTTAAAACCCAAAAACGACTCGTTTTACCCAATTACGAGTTACTTTTACCTCTATAATTAGCCGAAACTCATTTTTGAAAATCGGACACTCTTTTCCGACTATCTCGGACATTCCGAGACTCATGGCGCAGTTAAAATTTTCATCCGAGGTACTTGACCGCAAATCACTATTCCAACCCAAAATAAATATATGCGGGTTTTTCAATTAAAAATATTACCTCATGTCGCTTTACTCAACGGCGACATATAATTAAAATATTTCGACCTATTTAGTCCCAAAAATAATTACAACTTCCATCGAAAACCATTAAATCCTCGAGAATCCCCAAAATCATTATTTAGGGAAATTCCTCAAATTGCCAATTTATATTTATTTATGGAATTTAATTGTCTCCAAAAGGATGGGTTGTTACATAAAGAACCTTAAGATTTTCTCCCATTTTTCCAGAAATTCCCCGAACGTCATTAACATCAACCCCTTATGATATTAGCTACTAAATACACTAGAGACCTCAAATCGTAAATCATTTTGCCTAAATTTCACGTTCTCATATTCGAGTATTTTTCTGGGTTTAAATCGGACAATTCTAATTACTATCCCAATATTAAAAATTAGTCACCAATTCCTACTGGGTTTAACATACAATTCAGAATTATAATTCTAAAACCACATAACCCAATCAATTCCACTTTTAATTTCATCAAGGTGTTTCAATCACCGAAAACCCAATTTCACATGAATACCCACCCAAAAATGAATTTTAGATTCATCCACTATAATATGAATTGATTATCAGAATTTACACATCGCATCAAGTTCACCACTTGCCTTTTGGGGTTTGTAGAGTTTGATCCGTTGAGGTAGAGAAAGGTTTGATGAAGAACACATAATTTCCCTTTTTTTTTGTCTCCAAAAAGACCCCTATTGCCTTTTCAATTGATACCTCTAGCTTTCTCTCAAACTCTTAGATTTAGTTTTGTGTTTCTGTCGTTCAACACTTCTTAGATTTAGGTTTAATACTCTAATCCTGTTTTTAGTCTAATGGGTCAAGCCCAAGTGACCCAAAACACCGTGTGGGCCCGATTATGCCTAAAAACGTCCCGAGACCCATTTACTACCCATGGGTACTCTTTTTCAATTATCTCGGCCCATCTGGACTCAATCGTGCACTCAGAATTGACATCCGAATTAATTTTTAAAAATCATTATCTCACACCCCACTTAGTCTATATCCAACCCCCGGCTGGGATAAATAAATACTACGCCGCTAATACACTTTATGATGAAATAAATTATTATTATTCAGTTTTTAATTTAATTCCCATAAATATTAACCATTTATTCTCCCAATTAATATTTATATAAAAGTTAACATAATTAATTCAATTAAATTATGACACACAAGTAATTTAAATTTATCCGAATTAATTAAATATTAAATGCATAAAAAATACGGTGTGTTACACTTATTTCATTCTACTTTGTCCTCCTACTAGTCCGACCTACACGGATGACTCCCCCATACCTCTCTGAATCCAAACTTTCACCAAGGCATCGGTCTCGGTTTAGATTTTTTCATCAGATGGTTATATGTTATGTTTGTACCACCATAATGATCCACGTCTCAAATTTATGACGGGATAATAAATTGAAAACCGAGAAAAAGGCTTTAGGGCATCACAAAAATAAAATGGAAAGCCCCACCCACTCTTAGACTTCATATAACATACATAGAAAATTATTTTGATGATCAAGTTCACTCAAGACTTTTTAAGCCTTTAACCGATATACCGAAGAAGTGGTGAATTCTAAGGATTTATTTAGGATATTTTTACTTATTATTAGTTATAATCTCATATGTGATTCGGTAATTATTTAATTTTTCTCATTATACTTCATTTTCATACTTCCATAAATTTATATATTTGACTCTTCACAATTTTGTCAATCGTCCAAATAAATCCTTCCATTTCATTTTTGGAATACTCAAAACACATGCCTTATCAAATCTCAACTATGATCATTCAATCACATAGTTTATCCTTCGGGTTCATTCAACTCATCTATGATACTCATAAATTGAATACTATTCATTATTTTCACATTTTATCAACACACATAAACTATTACCATTCAGAATATTTTCCTATTCATTCTTTTAGAAAAATTTCTTCCGAATTAATAATCATACAATATAAAGTTTTGAATATTCAAGTATTCTCT
Source organism: Sambucus nigra (assembly GCA_949130495.1). Taxonomy (NCBI): domain Eukaryota; kingdom Viridiplantae; phylum Streptophyta; class Magnoliopsida; order Dipsacales; family Adoxaceae; genus Sambucus; species Sambucus nigra. Next base: position 502,574,714 of record OX422209.1, read on the forward strand.
TTCGATCTTTAATAATATTCAAAGCTAATAAGATTTTTGGAATATTACTATATTTCTTTCATTCTCTTTCGGATTTAATAGATATTCATGAATATTAAATTTTGCGAATAGTAAACATGTTATAAATTACCCAATTTTCAAGTTCAAAATTTTAGCCAAAACATGTCAATTCTTATTTATGAATTTTTTTTAAAATTATAAACTAAAACAAAATTTAAAGCCTTATAACATTATCTACATTTCACTACATACATATAAATGTACATATAAATATATACACACCTATATATACGTATATAATTATTTACAGAATTTAAATCTATTTTACATCTAAGCATGAAGATTCAGGTTTAAACACTTTATTTCATTTAATTAAGAATATATTTAACATATTCCAAAATAAAGAAACAATTATGACTCACCTTGATCTAATAACAAAGTTGGAATGATGATGAAAAATACTTTTGAAATAATTCAAGATACCATCCTTCAATAATACTCCTACTTTTTGTATTTATTCTTCTCCTTCTTTCTTCTTCTCTTAAACCTTTAATTAATTTTTTTATTTGGTAACTAATAGAATGAAGAGAGGGCAACCAACTCTCTCATCTTATAGAAAATTTCGTATCATCTCATCCTCTCTCTTTTCTATATTATTTTTATATTTTTATATTTTTAATATTTACTATATAATTTATTCTAATACACTCATAAACCCATCCATCATATTTTTCTTTCTTGATTTCCTTTTTACCCACATATCCATCATCTTCCTTTCCTTTTAATTTTTTATTACTTAAATACTCATACATATTCCCCCACATCCCACACTCTTTTCTCTTTTTATTAAACAAATCATTCTTTATTTTATTACACTCCACCACATACTCATTTCATCTCCCCTCCCCCCCCCCCCCCAAAAAAAAAAAATCATTTTTTATTCCCATCTTCACACTACCTATACACACTTCTCTCCCTCTCTCCCCTATTTTTTTAATTTATTTTTATTCTTTTTATAAATATTATCGACAAGTCTTGAAAAAGAAAATTCTTACACTTTTAATTATATTCAACTTATAACACACACACACACACACACACACACACACACACACATACACACACACGTGTGTGTGTGTGTGTGTGTGCTCGCGCGCGCGCACACATATAACAATAACACAAGCATATATAAATATAACCCATCACAAAAGACATAAAAAAATAACTTTCCACACCGGTATCACACAAATGTGTCTAAATCAAATGTGATACATAATTAAGTGGCAAGAGCTAGAAATAAAAGAAGCATATCCTAACCACTCAAGATAGTCCAAGGAATTCTATTTGATCGCACTAATTTATTAAACTTAAATTTAGCCTCAAGTGATAAATAAAGTGAACTAAAAAGGGACAAACATACAAAATGCACACTAACCTAGAAAATATTTATGATTCTAAAATCAATAGCGTTAAACAATAAGTATGAACTAGGACTCATTGTGCGAACCCATTGATCTTCAACTTATAACACCCTAAAAAATAACATTTATAATTCTTTTTAGCTATTTTCTTTTTGAAGATATCACATTTTTATGATCAATGCTAAACTTTGGCCTTGATAAATCTTTTCTTTCCTTTTCCTCTCTTTTCTTGTAGGCTCTTATCAATGGTGCCCTTTCATACGAAGGTGATTTAAGCCCTTTATGTCCCTTTTTCATTGCACTCTCATATTTTTGAAACTAAAACAATATCACGACAATAGTTCTTACAAGCACAAATTCCCTAATAAAAAAGATATGTATATGAAAATATTTATAGGAGAACACTTCACTTAACTCATGCAACATAAGTAGTTAAAATACAAAAGAGTCTATACAAGGGTGTGTAGATGCATATACAAAGTAAATTCATTAAGCAAATCAAATTCGAACAACTCCACGGAAGCATGATTAAGAACTATCCAAAGAATTATAAACCATAATCAAATATCCAACCAAATGAAAAATATGAAAGAACTGTGATTCAAACACATAGATTTTCCACACAAGTGTGTAAAACTACTACACAAAACAAAAATATTTCTAGGTTTTTCAAAACAATTAAAAAATGACTCAATAGATAAACAAAATATTTTTGTATTTTTTAATAAGACCCAAAAAGAAGAATTAAAATACAAAGGACACAAACATAATACAACTAGAGAGAGCATATAATAAGAAAAATAGAAGCTACTGTATAAGAAACATGCCAAACAATCACCCGTATGATATAACATGGGATGAATCATATGCAAGCATGAGAGAATTAACAAATTTAACATTTAATGCCTCCAAATCAAATTTCCTAACCCACATAGGTGTAAAGTGATGACCTTGAGTTTTTTAACATTGGTGACTCTAGACTTAGACTTCTTAGGATCTTTTCTAAGATCATAACAAAAATTAGTAAGGTGACCTTTCCTACAGCAGTGTGGGCAATTGAAGACATGACGAGGAATGTTACCCTTAGGTTGACCTTTTCAAATGTCCATGGCTATGGTCGACTCTTTCAAAACATTGGTCTTGTCTTTGGCAATGAAATCATTCTCATCATCGAAGCCAATTCCAGCCTTTTAATTTTTATTTGGACAGTGCCTAAAATCTTATTCAACTTTTTGACTAAGATTCCAGATCAAATTTGATATGACTTGAGTCTTTCAATTTCTCTTATAAATCCATAATCATATGCTCATTCAAAAGACAAGATTCATAAATTTTTGGGAATCCTTCTTCAAATTTTTTAATAATCCATAAAGGTTATCTCTCTCCCCCTCAACATACTTGATCTTCTCCCTAAGAGTCTTATCACGTGTCATCAAATCCTCAATAAATTTATCATGATCATTATCTACGATACGCTTTTTCAATTTAACTTCTAACTTTAAATTCACCTTATTTAATTTCAACTACTCGATGTACAACTCACGGAAAGTAACTTGGAGTTCACTATCCTCCTTTTATTCTTCTTTTTCTTCATCACTTGATTGGGAATCACATGAACGGACTTTGGACTATTATGCACAAGATTATCTTCATCGAAAAAACACATTTCACTTAAGCCCACATGACTATCCATGAAAATGGTGAAGTTACGCTCCATGGGGGAATCAAGCTCCTCTTCTGACTCACTAAGGGTAATATTGTATTCCATAGGCTTCTTGTCATTTTTTCCTTAGATTGGTGGGACACCCATGTGCATAATTCCCCCCATGGAATTCGAAATACTTGTTTTGGTCATCTATATCCTTAGGGTTATCCCTCTTCTTCCTATCACGGTCATTGAAGTTCTTAGATTTTTTTTACCAAAACTCTTATCCTCTATAAGCTTAAGAAACTTTTTAATCATTTTAGCAAACTTAGCGGTGTCTTTGGGTTTAAATCATTATCACTATCAGAATTACACACTTCCTCTTTACAATATTTCAAAGTAATGTCCTTCTCTTTCTTTTCATCCTTTTTCTTCGGAAGACACATATTCATCTCATAAGTTGGAAGATCACCTATAAGTTCTTAAACTAGCATAATATCAACACCACCAAGATAATATAGTACCGTGACCTTGGTGTTAAACCTTTCACGCAACATCCTTAAGATTTTTCGCACCACTCTCGATTCGGGGATAGGATTACATAAGTTAAACGAGGAGTTCAAAATATCCGACAACTTAGCATAAAAATCATCAAAGGAATTATGCTCTAATATTTAAGTCCTTTTAAACTTTGTCATCTGATTTTGCAACATGGAAACCCTAAAACTGTCAATGTTCTCATGTGTGGATCTTAGAATATCACAAGCATACTTCGCACTCGAACATGTTAGAACATGTCTAAACTCTTCTGCTATAACAGTGCATAAAATAGCATCCACTCCTTTGGAATATGATGCTAAGGCATTCTTTTCGACCGTTGTCTAAAGAGAGTATGATTTCGATAAACCACCCTCAGTTGTAAGATACCACCCTTGCTCAATCGAGTTCCTAACATTCTCATCATTTTATTTTAGAAAAATCTCATATGTGGCATCTAATAGGGTTAATTTAAACCGTCAAACATGAGAGGTTGGGTAATAAAACTACTTTCACAATTGAACTCCATCTAAACAAACCCTAAATGTGCATTAGACATGGATAAAACAAGATGAGATAATATAACCTTCTCTAATACCAATTTGAAAAATGCTAATAGTCCTAGGGTTATACCAATTTTATCTTTGCACTAATTAAAACAACAAATTTGTGTGAATAAGTTACCAAATTTATCTTGCCCTAATCATGTCTCTATGTTATATAAGAAAGAAATAAAATAAATCATACCCTCAACAACATCTCTCAAAATGCCACTTCATGGGCACCAGAAATTCGCCCTTATCCAGTCCGAAAGGAATACACCGAGCATCACGCTCCCCTCTCTAAAGTCTACCAGGCCCTCTTGAGCCAAAATCTTATCAAGCCCTTGGACCCTCGTCCATTACCAAACCCACTTTCCAAAAATTTCAAACCAGATGCCCATGATGACTTTCACTAAGCTATCGAATATACCACCGACCAGTGTTTCCACCTCAGAAATATGATCTAATGTCTAATCGATCGGGGTGTCATCGCCCCACCAGCCAATCATAAACCAAACAATACCCATAATCCACTCTCGAATCATAAAAATTCCATCTTTCTATAAGAAGACCTAGAATTTTACCCATCTACCCAGATCATACCAAGTAAATCACTAATCATACCCATATACTCTCCTAAACCTCTGTAAACATGCCCATACTTTCTCCTACACCCTACCAGCTTCGTTGATCAGTCCTTAGCACTCCTTACTAGAGCATGAATCGCTGTCCACACTCGTTTTGGAGGTAAAGATATGGAATTAATAGAAGTGTTGAACCAAATCCTAGAGTTTGGGCTGAAATTACGCTCCCAGATGACCGTTGACTGACAGAGATTGAGTGTGTTTTTCATGGAAGCTTGAAAATGGGCCCGAGAGTTAGACAATTGGGTGGTACCGACCCATGAAGTAGGTTTAGATGATATGGTCTAGATCATGGTGTTTGTATTCCAACAGACCGGTGATATCTGTAGTATATCCGAGATACTCGATGCTTTGAAACTACAAGGACGTCAAGTCCCTTTGCTCTTAGATCTCCCTACCAAATGGGAGGATTTATACAAAGAAGCCATTGAAGTTGTGGAGTGTATTAACTTTTCATGGAATGATAATATCATGGTCACTCGGTAGGGGACGGATTCGATGATTCAAACAAAGAGTAGAGTCCAGATAGTCAGCATATGTGGGATGATATCATTTGAGGAGTATCTAGGAGACCCGAGATTGATGAGAAAATTGGTTTCCTATTCTTCCTCTCTTTTGTGAACCACATTACTAGATCAGAGAGGCATTACCAAGTCCCAAACCTACTACCATCAGAAATTGACAAAGTAAAGGGTGTTAGGAATCTTCTTATGCCAGAAATGACCCTCGAGGAAAGAAATATCCTCGATCAGTTGAAGAAAACCCAAGCCAATATCATTATGTGGGGACTCTTTATGTCTTCCCACTGCAACAGAATGCCTTGATCAAGCTACACACAGGACCATAGTTCTTCCTTTTACCATGCAAGAAGAAGCAGTGAATCTGGTTGGATCTCTAACCTATACTAGAATGCTCTCCTTCTCCGAAGAATAAATCCCCAAGATTAAGCCAAACCATAAATTATGCTCTCAACATCTCTGTTGAAGTCATGGGAATGACCATCCCACTTTTGTTTGTCGATAATGGATCCACTCTGAATGTCTACCCATTAAGGACCCTCAATTGTTTGGGACTGAATGTAAATGACCTTGCTCCAACCTCTACCTCGGTATGGGCCTACGATAATACCCTTCGAGAAGTGATGGTATCTATAATGCTTGCAATAGGGGCTCGCCATATAAATTCGATTATTAAATTCCAAGTTATCGATAGTCCAACCTATTTTAATCTGCTACTTGGACGATCGTGGATCTATAGCTTCAAGGGGGTGTCTTCTTCCCTTCATCAGAAACTGAAGTTCTTCTCTAACGGGAAAATCAGGCGACAAAGACAATATCGAGAATGCAAGCACCAGTAATCCAGTACTAGAGATATAGAATGGGATAAATGATAAGCTTCTGTCAGGTTTTTGGGTTGAACCACTTCTACTCCCAGCATGGGAAGATTTCAAAGATAGGGTTTGCCTAGAGTACAAACCCCATGGCAACGTCAATATAATCCAGATGTTTAAAAACATGCCCTTCATGCCCGGACTGGGGCTGGGACAACGACATCAGGGGATACTCGAACCCATTGTGTTAAAGAAATATTTTCCTCCCTGTGGCTTGGGCTATCAACCATCGACAGAATAACTCATAATGATCCGTTAGCCTCGTCTAAAGAGAAGGCTAGAAATTGCCAAGACTGTCATGAGAGATTCCTAGAATGGAAGATTCATCAGAGAGGGTGAATATTTCCTTTTCTCTGACTTTCCCGAACCGTGATACGATCATGTGGACAAGAAGATGAAACCTGAAATATAGATCTTTTTCCAAGACAGCTACTCACTCGTCGAAAGTTCCCAGTATTAAGTGTAACCACTCATTGAGAAGACCATAACTGATACCAAAGATTCTGAGTAAAGTCACTCTGAGGGTTCTTTCAATTTGTAGACACTAGGCATGACACGTTGTATGATCCACTCAAGGTCTAAATCGTCAGATCCATCCCGTCGAATTAAATTTGCTGATGCAACTTTCCTCAACTGGCATGTTTCACTAGTTTTGCCTGCTGACATTCAACCTAACCCGGATGTTTACCTCATTTCTTATTTTTATTTTGTTCCTCCTTAATCTGATGTAATTAAGAATGCCTTTGATGAGGTTCTCAATGTTGTTTTATCTATCAATGAAATAAATGAAAATTTTGCGTATCTTGATATGCCATACATTAATTGTCTTGATTATAATCAAACTCTTATTGATAATGATTTTCTAAATAAATAATTCTTAACTGATCTAAATAAGGATAATAACAAATAACATAACCTCATTTAAGTTAATGAAGATGAAACTATTACTATTAATATCGGTTCTGGTAGCCAACTGTGCAAGATTAGGATAAGGGCTACCCTTAACGAGCATAAGTGCATGCAACTCGAGGAATTACTAAAGGAATTTATGGATGTCTTTGCATGGTCCTACGATGATATATCTGGTATTAACCCTGAGATAGCTCAGCATGAGATTCCTACTCTACTTGAATGCAAATCAGTCAAGCAAAAACTACGAAAGCTTCGCACCGAATGGTCGCTCAAAGTTAAAAAGAAGTGGTCAAACACTTGAACGTGGGTTTGATTCATGTGATAGAATATACCACATGGTTAGCCAATATCGTACCCATACCAAAATTAGGAGGGAAAGTCTGCATGTGTGTCGAATACCGAGACTTATATAAGGCATCTCCAAAGGATGATTACCCGCTACCCAATATCGACATGATTGTGGATAATATGGCCAGTCACGCTCTCAAGTCATTCATTGATGGGTTTGTTAGATATAATCAGACCAAGATGCACCCAGATCATCAAGAGAAAACAACAGTTATCACCCCTTGGGGAACCTTTTATTACACCATCATGCCAGTTGGTTTCAAAACGCAGGGGCTACCTACCAAAGGGCTGCCACAACCATCTTGGATGATCTGATACACAAGGAAGTCAATGTCTATGTGGATGATACGATTATCAAGTCTAAGTCTAGGGAAGGTTATGTTCCCTCTCTTCAAAAATTCTTCGAACGGCTGCAACACTATCAGATGCGACTTAAACCACAAAAATGCATCTTTGGCATTACCAAATGAAAACTCTTGGGATTCATGGTTAGTGATAAAGGGATAGAAGTAGATCATGCCAAGCTAAAAGACATACTCGAGATGCCACCACCCCGAACGAAGAAGGAAATCTGAGGATTCCTTAGAAAATTATAGTATATTAGTCGGTTCATCATCCAGTTGACTTCCATCTATGAGCCCATCTTCAAATTACTCTGAAAGGATTCGACCAAAGTTTGAAATGAAGCTTGCCAAGAAGCTTTTAACCGAATAAAGCAATACCTAAACAAACCTCCGGTACTCATGTCATCATAGCCTAGTCTTACCCTACTCCTTTACCTAACCATAACGGATACTGCAGATAGGGATTTACTAGACCAGTACGTTAAAGAAATCCATAAAGATAGAGCCATCTACTATGCCAATCACAAGTTGGTTGGATATGAAGTTAACTAAACAGCCTTGGAAAAAGCATGTGTCACCCTTGTTTGGATTATCCAAAAGTTATGGCACTATTTTCTCGCCTTTCCCATCAAACTGGTATCCCGAATGGATCCCATTAAGTACCTACTCAAGAATCTTTCCCTTTCCAGCCGAATGGTCGATTAGTTGATGCTTTTAGTTGAATTTGATATTGAATATGTCACACAGAAAGCCATGAAAGGAAGATCCATCTATGATTACCTTGCTGACTACCCTATGAAAGAAGCTAATGTCTAGAATTCTGAGTTCCTCCTTTGTACATCTTGAGATGTCCTCCGATGGAAAATGTTCCTAGACGGTGCTGACAACAAGAAAGGGTATGACATTGGGATACTCTTAATTGCCCCTGATGACTCTCACACTCATATTTCCATCAAATTGGATTTTACCTGCACCAACAACATGACTGAATATGAGGCGTGTATGGTATGCCTCAAATTTTTCCTCAAGAAAGGAATTCGATATCTCGATATTTATGGGGATTAGTCCCTTATCATCAATCAAGTGCTCAGAAGATGAAAAGTCAAGGATAAGAAACTCTTACCCTTCCACGCACACTTAGAAGAGATAGCTTCCTAATTCCAAGAAGTCACCTTCCATTACCTGCTCCAAGAAAAGAATAACCGAGTCGATGCTCTTGGTACCTTAGCCTCCATGATTGATATGCCCGAAGGAATAATAATGGACTCTTTTCTTATCCAAAAGCAAGATAAACCAACCCACTACTACCACATTGATCTCATCACAAAAGAAGATCTCGATATTGCCAACTGATGGTACTATGATATTTGGTGCCTCCTCAAGCATGGTAGGTATCCCTAAGTCTTTGACAAGAAAGACCGAGCAACCCTCCGCCTGCCCAATATATTATCTGCGATAAAGTACTGTTCAAGAGAAGCTTCGATGGAACCCATTTATACTACATCGCAGGGGATGACATTGAAGAAATGATGCAAAAAATCCATAAAGGGGAACGCGGACCCCACAAGAACGGTCATATGCTCGGCAAGAAGATCATTCGGTAGGGTTACTACTGGACTACCATGGTTCAGGATTATATAACCTATGTTCAAAAATTCCTCAAATGCCAGCAGTTTTCTATCTTAAAACACTCTCCTCCGCGGGAATTATACAACATGAATTCTCCCTGACCGTTCTCTACATAGGGCATTGACATTATAGGGAAGGTTACACCCGAAGCATCCAATAGATACGAATTCATCCTGGTTGCCATTGACTACTTCACTAAATGGGTCAAAGTCGAGTCATACGCAGGTCTGAATGCCAAGAAAGTGGCCAAGTTCATTAAGAAAAAAAAACATATGTCAATATGGGGTCTCGCACAAGCTAGTATCAGACAACTGGTTACACTTCGAAGCAGAGGTTACAGAGGTGGTCGATGAGTATAGAATTCAAAGACACAAATATTCTCCGTACCGACCTCAAACTAATGGAGCAGTTGAAGCTACCAATAAGAATCTCAAAGCCATCATCAATAAGATGATCGAGAGTTATCGAGATTGGGCCTACAGGATCCCTTATGTACTCTGGGGATACCCCTTACTCTCTAGTCTACGGAATGTAAGCAGTCCTACCCGTAAAGCTATAAATCCCTTCGTTGCGCGTCATACTTGAAAGCAAAATCAGTAAGGAACACTGGCAATAAAGTCGTCTTGACGAGTTGTCACTTTTGGATGAAAGAAGGTTGAAAGCTCAATATCACAAATAAGGGTGCCATCATCGTATAGAGCAATCATTCAATAAGAGAGTCAAGGATCGCACAAAAGGTGACTTATCCCTCAAAGAGATAGTGTAGCCCATTTGGGGCCCCAGAGAGAAATTCAAGACCAATTGGAGCGGCCCCTACATTGTGAAGAAGATCATGTCAAGCGGCGCCATTATGATCAGTGATCTTAACGGAGAAGAAATGATTAATCCAGTCAACCTGGACCATCTTAATAAATTTTACCCCTCATTTGAAATCTCAGTGCGCTACGACTCTTCTCATCTCCCTTCTATTCTAAAAAAAAAATTCTCCATTTCCCTCTAACTCAGAACTACGTGGGCCCTGAACCTCTAAAAATCCTTTCGCTTTCAAAAATAAATTTCAAAAAAATTTCAAAACCCTCAGAGGGACATAGGCAGCTCATCTGCTTTATATGATCATGACTCCATTCTTTTTCATAAAATCCTATTATTTTCTTATCCCCGAGAACAACAATTCATTTTAACGTATACACGAACAAAAGGATTATGTATGCCTTAGCAATCGGAATAGATAATTCAAATCAAAACTCATCTAGAGGCCCAATTGGATGATCAAAAAGTTTTTTTATTTCACTCCTGAGTCTACTCCTAGCTTCCTAAAACAAAATAAAAAACAAACCCCACTGTAACCAGAATAACCCACAAATTATTCCCAAGCACCCATTATAAAAGATTCCAAAATACACTCCTCAGGGATCCTACCCACAACTTTCAGAAGAACCAGTACCATCATCACCCATAGCCTGGGGTCCCTAAAATTCTTCTGCCTGAATGGAGTTCCGCAGATGATCCATAGATTGATCATCCCAGACTAGCTTGGGGAAAACCACAACACCTCCCTCCATGGTGTCAGATATGGAGAACCACCTTTGCCTGATCTCCATAGATAGCATCTTGGCAACTAACTTTATCTACAACCAAATCATTTAGTCCCCTTAAATAAGCCAGATTCTTCGAATAGACTGGGATGGATGGGTCGATGGTCGATGATTCTCCCACAAAGAGCCAAGTCGTATGCAAATACGCTCTGTTAGATCCTCCACAGGAAAGAAGTCCAGTGTCCGCGGTGGCACAATTTATTCCTAACCAAATTGGCGTAGCAGCTGCCAGGGAAAGAAGAAAGAGGTATGTCTGAGGCTAGTTAACCGAATGTACTGGTATTCTCTGAGATCCAGAATGGGCAGCAGCCCCCCCCCCCCCCCCCCCAAGGCATTGACTAACGTAAGCCTTGATCCTCGTGCTCTAGAAACCAGTTCTCCCAACTCTCAATATCCAGGACTAAACTAATAAAATAACGTGAGAACAATTTTAGCACCACCGGCAAAGGATATTCTGGTGGGGCCGCCATATGGAATCTCTTTGACAGCCACATGAATAGCATTACAGGGCTACCCCTCAGAAAGTCAGAATGACCTTCTCTCTAGGCATTCAGACCATTTAAAGTCTCCGCCAGTATCACCGTCGTAGGATTGCAACGGTATGAAATCCAAGAAACAATATCTGCAAATTGAGGGTCCACTAGCATTTCCACAGTTACTAACAACAATTTTTAAACTAGGCCCGAAATGACGGCTCTAGCATAGCCAGCATCGCCAACATTCTGCAAATGTATAGACCGCAGAATCGCTTGAAGAAATCATTCCTCCCATGACCAATGACCTAGCTGCCAAAGGTGAAACGTGGAGATGTCCTGCCAATAGCTCCCTAAGGGATCAGGAAAACTCAATTATAACCACTGTAATGCTGGGATTTATCCCCAACAAGGAAGAAAACTCTTCATAGGTCGGACAGATTTTTTCCAACCCGAAGCTAAAGATATGGTCTTCAGGGTACCAGAACTCAACTACCTCCATTAGCATATTCCACTCTATGGGTCAGTTGTGCCACAAAGAGACTCACCGCATGTTGAAAGCGTCATAGTCATTGTTGTAGGAGCACATCACTTCCAAGGTTTTAAGGTAGTTTGCAAACTCAACACTACTAGGGAGAGACATAGCACAAAATAAGAACATAGTGAGCATATAAGAATGTAAACAAGAAGGAATGTGGAAGTGTGAAGGAAAAGTTCCATTCACACCCCTTTATAATTGAAACCTCTAAAACAAAGACAAGAAACCCTACAAAAACCGAAGGAAAACTTACCCGACGTGGGTTGATTAAACTGGACTGATATGTCGATAGGGAGTGGCAATTCGGGTTAGTCGTGTCATTTTCGAGTCGAGTTGATTTTTATATTAGTATAAGTTTTGGGTATGCCTAAATCTATACAAGCTAATCGGGTCATTTCGGGTTATTACCGTAAATGGGTTATCGGGTCAAAAATTTCCAGCTCTAGACAGGGTCATGCCGATCGGCAACCCCCTATTTTTGAGAAAATTCTCTTTTTTCCTTTTTTGTCAAAACAAAAAATTCAATAATATAATTTTTATTTTGAGGGAATTTCAAATTTCCTTATCCTTATGTTTTTGCTTATCCCATTTTAAAATAAAATATTTCTCCAATTATTTTTAATTATTTTTATGGTCTCAGCGGCAAAGTAACAAGAGCATGTGCATTAGTCACTAAAAACAAAAAATAACAAAAACTTTAATTTTTTGCATAGATTTTTGTTGTATTACATTAGTTTTGCAGGAAAAATAAGGAAATACAACGGGACTGAGCCCGAACCCACCCACTTTTTTTCTCTCTCACTCACTCTTCACCTACAATCTCTATCGCTCTCTCTATTCTCCTTCTTTTTCTCTTTCTCTAGGAGACTTCTTACCCATGGAACGCTCTCTTCCCTCTGCGAAAAGACGACATGCCTCCACTGCCCAAACCCTACCCTTTCTTAAACAAGGCAGACAGCACCAAACAAGAAGGAACCAGAATAGCTTCCCAAATATGAGTGGTCGTCGAAGATATCCAATCCCTAATATCCTTCAGCCAGGTGGTGGAAACCCATATATGCTGCAAAAGAAAATCAAAAAGAGCAAATCAGTCAGTCTGAGGCAAAAGAAGATCTCAAGAAATCAAAAAGACAAAGAGATGAAAAGTATACCTCAGGTCGAAGGAACTCCTCTGTCAAGCCCAACTCCTCTGAATCCATCACATTAGGACGGTGCAACATATGCACCGACCCTCCGTTAGCTCACCGGATATTGTAAGTAGGAGCAGCCAGCCTAACGAAAGGAACCTCCCAAGTCATCACCGCCACTGATATCGATGCACTGCCTGCACTGAGGGAAGATCCCATCAACCAACTCGAGCCAGCACGGGGGAGAGGCATCACGTCATAGATGTTGGGTGGAATCAACCAGCTTGACACAAAGTCCATATAGTCATACATCACCGTCGTGTCGATATATGACGAGTAAGGATCACCCATCATCACCGCTACCCGTGCATCTTTCGATATTTCCCACACTCACCTCATGTATACCGAGGGCCTCGTCGGTGGCACTGTAACCTCATCCTTCAGAATGTGTCGAATTACTCTCTCCCCGAGGTACCAAGAGTGGCCAAACTTGTGCGCCAATAAAATACGCATCTGCACATTTCCCCTAGTCAACCCCGCGCGTTGTATGGATGCCCCCAGGGATAGAGGGTCACCTGCAAATTCACCAGCAAGTGAAAGATCAATATTATGAAAAGATCATCAAAGGAAAGATAGCCTCAAGAAGAAAATAAAGACTGATTAACTCATTCGTCATTCCATTCAAGACCTGATGCACCGCCTCCAGAGAGAGGGAGTTCTTCGACTGTCGATTGGACTTCCCACCTGTACATCCGACAGAAGTCCCCAATAGACTCGTCCTTCAAAGTTATCAATTGGGTGTTAAGCCCAATCACCTCATATAACCATATCCTTAAAGGACAAAGGTCATCAATTAAGAAATCAAGAATAAAATGCACTAAGGAAAATGCAAAAAATAAAGGAAAATACGAAAAATAAAGAATACCTCAAGAAGATACATAGCCCCAGTAAAAGTTTATCAGCAGCACCGTCTGAACGCATCAAGAGAATTATAAGAATTATAAAGGGTCGCCAAGGTCAGGATCCCCCAATCATAAAGAGGGATGTTCGAAAACACCCTCGAAAATGGAAAAAACCACAAGTGGACTACGTCGCCACCAAGAAACCGCCCAACCCCAACAAAATAAACAAATGGGCCATATGTCATACCTGTCGCTCATCAATCCTCCTCCTCGGTAATAACTCTCTCAAAATATACAAATGAAGAGAGTACTCATAGACTCCCCTCTCCACATCACCCAACACCGTCGTCACCGCCTCCGTCGTCACCCTCAGAGTCCTATCCACCTCAATCTGCACCCAATCACAATCCAGCCCCAACACCTGCTGCACATCTATAGGAGTCACCGTCATCTTCACAAAGATAAAATGAAAGGTGTGAATGGTGTCCCGCCATCTCTCCCACAGAGCACAAAGAATAGTTATAGAACGAGACGTCTCATCCAAAGTAGACGCCAGTCTCCCAAAATCGGATGATGACACCGTTCAACGCACCACAGATAAAAGGTACTCCCAAACATCCCTAAGCCTCATTGTCTCTCGGGCACACATAGTCGACGTAGAAACATCAGACTGTCAAAACCAAAAAGCAAAAACCCTTGTCAAAATTTAAGAAATAAGGAAATATCGCCAAGAAAAAAAGAGAAAGGAAGACCAAAAGTCATCAATACTTACATAATCGCCAGGGTTCACCACCCTAGAGGAGAGGTGATGCGTGGGCTCACACAAGAGATTCTGATTATTCACCACTGGCTCGAATGAGTCAAAATAGTTTTCGCTGCCCAAAGCAAAGGGCACCTAAGCCCTCCATTTCAAGCCTGCCCAATCGTCGATATCGAGCCACACTATGTGTGTTACGCTACTTGAGAACTCAACCATCTTTTGACTTTGGAACATTAGAACAATTTGCAAAAGGCAGGTCATAAAGTTGTGAAAAATGAGGAGAACACTCCCCTTTTTTATAGGAAGCCAAGGGGCATACCGATCGGCATCTCCCTGCCACCCATTGATCGGCACTACCCCTCCACCTACTAGAGGTACCCCAAAAGACCATGCCACTACCGTTTGTCACCTTTACAACCATGTCAGTTGGCAACCCCTTTAAAATTTCATACAAAAGTCCCTAAAAAATCCCAGGAAATCAGGAAAAATCCTCGAAAAATTCCTAATTTTGCCAATTGGATTTTATAACCTTTTTCACCAAGAAAAATATTTTTACAGCACTCATTTCCCCGGTGGAACTCTTACCTCCCTAGCGGAATTCCCAAAAATAATTTGATATTCTCCCCAGCAACGTCTCCAAAGGACACCACAAAAATCAAGAAATTCCCCAGCCGAGAAATCACATCCAACCATAGGATCATTCTCTCTTCCCCAGCGAAACCTAAAATCACATCCAACTATTAATCCCCAGTGGAACTACAAGACACACATCCTAGTGGAGTCTCCAAATTTCCCCATAAGGAAGTTACAACCTTAGCACTCAGAATTGGTTTTGACCCCCAATAGTGGTCACCTCTTTCAGGTCAGAATTGACTTAGGCCATAAGGTAGTCACCTCTTTTAGGTCAGAATTGACCTCGACCCTCGGTCGTCACCTCTTTTAGGTCGGAATTGACCTTAGCTCTGGGTCATCACCTCTTTTAGGTTAAAACTGGCCTCTGCCCTAGGTCGTTACCTCTTGTAGGTCAGAATTAACCTGGGCCCTTGGTCGTCACCTCTTTTAGGTCAGAATTGACCTCGGTCCCAAGTTGTCACATCTTTCAAGATAGAATTGACCTCAGTCCTCATTAGTCACCTATTTTAAGTCAGAATTGACCTCGGCCCTAGTTCGTTGCCTTTTTTAATCCATAATTAACCTCGGCCCTCGGTCGTCACCTCTTTTAGGTCAGAATTGACCTTGACCACGGGTCGTCACCTCTTTTAGGTCAAAATTGACCTCGACTAGCCCTCGATCGTCACCTCTTTTAGGTTATAATTGACCTCGGTCCTCGATCATCACCTCTTTTAGGTTAGAATTGACCTCGGCCCCCGATCGTCACTTATTTTTAGTTCAAAATTGACCTCGACCCTCGGTCGTCATCTCTTTTAGATCAAAATTGACCTAGGCTTCAGGTCGTTACCTCTTTTAGGTCATAATTGACCTCGACCCTCAGTTGTTATCTATTTTAGGTCAGAATTGACCTCGGCCCTGGGTCGTCACCTCTTTGACGTCAGAATTGACCTCGGCCTTGGATCATCATCATATTTAGGTCATAAGTGACCTCGACCCTCGATCGTCATCTCTTTTAGATCAGAATTGACCTCGGCCCTCGATCTTCACCTCTTTTAGGTCAAAATTGACCTCAGACCTGGATCATCACCTTATTTAGGTCATAATTGACCTTGGCCCCAGGTCTTCACCTCTTTTAGGTCAGAATTGACCTTGGCCTCGGGATGTCACCTCTTTCAGGTTAGAATTAACCTCGGTCCTCGATCGTCACCTCTTTCAGGTCAGAATTGACATTGACCCTCGGTTGTCACCTCTTCTAGGTTAGGATTGACCCCAACCCTCGGTATTCACTTTTTTATGCCCTCAAAGTTGACCTCGGCCCGCAGGAATGGCCATCCCTAGAATTCCCTTAGGTCCGCAGAATTGACCTCTTTCTAAAACATCATATGGAATTTTTTTGACGGCTTTCACTTGTTCCAAGATCACCCGTATAGGGCTCTATTGAAACTGTAAGAACAATTTGTCCATCTTTATGTATATGTTATGTCATAAGCCGTTACAAGATTGATGGTTGAAAAGATCACATCGTCATCAATGAAATCCGAAGATCAAAAGAAGAAGGAATTTGGGAATCAGACCTGGCCGGACTGATCCGATTCAGAAAAAGAACCGATCCGGCTTATCGGACCGATCCGACCAACTACCGGACCGATCCGCTTTGTCAGACTCCAGTAGCCACCGGATCCATAGCAAACCGATGAAGCCTAAAGGACCGGACCGATCCGATGCCAACCAGATGGATCCTGTTTCAGAAAAAGAACCGATCCGAGTTAACCGGACCGATCCGCCTAAATGACCGGACCGATCCGACGAGGATAAACTCTGCCAGATCGTGGCCAGATTTTCTAGGGCAAAGAGTTCCTTATTTAATCCACGATCAGAGATTGTTATTGATAAGACTTTCCCATGATTTTCAGAGCATATCAACCCTAAAGTCTTCACCTATTGAGTCCTATGATTCTAGGTTTTTAGATTCACACATCTTCAATATCTATGTGAATCAAGTTTGGTAACCCAAGAACACCATTGCTGTTGTTCAACCCTTTGTGAAGTGGACCGCTTCTTCCTCTTCATTGCAGCCCTACTTGACAGGGATAATTCCAGCCGCCAACCCTACTGGAAAGGGATATTCCAGCCGCGACTACAGAATCCGATACCTGCGGGTAATTCTTAGTCAAAAACTTGTATTTCAGTGTAATCCGATTGTAAGCCGTTTCTCTTACAAATTATAGTGATATACAAATGGTTTTGCCCCTATGGGGGATTTTTCCTTAACTTTGTGTGTTGAATAATTCTTGCATGATTTCATATTGTTTCAATCACACCTAGTTGCATGCTTAGGGTTAATTTGGGTTAAAAAGGGTATTTATTATATTATTTCTTAATTGAACGCAAGCGCCAACTCTTTCAAATTGGTATCAGAGCAGGTTACGCCATTTTATCGCGTATTCCTTACTTCCGCAAAATTTATCTAAAGATATCAATTTTTTTTATTGATTTTTGAAAAGAGCGTGTTCAAATGGAGAAGTCATATTATAAAATGCCTATTTTTGACGGGTCAAATTATTCTTATTGGAAAGCCCGTATGAGGTCGGCTTTAAAAGCCATTGATGAACGTGTCTGAATTTTAGTTGAACGAGGGTGGACTCCTCCCACTGTGACTGTTGATAATGTGACCAACTTGAAACCTGACATTTCTTGGACTGATGATGAATTTAAATGGTCATCTTTTAATTCTAAGGGTCTAAGTGCTATCTCTGGGTCTGTCACACCTGATGAGTTCAAACGCATAATGATGTGTACCACGTCAAAAGAAGCATGGGATGTTTTGCAACTTACCCATGAAGGAAAAAATGCTGTTAACGAGTCAAAATTGCAAAATTTAACAACTCAATTTGAAACCATCACCATGCATGAACATGAATGTTTTGATGAATTTTATGCTAGGCTGTCTGACATTGTTAATACTAGCTATAATCTTGGTGAACATATTCCAAATGCCAGAGTTGTTAAAAAGATTCTTCATTCCCTTCCTAAGCGTTTTATACCTAAAGTCACTGTGCTAAATTCCTTGGGTAATTTAAATACACTAAAATTGGAAGAACTGGTAGGGGATTTACAAACTTATGAAATAGACATGTTTCCTAAATCTGCCAAGCCAAAAGATAAGGGAATTGCCCTTAAAGCCCAAGAGAGAAAAAGTGAGGGGTCGGCAAGAAAGAGAGTTGAGTCATCTAGAAAGATAGAAACTTCTGATTCTGAATGTGAGTTTGACATAGATGATTTGGCCTTATTTGCTAAAAACTTCAAGAAAATTCTGAAATTTAAGAAAAATGGGAATTTCAAAGATAAAAAGAATTTTCAGAAAAATAAGTTTGAAAAGAAAGATTTCAAAGAACCCCCTAAAGACAGTGAGAGGTGTTTTGAGTGCGACGGTAAGGGACACAGAGCGTTTGAGTGTGCCACTCGTCTGAATAGGGAAAAGGGTAAAGCTGTCCTAAATGCTACCCTTAGTGATGACAGTGAGGTCGAGTCGGTGGACTCGGGAGATGAGTCACCGCATGAGCGTAACTTCACCGCGTTCATGGCTAGTCATGTGAGTACTCCTAGTGCATCTCACGACGATGAGGATGCTACTTCACAGGGACACCTCGACAGCGAGAGCGAAGAGAGTGAGGGAGAGGAGGAAGGTAGTGAGGACGAGAGTAACCTTCAACGCGCCTACGCCAAGTTATATAATGAGTCTTTCAAAACTAAAAAACGTAACAAGGCGTTAGTTCTTAGAATCACCGCGTTAGAAGAAGAGTTAGAAGAGACGAGAGAGAGAGAGTCCTCCACCTGCACCGCCATGAGAGAGAGAGAGTCTACCTGGGTTAGTAAAGAGAATTTGCTTAGAGAGAGAGAGAGCAGTTTTGAGAAAGAGAAAGCGGACTTGACTAAACAAGTGGCTAGTCTTACGAGTGAGCTCCATTCCTCCCTGGAGACTCGGAAGAAACTTGAAGCACTTGTTGCCCAGCTTACTCATAACCTTGAGAGAGCTCGGAAAGTCAAGGTACAAATCGAGGACAGATCTGGGAAGATGGGAAAGATGCTCCTCGGTCCCGCTTTAGGTTTTGGTGACAGGCAAGGAATAGGTTTTGATGGTGCCTCCACGTCCCAAATTCCACCCGGACCAATTCCTGAGTTTACTACGACTCCTTATGGCTGTCATCAAAAACCAAGAAGGAGAGTTCGACCAAGAAAAGCAAACCAAGGTCCTCCTAATAATGTGCCTTTTTGCTCCCATTGTAAAAGAAATGGACACCTTAGGGATGATTGCTATAAGTTGGGTCGGACACGACGTACGTTTGCTCCACCACATCAGACTGATGAGTTTGCCAGTCTGAGAGAGCGTGTTGAGTTTCTAGCCGCTACATCACAGAGTTTGATGGAGGAATTCCGACGGATGACCTTACCATCAATGAATGCTCCCCGCATTCTGGCTAAAACCAACAACAACAAGGGAATACAAAAAGGTATCTACGCTTGGGTTCCTAAGAAAGAGAAAAAGGCCCTTGTTGTCCATGTCGCTCTCAAAGCCCATAATACCTCACAGTGGTATTTTGATAGTGGATGCTCCAGACACATGACAGGTGATGCCTCATATTTTACCCATCTTGAGGATTATAATGATGGGAGAGTCACCTTTGGAGATGGTAGCAAATCTAGCATAGTTGGACGAGGTACAGTAGAGTTAACAGGATTTCCAAAGCTAGAGAACGTGCTGTACGTCAAAGGTTTGAAAGCAAACCTTCTTAGCATCAGCCAGTTGTGCGACGATGACTTTACAGTGAAGTTTGACCGGAAAGCTTGTAAGGTCTATAATCAAGCGGGTAAACTTTTAGTGCAAGGGGTGAGGACAGAGGATAACTGCTATGGGACTGAGCCCAAATCCTCACTTGTCTGCAACAGCGCCACGATCACTCCTATGGATCTGTGGCACCAACGTCTAGGTCATATGAACGTTAGAGACTTATCTCGTTTAGTCAAAAAGGACCTAGTACGTGGCTTACCATCTCTTGGAAAGCCAACTTCCATGATTTGTGGACCCTGTCAGTTGGGAAAACAAATCCGTAGCCCTCATAGGAAGTTGAATTCCATTACCACCTCCCGTGATCTTGAGTTGATTCACATGGATCTTATGGGTCCTACTCGCACGGAGAGTCTAGGTGGTAAGAGATACATTCTCGTGATGGTAGACGATTTCTCTAGATACTCTATTGTAGGTTTTCTAAGAGAGAAATCTGATGCTGTAGAATTTTTAACGACCAAGTGCCGTGTCCTGCAAAATCAACACGGGGTCACTATTAACAGAATACGTAGTGACAACGGCACTGAATTTAAGGAAGCAAAGGTGGATTTGTACTGTGATAGCCTTGGGATCAAACATGAGTTTTCTCCTGTAAGAACTCCTCAGCAAAATGGGATTGTTGAGAGAAAGAATAGAACAATCCAAGAGATGGCTAGATCTATGCTTCTAGGTCGTAAAGTTTCTAGGAGATTTTGGGCAGAGGCAGTGTCTACTGCATGCCACACGGTGAATAGGGTCTATTTGCGTTCACACACACTTAAGACGCCTTATGAATTGTGGACAGGCAAGAAACCCAACTTGGCATATTTCCGTGTTTTTGGGAGTAAATGCTACATCCTACGGGATAGAGAGCAATTAGGAAAGTTTGACTCCCAGAGCGACGAGGGAATATTGGTAGGATATTCATCGAACAGTAGAGCGCACCGGGTTTTTAACCTGAAGAGCTCTAAGGTTATGGAATCAATAAACGTTACCGTGCAAGATGACGAACCTTCGACGGTTATTGATCCTAACCTTCTGTGTGAGGATGAGGATTGTTCTGACAGTGATTTACCTGTTCCTCTCTCACACTCTATGGACCCTATTCCTGTGTTAGGGGACACACCTGCTTGGGTTCGCAAGAGTCATGATCCTTCAGCCATTGTTGGTGATCCCACTCTAGGGGTCAAGACTCGTGCTCAGCTAGAGAACGTTGTTAGCCATCTTTGCTACACGTCCAAAGTCGAGCCCAAGAACCATAAAGAAGCACTCAAGGATGAACACTGGATATCTGCTATGCAGGATGAGTTGCTTCAGTTTAAAAAGAATAATGTCTGGAAATTAGTCCCCCGACCTAGTGAGACTAATGTGATAGGTACCCGGTGGATTTTCAAGAACAAAATGGATGAATATGGTACCATAATCAGAAATAAGGCTAGGTTGGTCGCTCAAGGCTACACACAGATAGAGGGTGTAGACTTTGGGGAGACATTTGCTCCTGTTGCGAGGCTTGAGTCCGTCCGTTTACTACTCGCCATCGCATGTCATCTGCACTTCAAGTTATATCAGATGGATGTCAAGAGTGCCTTTCTGAATGGCATTCTACAGGAAGAGGTTTATGTGGAACAACCAAAAGGGTTTGAAGACCCTAAGCACCCTGATCACGTCTACTATCTGAGGAAAGCCTTGTATGGTTTGAAGCAAGCACCCCGTGCTTGGTACGAGAGGCTTACTTCCTATCTCTTAGCCCGTGGCTTCAAGAGAGGGGGAGTTGATATGACGTTGTTCGTCAGGAGAGATGACGGTGCTATCTTGGTTGCCCAAGTCTATGTGGACGACATAGTCTTTGGATCCACATGCTCCCAGCATGCTCATCACTTTGAGGAGGAGATGAAAAGTGAGTTTGAGATGAGCATGGTTGGTGAGCTTACATTCTTCCTTGGTCTCCAGGTTCGTCAGCTAGAGGATGGGATGTTCATCTCCCAATCCAAGTATGCTAGAGACCTAGTGAAGAAATTTGGTTTAGACTCCACTAAGCATGCACGTACACCTCTGAGTACCACTACCAAGCTTAGTAAGGACACTACAGGCAAGGACGTAGAGCAAACCTTATATCGGAGTATGATAGGTAGTCTTCTCTACTTGACTGCCAGTCGTCCCGACATAGCCTTTAGTATGGGAGTCTGTGCGCGATATCAGGCATCCCCAAAAGAGTCACATTTACTTGCTCTAAAATGTATTATTAAATACATGAGTGGGACTCTCTCTTATGGGATTTGGTATTCCTTTGATACCGATGACCGTTTGTCCGCCTATTCGGATGCCGATTGGGCTGGGGATGTAGATGGATGTAGGAGCACTTCTGGTGGGTGTTTCTATTTTGGTTCTGCTCTTGTCTCCTGGTTGAGCAAGAAGCATAATTCCATCTCTTTGTCCACTGCGGAGGCTGAGTACATAGCCGCCGAGAGTTGTTGCACACAACTCTTGTGGATGAAGCAAATGTTGGAGGATTATGGGATTTCACAGGACCATGACCATTTCCTGTGATAACACGAGCGCGATACACATATCCCGCAATCCTGTCCAATATTCGCGCACAAAGCACATCAGGTTACGCGAACACTTTATACGTCAATTAGTTAAGGAGAAGGTCGTAACCCAGAGTTTTGTTCCTACCGACCGTCAGTTAGCCGATATTTTCACTAAACCTTTAGATGCCCTTAGATTTGAGAGTCTTAGGAAGTCTTTGGGGATTTGCACAATTGACTGAGGGGTTGGTCTATGTCTAGAATAGGATGCTTCTTCATGTTCATATCATATGCTTCCTATTGCTAGTCTGTTTTATATGTACCATAGATTTGTTGTACAGCTTTTATGTATTTTTTATTATTCTTTGAAAAATACAAAAAGATTCTCTTTTTAGAAAATTTTTAGAAAAACACAAAAAGATTTTATTTTGATAAAATTCAAAAAGAGATTTGCCTTTTATGGATGAGCATTTAAGATAGCCAAGTCACAACTTCATTCCATCTATTCATGTGACTGTTTGATAGAGATTTGAGAGGCTACATCATTTCATCCATGTGCTTTACATTGATTGGAGTCCTTGAGATGTAATTAGTGATATTTTCCTACATGCTTGACTCCTATATCCTTTACTGCACACATGCACGGCTGTATTTGTCTATTGCACTTGTCAATCTCATGTTGGCTTGAGTGTTTCCATCTCAATCCTGTCGATACAATGTATAAAATGCGATAAAACTTGACAAGATTGGATTGCATGTAAAAATCGTTTTGGTGAGACTGTGTGTATATTTTCATAACGGGGAGGGGCTGCGAAAGTTGATTCTTATCCTTTGCGCAAAAGCCACTGCTAAAAAGGACCTAAAAAATGGAGGAATTTTAATATCCGAGGTCCTAAGAGGTAAAAAGAGCCCGAAAAAATTGATAAGGCAATAAAAAGCAATTCATGCCAAATATGGGCCATTTAGGTTTCACCCAATTCTCCAAAG
The DNA here is from genome assembly GCA_949130495.1 of Sambucus nigra. NCBI lineage: Eukaryota > Viridiplantae > Streptophyta > Magnoliopsida > Dipsacales > Adoxaceae > Sambucus > Sambucus nigra. The sequence continues at coordinate 502,598,473 of OX422209.1, forward strand.
TTTGAGAATTTAGTATTCCTCTATTCAAAATATAAATCTGAGGGAGTTTGGTTGGAGATTGAAAAATGGGTTTGCACTTCCTTGAAAGTCCTGAAAAAGCATGAAAATCATTTTGGACGTTATTGGTGTAGAAATCACTTTGAACTTTGATTTGTAGATTTGATATAGTCAATGTCGTATATTTCCAATCTTTTACACCAAAGGAAGCATTTGAGTTCATTCGTTAGGAATATCCAATATTCATCGTGCACATATGTCATGCTTGTATGCTTTGATTTTCCTATCGAATTTTGATCACACCCATTCTTTTACGCTATCACCGACTTGGTTGTTTTATGTTCATTCATGGTGTGATTTTATGCCTTGTGTCACCCCGGTACTTGATTGCTTGATTTATTTCTCTCATTTGTCTATTTGGGGACATCATAAAAAGGGGGAGAATGAATAATGAATTATCTGATTATGGGGGAGTTTTGAAATTGATATATATGTTTTTGTTTATCTCATTTCAAACTCGATACGTCACTTGGTATTTGCTTTATCTCATGTGTGTAGGTACATCCTTGATAATCCCATGATACACACCCTGATGAGAGAAGCGTGAAGATTCCTAAAGAATTGAAGAACAAACGATGCAGCCTTAGTCATATGTACCTCTTTCAGTTTTGGGTTATGGAAGGGTAGATTTGTATAGGCATTGTTCATACTTGATAATTCGGATTTTTTATGTTTGTTCCGGCATAGACATAGGGGGAGATTTGTAAGGACAATTTGTCCATCTTTATGTATATGTTATGTCATAAGCCGTTACAAGATTGATGGTTGAAAAGATCACATCATCATCAACGAAATCCGAAGATCAAAAGAAGAAGGAATTTGGGAATCAGACCTGGCCGGACCGATCCGGTTCAGAAAAAGAACCGATCCGGCTTATCGGACCGATCCGACCAACTACCGGACCGATCCGCTTTGTCAGACTCCAGTAGCCACCGGATCCATAGCAAACCGATGAAGCCTAAAGGACCGGACCGATCCGATGCCAACCAGATGGATCCTATTTCAGAAAAAGAACCGATCCGAGTTAACCAGACCGATCCGCCTAAATGACCGGACCGATCTGACGAGGATAAACTCTGCCAGATCGTGGCCAGATTTTCTAGGGCAAAGAGTTCCTTATTTAATCCACGATCAGAGATTGTTATTGATAAGACTTTCCCACGATTTTCAGAGCATATCAACCCTAAAGTCTTCACCTATTGAGTCCTATGATTCTAGGTTTTTAGATTCACACATCTTCAATATCTATGTGAATCAAGTTTGGTAACCCAAGAACACCATTGCTGTTGTTCAACCCTTTGTGAAGTGGACCGCTTCTTCCTCTTCATTGCAGCCCTACTGGACAGGGATAGTTCCAGCCGCCAACCCTACTGGAAAGGGATATTCCATCCGCGACTACAGAATCCGATACCTGCGGGTAATTCTTAGTCAAAAACTTGTATTTCAGTGTAATCCGATTGTAAGCCGTTTCTCTTACAAATTATAGTGATATACAATTGGTTTTGCCCCTGTGGGGGATTTTTCCTTAACTTTGTGTGTTGAATAATTCTTGCATGATTTCATATTGTTTCAATCACACCTAGTTGCATGCTTAGGGTTAATTTGGGTTAAAAAGGGTGTTTATTATATTATTTCTTAATTGAACGCAAGCGCCAACTCTTTCAGAAACCATATTCTAGGCCCCCCTAAGTCTCTTCCTAGGTCCCTAGCACTTCCCCATTTCACTACAAACCCTCGACCGAACTCTGAGTACAGTTCTAAAGGACAACTGGCACTCTTAGTCCCGTTGGACTCCAATCAACTCTATCGTCAAAGTGAAAGCTAATTAAATCTTCAAATAGATATGAATACCCTTTCCAACCATCTGCCCCGTGCACAAATCGGCATAACGGTTCAGACAAACGAACCATTTTACTATTAAAAATCGATTCGTAGGCCATCGGGGGCTCCCAAGTCCAGATTTGACCCAATCAACTTTATCGTCAGAGCGAAAGCTCTTTGAATTTTCAGAAGGCACTGAAACCCATTTCCAATGGTTAACCCCATACACGAAAAGGTATAAATGTTTCCCCAAAAAATGATTCAGATGTCAACGGGAGCTTTCAGGCTCCGTTTGACCAAAGTCAACACTTCATATCGAACGAGACTGAATGAATCTCTGAAGCTCACTAAATAATCTTTCCAACGGTCCACCCCATGCATGATTCTGACTTACGGTGCGAATGAATGATTCGTTTTACTTCGAGAGGTCTTTGGGAGCTTTTGGGCCCCGATTGACCAAGGTCAACTTTTCGAATCGATCGAAACTCCTTGGAATGTCGAAGTACATATCCTAAAATTTTCAACTGTCTGCCCCATGCACGATACCATGCAGATGAATGATTCATTTCTGTCCGATGATCTCGAGGAACGATGTGCGGTTTCGAGACACATTAGACTCAAAGTGAACTCCCAAACCCAGGATCGGTCCAATGGACTCTTGAAGGTATCTAAAGTATCTTTCTAATGGTATGACCCATGCACGATTTGGATATACTTAATACGTTCTACGACCATTTTTCCAAGAAAATCTCCATGAGACTGCTAATTGATAGGTCCAGTTCCCTGCCTATCGGCAGAGTCTCTAGCGTCACCTGTCGATGTGCAAGATTAGGCCAATGACTATTGGCTTGACCCTATAAATAGAGGGCATGACCTCACTCCCAAAGCACACCAAAGATCCATCAGCATCGGTGATCTCAACAACATTCTCTCGAAATCAGCGCAGTTCCTCCATGTGAAGTTCCATTTAAATTTATATTCCCATCCTTTTCATAACCAGTTTAACAAATCTCATTATCTCTCATCCAACATTCATCTCACATTCAAGGGAGTTCATTCAAGATCAAAGATCAGGTTTCAAAGAAGGTCCAAATCCATCCCTCTATCTTTAAATTCTTTATTTTTGCATGAATTACATGAGATTCATAATCTAGTTCTTACTTTAATTCATACACATTAATATCTACATTTTTATTACTATATTGCAAATACTTATTTTCAATAAAAAAAAAAAACAAAACAAACAAAAAGAGGGTTACACCCATAAATTTCGAACGGGATTATCCATCACACTTTTTCAAAACTAAAACACATTTTTCTACACACACACCCATAATAAAATCCAATTCTAATGTATGGGATAAACCCCACCTCCATGCCGCATTCGACTTTGATGCCTTTATAGGCGTTTCGGATTAAAACTCGAGACTCGAGTCCAATTTTTCGATTTTTTTATTTTCCAATACTTTCAATTTTTCTAATTTATGCATTTATCATATTCTTGCATTAATACACGTATTATGTTTGTTAGTGTTTCAACCAATACATATTGTCATTTAATAATAACGATCAACATCGCAATAAACGCACAAATCATATTTTCTACATATATTAATTTGAGAACATTCTTATGGATGACCTCACTTTACCTATCCTGTGGTATGAGTTGAACGGTTCTGATCTCCATTATATATGCACACACACACACACTTCACGGAGAAATAAAGAAAAACAATTGTAGAGGGGGCTTGAAGGTAATCTTAAGATTAGGGACAAACCCCTAATTAGCAACAGTGTTTGAGATTAAGCAACCGAGGCAGCTCAAGCGAGACAACTCAGCGAGGCAGCCTGGCATGGTAGCTCATATTTTAGTTTATTATATTAAGTCATATTGTATTTTCATTATTGATGACTGTAAGCTATAACAATTGTAATGGCATAACGATAATAATAAAACAGTCTGTGTGAGGTCAAACGGTACTTACATGAGACCAGGCTTGGCAGGGCCTGGGAGAGCTTTCATGCTCTATCGAATGACCTCACCGTGAGAACTTTAGAGGGACTTGGTTTGAAGGATTGATAAGTAAGGCACCGTTGGGGCTTGTCCCGACCATCTTAGATACATCTGGTAAAAAAACCGAAGGACCCTGATCGTGGAACCTCGGGCAGAGTAGCTTGGAGTTCCATCGGGCGATGAGTTGAGAACTAAACAACCCTTTACTTAATGTCACATCTACTGTAGGTGATGTCACTATCCAACTACACAATGTCAGACATGAACTTGAGTAAACCACCGTGGTATTTGGGGTTGTCAGGCAGTTGGTGAGCCACCCCTGCGACAATAGCGTCCCGACACATAGTGATTAGGCAAAAGGCATGTCTTGGCATTTAATGTTTATGACATAGGAGACAGCTAGTGCACCAGGTATTTAATGTTATGACATAAAGCATGAGGGATGTCCTTCATAACCTTTAATGACTGAGTTGCCTCGGGGATGGTGTGAAGGGATATTTAAGGACCCCAACCACCCCTGAGGGAAGAGAGATCTTTTGTGAGAACTATGGAGTTATTGCTAGAGATACACATCAGAGAAAGAGAGTTATTGTAAACCATAGAGTTTTTTATCCGCTCACCAATCTTATTTATTACAAAGTTTTTAATACTTGACAGAGATTGATGAGGGTGTATAGTGTGTTTTCTACCTGCCTACCAAGGTGTATCTAGGGTTCTTACTTCTCTCTCCCTCTAGCTAAGTTACTTCTAAGTTTCATTACTACTTTCTGAGTTATACACGAGAGATTTGTGAGTTTAAATTGAATTCATCTTCATTGGATCTGTGTTTTCATGCCCTATCATTAATCCAAGGTCTTGGGCTAATTAACTTGTCATTACCATACTCAAAAGGGGTTACGCCTCCATTTATAATCTAAAGTACCCTCCTACAACAATAACACTAGATCATAAGAGACCGAAAGGGCGGGATGGGTGTTTAACACCTTCCCATTCCATAACTTAGCCCCCGAACCTCCGAACTATTGGTTTCGTATGCATTTGTTTGTCTTTAATTCCGTTCTCCCATGGCGGTAACATATTCTTTTTCATGTTTTGTGAAAAATAGGCTGACGACTCCATCTCTTTACATTTACCTCACATCGACAACGGTCGGAGCATTCCTAAGTAAGGGAGCGATACCTTTCGATCCCCCTTCCTTGTCCATATCCCCCCTCCTTTGAGAAAAAAGGGGTAGAGAGAGAGAGAGAGGAGGCCCGACGCGCGATCTCGATCGCGATGGACACAATAAATAAAAGAGTTTTTTTACAAATTAGTCCCATTTACTAAGTATGTAGTTCAATAGGTCCTATCATTTTTTTTCTCTAACAGGTCTGATGAAAAAAGATTTTTGGTCCGATAGGTCCTATTTATAAATATATAGTGAATATTCACTATATGTATAAATAGGACCTATTGGGAAAAAAATCTTACGATAGGACCTATTTAGAAATGTCTTATGTAAATAGGACTTATTTATGAAGCTCCCAAAATAAAACAACATTTGAGAAATTAAAATATAAGTAAATTTTTGAAAATAGAAAAAAATAAGACAAGAAAATACAAAACCCCGTCCCCTTTCTCCCTCCCTTAGGCCTTGTTTGCTAGTTCTATTTTGGAGAGAAAAAAAAGTAAAGGAAGGGAAAATGTGTTTCCTTTCCTTTTTTTGGGAGTTTAAGTAGGAAAGAAAGTGACTTTCTCTCGTTTGGGAGTTTAAAAGGAGAGAAAAGAAAGAATTTTTTTTTAAAAACCCCTTCTTTTCTCTACAAAACTTTCTTTTCAAATCGGAAAGAAATGGTGAGAAAGGAAATTTTTTAATGAATTGTTCGTTCTCCCTCTTAAAAAATTATTTTCCTCCCAAACTCCCAAACGTAAGAAAGAAAATTATTTTCTTTTCTCTCCCAAACTCCTTTCCCATCTCTTATTTTCTTTTCTCTCTTATTAACTTTATCTTCTTTTCTTTTCTCTCCTAATAAAATTTTCCTTTCCTTTCTTTTCTCTCCAAAACATCCAAACGAGCTCTTAGACCTCCCCCACCCCCTTTGATCTCCAAACACCACAACCTTAGACCCTACGGCTTAACCCATGGCCCTCTTTCCCCAACAACAACCAACCCTTCAACGACATCCACCATTAACGGCCCTTCACCAGTATCTACCACTAAACAACTCTTCACCAGCAGCCACCAAACACTCAAAATCCATCGCCTCCAACTTGTCACCACCGATATAACCACTCCCTCATGTTGAAATCGAAACACAAAAAAACTTATGTTTCAATCATTCCAAAATAAAAATAAAACATAAACTCCTCCTAAATCCAATTGAACCCCTTTCGTTTTATAATCAGGATGAAAATGGTATTTTTGACAGTGAATAAAAATAAAATAGATTTCTAGATTCAGGTTTTTAAATTTGAATAAGGAATTTTCAATTTTGTTATTTTTTTTAATTTAGAGGTTGTGTAATTTCTAAGAGAGAGAGAGAGAGAGATTGCGTCCAACGATAATGTGGTGGTAGGAAGTGATGGAGATGATTGAGATGAAGTATAGTAGAGGCAGTGGTGGTTGGCTGGCGGTCCACGGGGAGTGTTTTCTTTTATTCTTTGTTTCTTTGTCTCTTTTTCTATTTTGTAATTTTTTCTATTTTTTTAAACATGCCATGTGGAAGGCACGTGACTGTTGAGTATAATTGAGATTTAATAGAAAATACATTAAACTCAAAGCCAATTGAAAAAAGTATCAAAATCAAAAGTAGATAATTATGGACATATTAAACTAAAAAAAACTTTTATTTATTATTAAACAATAAAAGGTTAGCTACACAAAATTTATGGCAACTTGGGGAACGCCCCCGCCAAAAGAATAAAATTATCTTTTTATTGGCATCCAATTTTTAAGAAGCTTTCAATTGATCTAATTTTTAAGGTTAAATTTTGATAAGTTATAGATAACAAAATAAAAAACAAAATAAATCCTTAAAATTATAAACCCTCTCTCTATATACAATACACACACAAGTACTTGTATACATATTTATTCTACCAAGACGTGGGCTTTGATTCTATTAGACATTCATTAGTTGCAATATATATTAAGAATAAAAGGTTTTTGTACTGATATCGTCAACAAAATCATTAGTTTTAATACTCGCTATGAACATACGATAATGTTTTTAATCTTGCCACCGAGTAGATGCAATATATTATCCATAACTATACCGACGTCTATTGTGTTGACCATAAAAAAAATAGCTCCATTAAGATTGTCGCCTACATACACCTCAATCATTATTTTAAAAAAAAAACTTTAGAATTGAAAAAAATGGGGAGAGAGATTGTGTTAGATCGCAAGGGAGAGATAGAAGGGGAGAGAGGGGGGGAAGAATCGTATCCAACACCACTCTTCAAGGATTTAAAAAAAATAATAGATTGATTTCGTGCGATGATGGTTGGATTTGTTGGGTTGAGAGATAGAGAAAGAGATGAGGAGAATGTCGACAATGGGGGAAGGGGTCATGGGGTGGTGGCTGGGGGAGCTAGGTGATAGGTGTGGGGATTAATATAAAATTGGGTCAATCGATAGTCCATTAAAAATTGTGTGTTAATCCAAAATATATTTATTAAGGGGTGGAGGATTAATCCCTAAACGGGATCCCATAACCACCCAAAATCGCCTATAACTTCTCTGTAACTACCCATCTTTCTTTCTGTAGAGAATGACACGTGTCTCATATTTGTTATAATAGGATCAACACCAAAAAACTAAAAACACGGGAGTGATTACAAATAAATCTTTACGAATGGTGTAGAATCGCTACAGCGAAAATATTGCGACTTCTCAAATAAAATCCAATTTTAATTAATCCCAAATTTTAGTTAAACCCTAAAACATGCATCTAGATGATTTATCCAATAAAATAAAGCATGCAGGATAAAACAAAAAATTTCAGAAAAAATCCCCCAAAGGGGCAAAACCTTTTAATTTAACTATAATTTGTAAGAAAACGGCTTACACGGATTACAATGAAATAGGGTGACATACGAAATACCCGCAGGTATCGATTTCGATATCTTGGCTGGAACTTTCCCTTTCCAGGAGGGCAGCAGTGAAGAAGAAGATGGCTCCTCCACAAGTTACGGCTGGAATCTCCCGCAAGAACTCCAGGTGGTCAGAAGAAGAAAACGTCTTCTCTACAAGAGTGAACTTTATTAGAACTCCCTCCACAATAGCATGAAGCTCTCCGGTTGTAGAGTTTTCCCCACAAAGATAAACAGTAGCAAGGTGTGTCCTTCAACACCAAAACAATTCACTAAAGCATATGGGAGTTTTGTGAATTGAAAACGAAAGGGATTAAAACCCTAAAGGAAGAGGCCAAAAAGGATTCTACTTTTGCAGTTTTTTTGTTCGTTAAAACGCTGTGACTTCTTAATGAAAACGGAACCAAATAATTAGATTTTATAGAAAATCACGCTGCCTCGAAAACAGAGCTCATTCGAACGAGATCAGCAAGTTGCTCGAATGAAGGACAAAAGTCATTCGAACGAGATCTAACGACATGCTATGTCGTTTGAACGACAATTGCAGGTCGTTCTAATGACCTATCAAGCGAGATTCTACGCGTGCATGTAGAAAATTTTGATACGAATGCGTGGCCTCCAGTTTCGTATCATTCTGATTTTTTATGAATTAGTTATGATTTTTCTACGGAAAGGAGTCCGAAAACAAAATCTTTAGAAAAATATTTTGTAAAAAATATCCCAAAAGCTCTAAGTGAAAAGTTAAGGTATTTAAAACATAACCTTACCAAAGTAAACTTCGCGGAGTCTTGAATGATGAAGAACTTGAGTAATTCGGATTCGTCTTTGATGTAGATTGTTCTTGAATGCTCTTCGACGATGTATCAGTATATGACATAACAAATTGATAACGGACCTATAAAAATATGTCCTTACAAATCTCCCCCTACGTCTATGCCGGTACATACATAAAAAATCCGAATTATCAAAAAACCAAATCACCTATTCAAATCTACCCTCCCATGAATAAATTTGCAAGACCTCAAACTGTTCTTCAAAAAGTCTTCATCAAATCTCAAAGCTTTTCTCATCAGGGTGTGCAACATCATAATCTTTAGTCTTTGTACCTACACACATGAGATAAAGCAAAATACCTTCGTGACGCATCGAGTTTGAAATGATATAAGAATAAAGTATTAATAAATCAAATCTCCCCCATAACTGATAATTCTTTCTCCTCCTTTTTATGATGTCCCCAAATAGACATATAAGAAGAAATAATCAAAACATGGAGTGTCATAATAAAATTGCATAGCAAATATGAATCAATCAACCAGCATGCAAAGGAGTACCCAAAAACATTCACAAACTATTTTTGATTTTTCAAATTTTTCATACAAAAATAGGATACAAAAAAATTCACACCATGGATTTAAACTCAAATAACCAAGTCATGAAAATGGAATGTATGGATGTGAACACATTCGATAGGTAAATAAACTCAATCAATCATATGTGCACGATGCATACGTGTACCTCTAACGAATGAACATCAAAAGAATCCTTAGGTGTAAAAATTGTTGAATTTAAATGATATCGTCTTAATCAAATCAACAAATCAAAGTCTAAATGATTTCCACGCCAATAACCTCCAAAACTATTTAGTGCCGTTTCGAAAACTTTTCAAAGGACGTGCAAACCCATTGATATATCCATCCAAAACTCCCTCATATATAATAATGCAATTTTTTATATCTAAAGAGGTACTAAATTCTCAACTTAGAGAAAACCTATTGGACCAAATTTTTGGCATGTTTCATCTTTTTATTGCCTTAATTTTTTGTGTGGGCTCTTTTAAAACGGTGGCTTTCACGACGTGATTATTATTCACTCGCAGCCATTTCCCGTGTTCACTCATAATTTTTTCTAAACTAAACAATTAATTCCTCACGGGCAATGGTTTTTACATGCACTACTTTTATTACTCTCGTATTATTGCACTTGGTTCGTTTTAAGGACAGGATTGAGATGAAAACACCCAACCAACATGTGATAAGTCAAGAACAATAATCAAACAAATCCATGCATGTGTGCAATAAAGGAAACTATGAGTCAAACATGTAGTAAGCAACACTTAATTACATCTTAATGACTCCAAACATTATAAAGCACATGGATGAATTGACCTATTGTCTCAAAACACTATCAAATAGTCACATGGATAAATGGAATGAAATTGTGACTCGGTCATCCAAGTGTCTATCCATAAACGGTATAGACAAAATACAAAAATCCTTTTGGATTTTTAAAAATTTTATCAAAATAAAATCTTTTTGCCTTTTTCAAAATTTTCTAAAAAAATCTTTTTGAATTTTTTGAAAGAAATATATAAAAAATATAGCACAACCAGCAATAGGCATAATATCGGCATGAGCATCAACCTATGCTAGCAAACAGTAAATCACACAAAGAATATATCAATCTAAGCAGGTATGATTAAACGAGCAATGCAGTGTTTATCAAATAAGCATGGGAACTACGAATAACTGCATATAAACTTTTCCAAAAGCAACCAGCAGTACCAAAAACCTAAGCATATGAATACAGGATACTGAAACAGAGGAACAGGAGAAAAACTAGACAGGTTGCTCAAACGACTTAGCCTATCGCTCGAACGACAAGGCATGTCGCGAGAAGCGACTTCGCGCGAGAAGAGATGTCGCTCAAACGACGTACAGTTCTCGCTCGAACGAGAAAACCAAAATTTCACAGTTTGACCAGAAAGTCATACCGTTTTGCCCAGTGCAAAAATTTCGTGAAAATAGTAACTGTAAGGTGCAAATAGATCCAAAACAGTGCTAAAACAGTAGCAAAACACACAAATGCAACAAATAAATTAATGTGCGCTACGTCAAAGTGAGTCATAACACAAGGAGGAATATACCATGATGCAACGCTAGTGTATGACAAACATCTAACACAATCAACCAAAAGATCTCACATGGGGTGAATCATGTGCAAGTAAACGAGAATCATGAACAAAAAGACCATAAGCTTCTAAATCCGATTTCCTAACCCAAATCGATGTGTAACGAGGTGTGGGGGTTTTGGGAATCGGTGTGACTTTTCTCTTTATGTTTCCTAGGTTCATTTAAAAGATTATAGCAGAAACGCCTAAGATGGCCTTGCCTACCGCAATGTGTGCAAGTATAAATCGGGCGGTGAGTGTTACCTAAAGGCGGCCTTCTCCTCAAATTTTTAGGTAGTGCTCTCATCAATTTCCTAGGTGGCGCTCTCTGAATTTGCCTAGGTGGCTCTCTCCTAATGATCCTAGGAGGCCCTCTAACGATGTTCCTAGGGGGCTCTTTCCTAACAATCTTAGGTGTCTCTTTCTTAACAATCCTAGGGGGCTCTCTCACACGTGTGAGAATGGGTGCAACATGTTTTTCAAGACCAATCCCACCCTTATCCTTTTTTATCTCGACGGTGCCTAAAATCTTATCAAGTTTTTCAGACCTAGACTCCAAATCAAATTTCACTTTACTTGAATCTTCCAATTTCACCTCAAGTTCACCTATCCTAGATTCAAGTACACGTCTAGAATCCTCAAACTCTAAAATCTCCTTTTTCATAGTCTCCATCAACCCTCTAAGACTATCTCTCTCACCTTCGACGTACTCAAGCTTATCTTTCAAAATTTTCTCACGTGCCCTAAGTTCTTCAACTAAAACATCATTATTTTTTAAGGCACACTCTTTCAATTGAGCTTCAAGTTTCAAGTTTGCCTTTTTTGTCTTTAAACATTAAAAATACAAATTATTGTAGGCAACTTGCAACTCACTCAATTCTTCTTCTTCTTCCTCCTCACTCTTTTCACCCTCACTCTCATCACTAATCACACGGATGGGAAGCTCTCGCCTAGAAGCATAAAAGACTTCTTCTTCCGAATCACTATCACTAAGGGTAGAAACATGAAAAACCGGTTTATTCAATTTCTTCTTTAAATTTGTGGTACACTCATCTAACGCGTGACCAACACCCTCACAACAAGGACACCTCTCAGATTCGTTTTCAACAGAAGATTTAAAATAAGAGTTCGTGTGAATTTTCCAATTAAATTTTTTAAAAATTTGACATCGAAGATCATCAAAACCATCAAAAGCCATTTTTATTCAAAATCAGGATCAAAACACAATAACTTAGTGCAACAGGCTCTGATACCAATTTGTAGAATTGCTACAGCGAAAATATTGCGACTTCTCAAATAAAATCCAATTTTAATTAATTTCAAATTTTAGTTAAACCCTAAAACATGCATCTAGATGATTTATCCAATAAAACAAAGCATGCAGGATAAAACAAACAATTTCAGGAAAAATCCCCCAAAGGGGCAAAACCTTTTAATTTAACTATAACTTGTAAGAAAACGTCTTACACGGATTACAATGAAATAGGTTGGCATACGAAATACCCTCAGGTGTCGGTTTCGATGTCTCGGCTGGAACTTTCCCTTTCCAGGAGGGCAGCAGTGAAGAAGAAGATGACTCCTCCATAAATTACGACTGGAATCTCCTGTAAGAACTCCAGGTGGTCAGCAATGAAGAAGAAAACGGTTTCTCCACAAGATGAAACTTTATAAGGACTCCCTCCACAATAGCATGCAGCTCTCCGGTTGTAGAGTTCTCTCCACAAAGATAAATAGTAGCAAGGTGTGTTCTTCAACACCAAAACAATTCACTAAAGCATATGAGAGTTTTGTGAATTGAAAACAAAAGGGATTAAAACCCTAAAGGAAGAGGCCAAAAAGGATTCTTCTTTTGCAGTTTTTCTGTTCGTCAAAACGCTATGACTTCTTAATGAAAATGAAACCAAATAATGAGATTTTATAAAAAATCACGCCGCCTCGAAAACAGAGCTCGTTCGAACGAGATCAGCAAGACGCTCAAATGAAGGACAAAAGTCGTTCGAACGAGATCTAACGACATGCTATGTCGTTTGAACGATAATTTCAGGTCGTTCTAACAACCTATCAAGCGAGATTATATGCGTGCATGTAGAAAATTTCGATACGAATGCTTGGCCGCCAGTTTCGTATCATTCTGATTTTTTATGAATTAGTTATGATTTTTCTACGGAAAGGAGTCCGAAAACAAAATCTTTAGAAAAATATTTTGTAAAAAATATCCCAAAAGCTCTAAGTGAAAAGTTAAGGTATTTAAAACATAACCTTACCAAAGTAAACTTCGCGGAGTCTTGAATGATGATGAACTTGAGTAATTCGGATCCATCTTTGATGTAGATTGTTCTTGAATGCTCTTCGACGATGTATCGGTATATGACATAACAAATTGATAACGGACCTATGAAAATATGTCCTTACAAATGGGAATAAATACTTAAGACCCCAACTATATATTACTTATCCACCATGGATTTAGTTGATTCTTGAAATTTTATTATTTTATAAAATTATTAATTTATCAAATATCATTTTTTTAATGGCGATTGTAGTTTAAAAAGTATAAGGGAAGATATTTATGAACTTAAATTCTTAAAGGTAAAAATAAAGTCAACTCTCATATACCTTATCCCCCCCCCCCCCCCCCCTCTCTGTCTTTTTCTCTCAAGTAGGCCCCAAGTCACCAATTGAAACTCCTATTTTTCTTCCAAAATTTGAATTTTTCTACTTTTAATCTTTAAATGAGTTTTTTCAACTTGTGATTCTTTAATTTCTTCTACTTATTTTCTTATACAAATCTATCTTTTATATTTGTGACGTAATTTCTAATTTCTAACTCCAATTTTCTATTATGCCTTACTTCTATTGTTGTGATGCCCCAATTTTTAAATTCCTCAATTTTATATTTTTACCTGATTTGATTGGACATTGTTGAAACTATGTTTTTGGGAGGGGATATTAGAATAACTATTTTAATTAATGAAGTGATTTTAATTTGATTGATAACAAATTATTGATAACGTGATATTTAAAATAATTTTCTTTACAAATGCTTAAAAAATAAAGACTTAACATGTCATGGTATCGATTAATTAGGTGATTGTTAGAACATAAATATATTCGCCCATCCACGTTCAATAAGAAAATAACTATCAAAATTACAATTATTATTAATGTTCACCCTAAATTGAAAGTAATTATCTTCACTAGCATTTAGCCCCTCGTGATGCACGGGTGATTTGCAAAGCAAGATTCAAAGAAAATGGTCAACTATAGTCATCTAAATACTAAGAGACATCTTTATTAACATACGTGTAATTAGTTATTACATTGATGATTCAATAACATATGTTATGCACATATCTCTAGTCTATTTTTATATTTTATTTCTCTTGTAATCACTTGAAATCCTTTGTTATTTTTATTCATTAATAAATTTGCTCCTTGTTAGGAGTATTTGATTAAAAAGAATGACAAGTAAATAACAAATGCATATCAATATATTTTCTTAGGTGCATACCAACTTTATCTATAATCATGAAAATAATGAAAAAGTTGAAGTGAAATTTATGTTATAGGATGACTCACCTTTGTATTACTCTAATTTTTTATAGTCCATGCTTTGAATCTTTTCAAAATTATTATATACCATCATAATGTAGGCAATGATCTTTGTCCCTTGTACACCGTACTTCTAATTTCTTGGTGACCCTACAAGTAAAACAAATAATAAACTAAATGTGCTTAATTATTTGACAAAGCTTTATCATGTCATAGCAAAAACAACAAAGGTGGATCAATAAAGACCATAACAATGATGATTTATAATTAAAATATCTAATTGTAAGTGATGAAAACATAAAGAGTAAAACAGATAAGGAATAAACATTTCTTTGCATATAACATATTTTGTTGCTGTCAAATGCACTTGCCATAAAAGTTGCATATTAATGTTAAAAGATGGCATGGGTTGTAGAAAATGACCTATTTCTACCTATGCATATGTTTACAATGAGGATAAGACTGTCATTCCGCATGCACAACTCCCACTCGTACCCTCTCCCAAAATACACGCTTAGACAAAAGATAAACGATACTCGTAGAATGATATCCAGGAATTACAATCAAGTAAAAAAATTTATACCAAAAAATCTAATGAAATTATAAAAATTAGTCATAACTCATAACTCATAAATAATGAAGAAAATAATGCAAACAATGTACAAAGAAATCAAGTCAAGGAGACAAAACTAATAAAGTATTTGAACTTTCGATAAAAAGTCCTTGCTACAATTAAACACATACATTTTACACAGCTAGAGTTAATAAAAATTGAGTTCTAAAAAACAAACCAAATAAAACATATAAAGATAACCCAATATAGTTACTGGTATATTCAATATTTCAAACTAAGAGCAACAAAATTTCAAACGGGTAAGCTTCATCAAGTATTATTTTGGAGAAAAAATATAACAGACTTGTGTCATGGTTGATTTGGTAGCGAGAGAGTTACATCCCATATCGCCAGAGTGAGGGAAAGTCTCTTATAATACTGAGGCATTTTCAGCTCCACTAGTAAGACATGTAGTTTATGACACCTTATGTCAAGGGTTCAAACTCTGTTGGCACTAGTTTGTAGATGTGAGCTGGAATAAAATTCCATGCCATTGTAAGAGGTGTTAAATTGGAAAAAATATCAATGGTGGTAGAGTAGGGTATTACAGCATGGTATCAGAGTCAGTACCCATCCAGAATAAGTGTGTCAACGTATTGGGTGGTGGTTGATTTCATCCCAACGAGGATGTTGGGCTCGGGGTGTGGATTGTAACAGACTGATATCATGGTTGATTTGGTAACTTCTAACACCGAGGCATTTCCAACTCCACTCATGAGGCATGTGGTCTATTACACCATATGTTAGGTATTCAAATCATCTTGACACTAGTTTGTGGATGTGAGCTGAAATTAAAACTCATACTATTGTGAGTGGGATAAAATTGGGGACAATATCGATAGTGGTAGAGTGAGGTATTACAAATAAGAATCAAAATTTTAAATATTTTAAACTTTTAATATTTTAAGGAAAATGATCAAGAAGAACCAAAATCATAGCTATCATTCTAAAAATAAAATAAAAAATAAGAATAAATTTTCTGGTGTATGACATTTCATCAAACGTTTCCTGTGCATTATATGAAACTAAAAGCTAAGGCAATTTTCTCTATTTATATAAATTATATAAGCAAATAATACTTATTCCTCTAATATGTAAAGGAATCTTGATCTTGAGTGAATGAAGACAAATAGATACATGTACATCTCTTCCTCAAGTTTCACTTCATTCTTTTATGGGAACTTTATTGACCATCTTCATCCCTTCCTCATTAGCATATAGCTTTTGTTTCTTTTGATTCAAATACCCAACTTCGATAAATTAATGTATAAGAAACCCATTTTGACATTTTACTCTTTATTTCCTCTTTTCCTCCATCTTCTATTGTCTTTCTCTTTCCATCCTATATTTCTCTCCGAGGCTCATTTTCTTTGCTACCTCGTGGTTAAACTCGGCATGCTCCACAACCCTTGTATCACTATGCAACACCAAATCTATCGACCTTATGACTTCTTTGATGGGAGGTTTCATTAAGATCTATCAAACAATACCCATATTTGATATTTTATGACGAAAAATCAAAACAGCTGAATTTATTATTTCTGTAAAACTTTCATTTTTTCTGCGAAAATTTTCATTTTCCCGGTGAAAAACCTTATTCTCTAACTCCGAGGATGGTGTCACTTATGCGGACTAGAGAGAGGGAGAGAGACTCCAACGAGGATATCTGACAGCTTAAGACAAGCTTCTCTGGCATACTGTTCCGGTGGGGTGGGGTGGGGCAGCGAGAGAAAGAGAGGTTATATGTTTGTTTTTAGAGTTTAGGTGAATTTGAAATGAGTATGGGTGATGAGTATATTTGTCTAAATATATGTGTTCTATAATGAAAAAAAACTTGGTGGATTAAACAAAAGTCAATGGGATTTTATGCCTTTGACCCAATAAAAGAGATTAGTCCGTAATAATGCCTATAATATAATAATAGTCCATTCGTTATTAGTTAAGAGTCCGCTGTTCTTTTTTTATTATCCCAAATTAGTAATTCTTTTTTTTTGGACTAATTAATTAACCAAATTTTATCAAAGAGAACAAGCATTGATCTTGACCATTTAAATCTATCCTTAATTTATAAATAAAAAATGGCATGTAAACTCTTATTTTGAAAGGAAATAAATAATAGATTCGATCACCTAAAGTGTTTGTAAGAGTTCCTTAGCAAAGCCATTAATTAACTTTAGAAATTTGGCGCTGAACTAAGATTAATGCGTGTGATATATGTTTTTTCGTGAGTACAATCTATCTTTAGATTACTATTGTAAATATTTTATTAACCTCGATCTTTGCTTTTATATGATTTACTTTTATGGCCATATTTGGTCGGTGAATAAAAGAAGATTAACAAACAATTTTGATAGTGTGGCCCACACGAATATCGGTTTGATATGGAAACTTCCGACAGAAAAACAGGATCAAATCAATAATTGAGAAATGATCTCTTCGGATAATATAGAAAAATTATTTTGATTTATATCATTAAATATCTAATATGTGATTCCATTTAATATCTACATCATTTGTCGTCTCGGTAGAGTACCATTGACACTAAACTTTCTTACAAATGGATCACCAATCAATCTAGAAAGCAGACGGAGTTCTTGGAGTTTGTGCAGTCCGAGGATATTCTTATTATTAGATTTCTCCTTAAATAATTACTCAGATATATAATTTGTTTGCGATCGAATATTTGTTCAAAATATTTGATAAATAACAATTTGTAAATAGATCTGTAAATTGCGCTGGACAATCCGAAATCCGTTCGTTCGGCTAGCTATTTTTGGATCGAGCGTCATTTGAGTTTGAACCGAGGCGAGCCTGAGCCAAAATTTCAACCCGAATGAATTTCGGACCGAGCTTGAGGCGGACTTTTCCAAACCCGAATTGGGCCCGAAGCCTGAACTTTGAATATATAAATAAATAAAATAAATTATTTTATAAAATATAATATATTTATCTTAACTAATTTTTTATATATGAAATATAATTAGTCTTTGTAGGTTTTCATTCTTACTTCCCTTATTTTAATTTAATACATTTCATAATTATATACTTTATTTTATGAAATATCCATTAGATTTTGGTGTATACATTTTCTCCTTTATGGAAACACAAGAAAAAAAATACTAATTAAAACTTTTTTTAACAAAAAAAAGTGAAATCGAGCCTGCCCGAAATCGGGCCCGAAGCCTGAAATATTTATGAGCCGAGTTTGGGCTTGAGTAGAAAAGTTTAGTTCGGGCCGAGCTCGGACTTGAGCCTAGGTAAAGTAATTCGGGCCCAGCCTGAGCAACCTCAAGCCAGGCTCACCTAGCGTGATTTACAGCCTTATTTGTAAAGTTCGTAGACGAAAATATATGAGACAACTGACATCAAGTCTCTTTTTAAGATTAAGTTGGCCTCTGACGCAACACCTAATAAAACGAGTAATTAAAAAGTGATATGTAAGTAAAATGTAGAAATCAATTTCTTTTGTCCTCTGGTATAAGGCTTCAACTCGAACAGTCGTAGGGGGTGAATTGTGTTTGGTCCTTAGTTCGAATTTCGACAGTGTCAAAATAACGCTTAGTCAGCGGAAGCTACGAACTGTGAATGTGAATTAGTCGAGGTGGGCTTTAAGCTGACCGGGACACCACGTGATATGATACAAAAAAAAAACTAAAATGTAGAGTCGTTTTAACCTAACTTCAAAGTCATTTTAAATAAATTATAGTGTTGTTTAAACACTATATTACAAGTTATTTTAGAAAGTTGTAGAGTTATCTAAATATTTTGTACCATTTTATTATAAAAGAATTATGGGTTTATTATATATAGGTTTCATATGAATAAAATTTTCCTAACTAAGTCCTATTGACTTTTAAACCATTAAATAGGTCATATTCTTAATTTTTTGGAGCCTTTTTTTTTTCTCAATTTCACACTTTTAAAACCATCCCGATGTAAGTGGTGAACTTTTTTTTCATTTTATTTTTAATTTTCAAATGCTCATAACTTTTGATTAACAAATCTATTTTTTGCAAAATTATTATTATTGAAATCTCCTCGTCGAGATCTATCAAAAAAGATCCATGAAGTCTATAAGATTTCAACGAAAAAAATTACACAAACAGTCAACTTTACTATATATACCAGAAAATGAAATAATTTTATATATGTGACACTTTCACAAATAGTAACATTTACTGTATTAATATTACATAGACAGTAAAATTTACTCTGTACTGAAGAAAATTTTACCCATATAGTTATCAAACAAGATCCATGGAGTACATAATATTTCAATGAAAAAAATTATATAGATAGTAATATTTAATGTGTACACCTTTAAAATAGAATTAAGTAATGGATGAATAGTCAACGGGACTTAATAAAAAAATCTCAAAATATGGATTACATATAATAATACATAATAACTGGGTTGTCACATTTGTTGTTATTATTTTTTTTATAAATACATTTGTTGTTATTATTAAACAATAATATAAATAAATTGGTTAAATAAATGGGTCAAATAATTTATAAACTCATATATGTATATATATAAGGATACATATTTTTAGTCTAATCCATTTAGTTGCTCAAATACTCATTTATCCAATATTCTCTTATTTTTTTAAGGTATGCGCTAGCGGCACCCAGTGCCACCCCTACTCATCTCAAATCGGAGTTCCGGTGGATCAAAACTCCATTTATCAAATATTCTTTTATTTTTAAAGGTCCGCGCAACGGCACTACATGCCACCCTAAACCGAAAAATGAAATAGTTTTATATAGGTAATATTTTTACAAACTTTTGTGAAATGTCATATTTTCTTGTGAACACATTAAACTTTACTGTCCACAGACAGTAAAATTTACTGTGTTCACAAGAAAATTAAATCTATATATTTATCAAACAAGATCCATGAAGTACATAATATATCAATTAAAAAATTATACAAATAGTAATATTTACTGAGTACAACTTTAACAATAGATTTAATTAATGGTTGAATAATCAATAAGACTTAATTAAAAAAATATCAAAATAAGAACTATATATAATAATACATACTAAATGGGTTATCACATTTGTTGTTAGTATTAAACAATAATACAAATAAATTGGTCAATTAATGTATAAACCCATATATATATATATATATATATATATATATGGTAAAAAAGACACATCTTTTAGTCTTTGTAAATATCACAGATATAAAACTATTTCATTTTCTAGTGCATACATTAAAGTTTACTGTCTGTGTAATTTTTTTCCTTTAAAATTTTATAGCCTTCATGGATCTTGTTTGATTGATCTCGGCGAGAAGATTTTAAAAATAGTAATTTTGTTAAAAATGGATTTTTAATAAAAAGTTATGATCATTTGAAAATTAAAAATAGAATGAAAAAAAGTTCAACCACTTATGTAACTTCTTCTTAAAAGTTATGGATGGTTGGTTTTCAAAGGGTAAAATGGTGGAAAAAACGTCTCAATAGGACTTAGTTAGGAAAACTTTGTGCATATGGGACCTATATATAATAAACCCAAAAATTATCTATATTTTTAACATAAAATTTGTTAGTATATTTACCTTATTGTATATGTTACCATCACCTTTTTCATATTTCTTATCTTTATTTCCCTTCTTATGTTCCCTCAAGTTTCCTATAAATATGTCTCTCTTTGAACATAAAACACACATCAATACAATACAAGTTTCTCTCTCTCTCTCTCTCTCTCTCTCTCTCTCTCTCTGTATATATATATATAGGGAGAGGTTTAGAAACGAACATAAAAGATGAATATTTAATGAACCCTAACAAAAAATACCTAACACTCACTCAATTTTAATTTCTATGTTGTAATTGGTCCGCACCAGCGGCAATGGGCACGCATGTGATACATGTGTTTTTTAATACACCCGTTTGACATGCGTCTAACACGCGTTGCCTATGACTCGTGTCACACGCGTGTCTATTACTGCTTACGCGGACAAATTATAACATGGGAATTAAAATTGATTAGGTGTTAGGTTTTTTTGTTAAAGTTCATTAAAATATTCATATTTTATGTTCACTTTTGAACCTCTTCCTATATATATATATATATATATATATATATATATATATATATATATATATATATATATATATATATAATATCTCTCTCTCTCTCTCTCTCTCTCTCTCTCTCTCTACATACATTCACATCGTATAAGAGCCTATAAAATTCCATTGAAATTTTTCATCTAAATTCAAACGCCAAAAATCTCATACCCGAACTCTCAAGCCAGAAATCACAAATCAAAAAATCTCAAAACCAAAATCTCACTATCTTCAAACCCACTGGAGCCTCATGAACTCCTCTCTCAAGCCAAAAATTTCAAACAAAAAATCTAAAGTACAAAAATCTCTAAAATCTGATTTTGCATAGAAAATTTTCTAAAAGTGTTTAAAAAAGCATCCTATTTTGCAATATTATAGTTCACACACATTCATAATTTTCTATATCCCTTATATTCACTTACTATGAAACTCTCTCACCCAATTAACACCCTACTAGATGGCCATAATTACACACATTGGGCCCAAGAATGACTAGCTTCATTAAAGGTTGCAAAGTTTAGCGTCTTATAACCGACGATGTCAAGTCACCAAAAAAGGTTCTACTGAAATCGATGATAAATTCCTAGAGTGTTTGGAAGATTGGGATAGAAAAAATGGTCAGATAATCACTTATGCCCTATTTTGATAGAAGAGGGTGGAATTAATTTTCAAGTCATTGGTTTCCTGGAATTCAATTCTTTGGGGACCCCCAAAGACCCAAAGAATTGAATTTCATGGCAAATCATTTTTTTGTGCTTTAGGTGTTAGTACCTTACTGTAAGTTGTAATTATTTCCCAGGACAAATAAGTGCTATCAAACGCAACTAAAATTTGGAAAATGAGAAAGTTTCCTTATTCTACATGACAAATGTTGCTATCAAATGGACCCTTTGGTCTACAAGACTTCGGTTTCTTCCATAAATAAAAAATTTGATCGATTTGAAACTGCTAAAGTTGTTTGGAATTTTCTCAAAGTCTTTATACCACCATGGACCTAGCACACCAATAGCAGTTGTTGACAAACCTCCACCATAAAAAAACTGTCGGATCAATCCATTAATGACTTCTTATTTGAGATATATGCTATATGGGACCACTTATCTCTTTCTCGACCTGTGTGGACATGTTCATCTAATGCCACAAAAATAATTGCTTGGCATGATCAATAACATGTAATGACCTTTCTTCATAAACATTTTGAGTCTATTCAAGCCTATCTTCTCCACCGAAGTCTGCTGCCCTCACTAGAAGGGGTTGTTTTAGAATTTCTCTATGAAGAAACTAGACTTGGCATCTATAAACCCTAAACCACAAATGCAATACTTTCCACTTATAATCCTAAATATGGGAAGTCATCCTCTTCTCCGAACTCATGCACATATTACCACAAGACCAACCGTACTCTTTTCACTTATCGCACACGCATCCGCGAACATTATCACAAGCACAGGCCCGGTCAGTACTAAGATGATTATTCCAGTATACCATATAAACACACTCATACAAATTTAAATCGAGGACCCCAACCCAAACGTCCTCAGTCCTATGGGCACATAACCGTTGCGATCGTTGAGTTAACTAGGTCTTTGGAGGATCTCGATCCACCAATTTCTACCAATGAACGTGCTTATCTTTTCAAACAAGTTTTATCCATTTTTGGTACTGCTATGTCTATCCTCTTAAGTAATTCTTGGATCTTAGATTCCTCTTGTTGCAATCATATGGCTACTAATTCTACAATCATTCCTTTTAAACACCATGCTCCATGCATACACCTGATAAACACAATACTAATCGTTCTTCGTTGTTTGTTAATCGCATTGGTTAAGTATCCACTTCTAATCTTTCTCTCCCTTCCATATTTCATATTCCAAAACATAATATTATTCTTCTCTCAATTTTGTCAACTGTGTGATATTGGACTAAATGTTATTTTCTCCTCTTCTGGTTATCACGTTTAGGATCCACAAACAGGGAAAATTCTTAGGATAGACCGTAAGGTTGGTCATATATTTTATCTCATTAACTTCGCACTCTGACGCGACACAAAAATTGTCTCTAATGCATGTGAATACGGCTCAAGTGTAAGCCGATCGCGTAAGTAATAATCCAAGAAAGTCGAGTATCGAACTCACTACTAAGGAAGGCGACTAGACCTAATGACCGACTCCTGAAAAGAAAAGGTAAAGATAATGATTGTTTAAAAGAAAATTCTAATGAACTAATACAACCTAATTAATAAATGGGAACTAACTATGCTTGCAAGGATGAAAACTTTTTGATTTAAAGGATATTTAAAAAATGGGATTGGAATACACTTCCCCAAACCTTCGAAAATTATGTCGAGTATAAAACTTTTACAAAATATAATGTTTAATTGGAAAAAAAATAGATTTCATCTAAGAATTATATATGGGGATTTTACTCCTCACAATACATAATCAAAAATAATTTCAAAGAGCGAGACAAAGTTGTTGACATGCATATCGCATTCTTAAATACTCCAGTTACCTAGGGCAAACGAAGATAAAAGGGCTACGACACTTTTACCGACAAAGTATCAAGCCTCCAATTAATTATTTGATTTAGTTACGATTTTATATCCTATTTGGGTTCATGCAACCCGCTAAAAACCTAGCCAGACATGGTGAAACTACAATTAATCATGGTTTGCGTGGATTCATATTAACGTAGAGATCACGAACAAGCATGCATATAAACACTACAACAAGATAAACAATAACTATAACTAATAGACAGGGTTTTGCCGCGATGCGAGAGTCACCTACGCGCCAGTCGTTTTATATTCGGCTCACCTGAACTATACAAAAACCTAAACTACGACTACACTCAACGGGTGAGTATTGCGGTGAGTCGGGTATCGAAAATCCACAGAGACAAGATGCTAGAATTCAAGTGATTTAATACTTCGAAATAAAAGTGTAAAAGATGATTTCAACCTAAAAGGAAAAAGATGCATAAAAGGAAATGTTAATCAAGGCAATGTATTGAAACTAGATTATGAAAGCGAGTAAAAACTATAGGTTGCGTCGAATATCCCTTACTCGAGTTAATTAGTATAAAATGGTTACATGGGTCAACGAGTTATTACAAATGCATCTCGTTTCGACAGTTAATTAAATCAAGAGTTGTTACGCCCTAAATCATCATAAAAGCCTAATAAGATTTTGGCGTCAACAAATATCCCGAAAATTACGCGCGAAAGGTCGTAAGCACGGGACATACATGATATGCCCTGTCAAATCTCCTACACGTAATAACTAGGACAACGTAATCGAAATAGACCTGTAAACTCCATCACCAAAGCAAAGCAACGCATCAACCCGAGTGAGTTCCATTCAAGCACAACCTAATTTAAATTACCTAGAAAGCATGTTAAAAATGTGGTAAATGGAAAACGTAAATAAATGCGGTAAATCTATACTAGAAAGCGTTTAAATCAAAGCATGTAAATAAAGCATGTAAACCTAATTTAGAAAGCTTGTAAATTAACTAGAAAGCAAGAAATGAAGAAATACAAACTATATTAATGGTAGGGGAGATGAATAGTCAACTTACACAACAAATGGGATGTCAAACCAAGTATAAATGAAGAAGAACCATCCAAAAACCCAAACCCTAACCTATTATATCTTCTAAAACTCTCTAAAAACGTTCACCTTGAATATTACATCAAAATTGGCTTATATACAAAGTGGGAATTAAATTAGAAATAAAAGAGAAAAGAAAAGAAATGCAAAATATCTGCTGGAAAAAAGGGGATCGATCGATCGATCAAGGCCAAAATTCGACAATTCAGAATGGTCGATCGATCGATCAAGCAGGGCAGAATGCAGCAGTAACACACTGCATCTTTTCTTCTCCTCTTTTGATTCATTGTTTTTCCCTCCGCTGAAATCGCCGTAACTTCTTTGTTATGAATCAGAATCGCACACCATTCGTGGCCACGCGAAGCTAGCGAGGAGGGATACAACTTTCGTTAGATGTCGGGCCAGGTACCCAAGCTGTGAAAATATTAAAATACCCTTGAACGTGCGATTGCGTACAGAACTTCACCGGAATGCTTCTGAACTTCATACTTAGTACCTAAATACCTATAAAAGCCCAATTATACCTCATATAGCATGTTAACAATATAAACAAAGGTTGTCTGGTTAACGGGCTTAAATATAGAGATTAAGGCACCCGAGGGGGATAAAATGCGTAGGTTCGAGGGATGAAATACACAATATTTGCGTATTATCAATAACCTAGAAAGAAATAATTCTTGAAAGCAATAAGGAGAAGAATACTTATATTACATACTTGCATTCAAAACAATGGAAAATCATGAAAGCTTAATGAAGAATTTTGCCTCTAATGTTTCTTTCCTCCTTTAGCTCTTAAAACTAGGTCTAAAACTTTCTAACTAATCCCTACTCACGAACTAACTAAGTTGGATACTAAGGTTACAAGTGTTTTAATCATATAAAACTCTCATTAAAAATAGGATTCATAAAATAATTTTTTCGCACAAGCATTTCAAACCGATTTGCTTGATGCTCGCACTGGTTTGATTTTCAAACCGAATATATGCTCTCCAAATCGGCTCAAATGTTGGATAATTATAGCAATGCCCCTGGATTATTCTCAACTTCAATCACTTTTAACTTCTTAACCGTAACTCAAAATCAGGTATCGTTTCTTCCAATGTGCTCGTGGAGTCAAGATCTTCAACTTCTCTTTAGGTTTCGGGTTATAAAATTACATTTTTACCCTTGGACTTTTTTTCCTTCTTTTCTTTCCTTGTTCTGATTTATCTCCTGCATTCACTTGCACGAAATCCCTGTAATATACACGAAACAAGAAATACTTGCCAAATAGGGTAAGTAGCAAGAATATGAGATAAATCCATCATATTTACACCGCACGGGACTATAAAACTACCTAATTTATGGGGATAAATATGAAATATTTTCACCGAATTAAACTCCTCCCCTCAACTCTTCGGTTCCAAATGTTTCTTCTACTTTTTACACTTTGACTCTCATCTTATGGCATTTTCATTTAGATCACGTGTCTATTGAATGTCTCCTTTCCTTAGTCTTGACTGGTCAATTGGGTACAGTCAAATTTGAGAATATTTCGAGTCAACCTTGTCAACTTAGAAAGAATCTAGTGTTACCATTTAATATAACATTCTATTAATTCTACTGTATTTGATCTTGTGCCTTCTAATGTACCACAATTGAAGGATACACATATTTTATTTTCTTTATTAATGATTACACACGTTTCACTTGGGTATATCTTGAAAAAATCGCTCAAAATTACCACAATTTTATTATGATTTTGCAAATATGGTCCACACTCAATTCTCTCGGCACATCAATGTTCTTTGCATAGATAATTCCATGGAATACAAATAAACAAAATTTTTCCAATTTCTTCATCAATAGGGCACTGTGTCTCAATATTCTTATTCTAATACATCTCAATAAATGGTCCTACCGAATGCAAACACCGCCATATATTAGACATTATTTTTAGTCTTTTTACCACAAGTTCATGCCCTGAACGAGTTTGGGGTGAAGCAACTTTCCTAGTTGTTTGCATCATTAACTGTATTCTCGTGCCCATAATTGAAAATAACTCTCCCTATGACTATTTGTATGGTATTTCCCATTCCTATAATTTTCTCAAAGTCTTTGATTATGCGTGTTTTATTTTACTTAAACCTCATGAGCACTCCAAATTAGAACCATGGTCTCGTCTTTGTTATTTTTTGGGTTATGGGATTGAACACAAGGGGTATCGATTTTGGGCTCCCATCTTAAAAAGGCTCCACATATCTCGTCGTGTCATCTTTTGGGAACACAAAATTTTCTCTTCTATCTTCAAGTTTTACATCTCACCTTTATCTCCATTTTTACTGAGTTGACTATTGACCTTTTCCCATCTAACCTAGATATTGACCCTAATCTGACTCATGATCCCAAACAATCACTCCTTCCCCAAACTCCACCTTACCTCATCCAAATGTTACTTCCTCAAAATAAATCTCAACTATTGCTACTCCAAATGATTTTTCCTTTTCTGGAGATCCTGTAATTGGAATTTCCCCCTCCCAGCCTGCTGACTAACCGACTCATTAGTCTAATGGGGTAAGAAACATCCACATCATCTTTGTGATTACCAATGTTTTTCCATGCTATTGTCTCTCCATGAACCATCGTATTATAAAGAGGGAAGTTCTTCCCATTGGCAACAAATAAATGAATAAGGAATTAGAAGCACTACACTAAGCACATACATGGGACCTTGTTTACCTTCCTCCTAACAAGCGTGCTATTAGTTATAAACGAGTTTACAAAATCAAAACACATTAGGATGGATCTATTGAACGTTACAAAGCTTATATTATTGCAAAAGGCTTCACTCGGGAATATGGTACTGACTATGGAGAAACCTTTTCTCCAGTTGCTCACTTACATTAGTTCACATTCTTCTTGTTGTTGTTGTTGCTGCTCGTAGATGGCCATTATTTCAAATGGATGTGAAATTTAATTTCTCAATGGATATATTATTGAGGAAGTATATATGAATTCTCCTCGTGGTTATAATCATTCTCTATATCAAGTGTGCAAGCTTCGTCATGCCTTATATGGTCTCAAATAATCTCCCCAAACCTAGTTTGTCGAATTCAGCTCCACTATTGCCACATTTGGTTTCTTTTCCATCCCACATGACTCTTGTCTATTTATTTGAAAGATAGATTTCGATACTAATCTTCTTCTATTATATGTGGATTATACGGTCTATGCTTAAAATTTCACTCAGTTACCACTTTGATATAAAAGATCTTGGTCCACTCAGTTAATACTTTGGCCTTGAAATATTATTGGCCTCAGATGTTTACTATCTTTATCAGATCAAGTGTGCATCTGATATTATTGTTCGAGACAGTCTTACTAATTGTAAGAAAAACATCACTCCTCTGGATACCAATACTCGTCTTCTCTTGATGATGCGATTTTATACCAACATTTGGTTGGTATTCTTTTATACCTTATAGTTAGTCTCCCTAACATATCTTATGCAGTTCATATTATTAGTCAGTTCTTGTGTGCTCTATGAACAACTCATTACGCTATTATCTTGAGCATCATTCGCTACATAAAGGGTACTCTATTCCATGGTCTTCAATTTTCTTCTCATTCCTCCATGATTTATGAGGATATTCAAATGTTGACTGGGCTGGAGATCCTACTGATCATCGTTCCACTACTAGTTATTTTTTTCTTTTTGGGTGACTCTCTTATAAATTGGCAAAGAAAGAAATAGTCTATCACTTCTCGATCAAGTACAAAAGCTAAATATCGTGATTTTATTGATACTACATAGGAAATCATCTGCCTTCATTTGATACTTGAAGATATGGGGGTCTCATCTTCTAGTAGCACCATCCTCTACTGTGATAAACAAAATGCTATTCAAATTTCACATAATGATGTCTTTCATGAACGAACTAACCACATTGGGATTTATTGTCATTTTGTACATCAACATGTTATTCGTGGCACTATCCATCTCCTTTGTGTCACTTTTAGTGATCAAACTGTCGATATCTTTACTAAAGCACATCCTCCGGGCCACTTTCAAGACTTAATTATCGAATAAATTTGATCAACACTCCATCGTCTTGAGCTTTAGGGGGGATGCTAGTGTATTTACCTTATTGTATATATTAACCCCACCTTTTCCATGTTTCTCTCTCATTGTTTCCCTCTTGTTTCCTCATTGTTTCTCCTATTATGTTCCCCTCAACTCTTCTATAAATAGGCTTTTCTTGTAACATAGAACACACATAAAAAAATCCAACTTTATATATATATATATATATATATATATATATATATATATATATATATATATATATATATATATATATATATATATATAAATATATATATATATATATATATATGCATACATTCATAATATTCAGAGTCACTTAATAAAAATAAAAAAATCATAGGCATTTTACTCAAAATATAGTGTTATTAGACAAAAGCCACAGTCATAGAGTCATTTTTTTTAAAAATATGGTCATTTTAGACAAAATCATATACACATTCTACTAATTTTCAAATATATAAGAAAAATATAACCCATATATATATATATATATATATATATATATATATATATATATATATATATATATATATAAGCCCGATCAAGTGAAGTCCGTGGACCAATTTTGAGTTTTTTACCGGTTATCTAAACATTTTATCCATAACCTATAAAAATTCATCCTAAAATAAATCCTTTTACTATTTAAAACAAGCCAATCAATATGTGTCAGCTTTTAACTAGCTTAAACACCGACAATTATTGGTAGATTTTTCTAAATAATAAAAAAAATATTTTTGGCTGATTTTGTTTACAGGGTGTCTATTGAATGTTTAGAAACCCTATAAAAAATCAAACCCTATTTTTTTAAAATTGGTCCACAACTTAGGATCTCATTTTGGGACCCCATCTGATCCTATGTGTGTGTGTGTGTGTGTGCATCATCTATTTTTTCGTATTATCTAAAATAAAATAAAAAAATGTTAACTTTTCCAAACGCCACTTGCAAAAAGATTACGAGTCTAACAAAAAATCTAGACAATATATTTAAACCCTTACCCCCATCATCCATAATTAATTTGAACTTAAATTTCATTAGATCGATCTGTATATTACGTTAGAAAATGATGATTATCATATCTACATAGAAATCTATAATTCCAATAGGATGATGTGATTTAGCTGACGATATATGACAGTGTTGATTGGGGCTATACGTACTTCGAAGATAGTGGAATAAGGGGGATGTAATGTTATCTATGATCACGATCTTCTTGTATAATTGAATTAAAACTTAAAACAATATTAGTTGGGGCGTTAAGGACTTCGATGTTTTTGGCGGAAGGGGATCTAACCAAAAATCAATAGCAATAGCTTTGCTGATAGAGGTAAACACATCCATTTTTAGTTTTTTTTTTTGTGTTTGCGTGTGTGTGTGTGTGAGAGAGAGAGAGAGAGAGAGAGAGAGAGAGAGAGAGAGAGAGAGGTGAGAGGCATTGATGGATGAGTGATATTTTTGGCTCACATTTTCAGGGTGATTGATGGGGGTATAAGATAGTTGTACAAATTTTAAATATATGTGTGATATTGCAGGCCATGGAACAACCACTTGGTTGCGCATGATTTGGTCTTCCAGGCTATGAATTTCTAGATCTTTGTCTACCATGTCCAGTGTGCGCACGGGTCAAAGCGATGCATGTGGGGTTGATAAGACTTGCGAGTTTTTTAATCAAAGCGGGACAATACCTCCACAAGTTTTTTTAATTAATAAAAATAGAGAAAAAGCCTATTTGTAGCTTAACAAACCCAAACTTACCTATATCTAGAGGTTGGGCCCAATACTCTTGATATGAAAAATAAATTTGGGGTTTTATAAACTAACCCCATTACAATGAAAGAAAACTTCAAATCAATCCAAACTTGGGGTTTTATAAACTAACCCCATTACAACTTTTTTATCCTATTTTTAATTTGGGAAAGTTGCAGCCTATCCATGTTGAGGTGACATTTGACTAATTGAGGAAGAGAATTGAACATCCAATATGTTGAATCACTATTGCTAAGTGCTTCCCTTGAAGCAAGAAGGTCCACTACTGAGTTCATTTCTCTCCAAATATGAGTGATTTGGATTTGATTTGAAATTTGAATGTTATTTAAAATTGCAATTGATTGCCATGGAGGTTTTTCTTTCTTCAAAACAACATTTATGATGGTTTTACAATCTAATTCAACTATAACATTTTGAATGTTTAGTTGAGAAACCAGTTTAAGGGCTTCTTCTAATGCCATAGCTTCTGCATTGAAAGAAGTTTGAATGCCTACTATCTTTTCAAATTCTACAATAAATAGGCCTTCAGAGTCTCTAATTACTCCACCTATGCCACTAGCACCAGGATTACCTATAGAAGCACCATCAATATTAAATTTGAAATGACCTAATGGAGGTTTCACTACACCAAAACTAGCGATTGGTCACGGTCAAAATCTCTGACCAAAGATGTGGGTCGCGGACTTGGGCCGTGACCATTTCGGGCGTGACCATTTTCGTGGGTCGCGGCCCAAGTCCATGATCAAAAAATGGTCACGGCTGAGAGGGGTCACGGCCGATGGTCGCGGACTTTGGTCATGACCCATGTCCTGACGGGTCGCGGCCCTCATCCGTAAAAAATTGGTTGTGACCAAAGTTCACGACCCACAACCGTGATAAAAAATTTTTTTAAAAAAATGGTCGCGGCCCTTATCCGTGACCCACAACTGTGATAAATCGATCTCGGCTAAAGTTCGCGACTCATAACCGTGACAAAAAAATAAAAATAAAAAGTTGGTCGCGGTCCTCATCCGTGACCCACAACCGTGACAAATTGGTCGCGGCCAAAGTCCACAACCCACAACCGTGACAAAAAAAATAAAAAAAAATGATCGCGGCCCAAGTCCGTGACCCACAACCGTGACGAAAAAAATGGTCGCGGACTTTGGCCGCGACCATTTTTATGCTTGACGAAAAAATAAAATTGGTCATGGACAAAGTCCATGACCATATTTAACTATAATTTTTTAAAAAAATGTATTTTTTTGGTCCAATCCTAAAATTGGGGGTCTTGTGAGTGCACCATTAGTTGCTACGTGTAACGTTTGAAGCGTACGAGGTGTTTCAAATATTTATTACTGGCAAAACAATAAAAAAAATCAGAAATTGCGAATCGAGAACGTTGTTAATAAACAAATATATATACAAACTTATAAATATTACACGTCTTAATAAATCACAGACCCAAAAAAAAAAATTGGGCAGAGTTTCCTCTATTTTCTTGACATTCCAAAATCTGTAAATCTAAAACCTACTTATTATAAAGCTCGCACGGCCATAAAATTCAACAATCAAATTATAAAAGCCCGCACGGCCATAAAACTAAACAATAAATGCACGCACGGCTGTAACACAAAAAATAAAATCCTGAATGTCCACAACATATAAACAATCTTCATGATGTAGACCATTTCCTCCTTCGTTTGTTCCGCGTGCAAAAATCCTACAAATGATAGGATACATTAAAAAAATACCAGTAACCAAGTAATTTTACAAAAAATTTAATCAAGCTGAAAAATTGCATATATGAGTTAAAATTATCAGTAACCAAGTAGAAATATGCAAATTCTCGTCGTATTCTCAAATCGGGAGACCCGCGGCTGCGGGGTCAGTTCCTACAAGTTACATTGGTCCCGTGGGAGGTGTTGGTGCCACCCACGGGGCCGTTCGGGGGTTGTTTCGAGTTTTCACCGTCTAACGCCATGTTTTACTTAAGTCTAGAAATATGCAAATTACCGTCGTATTCTCAAACCGGGAGTCTCGCGGCTGCGCAGTCAGTTCCTACGAGTTACATTGGTCCCGTGGGAGGTGTTCGTGCCACCCACGGGGACGGTTGGGGGCTGTTTCGAGTTCTCACCCTCTAACGCCATGTTTTTAAGCCTAAGTCTAAAATTATGCAAATTACCATCGTATTCTCAAATCGGGAGTCCCGCGGCTACGCGGCTAGTTCCTACGAGTCACATTGGTCTCGTGGGAGGTGATGGTGCCACCCACGGGGCTGTTTCGAGTTTTCACCCTCTAACGCCATGTTTTTAAGGCTAAGTCTAAAAATATGAAAATTACCGTCGTATTCTCAAACCGAAAGTCTCGCGGCTGCACGGTCAGTTCCTACGAGTTACATTGGCCCCGTGGGTGGTGTTGGTGCCACCCACGGGGACGGTCGGGGGTTGTTTCGAGTTTTCACCCTCTAACGCCATGTTCTTAAGCCTAAGTCTAGAAATATGCAAATTATCGTCTTATTCTCAAACCGGGAGTCCTGCGGATGCAGGGTCAGTTCCTACGAGTTACATTGGTCCCGTGGAAGGTGTTGGTGCCACCCACAGGACCGTTAGAGGGCTGTTTCGAGTTTTCACCCTCTAACGCCATGTTTTTAAGCCTAAGTCTAGAAATATTCAAATTATCGTCGTATTCTCAAACTGGGAGTCCCGCAGCTGCGGGGTCAGTTCCTACGAGTTACATTGGTCCCGTGGGAGGTGTTGGTGCCACACACGAGGCCGTTATAGGGTTGTTTCGAGTTTTCACCCTCTAACGCCATGTTTTTAAGCCTAAGTCTAAAAATATGTAAATTATCGTCGTATTATCAAACCAGGAGTCCCACGACTGCGAGGTCAGTTCCTACGAGGTACATTAGTCAGTGGGAGGTGCTGGTGCCACCTACGGGGCCGTTCGGGGGTTGTTTCGAGTTTTCACCCTCTAACGCCATGTTTTGCTTAATTCTAGAATTATGAAAATTATCATCGTATTCTCAAACCGGGAATCCCACGGCTACGGGGTCAGTTCCTACGAGTTACATTGGTCCCATGGGAGGTGTTGGTGCCATCCACGGGGCCGTTCGGGGGCTGTTTCGAGTTCTCACCCTCTAACGTCATGTTTTTAAGCCTAAGTCTAGAAATATGCAAATTATTATCGTATTCTCAAACCGGGAGTCCCGCGGCTGCGGGGTCAATTCCTACTAGTTACATTGGTCACGTGGGAGGTGTTGGTGCCATTCACGGGACCGTTCGGGGGCTGTTTTGAGTTTTCACCCACTAACGCCATGTTTTTAAGCCTAAGTTCTAAAATTATGCAAATTATCATTGTATTCTCAAACCGGGAGTCCCTCGGCTGCGGGGTCAGTTCCTACGAGTTACATTGGTCCCGTGGGAGGTGTTGGTGCCACCCATGGGACCGTTCGGGGGCTATTTCGAGTTCTCACCCTCTAACGCCATGTTTTTAAGCCTAAGTCTAGAAATATGCAAATTATCGTCGTATTCTCAAACTGGGAGTCCCGCGGCTACGGGGTCAGTTCTTACGAGTTACATTGGTCTCGTGGGAGGTGTTGGTGCCACCCACGGGGCCGTTTGGGGGTTGTTTTGAGTTTTCACCCACTAACGCCATATTTTTAAGCCTAAGTCTACAATTATGCAAATTATCATCATATTCTCAAACCGGGAGTCCTGCGGCTGCGTGGCAAGTTCCTACGAGTCACATTGGTCTCGTGGGAGGTTGGTGCCACCCACGGCGCCGTTCGAGGGTTGTTTCGAGTTTTCACCCTCTAACGCCATGTTTTTAAGCCTAAGTCTATAAATATATAAATTACCGTCGTATTCTCAAACCGGGAGTCCAGAGGTTGCGGGGTCAGTTCCTACGAGTTACATTGGTCCCGTGGGAGGTGTTGGTGCCACCCACGGGGCCGTTCGGGGACTGTTTCGAGTTTTCACCCTCTAACGCCATGTTTTGCTTAAATCTAAAAATATGCATATTCATGGTGTTGTGCATTTAAAATTTTCTAGATGAGTGAATCAACCGGATGGTGCATCAAATTCCCACCCACCTCGCATTGAGCATGCCATGTCATGGCCTCCGCTATCCATGGTACAATAAAAAAATGTTTTAACCGTGGCCCAAGTGGAAAATACTTCAAAACCTTTTGCGGGACTTGCGAGCACTTGCGATATTTGCATGTTTGTCATTTCCATTCTCACAAACCATATATCTAGGCTCACTGCATACAGGACATTCATCCTTCTCTTCGTGCTCGTTTCGGTACAATATGCAATCATACTTGCAAGCATGAATAGATTT
Organism: Sambucus nigra; assembly: GCA_949130495.1. Classification (NCBI taxonomy): domain Eukaryota; kingdom Viridiplantae; phylum Streptophyta; class Magnoliopsida; order Dipsacales; family Adoxaceae; genus Sambucus; species Sambucus nigra. The sequence continues at coordinate 502,633,424 of OX422209.1, forward strand.
GTATTTCAAACCTAAACCCTTTAAACTCTTCTTCATGGTAGGATAATTGTCTGATAACATGTTCTCTTTTGGGAAAATTTATTTAACCCACTTCAGAACTCCGATTACGCTGTTTCCAGACAAACCAAATTGACTCTTCAAATTATGCAAACCAATCATTGCATATAATACCGAGTGATCTTCATCGCAATATTTATACAACGATTTAGATGCATCGGCTTTCAACCGTATGTATTCCCGATCTCCTAGTAGTTCAACATCAATCTGTTCAATTACTTGGTCATAATGCACATTATTTGTATCCATAGGTTGGTGGTTTTGTTGATTGTGGAGTCCGTAAGCATCATCAATTAAGTCGGTCAATGGACGATGTGTTGGTGAATCATGTACCACTTCTACTCCTTGAGGTTCCGTTACATGGTAGGGTGTCGGTAATTCTTCTGGAACATAAGGTACAACTTTTTCACCATGGTATGTCCATATTATATAGTCTTGATAGATTCCCCACTGTAGTAAATGAAACTCAACAACTTCCAATGACTTATATTTTCCGTTAATACAATGAGTGCACGGACACGGAATCTTCTTACTTTTAAGATTTTTGGAAGCGTATTTAACAAATTCATAAACGCCCTTTACATGATTATTTGATATCCGGTTAGTCTCTCCCATCCACTCTTTGTATTGTGGGAAATCCATGTAATAATCTTCAAATTTCAGTCCTGTGGTAATAGGTTAAAAAATATTATTAAACTGAAACAAAAAGAATATTCTTACAAATGAAACAAAAAAATATCATTCCACACGAAACAAAACCAATATTCTTACAACTGAAACAAAAAAAAATATGATTCCAACTGAAGCAAAACCAATAATCTTACAACTAAAACAAAAAAAAATTATTACAACTGAAACGAAAGAAAATATTATTGAATCTTGGCCAACAGATAAAGTGGCCAAGTAGTAAAGGATTTTCCATAATTCCTCAATTCCATCCCATCCTCGCTGTTAATGTACACAGGTACATCTCCGCAGCCGTTGTATATTTCATCGACCATTATTTTAGCCTCACCCTTCTCTAAAGGTCGGTGATGTATTAGAGTTCCAAGAATCGTGGAGATGAGTATGCACACGCCAATAAACCTCGAATTGCTCATGTTCTTGATATAGTACTCTTTGCCATAGTCACTGTGAGTTGTTGACGATGATTCGAGCCCCGTGATTGGCGGAGGTGCAGGGGAGGGGAATGTGGGAGGATGAGGCATTTGAGAGGGGAATGTTGGAGGGGAAGGATGTGTGAAACCTTGAGTAGGAGTAGGGTAAGGGTAACCTTGAGGAGGCATTGGGGGCCTATAACTTTCAAAAAAGTTCACAAGTTTCCCAATTTGATTTGTTAATAATCCCAGGGTATTTTTAATCTCATGGACATCCCCATCGATCTTCAACTGGTGCTCCTTTTGGGATGAGATACAATTCTTGACCGAAGAAAGTTCATCCACAAGAGGTACAACGTGTTGAAGTTTTATTTTTTGCATATGTGAGCAAACACCTCTCATCCTCCCCCTTTTGTCATTTCCAAAGGTCTGTGTCAGGGCATCATTTTCAAGGTCAAAGTCATCAGTAGGGCTCGAATCGGATTGACTGCTGATGGCCTCTATTGATTCCAGTGTCTTAGCCAAGTGCGGCGAGAATTTATTATCTTTGTCCCGTCGAGCATGAAGGAATAAGTTGGAACGATTTGGGTTTTTATCGGCATCTGGACCATCTTTTGTCCAACTCTCCCATTCATTCTTCAAATCCTCATATAATTTGGATCCCAGCCTATGGATATCAGTTTTTTGTGCCCTATTTTTTTTTGTTTTGATCCCTCTGGACAATTTTTTTTCCTTCGCCTCATTCTCCAAAAACTTATTCCACTGATCCAACAGCATTTCAACATTAGGAGGCACTCTCTCTTTCAAAGCCAAAATATCTGAGCTCGCTGCCTCTTTCGGGAAATGTTTCTTCCGAAGGTTTCTCCTGTATGTCCTCAATCCTTCAGCAACCCGAGATAGAACCTTATTCTTGGAACGGTCAGGAAATGAGAAATGCTTGCAAAGTTGGTCATGTATGTCATCTTTGACAGCTTGATCAACAAGGTTCCAATTGCCTGGTCCACCGACTCCCACGTTCATTTTTCCCAGCGACAAGCACCGGGTTTTACAGTTCATCACATCATTCCTATCACCCTTCGGGTTATTCCCGAGAAGGGAGAAGCCAATAGGCTTCTTTTTATTTGAGCGGGAGGCATCAGGAGTGTTGGATGGGGGGGCGTTAAAGCAACGGGAGTGCTGGATTGGGGCGTAGGATCACTTGGAGTTGGACTTGGTGAGGAGTGAACCATTGGTGGAGTTGTGAATTGCTCAGCCATTGGTGTTGAGAATCCGGGTTCTGCACGAGATGGTGAACCTCTTTGTGGTGTCACCTCGGCACTTGGTACCCTTGGGTTGTTTCCTCTCGACATTATCTACAAAAATTAAAAAATATAAGTGACTAAATAATTATAGTAATATGAAATTATAACTAATTAATCAAGCTTAATTAGTTATATATATATATATAGAGAGAGAGATAGATACCTTTTCAAAGTAAGACTTTAGAATAAGTTCAATGTGTCTGATCTCCATCCATTCGGTATTAGTTTTTAAGAACCTATGAATTTTTGCACGTGGCCAACTAGAAGGAAGGGTATCTATGATTGATGTGTAGATGTCAGTGACATGAACTCGGAATCCCCTATTTCTCAACTTGTTGGCAAGATTCAATTTTACGTGCATGTGGCGCGAGACATCATAGTCTATGTCAATGCTCTCTGTACGCAGTTGTATTTATAACGGGTGGATTTTTTTTTCTGCCTTTTCCAACAACGTAACCAAGGTCAGGACTATGTCGGGATTATGTGTGTGAAATATATTTTGTATAACGTCTCCCAATTTTCTGGTAGAGAGAATAGAATACGATCGAACAAGTAATCTTGCTAGATATCAAATCCACGATTTACAAGGTAGTTAAATTGTTCGATCTTTTTATTTCCGTACCTATAAATAGGAGTACCCTCTATATGACGCATACTAATAAAAGAGTTATGTGTGCGGTCTAATTGCAACCTCTCTGACTTTTGTTGACAGTAATTATCACCGTGCCTCATTTTTCCTGAGAAAAGTATATAAGGGCATGAATACGAGTCCTGCTATTACGGTTTAGGGTTGAAAGTTATGAGAGTTTAAAAGTATATGTGAAATCCCAACAACAACCCGCCGTAATTATGTATAACACATATTGTAGTACTTACACACATATTGTAGTACTTACACACATATTATAGTGCAAAAAATCACGACATGCATATAACCCCTAATATAATATGATGGCACGCATATAACCCCCAATAAAATCACGACAAGGTGGATGTAAATTTTTTACTCATTAAAAATCCATTTAATTATATTTTGTCAAAAAAAAGACACACACATACAATCTAGGTTTATTGGCATAATCTATACAAACACACACATGCAATCTAGGGTTTATTGACATAATATATACGTACATACACACACATACTATTTAGGGTTTGCTAAACCCTAATATTATTTAGGGTTTACACACATACAATCTATACATACACACACATACTATTTAGGGTTTACACACATACAATCTATACATACACACACATACACACATACAAACATAAATCTACACATACATATACAGAAATTAGGGCTTTACATATACATAAAACTCAATACATACCTCAACCTACAAATGAAATCGCCAAAATCGTCAAAATTGCCAAATATAATAAAGGAAAGCAGCTGCAACTCAACCTCCAAATGAACGAAATGAAAGCAGCATTTTTTTTAAGACCTGGATCTGGTCACGGCCAACCGCCGTGTCTACATACGCGCGACCCCTAAATTTATAAGTTCGCGATCCAGAACAGGCAGACATGGTCACAGCCTAAAGTCGTGACCCACCATACGAGACTCTTTTCGAAGCTTGATTAAGGTATGGTCACGGCCTATAGTCATGACCCATACTAAGAACTCGTCACGGCCCATAGCCGTGACCCTTGATCTGTGATGCGCGATGCTTGATTAAGGTATGGTCACGGCCCATAGCCGTGACCCATACTAAGAACTCATCACGGCCCATAGCCGTGACCCTTGATCTATGATGCTTGATGCTTGAATGATGTATTGTCACGGTCCCAGGCCGTGACCCTCAATGTGTTTACTCTCTTCTTCGTCATGCCATGGGTCATGAACTTGGGCTGTGACCAATCCGCGACCAATCTTGGAGGGAATTTTAGCGCGAGTTTGGCGCTAAGATGGTCACGGCCTGGTCACAGCCCAAGTCCGCGACCACTTGGGTCACAGATTTGGCCCCTGACAACTTCTAGAGCATCGATAATTTATTGTGATAATAAATATGGTCACGCCAAATATTGAGTGGGTCACAGCCCAAGTTCGCGACCAGCTGGTCACGGACTTGGGCAGTGACCCACAGGGCATGACCATACGCAGGATTTAGTGTAGTGTTTTGTCCAGACATATTTAAAATCTGCACAAGCTTTGGCTTTATTTTATTTTGAAACAATAAATTATATGATTCTCCTCTGGACTACTTTTATGATAACAATTAGAGTTATTAAGAATGTTTAAAGTAATATTTATAACTTGTTGAATATTATATGATGAGTTTAAACTAATGTTATCAAATAGATTTCTATTTATTGCCTTCCAAATTTCCCATAAGATAATCTTAGGCATAATAAAAAAGACTATTTTTTTATGATCTCTGTTAGGATTAACCATCCACCAAGATAATAAAATAGACCTGCAAGAAGAGTAATTAAGTTTCAATCCCAAGAGTTCAGAAAATACATCCAAACCTCGTTAGCCAATTTACACTCTAGAAGAACATGTTGGTTGCTATCTTCATTAGAATTGCATTCCCTGTAAATAAAGGCCAATATGATTCCTACTTTTTAAAAATCTGATTAAAAAGGAACTGAGTTGTAAAGAAGTTTCCAAATGAAATTGGATAATTTCATTAGACAATCAACTATCCAATTAATTTTCCAACTTAAAGACATAGGCCTGGACCTTCTAAAAACATTATAGGCGGACTTAAAGGAAAAATCTCCTATTCTTAATGGTTTTCGTATTTGATTTTCCTCATTTATGAAATTATCTGCTATTTGAGAAATAGATCCTTTTAGAAACTCTAGAACCATTTTTAATATCTAAGCCTCTGTAGTATTTGTTCATAATAAAATAGGCCTAAAGACCTTTATCAAATTTGAATTTCCAATATAGTTTTATACTGGAAGCAGAAACTATATCTTTTAGACTTTTAAATTTTAAATCACCTTCTTCAAAGGGGAAACAAGTTTCATACCACTTAGTCCATTGATAAGGATTGTCTTTATTGGTACCCCCCTACTAGAATTTAGAGAAAATATTATTCAATCTTCTTATGACTGTTTTGGAAGGATTAAGAACTGATAGAGTGTACACTAGCATTGAAAGAAGAACATGCCTTATCAAAGTTCCTCTATCTTCTTGAGAAATTAATTTAAATGACCAGGTTTTGAGCTTTTCTCTGACTTAAGATATTAATTATGCAAATTGGATTATTTTATTTCTACCTTTATTAATGTAGCATTCAGAATATTTCATAAGTAATCTTTTACAATTGAATCTAGTATAAGCTGCTATAGACTTCTTCTCACTAGGGATAATTTTTCATCCACATAAAATGATTGTCTGACCTGATGTCTCTTGAGAAATTTTAAGGAGATGGATTACTGCTCTAAGAATTTTACTTCCCCCATTTGTGAATATTATAATGTCGTCTGCAAAGCCTAAATGAGAAATCAATTGACTTTTTTGGGGATGAAAATAGGGAATGGATTTAATTTGATAGTATATTTTATCTATATTTTTACTAAGGGTTTCAGCAGCTAAGATGAAAAGACTAGGAGACAAAGGATCTCCTTGTCTCAGACCTCTAGTAGAATGAAAGAAGCCTTTTCTTTGACCATTTATGTGAATAGAGTACCAATTATTGGAAATAATTCTCCAAACCATTGATAAATTGTTTATTCAATCAAAATTTTCTTAGAACATCACATAAAAAGGCCACTAGACTTTATCATATTCTTTTTCCATGTCTAATTTGATAATGATATTACTCCCATGGGCTTTTTTCCCAATGGATTGAACCATATCTTAGGCTAGAGGAATAGTATCTTGAATGCTCCTTCCCTTAACAAAACCACTTTGGTTAGGTGAGATAATAGAAGGGAGAACTGATGAAATTCTATCACTAAGGATTTTAGATATTATTTTGTTAGATAAGTTGCATAGACTTATCGGTCTAAACTGATCACAAGAAGGACTTGATACCATAGGGATAAGTGTTGTATTTGTTGAAGTCCAACTTCTTAGGATTTTTTCACCTGCAAAAAAAACATGAATAGCAATGAAAAAATCTGATTTAATGATATCCTAGAATTTGTTGTAAAACTCTCCTCCATATCCATCTGGTCCCAGAGCACCTGAAGGGTCAAGACTTTTAATGGCAACCATAATTTCTTCTTCTGATGTAAAATTAGATATGCTTTGGTTTATTTGTTCAGTGATTATTCTATCTATTATTTCCAAAAATTCAATGTTTAGACTCTTCACATTAGTTTTCCAAAGGTTTGAAAATGAGAGATAAATATTTAGTCAACTTCTTCACTTGATTCTTCCCATTGATCATTAGAGTTTTTTATTCTGTTAATGGCCAATCTTCTATTTCTAGATTTTACTGAAGCATGAAAAAACTTGGTATTGAGATCCCATTGTTTTAGCCATTTAAGATGACTCTTTTATTGACAATAACTCTCTTCCCTTTATAAAGCTATATTAAGTTGAGTTGTAGATTCAAATAGTTCAGACCTAGAGGTTTCACTAGAGGATAATTCAAAGGCATTTTCTTTTATCATTACCTTATCCTCGAAATCATTAACTGATTGGAAAATGTTTTTCAAATTATCTTTATTCCATATTATTAGTTTTATTTTAAGAAGTTTTTACTTGATAGCAAATTTGACCATTGGAGGAGCTTGAATGTGAATAGACCAAGCTTCTTTAATTATCTCTTTAACATTAGATTTGATGCACTACATTAAGAGAAATTTAAAAGGTGTAGGGCACTGATCTATATTACTCTTAAAAGAGAACAAAACGGGCTATGATCAGAGCAAGCCTAGTGTTATCAAATTCAGACCATAATTTCCTTCTATCAGTATTAGTGCATTTAGCATATACTAAAACAAGGAATACTGATGTGTTTAAGAAATCAATGTCAATTTTCAAGCACATCATTTGATCAAAATTGAAGACAACCCGTACTTTAAAATCATTTTTCCAAAAGAACCAAATCTTATTGGATGGATAAGATATGATATTGGCAATGTTCTAAAAAAGTGGGGCGTGATCGAGGTGTGGAGGTCAAGTCTAAGCCTTAGAAGCCTAGGCGGGCCTTAGGCGTAAAAAGGCGTGAAAAGGCATTTAGACATTTTTAATATTTTTTAATATTTTTTAACCATAACAAGGCTATTAAAAATACTAAAATTGTATATATTATAAAAACATGTCTTAATATTTACAAATTAATATACTATTTGATTGTTTCAGACGAGATAATGGTTCGATTTTTAAAAAGAGTCTTCAAAAGGCGATATCGTTGCACTAAAGCATTGTTGTTTTTAAAAAAAGTGCACCTTAAGGCTTTTACCAAGAATAAGGCGTAAAAGATTTAAGGCGGGGCATTTCTCCCAAACCTCAAGCCTAGGTGCGCCTTTTAGAGCACTGGATATTGGAAAATTTCCATTTAACTTGATATTTTAAAATAGATTATATACCAACTTTAGGCTCTAATAGAGCTATAATTGGAAGTTGATGGATTTGATAAGTTTTTTAATTCTTTTATTAATAGTTTTATTGGCTACTCCCCTAACATTCCAACATATGAAATTTAACATTTAGATGATTTGGAAGAATTAAGAAAAAACGACTTACCTAATTATCTAGTAAACCTTCTAAAAAGAGGATCATAAGGAATTTTTTTAGTGGTCTTACTTGATTTTTGATTTTTTGCAGCAGCTAGAGTAATACCTGATTCTTTGTATTTTTTTCTCCTTAGTGGACTTTGATTCTTGAATGGATTTCCAATCCACATCAAACCATGATGCAAAATTCTGGAACTCTTTTATCATGGGAACTGGAATATATGAGTCTTCCTATTTGAATGCCAATCTTTATCACTAGCAGGATGTTTTTCACAAGCTTGAATATTTGAACCTTTTGGGGATGAATTGTATTGATCCAAAATTGTTGTTTCTTCAATAGAATATTCACCCCAATGAACCTTTTGAACTTGATCTTTATTGTATCCTATTGCATTTTTCTTTAAAGAAAGTGATGTAATTTCTTTTGATGAAGACTGAAACTGATTGTTTTCTTGATTGCCTACTTTTGAATCTCAAGGAAAGTTTTGTAAAACTTTAAATCAATTAACCTGATTACCTTGATTACCTTTTGCGTTTGTATTTTCTTGAGGAGCCTTTTCAACTAGATCTTGATGATTCTTGGTGGTTTCATTTTGCATTTTAGTTCTTTCTTGATCTTGGTTCGGGTTTTTTGGGAGGTTCTTTGAATTTTTGTTGAGATCAGGATGTTTGAACATGCATTTTGATTCATAATGACCTTTTTTTTTAAAAACTCACAAAAGGATGGAATATTTTCATAAGATACTTGCTATCAGAATCCCTTATTCCCATAACCAATCCAAATTATATGGATTCTTTCTTGAAGTAGTTTAATTTCCCCACATACTCTTGTGATACTTGGTCTTGAAACAAATGTTGTCTAAGCATCCATTTTAAGTGGTTTCCCAACAAGTTGGGCAATAGAGTATAATGAGGATTTGGCATAGAAGTGAATAGGCAATTCTGGAAGATTTATCCACACTGGAACAATTGGGCTTTCTTCATCAGGTTTAAAATCTACAGTCCATTTAAAAGTTCTCATTGGATATTTACCAATATAAGAGTTTGTTTATATGAAAAGTAGGCTCCATAGGTTCTAGTTATATTAATGATTAATTTATTATCTCGTCAAGTGAAAACCAAATGTTATTTTTTATATTGAACCAAATTTTAATTTTACAAAATAAAATCAATTAGTTCAATTTTTTATGAGGGTGATCTTGAAAATAAATGCATAAGCAATAAAATTAATCACACACAATGCAAAATGATTTTAAAGTAAAAACCTTTGCGAAAAAAATCACTATCACCCACACCAAAAATTCCCCTAGTACTAATAATTCAAGTCCTACAATGGACCGACAAGACTTACATATAAAACAACAATAACAACAAAAAATTCTCTCATTTTGTATTCTAATCGAATGCATCTGTCTGTACTAGAAATAAACTGTTCACACGTGGACTCGCCTTGCATAATCCCTAAACCTCAGGATCCCCCAAACTTAGTTATCAAAGATCAACCCACATATATGCTATGAGCTAATCACCCACATGATTTCTCATGCTAACATCCTTTGTTGATGTAGATACCATAGGGTATTTTAAATTGAAAGTTTACTATGAAAGCGTGAAACTTGACAGGATATCCCTTTGACAAAATAAATATCCCAAAACTTTTTAGGGTTTTGGTAAAAATAAGATACATATCTTGAAAAATGCATTTATATTGTCATTTATACATTACATCTAATAGTAAACTATAACATAATTTTCTAAAAAATAGGCTCTCATTCAAACGAGGTGACCTTGTTCGAACGAGATCACTTTGCACGAGGATCTCTCATGTGATATCTCTATCATACGAGGACTTTTGCTAATAAACCAGGGTTCTCATGTAATGACCCTCTGGCACAAGGGGTCTCTCATTCGAGCAAGGGATTCATCATTGGCTATAAATGAAACCTAAGGTATCATGACCCAATAAGAGTTAAAAGGCATTCATCATTGGCACTAAAAAAGCGATTGAGGTCCAAGAAACTCATGCGCGCAACTTTAAGAATTACAACGCATCCATCCTTGATTGTTAAGAGCTCTAAGGTCTCAGTATCCAATAAGAGTTCCAAGGAAATAACCTTGGCTCTAGTAAATGATCTAAAGTATAAGGACCCGAGGTAGACTAAAGGAATTACCAAGGTTCCTATCATTGATTCCACTAAAAATGACTAAGGCCTTAAGGCCCAATATGGTTATTTTAAAGGACCTTGCACCTGGATCATTTTTAAAAACTCAAAAGTTGTAAAATTTTCCAAAATTTTCAGGCCTCACTTTAATTTTTTAAGGGGTCAAGTACTAAAAGTGCAAACAATTCGTTAAACCTATGGCTAAAAATACAAAGTTTTAAAATCCACAGTTTATACCAAACAATTCTTAGACTATAGTTTTTAAAACAAAGTTCCAAGATCGTCCTCGGTATCTAAGGCTTTTAGTTTCGAGGTCTTTTGACCCTTAGAAGAACACTTTTACAGCTATTCGAGGAATTTATCCTTAGTTAATTTTAATTCTGAGGTTGTATGACCTCTTGAAGAACACTTTTACAGTTATCTCATAGTTTTAGCCTTAGTTAATTTCAGTTATGAGGCTTTATAGCCCTTAGTACAACACATTTATAGTTATCTAGGGATTTTATCCCTAGTTAATTTCAGTTTTGAGGACTTAGTAGCATAACACATCTCCAAGACTTTCATCCTTGTCCTAGTTTGAGATCTTTGGACTCATAGAACTGATTGACACGTGGTTTCAAAATTTTCTTGTTAGTTTAAGGGAGATTTTTATAAATGAAGTAAGGTTCCTTTGGTATCAATATTAAGGGTATAAGACAGTTTGGTGTCAGATCAGATTCAGTTTCGTTTGGTTTCATACTATAATCGGGAAAATAATCGAAAAGTCCTTTTTTACAACTAGGACCAAACCAATAGTGAAAGAAAGAAACGAATCATGTACATTTGTTTCTTTCAATTTATTTATTTTTTTGGTTCTAATGTGAACCCTGCCCTATTAAATACAATGTTCTCTCATCCCATTATTGTTGGATTTAAACATCTTATGTTGGATTTGAGAAACGTTTTGAATTATTTTATCAAGAGGGAAAACTCAAACTCACTCTCATTGGAATCATCATAAGAGATGTAGGAAGCATTATTATTTTCCTTCAATGTTATTCCCCTATCTTTCTTGGAGGCTGATAATTTTCTAACTCAAAGGTTTGGATGGATACAATAATCTTCTTTACCTCCATGTTACCTATACCTCATGAAACTTTAAGGCTGAGATGCAAGGAATGAACTTAAGTAGTAGCGACCTACGAATTTTCCTAACAACCCTAGAATTAAGAATCTTCTCGCTAAAATTAAAGTGAGAGTTCATGATATCGAAGATTTTAGCATAAAACTCATCTAAGGTATAATGTTCCATCATCGTATTCAAATCCAGTTGGATGGAAAGATGTTGTATCTTCAATACACAAATGGTATCGTTACCCTCATGGTTAACTTATAAAATGTTTTACACCTATTTGGACGTAGTACATGTAAAGATTCGACATAACTCTTCTTGGGTGACAACACATAAAATTGCATCCCCTTGGAGTTATAATTGACTAACCTATACTCATCCTCATTCCAAGTTATCTTAAGTTTAGAAACATTAAATTCCCCTGCCTTGGTCATTGGGTGTTTCCACCCCTAACTATGGTTAACCATTCATCCTAGAATTTAGAAAAAATTGTCATACATGATTTACAATACATGTACCTTCTACCATAAAACACAAGTAAATGTGTGATCAATCAACCTTCAATATACTTACCCTCGGGACTCAGCGTAATTAACTATTCATATACCCGTTTGAAAAAAAGAGTGGCCTAGGATCTAGTTAAATTAATTACTTACCACGTCCATTTAGAGAAAAAATATCTTTATCTTAACCCAAATTTTAATTTTTCCAAATAAAATTAATTAGTTAAATTTGCCCATGGGTGATCTATAAAGTGCGTAAGGAAGTAGTAAGAGAAATCACATACAATGAATAAGGATTTTAGAGTGGAAACCCTCGTGGGAAAAACCACTATCGACCCAGTCCGACAAGTTAGTTAGTACTAATAATTCATGTCTTATAATGGATAACACGACTTACATATAAAACAACGATAACCACCAAGAAGTATCTCCCTTGCATTTTGATTCGATGACTCTGCGTATAGTAGCAATCAGCTTCTCCATGCCTGGATTCATCTTACATAGTCCTCAAACCTCGATATCCATGTGTTAATCACCCACATGATTGATTTTGTTAATATCTTTTGCTGAAGTGAATTACCAGAGGGGATTTTAAACCAAAAGTTTAACTTGAAATCATGAGACTTGATAGGATATCACTTTCACAAGAAAACTCTCACAAAACATTTTAGGATTTTACCTTGAAAGCATGAAGCTTTAAAGACACATTTACATTATTATTTATTCTTTTCAGCATAAATATTACAATTTCACATTTTTTTTTCGGAAATAAAGCGAAAACCAGAACAAGGAGTGTAAAATAATGTCCTAACATATAAAAACAAACAAAATCTTTCAAGTTAGACCTTTTGATCTTATCCGGATGCTTTTTTGTCCTTCGTTTAACATGAGATTTTTAAGATATATGGATTCAGGGATCATGTGATGATTGGGGAAAGTGTTAGGCATGCCACTCATTATTTATATCCTTAATATGTTATTGTTTTATACTGCTTAAATGGATGACATTAACTTTTCAAGAAACATTATTATTTATAATTCCCAAGACATGTAGACTATTTCCTCAGTCATAAAGAATAAATGATCGTGGGAGACCTAGGCGATATGCTGCATAGGGTAAACAACTGAGTTCCACTTGGCGTACCTTAAAGGTGTGTTTATGTATGTTCATTTCGGTGCTGCTTGTGTAAGGGACATCTAGGCGTAGTTTTAGGTGTGTTCCTTTAGGGCGTATAGAGTTTTGCACATATGGGTACCACTTTGTTTATGTGCCTTGAGGCGTGAATGTCTGCTAGTGTGATGGCTTGGTCTCATGAGCAAGAATTAATTATTAATTATATATGTCTATGTATAATGGGATCAAAGCCTGTGCATTTTAACATGGACATTTATCCATGTGTTTAGGTGTATAGTGTGGATATCTCAAAAGTGATACATTGATGGAAACATATCAGTTTTTTGGGTCCTTGAAGGGGGTCTATAAATATTTGTTATCATTAAAAGAGTGAAAATATATGAATTTGAGGCTATACTGTTTTGATGCAAAGGGAAGATGGTGGCATCCCAAAATTATATGTTGGTTACAATGTATCGAGTGGGTAGATTGGAAGTTTGTAGGCCTAGTTTATAGTTAAATATACTCAAATAATACTTTTACGGGGGATTAATATGGGGAATTATACTGGGGGCATATGACAAGGCTTGTGCTCATGAGAGTGGATCGATGTTGTGCCTACATACTTACGTGTTAATAAGATCAAAGCCTAGGTAGTTCAAGCTTGGAAACGGTTTAAAGGTATCTTGATATCTTGCGGGGTGCATGTGGGAAGTTGAGGGTAGATATATTATGTATCTTAGGCTGGACAAGAGGGTATTATGAGAAGAGTTTTGTCCATCTAAAGGGAAATACATTATCGTGGAATAAATATACTTAGATTTATATCATAGCAGCTTGTTCTCACAAGATAGTATCCGTATTGCACCTATATGCTTGTGTGATAATGGTATCAAAGCATATGTAGTTTATTTTGTGTTCATGAGAAGTCATGTCTTAGTCAGGGAGACTATGTGTTGAAAGTGTGAATTTATCTATGTTTCTCGGGAACAATTCCCAGCATAGAATTTTATTTCTAATCGTTATAACGTGTCTTTGATTTAGTTAAAAAATCGGTGTGTGTCTTTGATTTAGTTAAACAATCGATGTGTTGTCGATAGAGATTTTTTAGGAAACATACTTGTAGTGACATTTATCCTCCAAGGATGAATGCGTTCCAAAAAGGAAGAGGTGTGAATATGGTCCATATTTACTCTTGGAGCATATCAAAGAATTTCAGGATACCCCATTATGATGTCTCTTTCTTAAATACACATTTATTTGATAAAAGGTTGAGTATTCTTACTCGAAGATTTTTATTGTTACAACGATGATTAGTATCCTTAGGTTGAGGAAATAATGAGTCATTTAGATAAATGATTGATTATATGAGGATTGGGTAAATATGAACCTACTCTTTTATATCATCTATATTTAGTCTACATATTGCGATGGGGTAGAGAATTAAAATGGGCAAAGAAACTCTTATTATTACACATTAACTACACATTGTCGTTTTTTTGTGTCCGCTATATGGATTTTTTAAGTGGGCATGAGCAATAAAATTTAGATAAAATAATATCTATCTGCAGGGATTTTGGGCTTTGTTGATTCTAAAAAACTTTGTATAATGTGTGTATATATATATATATATATATATATATATATTGCGTTTAAGGATGTACCCTTACATGGAGGTTGTTGGAGATGGGGTTGAATTTTATTTAATCTAAGTTATCAACAATTTTCACATGGAGTATTATTATTCAATGCATGTAAAGGTGTACCTTTTCATGCAGACTACTTAAAATGGACTAAATTTTATTTAACTAGTGTGTTAATTAACATTTTATACATAGGGTGCTAGAAAGGAATAGGTTTTTAATTAACTATTAATTTAATTATATTTTATATTAGGGGTGTGAAACGAAACCTGAAAAACTAATAAACTAAACTAAACTTGGTGCATTAGATAAGTTGGTGTGGTTTTTTCTCGTGACATTTCGGTTCCAGATCTAAAAATTACAAAATTGATTTTTTTCGATTTGGGAATCGGTTCCACCTCCACCACCAACCTGTTGAAGCGCTTATGCGTATAAAGCGAACTATAAAAAAAAACTACACATATGTGAAACCTTATAAGGAGAAATTAGGGTTTACCTTCGAGCTCTCTCCGGTTTGATATCGTTTCAGCAAGAATAGTATATGATGATGATTGATTTAGAACACGCTCAATGCAACTCAATATCTTCTACCATATTCCCGCTATGAACTGTCATGAAAAGAGTGTGGGATCTTCCTTCATGACCACCTTATCTTTTCTCTTTTTCTCTCTGCTGCCTATCTTTCTCACAAATACAAATTAGGGTTTTTTGAGTCTCAAGAGTGATGACTTTCTTGAGAAAAAAGGAGACTTAGGTTCATATATATAGGCTACGGTAGGGACCCTAAGGAGAGATTGGGACATAACTCCTAATGGGCCTGAGAAAACATAATACAACCTAGTATCTAATTCTAATCCATTAATTATAATTAATACCACAACATAATTATACTTACAACTCCAGTCATCAATTCAAACTTATATTTTAAGATACTATTATTAATTATATAATTCTCTCCATGTTAAGGTTACAGATACTCATTAATAAAATAAACTATTGATAATTTATTTGATTAACTTCTTTAATCCCTTGAGTGGTCCAACTTAACTTATGTATAGCGCGAGATTAAAATAATCCACTTGTATGGTTTAACATATTCAAAACTTATAAGAATCTCAAGGTGGTATCTCCAGTCTCTATACCGATATGTGGATTCCGTCCATAAATGATTTCACCATCCATTAATTACCATTATCTAATCCATCAAGATCATTTATCCAATAATGAATCTCACCCGATGGGTCAAAGTAATAAATAACTAGTGGAAGTATCCATCAATCGTATCTGGATTAAGAGACTTAAGTAAACCTAATAATCACGAGGTGTACATTGTCTTATAAAATTCAAATAAAGACAATGACCACAAGGTGGTCTCTCCAATACACATAAAGCATACTAGCATAATAAGTTTAAACTATATTGTTTTCCATAATCGAGATAAACTTATTAAAATATTGTGACACACCCTTACTGATGGTGTTTACAGTTCCATGTAAGATCGTGATTGTGATCTGATCTTCTGTCTGTAAGTCATACTTTACACATAAGAACGCCTACTAAGAAGAATAAAAAATAATGGCGATATATAAAATAATGCAAATATTATGCCCATATATGATTCTCGTTAAAATAGTAAAAATTGATTTTATTTTAACATTAAATCCACGTAAGATGTGTGTTCATTAAATACAATTTGATATTTGACGAGATGTAACCCCTATCAGAATTATAATTAATGCACGAAAAGTAATGTAATAAATGATAATTACAACACTTGCAATAAATATCTTTTAAAGCCACAGTATATATATGAAATGAACCTTTGCAACATAAACACATGTTCAGTACAGTAAATGATGCAAAACTCAGCAATCAACTTGATTGGAGGGAGAAAGATCAAGCACTTTAGTATAATAAAGGCAGTGCAGTAAACCTCTTTACGGAATGAATGCAAATGATTTGAGATAAGTGATATCGAATTTCTAAAATTGAGGAAGATAAACTCTGATGATGATAAACTCACAATAAGCTCTCGTGTCTGGGAGAATGAAAAATATCAAGATCCCTAGGGAACGTGACAAATGAAAGTATTTATATGAGGATAAGCTTGGTCGAATGGCCTTGCTAGCATTAAAAGCTCTAACCCCGTTTAATGATAAAGGCATTGTGCATTTGATACCAAAGATAGAGTATTAAATGCCTGAGATATTATTTTTGGCGGGAAAACTGTTTGTACCCTCAAAGCGTCTCTTAGATTGGATTGAAATGTGACAGGTTGACACAAAGGTTTATTTTATGACGACTGGTGGAACATTACCTTAAATGGGCTAGTGATCCAAGGAATAAACTTACTCAAGTGCCACTTTTCTCGAGCTCCTAAAGTGGCAGGGATCATGACGTCATAAAGATAGTGAATAGTGATTTATGAGACATGATGTCTTGTTAGCCAAATATGGCCATTCGAGAGATGGCTTTCAAACAACCAAAAGTCATCCTTGAGAGGAAAAGGACATTTGAACAAACTGCTTTGATGAGGTACCTCGAGTGAGGTGTAATGCTCCGGATCAGATTTATGGATTACCTGTGGTCAACTCGGTCTGAACCAAGTGTTAGGTGTGAAGTGAAATGAAACAAGCTACATAAAGTTGGTAGTTCAATTTTATTTAATTAATATTTCACTTTTTCAACATGAGATTTCCATTTCAAATCAAGCTACATGAGGTACCCGTGGGAAGGGTTCCCGAAATCCAAGCATACAGTGCTACTAACGTTAAATAAAAAGAATACTTACCTATAAAACACTTTAATAATATGGAGCCGCGCCCAACTTGCCATAATAAAGATGAGGGATGAGCCAAATACCCAGTGGGAAATTACAACAATGCAATATACAAATGAACGACTTAAAAGAGACTCTAACACATTATATGTACATGCACATGCAACTACCTTGTTTGCGTACATATACATATATGTACTTTAATGCATAAAACTATTTTTATTCCAAGTATGTTACTTATCCTGATTAATTAACTTTAATCATATGAAAGAACTCCCCTTTACTTCACTTGACATTTATTCATTGATTTAACACACCTGGTTAAATAATCAAAACAATTACACCTTGTTTGAGGGAAAATCATTTCTCGGGCTCTTATTGAGGAGAAAATGGCTTCCAGAAGTCTTTCTTTTAGTCCTATTGATAAGCACCCAAAACTGTACATTTTATACCCCGAATAGATGTACTTTAGCTGCTAATTCTCGGTAATATGGGTCTTATGCGCTTAAATGTTTATTTTGTAGGTCAAATTGTGCATTGCAGAGTTCAAATGCTTAAATCAAGAAAATTGTATGCAATATGGAGCTAAATACCCAATCCCCTGACACGTACCAAACCCGATCCTAAACCTATCCCAAAGCATCACCCCAAGCCTGTGTGTGTTTTTTTTGTCCCTTTTTATTATTTTTTAGATTTTTAGTTTGAGTCATTTTTTATTTTTAGGATTTATTTTAGATTTATTTAGTATTTTCTAGGTTTTATTTTATTTTATTAGTATAATTTTATTTTATTTTGATTTTTATTGGTTTTTAGTGTAGTCTTATTTTATTAGGATTAGTTTTTAGGAGTTTATTTTTAGTTTATTATATTTTATATTTTTAGGACTTTAATTTTCATATAGATTTTAAGTTTTTATTTCTTTTGTTTTATTTTAGTTTTTATATAAGTTTAGGATTTTATTTTTTAGTTTTAATGTTTTTATTTTTTAGTTTGTTTTATTTTTAGTTAGATTTTATTTTTTAGTTTTAGTTTTATTGATTTTAGTTGAGTCTTTATTATTTTAGGTGTCCAAATTAAACACACACACACATAACCTACATTCCATTACACTTAAACTAAACCCACTCATACCCAACACTTATCCTACACCTAACACACACACAATCCAAATTCCTCATCCCCACACTATCCCCTACACCCTCACCCTCACCCACACAATACCACCAAAACCCATCTTCAACCTCCATCATCTTCTACACTCATACTCTCTCTCCTCAATAACCTCCATAACCAACAGAACAAAATATCACGCCTGAACCAACCTACCGAACCTCCAAACTCTAGCCCAACACCGTCGACCCCCTTCCTTCGTTCGACGAAACTGGCGGTCAGCTCCCACACAGGCGCTCCCACCAGCGCCCCTGCCCCGGCGACCTCCACTTTGGCCTCGCCCCCTTCGGCAGCGACCCAGCTCATTGTCAAAACCCCCTTCACCGGCGTTGACCTGTGGCCACAACCCGCGACCCCCTACCACACCTCCGGCCAGCTCGATCCACCACTTTCAACCCGCGATCTCTCTTACCCACATAACCCCATGAACCCATTAACCTGACACCCAATCGAACCTTAAAACCCATGTCTAAACCCATTTGCAAAACCCAATTGACCCACCTTAAACCAAAATCCTTTTCTTCAAATAACAAGCCACGACCTGCCAAATAATAAGTCACTTAATTCCCCCATGTGCCTAATTATCCATTTTAACCCTTTTTCCCAATTTTACCCCAACTACCTACTTACCCCAATTTCCAAAACTACCCCTTTAACCATATCAAATTTTATTCTCAAATCCCCTCACCCACATGACCTCACACTCATCTCACCATTTCTATGCACACTCAAGCCAATTCCCAAAAATACCTCCATGTTCTATGTGCCTATTTTAAATGAAGGTGAAGACCCCATTTGTAAAAGGAGCTTTTAGATAGGAATTTTTAGAGAGAGAATTGTAGAGAGATAAACACCATTTTGTAAATAGTTTTTGTTTTTATTTTTTTAGAGATTTGGTGAGATTCAATTGTGAGTAATTAAATTGTATGGAAGCTGATAGAGTTCAAATTGTCAATTTCAAGGAGACTTGTTGAAGATTTGTTCTCTTTCTATACGCTTTTATTATATTTATCTTTGATTATTTGTTCATCATGTTTAATATCATGTTAGGCTAATTCCCTTTCAAGGGGTGGGGGAAAACCCTTATTTGATGTTATTTTAGTTTAATTAGTTTCATTACTTGAAAATTCCCTTTGAATGTTATTTTTTATCCCTCACCCTTAAATTTACGCCTCGAGAGAGGGTAAATAATTTTCGAGAGAAAATTGAAATTCTAGTTATAACATCCATTTTAGATTCGAACTAGAAATAGGGGTTTCTTAAGTGGGGTATTATAACTTGAATTTCAACTCTAAATTTATTTTCTATGATTTACATAAGTTTAAATTGATCGATCCTAGAAGGTGATTAATTAAAAGGAGTGTGGATCTATTTTCGAGAGTTGTGGGGTGTTAAACTTAATTTTCTAAGAGGTTATTATTAAAATTACATTTGCAATGAGAGTTGATTTGTAATTTTTATATTAATTTGGGAGAATTCAATTAATTCAATTAATTATTTAGAATAGCTAAAATTTGTGGTGTAATCTCATTCCTTGATTGTTCTCACAATTATTTACCTCACTTTATCTCTTATTTTAGTTTAGACTTTATTTTCCATTTTAGTAACTTTCTAGTTAGTTTTTATCATCTTTCATTTAGTTTTTTAGTATTATGATCCCTCACCTCACCCAATTGTTTTAATATTGAAAAAGCTAAAAAAACTAAAAAAGTGAAAAAGAACAAAAAGAAAATAAAAAGTGAATTACAATAGAATTTGTCTCTAACTTACCCCCTTGGAAGTGGATTGATACCCTTACTTTTCTCTACACTAGAGTTTGTTATATATTTTGTAGGTATTTGAGGATTTGGATTATAGGAGCTTTTCAAGCAACGACGAAAGAAAAACATACATCGAAAAGTCTTTCAATCCTATCATTGATTCAAGTTTCGAGAAAAGGTGTAGATCGGAGGCAGAGCCCTCTTGTATCACTGCAAGTGATGTTGAGGAGGAAGCTAAGGAGATACCTTTGATGCATCAATATCGTAGATTGCAAAGGATGTTTAGTTATGAGAAACCTTCTTCCTCTCCTCAAGATTATACCATATTGGATGACATTGGTTAGAAAGTATAATTTGTAATAACTTATTTATATTTTACCATAGTTGTTCCTTTCTCCTTGACACCTCCTTTTTATTCTCTTATGCTTTGTTTTTGTTACCCAAATTGATGCCTATGTGGAAACTCTTGAGGTAGAGATCCAAGAGAAATAAATAGAATAGATATAAAAACAATCTCTCTCTCAGCATCAAACTCAACAAACCTCTCTCTCCCCATGTCAAAAAATAAAATAATAGCCCCCATCCCTAGAATAAGATCAATCATAACAATAATAATACCCTGACGGACCATCAACTATCGTGAAAGAACCTGATGTAATAGTTAACTCCCCCTCGTGGCAGGAGATGTTTTTTTCTAAGTGAGTCCGTAAGTAGGGGATATATTCTTGATTCTTCTTTCTTGTATAATCAGGTCGCCATTGCAGGTGCTGAGATGGAGCTAGAGCAGGGTGAGGTTAGGCAGCCCTCGGCAGTTGAGCCAATTACATTTGTTAGGTCTATGTATGACTTTGAATTACATTTAGTTTACCTTTCAAAGTTTTACAATTTATTTCTCTCCTCATTTGACTCATCCTTTCTCTTTATTGTAGGATGCTGCCCCTTTTGTGTAAGAGGGGACTATTTCTGATCAAGATGTTCCTCAACCAACTCCTCTTTCAGTTCTAATAAACACTGCAAGGCTTTAATACTTGTTCTTATGATGAATAATCACATGCTTGCAAATATTTTTGGGCCTTCTATCTTAGAAGGTAGAGTTGATGGTGGTGCTGAAGACTTTGAGGTAGAGTAGGGCCTTGCCACTAAGTCTTCCATTGAGGAGGTAGTCTCTGTAGCACCTCTCTAGGTAGAGGTATATCGTCTTTGCTTCATATATATGAGTTTCTTCTTTGTTAGAACAAAAATGTTCTAAAATTTTGTCCGAGTTTAAATGTTCGAACAATCATTGGTGTTTATCATAACACACTTTAAAATTTATTTAATCATGACCAAGTGTACCTATCCGAGCAACCATTTGGTGATTATCATAGTACACTTTGACTTAGCGACCATTTGGTTAGGAACTTTTTTGAGTGTACTTATTCTAGCAACCATTGGTGCTTATTATGGTACACTAGGAGTTAGCGACCATTTGGTCAAAAACTTTGCCGAGTGTACTTGTCCCAACAACCATTGGAGCTTATAATAGTACAATGGGACTTAGTGACCATTTGGTCAAGAAATTTGTCAAGTGTACTTTTTCGAGCAACCATTAGTACTTATCATAGTACACTGGGACTTTGTGACCATTGGTGAAGAAACTTTCAGAGTTTAATTATTCGAGCAACCATTGATTCTTATCATAATACACTAGGACTTTACAACCATTTAGTCATTCTATTTCCTTTTACTTTTATTTGTTGAACTTTCAGGTTAAGCCTGATCGGCCTGCCCCAGTAGTTGTGGAGGAGTCTATTGTGGTTCTTGTTCAGCCTATTTTTCTACAAATAGGTGCCCCTAAGAATGTTTGGAAGGGGGAAAGTGTTATCCCTACCGTTGTTGATGCCTTTCGAATTAGCCCGGCATTCACATTGTTGGTCAAAATGTTTAAGTTCAATGTCGCGCAACTACTTATCCTCAAAAGGAAGAGGATGTGTCTTCGAACACCATGTTTCCCTCAGCTAATGATAGTGCCTATAGTATTCACCCCCACCCCCCGAGGAATCTCCAATAGACTTAGTTAGGCAAACTCTAAGAGACTTTCCCCATATCATCTCTAATTTGCACCAGGAGATTTTAGAGCGGCTGCTTGACCTCTATCCCTCTACTTTTTCTCCTCGTTGCATTCAAGCCAATCCTGTCATGATGTCTGGTAGGTTGCTCAGGTTTGCCAATATGCTGATTGAAATTTTGAATATCCCTTTGTAGTCTCTTACCTCTTCCAAGATTAAAGAGTTGTTGTAAGATTTATGTATTGACTAATGATGGCTTTACCCTGATGTGGCTGATCAAGATTTTAAGGTATTTTAAGAAAGCTAATTTTCTTTATTTTTGTGCAAGACTTTAAGCTAGTGTGAGGACTCAAGTTATTGTGGATGAGGAGATGGATAGTCTTCATTCGGAGATCATTAAGGTAGGGGAAAAGGTTGTGGTTGCGTGAGAGGCTTTAGCTCAGGCTGATGCATAGTTAGAAAAAATTCAACAAGACACAGAGGAGCTTGAGAGAGAGAGATGACTGAGGAAACGAATGAGCAGGTTGAGATATGTTTTGCACTCCGATGTCATCACCTTAGGCTAATCAATTCTACCAACTTGTGGTTTAATGTAGATGATCCTAGTATTAGTTAAGACATTTTTCCTTTTTTATTTCACTTTGTATTTTGAGGCACTAGTTCCTTTTTTATTTCTTATAAATTTTTAATGTTTGAATGAACTGTTGATTCTTCCCTTAATCCTCTTGTTGTGCTTGTTCCACTTGCTTATGGATATTCATAGTACGGACTAAAAAATTCCTTTGAATGAACTAACATATAATCTTCATTTTTTACAAACAACATATTCATGCATGGCTTGTGTGAGAACAACCTCTCGACTAACCATTATAAATGTAAACTTTTCTTAGCATTACAAGCAAAAAAGGAAATAAAAAGGAAAATCTTTGAAATGTTAAATTTTAAGCCACTTGTTGTTGAGCTTGAATGTTACATAATCTTCGATTTTATAAATCTTCCAGTAACCTGAGTCATGTCCCTTATGAACTATATAGGACCTTTCCCAAATGGCTTCGGACTTTGGCAATGAAAGATGACATATGTATCTTGTGCAAGCTTTTAGTACTAGGTCCCCATTTTTAAACCTTCTTGGTTTCACAATTTGATCATATGACCTGGAGAGCTATTTCCTGTACATTTGGAAATGTTTCATTGTGTTGTCCCTATGCTCATCTAGGGATTCCATCTTTACATGCTTGCTTTGAGGAAGCATCACTCTTCATAAGTTGTATCGGGTAGAAGGTATTTCTAGCTCAACTGGAAGAATGGCGTCAGTGTCAAACACCAAGGACAAAGTAGTATAACCAGTAGGTTAGCTCGACTGGTATTTTATTATCCCATGTTCTCGGAAAATCTTCCAACACTTATACTAAAATGTTCACCAAGGTCTTATTAGTAGCTTTCGCCTGACCGTTGCACTTAAGGTAGGCCACAATGAACTTGTGGTGGATGATAGAGTACTGGTATATAACAAATTTCACCTCACTATTTACAAAAGGAGTACCATTATCTGAAAGAAAAAACTTTGGGATACCAAATCGGTAGATAATGTACTATTTCATTAACCAAGCTACCACGCCTATTGTGAGCTTCTTGAGATATATTGATTCTTCCCACTTGGTAAAGCATTCGGTGGTAACCAAAATCCAATTTGTTTCCTAGAATAAGTATTAATGGCCTCCACGAGGTAAAATGCATAAGTGTGAAATGGGAATGGAGTAAAGAGCGAGTGTAGGTCCATCGAATGAGTGTGGATCATATTACTATGGAATTGGCATGCCCTGCATCTTTGAACAGAATCGACGAAGTCCTTTTTTTATAGTTGGTCAATAATACCCTAAGGTTATTAGTTGGTCATAAAGATTTGTTCCTCCAATGTGACCTGACTCATCAGCTTGCTTCAGCACCTCCTCCACTTCTTCTAGCCTAATGCATCACATAGGTTTATCATGATAACCTCTTTAATACAGTTGGTCATTCTGTATATAGTATATTGATATTATTCTCTTAAGCCTTGTAGAATCATCTTTATCTGCTAAAATCAGTCCTTCTGCTAGCATGTCAATATAAGGTTGCCTCTAATCGAGTGGTTTCTTCATAAAATTGCATTCAATCGGCTGGTAATATAATTAACATCTATTAAAATTTCTTTGCACTGTTGCATTAGCTTACCTCATTATGGGCTAAAAGTAGACAACCCTTTGGATTCTTCGGTACAAAGTGATCTCAATAGTTTTGCAGTTGTCTTGGTAAGCTTCCCTCAATCTCTTATTAGCTTTAATCAAATCAACACATCTTGACAACCAACCCCCTTTGTTTTAGTATTATAAATTACCGTCTATGGAAAAATATTGTGCTAATTCCACCAAACTTAAAGTTCCTTCCCTAGTATCAAGTTGCCTCCTTACTTTGCCTCTCTAATTATTGCTCTCATCAGTGGGTAGTATTTCGACTATAGTAGATGGAGTTATCCTCTTAGTAATCCGAATGAACATAAAATTATCTTTGATGGCAATCTTTTGGGAAATTATTGTGTAGACATCCGCATGCATATTCTTTATCCTGGGATGCCTTTAAACTTTTACTTTATAAAACTGCCCGAATAACCTTTGGATAATCGTTCGGTAAGCCACCAGACTCATATGTTTGAGAGAATAATCCTCATTCCCCTGCTGCACTTCTAGGTTCGAGTCACCTTTGATTTTAAGCACCTAGATGCCTTTTCACAAGGACTCTAACTAACCTAGCAGTAGCCTGATAGTTAGAGAAACTAAAATTCAACTTGACGGGTATAAAAAATTCTTAGTTTCCTTTGCCTTGGGTAACCCCTAAACCTCCTTTGCCTTGGGCTGATAATTTATCGAACTCTGTATTCCACTCTTCTAAATTAGCTTCCTGGTAATTGGTTTGAAGATCGTCACCCGAGAATTCTTCATGTGGTGGTTTCAAGGTACCATAGGGAAAGATGTCCAGTAGATCTGCGTAAGCTTGACTTTTGCTGTCTTTAGGGACCACACATTTAAGATCATATTTTGAAAGTATAAGGTACCATTTGGCTGCCCTGTCAATTAGTACAATTCTAGTTAGTAAAAATTTAATAGGGTCTCATCGCATTACGATGTGGACCATGAAAGATAGCATGTAGTGCCCAAGTTTTTAGCAATGAAAACAAGGTCTAAAAAATGCCTCTTAATGCTAGTGTATCTGGCCTTAGGCCCATTTATAATACCGCTTTGAAAATAAATAGTTTTTCTTACTCCCTCAACTTCTTGTGCTAGCAGTGCGCCAATAGACCTCACTGTGGAGGTAAAATAGAGTTTCAATGGTATACTTGATTTTGGAGGAATCATGGTTTGTGGAGATTTTAGGAGATTCTATAACTTGTCCAAGGTGGCTTGATGTAGCGGTTCCTAAACTTTTCTCCCTTTCGTAGCAGCTCCATCAGCGGGTGAGTGATCTCAGTAAGTTCGAGCACAAATCTTCTCAAGTAAGAGACCTTCCCTAAGAAGGTTTTCAGTTCTGTTGTAATCTTTGGACATGTTATGTTGATGATGGATTTATGCATGTCTAGATCCACCTGGATGCCTTGCCTATTCACCACAAACCCCTGTAACTTCCCACTACTTACCCCAAATGCACACTTAAAATTTGTACTTCTTGTACCTCACGAGTACCTTTCTCAGATCTTCTAAATAAGTTGCCTCCTTTTTTAATTTTATGACCAAATCATCCACGTAGAACTCCAAAATATCATGAAGAGATCATGGAATATATCCATCATAGCTCTTTAGTACATAGCACATGCATTCTTTAATCCAAAAGGCATATATAAAGTAACTTAACAATGTGCAAAAGGCAGTCTTCTCAGCATTTTTTGGGTCCACCTTGATTTGGTTGTAACCCACATAGCTATCCATGAAGCTATACATCTCATGACCCACGGTTGCGTCTATCAGGATAGCTATGGAGGGAAATGAGAATTCATATTTTGGGCATGCTCTGTTTAGGTCCCTGAAGTCCAAACAGATCCTAATTGGTTCTTATCTTTCTTCTCCATAAGCATAATGCTAGACAACCAAAGAGGATGTTGAATTGAGATGATGAAGATTGTTGTGAGCATCCCTTGGACCTATTTCTTAATATTCAAATCAATCTCCGCCTTGTATGTTTGATTGGCCTACTTGATTGGGATAGCTGATGGCATCACGTTCAACTTGTGGCAGCTCACTTCCTTGTCAATCCTAGGCATCTTAGTGTATTACCATGCAAAAAAATCTTTGAACTCTCATATTATCTCAATTAATGCCCCATTGGCTTCCCTATCTAGGTCTTTTGAGATAAATATGGGTCTAAGATCATAACCTTCTCCATCAAGGTCTACTTGTTATAATTCTTGGATTTTAGGCATTGGCCTGTCGCACATACACTCTGGCTCCTCCTCCACTTCTCCGATTAATTATTGGATAATGGAGTTATCAATCACCATATCGTGGCCTTGGTTATCTACTAAGAAACATTTATAGATTGAGTCAGCCTCATTATCTAAGCCTTCACCTACCCACTCACACCTTTATAAGTTATAAGTGATCTTGCAGTTTGGCAGCACCACCCTCTTGCATTGTCTAGGGGTTTCTTCCTTGTGTGGTCTCTTTCGAAAAATTTCCTCTAGTACTATCACAGAAAACGTACGAAGCACACTTTGCTATTGGAGTTGATGCTCAATCGGATCAATTCACGGTGTCATCCTATCGTGCAATTACCTAGATAGGCTGGGGGGGTCTCACCCTTTCTTAATCTACCTCATTCTCATCCGGATTTCCAATCGGCATAACCCTTGTGCCCACCCTTTCTCTAATATTGGGCACCCTAGTGCCACTAGTGTATTTGGTGAGCACCATATCTTCTTGATCTAACTCAGAATAGAATGTAGCATCCACCCAATGTGTCTCTTCACACACGAATGACTTCTTAAATGCTCACATAACCACCTCCTTGCCTTTAATATTTTCCTTAGCACATTAATGATAAGTGGAGGCCACCAATCCATGGTTGTGAATCCATAATCTTCCTACTAGCAGCTAGTATGATGTCTCGCATTCCATTATATGGAATTTGATATGGGAAGCGATATTCCCCATGGTAATTCCCACGTTGACATAACCAATGGATTTAGAGGACTGCTTATCGTATCCTAATATAGTCAAAGGATTATGTATAATCCTTGTTTTAGCGATGTTTCAAGGATATAAATACACAATAGGCATTATATAATGGAAGATCATCCATCTAAAAAGATGCAATTGAAGCTACACCTATTCCACTAGCTGTCACATAGAGTGGTCTATTACGATGGTACCTGATCGAGCAATCTACTTCAAATAATGTGACCTCTGAGAGTAATCTTCTCACCAGCTTGGCCATAGGCCGTGTCCAGCATAAATTTTAAGCCATGTTCTTCTTTGCAATCTCCAGAATATCTCTAGTATCCTATAGTATAGAATTCTTCAGTAACACTACTTGGTTAAAGAACCAACTAAACTATTATGAACGTGATACCACAGAAAACTACACCCAAGGGTCCACGTGATCTTCCTCTAGCCCATAAGCCTCCTTAATATCTTTGTATATTGATTCATTGTATGCTATTATTGTGTTTGTAGCACCCAACGAGAAAGCTTCTAGCTATTTGCCCAAATCATCAATTCATCACAAATGATCTTCCAAGGTTAAGTGATCCATTTTAAATGCGCATTCCTCTAAGGACTTCTCAAAAGTTTCTTTAAAGAGCCTCTACTATTCTAGGCTTTTCTCTACCTCTTCGCCATAAGTGTTAGCAATATTGACCTATGAACTAGCAACAGATTATCGTTTACATTTGTTTGGGGTAATTGAATGTCCTCCTTCTCAACATGGGCACAAATAAGCCTTCTTAAGGTAAAACATTTACTAGTTGGGTATCCCACCTTGTTATGGATTTGACAAGACCTTGGGTTATTCCTATGCTCTTGCGTGGCAGGATCTATGTTGAAACTGATTAACCTACACATTTTTTCATGGACCATGTGGCCATAAAGGTCCAGAGCTTGCTCCACCGTGTAAGGTAGTTCGGGTGAATCATATTTGCCATCAAACTTCCTTTTCTTTCCACTTCCCCCACTGCCCTTGTTTCCACCTCCTTGTCTTCTATCTTCATTATCAATGTAGTTCACTTACAAGGGAATTCCCCTCCCTGAAGTAGTTGGCGGTCTCAGCATCAAATTTAACAATGTTGGTGGTGGTAAGGGCTTTACCACTAAAGTAATATTCTTAGGAGACTTTAAAAATATTAAAAAAGTTCCTTCTCTAGTCTCGTTTATCAGGTGGCATATATACTCGGTATATTTCAGGTTTCCACCTTTGTTAGTATATTTCTCAAATACAACTAGAAAATTCCCCACTGGATATGGTTCTTCATTATATTCCTCTGGGTATAGTATACAAAAATTATCATATATCGAGGAATGGTTCCCCCTGGATATGGTTCCCCCCATCTCTAGAGGCTACCATTATCCACAAGATCTCTTTCTTTGTCTCCTCCATGCTATGCGTGGAGGGTGTGTTTTGAATGGGAAGTGCCACTGGTGTGATAACCTTTGGTGGTGTAGTGGACGCCACATTTTCTATGCTGGTAAGAAGGGTTACAGTGGTTAGCCCCATTTATGGAGCAATGACATTGTTAGCGTTCGTCTAAGAAACACCTCCTGAAACAAAAGGAGTGGGAAATGATATCGGTGGTGTTATGAAGGAATTTGATCCTTCAAATAATACCAATATTGCATGGGTGCTTGGGGTCTTGATAAACTCAGTGAACTGGCTTATCAATCCTGCCATCTGTGCTGGATTTATTGTTTCCGCTGTACTAGCGTTTAGAAGTCCTGCTTCTATTTGCACCACCCTGCTAGCCTCCGGCAGGATAATAAGATCTCCTTCTTCATGCTGTAAAGCGTCAAACTCAATATTCTTCACCATGTTATCACTAGTCATCCCTTAAAAAGAATACCTCTCCAGCGGAATCGCCAAATGTAAGATGTTAGTTCGTTAAATACAATTAGTATTTAATGAGGCATAACCCTTTTCAGAATGATGATTAATGCACGAACAATGATGTAATGAATGAGAATTAAAACGCTTACAATAAATAGATTTTAAATCCACGGTATATATATTAAATGAACCTTAACAACATAAATACCCGTTCAGTATAATAAATGAAGCAAATCTCAATAATTAACTTGATTGGATGGAGAAAGAGCAAGAATTTTAATGCAATAAAGGCAAGGCTGTAAACCTCTTTACGAAATGAATGCAAATGATTGGAGATAAGTTCTAGACTAAGATGTGAAAATAAACTCTGATGATGATAAACTCACAACAAGCTCTCGTGTCTATGAAAATGAAAAGCATCAACATCCTTAATAAATGTGATAATTGAAAGTATTTATATGAGGGCAAGGTCTTTCGAATGACCTTGCTCGTATTAAATGCTCTGACCCCCTTTAATAATAAAGGTATTGTGAATTTAATATTAAAGATAGCGTATTAAATGCTTAAGATATTATTTTTGGTGGGAACAGTATTTTGTTCTCAAAGCATCTATTTGCATTAATAGAGATGTGACAAGTTAGTTCAAAGGTTTGTTTTATGATGGTTAATGGGATATTACCTTAAATGGTCTAATGGTCCAAGGAATAAACTTACTCAAGTGACACTTTTCTCGAGCTCCCAAAGAGTGAGGGATCATTATGTTATATAGATAGTGAACAACGATTTATGAGATATGCGATCTTGTGAGTCAAATATGGCCATTCGAGAGATTGTTATTCGAACAATCTCAAAGTCATGTTTAAGAGGAAATAGAATATTTGAACAAACTACTTTGATGAGGTACCTCGAGTGAGGTCTCTCAAATGAGGTGTTTTGGAGTGCTATTTTGGACCTACTTAATATAGGTTTTACCCAAGTGTACCAAAGACGTTAGGATTATTTACCAACATTCCTTGTTCCCAATCCTCCAAACAAAGTCCCTATGAGATTTCCTAGACGAGGTCATTCGATAGAACATGTGAGGTCTACCATGCCCTGCCATACATGGTTACTCGCAAGTACCGAACGAACTCAAAGTTATAAAAAATTAGTTCCAAGTATTTGACAATAAAAGAGAGTAAATACAAATCACTTCTCCTATTACAAGTGTGCTTCCAAGGGCCCTTCCGATCAAGCTTGTTTCTTATTGGAGGTCTCTCAAGTGACCACGCTCCAATTGGGGGTAATTGAGAAAAATACACTCAACCCTAGATAGTTTCCCGTGAACGTAGGCACCTCATTAGGCCGAACCATGTAAAAACTTTTGTATCCTTCTTTGTCTCTCATCTTTATCTGTAGTTCATAACGTTTTATTTTATATTTGTGTTATATTATTGGTATTACTCAGTAAAGACATATAATCATGGCCATACAAATTTTATACACCAATAGAATGGCACCATCTGTGGGAACTCGATAACACATTATTGTTTCCTACTTATTCTCAACCCCAAAGTAATTTTCTAATCACTTGCTTGCAAGTACTGAAAAATGGCAGATAATACAGAAAGTAGTCATGCAGCTGAAACCATCCTAAGTTTCTCCCCTTTAGGAGTACATTATCTCCAAGGAATTTTGATAAGCATAGCGAAAGATTAAGAGACCATGAAAGAGACTGTCAAACAGTTGACTCGAATGCTTCAATCCATGTTTGTGGCAGGTCGTATCATTCCTTTTGAATAGGAACACCCTAATAGGAGAGGAGAAATGTTTCCTCCTGCCCCTATAAAGACATGCAATTCGTAAACCCAGCAGGAATGAATGAGAGGACCAGATCTAGGTGCTCTAGTTCAAATGATGACTGAACCTATTTTCATAGTGCCCCCACATCCATGAAGTCAACTTATTATTATGACGGGAAATCATTCTCCAAGAAAAGGTTGAGCGTGTTGGAAAGAGTAGAGGATCAACATTGATCGCTTAGGCCCACCGAGTGGTGAGGTGTCATCATCATAGAGAGCCCAAAAGATCTAAGGATCGTTGATAAAGATCCACCAGGTCAAGGATTAGCATACGAGGGTCAATGCATGTTAAGAAAACTTCTTAGGAAAAGATCTTGGCATAAAACCAAGGCTAAGCGACTAAAACTGTCTCCATTAAAGTTTACCTAGATGAACAACCATGTAAAGGCTTGATTTATCAATTGGAATACCATTTGGAAGAAAATATAAAATAAAAAATCCTTTATAGAGGAGCTTCGTAAAGGGATCACTCTTCACGCCTGCAATTATGGATTACTCTACTCATGCCAAGTTCAAGCCACCCGTGGTACCCCCAAAATACGATGGTAAAATAGATACAGTACTTCACGTGGAATAATATCAAGTTACCTCCAACATCTAATCAGTTCCTAACGAGATGCGCTGCTGAGCATTTTCTAGCACTATTGCTTGGTCAACCTAAATCTGGTACAATATTTTACCGTGAGGACAGATCTCTAATTTTAAATAGTTGGATGATTTATTTGTCAGTAACTTCTATTTTGGAGATAAACCAGAGAAAAGGCAAGCTCATCTACTAAGTGTTCGTCAACGAGTTGGAGAGACCATGCGCGAGTACATCACCCGATTCAATAGTGAAAAACTAGAGGTCATTAATTACGATGAGAAGACAGTGATCACCGTGCTTGTGAGTGGATTACTTATTGACAAACTATATTATGCTCTAGACAAAGATCGTCCTATGACTACAACTAAATTATTGGCCAAGTCTTATAAAATTATGGACGCCAAGGTGGCCATGGATGCTAAACAGTCCACCAACTCCAAGGCCAATAGAAACAAAGGCTTCTGGAAAAAAGAGAAAAAGAATAAAAAGGTAGAGAAACCAAAGAGTATGATGAATACACTTTCTTACCATTGGCTTTCATCGTATTATTAAAGAAATTCAGTGAAGCGAGGATCTAAAATGGCTCAGGAAGTTAAAATATCCCCCAAATTGAAGGGATAAAAGTAAGTATTCTGAGTTCCACAAAGATCATCGACATAACATAGATAGTTTCATAGCCTTGAAGAACGAGATAGATAACCTAATTCAAAGAGGGAAGTTATCAAAATTTGTTGACAAAAAAGGTCGAACGCATCCTTCAGATGAACGGGAAACCAGGAGACGATCATAATCCTCTTATAGAAATGGAGATGATAAGAAAAGAGCTAGGGTCGATAATGATGGGGACGATCCAAATATATCGAGAATACCCAATGAGCCTCTACACAAGGTTAAAATGATCTCTTTTGGCTATAATTTTATTATAGGTGGTGACGCCAACGATGATGGTGAATTATCTGAGAGAAAGCCTACCGTAATAAAGCCAAAGCATGCTCCTACATTCGGTATATCAACTTATTCAGTGATGTGGATAATCGCATGAGGAAATTAAATAACGACCGATTGGTGATAGGATTCTCCAAGGATGACCTGTCAGGAGTACTCTATCCTCATAAAGACCCCCTGGTCATCATAATGTTAGTTTACGAAGGATGGGTAGTTAGAGTGTTAATTGACAACATAGTCTAGCTGATGTCCTATTTTACAACAACTTCAAAGGATTATGGCTACAACATATCAAGCTTGGGCCCTATCATAGGCCCATTATTGATTTCTCGGGAGAAAAAGGGTATCATGTAGGAACTATCAACCTAGAAATCATAATTGGTACTTGGCCAACCTACTAAAATGAGAAGATCCATTTTTTCATCCCTAATAAGAATGTCAACTCAACGTACAACATTATCCTCGTTGAGTTGTATTGAAGAAGTTTAAAGTTATTCCTTTTATCGTGCACTAGTGTATGAAGTTCACCAAGTATTATGGGGTCGGTGTAGTTTAAGGAAACCAAATTAAAGTCGGGGAGTAATACTATGCCTCAACTGGCCCAGAAGAACAGAAGAATCTCACCATTACCTACCAGATAAAAGCCATAAACATCGCGAGGAAGTAGAATTGGTCAAAGGATGGGTTATGGAAGTCATAGAGCACATATTCTTAAATCATGAACACCCAAAAAAGATAATGCATATTGTCTCATCGCTAGACCCTACTATCAGGAAGGAATTGTGGATTTCTTCATATAGAGGAAGAATATATTCTCTTGGAGTCACAAGGACATGCTAGGGATTGATCCAAATTTTGTGTCACGAACTCAACATTGTCAAGGATGAAAAGCTAATTAAATAGAAATGATATGTCTTTATTTTTGAGAAAAACATGACCATACAAGAGGGAGTGGAGAAGTTGCAGAAAGCAAGTTTCATTGAGGATGTCAAATACCTCGAATGGATAGACAATATAGTTATTCTAAAAAATAAGAATGATAAATGGCATATGTGTGTTGATTTCACAGACTTGAACAAAGATTGTCCGAAGAACCATTACCCCCATTAAGGATTGATCAATTATTTGATGCTACTACCAGGTATGAACTAATCAGCTTTGTGGATGCGTATTTGGTTTATAACCAAATTAAAATTCAACCAGAAAATAAGGAGAAAACTTCATTCATTACCACCCGAGGTGCCTATTGCTACAATGTTATGCCTTTGGGGCTAAAAAGTTCTAGCGCAATATACAAAAGGTTGGTGAACGAAGTCTTCAAGGAACAAATCGGCAAGAACATGGAAGTATAGATGGATGATATGCTCATTAAGAGAAATAAATCCATCGATCATATTAAAGAGTTGAGGAAGACATTAGACTAGTTGGAGAAACACAAGATGAAGCTCAAGCCCACAAAATGTGTGTTTGGCGTGTGAGAAGGAATGTTCCTCGGCTTCATAGTTAATCAAAGAGGTATTGAGGCTAACCTAAAAAAAATTCAAGCATTGATGAACATGTAGTCCCCAGCAAATAAGAAAGATATACAAAAGTTGACAGGAAGTGTAGCATCTCTCAATGTATTTATCTCGCGGGCTACAGACAGGTGCCTTCCTTTATTTAAGGTACTGAGAAAGACTATTGAATGTAATGAGGAATATGAAAATTCCTTCTTGGAGTTTAAGAAATACCTGGGATCTCCTCCCTTACTCTAAAGACCACTGTATTCGAGTCGGCAGTTAGCTCGAAATTGGTTTAACTAGAAAATGGGGTACATAAACTGTTTACTGCACTAGCAAATCTTATCGAGGAGCCAAAATCGTTATCTATGACTAAAGAAGTTAGTTGTAGACCTAATTGAGGCTTCCCGAGAATGAATTCATACTTCTAAGCACATATACATATACCTACCCCTAGTTCAAGCCATTCATAAACTCAAGAAATCAAGCAGACTAATGACTTGGGTCATAGAGCTAGCTAAGTATAATATACAATATGAGCCTGACGATTATAAAAGGCGAGGAAGTGGCTGCCTTCATAGTAAAATTGACTTAGAGGAGAAACTTGAGGAGATTGCCATTGAAGAGAGATAAATAGTCAAACCAACAAAACATTCTTTGTAATAGAGCTCAATAGTTCAACATACCGAGCAGACTTCTTCAAAATATAGCTCAATGACTGATGCAAATGATTTGGTGGAAGATATACCATAATCATGGTCTAAGAGAGAGGAAACTGCTTGTTACCTTGAACTAAGCAAAAATATGTTCAATTATAGGACCTTGGAAGAGGGATACTTCAAGGAAGAACCTCAAGTTTGAATATGTATGTAAATGGGTCATCGTGTGCCTCTTACAGTCGGGTTGGCCTAATAATTAACACCCCAGATAGCATAGACGTTGAGTATGCCCACAGGTTCTAATTCAAGACCTCCAACAATGAGGCGCAGCATGAAGCACTTATAGAAGGACAAGTGTTGGGTTTCTATGGAGTCTGAGGAGAGTTCATGACAAAATACCTTGCCAAAACACAAAACATGATATCAAAGTGTCCAAAAGTCAAGGTCAAGAGGATTACTAGAGCTAATAATGTCCAAGCAGACGCACTTGCTCGGCTCACTTCTACGAGCAAAACAGAGTTAAGAAGGACCATCCCGGTAGAGATCCTCCTGCACCGAAGAATTTATGAAGAAAATCTCATCATGATCAAACTTTATTTGTGCTTATCTTAGATGGATCCAATAAGGAATTACCCAAACCGACTGATCCTAATGAGGCCAAGAAGTTACAATACAAAGCGGGTGGGTATATTATGGAAGGAGGGATCCTATATAGAAGAGGATTCATTATTTCATTACTCAAGAGTGTCCACCCAGTTCGAGTAACCAACATGATAAAGGAAATACATGGAAGCTCTTATGGGCCACATTCAACAGGAAGATCATTAGTCAAGTGAGTAGCCACGCAAGGCTACTACTCGCAAACTATGCATGAGGATTGCGCCGATTATGCATAACAATACGACAAGCGCAAAAAATACATTATGATTCATAGAACAACGGGGGCTACAATCACACCGATCACGTCCCCTTGGCCCTTTATCATGTGGGCATTGGCTTAGTCGACCCTCTGTCCAAGATAAGGGGAAAGTTCAAATACTTAGTCATTATAGTGAATTACTTCACCAAATGGGTAGAGGCTGAACCTCTGGTAGATATGCCCTATGAGAATGTATTTCATTTTATATGGAAGAACGTCATTTTCCATTATGGAATGCCATATTCTTTCATCACTAACCATGGTACGTAGTTTGATAACTAAGAATTGAAAGATTATTGTGTTCAATACAAAATTCAAAAGTTACATACTACTCTTGGCCACTCGTAATGCAACGGGAAAACTGGAGTGACGAAAAGGACTTTGCTCGATGGAATAAAGAAGAGATTGGGTGATGCTAAGGGATATTGGATCAATTAACTACAAAGTTTTCTCTGGGCTTATAGGACTACGTCGAGGACAGCCACCAGCAAAGCTCCTTACATGTTAGCTTTCGGGACATAAGTAGTTATCCCAATAAAATTTGGTCTGCCCAGTCATAGGTTGCTCAATTTTTATTTGTTGGAACATTACGCCAAAAACAATAATCTGACACAGTTTTGAATTGTCCCAGAATCAGGTGTTCCAAAATGACCATTTTTTGCGGCACGATTTAAAAGTGTGCTAGATTTGGCCAAACATGAACAATTCCGGCACACTTTTAAATCATCTTAGAATTTGATATTTCTAACACACTTTTGGATAGTTTATAACTGTGCAAGATTGAGTACAGTTTGGTACACTTTTGACATAGTTTAAAACCATGCCTAAATTTAATACACTTTTGGCACGGTTTTTAATTGTGCCAAATTTTTGGATCAAAGAAAAAAAGTAATTATTTAAAAACAAGAAAATTCACAAATTGAGAATCTCGCATGTGGTTGATAAACTAATTTACATACAAACTTCAAAATATTACCAGTCTTAAACCAAAAAAATTTGGGCAGAGTCTCCTCTATTTTCTAGACATTCTAAAACCTGCTAATATAAAACTTACGTAATGTAAAGCTCGCACCGCTATAAAATATAACAATAAAATTACAAAAGTCCGTACGGACATAAAAGTCAACAATAAAACTACAAAAGCCCGCAAGACCATAACACAAAAAAATAGAATCCTGAATATTAACGACATTCAATAAATAATCCCATTGTTGTCAATCATTTACCTTTTCGTGTGTTCCACACGGATAAAAGCTAACGATAAAATGTTATCCTGCAAAAAAATAGGATACAAAAAAGAAATGATATTAGTAACCAAGAAATTTTAAAAAAAAATATTCAAGCTGAAAATTTGCATATAATAGTTATAATTATTATTATATTCTCAAATCGAAAGTCTTGTGACTACGTGGTTAGCTCCTATGAGTTATATTAGTCCCATGCAAGGAGTCAGTGCCTCTTAACGGGCTGTTTGAGGACTGGTTTGAGTTTTCACCCTCAAATGACTTATTTTAAGCATAATCTAAATATTTTCAAATTGTCGTCATATTCTCAAATTGGGAGACTCGAGACTATGCGGTTAGTTTTAACAAGTGACATTGGTCCGTGCGAGGTATTCATTCCTCTACGGGACCGTTTCGGGGCTAGTTTGGATTTTCTCCCATTAACGGCTTATTTTTAAGCCTAATCTAGATATTTTTATATTATTACCCTATTCTCAAACCGGGAGACCCGTAACTATGCGGTCAGTTCCTAAAAGTTATATTGGTCTCGTGCGAGGTGTTTATGCCTCTTACGTGGCCGTTTGGGGGCTAGTTTGGATTTTCACACTTTAACGGCTTATTTTTAAGCTTAATCTAGACATTTTTAAATTATTACCCTATTCTCAAATCGAGAGACCCGTGACTATGCGGTCAGTTGCTAAAAGTTATATTGGTCCCGTGCGAGGTCTCCATGCTTCTTATGGGGCCGTTTGGGGGCTAGTTTGGATTTTTACCCTTTAACGGATTATTTTTAAGCTTTATCTAGATATTTTTAAATTATCATCATATTCTCAAATCGGGAGACCCGTGACTATGCGGTCAGTTCCTACGAGTTACATTGGTCCCATGCGAGGTATTGGTGCCTCTTACGGGGCCGTTTGAGGGTTGATTTAGGTTTTTACCCTCTAACGGCATGTTTTTAAGCGTAATCTTAACATTTTCAAATTATCATCATATTCACAAACCGAGAGACCTCTGGCCATGCGGTCAGTTCCTACAAGTTACATTGATCATGTGCGAGGTGTTCATGCTTTTTATGGGACCATTCGGAACTGGTTTCGATTTTCACCCTTTTAACGACTTGTTTATAAGCCTAATCTAGATATATTCAAATTATCGTTATATTCTCAAATCGGGAGAATCGTGACTATGCGATCAGTTCCTACAAATTATATTGTCCCGTGGGAGGTGTCCATGCCTCTTACGGGGCCATTTGGGGGCTAGTTTGGATTTTCACCCCTTTAACATTTAGTTTTTAAGCATAATCTAGATTTTTCAAATTATCGTCATATTCTCAAACTGGGAGTCCCACGACTACGCAGTGAGTCCTACAAGTTACATTGGTCTCGTGCGAGGTTTACATGCCTCTTATGGCGCCGTTTGGGGGTTGGTTTTATTTTCACCCTTTTACGGCTCGTTTATGAATAATAGTGACTATTAAACACACTTTCATGTGTTCTCAAAGTGCCTGACTTGTGTGTGTCCATATTCATGTGTGATCCATGCGTGGACAGTTCACATCCAGTGAAGTGTCTGTGCTTCCTAGTTGAACATTCAGCATGTATAACTGAAAGTGAATTTAGTCCTCCCCTAGTTATCCTTATGTAATCTTAGATTTTATTTTAGTACTTAAAACTCATACCATTCTAAAATATTATCAAACCTCAAAGTTTGACTTAAAACCTAAGCATTTAATTCGAAACATTAACCATTACACCAAAGCATATTCAACTACCCTATTAATAAATAATAACCATTATCTTGGACAGTAATGTGTCCTAATAAAACAAAGATATAGAAAAGGAAAGGAAATTGATCAACCTTCGTGTATACACACATTGAAATCAAACTGGTACTTGGCAAGTCAATCGAGGTTGATTGGCACATGAACTCGTAATACGGTCAACCAATTGAAAATTCTTACCAAGAAAATATAATCAAAGTTGTACATGTCAATGGTTATCATAATCACAAGATTTAGTAGTTGCACGAATAAAATGAGAACACGTATTTTAATAATGAGAAGAATAAAAACTTACAGGTAAGCTATGAAGGACTACTTCGAATCATCCCAACGAAAGGACATATGCAATACCATCCTCGCGTCCGCATCTCCATCACCACTTCCCCTTAACTGTTTCCGTAGTAAAGAATTGTGATTTAAAGAATAGAAAAATATTACAAAAATAAGTTGAGAAAAATAACAAACAAAACTTCGCCACATTCTAGTATTGAACCACCAAGTAATCCCAAAAATTTCAATCTATAAATAACTAAAAAGTAATCTATATAGGGGGCGATAATTTGCATGAGTCTACATATAATCTAAGAGAAGGATCTGTATAACAACCTGTTGAGGAAATAATAAACGATTCAGTTTATAATCCAAGAGAACCAAAATGTTAGTAGCCTAAAATACTTGTATATTTTCAAATTTTGCATGCCCCCGTCTTACATCCAAAGCACACAATAAAAATGAAAATTCTGAATTCCGCTTATTTTACCAATATCTATGCAGCTCATGCCTATTCTCATGCCTCCAACACGCCGCTCCCATGAATTCATTTCATTAACCCACATTCCTACAACACAATATCAACTTGTATATGTTATAAAATAAATGAACATAATAGCAAGTTAAATCTAGTAAACATGCCATTTAAATGCACCACACAAATCTAATGTATTTACTGAATTCAAGCTTTATATATATGAAGATGTACTAAATGAAAATAATAAAATAAAGTTTTATGTTTTGAAATGCTATCCAAAATCCATCAAAGACTTCGAATAAAAAGAAATAAAGCTAATAAACGTAAACTTCAGTTTTAAATTAAAAAGAAAAGATTACCGGTGTCTTCAACTTTGATGTCATAGAGTAGAAATCCCCCTGGTCATTTATATATTCTTCTATGAGGATACGAACCGACATTCAACGCACATCAAGTGTGCAAGCATACAGGCCAACAAACATGCTCCGATGGTAGGCACCTAACTTTGGTTCTTTCTATTCTCACAGCCAACAATAGAAAGATTATCTCTGTTAGGAAAAAGACCCAATTTACTCCAAGCTAATAGTTATAATATCAAACAATAATAAATATTTTGTAAACAATTATCATAAGCTTGTCATTGGTAACTTGAATGTAAAAATTGTTAATAGCCATCAAAAAGCACGTCGTGCACTTCCCCTGGGTGGGGTATCATTTATCCATTATGGATGACGGCTTAAAGGCGTTGTTGGTTATTTCTTCTGCTAAAAGTTGATCACGATACACCTTTTCTGCATAAATAATAGGGGCATAAGAGTATATCATGAAATGGATACGAGGGAAAGGGAACAAGTTTGTTTGGAATTCATTAGCATCCAACAACAATCTGTTGAGAAGAACTGCAATGTGCAGCTATATAGGTTGGGCAATCAATGTCCTGTGACCTACGACTAATATCATAAATAGTCTCATTGTCGAGAAGAACTGCAACATCAGTATATATTTAACTGAAAAATAGTAGAGAACACCAATAATAAAAAAATGATTATTTGGGGTTGGGCTAAACAACCATTGAAGTTATGAAAATGATCTCAAAAAATAAAACTCAAGTATAAAAAACTGAAGAGCAGATATAAAATGTACAAATGGAATTGGGGGAGAAAAGGAAAAGGAATTAAGGGAACATTTAAAAGCCTAAAGCAAAATCGATTAAGCCATTTGAAACCTAAAATCGATTAAACCTATGAGTCATGATTTGTTGAACTTTTGTACCAAATGTTGCACTATTATGTTTGACACCAAACTTAATACCAAGTTAAAATAATAGTCCAAGCCATCAAAATGTATAAGTAGTGCTATGTTGTTACAAACATTGATAAAGACCTGGTACAGACTTCGTACCAAATGTATATCCAAACTTCAATACTTGTTACAAAAAGTTCAAATAACAGTGCCTATATACAAATTTAGATACCTGTTACAAAAATATATAAGCAATGCTATTTCTACTATTTTCTAATTGTATATAAGCATTGATGAATTCGAAACATATTATAAATGTATAAGCACGGTCCAAATCTATATCCAACTTTATTAGAAATTGCACTATTAAAAAAAGAGTTATGCTATTATCCAAAATAACAACGACCATTTCGAATCCATGCTAATATCCCTTTGTCTTTCGTAAACACACAAACTATGACTCAACCCACTGCTCTATATGAAACAATGCTTTAATTTAGACATTTTCTAATCCATGTTATTTTCAATGCTG
This sequence comes from Sambucus nigra, assembly GCA_949130495.1. Taxonomy (NCBI): domain Eukaryota; kingdom Viridiplantae; phylum Streptophyta; class Magnoliopsida; order Dipsacales; family Adoxaceae; genus Sambucus; species Sambucus nigra. Next base: position 502,674,860 of record OX422209.1, read on the forward strand.
AAACTATTGCTTCGTTTGAGGCCTTTAATACTAGAGATGATGTGTTCCAGGTTGTCCACTCCTTGAATGAGTACTGATCTCTTGGTCCAGATGGTTTTGGTTGGTGTAGAAGGGTGTCTACCTATAAAAAAGTAAAAATATTATTTTATTAGAAATACTGAGAAGAAACCCAGGGTCCCGACAGAAACTCATATTGAGCAGGAACCCCTTGGGGTCCCAGCAGAAACTCATATTGGGCAGGAACCCCCCAGGGTCCCGACAAAAACTCTTACTGAGCAGGAACCCCTCAGAGTCCCGACAGAAACTCGTATTAAGAAGGAAACCACCTAGGGTAGCGGTAGAAACGCATAATTGAGAAGGAACCACCCCAGGGTCCCGACAGAAACTCATATTCAGCAGGAACCCCCAGCGCCGCTGCGAGGGTCAGCGCCGCTGTAAGTGTCAGTGCCGCTGCGAGGGTCAGCGCCGCTGCGAGTGCCAGAGCCGCTGCGAGTGCCAAAGCCGCTGCAAGTGTCTGTGCCGCTACAAGGGCCAGCGCCGCTGCAAGTGTGTGCGCCGCTGCAAGGGTCAGTGCCACTTCAAGTGCCAGCGCCGCTGCAAGTGTCTGCGCCGCTGCAAGGGTCTGCGCTGCTGAAAGTGTCAGCGCCGCTGCGAGCATCAGCGCCATTGCGAGTGCCCGCGCCGCTGCCTGTGTCTGCGTCGTCGCAAGGGCCAACGCCGCTGCAAGTGTCTGCACCGCCGCAAGGGTCAGTGCCGCCTCAAGTGACAGCGCCGCTGCAAGTGTCTGCGCCGCTGCAAGGGTCAGCGCTGCTGAAAGTGTCAGCGCCGCTGCGAGCGTCAGCGCCGCTTCAAGTGCCAGTGCCGCTACAAGTGTCAGCGCCGCTACGAGGGTCAGCGCCGCTGCGAGCGTCAGCGCCGCATCAAGGGTCAGCGCCGCTTCAAGTGTCAGCGCCGCTTCAAGTGTCACCGCCGCTGCAAGAGTCAGCGTCAATAGGGTCAGCGTCGCAGCAAGGGTCAGCGCCGCTGCAAGTGTCTGCACCACCGCAAGGGTCCACGCCGCTGCAAGGGTTGGCGCCGCTTCAAGTGTCAGCACCGCTGTAAGGGTCAGCGTCGCTACAAGGGTCAGTGCCGCTTCAAGTGTCAGTGCCGCTGCAAGTGTCAGTGCCGCGGCAAGGGTCAGCGCCGCGGCAAGTGTCCGCGCCACTGCAAGGGTCGACGCCGCTTCAAGTGTCGGCGCCGCTGCAAGTGTCAGCGCCGCTGCAAGTGTCCACGCCGCTGCAAGGGTCGACGCCGTTGGAAGTGTTGGCGCCGCTGCAAGGATCGGTGCCGCTTTAAGGGTCAGTTTCGCTGCAAGGGTCCGCGCCGCTGCAAGTGTCCGCGCCGTTGCAAGTGTCCGCGTAGCTTCAAGCGTCCGCGCCGCTGCAAGGGTCCGCGCCGCTGCAAGGGTCAGCATCGCTGCAAGGGTCACCGTCGCTGCAAGGGTCAGCATCGCAGCAAGGGTCGGCGTCGCTGCAAGTGTCGGCGCCACTGCAAGTGTCGGCGCCGCTGCAAGGGTCGGCGCCGCTTCATGTTCCAGCACCGCTGCAAGTGTCCGCGTCGCTGCAAGGGTCAGCGCCGCTTCAAGTGTCAGCGCCGCTGCAAGGGTCAGCGCCACTACAGCAAGGGTCACTACAACAATAACATTCGAGAGGTGCCCGTGAGGGTCACCACATAAATCCAAAATTAAGAAGTACCACTGCAAGGGTCAGAGCGGCTACAAGGGTCACTGCAGTAATGACAAGTTGAGAGAGTCAGCGTCACTGCAAGGCTCAGCGCCACTGCAAGGGTCACTGCAGAAATATTATTCAAGAAGTGTCGCTACAAGGGTTTCGGCAGAAACTCATATCGAGGGAGTAGGTATTATGAGCAACTCCTCATCATGAAACATCAGTCTCTAAATGAACAACAGCACTAACACTTTACTTTCTTATACAGGTTGCCTAGTCGAGCAAGCAGGGCTCGAACAGGCGCGTTGGGACCTCCTGGGAGTTTTGGCTTGGAGATTGAGGGATAAGGTATGTTGAGCAAGCTCAACCACTTAGCACTATAGGATTGAGAGAATACTAGTAGGAAGACCCAAAAGTCACTCGAGACTACACACACTGCACACTTGGTCACAAGTGAAGTGAGCAGCCAAAGAGCTGGCTACTCACAAGAAATAAACTCTTTACAAGAAAATGACTTTTCCAGAAGAGGGGGTCCTCAAGGTCCCTCTCAAGAAAAACAACATTTTTAGAGGAAAGGAGTCTTTAAGGTATCCTCTCTCAAGATTTGTGAAATTGCACCACAAGTTACCGTTTCAAAAGATAATTACCAAATCTGATATTTTGTCTCCGTTAGGGGACATATGTTCTTTTTGACCTTTGGTCGGCGCCAGGTGGCGCCTACAGAGGGGACAGGTAGGCTGCCATAGGTAGGGACAAATGGTACACTTCAGACATTGTTCCCCACCAACTTTCTCAATTTTGGCGCCCAAAAATGCCACTCACCCCTAACGCCCCAGTATAAATAGACCTCTGGGCAAGGTCAAGATATAGACAATAGAAATTGCATTGTTACTCTGCTAAAATATCACCAGACCTACCTAGTATTCTCTCCTTGCTCATTCTCTTAGTGCTTAGTGCCTTGTTCCTTCATTCCCCACTGACAGCCATCACTCTCAGGTGTTTCCCTTGAGAAAATTACTATTTTTGCTGTGAAAGTTCATCTTCTTGCAGGGAGTGAGTTGAAGCTTGAGTTCCATTGTTACCAGAAGGAGAAGTTTTCTTCAGAAGTTGCACCAGGAGACCTTGCAGGCAGCGTCCATTAGAGTGGGTCACGCCTCACCCTTTTCATTTATTCATAGACCCCAGTCTCACTACCCTCCTACATTTGGCGACTCTGCTGGGGAGGTATCCTCATTTCCATGGATAAAAAAGGTTTTAATATTTCTAAGGAGCTAGTTTTGAAGACATTCCATCTGGGAATGGACCTCAAAGTTACTTAATCACTCAAGAGGATGTGGTGGTGACCGAAGCTAGACTGCCTACTCCTCCGAGAGGGCAGACAAGTTCACCGACAGCAGCTCCGGTAGTAGCCCGCTTGGGAGGGGTAGTCGTTGCAGTAGTGGTTCCCGCATAAATTGTTCCTCCACGAAAGGTAGCATCGGAGCAAGTTATGACACCATTGAGTTCAATAGCAGCAAACAATGTAGGCATGGAGGAATCCCCCTCCAAGGTTATTACTATAGAGGAGGTGAAGAAGTTTTTCTCCTCCTCCCAGAGGGAGGCCCCTCATCATGAGCTAAAGAGTCCCTACCCAGAACGTATCAATGCCAAGTCCCCACTCACTTAATTGGATGTGGATGCATGAGGAAAAGAAAATATTATATCCAAGAACCATGTTCAAAAAGTCCTCAATCTTGATCAGCTAAGTAAAATTGCCTTACTTTATTATTTATCGAATATGTTCATTTCACAAGTATTGATTTATGTTCTAGATGCATTTCATGAATATGTTAGCTGATGTACTTGATAAAAAAAAATCACACATGCGATAATTTTTTTTAAACGCTCAATGATAAAATGCAAAACATGCATAATAGTTATTTATTGGTACTGCTCACTTCAAAAAAATGAAGTACTATTCATAATCAATTTTATGAATTTTATCCGCATAAATGTTTGTGGTTCTCAAAACCACATGTTCTGTTGTTAAATATAGCAAACCAAGTGAATTATTTGTGGTAGTCGAGGAACTCTCGAAACAGGAACCAGCATTTGAGGAACCCTCGTTAGTGGCGAAACCCGCATCAGCAACCTGTGACACTGTCAACGAGGAACCCGAGACGAATTGAGGCTCAAGTATTATTTTCGACGAGGAACCCATGAAACCTGAGATGGGATGCGAGGAATCCTCCGGCACAAACATAACAGGCGAGGAACCCTCTTCCATATGGGTTCCAGACGCCAAACCCGAGATGAGGGTATCTCCCAATGAGAGACCCCTCAGTTCCGAACTGAAATTTGAGGAACCCCCTACTGCACCAACATCCAAATAGTTCCTCATTAAAACTACATATACCATATGGGTTCCTCGACCATCAAACAAAAACGTCTGAAAGAAAGGTTTTGCAAGATATTTCTAAAAGTAGCAAAATATTTATTCGAAAATATTTAGGGGGTATACGAAGTTATAACACGAACATCGTATGTACACCCAAATGAACATGATTTATGTAAACCCACATGATTTATGTTCCAACATGAACATCGTATGTAAACCCACAAAAAAGGGGGTATACGAAGTTAGTACCACAACCTCTCCAAAAATATTTAGGGGGTTTTGCATTTTGAGTGCTCCCAAACAAGACATTCAACAATAAAGGAGATCTTCCCCCTCATGGATGAACGATACTCGAGAGGACCATGTTTTGTTCTCTGTTTCGCAGAAAGAGAGAAGACGGGGTTATCTCAGTGGGAAGTTTTGAAACAACTCTCCTCACAACAAGATTTTTTTGGGAAGAAATTTTCTCTCTCGTGCTACCTCTAGCATGTGCAGGAGTTGGGAGTTGTTCAGAAAAACCCCTCTCTAAACACAGGACGAGGAGGTCCAAAGATCGCTACAAAAAAGAGAGAAGTGAGAATGATAAGGAACGCGCGTCTCTCACTGCCACACGCGTGGACTAATAATATAGGGCACGATCCCATATTTTTTTTGTTATTTTTTATTTATTCTTTTAGCCCATTATTATTTATTAAATTATAAACAGCAGTTCTCGTATGAAAGAAGTTTAACGTTCGAGACAAACTTACTACTTGGGCAAGTCGTGTTTTTAAAGTGGATCCCTCACTTTAAAAAAAATGTTGAAAAAATGCAGAGGGAGGCTCGCTCCTCTCTCTAAATTATGATCGAATCAAAAAAATGAAAAAATTGTTGAGGGGTGTCAGTCCCCTCTAAGTTATGTTTTGCTTCAACTATTGAAAAAAAAAATGTCATACATCTCTCGAAATTATCTTTGAATCAAAAGAATGAAAAAATTCTGAGGGGCTCATCCCCCCCCCCCTCTCTCTAAGTTACTTTTTGATTCAAATACTGAAAAATGAAATGTTGAGGGGGGCTCACCCCTCCCTCTAAGTTATGTTTGGATTAAAAAAAATGGGAAAAGGTTGAGGGGCTCAACCCCTTCTAAGTTATGTTTTGGATCAAATGTTGAAAAAAAATATTGAGGGGGATTACCTCTCCCTCTAAGTTATATTATAAAAAAAAAGTCCTAAAAGAATATGCATAGGACAAGTACCCCGCAGCTAGAGAGGCGTCTTCCAAATTTTAACTTGCCCAGTTGTATGCAAGTACCCCACATCTAGAGGGGCAGGTTCCAAATTTCAACTTGCTCAGTTATATGCAAGTACCCCGCAGTTAAAGGGAAAACTTTTAAAATTTTAAACTTGCTCAGCTATATGCAAGTACCCCCAGTTAGAGGGGCAACGCCCAAATTTTTACTTGCTCAGCTATATGCAAGTGCCCCGCAGTTAGAGGGGCAACTTCAAAATTTTAACTTGCTCATCTCATATGCAAGTACCCCGCAGTTAAAGGGGAAACTTTTAAAATTTTAAACTTGCTCAGCTATATGCAAGTATCCCCAGTTAGAGGGTCAACGTCCAAATTTTTACTTGCTCAGCTATATGCAAGTGCCCCGCAGTTAGAAGGGCAACTTCAAATTTTTAACTTGCTCATCTCATATGCAAGTACCCCGCAGTTAAAGGGAAAACTTTTAAAAATTTAAACTTGCTCAGTTATATGCAACTACCCCACAATTAAAGGGGAAACTTTTAAATTTTTTAAACTTGCTCAGCTATATGCAAGAAGTACCCCGCAGCTAGAGGGGACGCTTCCAAATTTCAACTTGCTCAGTTATATGCAAGTACCCCGCAGTTAAAGGGGAAACTTTTAAAATTTAAAACTTGCTTAGCTATATGCAAGTACCCCGCAGTTAGAGGGGCAACGTCCAAATTTTTACTCGCTCAGTTGTATGCAAGTGCCCCGCAGTTAGAGGGGAGCTTCAAAATTTTAACTTGCTCATCTCATATGCAAATACCCCACAGTTAGAAGCGGGAAGTTCAATCTTGAGGTTTTCATATAAAAAAGAGTAACTCAAAGTATTGAACAACTCCAAGTATACATATAAGGTATGACAGTTTAGTACCTAAGGCTCCAAGGGCATCGGAGCGCTCACAATATTGAGCAATTGCCAAGTATAAGTATATGTGCGATAGTTTAGCACCTAAAGCTCCAAGGGCGCCGGAGCGCTCATATTCTTGAGCAAAGGACAAGTATAAACATAAGATGCTCCAGATGAGCACCTAAGGCTCCAAGGGCATCAGAGCGCTCACAGTATTGAGCAAGTGCCAAGTATAAGCGTAAGGCTCCAAGGGCACCGGAGCGCTCACAGTCTTAAGAAAGTGCCAAGTATAAATATAAGGTGTGCCAGTTGAGCACCTAAGGATCCAAGGGCATCGGAATGATCACAATCTTGAGAAAATACCACGTACAAACGTAAGGTGCTCCAGATGAGCACCTAAGGCTCCAAGGGCACCGGAGAGCTCACAGTCTTGAGCAAATGCCAAGTATAAATATAAGGTGCGCCAGTTGAGCACCTAAGGCTCCAAGGGCATCGGAGCGCTCACAGTATTGAGCAAGTGCCAAGTATAAACATAAGGTGCTCCAGATGAGCACCTAAGGCTCCAAGGGCATCAGAGCGCTCACAGTATTGAGCAAATGCCAAGTATAAACGTAAGGCTCCAAGGGCATAGGAGCGCTCACAGTCTTGAGTGTAATAACCCGCGTAATTTTGGGCTATTTTAATTAATTTTTTTGAAAATGAAGGAAAATAAAGTTATGATAAAATTATTTTTATTGCTCAAATATGTTGGTTATTATTTTTAAAGGCGAGAATTTCAAACGATTTCGAAAACGGAGTTAAAACGGATTTTAAAATGATTTTTAAATGTTTTTAACTCTTGGAGTTGTTTTGACTTCCAACTCTTCATTTCTTTGCCTTATTTAAAGGAGTCTTTTGGATTCCAACCCTTCATTTCTTTGCATTATAAAAGGAAGTCGTGGGCAAGCCTTTTAACATATTTTTGGCACAAATTTTGGCAGCAAATATATTTTATATTCCTTTTCTTTTTATATACACATTGGCCCTTGAGATTTTTGAGTTCCAACCTTAGATTAGAGGTGTTCTTGGGGCTATTTTGTTGGAGGTTCTTGGAGGAGTTTTGGTAGATCTTTTGAGTTGATCTTGAGGATGTGATCATTGGTTTCTCATCATGGTTTGAGGTATGGGTTTTACACAATATGCTCCTTAAATCTCGCGAGTGTCATTCTCTTTGAATTCTTGTTTAATTGAACTCATATTTGAATTGATAAATTCATTGAAATCTGGAAAATAATTGTTGAAATTATTTTGATTCATGTGGTATCATTATATTGTTGATGAGCACGTTGTCATGAGATTTTAATATGGCACGGATGTTGGGCACCCGCCAAAATTCCTGTTTCCCGGGCTATGGATTGATAAAACATATACGGATGTGGTGAGGCCCGGTGACCCAGTTAAAGTGTTGTTGAGAAATTTATTGATAAATTCTTTGAGATTTGCATTTTGATTTGAATATTCGTACTCGTGTTGTTACGTTTTATTCATCGCAAACATATATTTGTTGAGCATCTTTCCTGTCGTATTGTGTACTTCCCCATATTTTCTTTTAGTGGCAGGTTAGCGCGGATTTTGGGGCGCTATGGAGATTGATTTTAGCGAGGATTGTTTGGGAAAGATTTGAATTATTTTGATGTATAGAGCTTTGGAGATTTGTATTTATTTTTCGAGTTAGATGTTGTATTTATTCGAGAGACTTGTTGTATTTGAAGAATTGAGATTAGTGGATTTATATTATTGTGGGTTTATTTAGGTGATCTATACCTTGTTACTTGTGGATTTGGATTTATTTTATCGCATTAACGCTCCGTTCGCTCTCCCCGAGCGGGCGGGGTGTTACAAATGGTATCAGAGCTTAGGTATACGGCAATCCCCGGGGCTTGGGTTTTGGGTTCATTGTGTGGTTAGCAATTTTTGGAGATAGCAAATTTTAGGTGATATTCGTGATAGGCATCTAGATTAGATGTGAGGAATTTATTTTTGGGAGACATGATTTATTTTTGGAGTTAGTGTAGTGGCCTGATTTTGAGAGTTAGGCATTCGGCGAATTTCGAGGACGAAATTCCATTGTTAGTGGGGAAGTGTAATAACTCGCGTAATTTTGGGCTATTTTAATTAATTTTTGGAAAATGAAGGAAAATAAACTTATGATAAAATTATTTTTATTGCTTAAATATGTTGGTTATTATTTTTAAAGGCGAGAATTTCAAACGGTTTCGAAACGGAGTTAAAACGGATTTTAAAATGATTTTTAAATGTTTTTAACTCTTGGAGTTGTTTTGACTTCCAACTCTTCATTTCTTTGCCTTATTTAAAGGAGTCTTTTGGATTCCAACCCTTCATTTCTTTGCATTATAAAAGGAAGTCGTGGGCAAGCCTTTTAACATACTTTTGTCACAAATTTTGGCAGCAAATATATTTTATATTCCTCTTCTTTTTATATACACATTGGCCCTTGAGATTTTTGAGTTCCAACCTTAGATTAGAGGTGTTCTTGGGGCTATTTTGTTGGAGGTTCTTGAAGGAGATTTTTAGATCTTTTGAGTTGATCTTGAGGATGTGATCATTGGTTTCTCATCATGGTTTGAGGTATGGGGTTTTACACAATATGCTCCTTAAATCTCGCGAGTGTCATTCTCTTTGAATTCTTGTTTAATTGAACTCATATTTGAATTGATAAATTCATTGAAATCTGGAAAATAATTGTTGAAATTATTTTGATTCATGTGGTATCATTATATTGTTGATGAGCACATTGTCACGAGATTTTAATATGGCACCGATGTTGGGCACCCGCCAAAATTCCTGTTTCCCGGGCTATGGCTTGATAAAGCATATACGGATGTGGTGAGGCCTGGTGACCCGGTTAAAGTGTTGTTGAGAAATTTATTGATAAATGCTTCGAGATTTACATTTTAATTTGAATATTCGTACTCGTGTTGTTACGTTTTATTCATCGCAAACATATATTTGTTGAGCATCTTTCATGTCGTATTGTGTACTTCGCCATATTTTCTTTTAGTGGCAGGTTAGCGCAGATTTTGGGGCGCTATGGAGATTGATTTTAGAGAGGATTGTTTGGGAAAGATTTGTATTATTTTGATGTATAGAGCTTTGGAGATTTGTATTTTCTTTTCGAGTTAGATGTTGTATTTATTCGAGAGACTTGTTGTATTTGAAGAATTGAGATTAGTGGATTTATATTATTGTGGGTTTATTTAGGTGATCTATACCTTGTTACTTGTGGATTTGGATTTATTTTATCGCATTAACGCTCCGTTCGCTCTCCCCGGGCGGGCGGTGTGTTACAAATGGTATCAGAGCTTAGGTATACGGCAATCCTCGGGGCTTGGGTTTTGGGTTCATTGTGTGGTTAGCAATTTTTGGAGATAGCAAATTTTAGGTGATATTCGTGATAGGCATCTAGATTAGATGTGAGGAATTTATTTTTGGGAGACATGATTTATTTTTGGAGTTAGTGTAGTGGCATGATTTTGAGAGTTAGGCATTCGGCGAATTTCGAGGGCGAAATTCCATTGTTAGTGGTGAAGTGTAATAACCCGCGTAATTTTGGGCTATTTTAATTAATTTTTGGAAAATGAAGGAAAATAAAGTTATGATAAAATTATTTTTATTGCTCAAATATGTTGGTTATTATTTTTAAAGGCGAGAATTTCAAACGGTTTCGAAAACGGAGTTAAAACGGATTTTAAAATGATTTTTAAATGTTTTTAACTCTTGGAGTTGTTTTGACTTCCAACTCTTCATTTCTTTGCCTTATTTAAAGGAGTCTTTTGGATTCCAACCCTTCATTTCTTTGCATTATAAAAGGAAGTCGTGGGCAAGCCTTTTAACATACTTTTGTCACAAATTTTGGCAGCAAATATATTTTATATTCCTCTTCTTTTTATATACACATTGGCCCTTGAGATTTGTGAGTTCCAACCTTAGATTAGAGGTGTTCTTGGGGCTATTTTGTTGGAGGTTCTTGGAGGAGATTTTGTAGATCTTTTGAGTTGATCTTGAGGATGTGATCATTAGTTTCTCATCATGGTTTGAGGAATGGGTTTTTACACAATATTCTCCTTAAATCTCGCGAGTGTCATTCTCTTTGAATTCTTGTTTAATTGAACTCATATTTGAATTGATAAATTCATTGAAATCTGGAAAATAATTGTTGAAATTATTTTGATTCATGTGGTATCATTATATTGTTGATGAGCACATTGTCACGAGATTTTAATATGGCACCGATGTTGGGCACCCGCCAAAATTCTTATTTCCCGGGCTATGGCTTGATAAAGCATATACGGATGTGGTGAGGCCTGGTGACCCGGTTAAAGTGTTGTTGAGAAATTTATTGATAAATGCTTTGAGATTTGCATTTTGATTTGAATATTCGTACTCGTGTTGTTACGTTTTATTCATCGCAAACATATATTTGTTGAGCATCTTTCATGTCGTATTGTGTACTTCCCCATATTTTCTTTTAGTGGCAGGTTAGCGCGGATTTTGGGGCGCTATGGAGATTGATTTTAGCGAGGATTGTTTGGGAAAGATTTGTATTATTTTGATGTATAGAGCTTTGGAGATTTGTATTTTCTTTTCGAGTTAGGTGTTGTATTTATTCGAGAGACTTGTTGTATTTGAAGAATTGAGATTAGTGGATTTATATTATTGTGGGTTTATTTAGGTGATCTATACCTTGTTACTTGTGGATTTGGATTTATTTTATCGCATTAACGCTCCGTTCTCTCTCCCCGGGCGGGCGGGGTGTTACAAATGGTATCAGAGCTTAGGTATACGGCAATCCTCGGGGCTTGGGTTTTGGGTTCATTGTGTGGTTAGCAATTTTTGGAGATAGCAAATTTTAGGTGATATTCGTGGTAGGCATCTAGATTAGATGTGAGGAATTTATTTTTGGGAGACATGATTTATTTTTGGAGTTAGTGTAGTGGCCTGATTTTGAGAGTTAGGCATTCGGTGAATTTCGAGGGCGAAATTCCATTGTTAGTGGGGAAGTGTAATAATCCGCGTAATTTTGGGCTATCTTAATTAATTTTTGGAAAATGAAGGAAAATAAAGTTATGATAAAATTATTTTTATTGCTCAAATATGTTGGTTATTATTTTTAAAGGCGAGAATTTCAAACGGTTTCGAAAACGGAGTTAAAACGGATTTTAAAATGATTTTTAAATGTTTTTAACTCTTGCAGTTGTTTTGACTTCCAACTCTTCATTTCTTTGCCTTATTTAAAGGAGTCTTTTGGATTCCAACCCTTCATTTCTTTGCATTATAAAAGGAAGCCGTGGGCAAGCCTTTTAACATACTTTTGTCACAAATTTTGGCAGCAAATATATTTTATATTCCTCTTCTTTTTATATACACATTGACCCTTGAGATTTGTGAGTTCCAACCTTAGATTAGAGGTGTTCTTGGGGCTATTTTGTTGGAGGTTCTTGGAGGAGATTTTGTAAATCTTTTGAGTTGATCTTGAGGATGTGATCATTAGTTTCTCATAATGGTTTGAGGTATGGGGTTTTACACAATATGCTCCTTAAATCTCGCGAGTGTCATTCTCTTTGAATTCTTGTTTAATTGAACTCATATTTGAATTGATAAATTCATTGAAATCTGGAAAATAATTGTTGAAATTATTTTGATTCATGTGGTATCATTATATTGTTGATGAGCACATTGTCACGAGATTTTAATATGGCACCGATGTTGGGCACCCGCCAAAATTCCTGTTTCCCGGGCTATGGCTTGATAAAGCATATACGGATGTGGTGAGGCCTGGTGACCCGGTTAAAGTGTTGTTGAGAAATTTATTGATAAATGCTTTGAGATTTGCATTTTGATTTGAATATTCGTACTCGTGTTGTTACGTTTTATTCATCGCAAACATATATTTGTTGAGCATCTTTCCTGTCGTATTGTGTACTTCCCCATATTTTCTTTTAGTGGCAGGTTAGCGCGGATTTTGGGGCGCTATGGAGATTGATTTTAGCGAGGATTGTTTGGGAAAGATTTGTATTATTTTGATGTATAGAGCATTGGAGATTTGTATTTTCTTTTCGAGTTAGATGTTGTATTTATTCGAGAGACTTGTTGTATTTGAAGAATTGAGATTAGTGGATTTATATTATTGTGGGTTTATTTAGGTGATCTATACCTTGTTACTTGTGGATTTGGATTTATTTTATCGCATTAACGCTCCGTTCGCTCTCCTCGGGCGGGCGGAGTGTTACATTGAGCAACTGCCAAGTATAAGTATAAGGTGCGACGGTTTAGCACCTAAGGCTCCAAGGGCATCGGAGCGCTCACAGTCTTGACCAAGTGCCAAGTATAAACGTAAGGTGCTCCAGATGAGCACCTAAGGATCCTAGGGAACCGGAGCGCTCACACTCTTGAGCAAGTGCCGAGTATGAATATAAGGTGCGACTGTTTAGCACCTAAGGCTCCAAGAGCGCTGGAGCGCTCACCGTCTTGGGCAAAGGCCAAGTACAAACATAAGGTACAACTGTTTAGTACCTAAGGATCCAAGGGCATCAGAGCACTCATATTCTTGAGCAACTGCCAAGTATAAATAAAGGGTACGATAATTTCATGCACAAGTCTCTCGACATTACAAGACACTTCTGCACGAGGGGGCTAATATTGAGAAGTCCTCAAGCAAGTGAACAAATAATAAAATAAGCTTGGAGGGTGGGGACCCACTTAGAGTGACTCCACCTGCCCAAGATTGCAAGCTTGACAGAAAATAGCCAAGGGTGAGGGACTCACCGCGAGCAACCCCTCCTCCCAAGATGAAAGGCCCCAGAAGAAGGCCAAGGGCGAGGGGCTCATCGCGAGTAACCCCTACGCCCAAGAAAGAAGGCCACGGAATAAGTCCAAGGGTGAGGGGCTCACCACGAGTAACCCCTCCGCCCAAAATGAAAGGCCACAGAAGAAGGCCAAGGGCGAGGGGCTCACCGCGAGTAACCCTGCCGCCCAAGATGAAAGGCTGCAGAAGAAGGCCAAGGGCGAGGGGCCCACCGCGAGTAACCCCTTCGCCCAAGATAGAAGGACACAGAAGAAGGCCAAGGGCGAGGGGCTTATCGCGAGTAATCCCTCTGCCCAAGATAGAAGGCCACAGAAGAAGGACAAGGGCGAGGGGCTCACCGTGAGTAACCCCTCCGCCCAAGATAGAAGGCCACAGAAGAAGGCCAAGGGCGAGGGGCTCACCGTGAGTAACCCCTCCGCCCAAGATAGAAGGCCATAGAAGAAGGCCAAGGGCGAGGGGCTCATTGCGAGTAACCCCTACGCCCAAGATAGAAGGCCACAGAAGAAGGCCAAGGGTGAGGGGCTCACCGCGAGTAACCCCTCTGCCCAAAATAGAAGGCCGTAGAAGAAGGCCAAGGGCGAGGGGCTCATCGCGAGTAACCCCTCCGCCCAAGATAGAAGGCCACAGAAGAAGGCCAAGGGCGAGGGGCTCACCACGAGTAACCCCTCCGCCCAAAATGAAAGGCCACAGAAAAAGGCCAAGGGAGAGGGGTCCACCGTGAGTAACCCCTCTGCCCAAAAAGGAAAGGCCACAGAAGAAGGCCAAGGGCGAGGGACTCACCGTGAGTAACCCCTCCGCCCAAAATGAAAGCCCAAGGGCGAGGGGCCCACTACGAGTAACCCCTCCGCCCAAGGTGAAAGGCCACAGAAGAAGGCCAAGGGCGAGGGGCCCACCGCGAGTAACCCCTCCGCCCAAGATAGAAGGCCACAGAAGAAGGCCAAGGGCGAGGGTCTCACCACGAGTAACCCCTCCGCCCAAAATGAAAGGCCACGGAAAAAGGCCAAGGGCGAGGGGTCCACCGTGAGTAAAAGGAAAGGCCACAGAAGAAGGCCAAGGGCGAGGGACTCACCGCGAGTAACCCCTCCGCCCAAAATGAAAGGCCAAGGGCGAGGGACCCACTACGAGTAACCCCTCCACCCAAGGTGAAAGGCCACAGAAGAAGGCCAAGGGAGAGGGGCCCACCGTGAGCAACCCCTCCGTCCAAGATAAAAGGCCCCAGAAGAAGGTCAATGGCGAGGGGCTCACCGCGAGTAACCACTCCGCCCAAGAAAGAAGGCCACAGAATAAGGCCAAGGGCGAGGGGCTCACCGCGAACAACCACTCCACCCAAAATGGAAGGCCATAGAAGAAGGCCAAGGGCGAGAGGCTCACGGCGAGAAACCCCTCCGCCCAAGATAGAAGGCCGCAGAAGAAGGCCAAGGGTGAGGGGCTCATCGCGAGCAACCCCTCCGCCCAAGATAGAAGGCCACAAAAAAAGTCCAAGGGCGAGGGGCTCACCGCGAGCAACCCCTCCGCCCAAGATAGAAGGCCACAGAAGAAGGCCAAGGGCAAAGGCTCACCGCGAGAAACCCTTCCGCCCAAGATGGAAGGTCACAGAAGAAGGCCAAGGGCGAGGGGCTCACGGCGCGCAACCCCTCCGCCCTAGAAAAAAGGCCACAGAAGCAGGCCAAGAACGAGGGGCTCATCGCGAGTAACCCCTCCGCCCAAGTTGATACCCAGATAAGGAGGTCCACTATAAGTGGCCTCATCTACAAAACATGGGATGAAGTGACATGACATTTAATGACCCTAAGGGGGAATGATGAAGGAACGCTAGGGTCGCCCAAAATAAAAAAATAAAAATCGATTTTATGGCGTACGAAGCTTTTTTGGTCTACCCAACCTAAAAAAATTTGCACGAGGGGCTAATGTAGAAGTTGTTTTCCTATAAAAAAGTAAAAATATTATTTTATTAGAAACACTGAGAAGAAACCCAGGCTCCCGACAGAAACTCATACTGAGCAGGAACCCCCCCGGGGTCCCGGCAGAAACTCATATTGAGCAGGAACCCCCCAGGGTCCCGACAGAAACTCATACTGAGCAGGAACCCCTCAGGGTCCCGACAGAAACTCATATTAAGAAGGAACCCACCTAGGGTCCCAGAAGAAACGCATAATTGAGAAGGAACCACCCCAGGGTCCCGACAGAAACTCATATTCAGCAGGAACCCCCAGCGCCGCTGCAAGGGTCAGCGCCGCTGCAAGTGTCAGCACCGCTGCGAGTGCCAGCGCCGCTGCGAGTGCCAGAGCCGCTTGAAGTGTTTGCGCCGCTGCAAGGGCCTGCGCCGCTGCAAGTGTCTGCGCCGCCGCAAGGGTCAGTGCCGCTTCAAGTTCCAGCGCCGCTGCAAGTGTCTGCACCGCTGCAAGGGTCTGCGCCGCTGAAAGTGTCAGCGCCGCTGCAAGGGTCAGCGTCGCTGCGAGGGTCAGCGCCGCCGCAAGGGCCAGTGCCTCTGCCAGTGTCTGCGCCGCCGCAAGGGCCAACGCCGCTGCAAGTGTACGCGTCGCCGCAAGGGTCAGTGCCGCTTCAAGTGCCAGCGTCGCTACAAGTGTCTGCGCCGTTGCAAGGGTCAGCGCTGTTGAAAGTGTCAGCGTCGTTGCGAGGGTCAGCGCCGCTGCGAGCGTCAGCGCCGCTTCGAGGGTCAGCGCCGCTTCAAGTGCCAGCGCCGCTGCGAGTGTCAGCCCCGCTGCGACCGTCAGTGCCGCTGCGAGCCTCAGCGCCGCTTCAAGGGTCAGCGCCACTTCACGTGTCAGTGTTGCTGCAAGTGTCAATGCCACTGTAAGAGTCAATGTCACTAGGGTCAGCATCGCTGCAAGGGTCAGCGCCGCTGTAAGTGTCTACGCCGCCGCAAGGGTCCGCGCCGCTGCAAGGGTTGGCGTCACTTCAAGTGTCGGCGCCACTGCAAGGGTCGGCGTCGCTTCAAGTGCCAGCATCGCTGCAAGTGTCAGCGCCACTGCAAGGGTCGGCGTTGCTTCAAGTGTCCGCGCCGCTGCAAAGGTCGGCGTCGCTTCAAGGGTCAGTGCCGCTGGAAGTGTCCGCACCGCTGCAAGGGTTGGCGCCGCTTCAAGCGTCAACGCCGCTGCAAGGGTCAGCGCCGCTGCAAGGGTCAGCGCCGCTGCAAGTGTCCGCGCCGCTGCAAGGGTCAGTGCCGTTGCAAGTTTCCGCGCAGCTTCAAGTGTCAGCGCCGCTGTAAGGGTCAGCGTCGCTTCAATTGCCAGCACCGCTGCAAGGGTCGGCGTCGCTTCAAGTGCCAGCGCCGCTGCAAGGGTCGGCGCCGTTTCAAGTGTCAGCGCCACTACAGCAAGGGTCACTACAGCAATAACATTCGAGGGGTGCCCGCGAGGGTCACCACATAAATCCAAAATTAATAAGTACCAATGCAAGGGTCAGCGCCGCTGCAAGGGTCACTGCAGTAATGACAAGTTGAGAGAGTCAGCGTCACTGCAAGGCTCAGCGCCACTGCAAGGGTCACTGCAGAAATATTATTCGAGAAGTGCCGCTACAAGGGTTTCGGCAGAAACTCATATCGAGGGAGTAGCTATCATGAGCAACTCCTCATCATGAAACATCAGTCTCTAAATGAACAACAGCACTAACACTTTACTTTCTTATACAGGTTGCCTAGTCGAGCAAGCAAGGCTCGAACAAGCGCGTTGGGACCTCCTGGGAGTTTTGGCTTGGCGGTTGAGGGATAAGGTATGTTGAGCAAGCTCAACCACTTAGCACTATAGGATTGAGAGAACACTAGTAGGAAGACCCAGAATTCACTCGAGACTACACACACTGCACATTTGGTCACAAGTGAAGTGAGCAGCCAAAGAGCTGGCTACTCACAAGAAATAAACTCTTTACAAGAAAATGACTTTTCCAGAATAGGGGGTCCTCAAGGTCCCTCTCAAGAAAAACAACATTTTTAGAGGAAATGAGTCCTTAAGGTCTCCTCTCTCAAGATTTGTGAAATTGCACCACAAGTTACCGTTTCAAAAGATAATTACCAAATCTTATATTTTGTCTCCGTTAGGGGACATATGTGCTTTTTGACCTTTGGTCGGCGCCAAGTGGCGCCTGCAGAGGGGACATGCAGGCTGCCACAGGTAGGTACAAATGGTACACTTCAGACATTGTTCCCCACCAACTCTCTCAATTTTGGCGCCCAAAAATGCCACTCACCCCTAATGCCCCAGTATAAATAGACCTCTGGGCAAGGTCAAGATATAGACAATAGAAATTGCATTGTTACTCTGCTAAAATATCACCAGACCTACCTAGTATTCTCTCCCTGCTCATTCTCTTAGTGCTGAGTGCCTTGTTCCTTCACTCCCCACTGACAGCCATCACTCTCAGGTGTTTCCCTTGAGAAAGTTACTATTTTTGCTGTGAAAGTTCATCTTCTTGCAGGGAGTGAGTTGAAGCTTGAGTTCCATTGTTACCAGAAGGAGAAGTTTTCTTCAGAAGTTGCACCAGGAGACCTTGAAGACCTTGCAGGCAGCGTCCATTGGAGTGGGTCACGCCTCACCCTTTCCATTTATTCATAGACCCCAGTCTCACTACCCTCCTACAGTTGGAAATTATATAGGTTGTGCTGACAGATCGTCAAAAATGACTTACTTGGGGCTATGAAGAGATTTTTTACTGATTTGGATCTTCCTAATAACATGTCTAGTACTTTTGTTGTGTTGACCCCTAAAATTTAGTAGCCTAAGAGATGTGAAGACTATAAGACCAATAGTTTATGCAAATTCTCCTATAAAGTGATATCCAATTTTTCCATATTTATTCATTCTAGAAGTAGAAACTCTGAGTAGAAGTCTTGATAAGATGATGTATTCTAGAGAAAAGTGAAGCCATACTACCATTCGAGCGGTAATAAAATCATTTCCCACTTAAGTTTTGCAAATGATGCAATCTTGTTTATTAGAGGAGAAAAGATAATCTTGAGGAATCTAGTGACTTTTGTAAACAAGTATATTGATGGCTCGAGGTAGAAAATCAACATCAATAAGTTCAGCCTATCTTTACACTCCAAGATAGCATTGAGTAAAGGGAATTCTAGAGAAATAACGTAAAAATTATGGTCCCACACAGTTCGTAGAATTCGTTAGTATGTTTAGCATCAATCTACTGCAAATTCATAAACCAACATACACCGAATCTCAATTGATAAATATAAGCGGGTAAGTTATGAATTAACTACAACTTACATTAATATGAAGTTCTGTATATGAAGTTTTCATAAAATCCAACAATTCTCGCCGATGTAAACAACCTCCCCTGCACCAAAATCAATCAAACCAAATTCTTTGTCAAATTTTACTCGCTTTCCGAGAAATAAACAAATGACCCAATAAGAAAAAAGACTATAATTGTTAGATTATTATTTTCTGGCACATCATAATCATGCAACTTCATAATGGGCCAGGATTAATTTAACATGCTCAACCCATTAACCGTCCACATAAGAAATTGCAAAGACAAATTGCCATTACAAATCAACAACTAAATAAACCTCACCAATAACAAGAAGCAATCCATCATATCGGTTCATCGCAGATAAATTGCAGTTGCAAAGTGAACGTCCTAGTATTGGTTCCTCTCCCCAAACCTACTAAAAAACGTTAACCACAAATACAAAATTTATAAAAAAAATTAAATCCCTGATTTTGAAATATAAATCTAAACAAACAAATTAAACATATGAGAAGGAAGAAAGAATGCAAAAACTAGAAAACATCTTTGGAGGTGTAATGGATTTGTTTTGTTGTATCTTTATCAAATCAAGATGTTCACATTAACATTTTAATCACAATAAGTCTTCTATGATACGAGATAAGAAAATTATTACACCAAAATGGTCAAATTGGCACCCTTTAAGCGGCTAGCCTTGTCACGGTCATTGACCCTGACAATCCTATACAGTTTTCACGGTCAATGACCGTGACATGTCCGTGACAATTATGTCAGTAAAAAACCCTCCCTCTTCTTTTTTCCCACCGATTCTATTCCCTGCATTTCTCTCTCTCTCTCTAGCGGCTGCTCACTCTCTCTCTACAACTTTGGTATGTTTTCTCTATCTATTTCTCCTCCATTTATGTATATGTGTATGTATATGTGTGCGTGTGTATATATGTGTGTGTGTAAATGTGCATGTGTGTGTGTGCGTGGTGTATATGTGTGTGGGGGGGGGAGGCAGCAAGGCTAGGGGGAGGGGCGGGGGTGTATGTGCGCGCACGCGCGTGTGTGTGTGTGTGTGTGTGTGTGTGTTCGTGTGTGTATATTTGCATGTGTGTGTGTGTGTGTATGTGCGTGTGTATATATGTGTGTGTGTGTGCGTGTGGTGGGCAGGGGCCGGGGGGGGGGGGGGGGTTATATGCGCGTGTGTGTATTTTTTTTAATTAAATTTTTATTGGTTTATTAGATATTTCCCCTCATATTGTAGTGCTCCTTGTAAAAGAATTGATTGATTTAATATTGATTGGTTATTAATTTTTTTTATAAAGAAATAATTAGTGCCCCTTTCATATGCAAGTAGGATTGCCCCTCATTGTAAATTAGTAAATTAATAATTGTATACTTTAATTTTTAGTTTAATTGATGAAAAGAATTAATTGAGTAGATGAATTAGAAGGAGTACGGGATACACATTTGTTGTTGCCATTGCGGTTGGATTATAGTGGATCAATGTTGGGTTGATTAATTTTAAAAGTGGCATGACCACTGGATTATTGTCCATATGGGGGTGGGATTTTTCAACTTTTTTTTAAAATTACTTTGTATAACGAACAATATATAGTATGATAATTAAATGAAACATACTTGAAATTACATATAGTGCACATAGATACTACCCTTCCAGTTCTTATGCGTACGCATTTAATAGCCCTTAGACCCGTTCGATAGTCATTACCCCTGTAATGAGATCTCACGAATTGCCCCATTTGGACAGCTTGGGACTGCATAATTTTTGTATAATAATATTCTTAGTGTCTTAAAGTTTTTACTTTTGGAGGAAGTTCTGCAGTCGTATCCTAATGTTCTCTGGGTACACGACCTAGATTGGCAAGTGTGAGTGTTATTTCAATTGATCAATTGAAATAACAGTCACACTTGCCAATCTACGTCGTGTACTTGGAGAACTACGGGGATATGCTGCCGAATTTTTCTCAAATGATAACAATGTGCATGAGCTGTTAAGTATATTATAGAAAAATGCGGTCTTGAATGGGATAGGACAATTCACCCTTTAGAGGAGATGGAGGAAATAGAAATTTCTATTATAAACTGAATTTGAATTTAAAATTTAAATATCGAATATAAATAAGACATAATTAAATGAAACATACTATAAATAGTAGTGTGGATGACTTGGCTGCTCCTACCGAATATCTATCCACTTTTTATGATAACCCGAATTTGAAACAATTTTTCAATTTGTAATAAATATTCCAATTTGTACTTTATTAATCCATTTTTAATGCTTTTAATTGATTTTCACTTTATCATTTTCACTCTTGTTTAGTGTGCGCGTGTGAGCGCAGTAGGGGTGGGGGTGGGGATGTTTCGGATTTTTAGTAATTGTACATATTATGAGCTAGATGCTGTTGTTTTGGAATTCAGAATTGAGGTGTTAAACAGTAACAATTTATTTGAATTTGTAGTAATTGTACATATTTGCATGTATTCTTCTAATTCATTTTGATTTGTACTAATAACAATATTTTTTTACAGAAAATGTCTCCTTCAGGTATTAAGGCGAGGATGATGATGTTGATTATGATGATGTCATCTGGGCTCGGTGATAGCGGAGGTGACGAGGGATCCTCGGCCCCTAGGCTCCCCAAATATGGCGAATTGGGGATGGCTATCAAAAACAAGACGAGGCTATTAGCGCGATCCCTCGAGCTGGCAAAGATGATCATCGACCCACGGTACACTAGTTGGAGGGAGGAACCAAATGATCTCAAGTTAGCTATTTGGGTTGAACTACAGGTAATGAATTTATATTTATATATATATGAATATTTCAATTTCAATTTCAATTTCAATTTCAATTTCAATTTCAATTTCAATTTCTATTTCTATTTCGATTTCATTTTATATTTATATTTATATTTATATTTATATTTATTCACAACTAACATTGTATTTATTGGAAAAGTGCTTGGCGCTGATCACAAGGAGAGGACAAGGGTGGTGAGCTCGCGGGTGGCTAAATCTTCGATCATCGGATTGGAGACGAGCGACACCGGGTTGGCTTGAACGGTGAACTCGCATGACGCAAAGCTGTCCCGTTTGGAGGCGACGTTCCAAGATATGTTCTCATTCATGAAGCGTTTGTTGGCCGAAAACCGTAAGGGGAAAGGGAAGGAGAGGGTGGTGGAGGAGGAGGTGCAGGAGGACGAGGATGTGGACCTCACTGCTTCATCGCCGACATGTGCAGACTTTGATGATCCACTCTCCTATTTGGCTCCCTTCAACCGACCGATGTTGACACTTGGTTGGCTGAGCGTGTTTTTACTGGACATATTTGATGGCCAGCGAATAGGGCGGGGGATGAGGGACGCGAATACCATCCACGGTATGCCAGTTCATGGACGTTTTCTTCAAGACATCAAGTCCAAGGTTCTCGTCACGCATGTGATACCCGAAAAGCAGAACTCCCCCTTGTGGTTGTGCGAACAATGCGGCATGTTGTATATTACTGGGTGTGTCAATTCGTATATCGCGTGGCCTAGTCACCTCCTCAGAGCTAACCTTACCCCAGGCATGTAATGACATTGTTTGAATTGAATTGTTTTAAGTTGTCACATTTGAATTATTTTTGGATTATATCGTGATGCATATTGTTTTGAATGTATATTTGCATTATCTCTATTTTATTTGGATATATGATGTTTGAACAGGTACAACGTTGCTATAACAGGTTCAAATATACTGTTGGGCAGTGGCAGTGGCCATACTGCCCAGCAGTTTTTTTTTAATTCTTCCCAGAATTGTCATGATCATTGACCGTGACAAGTCTGTGATAAAGAAAACTTGTCACGGTCAATTACCGTGACAAATTTTTAAAGAGTGTCACGGTTTATGACCGTGACAAAACTTTTCAAGGTCGTAGAACATGACATGACCGTGACAAATCTAATGAACTTGTCACGGTCAATGACCGTGACAAGTCCGTGACAACAAAAGTTGTCACCTCCAGAATTGTCACGGTCATTGACCTTGGCAATTTCGCAGATTTGGTGTAGTGAATGACCTAATAGAATGATAACTTTCTAACTGTATTACTTACCAACCAAATTAAAATTTTAATTGTGACGTCATATATTTAAACACCATCGTGAGAATTTTGCTAATCATGTTTTTTGTAGATGGTTATGTTGAGCTTATCCAATTGATCCGGTTTGTTTTTGGTATGTTTAATAAAATTGCTTTAATTTTGGGGGGGGGGGGGGTATTCGACAACCTATTTAATGTATTCACCTATGAAGTGAGACTGATGTGCGAGTACCTCCATGAGAGTTAAAAAAAGTCCCCTAGAGGCATCATGAACGAATTAGTCCCTAAACTAGAAGCGAAATTGTATCCTAATGGGGATAAATAATTAACTCCATCAACAAGTGATTCCATTGAAAAATTTCATAACAACCACCTTCCACTATTTTCCAAATTAACCCTAACACAAAAACAATCACTTTCAAAATAAATATCTAAGACACCTAATTCTAAATGAAAATATTAAACAAAATATGATTCACAAAATCAGCAGTTACCCACTAAAGATATCAATAATAAAATAAAATCGAGAAAATAAAATAGATATGTTAAGTGATCCAAATCAAATTATTTCTATAGGGAAGAAATAACCCAAAAAAAATGCCTTTTTTCAGGTAATGAATTGGGTACCCTTTTTCTTGTGCATTTTCTCAGCAACCTAACAGAGAGTGGGGAAAGTAGAAAAGAAACAAGTATATTGTTAGACTACCTTGATAGAAAGATTGTTTAGCATCATTTAGTCGCTCAACAATAGCAGGAACAAGGGCATTCAAGTGAAGCTTCAGGTGGTCGCCTGACAGAGCAGCGACGCAGGCAAGTGCTGACACCCCCCCCCCCCCCCAACACACACACAAACCCTGATATTATTGTCTTTCAACAGATCCAAGCAATAATCCACTAGAGAAGTCACCTCTGAGGATAGATAGATAGATAGATAGATAGATAGATAGATAGATAGATAGATAGATAGATAGAAAGATAGATAGATAGATAGATAGATAGATAGATAGATAGATAGATAGATAGATAGAGAGAGAGAGAGAGAGAGAGAGAGAGAGAGAGAGAGAGAGAGAGAGAGAGAGAGAGAGAGAGAGATAGAGAGAGAGAGAGAGAGAGAGAGAGAGAGAGAGAGAGAGAGAGGAGATTTAATATTTGAGCGGGAGTTGTGCGTAAGAGTTGGAGAGAGAGAGAGAGAGAGAGAGAGAGAGAGAGAGAGGGAGTTCTGAGATAATGAGAGAGGACAGAGAGTGGGAGATAAAAAAATTGGGAGGAGGGTTTTATTTTAGGGTATATATATATTTTTTAAGTGGGGTCAATTTTGGCACATTCTTAAATAGTGTCAAGTTTGGCATGGTTTTAAAGTGTGCCAGATTATCATTAAGCCATGCTAGAATTTGGCACAATTCTAAAGTATGCCAAATTTTTAATATCAAGGTGTGCCAAATTATTATTTTTGGTGTAGTGGAAAGTGATCTCATGAGGAGATTAGACTTGGACTTGGTTAAATAAATTAAAGAGCATGCAACACTTCGCATGGTGGCCAACTAGTAGAGAATCACTCAGTTCTATAATAGGAGGATCAAGTCGGGCAAACTCAAAAAATGAGACTACGTGATGAAGAAATTACTCTATAAAGGAGACAAGTTAGAGCCTAATTGGAATGGTCCTTACCGTATTTATGCAGTCATCCGACCAGGAACTTATTGGATTAAAACCCTATAAGGGGAACCATTCAAAAACCCTTCGAATGCTGAGCATTTTAGGAAGTACTATTAGTAATCGGATGAAACGTAATCCCTTTTATTTCCTATAACTCTTTTTCAATTCTCAATAAAGATTTTCAATTTCCAATAAAGATTATCTCCCTTTTATTTTTTTCGGAGTGGGAGATGTGCTAAATTATAAGCAATCTCAAATAATAATTAAAAAAAAACTTCAAAACTTCACGTATGACTTCGTCTTCGAAAATGCCACTAATGAGAACGCTGACTTAATGTAGACCCCACAAGCTCAAGAACAAGAAGTATAAAAAATTAAACTTCATGTATGACCCCAAGGTCAAGAACGAGAAGTTTTATCCTACCAAATTAAGGACTTATCCTAAAATATTTGGTCACCATTAGTAACTAACGTCAGAACTTGGTAAAAATGACAAGATCCATTTAAGCGACCTTAGACAATAAGGCAAGATAACCTAGGTTCATCCAAATCGGTAACCAGTAAGGCAAATTAGTTAGACAACCGCCAACCATACAATCATAAGACTAAACAACTGGAAGGTTATGGTTACACAATCAAAAATCAATGTATTAATCAAGAAAATGAAAAGATCAAAGTTTTACTACAAATCAAGAAGAATTATTACAAGGCCAACAAAATAAAATAACAACAAAATATCAACTATCTGTAATACCCTGTAATTTTGAATATATTTAATTCGACATTTAAATTGCACGTGTACACATAATTTAATTAAATTGAGAAATAATGAGAAAATAAATAAATATTAGTTTAAAATGAAATGAATTAATATGTATGTGATTATGTATTTACTAGTTTGATACAGTAAATAAAATAATATTAAGTCGTAGGTGAGTAAATGTGGCAGGACTTAATAGTATCTTAATAGAGACACATTTGGGTAAGTTATATGAGGTTGAGATGGGAAAATATTAATAAGTGACTCGGATGATAATTTCGAGTGCATGATCGATCCAAAACGGGTCAAAATAGTCAAAATTTAGTACCCAGGGTAGTGTTTGGCTCTCAAGGGCTTTTTAGACTAGTCGGGACTAGTATATGGGCGTTTTGGCCTTTTTAATGGGATGTGAAGAGATAAAACGGGATTTATGTAATAAAATAAAAGGTTTGGAGAAATAAACCATCATTTTACAAGACACAAAAATTTCTCTGAGACAAATCAAAGGGTTATAAGGAAAGTGAAGAGAAAAGTGAGAAAAGCTCAAAAGTTTCATAAGAAAAGCTAAGGAAATTCAAGGATAATTCAAGACTGGAAGATTGGTGAAGCAACTTGGAGATTTAGTCATCATCTACAAAAAATTCAGATACAATGAAACAAGAGGAAAGTGATTATCTAGCTAAGTGATTGTGTGTGATTTTTAATTCATATTACAGTCGGGAATTTTCGAATTGAAACAATTTTGGGATAGGATTTATACGACAATTGGGTTTTTGACACATGATACATGATAATCTATTAGTGAATTATTATAATGAAAATCTAGAATTATGAATTCCTAAGTAGTTGTATTAAATTATGGAAATTGATTATTGAAATCATTGGAAATTTAAGGGTATAATGCTATATTGCATGATATGTAGAGATTAGTTTAATTTCCATGTAATTAACATATGTAGAGGATGATTGTTGACGCCAAAAATTACCAATCTACGTGAACCAGTAAGAAAGGGACATCTGCCATCCTACATGGTAATATGAATACTTTCTCGGCACGGAAGACACTTGGTCGACATTCGAGGAGAGTTAGTCGGCACCCGAGGAGAGTTGTTCGACGTACCGACCAACCAACCTACAAAAGACAAACCACGCAGAAGGCCAAAAATCATTAGAGAAGAGCAACCAACAGTTATTGTAACCAAGAAGGCCAATAGTTATTCTCATTTTAAATAGATATAAATATCTGAATATATAAAGAAATTTTATCTCTTGGACTCCCATCACTATAAATACAGCCCCTCCCGTAGCTAAAGGTGGATGGATCCTTAGCAAGCAACCAAGAAAGAATTTCATTCCATCTTTTTACCTCTCTCTCTCTCTCTCTCTCTACACATATATCTCTCTTAAGATAAAAGAATAATTCAATCATTCTCAACACACCCTGATGTGCCATTGTAATCCCCTGAGAATAAAATAACAGTGGACATAGGCTTTATTCATAGCTAAACCACTTTAAAAGTCTTTGTCACTTATATGTTTGATGTGATTGTTTATCTTAATTTCATTTTCAATCTCATCCTCATAATTTTATCTGCTGTTGACACACAAAAATGACATAGATGCCATGTTTTAGTGTTCAAAAAATTGGCGCCGTCTCCGAGAAATTCGACACAAGAATTCTTTGCTTCTTATTAGAAGAGACGAAGATCATCATTAAAAGCTAAGCCTTTCAATATGAACAATAATCTCATGCATCTATATCCAAAAATTGTAAATTTTTTAGAATATACATCATACTGTTATGTACAATGATTTGTCATATTATTCTATACGCAATCTGAAACTCAAAAATATCAACCACATTGTTTTATTCATTTGAATAAATTATAGACTTAATTTTTATTGATTCACATATCTGCACAACAGTGTCGATTTTTGATGAATTTTAGATCTTCAATAACTTCTTGAATTTTCATGATAAATTCTCATCATATATCCCATATCTACTTCAAAAGTTCTCGTCAATTTGATTCATTTTAAAAAATATATGTTTCTATTTAATGTTAGAAAATTTTCAGCATGAATGTCAGGAGTCTATGACTCTTCTTGAAAATGTTCTGGGCAAACAAGTTTATATAATGAGTTACATCAGGGGAGGAGATTTCACATATGTTGATTCCCATATTTCACATCTTCTACAAGGGAGTAAAATTAAAAACCATGCTTTTTCCTCTGGGATATTGATCATATTTTTAAATACAGATCTGATGATTTCTATTTATTGGTTACCTCTTAGATCTGATAATTACGATTTATTAGTTCTCTTTTATACCTGATTATGTTTATTTATTGGTGTAATAAATTTATTCTTACACTTAGAGCTGAATTTATCACTAGACGTCAAAATCAAACTTTGGTGACCTGACTGGGCAGAGACAACTGTACAATTTCAATCCACCCAAGTTCAACAACAACAAATAATTACTTGCTTTTACACGAAAAATATTCTACTGCAATATATTGGGTTATTAACGAAGAACTTGATCCAATTTCAATTAGTAAATCTTGGGTTGACCACTAGTCCGTTCTTTAAAATTACTGCAATAGGTGAGAATATTTTTTACATCTGATCAATTTGGAAAAAGGAATTGTCGTTATTTTAAATTGGCTTCATCCGTCGACGAAAAAGATAGAAGAAGCAATCCCCCAAGCTCTCTAGGCTGACCAGAAATCAAGTCAGATTAATCGCTGACCTACATGAACTATACCGACCTACTATCTTAAAATCACGCCAAACGAAACCCTTACACCGATCTGGGTTCCCATGTTTGGTCAGTAACCAAATCTAACATCTTTTAGACCACATACTACTCATCGCCGGTACATATTGATGGTTGGTAGGATCTATTTGTTGACCGGCGACAGGTATTGCACAACTTGAGGTATTCCCGACCTACTATGGAGGTTTGGCGATCTCTCTGACCACCATTCGACACTTATTTCTGATCGGCGTTACACATTATTGGTCGGCGAAGTTTTGGTCAAAATATCTAACATAGGTCAGCATAATCTAGTCTTAGCACCTATCACATGTCGGCGCACCTATTGATACTCATTGGTCGGCGGTCCAGATGGATATCACTTATGAACCTTATCAGTGGTTAGTCAGAACAGATCACAGGTTAGAAGGAACTATTCATGGCCGGTGTAATACCCAGTTTGCCGGCATCAATTTCAGACCACCTTTTTGTTGATCTGCATCAATTTGGGGTTGGCGACCACAATGAACATGATCAAAAAATTATTATTGATTGAAAGTTAATATATGTTGGCCGATAATTCTTGTACGATGAACAAAGCAGGTCGGCAGCTCCTTTGTGGTAGGTCAGAAACTTTAATCTGTTGATCGGCGGAGCCAGATGTTCGAGTAAGTTATTAATTTTCACAGGCACGAATATCTACTTGGCCATATTCTTATGCTCTGAAAAATATTATCATTGTTCGGCATTATGCAATTTTTCCTCGACAGATCAGCCAGGCAATATTAATTTTATTAACTTCTCTGATATATGCTCAAGCACGAATCATTCTCTATATCCATTCAGATGCATATTCTACATTCATCTCAGCATAGAGCTCGAAAAAATATTTACTATCATATATTCAGCTCCGAGGAGATCTGCAACATTTATTATATTTTATTTCCAACACATAGTTGGTTGGGAAAATTATTCTCTATATATATATTCAACAACCACTAACATAATGTTGGTCTGCATCAACAACCACCAGTAAAATGTTGGTCGACATCAACAAATCAATAAATGATTGGTCAAAAAGCAAAATTGTCCTAAGAAACCAAGCAAGGCAAAATTGTAAGTCCGAAATGCCTGGTTAATGAAGACACGGATGAAAAATTTCCATCTAAACTTGGCTAAAAGATGGACAAATGTGCCACATAATCCTTTGCACCAAGGTAACTGATGTAACTACCTAGAAATTTTGGTACATTAGTAGAACCATGGTAAAATATTGGTAATTGGTACGATACTTGGATAAAATCTAAGGGTATCAATAGAATCGATGAATCAAGGGAGAAACGCATCATCAAAGGAGAAATGCATCATTCAGAGATTGACGAGATAAATTGATCCAATATTTCATTCATTTCATTAATGATTATATATTATTGCTTGACACTAAAAGTTCAGGAATAAAGCTATTTTTTCCCTCTGCTTTACAAGAATGCTCTAGAAATCTATTATTCTCTAACAATGCGGGATCAATCGATCCCCTCTCTTATTATTTATCTGGATTCCTCATTAAGCCCGACAAATGGTCAACACTCTTATTATTTATCTGGATTTCTCATTAACCCCAACAGATGGTTGGCACTCTTATTATTTAACTGTATTTCTCAACACTTTTATTATGGATATGGATTCCTCACTAGCATGGATATTCAATGCAAATTATATATTATGCTCAATCATGCTCATTATTGGATCATTATATTAAGTCCAGACGAATGCTCGGGCATCATTATTATTATTCAGTCTCCTAAACCCAACTGAGGGCTCCACATGTCAAATACGCCGATCAATGGTACATATCAGAATCACATTGGACTTATTAAATTTCAAAATTTCCAGACTTATCCGATCACAAATTCCCAATTGGAATATATCACATTCCTAATTGGAATGCCCGCATATTCCTAATTGGACTATATGTTAAAAGAATTTTTACTCAACTAAAATTTACTTGGTCGGTAAGATCATCAAATTATTTCTATGGCTACATCAGGACAGTATGGAAATGCAAATATGCAAAGCTCTTAGGAAGTCATTTCAAGGAACATTTCCTCGGCCTTATCTTTTCTAGAAAGGTCATCATACTTTAAGGCCAAGAAAGTATTCAGAGTTCATATTCCATAATTGGGGGTTGTTACTACAAAATTAATTATGCATTCAGTGGCACTATCTGATAACATCACGCAACATCAGTCGAGCATCAGATTCAGCTCCAAATCATAACAGAATAAGAAAGATCATTATCCAATCATCATTTAAGAATTATTTTTCTATTGAACTTCAAAATTCACAACCAGGAAGTTATTGTTCACATGATATTGAAGATCAAGAGTCACTGGAATCTCCACTACTGTCGTCCCTACCAATATTGAAGAAGACGTCGTACTTATATGTAAATGTTTCAGAGTTCGCTACTAGCTTGGAACTAATCATATTGAATAATTGGGTTCAAAATCTAGTATGTTACATCAACAAAGCCTTTAGAGGGGGAGAAATCAGAAAAAATAAACACGTGCTGTCATCACTCAGTTGGTCGGGTAACTAGTTGACCAACACACTTGAAGATTATGATAAGCCACAAGCTTCAAACTATAGCAGATCTCATTACTTCATCTAAATTCCCATGGGTGATATATAGCACAAGTTTTCTTATCGAGCAGAGTTCTTCAAAAGAAAGATTAGATCCAACACAACCATCGATCAACCTACAACATCCATCGTCCAGGAGATAGTCCACTCATATGCCAAACAAATCAAGAAGGAAGATCAATAATCTCATTATGCACGAGCACCAAGCAAAATTTTAGAATAAATACTCCATCCTCTCAGTAAACCATCAAACATGGAGCATTGGGGGCTTCTAATGATGCCAAAAATTACCCATCTACATGGACCAGCCAGAAAGGGACACCTGTCATCCTACATGACAATATTAATACTTTCTCGGCACGGAAGACACTTGGTCATCACCCGAGGAGAGTTGGTCGGCATACCGGTCGACCAACCTACAGAAGATAAACCATACAGAAGGCCAAAAGTCATTAGAGAAGAGCAGCCAACAGTCATTGTACCCGAGAAGATCAAGGGGGATGGATCCTGAGCGAGCAACCAAGAAAGAAATTCATTACATCTTTCTACCTCTCTCTCTCTCTACACATCTATCTCTCTCAAGACAAAAGAATAATTCAGTCATTCTCAACACACCCTGATGTGCTATTGTAAACCCTTGGTTATAAAATAACAGTGGACGTAGGCTTTATTCATGGCCGAATCACTTTTAAAGTCTTTGTCTGTTGAAGACTAAAAAATGGCATCTATGTCATTTTTGTGCATCGGCATGATAACATTGTAGAGACCCAGAGCCAGTAAGCTATTAATTTGTTGGATGGCGGTTATACACAACATGTGTGTGTTTATTGTAGTATATGATTACATATATGAATGTGCAGGAAATATATACGGACTAAAGACATTAAGTGTAAATAATGTTTAAATAACTAGTGATTGTTATTAAAAATAAAGTAGTAAATCATAATCGAGAATTATAATGGGTATCTTATAAAATAGTGAAATAGGGTAGCGTATGAAATTAAGGATATTTCGGGACTATCTAGGCGGGCAGCATAACTAAATGGTTAAAATGCATACGTTAGGTACACACTTTAGTTGAGGGGAGAGTAATATCTCATGAGAATACGGTACCACTTTAAATATGGAAGAATGAACACATAATAAATTATGCATTTTAATTAGTTGCAAAATATTTTCAAAAGAATTTGGGCTCTGACCTTTATCAAATTTATTTTCAAAACCTTTTAGGTGTCCAGTTACAGGGACACCAAGCGTGATTCTCCTTCCAGGTATCGAAGTTGTGACATATGTGGGGTGGTGCAGGATTTGATTTAGTCACTTCCATTCCCATACTCTAAACAGGACTCTTTTAATATTCGGGCATGTTGCCCATGGCAGACAGTTTTATTCCATTTTATTTTATTTTGGAAATTATTGTATGGATTTTATACCGATGGGTTGGTCGATTAAGTTTTACATGCAATAGATTTCAATTATCAGACTTGTTATGCAGTTGTGGATTTTTATTATATATCTAAATGAATTATGGTTTGAATATGGTATTATGTCACTATAATACATATTAAAATTTGACACGACTTAATTAAATAATAGGTGGTCAATAATTAATTGGTTTTTGACAGTGATACCAAGAATGAGACAAATGAAATTCCTGTTTTATTTTAGTAGAGGGCTGGCCACCCATTTTTTCAATAAGAGGGGTATCACAAATGATATCAGAGCATCAGGTTCTAGAGTCCTTAGGATCAGTGAGGACTTATAACGTTTTCTACCGTAGCGTTCTTTGATGTTGTACGGACATATTTACATAGCCCGTTTTACATTGAGTATGTCATATACCGTTACACCCATCGGAGAATGTTCACGATCGTTTCGTCAAGAACACGGATCCAAATATCAAGCTTCTTCAACTACAAGCCTCCGCAAGATTGATTTTGGTAAGGTTGTGTTTAAAAATCATTGATGTTTTATTTAAGTGTTGGGATATGTTTTCTAAAATGTTTTTAACAACCTAAGGAATTATGTTTAGTCAAAATTTTCTAAGACCTGTAGGCGGAGTTTTAAAATAAAAATATTTTTCACTTTGGTCGTTCAAACAAAATTGATATGTCATTCAAACGACAGGAAGAAGTCGTTCAAACGACAACTTCAAATGACATTTCATGTCGCGCGATAGGTTACCAGAAGCTTGTTTGATATTTTCATCTAACGACATGCTACTGTTTCATGTTTTTTAAGGTCTTTAAAAAGTCGTGCGGTCCCTGGATTGAACGACATTATTTTTCGTTCGAACGACCCCGTCGACTCAAGTTTTTTTATAAATACCTGTTTTACGAGTCCTTTTTTCTTAAGATATTTGCTGAACATAAACTGCAAATTTGTAGAATTTTTATCTTCACTTTTAAGGCTTAAAAACTTTGTTTTCGATTCACAAATCATCCCAATTACTTTAGTGAATCATTTTGGAACCCAAGACACAATTTTGTTGAAGTTTCTCTTGTAGAGACGAATTCTCTACTGCTAGATTGGTAGCTCTTGAGGGAGTTGCTTACTGACGACCGCGGTCATTGGGAATACTTGAGGGTGTTTATCGCTGAAGGAAGAGTTGCGGTTCTTGAGGGAGTCCATTACTGATCTAGGTTGCGGTCTATGTGAATTTTCTATGAGATATTCATTGCACATTTCTTTGTGTAATTTATAAGTTGCAATTTACTATCCATAGTGAAATAAGGGTTTACCCAAAAGCTTTTTTTTCCTGAATCTCTATTTGTTGGATTTGCTTGATTTATTTTATCCACATAGATGAATGTTTGGGGTCTAAATAATTTTGGAATTAATTTAGATATAAGACTCACTCTAATTAAATAAGTTTTAAATTGAAAGTTTACGAATTCCAAAAGTAATCGATATCACCGTGCATTTTTGAATTGGTATCAGAGCAGGTTACTCTATTTTATCGAGTGATTCTTTTTTCCACAAAATTTTTGTGATAATGATTTTTTTTCCAAAATATGATTTTAAAATTTTGCAATTTTTTCGATGGATAACTTATATAATCGGTTGGCCGACTTTGATGGAACAAATTATGCCTATTGGAAAGCCCTCATGAAAACTGGTTTAAAAGAAATTGAGAACATGTCTGGATTGTTTGTGAAAGAGGGTGGACTCCTCCCACTGTCACTGTTGATAATGTCACTTATCCCAAACCTGTGTTGGATTGGACTGAGGATAATTTTAAATTGAGTAATTTTAATTCTCATGGACTGAGCGCTTTTTTTAGAGTCGTCGGCCCTAACGAGTTCCGTCGTATTATGACGTGCACCATGTCTAAAAAGGCATGGGATATCCTTTAATTGACACATAAGGGTACAAATGCAGTTAAGGCATCTAAGTTACAAAATTTGACCACCCAATTTGAGACAATCACGATGTCTGAGTCTAAGTGTTTTGACGAGTTTTGTGCTAGGTTGTCAGACATAGTCAACTTGAATTTTAATTTGGGTGAGAAAATTGACGAGACGAGGGTTGTTAAAAATATTTTGAGGTCATTCCCATCCCTTTTTAAAAATAACTCGTATGAGATCTTCAAACTTATGAGATCGATATGTTTCATAAAACTGTTAAGCCTAAGGATAGGGGATTGCACTTAAAGCACAGTTTAGATGGGG
The DNA here is from genome assembly GCA_949130495.1 of Sambucus nigra. Taxonomy (NCBI): domain Eukaryota; kingdom Viridiplantae; phylum Streptophyta; class Magnoliopsida; order Dipsacales; family Adoxaceae; genus Sambucus; species Sambucus nigra. Next base: position 502,708,725 of record OX422209.1, read on the forward strand.
TGAGGAAGTTTCTAAAAATAAAGAGAAGAAAAAAAATAGAGAGTCTGTGATTTCGAGTCTGAGGGAGAGTTTACTATTGATGATGTGTCCATGATTGTGAATTTTTTAAAAAAGTTTCTCAAATTTTCAAAAGAAAATTCTTCCAATAAAAAGTTTTTTGAGAAAAATAAAAATAAAGAAGAGGTCAAAGAGAGTGGCGAGAAAGAGAAAGAGGAAAAGGATATGTTTTGAGTGAGAGGGAAAGGGGAACAAGGCGTTTGTATATCCCACTAGGATAAAGAGAAAGGGCAAGAAAATTGCTATGCCAACCACTCTTAGCAATAGTGAGGAAAAGGTGAATGATTCTGGGGATGAGTCATCACATGATAAGTTTATCGCCTTTATGGAAAGTAACGCGAGCACACCTTGTTTGTCCTACGACGATGAGAACACTTGTGCACGTGAGAGCCCTGATGATGATTTGAGTGTTTCGAGTGAGGGTGAAAGTGAACTCCAAAAGTGTTTAAAGATTTATACACTGAAACCTTAAAGATAAAGAAGTTGAATAATGAATTAGGTCTTAAGGTGATCTATTTGGAGAGAGAGATAGGTGTTTTGATGAAATTTGAGGTGTAGGCAAGTCAACTCGAGAAGGTGAAGGTTTCTTTGAGTGAGTAGTTGATCGTCGTAGGTCGGGAAAAGTGTGAACTTGAAGCCCGTGTGTTACAACTAGATAGAGATATGTAACGTTCCTGGGACTTCAATGTCACTATAAAGGGAACATCTAGGAAGGTTGGTAATATGATCCTCGATCTCATTTTGGGTAATGTTGAGAGACTAGGAATATGTCATGATGGTGCATCTACTACCCACATTGCACCCGAGCCGGTTCTCGAGCTTATGATAGATCTATATGGATCTCAACCCAACCCACCTAGGAATATGTTACCCGATTCGAGAGTGCATCCTAGATATGTTAGGAGAGGTGTTCCTAGGCCCGTATATGTTTGCACCCACTATAAGAAGAGAGGACACGTTAGGGAATTTTGTTTTAAGTTGGTTAGTGTGTCACATAGAGTTTTTCCACGTGTTCCCGCACATGCATCCACGCATGATACGTTTGATGTTACTGGATATTACATGAGAGATTTTTCACATATTCGAGAGCAAGTTAAGTTTTTGGTCAAAACTTCACATGATTTGATGGATATTTTTCATAGATGTCACCACCTTTGGAAAACTCCTTCGCACTTAACAGTTGAGATTCAGACTTGTTTGCTAGCATAGGATGATTTTCATGATGATATTTTATTCCTATTGCTAATGTGTACCACTTTTGTATTTATTTTTCCCAATTTTGATATATATTTCGAAAAAAAAAACTTCTTGTTTTTGAAATTTTTTTGGAAAAATACAAAAAGATTCTCAATTTTTTTGAGAAAAAATTGAAAATGCCAAAAAGATTTTATTTTTGATAATTTTTTTGGAAAAAGACAAAAAGATTTTTGGATTTTGTTTTATACCATTTATGGATGGACATTAGGATGACCAGGTCACAACATCATTCCATATCCATGTGACTATTGATAGTGATTTGAGACACATCATCATTTCATTTTGTGTTTTACAATTTTGCGATTCATTGAGATGTGATTAGTTGTTACTTCCTACATTTTTAACTCATGATTTCCTTTATTGCACATGTGCATGGATTTATTTGATTATTGTGCTTCTCTATCATATATTGGTCAAAATATTTTCATCTCAATCCTGTCTTTAAAACGAACCATATGCGATAAAACTTGACAATGAAAGTAGTGCATGTAAGAATCGTTGCCCATAAGGAATTTGTTTAAAATTTGAAAAAATGATGAGTAAGCGAGGAAGGGCTACGAAAGGAATTCATATTCTTTGCGATCAATCCATTGTTTGGCATTGTAAAAACTAGCCAAGGTCCAAAGAGGTTGAAAAGAGACCATAAAATTTAAGGCAGTAAAAAGATAAATATGCCAAAAAGGGGTCATTAGGATTTAGATCACCTCAATAGAAAAAATAAAAGATTTATTATTTATGAGGATAAAACAACGGGTTTGCACGTCCTGAGTCTTGAAAAAGAATTAATTTTTTTAGACATTATTGGTAAGGAAATCATTTTTTACTTTGATGTGTCGATTAGATTGAGTGGACGTCATTTAAATTCACATTTTGACACCTAAGGATGATTTTGAGTTCATTCACTAGGAGTATCTATATTCATCGTGCACATATGTTATGATTGATTGCATTGATCTTCCTATTGAATTTGTTTACACATATTCATTTTGTATCCACAATTTGGTTATCTTAATGTAAATTCATGGTGTGTGATATTTTTGTAAATTATTTTTTGATTGAAAATTTTGAAAAATCAAATATAGTTAGTGAATGTTTTCGAGTTTATCCTTGCATGAGCATAGTTGATTTATGCGTGATGATTTTTTATGCTTGTACACACACTCCATGCTTATTTTTGTTTATTCTTTTACTTATCTATTTCGAACAAATAAAAAGGGGGAAAACGAATTATGGAATTATAGGGGAGTGAGATTTTGATTATGGGGGAGATTTGAGATTCATTTAATTTCTTTGATTTATGTCTATCTCATTTCAAAACTTGATAAGTCACGAACGTATTTGTTTCTTGTCTCATGTGTCTAGGTGCAAATTTTGAAGATCAGTATTCTGCACACCCGGATGCTGACAAGGAAACCTTGGAGATTTGAAGATATCTGTGACATCCCGACTAATTAAATACCAGGTAGCTACTCCTTTATTAAATCAATACAAAATGCCAAGTTGGTTCAGTTAATAGCATCACTGTCGAAAACATTTAAATGATTACTAACCACCTAGTATTTAAAAAGTAAGTTGCCAAATTTTAATTAAGTCTGATTAACATGCAATAAAAGAATAATGGAAGAACAACATAATCCATTCACCATAACGAAGTAATGAAATAACCAACCAATAGTAATAAGTCCGGAGGAAAACTCCTCACAACAATCCCACAACTGAAAATAATAAGACAAGTCTGAATCCTGAATTTATTTCATGCCAGAAATTTGAATAACTGAATTAAATAAAAAGTCTCTAAAAGGAATGGGCGACATGCCCTACAACTGATAAATGCTGAATATAGAGTCAATATAGATGAAGCGTCTACAAGCAAAGTCCTGTAACTTCCACAAATAGCTACAGCTCGTCACCTGAATGAGGATCCTAAGCATGGTGTCCTTGTGGCTGGGCACCTAAAATGGTTTTTACAAAAATAGATTTGAAAGCAAATGGGTCAGAGCCCAAAAGTGGAAATCATTTTAAAAACAGCAAGTGTTTTAATAACATTAAAACATTAAATGCAAAATACATGTTAGGACGTGCACTCACATGAAATTCTCACCTCTCGACTACATGTGCACTCCTAACGTACCGTACCCATCTAAATAACATACATATCTAACCAAATCGTAATAAGTTCTACCCCTTACTACTCGATTCCCATATTTCATTCTAGCGTTATCAATTAAATAGAGGGCTCTACTTAAACTCGGATTCTCAATTAGTAATACTATTCTCTATCAATTAACCCGTTATGTTTTCTCGAAACATTACCATAATTATATTCACAATACCAACATGAAAGTTCCCATTAATTAAGTGTATATTATTCACGTCATAAATATACAATACAAGCACCCCGAGACTAAGCTGCGGTGCACACATACTCTGCTATCCATCCCGGTACATCACGTACATAAGGATCACGCATTCCGAATCTCAGGAATCGTTCTCAGATAACAACAATCACAAACAATGGAGGCGAACACAGTCACATCACATGGGTCACGCACATACCTGCGCTCCCACGATCAGCAAACTTATTAACATTCCAATAAGTCCTTCTCTGACCTATGTTCATCGAGGTACCAATCTAAATCTGGGCAACATAAGGATTAGAGGGCCCTAAGCGAACGTAAACCTCTCGTGATAGCAAGTATGGTAGGTATGTCATACACAAAATCATATACATGTACTAAGTAAGCACACATCTTAGTAAATCACCATAATATATTTGTGGTACACTTATTATTCTCGTACCGACATATAATGCTACACAATTTATATGTTCCCGGTTAATATAATAATTTAGGCCGCCAATAGTTCTCGCATCGTAATAGACACTCACGTCCTAATCCAAAATTCCCATTAGGTTCAAACTACACTTCTAGGTTTTACTCCTCATTATATCCCCAATATCCCAAATATATCAATTAATCCACAAGGAAGTGTTATCTATACATATAAACAAGGTTACGGAACACTCGAGATCAAAACAGGCTAAAAAGCCTAAACTGTCAGCTCGTTAGAAGTCTCGTTCGAACGAGGCTGTTCGAACGAGAGTTCGTTCGAACGAACTGGGCCTTCTAACGAGATCTCATTTGAACAAAAGTCATCGAATGAACATCCCTCTCGTTAGAAGTCAAACTGTCAACTCGTTAGAAGCTCGTTCGAACGAGCTCGTTCGAACGACCTGGGCAGGTCTTCTAACGAGTGACCAGATTCGAGCCCAGATTTTCCCTATATCGTTTTTCCAACTTTTCTTCCTCTGCAAACTCATCTAAACATCAATCCAACCATTGTACATGGGTTCTAATCATTCCTAAACATACTTAGGTTATATATTAACGTTTATATAGGGCCAATTCTTCCTAAACATCATTGAATCATCAAATCCCTTCATTTATCCCCAAATCATATGAACATGAACCCTAAAATTTTAAAATTACCAATGGGTATAATTAAATCCATTTTTGTTATGAACAAGGTGTATTTCCCTCAGTATAATCCTCCTAACACAATTCTACATGCAATCCTTTCATCAAAACATAAAGTTCTAATTCCAAATGATGGGTTTTTATCAAACTCCCAAGAACAATACAAATTCTGTCAATTTCCTACGCATGGAAGAAACATTCTTTGTAATAAACGAAATTAAACCACTTGCCTTATGTATATCTCTGATTTTGATGTCGATCTGATGAATGGTTCTCTCTCTCTCTGCAGAATTCTCCTCTCTTCTTTCTCTACAAGCTTTCTTCTCCAAAGTGACAATGGTGGCTAGGGTTTGCCTTAGGAATTCTTTTGGAACAATTTCTAATAACCCCCGTAGCCTATTTGGTTATTAGTGGGTTTAGTGGGTAAAGTCCAAATCAGATATTAATTCCAAATTTTCGTGGGTTTTAATTCCCAAAAATCCAAAATTACCAAACTACCCTTATACGTTGCCGGTGTGGCCTAAAAATGCCCCGGGACCCAAACCAAACCCCCGGCTAGTGTTTTCTGACTATTTCGACCCTTCCGGACGTGTTGGCACACTCAAAATGACCATACGGTTAATAGAAATGAAATTTACTTTTTAATTAAAATAATTATATTCCGGACGCGACTGTCACACGCGTCTCAACAAAATTTCCCGAATTGTCGTATATCAATCTCACGAAAAATTTAATAATTCAACATTCATATATAGCCATATATACTCATTAAAATCAAATACCAACTCGCATCTCGCTAGTATTTTTATCCGGATTAATTCCCAATTAATACACATTTAATTTAATTAATCCCCAAAATAAATATCATAAAATTACGGGGTATTACATACTTCCCCCCTAATAACTGAATTTCGTCCCGAAATTCGGAACTAGAAAGTACCTGGTAAGAACAACTCTGGATAATGTTCGCGCATCTCATCCTCGCGCTCCTATGTGGACTCCTCGACATTATGATGTCGCCACTGAACACGCACTAACGGAACTATCTTTGACCGCAGCTTCCGCTCACTTCGGTCCAAAATAGCAATCGGCCCCTCCTCGTAGGAGCTATCAGGCTGGAGATCTATGTCCTCCAAAGCAATATGAGAATGAGCCAAATCGTCTCTAAGATATTTCCTTAGCGAGGAAATATGAAATACATCGTGAATCTGATGCAAATGCTCCGGTAACCCAAGTCTATACGCAACCGGTCCAATCCGCTCAATAATAGGAAATGGTCCCACATATCTCGGTGCCAACTTCCCTTTCGTCCCGAAACGCATAATCCCCTTCATAGGAGACACTCTGATCAAAACTTGGTCCCCCACTTGGAACTCCCTGAAGAATCTCTTCGCATCAGCATAGCTCTTCTGCCGATCCTGAGCTACTCGAATGCGACTCCGTATCAATTCTATCCTCGCCGAAGTATCCTGAATTACTTCCGGCTCAAGTAGTTTGTTGTCCCCCACCTCCAACCAACATGCTGGGGAACGACAAGGTCTACCGTACAACGCCTCAAATGGAGCCATGCCAATGGTGAACTGGTAGGAGTTGTTGTAAGCAAACTCTGCCAGTGGAAGATACTGCTCCCATCCACCCTCGAAATCAATGATGCACATACACAACATGTCCTCCAACATCTGGTTTGTACGCTCGGTCTGCCCATCGGTCTGCGGATGATACGCCGTACTCAACTGCAATTCCGTGCCCATGGCCTCCTGAAAACTTTCCCAAAACCGTGAAACAAATATCTTATCTCTGTCAGACACGATATTTAGGGGTACACCGTGAAGTCTCACTATCTCTGCAATAAAGAGCTGGGCATACTGTCCCGTAGTGTAGTATGTCCTTACGAGTAGAAAATGAGCGACTTTGGACAACCTGTCCACAATTACCCAAATGGAGTCGTGACCTCTCTGCGACGTAGGCAACCTCGTGATAAAGTCCATGGATATGCTCTCCCACATCCACATCGGGACCTCCAACGGCTGTAGCAGTCCTGCCGGTCTCTGATGATCCACTTTTACTAGCTGACAAGTGACACATTTTGAAACAAATACGACAATATCTCTCTTCATCCCGCTCCACCAATACTGTCGTCTCATGTCTTGGTACATTTTGTCCCCACCGGGATGTACCGCGAACCGTGAGCCATGCGACTCTGCCATCACCTCGTGCCTCAATTCCTCCCCTTCTGGAACTACCAATCTCCCATTGAAGCGTAATCCTCCGTCTGAGCTAACGGTATAGGACTCGGCTCCCTCTGCTAATAATCGAACTATCTGCTCCTGACAGAATGAGTCATTTGCCTGGGCCTTTACCACCTTCGTGACAATCTGCGGCGTAACAATCATCACAGACATGAATGACCGAGCCACTGCATCCTGGTGTCCCAACTCCTTCCATTTGGCCTTCCACACCCCTGCCACCTCATCTACTGGCCTATGGCTCAACGCGTCTGCTACCACGTTAGCCTTCCCCGGGTGATACTGGATATCAAACTGATAGTCCTTCACAAACTCAAGCCACCTTCACTGCCGCATATTCAACTCCTTCTGCGTGAATAGGTACTGTAGGGACTTGTGGTCCGTGAACAATCAAAACTTCTCCCCCAAAAGGTAATGTCTCCATATCCGAAGCGCAAATACAACTGCCGCCAACTCCAAATCATGAGTGGGGTAATTCTTCTCGTGAGGCTTTAGCTTACGGGATGCATAAGCAATGGCCTGACTCTCCTGCTGTAATACACCTCCAAGTCCTTGTAAGGACGCATCGGTGTAGACTAGATACTCAACTCCCGGTCTCGACAATGCTAACACAGGTGCTGAGGTCAACTTATCCTTTAACTCATCGAACGCCAACTGACAGGCATCACTCCATATGAATGGCACACCCTTACGGGTCAGATGTGTCAAAGGACCCGCTATCTTCGAAAATCCCCGAATGAACCTCCTGTAGTATCCTGCTAGTCCCAAGAAACTACGGATCTCCGTCGGTGTCATGGGTTGTCCCCACTCCCTCATCGCGGATACCTTTCCTGGATCAACAGATATCCCCCGGTCGAAAATAATGTGCCCCAAAAACTGGACCTCCTTCAGCCAAAACCCGCACTTCTCATATTTTGCATACAGCTCGTTCTGACGTAGCATCTGCAAAACCTGCCTCAAATGCTCTGCGTGCTCCTCCTCAGTCTGGGAGTAAACCAGAATATCATCGATGAAGACAATGACGAACTGATCAAGGAAATCTCTGAACACCCTATTCATCAAGTCCATAAACACAACTGGAGCATTGGTCAAACCAAAAGGCATAACCCGAAACTCGTAAGAACCATATCTCGTTAAGAACGTAGTCTTCGATACATCCTCTTCCCTGATACGCAACTGATGGTATCCCAATCGTAAATCAATTTTCGAGAAGAAAGAAGCTCCTCTCAACTGGTCGAATAGGTCATCGATTCAAGGCAAACGATACTTATTCCGTATCGTGACCTTATTCAACTCTCGGTAATCCACACACAATCTCAGTGAACCATATCTCTTCTTCACGAACAACACAGGGGCACCCCACGGCGAAGTACTCCTCCGTAAAAACCCCTGACCTAACAACTGCTCAATCTGATCTCGTAGCTCTTGCATCTCTGCCGGAGCCATACGGTACGGTGCGCGTGCTATAGGTCTCGTATCTGGCAATAAGTCTATGACAAAGTCTATCTCTCGACTGGGGGGTAGGCCTGGTATCTCCTGAAACACATCTGAATACTCCCTGACAACTGGGATCGAATCTAAAGGAATCACAACCTCCTTAGAGGTATCCTCCTCTATGTAATACAAATGAGTGGTCGAGCCTCCCTCTGGGCGAGGCATCGCCACTACAAACATCTCTTGCCCCAGAATGGCAAAAATAATGCTCCCACCGAAGCAATCAATCATGGCTCTATAATCAGCGAGCCAATCCATACCGATAATCACATCGTGCACATGCATATCTAATACCAACATGTCTGCAGGTAATACCAGACTACCAATCTCTACCCCCACTCCCCAACATATAAAGAAAATAAGTGACCCACTCCCCAATGGTGAGTCTACACGCGTCACTGTGCTCTCTACTGTGGCTAACAACCATAAGGCTTTCGCAAAATGTGTAGCTATAAAACAATGTGTTTCCTCTGTATCAAACAAAACCCGACCCATAGTGCCATGGATAGGAAACATACCCTCAATCGCGGGTGGTGCCTGTGGAACTGCTGCCTGATGGACGTTATAGACACGTCCATACTGTAACTGCCCATGCTGCACAGGAACTGCTGGAAGTGCTGGCACCTGGGCTGGAGCTGGGAGGGCAGGTGGAAAAAGTGGCCTCTATGGATCATGTCGAGCACCCTGCTGATGCTGCGGGGCCCTGCCCCTATTAGGACAGTCCTGGCGTTTATGGCCAGTCTTGCCACAAATGAAACACTTCCCCGGGAAGTTCCCCCCTCTCTGTCCCTGCTGCCCCCGGCCCTGGTGGCCGTTACCGTTCCTCCACTGGCCCTGCTGAAACAGTTGTTGACCATTCTGACCCTGCTGGTTCTGATGGCCGTTCGAACCCTGATGGCCCTGCCGAAAACCTCCTTGTCCGTGCCTGAAATTTCCCGACCTGAACCTCTTGTGATCCCCCTGCTGGGAACCCTGATCACCCTGCCTCTGTCCCTGAATAGAATGTGCCCCACTGGCACCATTTCCTCCAGTCCTGCCCTGATGGCTGGACTCTCCCGATCTCTTGCCCTCAGCTATGTGAAAGCGATGATCCTGACAGTGTAACAGTGCAGCGTTAACCACATCAGAATAAGTGGCCAACGATAGGTTCCCCAACAAATGCTGACGGATCCTCCAAGTCAACCCGTCTGTAAATTTATGTATCTTCTTCTCTTTCGTCGGTATCTCATCCAGTACAATATTTAACAGATTTGTGAATTCGGCCTCATACTCGGCCACAGTCTTACCCTCCTGTAGAAGGTTCATCAACTTCCTCCTCATTTTCGTGTGAACAGCTGATGGAAAATATTTGCGGTCGAACCGCACCCAAAACTCCCGGATAGTGAGAGTATCTCTCTCCTCCACGGTGGTAATAGACTCCCACCACTGCAGTGCAGACCCCACTAGCTTAAAGGTAGCTAGTATCTGCTTCTGAACCTCTGTGCACTCGTACATCCTCAGGTGCCTCTGAATATCCTTCCTCCACTGACTAGATACCACAACATCGGAGCTACCTGCGAACTCCTGTGGGTGTGCTTTCTGAAAAGCATCTCGAACACGTTCCCAAGCAGACGGGAATGCATGTGCCTGAACCGGCGCGGCTACTAGCGCCTGAGGTGGTTCTTGCTGAACAACGGCTAGTGCGGCATTTACCGCCTAGGCCACAATGGCTGCAACCTCGCCGGCATTCATCGTGCCCTGAACTGGTGCGGGCTGTGGTTCTGGCGTTGCATCCCTGGGAATCCTTTGTGCACGTCGTGGAGGCATTCTGAAATAAGAATAAAGTTTATAAGTTCGCAGTTATAAACTTGAAATAGCTGAAGAACGTAGCATAAACAAAAGAATACAACAGTCCTAAAATATAAGGCTCTACATCAAAGAAAGCTCAGCGGAAACACAACAAGCCGTACAGATCCTAAAGGACACTAGAACCTGATGCTCTGATACCACCTGTGACATCCCGACTAATTAAATACCGGGTAGCTACTCCTTTATTAAATCAATACAAAATGCCAAGTTGGTTCAGTTAATAGCATCACTGTCGAAAACATTTAAATGATTACTAACCACCTAGTATTTAAAAAGTAAGTTGCCAAATTTTAATTAAGTCTGATTAACATGCAATAAAAGAATAATGGAAGAACAACATAATCCATTCACCATAACGAAGTAATGAAATAACCAACCAATAGTAATAAGTCCGGAGGAAAACTCCTCACAACAATCCCACAACTGAAAATAATAAGACAAGTCTGAATCCTGAATTTATTTCATGCCAGAAATCTGAATAACTGAATTAAATAAAAAGTCTCTAAAAGGAATGGGCGACATGCCCTACAACTAATAAATGCTGAATATAGAGTCAAGATAAATGAAGCGTCTACAAGCAAAGTCCTGTAACTTCCACAAACAGCTACATCTCGTCACCTGAATGAGGATCCTAAGCATGGTGTCCTTGTGGCTGGGCACCTAAAATGGTTTTTACAAAAATAGATTTGAAAGCAAATGGGTCAGAGCCCGAAAGTGGAAATCATTTTAAAAACAGCAAGTGTTTTAATAACATTAAAACATTAAATGCAAAATACATGTTAGGACGTGCACTCACATGAAATTCTCACCTCTCGACTACATGTGCACTCCCAACGTACCGTACCCATCTAAATAACATACATATCTAACCAAACCGTAATAAGTTCTACCCCTTACTACTCGATTCCCATATTTCATTCTAGCGTTATCAATTAAATAGAGGGCTCTACTTAAACTCGGATTCTCAATTAGTAATACAATTCTCTATCAATTAACCCGTTATGTTTTCTCAAAACATTACCATAATTATATTCACAATATCAACATGAAAGTTCCCATTAATTAAGTGTTTATTATTCACGTCATAAATATACAATACAAGCACCCCGAGACTAAGCTGCGGTGCACACATACTCTGCTATCCATCCCGGTACATCACGTACATAAGGATCACGCATTCCGAATCTCTCAGGAATCGTTCTCAGATAACAACAATCACAAACAATGGAGGCGAACACAGTCACATCACATGGGTCACGCACATACCTGCGCTCCCACGATCAGCAGACTTATTAACATCCCAATAAGTCCTTCTCTGACCTATGTTCATCGAGGTACCAATATAAATCCGGGCAACACAAGGATTAGAGGGCCCTAAGCGAACGTAAACCTCTCGTGATAGCAAGTATGGTAGGTATGTCATACACAAAATCATATACATGTACTAAGTAAGCACACATCTTAGTAAATCACCATAATATATTTGTGGTACACTTCTTATTCTCGTACCGACATATAATGCTACACAATTTATATGTTCCCGGTTAATATAATAATTTAGGCCGCCAATAGTTCTCGCATCGTAATAGACACTCACGTCCTAATCCATAATTCCCATTAGGTTCAAACTACACTTCTAGGTTTTACTCCTCATTATATCCCCAATATCCCAAATATATCAATTAATCCACAAGGAAGTGTTATCTCTACATATAAACAAGGTTACGGAACACTCGGGATCAAAACAGGCTAAAAAGCCTAAACTGTCAGCTCGTTAGAAGTCTCGTTCGAACGAGGCTGTTCGAACGAGAGTTCGTTCGAACGAGCTGGGCCTTCTAACGAGATCTTGTTCGAACGAAAGTCATTGAATGAACATCCCTCTCTTTAGAAGTCAAAATGTCAACTCGTTAGAAGCTCGTTCGAACGAGCTCGTTCGAACGACCTGGGCAAGTCTTCTAACGAGTGGCCAGATTCGAGCCCAAATTTTCCCTATATCGTTTTTCCAACTTTTCTTCCTCTGCAAACTCATCTAAACATCAATACAACCATTGTACATGGGTTCTAATCATTCCTAAACATACTTAGGTTATATGTTAACGTTTATATAGGGCCAATTCTTCCTAAACATCATTGAATCATCAAATCCTTTCATTTATCCCCAAATCATATGAACATGAACCCTAAAATTTTAAAATCACCAATGGGTATAATTAAATCCGTTTTTGTTATGAACAAGGTGTATTTCCCTCAGTATAATCCTCCTAACACAATTCTACATGCAATCCTTTCATCAAAACATAAAGTTCTAATTCTAAATGATGGGTTTTTATCAAACTCCTAAGAACAATACAAATTCTGTCAATTTCCTACGCATGGAAGAAACATTCTTTGTAATAAACGAAATTAAACCACTTACCTTATGTATATCTCTGATTTTGATGTCGATCTGATGAATGGTTCTCTCTCTCTCTGCAGAATTCTCCTCTCTTCTTTCTCTACAAGCTTTCTTCTCCAAAGTGACAATGGTGGCTAGGGTTTGCCTTAGGAATTCTTTTGGAACAATTTCTAATAACCCCCGTAGCCTATTTGGTTATTAGTGGGTTTAGTGGGTAAAGTCCAAATCAGATATTAATTCCAAATATTCGTGGGTTTTAATTCCCAAAAGTCCAAAATTACCAAACTACCCTTATACGTTGCCGGTGTGGCCTAAAAATTCCCCGGGACCCAAACCAAACCCCCGGCTAGTGTTTTCTGACTATTTCGACCCTTCCGGACGCGTTGGCGCACTCAAAACGACCATACGGTTAATAGAAATGAAATTTACTTTTTAATTAAAATAATTATATTCCGGACGCGACTGTCACACGCGTCTCAACAAAATTTCCCGAATTGTCGTATATCAATCTCATGACAAATTTAATAATTCAACATTCATATATAGCCATATATACTCATTAAAGTCAAATACCAACTCGCATGTCGCTAGTATTTTTATCCGGATTAATTCCCAATTAATACACATTTAATTTAATTAATCCCCAAAATAACTATCATAAAATTAAGGGGTATTACAATATCAAAGTTGAATATTTTTGAAAAACTTGAAGACTTACATTTGTAGTATCTTTCAACTTTTGAGTTCATAGGAGGGTATTATATCTGTATAGGATATTTGATTTGATAATTCGAATTGTTTTTAGTTTGTACGGGCATAAATATAGGGGGAGATTTGTAAGGACATATTTTACATAGTCCATTTTACATTGAGTATGTCATATACCATTACACCCATCGAATAATGTTCACGATCATTTGGCTAAGACGATGGATTAGAATATCAAGCTTCTTCAACAACAAGCCTCCGCAAGATTAATTTTGGTAAGGTTGTGTTTAAAGTCCATTAATGTTTTATTTAAGTGTTGGGATATTTTTTCTAAAATGTGTTTATCAACCTGAGGAATTTTATTAAGTCAAAATAATTTTTCTAAGACCTGTAGGCAGAGTTTTAAAAGAAAAATATTTTTCTCTTTGGTCGTTCAAACGAAATTGATATGTCGTTCAAACGGCAGGAAGAAGTCGTACAAATGACAACTTTAAACGATTTGTGGTTCTTGTGGGTTCTTGAGGGAGTCCATTGTTGATCTAGGTTGCGGTTTATGTGAATTTTTCGTGGGAGATTCATTTAGGATTTCATCGTGGGGTTTTTCCTTGAATCTCTAGTTGTTGGATTTACATGATTTATTTTATCCACTTATATGCATGTTTAGGGTTTAAATAATTTTGGTATTAATTTGGATATAAAAATGACTTTAATTAAATAAGTTTTAAATTGAAAATTTGCAAATTCCAAAAGTAATCGATATAACCGTGCATTCTCAGATGTAGAGCCCTATGCTTAGGACTAGCGATTCCTAATGCGATTTACATTCTCATGATTTAGGGTATAATTGAAGTGAATCACCTACGAGTTCGATTGAGCTTCGTATACCAAAAATTTAAGGACAACCAGGGAGGGTTGTTAGAAGGACTACAAGAGGAGAGACTCAGCCAGAGCAGTAGACTATTCTTGAAATGGTTGCCGCAGTAGAAGTCACCATTATTATTGCTCGGGAATTTGATGCTTTGATGATTGTTAGATCATAATAGTTTCCCCAAGCACCGCCACGATAGTTGGTGGATCCAATTCGAACTCACCCAGTACAGTCAGTATGGGAGAGCATCGAAGAGGCTTTTGATAAGGGCCATTCACAAGAGTTCGGGGAATGCGCGGACATGTATTAGCTAGCCAATGGAAGGAGAACATACGAAGGAAATTGTGTATGGTGGAATGCAGTGACAGTTAGGCTTAAATTTCAAGCGATTTTTCGCTTATAGGAGCACTATTGTAGTGATGGGCATTAGTCACTACACCTGAGAAAAGATGTACTATAAAGTATTAAGGAATTTAGGTGCGGTTTGACTGCAAATTCTCTCATATGTTGTTCAAACAGAGATATGAAGGAAATTTTTGTATTTATTATAGGAGGATCGGACAGTGGCCAAGTATGAGGAAGATTTTTCTTATACCCGATGAGGTTGATATGGAGGAGAATAGGGTCCTTAAGTTTGATGATGGACTCATGAGTGGAATTATCTAGCACTTATTGGGAAATTTGACTTGGACAAGTTATGTCACTATCATCAATGTCGTGTTGTTACTATATCCATATCAATGCTCCCATGTGAAGGGAGCTAAGAGTGTGGTAAAATCTAGCAAGCAAAGTAAGACTGGGTGTATCAGTGTTATGGGGCACCACTAGAGAATTTCTCGGTATGGTGACCCGTTTAAAAGATTATAATCATGGGAATTTTGACGAGTGACGATGGATTTAGATAAGTCCATCAAGGCCGGTAATGCGTTCCACATGGTAAGAGGGGTTAAGGAAAAAATGGAAGTGGCCAGCAGGGCCAGCGACCAGGGCAACCTCGAGATGACCATTGGGGCTAGAGATAGGTATATTAGATAGATGGATGCTTTAAAATGGAAAGAAGGACCACATGTGTCGATTGTGTCCAAGAAGAGATAGGGGATAGGAGCAAGGTGCCAAATAGGGGCAACTATTACAATAGTTTTAGCTTAGTTTAGATGTGAGTACTACATCAAGGAACCATTTAAACATGCGGTGTCATTAGCAATGAAAGGTGTGATCTTTTATCCATGGGTAAATGGGATAAGTTTTCGTGACATGGGTGTGTCATCGTTTTTTGGTTAACACTAGATTCACGCGTGAGATGATTTTAGTGGATGTATCATTAGTATCACTATTGTGTGTATATAATTACCATTGGGTGTGGGGATCTTTGGTTCCATTTGTAAGGGAGTGGGTGTGAACACAGAGAGGGTATGTTTTTGTAGATTTTCTCATTTAAGAGAGATGTTATACGAGTATGATGCTAGCCTGGGTATGAACAGGTTAGTGATGGGTTGAGCGATAGTGGACTGTTATAGTAAATCCATCGTGTTCACTTTTCTAGGGAAGTATGTGTTGTTTGGCAATATTTCACCTGAAAAAAGGTCAACTCGCGTACATATTATATTGAAATGCAGACTTAGGAGAACGTAGTTGTCTCGTTATATTCGATCCCAATGCGTAGGGAATTTATTGATCTGATTCAGTGTATTTCGAGTTTACCGTCAAGCGGATAGATTTAGCGCTGGAGACTTAGTGATAGTGCGAGTGTCATATTATAAGACTCATTTAGATATGTGGGAGTTGAGTATTAGACTAATACATTTGGGGATTGAATTTTGGGTGTCCCGTTAATTTTTTTTAGGGCAAAGGATCCCGAAAACCGATAATGCTAAGTGATAGGTGTAATACCCTGTATTTTTGTGTGTTTTTATTTAATTAATTTGAGGAATTAATTAGGAAAAAAAAATACATGTTAAATTAAATTACGCGAGTGAAGTAATTTAATGAGATCAGATAATAATTGTGACTATTAAATATAAATCGAGAGATAGATATTGATTAATATTTCATTTTGATATTTACTAAGTGCGAATAGTAAATAATTGATAATTATGGTTATACGTCATAGAGAGTGATATGTGCGTATTTTATTTTATCTCCTCGGGAGTCGCGTTTAGATTTTGAGGTGAGAAATGAGAAATATATTTTAAGTGACTCAGATGATAATTCAGAGGTCACAAATAATTTCGGATGGGTCGAAATAGTCAGAATAATGTACCCGGGAGTATATTTTGGGTCCCGGGTCAATTTTGAACCAAATCGGCACCTATTAAGGGTGTTTTGATCATTTTCCAAAAAGAGGTTAAGGGACATACGAAATTTAGAGCCATATATCTGATATTTAGAGATTGGGGTTAGGGATAATAACATAAAAGATT
Organism: Sambucus nigra; assembly: GCA_949130495.1. NCBI lineage: Eukaryota > Viridiplantae > Streptophyta > Magnoliopsida > Dipsacales > Adoxaceae > Sambucus > Sambucus nigra. The sequence goes on from OX422209.1 coordinate 502,725,494, forward strand.
GGAGAGTCCATTAGAGAGAAGAGAGAACCTTTTCCAAAGCCGAAGAAGAGAATTGTGAAGGTGGTGAAGGGTTTTTCGCACCTCGAGGCAATTGGAAATGAAGAGTTGAGAAGAAGCAATCAATCATCAATTAAGAACCATGAAATCATATTCAATCAATTAAAGGAAAGCGTTGATTGCAAATCAAATTAATGTTATAATACCCATGTGTAGGGATTTCATGAATAAATTTATTTGATTTAAAAATCTTTGAGGAAAAGTACTAATTTATTACATGTTTGCGTAAAATTACATATAGTTAGTGTTTATATCTGTAGAGAATTATAAATCAGAAGAGTTTTGATTATTACTACGGATTTAAATTTGGGGTTTGAATTGAATGAAATTGATGAACACAAAACTAGATTTATGAAAGAGTTTTGAGGGTCTTGATGATTTTGGTGAAGTTTTAATGTGTTTGAAATATTAGAGATCATCCTAACTCATGTAGGAATAGTTAGGAATAATTGGATGTGAATTTGGTGAAGAATTATGGGGTTTGAGTAAATCAAAAAGGGTAAAAAATCGAAGAAGACGAAGTTGCACCTGTTCGATCGACCGACTGACCCATGAATGTCGATCGATCGACAGTCGATCGATCGACCAAATCCTTCGATCAATCGACCCTGGAACAATTTGGATTCTTTTCTTGGTTAAATTTTTTGGGATTACCAATGGTGTAAGGGAATCTTAGGAGTGATATTATACCTATGTAGGGACTTGATAAAGACCAGTAGGTGTATAGAAAGGTCCATTAAGGCCCTTGAGTGTAGGACTTAGAGTATGGACCGACAGGGATGATCGATTGAGAGATAGATCGGGAAATTTGGGAATTGAGCTACGGAGAGGGAATAGACATCAATTTAACACGTATACCAGTATTTTAAAGATGGTAAATACTAAATTTATATAAGGAAGGGTAACTAGGACCCTTAGAGTTGTGTGAGCACTCTTATAGATATGATGGTGAAATTAATTGTAAAGTATATAGTACGATGGGTATGTGAGAGATATATACTTTGTACTAACACGTATTATCGGGGTTGTGCGAATACCTATTGATGCATAGTACTACATCGGTTGTGTGAATACCTAAAGTATAATATATATATATATATATATATATATATATATATATATTGGTCATTGAGGTGTGATTCCGAGCCAATATAATTAATGACTCTTGGTGATCGAGGTATGATTCCGAGCCAAGAGATATAAATCACTATTGGTGATCGAGGTAGAATTCCGAGCCAATAAACCCTAAAATGTGATACAGGGAGGTGATTATCGATGATTATTCGGACCAAATCGAAAATGAAAAATATTGGGGTCGATGAGTATTCAGACCAATATTCATATGCATAACATTTATTTTGGGGTCGAATGATATCCGGACCAATGTAAATGATAGGATGACTATGGTCGATGATTATCCTGAGCAATAATCCTATATTATATATTGTGCATGAAATATATACTTCATGATATTCTACTTATGTGCGGAAGTAGACCTGTAGATGATATATATACATATGCATACATACATACATATATATATATATATATATGGTGAATTAAGTAGAGATAAACTTAATTACAAGATTAAAAATAGATTGGGAATATATATAGTAAATTAAGTAGTAAACTTAATTATGGAAGTTGAATGATGATAGATATGAAATGCTATATGAATTAAGTAGTGAGACTTGATTATGATGATTAAAACATATGTGAATGTTATATAAAAAGTGCAAAATGCGGGAAATGTTAATAATGAAGCGTGTTGTATGGGAAGTACGGTAGAGGAGATCATTAATAAGATCAGTTATATACTTTAGTCGAGATAGCTTGGGTATGATATCTAGGTGGGCTAAGTATAGAACGTTAGGCATGCACATTAGATGAGAGGTGAGTAAACTCAGGGGAGTGTGCGTAAACCTGACATGTGTAATCAATAACTAATTTTAATTGTGATAAATTACTTGTTAAAATTTTTCAAAATGTTTTGAGTACTAACTCTTACTATAAAAATGTTTTCAAAACCTTTTAGGTGTCCAACCACAAGGGCTCCATACTTACTGGTTTTATTACAGGGACTCGGAGCTATAGCACTGTGGATGCTGACAAGATTTTGAGTAACCGATTCTTTCATTTAGATATAGCATAGGATCTCATTCATATACCACATGTGTAGACATGTTGTCAGTTGACTACATTGCAGTTCCAGTTTTTTATCAGTTTTACTTAGTAGTTAGATTGTGGATTATTGCTTGGTTGTAGTTTTAGCCGACAGCTTATTTGGCATGACCTTTATGCGTTTACATAGTATTGATGGTTTGGATATTAGTATCTTGTGAATATTATTTTAGCTCTCAAACTATTTATATATCCTGATTAATTGAAAAGATAAAATTTGGCGCCAGTTTAATTAACAATTAGGTGGTTAGTGAATTTTTTTTTGGGTTTTCGACAGTGTTGCTAAGAATGAACCATATGAAAAACCTGTTATAATTTGATAAAGGCCTGATCACTTGATATTTGATTAGACGAGGTGTCATAGATGGTATCAAAGCATCAGTTTCTAGTGTCCATAGGATCTGTACAGATTACTATATTTTCAGCGCATTGTCTGATTGATATAGAGCCCTATCACAATATTGTTGTATTCCTCTATGTACGTGGCTTATGTTCTCCTGCTATTAAGTATATTTGTTGTGATTCATATACGAGTTCGATTGGGAATGGTACTTTGAACACTGAAAGGCGGCCAGCGAAGGGCGTTAAAAGGACTGCAAGAGGGAGGGGCTCAACATAAGTCTTGGAGTATCCAAGGAATGGTATTCAGGATAGAGATCATCATAATGTTGTTCAGGTAGATAACGAGTAGGATAATCTTTTGGGGATGGTAATTTCCCATAAACCATTGTAGAAAATAGTGGTGCAACTTCAGACTCACCCAACGTTGTAGGTAGGGAGACGAGAATTGGCTTAGTGAACTTCGTACCCGAAGAAAGGATACGGGGACTTGACAAAAGGATCCATAGGTTGAGAGTGGAACCGCGTAAGAATACATGGGAGTGAATGAGAACTCCGATTAGGATGACCAGTGTTGATGTCATCAAGATCCTAGGTCTGCAAGCTTACGAAAATGCTAGGGATCCATTGAAATATTTCAGATCAATGGATTTTACTACCAAGTGACGGTAGGTTTAGTCAGGACAGGCAAGGCCAATAATGAGTACCATAGGACTGGTGGGTCCCAAGGAACACTAGAGGTTGTCGCCTGGGTCAAGATTACCAAGTCTATGATAAGGACCATCCTATAATAGCCAGCAGGGATAGAGAAAGGGGAATGACACAGGGAGTTTTCTTACTTTTAATGAGTAAAGACACATGTGTAACCCTAGTCCACCGCGAGTTAGGGGACAAGAACGTTAGGCCAGCTGGGGCAATAATTTATAGAAATTATGGTTCGGTTGGGACGAGGGTGTTATGTCCAAGAACCGTTTGAGCCGCCAGCATTATTGACAATTGGAAGTATGAGTTTTATCCCCGAGTTATTGGGGTAAGTTTTATGTGACACGATCTAGTCACAGTATTCAGTTAGCACTAGATTTGCATGTGAGACGAGTTTAGTGGGTATATCGTTGATAGCACTATAATGTGTGTATAGTCACCTTTATATAGCGAGGCTCTCTTTAGTACTATCCCTAGGTGGAGAGAGTGCGGGCACAAGGAGTATATGTATGTTGGAATTTCTAGTGTGATATTATCTTGAGTATGGGATGATTAGCAATGTGGGTGGAACGATAGAGGGATATGATAGCAAGGCTATTGTATTCGTTAATAGAGGATGGGATATGTTATTTTATGATGTCTCACCTGAAAGGGGGTCGAATTCGCATTTATATTATATTATGTTGGAGACTTCGAAGAGCATAGATGTCTCGTAGTAGTTAATCCCAGTGGGAACTTTATGGATATGATTCAGGAAGTATCGAGTTTGTCGTCGAGTGGAGAGATTGAGCTCATTAGTAATTTAGCGCTAAGGACTCAGTGATAGTACAAGCACTGTGTTATGTAACTCCTTTAGGGACACGGGAGTTGAGAAATGATCAAGTTGACAGGGGGGACATAGGGATTGAGTGTACCGATTTCATACCTTAAGCCCATGAAACTAGATGATCGACAATTCTAGGTGATAGCACATTCGGGAAGATCCTTCTTTGAGTTTTGTTGTGAAACGAGATACGCTTGAACCGTAATAAATGTTGGGAGTAACGAGACGTTAATGGACGCTAAGGCATCGGAATTGAATAATCATGATCGAATATGTAGAGAAAATACTTTGAGCTGACAGCTATTATATGATATAATGATCAGTTAAAAATTCCTCTAACGAAGAGCTGATGAGTGGGATAGTCTTAAGCAGAATTAAATGATGAATCGATGATGTGATTGAGAATACCCATGGATATATCCAGGCTGAGGAGACGAGGACAATCTGGAGAAAAGCGTCTCGTTTAGGTGACGTTTGTGATGTTTTTACAAATATGCTAGAGTTATAGGGTGTATGGGTGCCCTGGTCAGTTGGTTTATAAATCGCTCGAGATAGAGGGGCATGGAAATTGATGCGTGAAAAGTATATCTGTGTGGCAGTGATCAATTAAGCCAGAATGGGATGATAGATTGAATGTTGTGTGAGAAAGACGATGATCCAAGTATATATGTGCAAATAGAGCTAGCACACTCGAGATAGGTTGAAAGGCTATGGGAAGCCATTCAAAGGATATCTCTTAATAAAGAGGAGGCCCACCTGTTGTGGGAAAATATATCGAAGATTTACTCAGTCGAATGTTGAGAGTGGTTTGCGCTAAATAGGATGTTGATGACTATGGGGAAAAATAAAAGACCCAAGAAGTGTACCAGTTGCAAAAACTGCACAGATTGTGATTTTTGGCATACCAGGGGAAGAAGGGGAGTATAAAGTACCACTTAATTTGACATATTATAAGTGGGAATTGGTGTTGGGTGAGATGTAGTGAGATTGTATCCGGATGCACCACTCTTAGAAAAAAAGGTTAGCTCAAGATGATCAACCAGAATTTGATAACAAGCCTACGTTTGCAATGACAGAATGGGTAGGTAGACTGATAAAATTCATGGATGGGCTACCAACATCGTGACTAGGTCAATAACTCCTCTAAGTGTATGGAATGGATTGGCTGAGATGAAGAAATTTTTTTTCTTTCTTTGAAAAGAAGGATTGCTTTGGTGCTAGGTGCCTCCCAATGCTGTTATGAATCAGGATGAGATCCTGCAATCCCACCTCTGATAGGGATTATTAGGAAGCGATGGGAACGAAGTTTTATTTTGGGCATATTGTATCACCTATAGCCCAATGGTTATATGAGAGGTAGTTTATTATGCATACTAATGCGAGTAGTGCGTGTGGTGCCTTATAGGGTAATTGAGGGGAGAAATTACCATTGGTAGAGTTGTGTGTAATAACTTGTACCGGTTTATCAGGCACGAGGTACCTTTTAAGGTTTTGTGTGGAAAGCCTTATCGTTCACCCTTTGGTTGATTAGAGGTGAGGGGATAACTAGATTTTTGGACTGGCAGTGATTTGGAGTCCGTTGTTAAGAGTTGAGTGAACCACAAACTATTTTGGGTGGCTTTTGAATGTCATAATAGTTACGTCACCGTGAACCGAAGTTTTAAGTACTGACATGAGTGGTCAGAGGGTGTCATGATTTCTCCCATGAAGGGAGTTTTGAGTTATGGGAATAAGGGGAATTGGTATTTAGGGATGTGCGACCTTTTCTCAATATGGAGACGAAAGAGCCAATATTGAGATCACATGACTGATAGAGCGTATTAGTATGTAGTGAATTGAGAAAGCTGGTTGATAAACTTGGGATATAGTGATTAAGCCTTCTGATAGGTGGGTACCACTAGCAAGTGTATAGTGGAGTGACCCTTATGTTATTATGATTTGAATTTGGGTACTAGAGGATGTTGTGATGTTAAAGATCCTAAGTTTTAGTACCGATCTTGTCCTAATTTCGAGGACAAAATTCCTTCGTAAGGGGGAAAGTATGTAATATCTTGTATTTTTGTGTACTTTTATTTAATTAATTTGAGGAATTAATTAGGAAAAAAAATACTTTTTAAATTAAATTACGTGAGTGAAGTAATTTCATGCGATTAGATAATAATTGTGACTATTAAATATTAATCGAGAGATAGATACTGATTAATATTGCATTGTGATATTTACTAAGTGCAAATAGTAAATAATTGATAATTATGGTTATACGGCATAGCGAGTGATATGTGCATATTTTATTTTATCTCACCGAGAGTCGCGTGTAGACTATTTTGAGGTGAGAAATGACAAATATATTTTAAGTGATTTGGATGACAATTTATAGGTCACGAGTGATTCCGAATGGGGTGAAATAGTCGAAATAATGTACCTGAGAGTATAGTTTGGGTCTCGGGTTAATTTTGGACCAAACTGGCACCTATTAAAGGCATTTCGGTCATTTTCCAAAAAGAGGTTAAGGGACCTACGAAATTTAGATCCATGTATTTGATATTTAGAGATTGGGGTTAGGGCTCATAACATAAAAGATTGGAGAGTTCATTAGAGAGAAGAGAGAACCTTTTCCAAAGCCTAAGAAGAGAATTGTGAAGGAGGTGAAGGGTTTCTTACACCTCAAGGAAATTGAAAAGGAAGAGTTGGGAAGAAGCAATCAATCATCAATCAAGAACCATGAAATCATATTCAATCAATTAAAGGCAAGTGTTTATTGCAAATCGAATTGATGTTATAATACCCATGTGTAGGGATTTCATCAATAGATTGATTTGATTTAAAAATCTTTGTGGAAAAGTACCAATTGATTACATGTTTGCATAAAATTACATGTAGTTAGTGTTTATATCTGTAGAGAATTATAAATCAGAAGAGTTTTGATTATTACTACGGATTTAAATCTGGGTTGAATGTAATGGATGAACATAAAACTAGATTTATGAAAAAGTTTTGAGAGTTTGATTCATTCTTGATTGATTTTGGTGAAGTTTTAATGTGTTTGAAACATTAAACATCATCCTAACTCATGCAGGAATAGTTAGGAATAATCGGATGTGAATTTGGTGAAGAATTATGGGGTTTGAGTAAATCAGAAAGGGTGAAAATTGAAGAAGATGAAGTTGAACCTGTTTAATCGATCGATCGACCAAATCCTTTGATTGATTGACCCTGGAAGTATTTGGACTCTTTTCTTGGTTAAATTTTTTGGGATTACCAATGATGTAAGGGAATCTTAGGAGTGATATTATACCTATGTAGGGACTTGATAAAGACCAGTAGGTGTATAACAAGGTCTATTAAGGCCCTTGAGTATATGACTAAGAGTATGGACCGACAGGGATAATCGATTGAGAGAGATATCGGGAAATTTGGGAATTGAGCTACGGAGAGGGAGTAGACATCAATTTAACAGGTATACCAGTAGGTTGAAGATGGTAACTATTGAATTTATATAAGGAGGGGTAACTAGGACCCTCAGATTTGTGTGAACACTCTTATAGATACGATGGTGAAATTAATCATAGAGTATATAGTATGACGGGTATGTGAGAGATATATACTACGTACTAACACGTATTATCGGGTTGTGAGAATACCTATTGATGCATAGTACTACATAGGCTGTGTGAATACCTATATATATATATATATTGGTGATCGAGGTGTGATTTCGAGCCAATATTATTAACGACTCTTGGTTATTGAGGTATGATTCCGAGCCAAGAGATACAAATCACTATTGGTGATCGACGTATAATTCCAAGCCAATAACTCCTAAAATATGATACAAGGAGGTGATTATATAGTATGTGTTTATAGTATATATTGTGTGCGATATATATATATATATATTGTGTGCTTAATTCTATATTGGGGTCGTTGAGTATCCGGACTAATATGCATATGCATAACATTTACTTTAGGGTCGAGGGATATCCAAACAAATGTAAATGATAGGATGATAGGGGTCGATAATTATCTGGACCAATAATCCTATAATATATGTAGTGCGTGAAATATATACTTCATGATATTTTACTTATGTGTGGAAGTAGACCTGTATATATATATATATATTTAAATGGTAAATTAAGTAGAGAGAAACTTAATTACAAGATTAAAAATAGATTGGGAATATCTATAGTAAATTAAGTAGTGAAACTTAATTATGGAAGTTGAATGATGATAGATATGAAAAGCTATATGAGTTAAGTAGTGAGACTTGATTATGATGATTAAAACATATGTGAATGTTATATGAAAAGTGAAAAATGCGACAAATGTTAATAATGAAGCGTGTTGTATGGGTGGTACGAGAGATTAAATCATTAATAAGATCGGTTATATACTTTAGTTGAGATAGCTTGGGCATGATAGATAGGTGGGCTAAGTATAGAATGTTAGGCGTGAACATTACATGAGAGGTGAGGAAACTCAAGGGAGTGTGTGTAAACCTAACATGTGTAATCAATAACCAATTTTAATTGCGATAAATTACTTGTTAAATGTTTTCTAAATGTTTTGAGTACTAACTCTTGCTATAAAAATATTTTCAAAACCTTTTAGGTGTCCAGCCATAATGGCACCATACTTAATGGTTTCATTCCACGAACTCGAAGTTGTAGCATTGTGGATGCTGACAGGATTTTGAGTAGCCGATTCTTTCATTTAGATCTATCATAAGATCTCATTCCTGTACCTCATGTGTAGACATGTTCTTAGTTGACTACATTGTAGTTCTAGTTTTGTATCAGTTTTACTTAGTAGTTGGATTGTGGATTATTGCTTGATTGTAGTTTTAGCCGGCGGTTTATTTGGCATGAGTTTTATGCATTTACATAGTATTGATGGTTTGGATTTTAGTATCTTGTGAATGTTGTTTTACCTCTCAAACTATTTATATATCCTGATTAATTGAAAAGATAAAATTTGGCACCGGTTTAATTAACTATTGGGTAGTTAGTGATTTTTTTTTATTTTCAACAGTGATGCTAAGAATGAACCATATGAGAAACTTGTTTTAATTTGATAAAGGCCTGATCACCAAATATTTGATTAAATGGGGTGTCACAATTGAGCACTAGGGAAATTCCTTGGTTGGATTTCATATGCGTGACATTCCATTCATGGCCCTTAATAAACGTCAAGAGTTGGGAGACATTGTTGGATGCTAGGGAATCGATTTTAAATGTTAATCATGGCACGTGAGTAGAAAAATCTTTGAGCTGAGAGACATTATATGATATAAGTCTAGTGGAACCAGTTAGTGCGATAGAGAAAGCACTAGGAAATTTAATACCACTAGTGGATGGGTGGGAAATCTTGATGCTATTTAAGTCGTGATTAGTGGGAAGATTGAGAATACACTTACTGTGTAGCCACGTCGAGCATGTGGGGTTGATTTTGAAATAAACATATTACGTATGTGATGGTTCTGCAAATATGAACGGAATACAGGGTATGTGGGAGCCATAGTTAGTTTGATTTTTCACAATCGTTCAGGTTAAGGACTATATGGTAATGAAAAGTGTTGAACCATAAGCCTCTAGGGTAGTAGAAACGGAATTGGAAAAGTAAGATGGACGAAACATTTTGCCGAAGGAAGGAGATAGTATATATATATATATATATATATATATATATATATATATATATATATATATATATATATATATATATATATATATATATAGAGAGAGAGAGAGAGAGAGAGAGAGAGAGAGAGAGATCAAGGAGAGTTATTCCTCCCGAGATAGGTTGAAAGACCGGGGATACAAGCGAGGGATATCTCTAGCCCAGGGAAGATCCAACAGTTTTAGAGAGTCGAACAAAGCCTTGTAGGATGTTAATCTTATCAGGGGAGGAAGACCCATAAAGTGCGTAGTTTGGAGCAAACACATGGGTCACGATTTTGAAGTACCCCTTGAATGGGAGTAAGATGTACCACATGACGTGGGATACTGAGCTTGTGAATCGATGTTGAGTGAGACATAGTGAAGTTGTCTGCAAGTGCACTAGTCGTGGATGGGAAAAGGTTGGTCTAAGGTGACCCATCAAAATTATTAGGGATCTCATAGACGGAATGGATAGGCAAATCGATGAAGCTCATTGTCGGGTTACCAACATTATGAATCGATCAAGATTTTCATTAAGTTGTGGAATTGGGTGACTGAGATGGAATTATTATGGTAACAAAGGTGAGTTACACTATCGGGCAGTGTGCCAAACATTTCATTGTAGAGAGGGAACGAATAGGCACAACGGGTCACCTAATAATTAGTGTCAATCAGGTTGAGATCCTTAAGTCCCACCTCTGATGGGGATTATTAGGAGGCGATGGAGACAAAGTTTCATATTGAGCAAGACATATTATAAGTGAACCGTGGAATAGACAACAGAGATAACTAAGATCTGGGTGAATGTGAGAGATGCGTAGGAGGAGTAATTATTGTGGGTAGACTTGTGTATAATAACTCATACCATCTAATATTAGAAAGATGCCTTTTGAGACTTAAGGCAGGAGGCCATATTTTCCACCCTATGGTTAGTTTAGGGCGGGGAAATAAAAAGTTCTGCAGGCCGGACGTGATTTAGAGTCAGCCGACAGGGATTGAGTTAATCGAAGTTATTTTTATATAGTCCAGGAACATCATAACAGTTATGTCGTCACGATCTGAAGAGTTAAAGACTGGCGTGAGTTGTGTGAAAGTTTTGCGGGTGTCTCCCAAGAAGGGATTTAGATGATTTTGGTAAGAAGGTACGTTGACACCTAGGGAAGTGGTACCTTTCCTCAATATTGAGATGATAGAGCTAGTGGAGCGTAGGCACATCTTATTGGAGCATTGTTAGCAAATTCACAATAGTTTTGTGTATCATTGTATTGGTGAGACATTAGAATGATGGAGTATAATAGTATCAAATGATTTGAATAGACTTGTCTTTAATCTTGGGCCGTAGTGAGTAGGCCTTCATTCATGATGGTATCACTAGCGGATGTATGGTGGAGGTACCAAAATGTCATCCCGGGTTGATTATGAGTATGTTTAAATTCCATTCGGGTAAGGATCCAAAGTTCTTAATACTAGGCACATTCGAATTTCAGGGATGAAATTCCTTTTCAATGGGGAAGTATGTAATATACCGTAGTTTTGAATGTATTTAATTTACACGTGTGCACAAAATTTAATTAAATTAAGAAATAATGAGAAAATAAATAAATATTAATTTAAAATGAAATGAATTATTATGTATGTGATTATGTATTCACTAGTGCGATACAGTAAATAAAATAATATTAAGTCGTAAGTGAGTAAACGCAACAGGACTTAATAGTATCTTAATCGAGACACGTTTGAGTAAGTTATATGAGGTTGAGATGGGAAAATATTTATATGTGACTCGGATGATAATTTCGAGTGAACGGTTGATCCGAAATGGGTCGAAATTGTCAAGGTTAAGTACCCGGGGGTAGTTTTTGGGTCTCGAGGGATTTTTAGACCAGTCGGGACTGGTATATGGATGTTTTGGCCTTTTTGATGGGATGTGAAGAGAAAAAACAGGATTTGTATTCTAAAATAAAAGGTTTAGAGAAACAAACCATCATTTTACAAAATACAAAAGGTTCTTTGAGACAAACCAAAGGGTTAGAGAGAAAGTGAAGAGAAAAGTGAGAAAAGTTCAAAAATTTCGAGAGATAAGCTAAGGAAATTCAAGGATATTTCAAGATTGGTGTAGGAACTTGGAGATTTAGCCATCATCTACAACAAATATAGAGACTATGAAACTAGAGGCAAGTAATTATATTGCTAATAGATTATGTGTGATTTTTAATTCATATTAAAGTTGGGAATTTTTTAATTGAAATAATTTTGGGATGGGATTTATATGGCAATTGGGTTTTTGATACATGATTCATGATAATCTATGAGTCAATTATTAGAATGAAAATCCAAAAATATCAATTCCTATGTAGTTGGATTAAATTATGGAAATTGATGATTGAAATTGATATGCCCCAAGTGTAACCTCGGCCTTGAGACACCAACCTCGGCCGAGGTGATGGCCGAGATATTGATCGACCCTGGATAAACCATGGGCCCACGATATCAGCCCTCGGCCTTAGTAAGGTCGGCCCAGGCGGACACTACCACCTACATTTCCAATGGACACTACGCGCATCACAGGCATCAACAACATTCTCATATACCTGGGTATGGCAACCTCGGTCGAGTGTAGGCCGAGATGACAAGAAGCCTTGGTAACCTTCAACATGGAACCAGTCCAACCTCGGCTTGGGCCGAGGTGACAAGAAGCCTTGGTAACCTTCAACATGGAACCAGTCCAACCTCGGCTTGGGCCGAGGTGATAAGAAGCCTTGGTAATCTTCTACATGGAATCAGTCCAACCTCGGCAGGGGCCGACCCCAGCACAATGTCTCGGCTGAGATCAGGCCGAGACTCCCTATGGCACATCTCGGAAGACGTTTATCGAACCTTTACAGCTCGGCCTCACCCAGGCCGAGGTTATGCACCAATATGGCAGCCGAGCATCTGTTGACATTTGGATAAGGACACATGAGCACAAATCAGTTGTAACAAGATTATTCTCCACACGTGGGGAGGATATTTCATCATCATTCCTTACATGTGACAGTGACAGGTGGCTTCTCCCTATTGGTTAGGTTACCACACACATGCTCATCACATGCATGGGGGGTACATTACACCCCCTAGGTACTATATATAGGGGTCATCCCCTACCTTGCAAAAGGATCCCAGATATAAAACCCTAGTAAAAAATCTGTCTAGATATACAGTAGAGAGAGAAATATTGAGAGGTTGTATCCATGGCCATTAGTGCCTTCATTCAGTGATATTACTCACACACACTCACAATGGACGTAGGCCAAATTGGCTGAACCACTTATATACTGGTGCCCTATCCTCTTATCCTCATCTCAGTCTCTTATCTCTTTATATCATTGTGCTGCCATTGTTATTCTTATATAGAGCTTGAAAACACCTTACCTGGTGGTGCTAATTTCAGCATCATTATTTTGGCGTCGTCTGTGGGAACGGGAAGCTATCTCTTCCTCTTCTTCAGCTTAACCTCACCGGAGACTCTGGTGGTGAACCAGGAACCACCCCTTGCGTGGAACTGTTTCACCATTAAAAGAGGTTCGTTAAGGTATTAAGCTCACTTGCTGCTTAAGCTCTTTATTGCTAACACATGGCACCAGAGTTACCACCGCCTCTTCTGCCACCTAGTGGAGGCGGGCCTAGTTCCAGTCAGGCTCCCCCCAGTCCAAAATGGCGGAGGTAGCAGCGGCCTTGAAATCTTTAGCTGCAACACAACAAGCCATGAAGGAGAAATTTGCTCAGCTCAGTCAAACTATGATGAGGCCACCTGGAGTCTCATCGGACATGATCACTCCGGCGATAGTTCAGCCTCATCCTGACGCCAGGGGACCACCCCAGGTGCCAATGAAGGACCAGCCTGCACCCCAACGGAGAAGGGACGTTGCTGACCCTAGGCGCTTGCGCCTGGGGAGGCAGGGAAACCCTTGCCCAGAGGACAGGTATGATGACCTAGAAGCTGAAGAAGCCCCAGAAGACTGCTGCGAGCCGTATGAGGTGTCAAATAACACTATACGACCTCTTAGGCAGAGTCAAGGATGTGTCGGCCGAAGAGGAGAAGAGGCCCAACAAAGAGGGTCGGCATTTGATAGGTTGAGCAGAGGGTCGGCCTTCGAGAGTCTGGGCCCGGTGAATGACCTAAGACAGAGGCTATCGAGGTCAAGGAGCGCAGCAGGCTTTCAGAGAGGGGTTAGGCAGGGTCGGCCAGACCAATGCCGACCCTGTGAAAGAAGAGGCCGAGAACAGGAAGAGGTCAACAGCCAACGTGTCGCGGTTGGGGGACCCTCTGTCCATCGCAGGGAGGTGGCAGGGGATAACCTCGGCCAAGTTGATAATAGAAGACCTTGGAATGATTTTATCCAACGCCTTGAGGAGAAGATATGAGACCTCATTAAAAGCAGGGACCCATTACAAAGGGGTTACTCAGAGGGCTCCCCATTTATGGCTAGGATAGTGGGGTTCCCAACCCCAGCCAAGTTTAAGCCTCCTAAAGTAACTCCCAAGTATGATGGCAGCACTAACCCTGTACACCATATCGAGATGTATCAGTCGGCAACAGACATTTACTCGATACCTGATGAGATGAAGTGTAGGGCCTTCTCAGGGACCTTGACAGGGGCAACGCATAGTTGGTTCACCTCCCTTCCGAAGAACTCAATTGAGAACTTCAAAGGCTTGGCTGAGCAGTTCATCCACAACTTCTTCTTTGGGGTAAGACCCCAAAAGAAGACTACCCACCTGCTGTATGTCAAACAGGCCAAGGGTGAGAGCCTAAGAGACTACATAGCAAGATTCACCAAAGATAAATTGGAGGTGGAAGATTATGAAGAGAGCATAGCCATGACCTCCCTTATAGGAGGCCTCCAGAAGGGGAAGCTATTGTGGAAACTGGCGGAAGACCCACCTAGGTCCATGGCGGAGCTGCTGGCAACCGCAGGGAAAGTGATGAATGCGGAAGAGGCAATGGCCGCCAAGTATGAGGAGGAGAACCGTGGTAGCATAGGAAAGTCCCAAGGTAAGAAAGAGGGGAATAAGAAGTCAGGAGATGACAAGTTCGCTCATTACACTCCTCTGATTGTGAGCTGTGAGCACATCCTCAACGAGATTAAGACTGACCGGACTCTGAGGTGGCTTGAGAAACTGAAGGCCCCGCCACATAAGAGGAACAAAAACCTATGGTGCGAGTTCCATCAGGATCATGGCCATGTCACAGATAGATGCTTCGCTTTAAAGGATGAGATTGAGAAGATGCTAAAATCTGGAAAGCTGAGGAAGTATGTGGATGGTAAGGCTCCAAAGGGTGGAAGAGATGACCCTAAGAAAAGAAGAGATGACAGATGCCGTGGCAATGTCCCGGCCAGAAGGGACGATGATTCAGAAGGAGATGATAAAGACGACCCGGATCTTCCGCCAAAGGATGACAACGCCCTAGTGAAGAGGGTCGGTATGATCTCCTTTGGTGTTAGCACCATATGTGGGGGATTTGCAGGAGGTGGCTCTGAGGTAGCCGACAGGAAGGCTCATGTAGCAGAGGCCAGGTTATTGGCCAAGATCAAAGTTGTGAATCTAACGTCTTCCGATGCAGTGCAGAAGAGGAAGAAGGTAGACATGGACACCCTCGTAGTGGGGTTCTCCAGACTCGACTTCAAGGGCATCTTAGCCCCCCATGATGACCCTTTGGTCATAACAACAAGGGTGCATGGGTGTGAGGTATGGAGGATCCTCATAGATGGGGGAAGCTCAGCAGACGTGATGTTATGTCCTTGCTTCAAGAGCCTGGGTCTTAGCAGGGCAAGGCTGGTGCCCTATCATCACCCATTGATAGGCTTCAATGGCGAAAAGGTCCACCCATTAGGCATGTATGAGATGGATGTACGGATGGGTGATGAGTGGCCTAGGAGGCTGACCAAGAAGATAAACTTTTTCGTTATGGACGAAAACGTCTTCTCGGCCTACAACCTCATCGTAGGAAGGGTGGCCCTTAAAGAGTTTGAAGTTGTGCCATCGACGGTCCATCAGATGCTAAAATTCTCAACTCCTTATGGAGTAGGGGAAGTGCAAAGGGACCAAACCACGGCGCGAGAGTGTTACTTCAACTCGGCCGAAGAGAGAGAAGCCCATAAGAGGGAAACCACCACTTACAGCATTGACACTCTTGACCCAAGAGACGAAACAAAATTGAAGAAGGGTGAGGTCGCGGAAGAGGTAGAATCCATCGTCCTCAATGAGGACGAGCCAAAAAAACCGTCCAGGTCGGTAAGGCCCTAGAGCCAGGAATCAAGGAAGAGCTGATAAACTTCCTCAGGAGGAGACAGAGTGTCTTCGTATGGAGTCACGTAGACATGCCTGACATCGACCCTGAGGTCATGAGCCACAAGCTCAACGTGGACAGAGATGCCAAGCCAATCAAGCAGAGATGAAGAGTCTACTCCAGGGAGAAGTACGACGTCATTCGGGAAGAGGTAAAAAAGTTGGAAGAGGTCGAGTTCATAAGAGAGGTTACCTACCCGGAGTGGCTCTCAAATGCAGTCATCGTGCCTAAGGCCAATGGGAAGTGGCGAATGTGTGTAGATTTCACTAACCTGAACAGGTCTTGCCCGAAAGACAGCTATCCCTTACCTAGGATAGACTAGATGGTGGACGCAACGGCAGGGCACGAGCTCATGAGCTTCATGGACGCTTATTCAGGCTATAACCAAATCTTCATGGATGTTGAAGACTCTGAGAAGACAGCCTTCATTACTGACAAAGGGACGTACTGCTACAAGGTGATGCCCTTCGGTCTAAAATATGCGGGGGCAACATATCAACGTCTTGTCAATAAGATGTTCGAAGAGCAAATAGGTAAGACCATGGAGGTATATGTAGACGATATGCTAACGAAGAGCCTGAAAGCATGTACTCACGTAGCAGACCTTGAGAAGACCTTCGATGTCATGGACTTATTGTAATACCCCGTATTTTTATGCTATATTAATTTGGGGATTTATTAAAGTTAATGTGAACGAATTATTTAATAAAAATCCAGAAATTAATTATGTTATAATTATTAATGTGACGAGAGTTAGTAATTATGGGAAATTTGTTGAATATTACTAATGAGCAAAGTAATATATTATATTGGTTATATTGAATGTCATGAGTGAGTTAAATGACAATTTTGAAAATTTAAGTCGGAACGTGCTCGTGTCGCGTCGGGACTAAATTTTGATAAATAAAAAGTGAATATTTTATAAGTTGCTCGTATGGTCGTTTTGAGTGCGCCAACGCGTCCGTAAGGGTCGATATAGTCAGAAAGTGTACCCGGGGGTGTAGTTTGGGTCTCGGGGCGTTTTTAGGCCTATTTAGTAACCCGGGAGGGAATTTTGGTCATTTTACATTTATGGGTAATTAAACCCACGAAAATTAGAAAGGCTATATCTGATATTGAGGTTGTCACCTAGTGTTAGAAAGACCCAAAACCTAGAACGGCCATTGGAGAAGAGAGGAGAGAGCTCTCAAGCAATTTCAAGGCCCAAAACTCAACGGTTTGCGCCGCCGCCACCACCAACGCGTAGATCGCGAGAAGGAGAACGCAACCACACCAAAATCAGTCGCAATCCAGACTTCTGAAAATCCCAGGCAAGTTTTTATCTTGCTATTTTCGTTGGTGCAATTTCCATATTAGTTAGGAATGATTAGGGATGAAATATGTGGAAGAAAACCCAATTTGTGATAGGAAAATCCATGTAGTATTTGTTTATATGATGTTCTGGAAACCCTTGCCATGTAGAGGAAATTAACCACGAAATTTTGATGATTATAAGAAAGAAATTCTGGAGAAAAATTTGTTAGAAATCTGTTTAAGAAAATTCTAGGGTTCTTGATAATTAGATATAATTTTGGGTTGAAAATTCATATTTAAATGATGAATATGTACATGCCTTACGTTAGAAAAATCTGGTATATTGTTAGAATGTTAGTAGTAGAAATTTTGGGACGTTTGGGTCTGGAAAATATGGATTTGGATGAAGAAAAGTGGTAGAACCCGTAACTGCAATTCTGCAGAAATCAAAATACCTGCTTGATCGATCGATCGAGCATATAGCTTCGATCGATCGAAGGTTCGATCGATCGAGTCCCAGACCTCGATCGATCGACCCCTCCTGGAAGACTCCTATTTCCCTTGTTTAATTAGTTAAACTAAATTTATCGTGAAATAATTCTTGGGTATTCTTAATAAAATGTTTTGGGAGATAGGAAAGACCAGTAGGACATATGAATAAGTATTGGGAACTTTATTATAAGACGAGAAGTTTGCTTTTGGGATAATTATATAATGAACGATGAAACTACGTATTTCAAGTGAGAGATTACGGCGAATAGCTACGATAGTGAATAGAGGTATACCTACTGAATTTTCTACTTGGAATGATAGAGTCCACGAGTGTCACGTAATAAGTGAGAAAACTCTTCGAGTTAAGGTTAGAGATGAAACCTTATACGTAATACTAATAATGTGAAATTAAGGATAAATGTTGTAATTATGGGTGACGAGAGGAACCTATATTAATATGATAAAAGTGGTATATTTATATGATTGTGTGTACATATATTATATACATGTGAAAAACATATCGCGCTACTTGCTATCCTTGAGGTTATCGCGCTGGGACAGTCTTATCTCGATGGGACCTTTATGGGGGATATTGACTTGTACCCTAGAAGATAGATATCCTGGTATAGGCTATCGAATTGATAGTTCAAACGGTCCTAAGAGACGCGAGTATGTGCCATCCTCTTAGAGACTTGGAATCTATGCTTCGCCTCGATATTGTTTGTGTATGTGTTAATACAGTTCGAGAGTGATTCCGAATTTGTATTCCCCTTGATATGAGTGGTATGGGGTTTGGATAGTAGAAGTATGCACGCACCATAGTTTTATTTGGGGTGCTGTTATTATATATATATATTATACGAGTAGTTAATATATATATGAGATTCGGAAATTTGAAACTGCCTACTGTGATTTGATAAGTAGGACATGGTTGATGACTCAAATAGTAAATACTTGTTTTGTGAAAGTATAATATGACACTGGGAAACTTTATAAATTAATAAAGCTAAAGCGAGAGTTATGCTGCTAATTGTAAGTATTCTTTTTAAACAATGACATTGTTCGGTTTTGAAATCTTATGAGTAAGTTAAGATAAGCTAAATTATTGGGAAGGTTATTATGATAAAATGATAAGATAAACCGTTGGGAAGGTTAGTACGATAGGCGTGCACATTAGAAGAGAGGTGAGAATTTCTCAAGAGAGTGTCGCTCTAATATGTTGTTGCATTGGCCTGTATCAATTTAAATACTTGTTAAACAAATTTTAAATCATACACACTATCGGGCTCTGACCCGTTTCTTTTTCTCCCTTTCTCTTATATATATATGTATATATTCAGGTGCCCAGCCACAGGGGCATCTTGCTTAGGATCCCTTGAAAGGAACGAGCTGCAGCTTAGGTGGGAGTTGCAGGTCACTTGCGTAGACGGCTTCCTTTATTGACTCCACTTCTAGCATTCTCATTTATTGGGCATGTGTCGCCCTTTCCATTATTTCATTGTTATTGGGACATTTGTATTTCAGTTATTTCTAGTATTGTCACTATGGGATTTATTCAGCTTGAGTTGTGTTACTTTATATTTCGCATGTTGACATTCGATTGACGAATGTTTTAAATTAATTGGATTGTGTTCCAGGTTTATTGTGGTGTGATTCTTAATTGTTGAAATGTTGATAATAAATAAATAAATTTTTTTCTTTAAATAAAAAAATTTGGAAAGTAACGTTTAAATATGGTTTTGACACTTAGCTTAATTATTTAGGGTGTTAAATTGGAAAGTTTACTTTTACGACAGTGATGCTAAGAATGAACCAAACTGTTCACCTTGATTTAATTTAATAAAGGAGTGATCGCCCGGTATTTAATTAGGTGGGGTGTCACAGGTGGTATCAGAGCATCAGGTTCTAGTGTCCTTTAGGATCTGTGCGGCTTATTATGCTTTCAGCGTTGCTTTCTTTGATATAGAGCCCTAATATTAGGAATGTTGTGTTTATCTCTATACATTGGAAATTCGTACTTCTGCTATTTGTTTATTTGAATGATGAACTCATCCAAATTTACTTAAATTTTCAGATGGATCGTCAAGAAGAACTAGCTAAGACGGTTAAGGGAGTCATCGAGCAAGATCAACTCACACCTCAGGTTTCCCCAGGGAGAATATCAACCGCCGAGTTAGCAGGTATCGTGGCACAAGCAGTTACCACTGCAGTTCTATAATACCAAGAACGCATCCTACAACTTAAAGCAGGCAAAAGACCTAGAGAGGTTAACCGAATGCATGAGACTAACGTTGAGAATTGTGCGAAGGCACCGAATCTGCGACAACAAAACAATCAAGATCGAGTTAGTTCCAGAAGTAACGAGATTTATGTACAGGGACAAAAGTGTCAGGGACAACGAAGTCAGGTTCAGAATGAAATCACCAAGAGGTGTTTCGGTTGTGGAATGGAGGATCACAAACGTAAATCTTGTCCGAATCAGCCTGGGGATAAACTACAACCTGACCAGCGAAGAATTTCGAAACTCTGCTATAAATGTGTACAACCGGGTCACAAGTGGATGGATTGTCCTCGCCCTGACATAGCTTTTCCGCAGATTTCCCCTCAAGGCCAGCAAGACCAGGGAAAAAGTGAGACTAGTCAATACCGTAAGGAAGGGAAGCAGTTTCGAGGGAGGTGCTTCCAATGTGGCAGGAATGGCCATAGGCGTCAGGATTGTCCAGAGAAGAATAGGGCCCCACGACAGGAATGTGCTAACAATGAACCCCAGAAGCCAACTCCACCACCCTTTCCAACAGCCTTAGGTCAGCAGAGAAAGCTACAGGGCGGACGTGTCTATAATTTCCCACAGGCAGCAGCTCCGCAGGCACCACCCGTGATTGAGCGTATGTTTTTCTATCAATGTTACTATGAGTCAAGTTTTGTTTGATACTGGGGCAACACACTATTTTATAAGCTACCTATTTTTCAAAAGCCTTAGGGTTGTTAGCCACAGCAGAGAGCACAGTGACGTGTGTAGACTCACCACTGGGGAGTGGGTCACTTATTTTCTTTATATGCCGAGGAGTGGGGGTAGAGATTGGTAGCTTGGTATTACCTGCAGACATGTTAGTCTTAGACATGCACGAGCATGATGTGATTATTGGTATGGATTGGCTCGCAGCTTATAGAGCCATGATTGATTGCTTCGGTGGGAGCATTATTTTTTCCATTCCGGGGCAAGAGATGTTTGTAGTGGCGATGCCTCGCCCAGAGGGAGGTTCGACCGCTCATTTGTATTACATAGAGGAGGATACCTCTAAGGAGGTTGTGATTCCCTTGGATTCGATCCTAGTTGTCAGGGAGTATTCCGATGTGTTTCAGGAGATACCAGGCCTACCCCCCAGTCGTGAGATACACTTTGTCATAGATTTATTGCTAGATACGAGACCTATAGCACGCGCACTGTACCGTATGGCTCCGGCAGAGATGCGAGAGCTACGAGATCAGATAGAGCAGCTGTTAGGTCAGTGCTTCATTCGTAGGAGTACCTCACCTTGGGGCGCTCCAGTCTTGTTTGTGAAGAAGAGAGATGGTTCACTGAGATTGTGTGTGGACTACCGGGAGTTGAACAAGGTCACGATACGGAATAAGTATCCGTTGCTTCGAATCGATGATCTGTTCGACCAGTTGAGGGGAGAAACTTTCTTTTCGAAAATAGATCTGAGGTCGGGGTACCATCAGTTACGTATTAGAGAGCATGATGTTTCAAAGACTGCCTTCTTGATGAGATATGGGCCCTATGAGTTTAGGGTGATGCCGTTCGGGCTCACAAATGCTCCAGCCGTCTTCATGGACTTAATGAATCGAGTATTTAGAGAGTTCTTGGATCAGTTTATCATTGTCTTCATAGATGACATCTTGATATATTCACACTCCGAGGAGGAGCATGCCGAGCACTTGAGGCAGGTTCTTCAGACTCTACGAGAGCATCAGTTGTATGCTAAGTACGAGAAGTGTGGATTCTGGTTGCGAGAAGTACAGTTCTTGGGCCATGTTGTTTTTGAGCAGGGGATAGCAGTTGAACTGAGTAAAGTATCAGCGGTGAGGGAGTGGGGGCAGCCCACGACACCAACGGAAGTGCGTAGTTTCTTGGGGTTAGCCGGGTACTACAGGAGATTCATTCGTGGATTCTCCAAAATAGCGGGTCCATTGACGAATCTGACTCGCAAGGGAGTACCATATGTTTGGGATGACGCTTGTCAATTGGCTTTTGATGAGCTGAAAGATAAGCTTACTTCAGCGCCAGTCCTTGCTTTATCGAAGCCGGGTGCGGATTACCTGGTTTACACCGATGCCTCTTTACGGGGACTTGGAGGAGTACTTCAGCAGGAGGAGAAGGCTATAGCTTTTGCCTCCCGCAAGCTTAAGCCGCATGAGAAGAATTACCCCACCCACGACCTGGAGTTAGCAGCGGTCATCTTTGTATTGAGGATATGGAGCACTATTTATTGGGGGAGAAATTTCGTTTGTTCACAGACCACAAGTCATTGTAGTACCTATTCACTCAGCGAGAGCTGAATATGCATCAGCGCAGATGGCTAGAGTTTGTGAAGGACTACTAGTTCGATATACAGTATCATCCGGGAAAGGCCAACGTAGTTGCTGATGCGTTAAGTCGTAGACCGGTAGACGAGGTAGCGGAAGCCTGCAAATCAAAGTGGAAGGAGTTAGGTCACCAGGACGCAGTAGCACGTTCTTTCATATCCGTGATGTCAGTCACACCTGAGATTGTTACGAGGGTGATACAGGCACAGACCACAGACCCGTTTTGCCAGGAGCAGATTGTGCGACTTCTAGCCGAGGGTGCTGAGTCCTATTCTGTTAGTTCTGATGGAGGTTTGCGGTTTAATGGGAGATTGGTGGTTCCAGAAGGAGCAGAATTACGTCATGTAGTGATGACTCATTCTCATGGGTCCCGATTTGCAGTACATCCGGGAGGCGATAAGATGTACCAGGATATGAGGCGACAATACTGGTGGAGTGGGATGAAGAAGGACATCGCCGAGTTCGTGTCCAAGTGTTCTACCTGCCAACTGGTAAAGGTGGACCACCAGAAACCGTCAGGATTGCTTTAGCCATTGGAAGTACCCGCGTGGAAGTGGGAGAGTATTTCCATGGATTTTATTTCAGGGTTGCCTACGTCATAGCGGGGCCACGATTCTATTTGGGTGATTGTAGACCGTTTGACCAAGGTGGCTCATTTTCTGTCGGTGCGGACAGATTATACCACGGGTCAGTATGCTCAGTTGTTCATCGCTGAGATTGTCAGATTACATGGGGTGCCCCTGAATATTGTGTCAGATAGGGACAAGATTTTCGTGTCACGTTTTTGGGAAAGCTTTCAGGAGGCTATGGGTACTGAGTTGAGGTTGAGTTCAGCTTACCACCCACAGACAGATGGACAGACAGAGCGTACTAATCATATGTTAGAGGATATGCTACGCATGTGTGTTCTCGATTTTGGAGGAGGTTGGGAGCCACATCTTCCACTGGTAGAGTTTGCCTATAATAACTCTTATCAGTTCACGATTGGCATGGCTCCATTTGAGGCTTTGTATGGCAGGCCTTTTCATTCCCCAGCTTGTTGGCTCGAAGTGGGGGATAACAAGTTACTAGGACCAGAGGTGATTCAGGAGACCTCCGCGAGGATTGAGATGATCAGGAGTCGCATTCGGATAGCCCAGGACAGGCAAAAGAGCTACGCCAATGCGAAATGATTCTTCCGGGAGTTTAGTGTGGGGGACCAAGTGTTATTGCGTGTATCTCCTATGAAGGGAGTGATGAGGTTCGGGAAGAAGAGGAAGTTGGCTCCGAGGTACGTGGGACCATTTCCCATCATCGAGAGTATTGGGCCGGTTGCATACAGGTTGGGACTGCCAGAACATTTACATCGCATCCACGATGTATTCCACATCTCGTCGTTGACGATATCTTTGGGATGATATGGCCCATACTCACATTGCGATAGATGAGATCGACTTACAGCCTGATAGCTCTTACGAGGGGAGACCGGTGGCTATCCTAGACTATAGTGAGAGGAGATTGAGGTCCAAGATAGTTTCACTTGTACGGGTCCAGTGGGAGCATCATAATGTGGAGGAATCCTCTTGGGAGCGCGAGGCAGATATGCGCGAGAGATATCCAGAGTTGTTTTTACCAGGTATGCCTTATTTTTCAAATTTCGGGACGAAATTCCGTTATTAGGGGGGAAGTATGTAATACCCCGTATTTTTATGCTATATTAATTTGGGGATTTATTAAAGTTAATGTGAACGAATTATTTCATAAAAATCCGGAAATTAATTATGTTATAATTATTAACCTGACGAGAGTTAGTGATTATGGGAAATTTGTTGAATATTACTAATGAGCAAAGTAATATATTATATTGGTTATATTGAATGTCATGAGTGAGTTAAATGACAATTTCGGAAATTTAAGTCGGAACGTGCTCGTGTCGCGTCGGGACTAAATTTTGATAAATAAAAAGTGAATATTTTATAAGTTGCCCGTATGGTCATTTTGAGTGCGCCAACGCATCCGTAAGGGTCGAGATAGTCAGAAAAGTGTATTCGGGGCTGTAGTTTGGGTCTCGGGGCGTTTTTAGGCCTATTTAGTAACCCGGGAGGGCATTTTGGTCATTTTACATTTATGGGTAATTAAACCCACGAAAATTAGAAAGGCTATATCTGATATTGAGGTTGTCACCTAGGGTTAGAAAGACCCAAAACCTAGAACGGCCATTGGAGAAGAGAGGAGAGAGCTCTCAAGCAATTTCAAGGCCCAAAACTCAACGGTTTGCGCCGCCGCCGCCACCAACGCGTAGATCGCGAGAAGGAGAAAGCAACCACACCAAAATCAGTCGCAATCCAGAATTCTGAAAATCCCAGGCAAGTTTTTATCTTGCTATTTTCATTGGTGCAATTTCCATATTAGTTTAGGAATGATTAGGGATGAAATATGTGGAAGAAAACCCAATTTGTGATAGAAAAATCGATGTAGTATTAGTTTATATGATGATTCTGGAAACCCTTGCCATGTAGAGGAAATTAACCACGAAATTTTGATGATTATAAGAAAGAAATTCTGGAGAAAAATTTGTTAGAAATCTGTTTAAGAAAATTCTAGGGTTCTTGATAATTAGATATAATTTTGGGTTGAAAATCCATGTTTAAATGATGAATATGTACATGCCTTACGTTAGAAAAATCTGGTATATTGTTAGAATGTTCGTAGTAGAATTTTTGGGACGTTTGGGTCTGGAAAATATGGATTTGGATGAAGAAAAGTGGTAGAACCTGTAACTGCAATTCTGCAGAAATCAAAATACCTGCTTGATCGATCGATCGAGCATATAGCTTCGATCGATCGAAGGTTCGATCGATCGAGTCCCAGACCTCGATCGATCGACCCCTCCTGGCAGACTCCTATTTCCCTTGTTTAATTAGTTAAACTAAATTTATCGTGAAATAATTCTTGGGTATTCTTAATAAAATGTTTTGGGAGATAGGAAAGACCAGTAGGACATATGAATAAGTATTGGGAACTTTATTATAAGACGAGAAGTTTGCTTTTGGGATAATTATATAATGAACGATGAAACTACATATTTCAAGTGAGAGATTAAGGCGAATAGCTACGATAGTGAATAGAGGTATACCTACTGAATTTTCTACTTGGAAGGATAGAGTCCACGAGTGTCACGTAATAAGTGAGAAAACTCTTCGAGTTAAGGTTAGAGATGAAACCTTATAAGTAATACTAATAATATGAAATTAAGGATAAATGTTGTAATTATGGGTGACGAGAGGAACCTATATTAGTATGATAAAAGTGGTATATTTATATGATTGTGTGTACATATATTATATACATGTGAAAAACATACCGCGCTACTTGCTATCCTTGAGGTTACCGCACTGGGACAGTCTTATCTCGATGGGAGATATTGACTTGTACCCTAGAAGATAGATATCCTTGGTACAGGCTATCGAATTGATAGTTCAGACGGTCCTAAGAGACGTGAGTATGTGCCATCCTCTTAGAGACTTGGAATCTATGCTTCGCCTCGATATTGTTTATGTATTTGTTAATACAGTTCGAGAGTGATTCCGAATTCGTATTCCCCTTGATATGAGTGGTATGGGGTTCGGATAGTAGAAGTATGCACGCATCATAGTTTTATTTGGGGTGCTGTTATTATATATATATATATATATATATATATATATATATATATATATATATATATATATATATATATATATATATATATATTATACGAGTAGTTAATATATATATGAGATTCGGAAATTTGAAACTGCCTACTGTGATTTGATAAGTAGGACATGGTTGATGACTCAAACAGTAAATACTTGTTTTGTGAAAGTATAATATGACACTGGGAAACTTTATAAATTAATAAAGCTAAAGCGAGAGTTATGCTGCTAATTGGAAGTATTCTTTTTAAACAATGACATTGTTCGGTTTTGAAATCTTATGAGCAAGTTAAGATAAGCTAAATTATTGGGAAGGTTATTATGATAAAATGATAAGATAAACCGTTGGGAAGGTTAGTACGATAGGCGTGCACATTAGAAGAGAGGTGAGAATTTCTCAAGAGAGTGTCGCTCTAATATGTTGTTGCATTGGCCTGTATCAATTTAAATACTTGTTAAACAAATTTTAAATCATACACACTATCGGGCTCTGACCCGTTTCTTTTTCTCCCTCTCTCTTGTATATATATGTATATATTTCAGGTGCCCAGCCACAGGGGCGTCTTGCTTAGGATCCCGTGAAAGGAACGAGTTGCAGCTTAGGTGGGAGTTGTAGGGCACTTGCGTAGACGGCTTCCTTTATTGACTCCACTTCTTGCATTCTCATTTATTGGGCATGTGTCGCCCTTTCCATTATTTCATTGTTATTGGGACATTTGTATTTCAGTTATTTCTAGTATTGTCACTATGGGATTTATTCAGTTTGAGTTGTGTTACTTTATATTTCGCATGTTGACATTCGACTGACAAATGTTTTAAATTAATTGGATTGTGTTCCAGGTTTATTGTGGTGTGATTCTTAATTGTTGAAATGTTGATAATAAATAAATAAATCTTTTTCTTTAAATAAAAAAATTTGGAAAGTAACGTTTAAATATGGTTTTGACACTTAGCTTAATTATTTAGGGTGTTAAATTGGAAAGTTTACTTTTACGACAGTGATGCTAAGAATGAACCAAACTGTTCACCTTGATTTAATTTAATAAAGGAGTGATCGCCCGGTATTTAATTAGGCGGGGTGTCACCCTTATACAGAATGAAACTCAACCCAGCAAAGTGTCTTCGGAGTAGGAGCTGGGAAGTTCCTGGGATTCATTGTTAATCAGAGAGGGACTGAAGCGAACCCTGAGAAAATCAAGGCATTACTCGACATGAAGAATCCTAGAAGTATAAAGGATGTCCAGAGACTCACGGGAAGAGTGGCTGCCCTTAACAGGTTTGTTTCTAGGGCAACGGACAAGTGTCTTCCATTATTTAAAGTTCTAAGAAAGGCCTTCCAGTGGGACGAAGAGTGTGAAAAAGCCTTCAACCAACTCAAGTCCTACTTAGGGTCTCCCTTGTTGCTGTCACGGCGTATCGCGGGGGAAAGGTTGTTTGTGTATCTGGCAGTCTCTGAATCAGCCATCAGCTCAGCCATCATACGGGAAGAGGATGGGGTCCAGAGGCCTGTGTACTTCAACAGTAAGGTCCTTCAAGGGTCTGAACAAAATTATCCCCGAATGGAGAAGTTGGCTTATGCCCTAATACATGCCTCAAGGAAAATGAAGCCTTACTTCCGAGCTCACTCCATGGTGGTCCTCACTGACTCCCCACTAAGGCAAGTTCTGCACAAACCTGAGAAGTCCGGAAGATTGATGACCTGGGCCATCGAACTAGGAGAATATGATCTTACCTACCAGCCTAGGACAACCATTAAGGGGCAGGCCCTCGCAGACTTTGTCGCAGAATTCACCTGGGAAGAGGCCGGTATAAGTTTGGAAGAGGCCGAGACAGTGAAAGGCTTAGATGACGGCAAAGAGACGAACTGTAGTGTCTTTCGAGATTTGGAAGAGACGGCACCAAACGTCTTCCGAGATCGGGAAGAGGTCATCTCAGGCAAAACTCGGAGCGGAATAGAAGAGAACGAAGAGGATCGATACCTCTTCAAGAAGGGGGTTATGAGAGAAGGGGTCTTCTCATCAGATACAGACGTCTGGAGCCTCTTCGTCGATGGCTCTTCCTGTGACAGTGGAATCGGGGCGAGACTAATACTCTCGGCTCCAGATGGTGCCAACATTGAATACGCCTTGAGATTCAACTTCAGGCCTCAAACAACGAGTCCGAGTATGAGGCCATGATAGCAGGTCTCTTATTGGCAACAACTCTTCGAGTAAAGCGACTCCTACTCCATAGCGACTCAAGGTTAGTTGTCAATCAAGTATTGGGGGTATATGAGGCCAAAGACGAAAGGATGGCCAAATACTTGAAGAAGGTAAGGAGGTTGTTAGAATATTTTGAAGAGGCAAAACTGAAGAGAGTGCCTCGACTGAGCAACAATCACGCTGATGCATTGGCAAGGCTGGCCTCAGCAGTGAAGACAGATGTGGGAAGGACAATTCCAATCGAGGTCTTAGGAAAGGCAACGATCGAGGAGGATGAGGTATGTAGCCCTTGTCACTGTGTGAACCTAGGAGACTCATGGATCGACCCGCTCGTCAAATACCTAAGAGAGGGAAAGCTGCCTGAGTCCAAGCTAGAAAGGAGAAAGTTGAGATACAGGGTTGCCAAGTTCTCAATGATAGGAGACGTCTTGTACAAAAAGGGGTTTATATTGCCTCTCCTCAGATGTGTGCATCCCATGGAAGTACCCCTGGTCTTACAGGAGGTTCATGAGGGTTCTTGCTCTAGCCACATAGGGGGAAGGCCCTTAGCCAAGAGGATCATCACTCAGGGATACTGGTGGCCTACCTTATCTAAGGACGCTACAGACTATGTGAAGAGGTACGACAAATGTCAAAGGTTCGCCACTATCCCTCATCAACCCCATCAGCCTATGACGTCAATCACTTCTCTATGGCCATTTGCATTATGGGGAATTAACTTGGTAGGACCTTTTCCAAGAGCTGTCAATAACTATAGATTATTGATAGTTGCCATTGACTACTTTTCAAAGTGGGTGGAGGCAGAACCGATGATAACAATTACAGAGCAGAAGACCTTCTAGTTCATTTGGAGGAACATCATATGCAGATATGGCCTCCCAAACACTCTCATCTCGGATAATGGGACCCGGTTCAGGAACTCCTCCTTAGAAAAGTATTGCCTAAGAGTGGGGATTAAACAGTTCTTCTCATCTCCTGGTCGACCTCAGGCAAATGGCCAGACCGAGGTCACAAACAGGACCATCTTGAACGGAATCAAGAAAAGGTTAGAAGATGCGAAGGGGAGATGGACAGAAGAGGTCTACGCTGTGTTATGGGCCTACAGAACCACGACAAGGATACCAACAGGAGAAACCCCATTCATGCTGGCACATGGCTCAGAGGCCGTCATACCAACGGAAGTAGGACTACCAACTCATCGAATTCAGACCTACGATCCAGACAGCAATGGGGAAGAGAGGAGGCTAGACCTGGATCTTATTGAAGAAAGAAGAGAAGACGCAGAGGTCAGAAAATCAGCCTACCAGTAGCGAGCAGCGAAATTCTACAACCAAAGGGTGAAGTCAAGACCCATTGCAGTAGGAGACCTAGTGCTAAAGAAGACCCTACAAAAGGCAAATAAGCTACACCCAAACTGGCATGGCCCCTACAAAGTAACAGAAGAGGTTGTGCCTGGCACTTACAGGCTAAAAAACCTAGCAGGAGAACCTTTCACCAACCCATGGAATGCTGACCACCTAAAGAGATATTACATATGATGTTGCGTAGAATTTTATGTAAATGTACTATCTTACTGAGAAGAGGTTATTAATAAAGATCAGTTTCCATAACATTTCTTGCTTCATTCTTAGACCAGAGATATATTGTGAGGATAACGTCTTAGGTGACGACCTTAGACCTTCATAACATCACTCGTTGGTGACGAGGTCTGAGCTCAGACACCTTAACACATGACCTCAGACCCTTAACATCATTAATTTGGTGAAATTAATTGTGAGGATAACGTCTTAGGTGACGACCTCAGACCTTCATAACATCACTCGATGGTGACGAGGTCTGAGCTCAGACACCTTAGAAGATGACCTCAGACCCTTAACATCATTAATTTGGTGAGATTAATTATGAGGATAACGTCTTAGGTGACGACCTCAGACCTTCATAACATCACTCGGTGGTGACTAGGTCTGAGCTCAGACACCTTAGCAGATTACCTCAGACTCTTAAAATTATTAATTTGCTGAGATTAATTGTGAGGATAACATCTTAAGTGACGACCTCAGACCTTCATAACATCACTCGATGGTGACGAGGTCTGAGCTCAGACACCTTAGCAGATGACCTCAGACCCTTAACATCATTAATTTGGTGAGATTAATTATGAGGATAACGTCTTAGGTGACGACCTCAGACCTTCATAACATCACTCGGTGGTGACGAGGTCTGAGCTCAGACACCTTAGCAGATGACCTGAGACCCTTAACATCATTAATTTGGTGAGATTAATTATGAGGATAACGTCTTAGGTGACGACCTCAGACCTTCATAACATCACTCGATGGTGACGAGGTCTGAGCTATGACACCTTAGCAGATGACCTCATACTCTTAACATCATTAATTTGGTGATATTAATTATGAGGATAACGTCTTAGGTGACGACCTCAGACCTTCATAACATCACTCGGTGGTGACGAGGTCTGAACTCAGACACCTTAGCAAATGACCTCAGACTCTTAACATCATTAATTTGGTGAGATTAATTATGAGGATAACGTCTTAGGTGACGACCTCAGACCTTCATAACATCACTCGGTGGTGACGAGGTCTGAGCTCAGACACCTTAGCAGATGACCTCAGACCCTTAACATCATTAATTTGGTGAGATTAATTATGAGGATAACATCTTAGGTGACGACCTCAGACCTTCATAACATCACTCGGTGGTGACGAGGTCTGAGCTCAGACACCTTAGCAGATGACCTCAGACCCTTATAATCATTAATTTGGTGAGATTAATTATGAGGATAACGTCTTAGGTGACGACCTCAGACCTTCATAACATCACTCGGTGGTGACGAGGTCTGAGCTCCGACACCTTAGCAGATGACCTCGGACCCTTAACATCATTAATTTGGTGAGATTAATTATGAGGATAACGTCTTAGGTGACGACCTCAGACCTTCATAACATCACTCGGTGGTGACGAGGTCTGAGCTCAGACACCTTAGTAGATGACCTCAGACCCTTAACATCATTAATTTGGTGAGATTAATTATGAGGATAACGTCTTAGGTGACGACCTCAGACCTTCATAACACCACTCGGTGGTGACGAGGTCTGAGCTCAGACACCTTAACAGATGACCTCAGACCCTTAACATCATTAATTTGCTGAGATTAATTATGAGGATGACGTCTTAGGTGACGACCTCAGAGCCTAATTACAATTCAGTGGTGAAGAGACCTGAGGTCAGAATTATTGACTGAGTATAAACAAGACATCACTACAACAAAATAATAGAAGAGATCACATGGCATTCAATAAAGGGAAGAGATCACATAGCATTCAGAGGTTGAAATACAAAGAAGTAACAAATATTCCTTGAATACAAAATACCATGGTGTTACAAGTTACGAGTTACAAATTACAAATTATTTGTTACAAGTTACAAATCCTAAAGGTTTGGGGGGGGGGGACATTAACAGCCTCGGCCTGATTGGCTTGCTCAGCATTAGTAACCTCGGCCACATCATCAGTATGGTCTGCCCCTCCGACCTCGGTCCCTCCCAGAGTTGTAGTCTCAGCTGGATCAGCAGCCTCGTCCTCCACCTCTTGAAGCGCCTGAGCAAACTGAGGGTCTGCAAAGCCGAGACCCACAAAGTCAGAGGCCTTTAGAGTACCGACCTCCTTCTCTCTGACTTCAGCCCATTTGGTAGTAGCCTTGATACCTCTTTCGAGATATTCAAAGCCAAAACCCATGAATTCGTCCGAGGCTTTGTAGTCAGAAATTATTTTGTCCGAGGCATCTTCAAGGGCAGCCTTGACAGCCGAGCTGACCTTCTGCTGCAGAACGTCATCTTTTGCCTTCAGGGCTTTGGCGTGATCTTTGACGAGCAGAGAAATGTCTTTCTCCAACCCCTTAACCTTATTTTCAGAGTTCTGCAGCTCTAATTTTAGACGTTCGACCTCAGCATTTAGGGCGCTCTGAACCTTCTCGACCTCTTGCCCCTTCTGGATGAGGGGAAATTTCCTCAGAGT
The DNA here is from genome assembly GCA_949130495.1 of Sambucus nigra. Lineage (NCBI taxonomy): Eukaryota > Viridiplantae > Streptophyta > Magnoliopsida > Dipsacales > Adoxaceae > Sambucus > Sambucus nigra. Next base: position 502,757,871 of record OX422209.1, read on the forward strand.
CCAGTTTGATAGGTGGGGCATAGCAGTCACTCCCTGCATATTTAATGAAGAGGTTAAGCTAGAGAAAAGTCAGATGTTGCACTTATAAAATTTTGACGAGGGGACAAGTCATCCCTGGATGGCTCTGTGAAGGCCAAACTAAATCAGCAGGGGGTGTCCATAGACCTGTAAAAGTGCTTGTCAGCCTCGGTCATTATAGAGCCTATGGCATCCACGGCCTGCATGCTGTGGCCGACCACACTATTGGTTAACTGCAGCTGTTACAGACGTTCCGTCAGGATGTCGATCGAGGAGATTGGAATTGCAGCTTCAGAGGCCTTCTTCTGTCTCAAGGTCGGCCTCTGATCCTCAGAGGCATGGGCTTCTGGGGCCCTCTTCTTTGAGTCCTGAGATTTGGATGTAGAGGGAGCTGGGGGAGGAGCGTTCAGACCAGCTTTTTTGGCAAGTCTCGCTAAGCTCGGGGCAGCCATCTCCCACAGTTCGTCTGTAATGCCTTTTGGTCGCTCTGCAAAAGTTAAAAGATATGGGTTAGAGATCAGACATGAATGAGTTCAGAGGTTAAACTTAAAAAGAAAAATCCTTACCAAAGTCAACAAGGGGACTTCCACCTAGGCCCGTCCCAGAGAGATACTGGGGGGTCAGCAAATGTTCGAACTTAACAAAAAGACCATGTGCCCCTTGGTCTTGCAGGGCCTTCACCTTCTAGATATTCTGAAGACTTAGACCAGGGTCGGCCCTGGCAGACATGGAGACCTTACCCCATTTGAGGGGTATCCTCGGCTCAAGTGTGGAAGAGGGAACGCATGGGCCAAATTCCCATGGTCCAGAGGCGAAAAAATAGTGGGGCTTCCAATTATGGTTTGAGGTCTGAGTCACCTGGAGCATTTTCTTCTCAGGCCTCCGAGCCACAAAATGATAGTAGCTCGGATGGTTTTTGGCCGAGGATGGGACATAACAACCAACGAAGAACTGAACTGGGAGGTCAGAGTGGTGGACTGCCCTCCACAAGATAATGGCCCCTATGATAACTCTCCAGGCATTGGGAGATAGCTGTGAGGGGGCCAAGTTGATATAAGAGAGAATGGATTTGATGATGGGATGAATGGGTAGGCGAAACCCTAACTTAAACATCTGTTCGTACAGGCAGATTTCTCCATCTCGGCCGTGATAGGCCCTCTCCTCCCTCAGAGGTCTCCTTAATTTTATGGAGGGACTAATGGAGTATAAATATCTGAAGCACAGAAGATCCACCTCAGTTACCGTGCTCTCAAATTCAGCCGCCTCAGAGACGTCCACATCGCTTTCAGCATCTTCATCATCATCATGCTCAACGTCGACCGGAGCAGATGTAGATGGGTTACTAGCAAATCTCTGAACGAACTCTGCCCCTGAGACGGCCGACAGGGGGATGGCGTCAAGAATGGGTGGCACAGCCACACTCGGCTCAATAATTTCAACCTCTGAAGAAGAGGCTGAGGTGCTTGAGCCACTATGGGATGAAGCTCGGCTGGAGACCTCGGCCTGATCAGAGGCCTGTCCAGGCCGAGGTGTGAAATCCATGGATTTCTGAAAAAGGTCCACAGACATGGGGTCTGAGGTAGAAGATTCAGACTCAGACATAGGTGTTGGATCAGCAGGAACCCCTGTCTGATAGAAGTTCTCCGGGGGTCAGGATATATCACTCTCAGAGGTGGTGGAAACAAGGGTCTAATGGGAAACTCCTGTGACCTACGAGCTTCCTCCTGAGCTCTCTCTATTTGCCTAATCTTTTCTAGGGTCTTCTCTCTGAGAGAGGGGTAATCCTCAAGAAGCTGGTATAAAGGTCTGAGCATCAGAGGACGACCCTAAACTTGGGAATAACTCCTAAAACTACAAACAGGATTGACTTGTAAAATAAAGGGGTCTAAATATCAAACTTAGAAGTTTAAAGCAAACACAGTTCGCCTGAAATAATGGTGCTCGCCGGAAAACTTAGAAACTCACTGGAAAATGCAAACCAAAACCGAAAAACAAGGGTAATGGAAGGAAGAAAATACCTGGAAGTGAAACAATGAAGGCAAATGAATAAAGCTCGCAAGAAAACCAACAAATGCCTCTGCAGAAGAGCGTCGATTAGAGAAGCTTTAGAGAGAGAAATCGCAGGAAAAAATCGCGCACAGGAGAGAAGAAATGAAGAAGAAGGAGGGAAAAAGGGTTTTGAAGCCCTTAAATACGTGGGCACATTTCCCAAGGCCCATCATTGCCTTGGGAGCCCCAAAGGGCAGGTGACGGCACACGCCTACCAAGTAAGCACGTTCTAGCGTTGGACAGGTGTTAGGCAGGTATTGGCTTGGAACAGACAGGCCTCGGAGGTGTAGTTATCCCCTAGCCACTTGCTCTCACATATGACTAAGGGTTGGGGGGTGATTGATATGCCCCAAGTGTAACCTCGGCCTTGGGACACCAACCTCGGCCGAGGTGATGGATGAGATATTGATCGACCCTGGATAAGCCATGGGCCCACGATATCAGCCCTCGGCCTTAGTAAGGTCGGCCCAGGCCGACACTACCACCTACATTTCCAATGGACACTACGCACATCACAGGCATCAACAGCATTCTCATATACCTGGGTATGGCAACCTCGACCGAGTGTAGGCCGAGATGACAAGAAGCCTTGGTAACCTTCAACATGGAACCAGTCCAACCTCGGCTTGGGCCGAGGTGACAAGAAGCCTTGGTAACCTTCAACATGGAACAAGTCCAACCTCGGCTTGGGCCGAGGTGACAAGAAGCCTTAGTAATCTTCAACATGGAATCAGTCCAACCTCGGCAGGGGCTGACCCCAGCACAATGTCTCGACTGAGATCATGCCGAGACTCCCTATGGCACATCTCGGAAGACGTTTATCGAACCTTTACAGCTCGGCCTCACCCAGGCCGAGGTCATGCACCAATATGGCAGCCGAGCATCTGTTGACATTTGGATAAGGACACATGGGCACAAATCAGTTGTAACAAGATTATTCTCCACATATGGGGAGGATATTTCATCATCATTCCTTACATGTGACAGTGACAGGTGGCTTCCCCCTATTAGTGAGGTTACCACACACATGCTCATCACATGCATGGGGGGTACATTACACCCCCTAGGTACTATATATAGGGGTCATCCCCTACCTTGCAAAAGGATCCCAGATATAAAACTCTAGTAAAAACTCTGTCTAGATATACAGTAGAGAGAGAAAGTTTGAGAGGTTGTACCCATGGCCATTAGTGCCTTCATTCAGTGATATTACTCACACACACTCACAGTGGACGTAGGCCAAATTGGCTGAACCACTAATATACTGGTGCCCTATCCTCTTATCCTCATCTCTGTCTCTTATCTCTTTATATAACTGTGCTGCCATTGTTATTCTTATATAGAGCTTGAAAACACCTTACCTGGTGGTGCTAATTTCAGCATCATCAGAAATAATTAGAAATTTGAGGATATAGTGATATATTGCATGATGTGTAGAGATTAATTTATTTCCCATATAATTAACATATGTAGAGGATGATTATGTTTAAGATGAATCCAATTCATGATAGAATTCAATAATGTTAATAATTCAATGAAGCATTACGAGTTGATGATCAATTTGTTAGATTAAAATTTCAGAAATTCGACAAAAGGGGGGGGGGGGGACTTTGCTGTCTGCATGGGCGAACCGATTTACCCTCAAGCCGAAACGGCTCGACTGCCCTGCCACAGATAGTCCTAGTTATTTATTGATTTAAGTTGAAATTTAATATGGATTTTAATTCAAGATGTTTGGGTGGAATAATTTAAAAGTCTGGAAATTAGAAAAATGATTATTTTAGCCACGGGTCATCTTGTGATTTTATTTCCAGGTTGAAATTAGAATAATGGAGAATAAATTATGCCCAGAATTGTAGTAAATGAAAATTTGGGGAAATAGGGATCTGGGCTAATGTAGTGTAGTACGTATCCTGTAAAGAGTGCGCGTGCGTTCAAATTAAGAAATTATATAATTAAACTCAGTTTTACCCAATTAAGTCCTAAACATGCATCTAGGTGTGATTGAGTAAGATGATGAAACAAGCAAGAACATTCAAACACACATATGTGAGGAAAAATCTCCCAAATGGGCAAAACTATTTATTTTCATTATAATATTGTAACATACAATTTCTCGGATTACAATGAAAATACAGTGACACAGAGTTACCCGCAGGCTTCAGATCTGTAGTCGGCGGCTGGAAGTTTCCCTTTCCAGGAGGGCAGCAATGAAGAAGAAGAAGAACGGTCTTCTCCATAAGGGTATGAACAGACACACAGATGTGTTCTTGGGTTGCACACAGATTCACAAAGGTTTGGAAAGTTGTGTGAATCGAAACTTGAGTCTTGGGACTCACAAAGATGAAGACTTTAAGTATTTAGGACTCTGAAAATCGTCTATATAAGTCTTAGAAAACAAATCCCCAAAGTGGGTTTATAAAGGAAAACTGGCCCAAAAAAATCTGAACACGATTTTATCTTAGGCGGACCGGTCCGCTTCTGATCTGGATCGGTCCGATAGCGGATCGGTTCATTTTTGAAAAGGGTCTCTTCGGTTCGCAATCGATCTGGGGTCTACTAGATTAGAGCATAGCGGACCGATCTGTCTGGAGGCGGACCGATTCTTTTTCCAAACATGGCGGATCGGTTTGGGGCGGATCGGTTCCTTTATAAAACAGGCGGACCAGTCCGGCTGCAGAAAATTTGATTCCATGAATGCTTTGATATTCGGATCCGTTGATGAAGATGCGATCTGGAATTTCTACAACGATGTAACGACGTATGACATATAAATAGAAGATGGACAAAAATGTCCTTACATATCCAGAGTTCATGTCTTATGAATCAATCAATTAATTAATCGAATCATTAAATAATTGAGAATGAGAATGATATTCGAAAAATGAAGTATTTCTTCCATGAGTGATACGCACAACTAATTGAAAATATTGAGAAAATATATATAAGTGTAGACACACACACACACACACACACTATATATATATATATATATATCGGTGTGCAAGATATAATTATATGAATAGAGGAACATACCCCTCTAGTGCTATCATCAGAAGTTTCGCGATGTGGGTGATCTCCCCTAGCGAAAAATAGTAGCCTAAGTATGGACCCCAGGTCATAGCGCCACGCATGTGGACTTTTGAGGATTAAGTTCGAAGTGAGGTAATTTGGGTATTGTTATGACTCACTATCAAAGAATCTTAGACTGCCTTCAATACGTTATGATTGTATCGAGTTCGACGTGAGATTCCGATCTAATAACCCAGGATGATGTGTGTATAGCCTGGAGCATGATAGCATTGTAGAGACCTGCATCTAGTAAGATATTAATTTGTGGGATGGAGGTTTTACACGACATATGTGTGTTTGTTATAGTATATTATTACATACATCAATGTGCAGAAAATATGTACGGATTAAAGGCATTAAGTGTGAATAATGTTTAAATAACTAGTGACAGCTATTAGAAACAAAGTAGTATATTATAATTGAGAATTATAATGGGTATCTTATTGAATACGTGAGATAGGGTAGTGTGTGAAATTAAGGATATTTCCAGGACTAGATAGGTGGGTAGCATAACTAGACGGATAAAATGCAACAGTAGGCTAAAATCCATACGTTAGGTGCACACTTTAGTTGAGGAGTGAGTAGTGTATCATGAGAGTGTGGTACCAATTTAAATATGGAAGAATGAACACATAATTAATTATGCATTTTAAGTACTTGCAAAATACTTTCAAAAGGATTTGGGCTCTAACCCGTATCAAATTTATTTTTAAAACTTTTTAGGTGTCTAGTCAAAGGGACGACAATCGTGATTCTCCTTCCAGGTATCGAAGCTGCGACAGATGTGGGATGTTATAGGATTTAATTTAGTCACTTCCATTACCAGACTCTAGACATAACTCTTTTAATATTTGGGCATGTTGCCCACCACAGACAGTTTTATTCCATTTTATTTTATTTCATTTTTGAAATTATTGTATGGATGTTATACCGATGGGTTATCCGGTTAAGTTTTGCATGCAATAGATTTTTGTTATCAGACTTGTTATATTGTTATGGATTTTTGTTATTTGTCTAAATGAATTATGGTTTGAGTATGGTATTATTACGTCACTGTAATAAAGATTAAGAATTAACACGCGGTTTAATTAAATAATAGGTGGTTAGTAATTAATTGGTTTTTGATAGTGATGCTAAGAATGAGCCAAGTGAGATTCTTGTTTTATTTTAGTAGAGGGTTGGCAATCCATTATTTTAATAAGCAAGGTGTCACACAATTTACTTCTTGTCCGAAGGGTTCTTGGTGATTTCTCAACTCCAACGGGTGGAACATCTAGAGCATAAGGTGTAATTGTAGTGCTCAGGTCCCTAAACCTTAACTGACTGCTAGAACTTTCCCTATTCACTTGATGTAGTGGTAAGCTAAGGGTGTCATCATCATGCAAACCATAATCCCCAAGGTATTTCCTAATCAAGTTTGGAGGAATCCAAGAGGCATATATCTTGAAAGGAGGGTTAGTATGATCCAAATAACCCAAGTCATGCCAATAGAATAACTTATTTTCCTTTGGAAATTTTACTACTATAAAGGCATTGATCCAACCCCACTTATAACCATCTTTACAAACATGATTAAGTTCTTCATTCATGTGTAAAAGGGCCTCATCATAACCGTCCATCCATATAATATGAGATTTTTTATGAAAGTAATAGTTAAGACTGCCAACCTTCTCACTTAACCTCTTGAGAGTTGCCAATTGTTTCTTTATAAGTGATTCTTGGTTGGCCAAAGTTTTCTTTGTTCGCTCCTCTTACACTGGATGACAAACCTTAACCACTTATCGAGAAGACTGACCTCCGCCTCTGGACTTTCTCAACTGCTCTAACTCCTCCATTAAGCGAGCATTCTCCTATTCCAGAAAGGAGACACCTTCACTCTGATCGACCGTCACTGACTTCTTCAAACCCTCCTATTCAAGAAGACTCGCCACCTCCCGAGAACTTTGTAGATCTGATTATAAAACATTATCTTTTTTAGAGTATACCGACGACAAAGCTTGCATCTTCTCATCAAATTCACTATCACTCCATAAAATAACAAAAAAATTCTCATAATCAGTAGAGATATTAGCAACAACGTCCTTATGATCTCATTGGAAATTAAGAATCATCTCATAATATGAGGCGATTGTGCCACATCTTGATGAAATAGCATGGGCACACCGGTTGGGTTGATTTCATACATCCAAAATGAGTAAACCCTCCAGCTCTTCATCATCATCAACCTCCTTAGTTATTTGGGGAGGAGTGCGCCGGTTATGTTGTAGGAAAAGTTAGGATCTTGCTGTTATGCCGACCTGAGTTAGGGCAGCATCCCATCCTTCCTTAAAAGAATATTTCTTTAGGTACTCCACTTGAATATCAGCAGTCAAAAATTCCTTGCCCCATACTCTTGTGCAGGCATCCTCCTTCTTCCTCTTGGCCTTGGCCTTCATCTCAGCAACCTGCAATTTGGCTTGGTCGGCCACCTTTTTAGCAATGTTTATAGACTCCTTTGCTAGGGTCTTCCCCTTCTCCATCTACTTGATATTATATTCAATCTTCTTCTTGTCATCCTCATACGCATGGCTAGATTCCTCCAAGGACTTACGCATCCCTAAAAAAGTAGATTCCATATCAAAGGAAGACTCCTTTACTTTGTCATTCCTCCTTAATAACTAGCCATAATAAATTAGGATCTATAAAAGCAAGAATCCAGAGAAGGATATTGGCGACAAGTGGTGATAAGTATGATAAAAAAAAATAGCAGGTGATACTTACAAGGACCAGATTATGGTTGGCCAGATTATGGTTGGCCAGATTAACCAGCCTTGGGTGTGGAAGGGAGGATGTAGTTGCTTTGTCGGCATGGAGAACTTCTATCCCAATCAAGCCTCGAGAAAGCTCAGGTTTCATAGTAATGGACTGGGCAGTGCCTTTGCCCTTGTCGATGGGCTCCCTAACCTTTCCTCAGCATCTTATATTGAGGCTCGCTCAGGGAGATTTCCACAATAATGGGTTGGATGAAGCCCCCTGTTTCGGGCTTCTTTCCAGAAGGAGGAGTACTCTTGGAGCCAGCCAAAAGGTTCAGAATATTTCTCTTTACCATTTTTGTAGAAATAACATCAATCAACACCACAGAAATGTCAAACGTTTCAAAAGATTACGAAGTACTCTATGTCAAGAAATTCTCTTCTCCTTTTGGTAAAATTCAAACTCAGCATGTGAATATGAAGAAATAAGTTCTTATAGGCTAATGAGGTATGCTGGTATGTCTTCTGTTGGGCGAGCAACAAATGAGGCAATAGAGTCGTGATAGCCTAATAGAACAGCGACTGAACGAGGATGATCTTCACTAATCCTCTGTTGTATGAACCAAAAAATCTTTAGGTCGATGAAACTAACTTCAAACACATGGGAAATGTCTTTATTCCTTTTCTTCGTAGGATAGAAAGAAAGATATATTCAATTAGCTATAAAATTCAAGATAAGATGAAAAGGAATATATTTAAGCCGTGTGTGTATGTGCCGACATGTGCCTTGACCCCCTTGGGGACAACGGGGTCTCATGTACTCCTCACCCTCAGGAAAAGGGTAAAATTACCGATCCTTCAATATCAATCCATGATCCCAATCATTCTTATTAGAATCAGGCAAGTTCACGATAAGTGATCTGTTTGAATACCTTCTCTTCAAATAGTAAATATTCTCAATTGTGGTACCCCAACTATAATAATACATCAGTTCTATTATTCCTACATTTGTCCCATACCGCTCATTAATGCGGTATACCCCATTTATGACTCTCTAAGTCTTTGAGGCCACTTGATTAAAGACCACATAAAAATACTAACAAAACTCCAAAAATAAATGGTTGGGGTGAAAAGTGACTCCATACTCAACAGTAAATATTGTGGGGATCCAGTGCCCTCTTCTAGTGCACAAAGGTCACAAGGACAAGTTAACAACTCACTTCTTACTCATGGAGGGATTCTATGGGTAGTCCCAAAGAGCTCCAACTAACTCTCATTTGTAGTGTGCACTATATTTTCTATAAAAAGGAAAGAAATACAAAGAGGGATAGATTCTTAAAGTGAAAAAGGTAGCAAGGAAGAACGATTCTCACAAATGGTGAATGAAAAGCTTGAAAGAGAAGAAAGAGATTTGAAATTCAGGGTGAAGTGAATGAAGGAGGGAACTGGCATTTTATAGAACTTAGTGACATTTCCTAAGTTGCACGAAATGGGTATCATTAAATGTACCCACCACTTTGATTTTTTACGACGTGTCAATTCCGAAGGAACGAAATTACCAGCATACCTCTAGACGATTTGCTATTTTTGCCATTATTTATAAAATTTCCATTACCTCAAGGAACAAAACCAAAAGTTTTCAAACTCCCAGAGATCGACTACCGACCTAATGCCACAATATGAAGAAATCACCCTAGGAGGCTGATAACCAAAGCTTTTGTAAATTTGACCAACTCCTGATGGATAATACTCTATCCTTTAACTTTACTAGCCATTGCATACTCCAATCAAGAATGAATTAATGACTTTTTTGTGACCTAAAATAGGAGTACGACGTGGACCAATGAGAATATGACATTTGTCATCATTTAGTGGGCCTAATCCAGTAATATTATTATGGTCGGCTTATTATCTCCATCGGTCTGCAGAATGGTCGACCACCATCAGGAATGCAAACCATCAATATAGTATAACATGCACACATGGGAATATCTAAAGTCACCCATGCACGTGCATGTGAGGACATGATGGCTCACTCTTAGTTGTCATTCATAATCTAAAAGGATGTAAATACCTGATGTAAAAAGGTATTTCACCTATTCTTCTTCCCTTACTATAAATAGCCCACTACATCCCACAGTTGGGACATGTGCAAAACAGCATACACTCAATCCTAAAGAGTTTTTTAAGAGTCTACCCTAATACCTAATGACTTAGTAATCGTGGATCTAGGCACCTCATTGGGCTAAACAACATAAAATATTTTGTCTGCTTCTTTGTCTCTCATCTCTCTCTAGTTCATAACATTTTATTCTATATATTTGTGGCATATTATTGGTATTACACATCTAAGACATATAATCATAACCATGCCAATTTTTAACACCAATAGTCATTGTAAAATTTGGAACCCCGGATTTTATTAATTTTAAACACAATTAAAAATATTATAATTTCCTTTTATGAAAACTCAAGATGATGCGGAAGCGGTGTGATGGTTCAACTTTAAAACAACAAATTTTAATTTCTTAAACAAATTAAAATTACACCAAGTGAAGTAAAATTAATCAATTAATATATTCACTTAAACCAATTAATTAATCCAAGTCCTAGAATTTGCCTAAGTCATATTTATCAATATTAGCAAACTAGGCGAAACCAAATTTTAGCAAATGACTCGAATTAAATAAACTTTACCCAATATTTAATTTAGCACCAAATTAAATGAGTGTGATAATTTAAACCGAATTTTATCTTGAATTATTCTAAGCATGCGTTTTAAATTATTTATGCAAGATAAAATAAATCAATCACACTACGCCGCGATGTACGAGGAAAAACCCAAGACGGGAAACAACCTCGGACGGCCCTAGCCACAAATCCACTAGATACGGAATTACAAGTACAAGACAGATAGACTTACAACACACGACTCGATCCCTCTCAAGCCTCGACGCTTCTTCTTGTAGATACCTCTTCCTAGCGGATAACCTTGGAACACCACCGCGGTCTCGGAATCCACCGATAGGACTTTATATGGTCACCGTCACCCGAGCAAGGAGCCTTTCTCCAAGTGGGTAGAATCGCAACAAAACGTCTTCTTCTTTGATGGATGTAGAAGCAAACCAAAACTTCTCTTTGAAACGGAAGAGATAAACCGATGCCAAACTCCAACCAATTGATATGTATATATGTGAACTTGGATAAACAATATGGGTGTAAAACTAGGGTGATAAAATATTTTCTCTTGAAAAATAGCACTCAAAACTTGAACATTTTCCTTAAACAATTTTAGCTCTCAAACTCTCTCTAAGAGATAAACTAGGATGGAAAAGTTAGGAAAAGTTAGGAAAAAGTTAGACATATTAAAGTCTGAAAAAGTTGGTTAAAAACTAGGTGGGGAAGTGGGTGAAAAACTGTCAAAAAACTGCCAAAAATTGTTCCCGCCTGGCATCTCGTTCGAACGACATTTCGTTCGAACGAAATTCTCGTTCGAACGAGACTTCTAACGACGTTCCAGATTGAACTCGTTGGATATCTCGTTCGAACATAAGGTTCATTCGAACGACATATCGAACGACATTCCAGTGGCCTAATATGGGAACTCGTTGGCAGGTTCGTTCGAACGACATTTTCGTTCGAACGACAATCTCGTTCGAACGACTATATCGAACGAAAAAACAGAAAGTTTGAATATTCTTGTTTAAGCCCAGAAAACTTTATAAACATTTATTTAAAGTTTTAATTAATTCTTTCTTAAAACAAAACGTAGTTTTTATAAAACCTAACACCCAATAAACTTGTTCCAAGCTCCTATATATATAATATTGCATTCATACCTTGGGAGCATGGAACTATGGTTGATGACGTAGAAACGAGGCACGCAAACCGGCATATTTGATGAAGCTTTATACTCTTTGCCACTACGTCTTCAACAAACACTTCATAGGCTTGAGAATATTACAATTAAATACTATCCTATGAATAAATATTTTTGTCCGGAATTGAGCCAAAACTATATATGGACTTAATTGAAAATTTGTGTCCTTACAAATCTCCCCCTTTGGCTATTCCGGGACAAAAACCAAACAAAAATCCTAAAGGGCCTTCAAGCTCACTAGACTCAAAACATAACCCACCCAAACTTGACTCAACCCAAGGATCAAACGCTTTGCCATTGAAAGATGCCGCTTTAGAAGATTCCTGCACACTTAAGCAAACTATCAAACGCATAGGGAATATCAAAGTATTAAATGCAATTAAAATAAATACTCCCCCACAATTAATTCTCCCCTTTATCAAAACAATCTACCAAAGAAGGTCGCGACTCCCCCTAAGTTAAATCTCCTAAATTAAGGTACGATTACAATAGGATTAGATAACATTTCTCCCCCTATCATTCTCCCCCTTTTTGTTCAGGAATAGGCAAAGGATAAAGAACTAATAAACACAGTGAAGCTTAAAGTGATAAGACTTGAAAGCATATGGGCAACTATAGCATAACTAATCCAAGATAGATACCAAAGCTAAAGTATAGAGAAGGACTAGAAAGCAAGGCAAAGGCAGAAACACAATATCATATATATATGAACTATAGATATATCAAAAATGCATATGCACATATGTATAGATATAAACACACACATGACACAAAATACAACAAGATTGCACACTCTTATGGAAAAAATGTGTCATATAGAAACGTAAGTGTTGGGGTGTGAACTAGCAACAATTAAATTAAGACCCAAACACTTAATAAACATTCACGGAGTTCTCATTTGATTGCAAACTTTATCACATTTAAATATAACCTCATGTGACAATATGAAGATTGAACTCAATGAACACACATACACAATGCATACAAGCCTAGCATGATGATGATTCTACAAACCAAATGGAGTCATGACATTAAAGACAACGAGGATAAACGAACATTGTGCAAATCGTTGATATACCATCCAATTCTCCCTCAATATGCATTTATATTAAATTTTAATGAATATATCAATCAAACATAGGCCTTGGCAATTTATTTTCTTTTTAATGCAAAATATTCTGTTTTTAGGCCTTTGGATCACGTATTTCTTTTAGATCCAATAAACGGTGGCTTACTATCGCAAAGGATTTAATTCATCCTTTCGGAGCCCTTCCCCGTGCACATTTAGATATATAATTTTTTATCTCACAAAGCTCACTTGCAACGGATTGTGACATGCACTAGTCCTCCTAGGTCATAGATATGTAGATGACTAGATTGGTAGGAGAACGCCTCAAAAAGCTCAAATATAACATGTGACATTAAGATTTCAAAAGAGCTCGTGCATGTGTGAAAAGAGGCATATAAAAATAGAATCCATTTAAACAATACAAAATCCAACTGCTCCATATAAAACATGGTAAAGAACATTTTAAGGATTGAAAATCTAAACCAAAATTTCTAGCCACGTGGGAGCGTAAAAGATGGGATTCAAACACAAATATATGCCACATACAGTGTGTCAAACTAAAATACACACAAAATAAAATCTTTTTGAGTTTTTGACATTTTTAACCAAAAATAAAGATATATACTCAAAAGAATAAACAAAAATCATTTGTATTTTTCATTAAGCTTAAATGAAATAAATAAAACACAAATGATAAACAAAAATCTTTTTATATTTTTCAATTAATTCAAACACAAAATATAATACAAAAAGATAAACAAGTCATAATTTCTAGCATGTGATATGAAATAAGGCAATGACTAGAAAATGACTAAACATGCATACATCTAGCAATGATATATAATATGAAGCACAAAAAGCTAGAGTATGCATAAAACACTAACACATTCAACCTTTAAATTTAGCAAGGGAGGTTTCATGTGATAGTAAATGAGAATCAACAAATCTTGTATCTAGCGCATTTAATAATGATTTCCTAACCCATATAGATTTATATTGAACATGATGGGGATTAGGAAATAATGAAATGCTAGATAAAGATTTCCTTGGACTTCTTTTAAGATCAAAACAAAATGACCTAAGGTGACCTTTCCTACCACAATGCAAGCATGTGTAAACACGAGGAAAGTTACCTAAGGTGTGATCCTTTTTAAAGACCTTGGACAAAGTTGACCCTCTAAAACAAACAATGGTTTTAGCTTTAGCAATGGAAGAATTTGAGCATAATGTGCTAGAACCATTAGAACTACTACTAGAGTCTTGAAAATCATTTTTCATTTTTAAAATTTCGGACTCAAGTAATAAATTAGACTCCTCAAAATTATGGGACTCCTTCTTTAAATTTTCAATAATTCCTAGAAGGTTAACACGCTCTCCCTCAATATGAGCAAACTTGTCCCTAAGAGTCTTTTCACGATTTTCACTCTCTTTCTTGGAATTTTCTAAAATATCAAAATTTGAATGTAAGTCCATGAGCTTTTCACGAAAAATATCTTTTTGAGATAAGGAGATTTGCAAAGACTCAATGTGAGCTTTAAAACAAGAATTTTCATTTTCAAGAAATTTAATTCTTTTTACAAATCTCAAATTTAATTCCTTTAAATTTTCGTTACATTTGTTAAGCCCATTTAATTCCTTTCGAAAATCAAAAATTTTATTTTCATTAAAATTGGACAAATTTTCATTAAGACGTCCCATTGAGAAGAAAAAAATATGAGAGTGATAAAAAATTGAACCACCTAAAAAGGTAAGGAAATACAAAAAGCCGAAAAACGGATCTTTAACGCGATAACTTAGCGCTCCGGCTCTGATACCAATTTGTAAAATCTGGAACCCCGGATTTTATTAATTTTAAACACAATTAAAAATATTGTAATTTCCTTGTATGAAAACTCAAGATGATGCGGAAGCGGTGTGATGGTTCAACTTTAAAACAACAAATTTTAATTTCTTAAACAAATTAAAATTACACCAAGTGAAGTAAAATTAATCAATTAATATATTCACTTAAACCAATTAATTAATCCAAGTCCTAGAATTTGCCTAAGTCATATTTATCAATATTAGCAAACTAGGCGAAACCAAATTTTAGCAAATGACTCGAATTAAATAAACTTTACCCAATATTTAATTTAGCACCAAATTAAATGAGTGTGATAATTTAAACCGAATTTTATCTTGAATTATTCTAAGCATGCGTTCTAAATTATTTATGCAAGATAAAATAAATCAATCACACTACGCCGCGATGTACGAGGAAAAAACCAAGACGGGAAACAACCTCAGACGGCCCTAGCCACAAATCCACTAGATACGGAATTACAAGTACAAGACAGATAGACTTACAACACACGACTCGATCCCTCTCAAGCCTCGACGCTTCTTCTTGTAGACACCTCTTCCTAGCGGATAACCTTGGAACACCACCGCGGTCTCGAAATCCACCGATAGGACTTTATTTGGTCACCGTCACCCGAGCAAGGAGCCTTTCTCCAAGTGGGTAGAATCGCAACAAAACTTCTTCTTCTTTGATGGATGTAGAAGCAAACCAAAACTTCTCTTTGAAACGGAAGAGATAAACCGGTGCCAAACTCCAAGCAATTGATATGTATATATGTGAACTTGGATAAACAATATGAGTGTAAAACTAGAGTGATAAAATATTTTCTCTTGAAAAATAGCACTCAAAACTTGAACATTTTCCTTAAACAATTTTAGCTCTCAAACTCTCTCTAAGAGATAAACTAGGATGGAAAAGTTAAGAAAAGTTAGGAAAAAGTTAGATTGGAAAATGTTCTTCCCGCACATATTAAAGTCTGAAAAAGTTGGTTAAAAACTAAGTGGGGAAGTGGGTGAAAAACTGCCAAAAACTGTTCCTGCCTGGCATCTCGTTCGAACGACATTTCGTTCGAACGAGACTTCTAACGACGTTCCAGATTGAACTCGTTAGAATCTCGTTGGATATCTCGTTCGAACATAAGGATCGTTCGAACGACATATCGAACGACATTCCAGTGGCCTAATATGGGAACTCGTTGGCAGGTTCGTTCGAACGACATTTTCGTTCGAACGATAATCTCGTTCGAACGACTCTATCGAACGAAAAACCAGAAAGTTTGAATATTCTTGTTTAAGCCCAGAAAACTTTATAAACATTTATTTAAAGTTTTAATTAATTCTTTCTTAAAACAAAACGCAGTTTTTATAAAACCTAACACCCAATAAACTTGTTCCAAGCTCCTATATATATAATATTGCATTCATACCTTGGGAGCATGGAACTATGGTTGATGACGTAGAAACGAGGCACGCAAATCGGCATATTTGATGAAGCTTTATACTCTTTTCCACTACGTCTTCAACAAACACTTCATAGGCTTGAGAATATTACAATTAAATACTATCCTACGAATAAATGTTTTTGTCCGGAATTGAGCCAAAACTATATATGGACTCAATTGGAAATTTGTGTCCTTACAGTCATAGTAAAAGGTGATAGCCAATTTAACTAAAGGTACCACTCTTAGATCCATTTTGAAGTTTCTAAGCCATATTACTTCCTTTGTTATCTCAGAGGCTGCCGTATATTCATCTTCCATGGTGGTATCAGCAATGCATGACACTAACCAAAACTGGCAACTTGTCACAGTTAAAAACTTTGACAAGGCAGATTTGTCACGATAAAAAACTGTGACAAGTTTCAGGTGACAACTTCTTTGTCATGGACTTATCACGATAAAAGTCCATGACAAGAATTGTACTTGTCACGGACTTTGACCGTGACAAAGGAAAATTTTTCATGAACTTTGATCGTGACAATTTTGTGACAAAGACAAACTTATCATAGTTAAAGTCGGTGACAATTATGGGAAGATTTAAAAAAAAAAATTGCTCATTATATTTTAACCTGTTACAGCATATTTTAACCCATTAAAGCGGTATATTTTAACCTGTTCATGAAAGCTATGTCAACACAATTGTCGACTTGGGACCCGGACCATGGAATGGTCACAACATCGAGATTCTCGGGGTGGTAGGGTTGGTCACACTCAAAATTCGTGTCACAAGAGGACACATCATCGTCACACTCGGTGGCAACGATGGGTGGGGCCATGGGAATATCCGACTCTCGCTCACACTCCAATTCATTTAATCTTTGTTCAAGCCTTTGGAGAGCTTGAGTTTGAATTTGAGTGGCTCGCTCTTGCTCAAGTATAAACTTTTGCAAGAGGCTTTCGAGAGTGGAGGTGGATGATGGTGTTGGTGGAGTGACGGGTGGTGACGGTGGGTGAGGTGGACACAATTCGCTGCTATCATGATTATACGGAGAATGCTCAAGGGAAGTGTGTGGAGTGGGGCCAAGTTCATCATACACGAAAGGATCGCTTTCGTGATGGACAATTAGTTGAAATTCAGTGGGTGCGTAATGAGGGGACTGATCGTGAACAGGTGCACAAGGTTACCATGACGACTGTTGGAACGTGTGAGGATCCACAACATCGGGTTGGGATTTGTATTGCGTGGAAGGGTGATCAAGCCTCCACGAATAGCTCGGGTACTCACACAATTCGGGATTGGGTATATAGGGAGAATAGGCCGAGGTGGGTTCCGGGATAGTGTCATATGGATACACATGGTCCGTGGTGGGTTCCGATGGATATGGCAAGTATGGACACTCATGGGACATGTGATCGGCATAAGAACAATGGGTGCACAACAAGGGACGAGACACGTCGACACTTGACACCGAGGGCGATGGAGTAGGAGGTGCGTGCATAGATGGGTCAAGAGTACCAACGGTACTCGTGAGAGAGGTGAAATCATGAAGAATATCATAAAGAGACCGCTCGGGATCACTCTCACACGTGTCACGTGTCAATGGAAAATGACCAAAGTAGTCCCGTAAAGGACGTTCCTCGGCCATATGGAGAGAAATATATTTTTTTGATTTTTTGGAATTTTTTCAAAAGGAAAGAAAATATTTTTGGATTTTTCTAAAAATGAAAGAAAGAAAATATTTTTGGATTTTTCTAAAATGAAAGAAAGAAAATATTTTTGGATTTTTGGAAGAAAAGGTGGGGAAAAAATATTTGTGGATTTTTTTTTGTGGAAGAAAAGGTGGGGAAAAATATATGGACTCTTTGATTTGACGAACTAACGAAAACCGACTACCGAAAAATGAATTGGACACACACACAAGTCAAGAAAATTTCCTAACTAGCACATAGCCAATTTTTATCTTGAAAATTAATGAGAGGGGTAGTCAAATTTTAATGAAATCCGCGAGCGATAAAAAGCACTGAATTTATAGGAGTCATCGTCTTTTGCAAAATGTGTGTTCCTACTTTAATCACAAGATGCCAAGAGGCTTGCCACAGAGATTCTCCACAAGTCTACTACGACGAAACGATCGGCCGGTACAAAGCTGGGGACAGCACAAACCCGTTTTACTGGGCGGCCGCACTTAAAACCCAGTTTCCCTGGACACTTCCGTGCCGCAAAGCGAAACGTTCAAGGGTTTGCCCGGTGGAGAGGACTCTACGGGTTATCCTAAAAGTCAAAATGATCAAAAAGGGGGCCTACGGACACCGTATACTATGGCGCTATCTAGTTGATTGATTTTAAATTAATGATGGCTAGGGTAGCACCCAAAGGATAAGTGATTGAGTTGGATGATGAAATCCCTTCTCGTGAGTGACCGGGTGTAGGTCTTAGTCAATTTAATTCATCATTCCATTCAAAATTAAATGCAAGAATTAAATTCACACAAGAGTACGGAGGAGCACACAAGATATGAACACGCTAACAAGAGGGCGCGAGGGTATAAGAAATGTACCTCCCACGGTTTTTAGGCCGTGGGGTGCCGAAAATCTTGAGTCGACCAGGGGGAGAATACACCAATCTCAGTCGGCCCCGGGAGTCCTACCGACCCAAGATAGAGAGGCTTCTAAATCCTCGCTAATGGACGCCTTCTCTCTACCTTGTTCGGATTCCCTATCACGCTGATCTTCAATTATTACAATTTTAAATGAAAAATAAATGGTGTCTTATGCACCGCAATACAAGCCAAGGATAAAATAATCCTAAATACAAGCCTTCTAAAAATATAAAAATGGTACAAAAAATAATAAAGTGCAAAAAAATAAAATGAACTACAATATGAAATCCGCTCCGAGCTTCACAATCCCAAGAATGGCAACGACGCCATTTGATAGAAATAACTTTTGTATGTATATATTGTCATTGCTTGAAAAGATCCTTCTAATCAAAACCTCACATACCTACAAATATAACAACTCAAGCATAGCGGTAAGTAAGGGTATCAATCCACTTTCTAAGGAGTAAAGCACATGGAACAAATTCAATTGTAATTCACTTTTTATTTTCTTTTTATGCTTTTTCACTTTTCTAATTTTTTTAGCTTTTTCAATATTAAAACAATAGGATGAGGTGAAATGATTTAAACTAAACTATACTAATGTGATATGATAATAACTAACTAGAAATTTACTAAAATGAAAATTAAAGTCTAACAATAAAATAAAAGATAAAGTGAGGTAAATAATTGTGAGAACAATCAAGGAGTGGGTTTACACCACAAATTTTAGTTATTCTAATTAATTAATTTAATTTAATTATTTGAATTCTCCCAAATTAATATCAAAATTACAAACCAACTCTCGTTGCAAGTGTAATTATAATAGTAATCTTTTAGAAAGTTAAGCTTAACACCCCACAACTCTAGAAAATTAGATCTACACTCCTTTTAATTAATCACCCGCTAGGATCGATCAATTAGAATTTATGTCAATCTTAGAAATTAAATTTAGAGTTGAAATTCAAATGATAATACCCCACTTAAGAAACCCCTATCTCTAGTTCGAATCTAAAATAGGTATTATAATTAGAATTTTGATTTTCTCTCGAAAATCATTTACCCTCTCTCGAGACATAAATCTAAGGGTGAGGGATCAAAATTAACATTCAAAGGGACTTTTCAAGTAATTAAACTAATTAAAATAAAATAACATCAAATAAGGGTTTTACCCCACCCCTTGAAAGGGGATTTAGCCTACATGATATTAAACATGACAAACAAATAATCAAGGCTACTAAAATAAAAGAGAAGAGAATAGAACAAGCAAACAAAATCTCTTTGAGAAAGTTGAACTCTACTCTTCCAAATTGAAGCATACAATCCCTCCAATTGATCATCCAAATGCTTTGAAATTAATTATTCACTCAATTAACTCTCTTACAATATTTAATCTCGCAAATATCTAAAATAAAAAAAAAAGAAAAACTATTTACAAGGGATAATTTTCTCTACAATTCTCTCTCTCAAATTCCTATCTAAAAGCTCTAGGTATTTGATTTGGGGTCTTCTTCTTCAATTTATAGTAGGCATGGAGCATGGGGGTAAAAATGGGAATTGACTATGGTCAACATGTGAGAAAGGTGAGAGCACATGTGCATGGGGGTGTGAGGTGTGAGGATATTTGGAAAAATCTGATTTGGGTGCACATGGGGGTAATTTTGGGAAAAGGGGGATAAGTAGGTAGTTGGGGATATTTGGGTAAAGAGTAAAGCTATGCGGACACAGGGGTGTCGACACAGTCCATTGACACAGTGAGGTGTCAACTTTTGGTTGGATAAAAACTTTTTTTTTTGTACTTTTCTTTTATAAAACAATTTTTGTATCATCAAAATAAAAAAAAAATAGTTTTTATTAAAAAAAAAATCTGTCTTTTTAAAAATAATTTTGACAAATTTTTTTGTATATAAAATCAATTTTTTTAAATCACAAATGGATCAAAACAACAAAAGATTAAAAAATATTTGATGATAAAAAAATTAAAAAATAATAATTACAAAAAATTCAGGGTTTAAATACAAAAATATTTTGTTAGTGCCGCTTTTTATCGCAATTGGTTAGTGTCGCTGGCGCGGACTCACATTCATTAAGAGATGTGGGTTCGCGCCAGCGGCAGTAACTAATCAATTTTATATATAAAATCAATTTTATATATAATATATAAAAAAAATTGTCAAAATTATTTTTAAAAAGTCAGATTTTTTTTTTATTAAAAAAATAAATAAATGAAGGATGTAGGTCCGCGCCATTAAATGTTTTGTCGGTCCATTAAATGCTTTGATCCATTAAATGTTTTTTTTTTATTAAAAAAAAAATAATTTGACCCACATCTCTTAATGAATGTGGGTCCGCGCCAGCGGCAGTAACTAATCGCTATGATGTAGTCTGCGCCAGCGGCACTAACCAATCGGTAAAATATGTATTAATACAACAAACCCCTTTCGCAATGTAATGCTAAAAAATATATGCAGCGTAATTATATTTTTTATGAAATAAATGAAGGATACAAAACATTAATGAATGTGGGTCCACATCTCTTAATGAATGTGGCTCCGCGTCAGCGACACTAACCAATTGCGATAAAAATCGGAACTAACAAAATATTTTTGTATTTAAACCCTGAATTTTTCGTAATTATTATTTTTTAATTTTTTTTATCATAAAATATTTTGAATCTTTTACTGTGTGATTTAAAATAAAATAAAATTTATCCATTAAAAAATTAGGCGCCACATTATAGCGATTGGTTTGACACGGACTCACATCTCTTAATGAATGTGGGTCCGCGCCAGCGACACTAACCAATTGCGATAAAAAGCGGCACTAACAAAATATTTTTGTATTTAAACCCTGAATTTTTTGTAATTATTAGTTTTTAATTTTTTTATCATCAAATATTTTTTAATCTTTTACTGTTTTGATCCATTTGTGATTTAAAAAAATTGATTTTATATATAAAAAAATTTGTCAAAATTCTTTTTAAAAAGACAGATTTTTTTTTTTTAATAAAAACTGTTTTTTTTTTATTTTGATAAAAAAAAAAAAAAACAGTTTTTATCCAACCAAAAGTTGACACTTCAGTGTGGAATGTGTCCACACCCCTGTGTCGGCATAGCTTTACTCTTGGGTAAAAGGAATAAAATTAGTTAAAGTGGCACGTGGAGTAAATGAGTTTATTTGGTTTTTTTGTATTTGGCAGGTCGTGGCTTGCTTTGGAGAAGGGTATAACGTGAGATGGGTTTGATGGTATTTGGGTCGGGTGTTGCAGGACATGGGTTTGAAGTCGGATCTGGCCGGATTGGTGGCTGGGAAGGAGAAGGTGGCAGCTCCGAGTTGGGGAGAGGGAGATCGCGAGTCACGATCGGAGGGGAACACAGGGGGAGGTCGTCGACGATGGGGTCGCGACCGGAGGTGTCTGGCTGCCCGGGGTCGCCGGCAGGTGGTCCGGTGTAGGGGCTGCCGACGGTAGAGGGTTCAGATCGCCGGGGTTGGTCGGAGTTGAGGGAGAGGCGTCGGGTTTGACACCGGCGCAAGGGTTTGCTGGGCAGCGTCGCTGGCGGAGGGTACGGTGGTGACAGGGCTGGTCTCCGGTGGTTCTTGATGTTGGCTTGGGTAATGGGGTTATGTGGGTCAAGGAGAGAGAGATTCGGTTTTTGATGTTTTAGTTATGGAGGTATGGTGGTATGAGTGAGATGAGAGAGAAAGAGTGGGAGGTTTGAGGTTGAAGATGGAGTTAGGGGATTTGGTGGGTGAGGGTGTATGGTAAGTTGGGTGAAGATGAGGGTTTGGTTAGGTGTAGGAAAGTGTAGGGTAGTGTGTATGGTAAGTTGGGTGTGTTTGGGTTATGGGTTTTGTGTGTGTTTAATTGTGACCCCAAAAATGACACTAACTAATTAAAATTATTAAAACTAAAAATTTAAAAATAAATAAATTCCTACTCTAAAAATAAAATAAAGATTCAATAAAAATAAAATAAAACTAAAAAGAAATAAAAATAAAATTTTATTAAACTAAAAATTAAAATCCTAAAAAAATAAAATCTAATAAAACTAAGAAATAAATGAAATCCTAAAAATTTCTAATCCTAATAAAAACTAAAAACTAATAATTAATAAAGATAAAACAACAATATACTAATAAAATAAAAACAAAATAAAATTATACTAAATAAAAAGAAATATAAAAATAGAAAATAAATCCTAGAAAATACTAAATAAATTTCAAATAAATCCTAAAAATAAGAACTTCTTGAAAACGTGTGTGCGTGCGTTCAAATGATCAAATTATATTTAAAACACCTTTTAACCCAAATAAACTCTAAACATGCAACTAGGTGTGATTGAAACAATATGAAATCATGCAAGAGTTATTCAAACACACATAATTGAGGAAAAATCCCCCACATGGGCAAAACCATTTATTTTCACTATAATTTGTAAGAAAACGGCTTACAATCGGATTACAATGAAAATACAAGTTGACTAAGAATTACCCTCAGGTATCGGATTCTGTAGTCGCGGCTGGAATTATCCCTTTCCAGTAGGGCTGCAATGGAGAAGAAGAACGGTCTCCTCCACAAGGGTTGAACTGCAAAACTGCGTTCCTGGGTTACCAAAAGGATTAACAAATGTATGGAATTTGTGTGAATCAAAATACCTAGAGTATTGGTACTCAATAGGTGAAGACTTAGGGCTTTCTCTGCTCTGAAAATCGTGTGTAGAAGTCTTAGAAAAACCAATTCCCGTAGTGGGATTAAATAGGAGAACTTGAGCCCTAAAATTCGGAACATGATCTGAACACGATCTGATTGGAATTATCCTCGTCGGATCGGTCCGGTCTCTTTAGGCGGATCGGTCCGGATGAACCGGATCGGTTCTTTTATCTGAAGGCGGATCGATCCGGTTGGCATCGGATCGGTTCTGCATTTTGTCTTCATCGGTTCGCTATGGATCCGGGGTACACTGGCCTCACCTCAGCAGGCGGATTGGTCCGGTCTCTTTAGGCGGATCGGTCCGGAGGAACCGGATCGGTTCTTTTATC
Organism: Sambucus nigra; assembly: GCA_949130495.1. NCBI lineage: Eukaryota > Viridiplantae > Streptophyta > Magnoliopsida > Dipsacales > Adoxaceae > Sambucus > Sambucus nigra. The sequence goes on from OX422209.1 coordinate 502,781,606, forward strand.
TGAGCCGGATCGGTCCGGTCTGTTCCCTGATTCCTTTTCTGCTTTTGATATTCGAATTCCGTTGATGAGCGTATGATTCTTGAATTTTCTCAACGGTGTAACGGCGTACGACATATAAAATGCTAATGGACAAAAATGTCCTTACAAATCTCCCCCTATGTCTATGCCGGTACATACATAAAAACAAACATCCGAATTATCAATCATAAAAAGTTGCCTATACAAATCTACCCTTCCTTGAACCCAAAACTGAAAGAGTACAAGTGAATAAGACCGCATCGTTTGATCTTCAAATCTTCAGGAATCTCAACGCTTTTCTCATCAGGGTGTGCAGTACAATGATAATCCATGTAGTACCTACACACATGAGAAAAAGCAAAATACCCCAAGTGACATATCGAGTTTGAAATGATGAGATAAACATATATATATCAATTTATGAGCAAACTCAAATTTCAATTCTCCCCCATAATAAGATAACTCATTCTCCCCTTTTTTATGATGTCCCCAAATAGACAAATGAGAGAAATAAATCAAATAAGCAAGTGCGGGGTGTCACTAGGATAAAAACACACCATGAATAAACAGAAGTCAACCAAGTCGATGATAGCGTAAATGAAGTGGTGTGATCAAATTCGATAGGAAAATCAATGCATACAAACATGACATATGTGCACGATGAATATTGGATATTCCTAGCGAATGAACTCAAATGCTTCCTTTGGTGTAAAAGAGTGACAGTATACGATATTGACTCAATCAATTCAACAAATCAAAGCTCAAAATGATTTTCACACCAATAACGTCCAAAATGATTTTATGCTTTTTCAGGACTTTCAAGGAAGTGCAAACCCGTTTTAAAGATTCTCCAACCAAACTCCCTCAGATATAATTTTGAATAGAGGCATTCTAAATTCTCAAACTTTGGAGAATTGATGGTGAAACCTAAGTGGCCCAGATTTGGCATGAATTGCTTTTTATTGCCTATAAATTTTTTTTCGGGCTCTTTTAACCTCTTTGGACCTCGGATATTAAAATTCCTCCATTTTTAGGTCCTTTTTAACGGTGGCTTTTGCGCAAAGGATAGATGATTATCTTTCGCAGCCCCTCCCCGTTATACAAAAACACACAGTCTCACCAAAACGGTGTTTACATGCATTCCAATCTTGTCAAGTTTTATCGCATATTTTACATTGTACAGACAGGATTGAGATGAAAACACGCAAGCCAACATGAGATAGATAAGTGCAATAATCAAATATAGCCGTGCATGTGTGCAATAAAGGATATAGGAGTCAAACATGTAGGAAGATATCACTAATTACATCTCAAAGACTCCAACCAATGGAAAGCACATGGATGAAATGATGTAGCCTCTCAAATCTCTATCAAACAGTCACATGGATATATGGAATGAAGTTGTGACTTGGCTAACTTAAATGCTCATCCATAAAAGGTGCAAAAACAGAAAAATCTTTTTGGCCTTTTTCAAAAATATTATCAAAATAAAATCTTTTTGTATTTTTTTTAAAAAAAAAATGAAAAACTAACTAATGATACATGCTAGCAATAGGTAAAAAAAATGTGATAAACAACCTATGCTAGCAATCAAGACTAGATCTCAACCGGGAGTAACGGTGGAGTTTTCTAAAGATGGTGACATCTTTTGAACCAACTCCACTAGATCATGTGTAGTCTTGATCAAAAACTTCACTTGCTCGCGAATATGTGCAAACTCTCTATCAAAATGAGCAGGCAAAGTATCATGAGTGGGTGCATGTGCATGAATGTGTGAAGTGGCATGATATGGCACAACACCCAACTTAGAACAAAATTCCCTAAGATGTCCTCGCTTCTTGCAGTGGGAGCAAACATAAACTGGTCTAGGAAGTAATTTATCAACAATTTTGGGATGAACATTCCTAGATGGACACCCATGGGACTCACTCACAATGGTGGATATAGGCTCGAGTGAATTCTCTAATGTGATTTGAACTTCCCGTGCTTGTTTGAGGTCATCCTCGAGATGGGATACACGTGTCGTCAGACTAGACACCGTGTTGGTCAAGTCACCTTTTTCACTTTTAAGCTCATTATTCTCTCCCTTCAACTCACCAATCCGAAGACCTAGGATCCTATTAGTCCTTTTTGTTTCCATGGTCTCGATAAACAACTTTCTAAAGGTTTTTTGAATCAAACTATCATCACCATTATCATCCTCACTATCACTTAGAGAAGTGGGCATATCAACTTTCTTGCCCTCTCTCTTAAGTCTAGTGGGACACTCAAATTTCTTGTGCCCTGTCCCATCGCACTCAAAACATCTTATCTTCTCAAGTTTTTTATTTCTCTCATTCTCACCACAACTCTCTCTCTCTTCAAACAATCTTAAATCCTTCTCTAAAGCGATGATCCTAAGGTCTAAAGCATTATTACGCTTCTTGGTTTCAAAAAACTCAGAATATAACTTGGCGTAAGCGTGTGGGAGATCACACTCGCTCTCACTTGCCTCATCCTCCCCTTCACTCTCATCGCTCTTACTGTCGAGGTGTCCTTGTGACGTAGCATCCTCATCGTCGTGAGAAGCATTGGAGGTACTCACATGACTTGCCATGAACGCGGTGAAGATACGCTCATGCGGTGACTCATCTCCCTAGTCCACCGACTCGACCTCACTGTCGTCACTAAGGGTAGTATTCAGGACAGTTTTACCCTTTTCTCTATTCAGACGGGTGGCACACTCAAACGCTCTATGACCCTTACCATCGCATTCAAAACATCGCTCACTGTCTTTCTTAGGAGGGTCTTTGAAATCTCTCATTTTCCTTTTCAAAAATATTTTTCTCAACATTCCTTTTATCATTGAAATTTCCACTTTTCTTGAATTTGAGAATTCTTTTGAAATTTTTTGCAAACAGGGCCAAGTCATCTAAGTCAAAATCACATTCAGACTTGGACTCAGAAAATTTTTCTTTCTTTTTCTGAAAATGAGTCTTTAAAGCAATCCCATTATCCTTAGCCTTAATGGTTTTGGGAAACATGTCAATCTCATAGGTTTGAAGATCTCCTACAAGTTCTTCCAACTTAAGTGATTTCAAATTTCTCAAAGAGTTCAAAACAGTGACTTTAGGAATAAAGCGTTTTGGGAGAGATCTCAAAATCTTTTTAACGATACGCGTGTTATCAATTACCTCACCCAAATTAAAACTCGTGTTAACAATGTCCGACAAGCGTGCAAAAAACTCATCAAAGCATTCGGACTCAGACATGGTGATAGTCTCAAATTGGGTGGCCAAATTTTGTAATTTAGACTCTTTAACAGCGTTCGTACCCTCATGGGTAAGTTGCAAAACATCCCATGCCTCCTTTGACGTGGTGCACGTCATTATGCGTTTGAACTCATCAGGTGTGACAGACCCAGAAATAGCACTTAGACCCTTAGAATTAAAGGATGACCATTTAAATTCTTCATCAGTCCAAGAAATGTCAGGTTTCAAGTTGGTCACATTATCAACAGTCACGGTGGGAGGAGTCCACCCTCGTTCAACCAAAATCCAGAAACGTTCATTAATGGCTTTTAAAGCCGACCTCATACGGGCTTTCCAATAAGCATAATTTGTCCCGTCAAAAATAGGCATTTTATAATATGACTTCTCCATTTGAACACGCACTTTTTCAAAAATCAAATTTTTTTTAAAAATTGATATCTTAGAAAAAATTTTGCGGAAAAAGGAATACGCGATAAATTAGCGTAAACCGCTCTGATACCAATTTGAAAACGTGTGTGCTTGCGTTCAAATGATCAAATTATATTTAAAACACCTTTTAACCCAAATAAACTCTAAACATGCAACTAGGTGTGATTGAAACAATATGAAATCATGCAAGAGTTATTCAAACACACATAATTGAGGAAAAATCCCCCACAGGGGCAAAACCATTTATTTTCACTATAATTTGTAAGAAAACGGCTTACAATCGGATTACAATGAAAATACAAGTTGACTAAGAATTACCCTCAGGTATCGGATTCTGTAGTCGCGGCTGGAATTATTCCTTTCCAGTAGGGCTGCAATGGAGAAGAAGAACGGTCTCCTCCACAAGGGTTGAACTGCAAAACTGCGTTCCTGGGTTACCAAAAGGATTCACAAATGTATGGAATTTGTGTGAATCAAAATACCTAGAGTATTGGTACTCAATAGGTGAAGACTTAGGGCTTTCTCTGCTCTGAAAATCGTGTGTAGAAGTTTTAGAAAAACCAATTCCTGTAGTGGGATTAAATAGGAGAACTTGAGCCCTAAAATTCGGAACATGATCTGAACACGATCTGATTGGAATTATCCTCGTCGGATCGGTCCGGTCTCTTTAGGCGGATCGGTCCGGATGAACCGGATCGGTTCTTTTATCTGAAGGCGGATCGATCCGGTTGGCATCGGATCGGTTCTGCATTTTGTCTTCATCGGTTCGCTATGGATCCGGGGTACACTGGCCTCACCTCAGCAGGCGGATCGGTCCGGTCTCTTTAGACGGATCGGTCCGGAGGAACCGGATCGGTTCTTTTATCTGAGCCAGATCGGTCCGGTCTGTTCCCTGATTCCTTTTCTGCTTTTGATATTCGGATTCCGTTGATGAGCGTATGATTCTTGAATTTTCTCAACGGTGTAACGGCGTACGACATATAAAATGCTAATGGACAAAAATGTCCTTACACTTCTCAAACTAAAAATCTAAAAATAATAAAATAAAATAAAAAGGAAACAAACTAATACACACAGGGCTTGGGTGACAGTTTGGGCTAGGATAGGGTAGGCTAAGATTATGGGATTGGGCAATTAACTCCATAAAATGCACAATTGCCTTGAAATACGCATTTGAACACCGCAACATACATTCGGCCTGCATAATTAACATTTAAGCACATAAGACCCATATTGTCGAGAATTAGCAACAAATGTACGTCTATTCGGGGTAGAAATTGTACAGTTTGGGGTGCTTATCATACACACTCGGCCAACTAATTTTTGACATAGGTCGTTCGATGGGGGTAAAGGTGGCAAATGGATCATATGGAGGCGACGAGTAGGTGGGCATCTGTGGAGGGTGCGTATCGGCGATGAGGGTGAGAGAGATAGGGCATTGGCGTCCTCGTCTACTGCTTTCCCCTTATTCTTACAAGAGTTGTACCCCAACTGACACTTCATGTAGTCGAACATATTTTGGGTCGTCGCCTCTAACCTTTCTAACTTATCGCCATGGGTGTCCACCTTATGATCCAGCCCGGTGTTGCTCGTCTCAATCCCGGTGAGCCTCGACTTTCTAACCCAAGAGCTCACCCCTTGTCCGCTCCATATGATCCTCCCCGAGCACTTGGCTTAGTGCGTCCGTAACCAAAGATGCCTTGTCGGCATTAGACTGGGAGTTGTGCACTTCCTTAAGCTTTGCCTGAAATGACAAAAAAAAATACATGATTAGATAAGTCAATAAAAATATTATAACATAATTAAAAAAAGTAAAAAATTGTAAAATATTTTTATAACTTACAATTGTGTCTACCACACTCGGGGACACCTCCTTATCTTTGCCCTTCTTCATCTGAATTGCCACATAGGCATCGAGGCTATGTAGCCTACACCTAGGTCCCCTCTCTGTCTCTTGAAATAAATTAATGAAAAATATTTAAGTAATTCAAAGTAATGCTAAGTTAGAATAACATAAATCTAAAATGAAAGAAAATTAAAAACTTACTATCATGTACTCCACCTCAGCATAAGGCGTTCGCCTAGAGTAGGGCACGTCTACCTTTTTAGCCCGATTTTCCCTCCCTCATTAATGAGAGGACAACTACCGATTCGAGATCTCATTGTAGACAAATCGCTGCCATCTTGCCAATGAGATTGGATCCTTTGATGGTACTGTGTCCGTAAGCCTCAATATGGACTCCCGGTCCTGGCCAAAGTATCGTGCCCGCATGTTTTTTTTTCATGTTTTGTATTGATCTCTTAATAATTCGAACATGGTGTCGCGGAGATATAAGGGAAGGTCGAATTTTTTCTGTCAAACAAATACAAACCAAAATGAAAGTAAGTGTTCGTTGTATTTAAATTATAAAATATAAAAATAAATACAAAATAAAAATAAAGTGAGTAACTACATGTAATGCCCCCGGATGGCCATCTTGAACTCGACGAGCACATTTCTCCAATACGTGTACCCCGGGCCAACTATCATCTTGAGAAACTCCAGGGCCCTAGCCTGTAAGGACGTCTTGTTCGCGATGAGGGGCCACAGGTTTGCCCAATTTTGGGGGCCTAGTGGTAGACGAGCCTTCCTCGCCTCCGCTACCCTGTCGCCTGATGAAGACATTTCCAAAAAAAATTATTATTAGTAGTACAAACATGTACATGAGAAAATGATCAAATCTAAATGAATAAAGATATTAAATTGTCATCCAATAATAACAAAGCACTAGAAGAATACAAGTTACGACATAATAAGAATACAAATAATTGGAATACTTATTACAAATCTACATATTATTTTAAATTCGGGTCATGTCACAAACATTGAATTAATGCATAAATTGATTAAAATCCAAATTAACATATGCACTAATCAAAAAATAAATTTTTATTCAAATTCACAAAATTTGATCAAGTCCAAATGAATTAAAAACTTTAAACTGTCGTCCGATAATAATAAAGCACTAGAAGACTAAACGCTACTGGTTATTATAAATAATTATTCAAATTGGAATACTTATTACAAATCTAAAACTCATTTCAAATTCGAGTTATCATCCAAAATGGATTCATATTCGGTTGGAGCAGCCAAATCATCCATACTACTAGTTAGACGCTTTGGCGCATGTAAGACGATTGACCACGGCTCAATGTTGATATACTTCGAGTAAAACACTTGCTTGACCTTTGAAAATCACAAACAAATGGCTCATCGCTCACATTCTCATTGCTCTTTAACTTGGAAAAGTTACCCCTGATCGAATTGGTAATAGGATCAACTTTATAAGCATTTATATCCTCAACTCTTACCCAATCATAGTAAAACACAACCTCTTTGAAGCTTATATAGTCCAATTCAAATATATTCTGAATGACACCACAGTAGGTCATTTCAGCTTCAATGAGATTTTTATCTTTCGCGCTCGCTCGAAAATAAGTAAGATACTTGTATGAAATGCCCGAGCTCTGTACATCTCTATTTTACTCGTACACCCTCGCATCGAATACGTAACCGTTCAATCGATACTTTTTGTATTTGTGTGCCATGAATAAGGGTCTAGTGATTAGACGAGCAATCCTTGATGTCACATTGCCCGTCTTTAAGAGTTGAGATTATAGATAAATTAATTAGGTTAGTTTTCAATCTTTCTTGTCATGTGACATTTAATAAGAGACATTCACATTGTAATTACCTCGTGTGACACCCACAACCTAAATTCATTGTCTGATTGTGACATCGTTCTTCCTCTTTTGTTGTTCCCATGCGCATCGTATTTTATTCATTGATCATGATGAATGTATTACAAAATTGATCTGGTATAAGAATTAAAATAATGTAAGAGTTAAAATAATATAAACTTATTTTTTTCATTTTTCGACATCTTTATGTGTTGTAAAAAGATAACGAGATACTTGTCCATGTGGTAAACTCATTAATTTCACTCGCTTGCTTGACCACTTTCATCGACGAACTAATCACTGTTATCCACATTGATTGGGTCAAGCATATATTCCGGAGTATAAATTGATGACTCCATGGTGATGTATTCCTTTGCAATTGATCCTTTAATGTATCGTGTATTCAAGACGTAATCTTTGAAATCTTTCATCAATCTTTCAAACGAATATATCCACCGATATCAAATTGGGCTTCAAAGAAGTGTCTCATCGCACAAGTGTACCAACACGTGAAGACTTAGGTAAAAAATGATGAGGAAAAGTACTTCTCCAACAAGAAAATCTCTTCGGTTACAGCTACTTTTGCGGCCACTGTGTGATCTCGATTGACTACCTTATCCCATAAAAGTGTGAAGCATATGCTAATTTGCATAATGGCCCTCCGCAAATCCTTGTGCTTAGAGAAACAATGCTTAAACAACAGAGGAACCAATTACATGATCACATGTCAATCGTAGGACTTACACTTATATAAATCATGGGTAGCATAATTCACAATCCTTTTCAATTTAGATGAAAAATTATATGGAACCTTTAAAGTAGATATTTTGTCTAAAATCACCTTCCTTTCTTCACTCGTCAAAGCAAACGCATTAGGGAAATTAATGTCCTTCCCCTACTATCTTCTTTCAACAATAGTTGTGGCTTAAGTTTCAACAATTTAAGGCCATTTCATGCATTTTCTCCATCTTTCGAATGACTCCCCCCAAGGCATGTGCCCACAATATGTTCAGTGATGTTCTTCTCGACATACATCACATCTAATACATGGCACACTGAGTTATTCTTCCAATAAGACGAGTCAAATAAAAGTGACCTCCTAGACCATGCCTTTCTTGTCTCAATTTCATTCCCAATTGGAGTCTTCTTACGCTTGACATTCTTCAATTTGAGATTCTTATCGGATATATTAGGGCCACAATTAGAATATTTACTTTCAATTTTTGAACCTGGAAGTTTTCTTGGAGGTAGCCTATGTTCAACCCCACCCGATAAAAAAATGGAACCTTTCTCAAATCTAAAACTATGAGCGGGTGGTAAAAACCTCCTATGACAATGGTATATTTTCTTTCCACTAGTGGTGAGATGCTGAGATTCAGTCTCCTCTCTACAAATAGGGCACCCCAAATAACCATGTACTACATAACTGGATAATGTCCCATAAGCTAAAAAAAATCATGAATTTCCTACATCGATACAGCTTTCAGCGTAAACTCTTCTTTTTTAAAAGAGTCAAATGTTTGCACACCCTTTTAACACAACTCATTTAATTATTCTATCAAAGGATCCAAGTAGATATTTATGTCCTCACTTACTACTTTTAGCCCAGATATCAATAAAAATAGCATAAAAAATTTATGTGTCATACATTATGAAAGAAGGAGGTTGAGTAGTGTTAGGATCACTGTCCATACACTCCGATTGCTGCTTAAATTTACAAATGGATTGAAACCATTTGTTGATATTGCCAAACAAATGTTAAGTTATTCTCGAGAAAAATCGGGATACTCATAACTCATCTTCTTCCAAGTTGTAGAATCAATAGGATGACGCATGAGACTTTTACCTACTTCTGCTCCATCATGCCAAGTCATTGCCTCCACTATCCATGGTACTATGAAAAAACACTTTAATCAAGGCCCAACGGGAAAATATTTCAACACTTTTTGAGGCACTTTTCAGCTTGTGCCTTCCTTGCTAGTAGATTGCGCAAATCTAGGTTCATTGCATACTGGACACCGATCGAGATTTTTATACTCCTTTCATTATAGTATCCAATCATAAACACAAGCATGAATTGATTATACTTCATTCTCAAACCTTTCAAACTGTTCTTCATAATAGGGTAGCTATTTGGAAGCGTATTCTGCTTTGGTAGAAAGCCCTTCACCAAATTCAAAATTCTTGTCACTCTATTGCCAGACAAACCATATTGGGTCTTCAAACTGTGCAAACCAACCATGGCATGTAAAGTTGTTTGATCTTTGTCACAAACAGAGTACAACGGTTGGGTCGCCTTAAATTTTAAACTTTGGTAGTCATCGTCAAGGTTTATCTCGATATCTTCATGAGCACCTGAACCTTGTACATCGTCAGTGACCTTATTTTCCTCCACTTCATGAACTCTATATGCGTCATCAACTAAATTCTCTAACATATTCTAATCTAAATTATCCTTATTCCCTTGTACATCTATCCTACTCGTTGAAGTTTTTTGTGAAGGTTGCTCGGGCACGAAAGGAACATTCAATTTCCCATGAAAAATCCAACATCGATAACTATCTTGCATACCCTATCTTAACAAATGTAGTACAATTGTTTCCCCCTCAAACACCTTACCATTCCTACACTTAGCATACATTTATGGTAACTCTTCATCATTAAGACCTCTTTTTATGTATTTTATAAATTCATTAGCACCTGTGTGAAGCACATCCCCTAGTTTATTTGTCTCACCCATCCACTCTTTGTATAGAGGATATCCCATCACAACTACTGCAAATAATCACCTATTATGGGTAAGAAACGTATATTCATGGATTAGTATAAACAGAAGTGTGAAAATTTAGTTTCTAATGAATAATTTAATACAAGAATGAAAGTCTTTCGGTATTATATTACAAAAACAATATAAATCATATTTCCTTCATCTCCTCTAAAGGGTGAGTGGTCCTATCAAGACCGTATATTTCTGTAATATACTTAGCAGCTCATCCACATTGTTCTAATTTGAGAAAAATTCGGTAGTATATCCCCGTACTTATCTAAGTACATGACATAGATTCGTAAGTGTAAGTGTTATTTCAATTTTTCAATCGAAATAACACTTAACACGACATCATCTAATATGTATTAAGAGACGGAAGAATAAATTCCCTCAAAAGTAACAAGTTTAACCCACTAAGAACATTATTATACAGAAATTATTCCTTCCCAAACTGTCCAAACGGTATAATTTGAGAGATCTCATTACATGGGTAATGACTCTCGAATGTGTCTAAGAGCTAATGAATGCGTGTGCATAACAAATAGAAGGTTGGTATCTATGCGCACTATATGTAATTTAAAGTAGTTATAAGTTACCATGGTAAGTATGTTCCATTTATTCGATAGTAATGTTTATAGTGATGATTTATACATAGTTATGTTTCATTTTGCATTATTAATTGTTTAACAACAAGCTTTTAAAATTTATAGTATGTTTCATTTCTGTCTTATTTATATTCGGTAGAATAATAACCCTAAATGTTAGAAATGCCTAGGACCAACCAACTCAATGCCCATCTAAATGTTCAAATACACCAGCCAATAACAATTCAAATAATAATGTGAAATATTAAAAATGCCCGGGGCCCCCCAAATCAATTGCCATCTAAATGTTCAAATCCTCCAATCAACAATAATTCAAGAATCACAATAATGCAAAATATTCAATAAATGAGAAACATGTTAGTGCAATAAGGTGACATCATTTTTAAATTAGCACAATAAATAGTAAATTAGTACAATAAATGAATAATAATTAGCACAATAAATTATAAAAATTAAATAAGTGCATGTGTTTGAGATCATTTTTAAGGTTTTAAATTAGTTTCATTTGCATAAATCTTTCTAGATTTTTTTAGGAGTTTTCATTTTAGGGTTTTCATTTGAAATCATTTTAGGGTTTTCATTCTAGGGTGTGTATATGGTGTGTGTGGGGTGTGGGGTGTGTGTCTGGGTGGTGTGTGCATGTGTTTCTGTGGTTTGTGTGTGATGTGAAGGAGAGAGAGAGAGAGATATGTATTGAAAACAATGAGAGAGGGAGAGAGATGGTCGTCGCTACCAAAGTAGAGAGAGTTGTGTTAGGGTAAACCAGAGAAATGAGGGACTTCGACTGTTGTAATTAAAAAAATTATCATAATCCTATCAAAGACTTTGACTGTGCCAACTTTCTTAGTTATCACGGTCAAAGTTCGTGATAGGACTGTGATAACAAATGAGTATTTTGTTGTCACTATTTTTTACCGTGATAATGTTGGCCGGGTATAGAGTGACAAAAATTCAATTTTGGTGTAGTGTGATTTATTGATACTCCTCTAACTAATTTCTCCACTTATCCTCGGGTAGAGTTTTTAGAATCTCCATTAGATTGAAAATTTGAGTCGGTGTACCCAACAGGTATTAGACTCTCTTCTCGATAAACTAGGATATAATCTCGTGTCTTTTTTAGGTACTTGAGTGTGTTCTTTCCCAGGGTTAGACTGATATATATTAACCATGTCAATCACGAAGCATATATCAGATCTAGTTCATAGCATAACATACATAATTCTCCTAACTATCGAAGCATAAGGAATGCCTTTCATCTTCTCTCTCTCATCATGTATCTTGGGACACTGATCCTTGGATAGAGATATTCCATTTTGGAAAGGAAAGAACCCTTTTCTTGAAATCTTGCATACTAAACCTAATAAGAATGGAATTGATATAAGTCACTTGTGATAAGAACAACATCATATTCTTATAATCTCGCATACGCTTGATCTCAAGGATGTGACTATCTTCTCCCTAGTCCTTCATATATAATTGGCTAGAGAACCAGACTTTAATCAAAGAAAATACTCTAACATTGTTTCCAATGAGAATAATGCCATCCACATATAGTACTAAAAACACCATTACATTTTTGTTTAACTTCTTGTACACATGAGACTCATCTGAACATTAACCAAAATCAAAAGATTTGATTACGTAATAAAAAGATGTTCTAAGATCTAGATGCTTGTTTAAGTCCATAAATGGAATTTTTAAGCTTACACAATTTATTCTCTTAGCCTTCGGCTATAAAACCGTCTGGCTTCACCATATAGATACACTTATTAATATTCCCATTACATAAGGGACCTTATCATAAGACTCTTCAAAGAATATAAACTATTCAATTTGACATATGAACCTCCCACTACGATGAGGTAGTCCCCGTGCTGGTGCACTAATGTCAACACATTGTGTTATTTCATCTTGTACTAGTGGTGTTGAAGAAATTTATGCGTCCCTCTTAACTCTTTAAGAATAACTTTACTTCTGGGTTTATGATCCATCATATAATCCTCTTCTGATAATCAACCATTGCTGGTAGTAATGACCTTATAATCCTTAAGATCACAGAATAAGTAACCCTTAGTTTCCTTAGGGTATCCTACAAAAAAACACGCTTCTGATCTTGATTCCAACTTACTGGGATGTCTCTTCAACATATATGCTTGACTACCCTAGATTCGATTATGTTTCATACCAGGTTTGCACCCAATCCACAATTCTTTAGATGTAATAGATACTGCCTTTAACGGTACCAAGTTCACTAAATAAGTGGATGTTTCACAAGCATGTCCTCAAAAGGAATCTGGAGATCTTTATAACTCATCGTGGACCTAATCATATCCCAAAGAGTCATATTACTCCTTTCTTTTACACCATTTTGCTGAGTCATACTAGGTGTAGACAATTGCGATGTGATCCCTTGATTTTATAATACTACCTAAGCTGCCCTAAGAGGTACTCACCACCATGATCAAATCGTAGTGTCATGATACTTTTACCATGATGCTTCTCCACTTCTTCCCTATAAACTTTGAATTTCTCAAAGGCTTAGAACTTACAGTACACTAGGTAAATGTGTGTGAACCTTGAGTATTTATCTATGCAAGTCATAAAATACTCAAAGCCCCCTATTTCTCAGGTTGTCGTCATCCCACATAGATCAGAATGAATCAATTCCAACAGTTCTTTTGCTCTATAGCCTTTGGTCGAGAAATGACACTTCGTCATTTTATCCTTTCAAATAATATTCACAAACTGGAAGTGCCTCCACTTCGAGTGAACTTAATTTCCCACTTTATACCATCTACAAATTGTTTTTACATTAATATGACCTAGGAATAATTGACAAATATATCATTTGGTTCACGATGAAGGTTCCTTTCTCTTTAAAACTTATCCAATTGAATCAAAATATTAATTTGTTGCATGGGAGAGATATGATTCACAATGTAAAGATTATCAACAAATGTACCCGAACAAATAAAAGATTTATTTTTCTTAATAACCACGAGTTTATTAAAAGAAACTGAATATGCATAAAAGGTTAAGCAAGAAACTGAAACCAAATTCCTTCTGATGAAATGTATATAAAGACAATGTTTTAAAAGTAAACTCATATCACTACTAAATCTTAAATGAACGTCTCCCATAGAAACTACCGCTACTCTCGTAACATATCCCATAGTCAGATAAATCTCTCTAACACTAAGTCGCCTAATTTCCTAGAAAACCATGAAATGTGATTTGATGACAAGTGAATGGAATTTGCATGCCTTGTTCTGTTTGTTCAGGAAAATCAAATAATTGATCTTCCAAGGCCATGACTGCTTACATTAGAAACATTTGCACTTGGGATTTTTCACACATCCCTAAGGTCCAAGAGCTGTCTGAGAGACCATAACTTGTTTCTGATCCTTCTTTTGCTTCTTCTTGTCCATAGGCTTAGAAGAAAAACCTTTCTCAGTAACAAACTCACTTCATGACTTCTTGATGAGACCCTCCTCTACATGTAGTTCTTTAAGTAATTCTGACAAAGAGTAAGAAAGTTTGTTTATGTTGTAATTTAGTCAAAACTGCTTAAAGGACTCAGATAGTGATTGGAGAATGATATCAACTTGGGATTCCCCACTGATTTTCGCTCCAAGTATTTCAATTTCATTTAGAAAATAATCATCCTTAAAATATTTTCTCTCATTAAGGTTCGCTAAGCCATGTTTGTGTTCATGATTTCTTTTATAGCAACCTGCCTTACAACAAGATTTTGATCTCGAAATATATCTTTGGGGTTTAGCATCATGTCATATACATGGGTCATCGACTGATGCCGATGTTGCAAAGGATTATGAAGACCGTGATATCTCATCAGCCTTGATCCATTTTTTATGAGCTCGGGTTTCCTTTTCGATCTCCCCCTCACCAGGATGCTCATGAAAAATCTCATAGAGCACAAACTTTCACTCTTTAGTAGTCAACACTATATCCAAATTCCTTTTTTAATCAATATAATTAGGTCTAGATAGTTTTTTTCTTTGAGAATGAGAACAAGTGGATTGAAAGACCTTCCCATCTTAATACTGAGAATCAAATAATAAAATGAATTATTATAGGGCATACAACCTTTTGAATTCTAAATTAAAATTAAGGTTCCCTATACCAATTTTAAAAGAATTCGCCAACATCCCAATTACCATTTGAATAGTATTCCTTTTTGGATAACCTACTTTTCAAAAAAAAAAAAAGGCAGACTAATTCCTTTTAATTTTATCTAGACAGAAACTATGTTAAATAAAATAAAATGACTGATACTTTGGTTCCAGAAAATAATTACTTTGGTTCCACCAACTAATTTTGGATTATCCCATATCATATAGACTCCTCCTTTAGGGAAGGGGCGCCTATGTGAATAATGAATCCAAAATTACCTTAAGAAAACTTATACCGACTGCTACAATAATTAGCATTCCTCGTTGAAGGACCTAATTATTACTGAAAGTCTACAAATCATTGATGGAGACAATGAGATTGCTCTTAGCAAATTCCCTCTCCGATTTAGTAATTTAAAAAACTTTGTGAGGTTTATTAAAAAAAATTGTCCAATTTTTTAATTAATTTAAAAAGCACATTTGATACATTTTAAAAAATACTGGGATACCCCTATTTTAATATATCAAGAAAATGTGTAATAAATAAATATTTTAAATACCCTTCATCATTATTTAAAAAATCGATACTGAATTTTTAATTTCCAACTGCACATATTAATGTCCACAATTCAAAATAATCATAAATTACTCACACTAGCAACTACATGATCTAAGTCCGGTTAATTTTCCAAACTGTTCATAATTCTAAGGGAGCCGTTAAGACGTATTAGCAATCCAACAATTTAAATTTAAATAATAAAAACATAAATAAATATAAATAAGAAAATAAAGATAAATAAGGATTCTCGGCTATTATGGTCAACATGAAACTTTGTTGTAGATAGGAGTCCTAAATAGTCCTTGAACCCAAACACTTTATGTTGCCACTATGCTGGGACAACACGGGGTTCCACCTGGTTTCGCAATCCTCCATTGAAAATCATGATCAATGTAGCACAAGTTTGAATAGGTCCTATGCCTACATGAAGGATTTCAAATTCTAAATTAATACTACATCCTAAATATAGCAAAACAACATAATTCCTATGTCTCCTAATAGGAGTTCACATGCTACATCACTATTATATTTATCCAGCGTAATAAAAAAATTAACCATGAATAGACCATCGTGGGACCGTATCACATAAAACATAAATACATGACCATAATCACGGGATTTGATCGCTACAAATTAGAAGTTAGCAAAAATTTAAATTCTACCCAACATCCATGCGATTGTTTTAATTAGACAACATGGATGAGTTTAACCTACATGCGGTTTCAGCAAGGCTCTAATACCAATTTCTCGAGCGATTGTCCCAGGGTCTGTTGATTATGAGTATAAATTGAACTATACAAAAAACTATGCATACGTGAAACCCTACAAGGCGAAATTAGGGTTTACCTTTGGGATCGCTTTGGTTTAATCTCATCTCAGTGTGAACAGTATGTGATTATGATTGAAGTAGAAAGAGGGTCGATGCACCTCACGATCTTCTACTGTATTCCTGATATTAACAGTCACGAGCAGAGTGTGGGCTCATCCTTTATGACCACATTATCTTCTATCTTTTTCTCTCCATTTCCTCTCCTTCTTACAAATCCGAATTAGGTTTTTTTAGTCTCAAAAGTGATGGCTTGCTTGAGGAAAAAGGAGACTTAGGTAAATATATATAGGGTACGGTAGGGACCCTACAGAGTGAAATTACTAATTTTCTACTAATATTAATTACACTTAGGCCCCCTGAACTATACCCCTCCGAACACTTTGCCATCAGTTTTTTTTATTTTTTCAATCCACCCCCTAACTTTGAAAATGACTATAATTAACCCCATACCGTTTAAATACGTTAGATTTTGGGATGAAATGACACATGACAACCCTTTTGACTTTTTCAAAAGGGCATTTTAGGTATTTTGCCCCATTTTTAAAAACCCCTAAACTTATTCTCTCTCTCTCTTCACTCTCTTCTTCTTCCTCTCTCCCCCTCTCTCTTAACTCTCTTTTTCTTCCTCTCTCCCTCTTTTTCTCTCTCACGAACACACATGGATACACACACTCGTGCACAGATCTGGGGCGGGGTAGGGGTTAATTACTTGTGGGAGGAGAGCGAGGTGGTGGGCTGGTGGGGGGTGGCAGGGGGCTGATTGGGGGGTGGGGCTAGTTGGGGGTGGGGGTTTCATAAGCATACATGTTTTTTCCTTATATGTATGTGTGTGTGTGTGTGTGTGTGTGTGTGTGTGTGTGTGTGTGTCTATATATATATATATATATATCTGTGTGTGTGTGTGTGTGTGTGTGCGAGTGTGTGTGTGTGTTTTACTTCTAAAACATATATATTTTTCCTGAAATTCTTATTTTTGGAAATCATATCGTATGGAAATAATTTATTATTTGTAGGAAATGATTTTTTACTTCTTATTTATATGCTCAAAATAATTTCTATTGCTGAAAATAATTTATATCGCTGAAAATATTTTTTTATTACTGAAAATAGTTTTTATTTATGGGAAATAATTTTTTATTTAAATTTATATGCAGGAAATAATTTCTATTTTTGAAAATATTTATGTACTGGAAATATTTAAAAAATTATAGTTGGAAATAATTTTTATTTATGGAAATTATTTTTTATTTCTTAAACTATTTTATTATTTCTGGAAGTCATATTTTATTTACTGGAAGTAATTTATTATTACTGGAATCATTTTTAAAAAATTCCTTTTTTTTATATTTTATGGTAATTTTTAGAATTTTATTGTTTACTAATTTCAATATTTCTAAAAGTTTTTTTGTAATTTAATGCATTTTTCAGTAATTATTTTAAATATATTTTTTGAATTATTTTTTCAGAATTTCGCAAATTTTAAATAATTTTCAGAATGTTTTGGTATTTTTTCAGAATTTTTTAGTATATATTTGTTTTTCCGAAACGTATTTTCCAATATTTATTAGTATTTTAAATATTTTTTTCTAAATTAATATTTTTTTTAGAATTTTTTATGCTAGAAATCATATTTTATATGCCGAGAAGAATTTATATCGATGAAAATCATTTTTTATTGGTGGAAATAATTTATTTTTGTGGGAAATAATTTTTTCATTAATTAGTTTTTCAAATTTTATATATTTTAAATATGTTTTGGTATTTTTCAGAATTTTTACATATATATTCGTTTTTTTCAGAATTTTTTCCAATATTTTTTTGTAATTTTAAATTTTTTGTTTTGGTATTTTCCTACTTTTAATTTTTTTTATTATTTAAAGTTTTTTTCAAAAATAATTATGTTTAGATAAAAATGCCCTCACTTAAAGTCATGTGTCAAGCACATGACTAACAATTTTTTGCCAAAAGTTATCAAATTTAGACGGTAGAGGGTAATTATAGTCGTTTTCTAAGTTAGGTGGGTGAATTAAAAAATTCGAAAGAAGTGGTAGCAAAGTGTTGGGAGGGGTATAGTTCAGGAGGCCTAAGTGTGATTAACCCTTTCTACTAGAATCAATTGATTAAATAATTACCTAGATTAAAGTTAAAACTTCGTTAAATTTACCCAAATATGCAAATACTAGAACAAAGTAAATAAAAGTCTAGGCACGAGGTGTCGATTCTTTCCAATTTTAATCTTGTTAACCTAATTACTACGTGAGCATGCAAGATTCAAGTTGTAAAGATAAACAAAAAAAGGAACCCCCGATGTACGAGAAAAATCCAAATGGTAAAAACTTGGACGGTCAGGCCTAGACAAATTCACTACAGATATGGTTTTACAAGAAGACTTAAAACTTACAAAACTTGACTCGATAAGCCTACGCAGGTGCAATCTTCAAAACTTTTGTTCGTAGGTCCATGCAATTTAACACGGCTTCACAACAACTCCTTCCCTCGGTATCCACCGATTTCCTTTACCGTCTCAAACAGTGCAAAACTCACCAGACAAACAAGAACATTTGATGACGATGTTTTTGAGGGTTTGGTTTAGTTTATGAAAACTTGATCACAAAGTATCAAAGAAATTTAAAGAGGATTTTTTAAATTGTTTAGGCTTAATGATTCATGAGAAAGGCTTCATAAAAACTGCTCGCACACCCTCATTATATAGGAGAATAAATCTGAGATAATGGGGTAGTAGGAGATTGGGAAAAACTGTTAAAAAAATGAATTTTTTTAGAAAACGTGCCAGTCGTTCGAATGAGATTAATACCTCCTTCAAAAGAAGAACCCTATCTCGTTAGAACAAAAAATTAATGAAATATCAAAAGAGATTAAAAATGGTTATATGCACCTCGGTTGAAGTTTGTTTGACCGAGGATACCAATCTCTTTGGAATAATTTTCAAATGAATTATCAAACGAGATTCCAGAGAGGCCAAATGTCTTGAAAATTTTCCTAGTTAGAAATCTCGTTCGGACAAGTCTCGTTTCATCTCTCGTTCGAATGAGGTAAGGTACCTCATTCGAAAGATACATCAAATGTCATTAGAATGACCTGGAAAAATAGAAAAAATTCAAAACATTTTTTTTAAAACTATTTTGAAAACATTTAAAGTGTAAAAAATGATTTCCTCCAAATATCAACGGGTTATTGATCGAGTTGGAAATCGAGCGTTCGTGTAAATACGCTAGTCGTTATTATCGGCTTCTGACCACAATGCAAAAAAAAAAACTAAACTTTAACTACACTCTTGCGGAGTATAGTGACGAGTCTGGGTATCGAATCCACAGGGAATGTTTGATAGGTTTTAATTGATTTATTACTTCAAAAAATAAAGTGTAAACGATGATGATTGGGTGAGAAAGGATAAAGGGAAAAATAAAGAAGTTAACTAAAACTAATTGGAAAATTAAGGTAGAGACACAATCCCCCAACCCTAGAGTATTGATGGTATAAAACTAATCCTAAATTTAAGTGATTAATTAGACCCAGAATTTAGTACTCCCAAGAATTACGTATATGAGGTTCAAGCCCGCACCATACTTAATCAGAGGACGAGTAAATCGGTATTGCGATAGTGACAATCGAATTGAATTCTGAAGCATCCCGGCTACCCTGAAGCAAACGAGATCCAAAGATCTACAATTGTCGTGTTTCTACGCAATACGGTCGTAATAAATCATTAAATTTAGAGGACTACTTTTATACACATGCAACTACCACATCAGGTTGGGTTCATGCATCCCAGCCTTTAAAAACCTAGTCTAACATGGTGAATAATAATAAAAGTGCTGGAAATAAAAGTTACCACGATTGAAGAACAAGAACATGCAAGAAGAAATCAAAGATTGAAAAAAAACTGGAAAAGCTCTTGAATTAATGGTGCAAAGTATGTATATTCTTTTTCTAGATGTTCCTACTTGTTATGGAGCTTTTACATCAATCAAATCTTAATAAAAAGAGTCCTAATGACTAAATATATACGCTAGAGGTCGTTTAGAAGAGTCCCTAAAACCTAAAACTCTTTTGGCTAAAAGATAAGCACAAAATAAATCATGTATCTGTCAATTTGTCACACTTAGAAAGCGTGACTAATTTTATAAGGGATCTGGAGTGTGACAAATGGGCGGACCGGTTGTTTTTCCTCAGCTTCGGTTCGGTTTGGATCTGACACTTTTTTCCTGGATTTCTTCTCAACTTCAAATGGGCATAACTTCTTCATCGTAGTTCGGATTGAGGTGTCGTTTTTCCAGTGTTCTTGTAATTGAAAGATCTTCAACTTTCCAGTTGGCCCCACCTCTAGAATAAGGCTGAAAAATTACGAAAATACCCTTCAACTCCCCGATTCTTAGTTTCTTTCACTATTTTGAGTTCTCTTTTCCATCTTTCTTTCATGAAATACCTGTAAAACACATAGGAGATACACAAAATATGAAATACTTGCCAAAAAGGGTTAGTATCATAAATTTGAGACAAATCCAAGCTATTTACACAACACCGAAATTAAGGGGATAAATGTGAAGAATTTATGCCTAATCAAACCCCCCTAACTTAGAACTTTGCGTGTCTCGAGCAATGTAAAAGAATGAGAGTATGAGTTAAGGACCCTTAAAAAACTTTATTGGGATAGAATACCTTTTTCGTGGGCAAGCGATTGCATCTAGCATATGCAATAAGCCTTTAAATCCCTAGGTTACCCTAGTAGGACGAGTGGTGTCTCGTGAGGGTTTGTAGTGAATATACCCACAAAATTCGTTAATGACTCAAAGAAAAATCAAAATACTTAAAAATTGTACAATTTAAACTCCCAAAAAAATGGTCACCTTAAAATCATATTAAAAAGTCTCAAGTCATGGTTAGTGTGTGCGAAGCCAAAAATCGAACCGCTAACTTCCACCGATTGATCATTACGTTACTTTTCGAAAATTCGCTTTGATTTCAAAATCTCACTGAATGCACTCACAAACGAATCACTCGGAATTGTGGTTATTCTCTTGGTATGCGTGATTAAAAGAGTAAATATAATGGACGCAAAGTCACGCACACAAATTGAAAGACGGAATTTTTTGGGTGAAAAGATCTCTTCATCGGAATACGGTCATAGGAAAATGGGAACCATCATCTCTTTTTCACGCCATGTAATCTCTTTTATTATCTTTTGTGCCTTATCTCTCCACGCGGTAAGTAATTTCGCAATTCGGAATCGGTTAGGACTTTTTCGGGTTTAAGGTGTAATTGGGTAACATGGAAATGGTTGGAAAATTCAGAATTGGAAATATTTTCTTATGATGTCCCTTAGTGATTTTTCGGGCTTTTTCTCATGTTCTATTCCTTTTCTCTATTTTTTCTTTTTTTCACTTCTTTTCTTTTCTTGCTATTTTTGTTGAGCATTTCTATTCTTTTTCTTGGCCCTTCTTATGCACTTTCCGGACTTTAATGAATATTCCATTTTCGCAATTCCGGGCTACTTGGGTTTTTCGGGTTACCAAACGAAAAGGATAAATTTTATTCGGCTCAATTGGGTTATCAAAGGGATAATTTTTCACATCTTTTTATGGCCAATATTTTTGAGTAATAAACGATGACCTACTTCATTGTCCAAATGCGAGTTGCTTTACCATATGCGTCTTGAGATTAATTTAGTTTAGAGATATTTTAGTGAACATTATTCAAGATAATATCTCACACATTTTCCATAACCGATCAAACCAATAAAATAGAGATCATCAACGACTTATTAAAACGTTGAAAAGAACATTGAGTTAATCATAAACTTGGATTGATTTAAAAACTCAAAAAAATCGATAGGCTCGACATCTCACCGGGTTGATTAATCGCCACACTTATTCGTTAAGTCGTCAATTTTCTTTCGATTTCCATCTTTGGTCAAATTTGGCTTTGTGCATTGGATTTTTACAACTTGAGACAGAAAAAATGTGACATTTTTGAAGTTTTTAAATTCCAATTTTTATTTATTTTGAAGAAAAATATTTTTGACTTTTTCAAACTTTTTTAATTTTTTTCAAAATTTTCAAAATTTTCCAAAAAAAATACACTTGGAAAGAACATGTGATCGAATCAATGAATCTAAACAATAAACAGGAAGAATATCCCACACCCCCTAACGTAAATGTTGTGTTGTCCTCAATGCGAATTAAGAACACAACATAAACAGAGAAAAATAAAGATATTACCCAAAATGGAGCGATCCCCGAAAAGTACGAGTCCATTGAATCTACAAAACATGTTAGAACCAAGCATAGCAAAAAGAATAACAAAAACTCTAAACTAAAAAACAACAAGCCAACTATTGTACAGCCTACGATTTTCAAATTCCAATAAGTTATACACTAGAAGTCAAAAAATTTGAGGGTCCACCCAAAATACAATATGACTTTGAGGGATTAATGGTGTACCCTCACTAGGATGCATGCCTCCTGAAATATAAGGATTTCATTTGAACAATGGAAGGCATGTGTGAGATGGAAAAAATAAACCATCACCAATTAAAAATTTAACGGGATGATGAGTGGTTTGGATGCTAGGAGGGACAAATACAATTGAGATCCAAGAAAAATATAATCACCTCCCAAATATTTTTGAAGTAGTATGGGGAGAGGGGAACACAAAAAGGAAGAGTCCATATTAGAAAACAATTCTAGCAAAGTGTCTTTGTCGGTAAAAGGTGTAAACGTTTTAGAATTCTCAACCGACTCATAGGAATCTAGCGATACTTCTTATGGTCCAATAACGGTGAGCGGGAATGGTGATGAGATAAACTCAATCTCAAGCGATTCATCATCACTTGGAGATGGAATTTCAAGGGGAAAAAACTCACTTTCAATGAGATGTTCTTAAAAAATTTGAGGTGACACACAAGTCTCAACCTCCTCTTTGTTTTTCCAATCATAACGCATCTCATCGCAAAGTGCGAGAATTTCCTTAATAAAACCAATATTGATATTCATCGTGCTTTGGGTGGAAAGAAAATTGAGTATTTGTTTGATTATAAAAAACATTCTTTCTTCCACTGTAGGATTCCTTGGCTCTATAACCTCGGGAGAAAAGTCGTCATTGGGTTCGAATAATGCATCCAAATCTTGCTCCCAAAAATGATTTTTCCCCGATATTTGTTTCCAAGCCCTTCATACTCAATACATATATAGGCCTCACCAATGGTAATAGGTCGAGGACAAGGTTTTTGAAAATAAAAAGCCCGAAAATGATTTTCTTCCCGATATATATTCTCAATCCTTTCATTCTCAAGAATTCGAAGGCCCTCACCAATGGTAATAGCTCGAGGCACGGATTCTTGAAAATAAAAAGTTTGAGAACTATTCCCATATAAACCATTATAATTACCGATCTCACTATGAAAAGACATGATTACCAAATGATTTGTAAATGGACAATCCACATAAGGAGGTGTGCGGTTGAGGATTCAACGTTTCTTGACGCTCAATAGTGCAATCCTGCAAAAAGGTTAAAATAAAAAAAAAGAAGAAAAATATCTTATGAAATAGTAAATAGTTTATAATCTATAAAAAAACACTCCTCGACAACAGTGCCATTTTGATCAAGTTGGAAACCGAGCATTCGTGTAAATAAGATAGTCGTTGTTATCGGCTTCCGACCACAATACAAAAAAAACTAAACTTTAACTACACTCTTGCGGAGTATAGTGACGAGTCTGGGTATCGAATCCATAGGGAATGTTTGATAGATTTTAATAGATTTATTACTTCAAAAATTAAAGTGTAAAAGATGATGATTGGATGAGAAAGGATAAAGGAAAAAATAAAGAAGTTAACTAAAACTAATTGGAAAATTAAGGTAGAAACACAATCCCCCAACCCTAGAGTATTGATGGTATAAAACTAATCGTAAATTTAAGTGATTAATTAGACCTAGAATTTTGTACTCCCAAGCATTACGTATATGAGGTTCAAGCCCGCACCATACTTAATCAGAGGACGAGTAAATCGGTATTGCAATAGTGACACTCGAATCGCATTCTGAAGCATCCCGGTTACCCTGAAGCAAACGAGATCCAAAGATCTAGAATTGTCGCATTTCAACACAATACGGTCGTAATAAATCATTAAATTTAGAGGACTAATTTTATACACATGAAACTACCACATCAGGTTGAGTTCATGCATCCCAACCTTTAAAAACCTAGCCTAATATGGTGAATAATAATAAAAGTGCTGGAAATAAAAGTTACCACGATTGAAGAACAAGAACATGCAAGAAGAAATCAAAGATTTGAAGAAAGACTAGAAAAGCTCTTGAATTAATGGTGCAAAGTATGTAAATTCTTCTCCTAGATGTTCCTACTTGTTATGGAGCTTTTATATCAATTAAATCTTAATAAAGAGTCATAATGACTAAATTTATATGCTAGAGGTCGTTTAGAAGAGTCCCCAAAACATAAAACTCTTTTGGCTAAAAGATAAGCACAAAATAAAAATCCCGTATCTGCCAATTTATCACACTTAAAAAGCGTGACTAATTTTGTAAGGGATCTGGAGCGTGACAAATGAGCGGATCGGTTCTTTTTCCTCAGCTTCGGTTCGGTTTGGGTCTGACAACTTTTTTCTTAGATTTCTTCTCAACTTCAAATGGGCATAACTTCTTCACCGTAGCGCGGATTGAGGTGCCGTTTTTTCCAATATTCTTGTAATTGAAAGATCTTCAACTTTCCAGTTGGACCCACCTCCAGACTAAGGCTGAAAAATTATGAAAATGCCCCGATTCTTGGTTTCTTTCACTATTTTGAGTTCTCTTTTCCATCTTTCTTGCATAAAATACCTGTAAACCACATAAGATATACACAAAATACGAAATACTTGCCAAAAAGGGTTAGTATCATAAATATGAGACAAATTCAAGCTATTTACACCGCACGGGATCATGAAAATACCTAAATTAAGGTGATAAATGTGAAGAATTTATGCCTAATCAGTCATATACCTTTGGCAATGAGCAAGGTGCATGACGAACGATTTGAATGTGACTTGCAAATTAAATCGCTAACGTATCTTCAATATTAGGCTTGAGTACACGACATGCTAAAAAACTTTATGTTTTGACCAACAGAATAAGCCAATACTACAATTTGACTCTATGTGAAAATTTGTCCTTGCAAATATCCCCCTTTGGCTATTTGACGCGACATTAAAAGTGTCTCTAGTGCGTACTAATATTGACTCAAGTGTAAGATGGTCGCTCAAGTAATAAACTGGTAAACCAGGGATCGAACATAGGGACTAAGACGAAGAATCGTGACGACGAATAGGAAAGACGACTAACCTAAAGGATTGACTTACGAAAATAAGAAGAAAAGGTGATTGTGATGAGGTTATGAATTTCTACTGAATAAACAAGAAAAAAACTTAACTAAATTAACTACACATGCAAGACTTAACAAAACACGGATTAATTAATACGAATGAGACATAAAGTCGAAATACAATCCCCAACCCCTAATGAGTTCACCGGTTGCGAAACTAGTTTAGAATTAAATATTTAATTTAAAGCAATGATGTTATTTAACTCAAGCATTACATATATGAGGGAACGAACCCGCATCATACATAATCAAGAATGTAAACAAAGTATGCGGTGAATTAGTTAACACGCACATCTCATTCTTAAATACCCCGGTTACCTAGGGCAAACGAGGTTAAAAGTCGTACGATGTTTGTAGTAACGAATCGACACATCCCAATTAATTATTTAATTCAAGAACCTATTTTTATATCCATTCGAACCACTTAGGGTTGGGTTCATGCATCCCTACCTTTATAAATCTATCAAGACATGAAGGGATTAATAGAAAGCATATTATCTACGTTGCATGTAATCAAAACCATGGAGAAATTATACCTAAACGTACACGAAGATCTTGGAATGCTAGAAAATAACCAAATCATGCAAAGCATATAGAATTTTAGAATAAGGAAGAAGATTAACAACTTTATGGAAGAACACCTTGATAAATAATCCACTAAAGTATGATCTTTGTGACTAAATTCAAAACTAAGTTTATTTGATCTTCTCCTCCAATATTTTCTATGAAAACTCATCATAAACTAGTCTAATCTCAAATAATAACATTACATTTACGTATTTGTGAGAGTCCAACCCCCATGAAACTCTTTGGACCAGTCAGAAAGAAGACAAATGTTCATGCATCAGACCCCTCGAACTGGTTCTGGGGTACATGCAAACCGGTTCAACCCCAAACTGGTTCGGTTTGTGGTTCGTGGTTTTTCTCTGTGATGACTTCTCTTTTCTTCTTCTTAACTTAGATTTTTTTTCTTAATTTTCTTCTCAATCTTCAAAATCACATAAATTTTCACCCGTTTTTTCTAATATTCTTGTAACATCGTCTTCTTCGACATTCCAGTTGCCCCCACCTTCGGACTGAAGCCGCAAAATTACCAAAATGCCCTTCAACACTCCGTTCTTTAGATTTTCTTCTTTGTTTCGAGTTCTCTTTCGCACTAACTTACATGAATAATGCACATGAGAGATACACAAAACATGACGTACTTGCCTAGGAGAGTTAGTATCATGATACTGAGATAAAATCAAGTCAATTACAATGTACGGGACCATAAAAATATTTAAATTAAGGGGATAAATATGATATATTTATGTCTAACCAAACCCCCCTAACTTAGAACGTTGCGCATCCCGAGCAATGTAAAAGAACAAGAGTATGGGCTAAGGGGATAGAATACCTTTTTCGCGAGCGAGCGATTGCATTTAACGTGTGTAACAAGCCGTTAAACCCCTAGGTTACCCTAGTGAACGAGTTTTGTCTCATGAGAGTTTGCAGGGAATATACCCACAAAATTCCTTTTCAACTCAAAGAAAGTTCAAAATACTTAAAAACTGTACAATTTAAACTCCCCCAAAATAGTCATCGTAAATTTATATTCAAGATAATTAAATCATAGTGTGTGTGTGTGCAAAGTCAAAAATCGAACCGTTAATTTCCACTGATTGATCATTACGTTACTTTTCAAAAATTCGCTTTGATTCAATTTCTCACGGGATACTCTCGCAAACGAATATCTCGGAATGTGGTTAGTTCGCTCGATGTGCATTATTTATAAGAGTAAATATAATGGAACACGAATTCATGCACACAACTTGAAAAACAAAATTTTTATGGTAAAAAGATCTCATCATCGGATTACAGTCATTGGAAAACGGGAAACATCGCCTCTCAGTCACACCAATTAATCTCTCTTATTATCTTTTCGTGTCTTAGCTCTTCACGCGGTAATTAATTTTGAATTTGGACTCAGTTATGACTTTTTCGGGTTTAGGGTGTATTTGGGTAAAAAGTGGAAATGGTTGGGAAATTCGGAATTGGAATTTTTTTTATAATGTCAGCTAGTGCTTTTTTGGGCTTTTGCCCATTTTTCTCTTCTTTTTTCTACATCTTCTTTCTATTTTTCTATTTTTTTCTTTTCTTGATATTTTTGTTGAGCGTTTTTCTTTTATTATTTTTTCTTGCCCCTTTTTATGCACTTTTCGAACTTAATTGATGATTTTTTTAATTTTCATAATTCCGGACCAATTGGTTTATTTGGGTTACAAATGAGAAGGGAAAATTTTATTTGGCTCAAATTGGCTAGCAAAGGGATAATTTTTCACAACATTTTATGGCTAATATTTCTAGGTAAACAAACGATGGCCTAAATTCATTATCCGAATTACCAATTATTTTACCATATGCATCTTGAGATTAAATTTAATTTAGAGATATTTTAGCGTGTACTTAAGACAACATCTCACACGTTTCCCATAATCGACTAAAATAAAGGAATTGAGATCCTCCACGACTTATTTGGACACTGAAATGAACTTTGAGTTAACCACTAACTCGGATTGATTTAAAAACTCACAAAAATTGATAGGTTCGAAATCTCACTAGGTTTATTAATCTCCACATTTATTCATAAAGTCGTCAATTTTCTTTCAATTGTCATCGTTGCTCAATTTTGACTTTGTGCATTTGAAAATTTATAATTTGAGACTTCAAACAAAATTTTAGTGATATTTTCAAAAAAATTAAATTCCATTTTTTTATTTATTTTGAAGAAAAATATTTTTGGCTGTTTCAAAATTTTCAATTTTTTGGATTTTTTTTTAAAATTTTCTAATTGTTTTTTGAATTTTTTTGGGCATTTTGGGACTTTGTGAAGTTTTAGAAATAGGCACTTGCCACCCCCTAACTTATACCTTTTCATTGTCCTCAATCAAAAAGGACTAAAAGTTAAATAAGGCAAACCGATAAGTGTGACGAATAAAATAGCAAATTCCGAAAATGCAGATTTTTCATTATATTCCCAACCAACATGCATACACAAAAAGAAAAAAAACAGCTACATGAGGTTTCACACAAAATTCATCACGTGAAAGCATGGAGGAATAATCCAAACACAACTTCATTCAACCACGGGCTTCCTACTCGGGTGGTGGTCCGGAGGTTTCAGTGGCCTCCGAGCCATAAGGATCGTAGAAGTACGTTGGAAGCGATACGATATCCCCAACTTGTAGCCGATACATCTCAGCGTGGAGGCACGCCATCATGCTTGTGTCGTGATGGTAGGCTTGACGATTTTCTCAACGGTCCTCATGGTATTCACTCATAAAATTGTCGAAACATGACTCGAGGTCAGCTATGCGACCCGCGAGGCCCTCCTCTTCTGGATCATAGTCGGGATCGTCACCCTCCTCATACTCCTGTTCATTGGGAACATTCCCCATACGGACGTCGATATCCATATCCTCTTCCTCCTTTTCCATAATAATAGGACGCGTGGGATGGGCAACCCATATTTGGCGCTCACTGTGAGTGGTGGAAGACGTCCCAATCGGGCGAGGAAGTTTGACTCTCAATTTCGAGTCTTACACCCCTGTGTCGACCGTAATTTTAGTGATTAAGCGGGCAACGGGAAGTGCCACCTTTCCGCAATTATCATATGACTCGTGGAGGATATCCGCATAAATTTTGTTGGCCATATTGAGTGTGCTATGTTTATCAAGGAAATAGTAGAGGAAGTTCCCATGACTTTGCTGAACCACCGAATCGTTAGTGATTTGATGGATGTCCCCGCATGTGATGAGGTGAATGTAGTGCACTGTCTTTGAAAGTTTGCCATCGAAAAGGATTCTTGGCACCATTTCTCCCCTGGTGCCATACGCGCAAAGCATTTGACTTTGGTGCGCGGGGCACCACTGTTTGGGTACGCAAAAGGAACGGGGAGAGTGACCCCATTTTCGCTCATCTTGCGCTCGATGATGGCTGCTGAAAATGAAATTTAGATGCCATCAACATAGGCTTCGTGGAGCGTTGGTATTTTAGGACGAGAGTGGTATAAAAATAGTGGATTTTTTCTTCAAAGACACATTCACTCGTCGGAGAAAGGAAAGAGCACCGCCCTCGAAGGTTGAAAAGGGCGATGACCTCCTCGGGTAGCTCCTCCCATATGACCTTCCGCTCGATATGAATGGTGCAGGCCGATGTAAAGTAGCGTACATATCAATGAAGCTCTTGTGTTGATCGGAATCGATGATTGCCCCCTCCTCGACGATGGTCAGAGAATCATATTTTCATGTTCGTAAGTTGACTTGGCAGAGGCGACGTAGTTTGAAAATAATATAGGTTGGAGGAGAGGTGAAGAACTGAGGAGGGGTGAAGAAGTGGGAGTGGTGGAATTTATAGGTGTGGAGTGGTGGATTTTTGGTGGGAAATGGAAAGGTTGGTGGAGGGAATGTGATGAGGGAATGAATTAGATGTGAAGAATTCGTATGGGAGGGAAAAAATGGAAAAAGGTAAATAGGGGATGAATATGCGAAATGAGGGGGGAGATCGCCAGGCACGTCGAACCGGTTCAGGTGTATCTGCAAATCGATTATCCCCCGAACCGGTTTGGCTTGGGGTTAGGGTATTCTTGCTGCCCCAAAACACCAAAATATCTATTCTCTCAAAAGCTAAGTGTTCTCAACATCCTTCTCACTTCTCTCAAGTGCCTCAACATCTCCATAACCCTAGGGACCCCCAAAATACCTCGATCTCACTCTCGAAAAGCGTGTATGCACTCCTGTGTGTGAAAACTCAACATCATGCTTAACCCCCTATTTTTTATTTTTTCATACGACCTCTCCGGACATCTAAACTACCTAAAAATGACTCGACACACTACTATGCAACCTTACTCACCCCATACACATCGAGGGTGCAATGACCTCTCATTTCAAGCTCCATTAACCCCGTAAATGGGGTCCAACAACCAAATTGTACCAGCTTCTTCAACACACGCCTCTAAATATGGCTTCATGCATTGTCCGTTAATGTGTCCCAGCCTTTTGTATCTTCTAATTATATGGCTCCGTGGGGGAATACCTCTCTCACGACGAATGGTCTCGTCCACCACGAATGCAATTTTTTGGGAAACAAATGCAGGTGAGAGTTGTATAGAAGTACTTTTTGCCCTGAATGAAACTCTTTGCCTCAGATAATTCTATCATGTGCGAGTTTCATCCTTTCTTTGGATATCTTAGCGTTCTCATACGCATCATTGCGCATCTCTTCCAACCCATTTAATTGAAGCTTGCGTGCTTCACTTGCTTTATCCAAATTATAGTTCAACCTCTTGATTGCCCAATAGGCTTTGTGTTCGATATCCATGGGGAGATGACAAGGCTTGCTATATACAAAGAGAAATGGGGACATCCCAAGGGGTTTCTTATATGCGGTTCTATAATCCCATAGTGTATCGTTCAATCGGAGGGACCAATCTTTTTTTTAGGATCAATGATCATTTCGAGAATGTTATTGATTTCACAATTTTCCATCTCGGCTTGGCCACTCATTTGGGGGTGATAGGTCGTCCCAACCTTATGAACAACTCCCATAAGTTTTTGAAATGGCTGATTGAAAAAGTGCTTGCCATTATCACTAATAATTTCCTTCGGAGCAACGAAGCGAAAAAGTATGTGTTATTGTAAGAACTTAATCACCACATTATTATCATTACTCTTGGTAGCTATGGCCTCTACCCATTTCGACACATACTCTATCGCAACGAGGATGTATAAGAAACCAAAGGAGGAAAGGAAAGGACCCATGAAGTCAATCCCTCAACAATCAAATATCTCAATGACGAGTATGGGGGTCAATGGCATCATGTCTCGACGGGTAATGGCTCCCATCTTTTGATATCTATCGCATGATTTTCAATAAGCGTTAACATCCCGTAAGACCGTGGGACAATAGAGACCGCGTTGAAGAATCTTAACGGTCATCTTATTCGTTGAAAAATGGCCTCCACGTGTTTCCATATGACAAAAGTGAATTACACTATGTATCTCGTCATCTGGTAAACAACATCAGATGATTTGGTACGTGTAATATTTGAACAAATATGGATCATCGTAAAAGAACATGCGTGACCAAGTAAGGAACTTATTTCTCTCTTGCGATGTCCAATTAGGGGGAACGACTCTCGTGACAAGATAGTTAACTATGTTTGCAAACTAAGGGAGAGAAGATGTGGCAAATAATTGCTCATCCAAAAAATATTCGATCACTAGGCACGTCGGACGAAAGTCGGGATAAATGATCGACAATGACTTTTTCTACTCATTTCTTGTCTTTTATGGAGAAATTAAACTCTTGTAGGAGTAGGATTCACATTATGAGGCGCATCTTGGCATCCTTTTTTTAAAGGAGATATTTAAGTTCCGCGTGCTCGATAAACCAAGTGATTGGAGACCTAACGAGATAAGAGCAGAATTTATCAAGGGCAAAAACTACGGCTAGTAATTCTTTCTCCGTGGTGGAGTAATTGAGCTGCGGTTAGGTTAAAGTTTGACTAGCGTAATAGATGACATGATCCTTATTATCCTTTCTTTGGCCCAAAATAACCCCTATCGCATAATCACGCGCATCACACATGAGCTCGAATGGAAGGGACCAATCTGAAACTTGCATAATGGGAGAGGAAACAAGCATGCTTTTCAATTTGTCAAAAGTTCTTTGATATGCTTCATTCCACTCAAAGGGGGCATCCTTTATAAGGAGGTTAGTCAAGGTCCTAGCAATGTCACTAAAGTCCTTAATAAACCGTCGATAGAAACTCGCATGGCCCAAGAAAGAGGGCACGTCCTTTAGTGATTTAGGTGGGATGCTCGGCTATGACATCTATTTTTTCCCTATCAACTTTAATTCCTTTGGACGACACTATGTGTCCAAGAACTATTCCTTCGGTAACCATAAAATGGCATTTCTCCCAATTCAGTACCAAGTTCTTTTCCACATAACAAGACAACACATTTTCAAGAGTCGCAAGACAAAGGTCAAAAGAGGGGTCAAAAATGCTAAAGTCATCCATAAAGACCTCAAGACCTCTTTTAACCATGTCGTTAAAGAGACTAAGCATGCACCTTTGAAAGGTCGCCGGCGCATCACACAATCCAAATGGCATACGTTTGTAGGCAAACGAGCCAAAGGGACATGTGAAAGTCGTCTTCTCTTGATCAAGCACATCCACCTCAATTTGGTTATATCTGGAATAACCGTCAAGGAAGTAATAGCATGGGTGTCCCTCTACTCTCTCTAGAATTTGTTCGATGAATGGTAAGGGGAAATGATCTTTCCTAGTGCTCGCATTGAGTTTTTGATAATTAATGTAAATGCGCAACCCAATGGTGGTACGTTGGGGAATTAACTCACCCTTGGCATTTTTTACCACAGACATTCCTCACTTTTTCAGGACGACTTGGATAGGACTCACGCATTTCTATATGAGATAGGATAAATTATGCCCATTTGCTATAGATTAATGCTTTCGACTCGCACTACATATTTCATAATGGGGTTCAATTACCTTTACATCTCTCTCGAGGTCTTCACGTCCACCTCGAGGTGGATTTTGTGGGTACAAATCAAGGGACTTATACCTTTGAGATTCGCAATGCTCTAACCAAAAGCATTTTCGTGCTTCCTTGAAATAGCTAACAATTTATCCTCTTTCTCTTTATCTAGGCTAGAGGATACAACAACAGGAAATGTCTTATCCTCTCCTAAATAATCATATTTTACATTGGTGGGTAGTTTCTTTAATTTGAGGGTGGGAAATTTTTCATCAGAGGTAACCGTGTGCGACTCCCTAGGTTGTAATTCCTCGAATCTAGAAACCCAATTCACATCTCTCATGTCCTCATCCGACGCTCTCTCTTCTAATACCTCTCTCAACTCTCCAACCTCCCTCTCAAAATCGGAGTATGTCCAGTCACTCTCACTACCCGAAAAAAGACATGCTTCTAAGGCATCCTCACTGAAATTCCCCTCTACTATCTCCTCGATAAGATCTATCGCATGAAAATCATCTTCCTCACTCACTTGCCTAGAGATATTAAAAATATTTGTCTCAAGGGTCATGTTCTCGAATGTGAGTTCCATTTGCCTATTTCGAGTGTTGATTAAGGCGTTAGCCATAGCTAAGAATGGGCGGTCAAGAATGACGGGAACATGATTTCTCGAGGTGATTATGGGCTCCGTGTCCTAAATAATAAAATCTACTTGAAAGTAGAAAATGTAGACTTGGGCTATCACGTCCTCAATGATCCCTCGAGGTATCTTCAAGAAATGATCCGCATTGGATAGTGATCTTATTGGGCTTGAGATCGCCCAACTCGAATCGCCTATATATCGAATAAAGGAGAATGTTGACACTCGCCCCTAAATCAAGCAAGGATTTTTCTATTCAATTCTCTCCAATAATACACGAGATGGTAGGTGCACCCAAATTTTTAAACTTGGGTGGGAGGTCATTAAGTAGAACGGAGCTCACATTTTGTGCAAGTAAGACATTCTTTTCACATGTAGCTTTCTTTTCACCGTCAATAATTCCTTAAAGACTTTAGAATAGGCAGGAATTCGCTTTATGTCATCGAGAAAAGGTAAATTCATCTTTACTTGCTTAAAGAAGTCTAGCACATCATCCCGGGAGGCACCTTTTTGGGGGGGAACCAGCCGTTGAGGGAAAAACACGGCGGTGGGTGATTTCACTACGACTTCAGGCTCACTAGTGTCATCATTTTTTATCTCATTCAAGGGGGAATATTTGTCCTCTTTCGTGTTGGATGAAACCTCCTTGTCTTTAGGTGCGTCGTGTGGGGGAGGTTATAAATCAACAACTCTTCCACTACGTAGAATGGTAACGGCTTGGCATTGCTCTTGATGGTCCTGGGATGTAGAGCTAACACTAGTTTGACCTTGAGGAGGTCTTTGTCCTTGAGCCGAAAACTTACCTCCTATTGGATACTTAAGGATGATTGCAACTTTGAGATTTTTGCATTTATTTCGGCAAACATGCGGGAATTTTGAGCATTGGTTGAATTTTAGGCATGGATGAATTGGTTCATAGTATCCTTGAAATTTCTCTGCAGTGGGGTGATATATGGTGCGGGAGGTGGTGCTTGCATATGCGGAGCTTGTTGAAAATTTGTAGGTAGAGGTGGGTCAACGTGTTAATTAGGATTCAACATGGCATGTTGTTACCTGTAGCTAAAACCAGGATGGTTCTTCCACGAAGGGTTGTAAGAATTTCCATGCAGGGTATTGAAATTACCCTTAAATCCTCCTATCACTTCCACTTTCTCATATTGCATTACTTTGTAGGTGGATATCGTCAGGCATTCCTTCATTGAATGACCCGCCTCATAAATAGCACACACCTTCTCTTTCATTTCTCGGGTGGATTTGGTTTGTTCTCTTACCCTTTATCCGACTACTTCTCCCAATTGATTAGTAAGTTAGTTTAATTGAAGTTGTATCTCCGCTTCGTTGTATAATTGATAGAGATCAGGCGCAAAAAGAGCTGTGGGAGGTTGTCGAACCCGAGTTTGGGTGTTAGGATTGGATGTGTCACACGCTTGAGTGGTTTTGGCGACAAACTTAAGGTGGGTCTCTGCATCGTTTGCATCTAACTCCCAAAATGTTCTCCCGCACATAATTTCAACGAGTTATTTAGAGGCTACACTTATCCCTTGGTGGAAGAAAGAGATAAGGCGATACTTCTCAAAACCATGATGTGGGTATATATGTAATACCCCGTATTTTAATGACTTTTAAAATGAGATAAATTAAAAGTAAATGGGTTGAATCAATGCGGATTAGTTGGAATTATTTATGTGAAAATAAATGAAATTAATCCGTATTGAATATCACTAAAATAAAGTAATATGTGATTGATATTAAATATTACTTAGTGATTAAAAGTAATATATGATTATGAATTTATAAAAATTATCGAGATTTATAAATATGACAATTACAGTAATTAAGTCGAGACGCTTGTGTGAGTTGTGTCGGGACTATAATTGAATGAAATTAGAAGTAAATTATTTTTATGTCATCCAATTGGTCATTTCGAGTGAGCCAAAGTGTTCAGAGGGGTTTAAATAGTCAGAAAAGTCTACCCCAAGGGTTTGATTTGGGTCTCGGGTCAATTTGGAACCGAATAGACACCCCAAAGAGGTATTTTGGTCATTGTACTTGGGAGATGAATAGTACTTACGAAATTTGGGTATTTTTATATAAGTTAAGAGATATGTTAGCCAAAGGTTTATTCACCATAACTCTAAGAGACATCCATTGAGGAAAGGGAATGATTTCTCTAGGAGAGGAAGGGTTGTTCTAGAAAAACCAAAGGACAAAGGCACCTTGCACCACCACTGCCGCCATCGGAGAGTGACCGAAAAAGAGAGGAACACCATAGCATCATCTTCCCCAAAGGTTCAGACTTACGAAATCAAAGGCAAGTATTTTAACTCTTGCAATCTATAGCATGTATGTTGTCCATGGTAGATAGAAAAATATTTTTTTTTAAGTTTTATAAATTAAAGATGAATTTTGATGATTTTGATCCAATCCTTGGAAGGAAAACCATGTAGTATTAATCCCTTGTTGATATTAGAATTAACATCACGAAACTTGGGTTTATTTGATCAAGAAATTTGGGGTTTATATGTGTTCTTGAGTAATAATGATAAAATGTAGATTTTCTGAATTAAAATGGGATTCACATGATTAATCGAAATTCCATGATGATTTTGATATGATTTGATGTTATAAATCATGTACATACTTGGGTATATCATTTTGGATGAATATAAGGAGTTTGGGATCATTTGGTAGAGGTTTTGAGGATGAATTATGTTACAACCCATAGATAGAAATATGTAAAAAAAACGAAGATTGTATGATAATTGTAGGACTGTTTTAAGTTGAAATTGCTAGTGTGTTCGTGTGTTCTTGTATAAAATCATGTTCTGCACAACGTTATAGTTATAAGTTTTTCCAAAATCAGAGCAGAAAAGCCTCAAATTGTAATTTTATATTTCTGGGCAGAATATAACCTTATCAAGAAAAAGGATTATTGAGAATTAAAATATGATCCAGGATTGTTATAATGAATCTAGGTTTTGGACCAATAAGTATGCGTTGAAGGTAGATACTGGAATAATTAATTAAATCCTTTATGTTAACAAGAGATGTTAGGAGTAATGAAAATGTGAATAAAATGTGAATTATTAGTTTATGGGATAAACTTGAAATATACTACGTGTGGGATTTGTATATGGGATGAGTGTATACCCATTTGTTGATATATATACATAGGTGGAGAGAATATCTATAATATAATTGAGGTTTAAAATACCATGATACATAGGATATTCGAGATATAAGTATAGTACGTATGAGACTTGTAATATGGGATGTGCGTATGCCCTATTGTTGATATATATATATATATATATATATATATATATATATATATATATATATATATATATATATATATATATATATATATATATATATATATATATGTATGTGTGTATGTGTGTGTGTGTGTGTGTGTATGTATGTATATAGGTTGAGTATATACCTATATGATGATTTGTGTGTATGACATAATATCCTACTTGCTATTGACGGGAGGTTTGCGCGTTGAGGGCAGTCATATCCTGGTGAGCCTTAGGGGGGATTTTTGACTGGATGAATCAGAACATAGGACTTGAGTTGGATTGCCATTAGTGAAAATAATGGTATTTAACAGTCATTTGGGTGCGTAGGTATGTGCGTAGCCCAAAGGCTTAGGACTATGTTCGCTTTCAATATTTGTGTTTGTTATTTATGGTTAAAGGGATATACCGAACCGATAGTCCTATGTACAGTGACGAGATGTACCCGGACATGATAGCATGCACCACAACTGAGTCTCGAGGTGCAGTGTTGTATATATATAATAGAGTGAATGTATATATATATATATATATATATATATATATATATATACTTGTGATATTATCTACTGTGTAAATTAAGTAGACATGAATGATAATGAAATCTGAAATGAATTAAGTTGGTGAACACTTAATTATATTAAATTGAAAATTGTTTATCCATGTTAAAGAGAAATTGGATATATATGTATTACTTATATTGCGAGATAAATGTGTGGGAACGATATTGGTCTATGTTTAGATGTTAGACTGGAAAGAACTAGTTAGCATGGGAATAATACTAGTATGGTTTGAAGGTACGTTAAGCGTGCACACTAGATGAAAGGTGAGAATCTCAAAAGAGAGTTCGAGAATCTAACATGTACATAATAATTGCTTAATTGCACTTGTTAATCACTTTCTATTTTTAAAAATATTTTATCATCGGGCTCTGCCCCTTTTTCTTGCATATTCTCGCCTCCCTTGTATCTTCTATATTAAGTGTACAGTCACAGGAACGCTAGGCATAAAGGATTGGATACTTAACGTACTATGCATGCTATGGACAAACTTTTCATAGACGCTTTCATTCTCTTGATTCATACATCCGTTGTAGTTAGTTCATGTAGGGCATGTCTCCAAAGGATTCTAGTTATTTCGATTCTATCTCAGACAGTGGTATTACTTATGTCAGTTTTGATACATTCAGTTTATTTGGATTGTTGTATTGAGATTTAAACTCGGGAGTTTATTCTAGTTACATTTAATTCAGTTATGATGTTACATATCTATTATGCATTGTTGTGGAATGGATAACATGAAATTGATTGTGATTGTAAATTGAGATTGTATTAAATTAAAATTTGAAAGTTTTTAACACCAGCTTAATTGAGTATTAGGTGATTAACAAAAAGAAAATGTTTTTCGACAGTGATGCTAAGAATGAACCAACTGTAGACTCTAATTTAATTGGGTATATGACTGATCACTTAGTATTTAATTGAGGGGGTGGTACAATGTGCTAATCAACTCTTGGAAACGCTCCCAACATCGATCAAATGGCTCATTTTCTTGTTGTCTAAAAGTATGAATTTGAGTCTTGATGGAGTTTTTTCTATGTTGGGGGAAAAATTTGAAAAGAAACTTAGTTTCTATCTCTCTCCATAACCCGATTGAGTTTGGTGGTAAAGTCCAAAGCCAGGTCTTAGCTTTTTCCTTTAAGGAAAAAGTGAAAATTTTTTAGGTAAACTATGTCGTAAGTCCTCCCCCTCAAGGACCACTAATCTCCCATTAAATCGTAATCCTCCATCTGAATTCACTGAGTACAATTCTGCACCCTCGGCTAAAAGCCGTACAATCTGATCTTGGCAAAATGAATCATCTTCTTGGTCCTGGATCACCCTCTTAACAATCTCTGGTGTGACTGTCATGACGGACATAAAGAATCGGGTCACTGCCTCCTAATATCCCAACTCTTTCCATTTTGCCTTCCACGTTTTGGCCACCTCACCTACTGGCCTACGACTCAACGCATCAGCAACTACATTAGCCTTCCCCGGGTGGTAATTTATCTTGAACTGGCAATA
Organism: Sambucus nigra; assembly: GCA_949130495.1. Lineage (NCBI taxonomy): Eukaryota > Viridiplantae > Streptophyta > Magnoliopsida > Dipsacales > Adoxaceae > Sambucus > Sambucus nigra. The sequence goes on from OX422209.1 coordinate 502,820,869, forward strand.
TTTTACAAGCTCCAGCCACCTGCATTGACGCATGTTCAACTCTCGCTGAGTGAACAAGTATTACAGTGACTTGTGGTCTGTGAACAGGCGAAACTTATCCCTCAACAAATAGTGTCTCCAAACCCGCAAAGCAAACACGACTGCTCCTACATCCATGCCATGGGTGGGGTAATTCTTTTCGTGAGGCTTGAGCTTGAGGGAGGCATAAGCTATAGCCTGCTCCTCCTGCTGAAGTACTCCACCAAGTCCCTGTAGGGAAGCATCAGTATACATCAGGTATTCTACTCCTGGCCTGGGTAAAGCAAGTACTGGCACCGAAGTCAACTTATCCTTTAGCTCATCGAAAGCCAACTGACAAGCGTCATCCCATACGTAAGGTACCCCCTTACGAGTCAGATTAGTCAATAGACCCACTATTTTTTAGAATCCTCGAATGAACCTCTTGTAGTACCCTGCCAATCCTAAGAAACTACGGATCTCTAACGATGTCGTGGGCTACCCCACTCCCTCATTGCAGACACCTTCCTTGGATCTACGAATATCCCCTTGGTGGAAATAATATGCCTCGAGAATTGGACCTCGCATAGCCAAAACCCGTAGTTCTCATACTTAGCATATAACTGATGCTCTCGTCGAGTCTGAAGAATTTGTCTCAAATACTCGGCATGCTCCTCCTCAGTCTGGGAATAAATTAGAATGTCATCTATGAAGACAATGACAAACTGATTCAGGAACTCTCTAAACACCCTGTTCATTAAGTCCATGAACACGGACGGAGAATTGGTTAGCCCAAACGACATAACCCAAAACTCGTAGGATACATATCGCATTAAGAAAGCAGTCTTCGACACATCCTGCTCTTTAATCCGTAACTGATAGTATCCCGACCTCAAGTATATCTTTGATAAAAAGGCAGTTGCTCTCAACTGGTCAAATAAGTCGTCGATTCGGGGCAATGGATACTTATTTTGTATCGTGACTTTGTTCAAATCTTTGTAGTCCACAAACAACCTCAGTGACCCATCTCTTTTCTTCACAAATAACACGAGAGCACCCCAAGGCGAGGAACTCCTATGAATGAAGCCCTATCCCAACAACTGCTCAATTTTACCACGCAACTCTCTCATCTTAGCTGGAGTTATACGGTATGGTGAATGGGCTATCAGTCGAGTGCCCGATATCAAATCTATAACGAAATCTATCTCTCGGCTAGGCGGTAGTTCCGGTATTTCCGATAACACATCATAAAACTCACAAAATACAGGAATCGAATCAATGGGAATCATTATCTCCTTAGAGGTCTCCTCCTCTATATAATATAAATGCGTGGACGATCCTCCCTCAGGACGAGGCATCGCCACTAGAAACATCTCCTGACCCAGAACAACAAAAAAAATACTCCTACTGACACACTCTATCATGGATCTATAAGAAGCAAGTCAATCCATGCCAATAATGGTGTCATGCTCGTGCATATCTAAGACTAGCATATCTGCAGGCAAAATCAGACTCCCAATCTCTATACCTACTCCCCGACATATAAATAAAATCAACAACCCATTACCTAGTGGTGAGCCTACACATGTCACTGTTCTCTCTACCAAGTCTAACAGTCATGTGGCCTGTGCAAAACTAGTGGCTATGAAGTAGTGTGATGCCCCAGTGTCAAATAAAATGCGCCCCATAGTACCATGGATAGGAAGATTACCCTTAACTATAGGTGGTGCCTGCAGTGATGTTGCCTGGTGGACGTTATAAACACGTCCATATTGCAATTGTCCTTGCTGAACTGGGATCACTGGGATGGCTGGTAAAGCGAACATCTATGGTGGTGTTGAGAGGGTGGCTGGGAAGATCGGTTCTGTGGCTCCTGACGGCCACCTTGCTGCTGTGGGGCCCTGTCCCCCTCGAGGAAATCCTGACGTCTATGGCCATTCTTGACACAACCAAATCATCTGCCCCTTGAATTTCCTCCCCTCTATACCTACTATCCTCGTCCCTAATGGCCGTTACCATCCCTCCACTGGCCCTGTTGATACTGCTGTTGGCCCTGTTAATAACGATGTTGGCCCTACTAACGGACTAGCTCTGTTGGCCCTGTCTATAGCCCCCATGTCCCCTCCTCTAGTCACGAGATCGGAATCTCTTAGCAGGGTCCCCCTGATGGGAACTCTGCTCACTCTGATGGACTTTCCCCTGAGCTAGTGGTGACCCACTGGCACTACTACCTCCAGTACGACCCTGCTGACTGGACTCTCCGGCTTGTTTTCTCCCCTACTGGCGGAAGTGGTGGTCCTAACCATGCAATAGGGTGGCATTGAGTAAATCAGTATAATTACCCAACGACAGATTACCCAAGAGGTGCTGGCGAATCCTCCAGGTCAAATCATTTATAAAATTCGAATCTTCTTCTCGTCTGTAGGCACCTCATCTGGCACTATAGTAATCAATCTCGTGAACTCCTCTTCATACTCTACAACAGTCATACCTTCCTTTTTAAAATTCAATAATTTCCGCCTCATCTCAGTCTGCACGATGGAAGGAAAGTATTTGCGATTAAACCACAACCAGAAACTCTGAATCGTCATACTATTCCTCTCCTCCAAAGTGATAGTGGACTCCCACCACTGTAAAACGACCCCTACTAGCTTGAAGGAAGCCAGTAACTGTCTCTGAATGTCTATGCACTTGTACATGCGAAGATGCCTCTAGATGTCTTTCTTCCATTGGCTTGCGATGACAATATCAGAACTGCCCGAGAACTCTGGGGGATGTGCCCTCTGAAAAGCAGCCCTAACTCTCTCCCATGTAGTGGAAAACTGAGCTAGAACTGGTACTATAGCCTAAACCCGGGGTGGGGCCTGCTGCACCATCGTTAATCTTGCATTCACAGCCTGAGAAACTATGATGGCAACCTCGGCTGCTTTCATTGTTCCTTGAGCGTGAGCTGTTGGCTGCTCAGGTTGGGCATTTCCGTTCCTCGGGGCTCGTCTCGGAGGCATCTGAAACGAGAAGGAATTTATCAGTCCATATTTATTATCAAATCTGAAATAGTTGAATACATAATCTAATAAATAAGAATACAACGGACCTAAAAATAGGGCCTTATATCAAAGACACTAAGATGGAAGCACAATAAGTCGTACAAATCTTAAATGACACTAGAACCTGATGCTCTGATAGCACCTGTGACACCCCGCCTAATTAAATACCGGGTGATAAGTCCTTTATTATATTAAATCAAAGTGTCCAGTTGGTTCATTCTTAGCATCAATATCAAAAACAATTTTTCCTCATTAATCACCTAATAAATAATTAAGCTAAGTATCAAAACATTTCATTTTATAGATTAAGCTCTATTGTTATGATTTAATATAAAAAACCCTTCTCATGAACACAGATAATAATATTAAATACCAAATCATCCAAGTGGAATAAATATACTAGATTAATCAATCCAAATAAAATATCCTAAACCAAAGGACAATGAAATATTTAAAACAATCCCATCTAAAACTGAATACTAAAATAAATAAAGAGTACAAATATCTCTGTGCTAAATGGAAACTGGAAAGGGGAAACACATGCCCTATTTAATAATGACTAAATAGAAAACTAAGACAGGGATGAAGTCGTCTACCCCAAGGAAATGCAACTTCCACACTAGCTGCAGCACGTCAACAATCCAAAATTCTAAGCCTAATGCCCCTGTGGCTGGCACCTGTAATATATATATATATATATATATATACAAGAGAAAGAAGAGATAACAGGAAATGGGTGAAAGCCCGAGTGTAAATAGTTTTAAAATAGTTTAGCAAGTATATAAAATGCTTACCAGCTGGTATTACATACATGTTAGTGCCTAGACACTCACTTGAGAATTCTCACCTCTCATCTAGTGTGCACACCTAACGTACTACTGAATTAATCTAGATAAAGCTAACCCATTTAACTAGTCAAACAAAATTTTCCTTCACCAATCCTGATTCAAGTGATCGCATGACTATAGTTTATATTTGATAACCCCTCCTTCTAAATTAATCAATCCATCTAAGTTCATCTCAATACAGCCTTAAGTTCTCAACTACTTAATTTATTGAATATTAATTATTCAATTTTATCTACTTACAAGCACAGTAGACTAGTCACCGGTACATATATTTATAACTCATAATATATATACTAATAGGGCACCCCACATAAATCTATAGTGGCGGCATACTTTGCTATCAAGTCCCTGTATCTCTCGTACAGAAGGGAAATACTAGTTCGGAATCACTCTCGAACTGTATTGACACAAAACACACATATTGGAGGCGAAGCATAGTTCCAAGTCACTAAGAGGTCAGCACATACCCTCACGTCTCTTAGGACCGTCTGACTATCATTCTCAGATAGCATGTACTAAGGATGATATTTTCTAGGGTACAAGTCAATATCCCCCATAAGGTCCAACGGAGATAAGAGTGTCCTAGCGCAAAAACTTTCGTGATAGCTAGTAGCGCGGGTATGATTACACACAGATATTTATATAATAAATATTCACACACATGTTTATATTTTCATCATTCAGATAGGTACACACACGACCCATATTATATTTTGACCATACGCGGCACATAGCGCCCGAGTCCTACGTGTAATTAATTCACTCTTACTTTCTCAATTACCGTAAGTCCTTAAGTAATTCTCGACTCTCGAAGTGTATTATTTTAATAAATGTCAAATCTGTAAGTGTGCCCTCTATGACCTACTAGTCTACATCGTCATCGACTTGCATAATCCCCAATATAACACACACACACACAATTATAACTCATTTTATACCCTCGTAACCCTATGGTTAAATTCCATATGAAATCGTACAACTCGAACCTTGTCCACAACCCTACTGGTCCCTCTCAAGTCCCATTATGGTATTTAATTTATGTATAAGGGTCCTTACACATTTGGGTTGGATTAACATTTAAAAAGGAAATAAGAGTCAAATTCCAGGAGGAGTCGATTGTTCGATGAAAAGGGTTGATCGATCGATCCTGTCAATCGAGCAGTTATTGGCCCAGTTTCTGTAATTCTTTTCCTACGGGTTTCATTAATTTAAATCCTTAAAACCTCTATTAATTTGTCCCAAACTCCCAAACAATCAAACCAAAAGTTGTATTATCGTATATATATGATTTCTAACGTAAAACATATACAAATTCATCAAGGGCCATCAATTAAAGGGGTTAATCAACTAATTCATCAAGAACCCTATTTTTATCATCATCATCATCAATATCTTCATAATTCATCCAAAATTCAATTTCTACTGGAAATCAATTTCATAGTTAACCATCTACATATATGAATAGGGTTGCCCTAACATGGTTTCTACTTAGAATTTCAATATAAATCTCCCAAACATCATTTAACTTTCATGAAAACAAAGAATCATTATTTCCTATACTAGCATGGATGTGTTATAAACTAAAGAACAAAAAGTTAGATACTTGCCTCAATAATGAAAGTCTGAAATGTAGAAGTTGATGGGTATGATCCCACTCCTCGTTCCCCGATCTACGCGTTGGTGGTGGAATTGGTGAGAATGGTTTAGGGTTAGTGCTTCTCCTCCTTGGAAACCTTCTCTCTTATCTCTTCCTTAGCCTCTCTGCAACCCCAGTGTTTCTAACCCTCGAGGACTCCCACTTCCATCAGATATGACCTCTCAATTTTCGTCATTAATTAAGGCCTAAAATTAGAAATTACCAAAATGCCCACCCGGGTTGCCACTTAGGCCTAAAAACATCCTAAGACCCAAACTAAACCCCTAGGTACACTTTTCTGACTATTTCGACCCTTCTGGACACATTGGCGCACTCGAAATGACCATATGAGCGACTTATAATTAATTTACTTTTTATCCCATTAATTTAATCCTGACACAAAACACGCGCGTCCCGACTTAATTTCTATAATTGTCGTATTATTCACTCACGACAAATTTAATAATTTCAATATCATATATTAGTTTACCCATTAAGTAATGTTCAACATAATTCTTACCAATAATTACTAACTCTCATCACGCTAGTAAATATTTATTTAAAAATCCGAATTAATATTAAATTAATTTATCCCAATTTAATTTAATTAATTCCATAATTAAATGTCATAAAAATACGAGGTATTATAGAGGAATGCCAGAAAATAACCAAATCATGCAAAACATATAAACTTTTAGAATAAGGAATAAGAATACCAACTTTATGGAAGAACACCTTGATAAATAATTCATTAAAGTATGATCTTTATGACTAAATTCAAATCTATGTTTCATTGATCTTCTCCTCCAATATTATTTATGAAAAAATCATCATAAACTAGTCTAATCTCAAATAATAACATTAAAATTACGTATTTGTGAGAGTCCGACCCCCATGAAACTCTTTGGACCAATCAGAAAGAAGATAAATATTCGCGCATCAAGCCCTCCGAACCGGTTATGGGGTACATGCGAACCGGTTCGACCCCAAACTGGTTCGGTTTGTGGTTAGTGATTTTTCTCTACCATGGTTTCTCTTTTCATCTTCTAAACTTATATTTTTTTCTTAATTTTCTTCTCAATCTTCAAAATCGTATAACTTTTTCACCTAGGCTTGGATTGGGGTGCCGTTTTTTCCAGTATTCTTGTAACGTTATCTTCTTCGACTTTCCAGTTGACCCCACCTCCAGACTAAAGTTGCAAAAGTACCAAAATGCCCTTCAACACTCCATTCTTTGGGTTTTCTTCTTTGCTTCGAGTTCTCTTTCGTAGTAACTTGCACGAATTATCTGTAAAACACATAAGAGATACACAAAAGATGACGTACTTGTCGAGGATAGTTAGTAGCATGATTATGAGATAAATCCAAGTCAATTACAATGCATGGGACCATAAAAATAGTTAAATTAAGGGGATAAATATGATATATTTATGCCTAATCACTATTCTGGAACAAAACACAAGAAAAAGAAAAAAAGACCAATTCACTAAGCCGAGTCATCAAACCAATCTAATGTTCATCCCAAACCCAAAAAAGTAAAATACATAAGACACCTTAACAACCTTGTAGAAATAATTTATCCTTGCAATGCTTCCATAAGACGTACATGTAGAATAAGACCTACACACTTGAAACAAACTACTTGTAATGAATGGGAGTATAAATAGTATGAAATAAATCAATAAAAACTTAAAATCTCCCTAAAGACTCTCTCCTGAAAAAGACAAAGGGATAGAACACAAACGTGTAAGGTTAATATATAAGAGAGAAAGTACGGTACATCATAAGTAATAAGAAGTGAAATATCATTACGTGATAGAACGAGAATAATAGGAAAGATAAAATGACCACACAGAAGCATGCAAAGAAATAATACATAATAAGAAACATAACTAGTATATATATAATCTTAGCAAAGTATGAAAACAAAAAGTGATTCGAGAGTATCACGTACAAATAGAGTACAATAGAGAACTTAATACGTTTTAAATAGCCATAATAACTATCCTTTAAAGTACAACAACCAAACAACTCTTGAAACTAGAAAAATCACTAGAAACCACTACCATTAGCATCATCTGAACCATCATCACATCTCGTCACTGAATGAGACAACCCTGCTCCTCGGTGCTGCTCCTGACGGCGCATGTCCTTAAAATACTGTGTCAACATACACTCCATCTGATCTTGTCATAAACTATCTTGTTGCATCTGTGCCATTATCTCATGAACCATATGGCCGTCTTCCTAGTGCTCAGAGGTCATTTGTTATACCTCTTCACGAAGATTATTAATCTCCTTAGACTCTAAGAGTGGAGGATGGGAGGAAGTGGATGGAAAGGACCTAGTAGGAGTGGAAACTAAAGAAGAATGATAAGAGGCATACTGAGAGGGGGAAGGACATGTATACTGAGTCTCAACAATTGGGAGATGACTTATAGACCAACTAAATGAATGACTATTAATTGTCTAATATGTGGTTAAGGGGACGTCAAAGGGAAGGATGGGGCACTCAGCATGAAGACAGTGACGAGTGATGAGCATTACAAAAAGAAGAGCTTGATGAGTGGGGGAAGTTATAGAGTTTCTCAACAGACTCAAAATTGAGAAAGTATGGGCATGAAGGTCAATGATGGCACCCTTACTAATAGCATACAAAATATGAACATGATCCCACAATACTTGAGTATGGTTTGCATGTGGGATAAGACATGTGAACATAATCCAATTAAGGATCTTGAAGTCAGCTCGAAGATCATAATGGTAAATAGTTTAGGTGACCATATGATTTTTTTCTAAAAACCCATCATTCGTGACCTCTATATTATAAGACTCGTGACTGGTCCAAGGAAATGTGGCATTCGGGACCCTGGGGAGAGAAATTATGGAGGCTATAAAGTCTACAATAATGACTATCTCTTTGTTGCGAACCATAGAGACAAGACCATGCCTAAAGACAACCATACTAAAAGAGAATTCCTTGACGAGGTCGATATAAACATCATAAGTTAGTGAGAACAAAAGCTCCCAACCTCAATTAAACAACCATGTAAATACCATTGTCGTACGATGGAACGTATATCAAAACCAAGAGCGGTATACTACATCCATGCTTAGTGGGTTTCCCATATAAGGTGGATATAGGGGACACCCTCAACATCTCCGGAGGAGGAACCCCCATCAGTCTCGTTAGTACCGAAAGTACGACGGCGACGAGTCATAATGACATAAGAGTTGATGAGAAAATAGGCTAAGAAAAAATAGGGACCCGAAGGTGTATTAAATGCACACGCTAAGAACCTATCTCCATCAATATTGCAACAAAACAGCCCATAGCATTCAAGATAGCAAAACTAACTCAATCAGTAAAAATATATATTGTTCAAAGAGAGTAAAAATAAACATAAATGGAAATTCAAAAAGAATTCAGCATTCATTTGAGATAATCGAGGTGGAAAAAAATTATGAATGCCAAGAAAAAATGAAATGCCATTTATGAGGACAAAACAATAACAAAATAAAATTTGTTTTAATTTTGAAATAAATAGAAAAATAGAAAAGACAGCCCCAAAAAGGTAGTGTATATATATATATAGCAATAAAAATTTAAAAGTAAAAAGAAATTACCTCAACTAATGATTTGAACTGAAATGCGAAAAGCCCACTCGCTTGAATCGCACTTGAGACCAAAGGGAGGAGCTTAGATGAAAACCTTCAATCAATAAAGGCCAATCCGAGATGATATCGCCAAAAAATGTCCTCAAATGGTGAAAATGATTCACAAATCACACTGATGAAGGAGAAGAGGTGTAAGTTAGCCTAAAAAAGGATCAAAACAGTGAGATTAAAGGGCTTTAATGGAGTATTTTGGTGACAGAGAAGATAAGAACTTGTGGAGGAGAGAAAAGAAAGGTAGAAACAAAAGCGACCAAGAGAAAAAAATACGAGAAGAAGTGTTGATTTTTAATCTCGTTCGAACGAGGAGCTAGTTTTAGTTCAAACGAAGATGCGAGCTTTGAGGAAAAAAATTAAAAACATGGTAAAAAATTGAGAACATTTTTCAACATTTTAACAAAGATGAAAACCTTTGGATTAGTAACAAAATACCCGGAACATGCGAGTGGAATGTAGGGGTGTGAACGAAACACACGGGAGCATCAACGTAATATAACGCACAAGTGCAAAATGCCGAACAACATTACTAAATGTTAAGCACTTAACTCAACGTTAGTGTAGAAATATTTGGACTCATTATAAGTTAACTCACTTGTATAAAATTTCGTAGAAGATCGGTGATTCTCCGGCTAATAGCATCACTTAAATAAGAAATATGTACCTATTGTGCAAACCCATTGATCTTTGACTTATGACACCCTAAAGGATAATAATTTTTCAATATCACACAACATTTTGAAGATACCATAATTTATATTTTGCTCTTAAATCATCAATGAGAAAAATGTGTCGTTGGAAATTTTATTTTTATATGCCAAATCTTTTTAGGATCTTTTCAATGGTGGATTTATCGCAAAGGAGATTTGCTCCTTCCGTAGCTTTTTTTCATTGCTCACTCAAGTTTGATAAAACTAATAAATACATGGGCAATGGTTCTTAAATGCAAAATATTTTATCTATCACATATAAAATTAAGTGACAAAATTGATAAGGCAAGAAAAGCATGAACAACATTCTAAAGAGACTGTGTAAGGTGTGTGCATATAAGGTGACAAGATGAGACCAACATAGAAGGAAATGTCATAAAAGGGCATCATTCGTCATGACAACACATAATTAAGCACAAGTATGGTGACAACAAAGCTCAAGGAAACTATCTTTTCCTCAATAAGATCATGAATAAAATGCTCATGAATCCTACTATGCTTTGTTCGAGAATATTGGACAGGATTACAAGAGATATGAATTGCACTCATATTATCACAGTAAATAGTCATTGTGCCTTGTGAGATGCCATAATCTTCCAACATTTGTTTCATCCAAATGAGTTGTGTGTAACAAATCCCGACAACAATGTATTCGACCTCCGTTGTGGACAAAAAAATGGAGTTTTGCTTCTTGCTCATCTAAGAAATTAGATAAATCCCAAAGTAAAAGTACCCATGTGAGTTACTTTTGCGTCCGTCAGTATCTCCAACCCAATAGACATATGAATAATCCAATAGATAATCATTGGTTTCAAAGGAATACCAAATTTTGAAAGACAAGGTCCCGCTAACATATTTGATTATTTTTTTTAGCGCCAGTAAGTGTGACTCTTTTGGGAATGCTTGATAACGGGCACTTACTCCTACACAATAGGAAATGTCTAGATGCCTAGATGTTAAGTAAATATGACTACCTATCATGCTCCTAAAGAGTGTTTGCTCTATGCCCTTACTTCAGTGTTTTTGCTAAGCTTAGTGGTTGAACTCATGGGTGTGCGTGCATGCTTAGCCGTGTCTAACCCAAACTTCTTCACTAGATCTCTCGCATACTTAGCTTGGGATATGAAAATTCTATCCTCTAATTGATGAACCTTAAGACCTAAGAAGAATGTAAGGTCACCTACCATACTTATCACCAACTCACTAATCATCTCCCTAAACAAATGATGAGTATGTCGATCACAAGCGATACCAAAGACTATGTAATCAACATAGACTTGTGGAACCAAAATGTTCACCTTCTCTCTATGGAGGAATAATGTCATACCAACTCCCCATATCTTGAAACTACGATCCAAGAGATAGGAACTAAGCCTCTCATACCATGCACGGGGAGCTTGCTTTAAACCGTATAGGGATTTATTATAATAAAAGACATGATTGGGGAATTTTGGATCTTCAAATCCTTTTAGTTGTTCCATAAAGACCTCCTCCAGTAGAATGACATTAAGAAAGTCACTATTGACATCCATCTAATAAAGCTTTAATTTGAGATGAAATGTTATGGCTAGTAAAAGGCGAGAAAACTCTAGCCTCACAACATGAGTAAATGTCTCGTCAAAATCAACACCCTCAATTTGGGTGTAACCTTGAGCAACTGACCTAGCTTTGTTACGAACAATGATATCATTTTCATCCATTGTATTCTTATAAATCCACTTTGTACGAATGATGTTTGTGTCACAAGGTTGGGGAACTAATTCCTAGGCATCGTTCTTTTTAAATTGAAGTAACTTTTCTTGCGTGGCATTTATCCCATATTCCTCTTTGAGAGCTTCCTTAATGTTCTTGGACTCGATTTGAGAAGTGTATAAAAATGATTAACCTCATTTTATAATTAAGCGGGAGTCTTGAAACCTTGGTTGAGACCTCCCACAATGTTCGCGGGATCATAAATATTACAAACCTATGATGTAGGATCCTCTTTATAAAGAGTGAGGTCCACCATATCTTTGTAAGAGATAATGGGATCGTCATTAATAATTCTCATAGATGAGATAATCGTCAATAAATATTGCAGGAGCATCATCTTTAATAGTGACATTTATCAATCACATGATCTTAAAGCTTTTAAGGTTATAAACCCTATATGCTTGACTATTTGAGGAATAACCTAAAAATATTCCCTCGTCTATGTAATACCCCATATATTTATTGATTTTTAATTATGGGATTAATTAAATTAAATGAGAATTAATTGGAAATTAATCCGGATATAAATACTAGCGAGATGTGAGTTGGTATTTGATTATAATGCGTACATATGGTAATATATGAATATTGAAAATATTTAAATTGTCACGAGATAGCAATACGACAATTTGGGAAATTTTGTTGGGACGCGCGTGTCAGTCGCGTCAGAAATGTAATTATTTGAATTAAAAGTGAATTTTATTTTTATCAACCGAATGGTCATTTTGAGTGCGCCAACGTGTCTAGAAGGGAAATAGTCAGAAAACACTAGCCGGGGGTTTAGTTTGGGTCCCGGGGCATTTTTGGGCCATACCGACAACCTAGAGGGGTATTTTGGTAATTTTAAAAATATGGGAATTAAAACCTACGAATTTTAGGAGTTAATTATATATTATTTAGGAACCCAATAAGCCCATTATCAGCATTAAGTGAGTTAGAGGGCTACGGTAGTTATAGGAGAGTTTGAAGAGTTCCAAAAAGAAACCTCCAACCACCATCTTCAACCTTGGGAGAAAATCTGTAGAGAAAGGAGAGAAGCAACCTTCATTCACCAACATCAATTCTGAAGAACAATCTAAGGCAAGTGATTTGATATTTTTAGTGCATTGAATATGTCTTCCATGTTTAGTGTAGGAATTATCTTATATTAAAATTTTTGAAGAAAATCCATGAAATTGTTGGAGAAAATTTGAATTTGGGTTAGGATTTCCATGTAGAATGATGATGGACTGATTTAATATTGGAAGAGTTATATATGATGATTTAAAAATGGATTTTTGATGAGTAATTGGGCATAAGAAAATTATGAGTTCATGTTCATAGGGTTTGGGGAAACATTTGGAGATTTATATTAATTCCTTGTTGATTTGTAAGATTTGACCCCTAAAATAAGTTAAGGGGTGATTTAGGATGATTAGAAATGGTTTAAAAACGTTAGAACATAAATTGGATGGACTTAGGGTGGATTTAGAGAAGAGAAGAATTGAGAAAAACGGACTTGGGAATTTCTGGGATGAAGCTGCCATCTCGTTAGAAGACCTGCCCAGGTCGTTCGAACGAACTTCTAACGAGATGACAATATCCTTTTTAACGAGTTGGTAGTTCGTTCGAAGTCATTTCGTTTGAACGACCTCGTTCGAACGAGATTTCTAACGAGTTGACAGAATGGCCTTTTGGCCTGAATTTATTTCTAGTATCCCGTAGACTTATTTAAATGTTGAGGTAACCTTCCCTTATTAACTAGTGGGTATAGTTGGGAGATTGGGGTGCATTGAAGAGTGAAACTCAGAATCGTGTAGTAAACCGGATGACATTTGTGGATTGGGAAGCGAGTAACTAATCACGACGTGAGAAGATTTGATAACTTAAATACATATAAACCGGGGACGTGTGAGTGGTATAACACTAAATGTTGGTATAAGAACGAGTAGTATACCACTAATGAAATATTATGATATCTAAGATGTGTGAATGCTTAGTATACGTAGTTATCTGTGTATAGAATACTTACCGTACTTGCTATCATGGGAGGTCGACGTTCATTCAGGGCCATCTAATCTTTGTGTGCCTACGGGGGGATTTTGATTGGTACCTCGAGGACATAGGTCAGAGAAGGACTTATTGAGAAGTTAATAAGTCTGCTGATCATAGGAGCGTAGGTATGTGCATGACCCATGTGATGTGAACTATGTTCGCCTCCATTATTTGTGATTGTTGATTAATGAAATGTTTCCTGAGAGATTCGGAATACGTGGTCCTTATGTACGTGATGTACCGAGATTGGATAGCAGAGTATGTGTTCACCGCAACTTAGTCTCGGGGTGCTAGTATCGTATATTTATGATGGGAATAATATACTGTTAATTGAAATGAATTGTCATGAATGAATGTGAGTATAAATAATAGCAACAGTTTGTAAAGTGAAAATGGAAGATCTTTAGTAGTTAGTAGTACTAACATGGGAAATTGTGTAGCAAGTTATAACACTCTGTTAATTTAAAGCAGTTAGGAATTGAATTGGTTATCGTAGTAATGTAAAATTTGGTATCGGACTAGTTAGATAATGGGAACAACTAGAATGGGTACGGGTACGATAGAAGTGCACAATTAGTTGAGAGGTGAGGAACTCATGTGAGTGCACCCACTATCATGTACTTGATATTCACTGTTTAATGATATTAAACACTTGCAAAATTTTAAATTATTTTCACAATCGTGCTCTGACCCGTTTGCTTTCAAATCTATTTTTGTAAAAACCTTTTAGGTGCCCAGCCACAAGGACACCATGCATAGGAGTTCTATTCAGGTGACGTGCTGTAGATGCCGTTGAAATTACAGGACCTTGACAGTAAACGCCTCCATTTCTGATCTTGAATCTATTATCAGTTTTTATCATTTGTTGGGCATGTCGCCCATTCCTTTTAGAGACATCTTACTTATTCAGTTATTTTAGACTTTGGGTTGTGATTAATTTTAGTGATGCAGACTTTGTTTTTATTTATTTCGGTATTCGGATTGTTGTGAAGAGTTTTCCTCCAGACTCATTATTATTGGACGGTTATTCTATTGTGACTATGTTGTGTTGGTTATGTTAACTTTTCATAATTCATTTATTGCATGTTAATCGGATTTAATTAAAATGGACAACTCACTTTTTAAATAATAGGTTGCTAGTAATTGTTAAAACGTTTGCGACAGTGATGTTATGAACTGAGCCAACTTGGCATTTTGTATTAATTTAATAAAGGAGTAGATACCCGGTATTTAATTAGTCGGGGTGTCACAGGTGGTATCAGAGCATCAGGTTCTAGTGTCCTTAGGATCTGTACGGCTTATTATGTTTCCGCTGAGCTTTCTTTGATATAGAGCCCTATATTTTAGGACTGTTGTATTCTTTTGTGTATGCTTCGCTCTTCAGCTATTTTGAGATAATAACTGCAAACTTATAAGACATTACTCTCATTTCAGATGCCTCCACGACGTGCACAGTGAGTTCCTAGGGATGCACAGCCAGAGCCACAGCCTGCACCAGTTCAGGGCACTATGAATGCCACCGATGTTGCAGCTATTGTAGCCCAAGCGGTAAATGTCGCCCTAGCTGTTGTAGAGCAGGCACCACCCCAGGCATCGGTAGTTGCGCCAGTTCAGGCTCATGTATTCCCGTCTACTTGGGAATGCATCCGTGATGATTTTCATAAAGCACACCCTCCGAAGTTTGTAGGTACCTTCGATGTTGTGGTATCCAGTCAGTGGAGGAAGGACATTCAGAGGCACTTAAGGATGTACGAGTGCACAGATGTTCAGAAGTGAATACTGGCTACTTTCAAGCTAGTAGGATCTGCATTGCAGTGGTGGGAGTCCATTACCACCGCAGAGGAGAGGGACGCCCTTTCTATTCAGGAGTTCTGGGTGCGGTTCGACCGTAAATATTTTTCGTCAGCTGTTCACACTGAAATGAAGAGGAAATTGATGAACCTCAAGAAGGAGAAGAGGACCGTAGTCAAGTATGAGGCTGAATTTACTAATCTCTTGAACATTGTTCCGGATGAGATTCCGACTGAGGAGAAGAAAATTCAGAAGTTTATGGATGGGTTGACTTGGAGGATCCGTCAGCACTTGTTGGGTAATCTCTCATTGGCCACTTATTCTGATGTGGTTAAAGCTGCACTACTTCATTTCCAGGATCATCGCTTCCACATCTCTGAGAGCAAGAGATCAGGAGAGTCTAACCATTAGGGCAGGACCGGGGGAAATGGTGCCAGCGGGGCACAATCTGCTCAAGGACAGCACAGGCAGGGTGATCAGGGTTCCCAACAGGGGGATCATAAGAGATTCAGATCTGGAGGTTTTAGGAGTGGTAAAGGAGGTTTCAAACAGGGCCATCAGGGTCAGAACGGCCATCAGGGCCAGCAGGGTCAGAATGGTCAGCAGCAGCAGTTTCAGCAGGGCCAGCATGGCCAGGGGAGGAATGGTAACGGCCACCAGGGCCGAGGGCAACAGGGACAGCGAGGGGGAAACTTCACGGGGAAGTGTTTCATTTGTGTCAAGACTGGCCACAAATTCCAGGATTGTCCTGAAAGGGGCAGGGCCCCACCGCATCAGCAGGGTGCTCGACACGAGCCAGAGAGGCCTATGCTTCCCACCGCCCTACCAACACCACCACATATGGCAGCACTACCACCCATTCCAGCAGGGACAACTTCAGTATGGGAGAGTGTATCAGCTCCAGCATGCCGCAACCCCACAAGATCCACAGGCCATTGAGGGTATGTTCTCTATCCAGGGGACTATGGGGCGTATTTTATTTGATACGGGGGCCACACATTGTTTCATTGCCATGAGATTTGCACGCTCCATTGGGTTGTTAGACACCGCCGAGAGCACGGTTACTTGTGTAGATTCACCGTTGAGTAGAGGCTCCGTGATTTCGCTTATTTGTAGAGGTGTGGGTATAGAGATCGGGAGGTTTACTTTACCCGCGGATATGTTAGTGTTAGAGATGACTGAGTATGATGCCATTGTTGGTATGGATTGGCTAGTTGCGTACCGAGCCATGATTGACTGTTTTTGTAGGAGTATTATCTTTGCCATTCCCGGGCAGGAGATGTTTTTAGTGGCGATGCCTCACCCTGAGGGAGGATCATCCACTCATTTGTACTATATAGAGGAGGAGACCTCTAAGGAAGTAGTGATACCACTCGATTCGATACCCGTTGTTAGAGAGTTCGCTTATGTATTTCAGGATATACCTGGACTACCTCCGAGTAGAGAGATAGATTTTGTCATCGATTTGACGCCGAGCACTCGGCCTATTGCCCGCGCACCTTACCGTATGGCTCCAGCAGAGATGAAAGAGCTACGAGATCAGATAGAACAGTTATTGGGTTAGGGGTTTATCCGGAGGAGTACTTCACCGTGGGGTGCCCCTGTGTTGTTCTTAAAGAAGAGGGATGGATCGTTGAGGTTATGTGTAGATTACCGAGAGTTGAATAAAGTCACGATACAGAATAAGTATTCGTTGCCCAGAATCGATGACTTATTTGACCAGTTGAGAGGATCTTCCTTCTTCTCAAAGATTGATTTACGATCAGGATACCATCAGTTGCGTATCAGGGAACAGGAAGTCTCGAAGACTTCTTTCTTAACGAGATATGGTTCCTACGAGTTTTGGGTTATGCCTTTTGGCTTGACCAACGCTCCATCCGTATTTATGGACTTGATGAATAGGGTGTTCAGAGAGTTCCTAGACCAGTTCGTCATTATCTTCATTGATGAAATTATGGTTTACTCCCAGACAGAAGAGGAGCACGCCGAGCATTTGAGGCAGGTTTTGCAGACGCTATGTCAGAACGAGCTTTATGCAAAGTATGAGAAGTGTGGGTTTTGGCTGAAGGAGGTTCAGTTTTGGGGGCATATCATTTCAGACGGGGGGATATCTGTTGATCCGGGGAAGGTATCCGCGGTGAGGGAGTGGGGACAGCCCACGACACCGACTGAAATCCATAGTTTCTTGGGCCTAGCGGGATACTACAGGAGGTTTATTCGGGATTTCTCAAAGATAGAGGGTCCTTTGACACATCTGACTCGTAAGGGTGTTCCATTCATCTGGAGCGATGCCTGTCAGTTGGCATTCGATGAGTTGAAGGACAAGTTGACCTCAGCACCTATGTTAGCATTGCCGAGATCGGGAGTTGAGTATCTAGTCTACACCGATGCGTCCTTACAAGGACTTGGAGGTGTATTGCAGCAGGAGAGTTAGGCCATAGCTTATGCTTCCTGTAAGCTTAAGCCTCACGAGAAGAATTACCCCACCCATGACTTGGAGTTAGCGACAGTTGTATTTTTCCTTCGGATTTGGAGACATTACCTCCTAGGGGAGAAGTTTCGGTTGTTCACGGATCACAAGTCTCTACAGTACCTCTTCACGCAGAAGGAATTGAATATGCGTCAGAGACGGTGGCTTGAGTTTGTGAAGGATTATCAGTTTGATATCCAATATCACCCGGGGAAGGCTAACGTGGTAGCAGACGCGTTGAGCCGTAGTCTAGTAAATAAGGTGGCCGAGGTATGGAAAGCTAAGTGGAAGGAGTTGGGACACTAGGATGCATTGGCCCGATCGTTCATGTCCGTGATGACGATTACACCTCGAATTGTTACGAGAGTGGTAAAGGCCCAGGCAAATGACTCGTTCTGTCAGGAGCAGATAGTTCGATTACTAGTAGAGGGAGCCGAGTCCTATACCGTTAGCTCAGACGGGAGATTACTCTTTAATGGGAGACTGGTCATTCCGGAAGGGGAAGACTTGCGACACGAGGTGATGACAGAGTCGCACGGCTCACGGTTCGCGGTACACCCTGGTGGGGATAAGATGTACCAAGACATGAGACGTCATTATTGGTGGACCGAGATGAAGAGAGATATTGCCGTGTTTGTTTCTAAATGTGCCACTTGTCAGCTGGTAAAGGTGGATCATCAGCGACCAGCAGGACTTCTACAACCATTAGAGGTTCCGACGTGGATATAGGAGAGCATATCCATGGACTTTATCACGGGGTTACCTACGTCATAGAGGGGTCACGACTCCATTTGGATAATTGTGGACCGGTTGACCAAAGTTGCTCATTTTCTACCCGTGAGGACAGACTAAACTACGGGACAGTATGCCCAGATTTTCATTGCGGAAATAGTGAGACTTCATGGTGTGCCTCTAAATATCGTGTCTGACCGAGACAAGATATTTGTTTCACGATTTTGGGAGAATCTCCAGGAGGCTATGGGCACTGAATATTGGTTGAGCATAGCTTATCACCCGCAGACCGATGGGCAGACCGAGCGAACAAATCAGATGTTGGAGGACATGTTGTGTATGTGGATCCTAGACTTTGGAGGTGGATGGGAGCAGTACCTTCCACTGGTAGAGTTTGCTTATAATAACTCCTATCAGTTCACCATTGGTATGGCTCCATTTGAGGCGTTGTATGGTAGACCTTGTCGTTCCCCAGCATGTTGGTTAAAAGTGGGGGACAACAAACTCCTTGGGCCGGAAGTGATTCAGGATACTTCGGCAACGAATGAGATGATACGGAGTCGCATTCGGGTAGCTCAGGACCGGCAGAAGAGCTATGCCGATGCCAAGAGATTCTTCAGAGAATTCAAAGTGGGGGACCAGATTTTACTCAGAGTATCTCCTATGAAGGGGATTATGCGTTTTGGGAAGAAGGGGAAACTGGCACCGAAATATGTGGGGCCATTTCATATCATCGAGCGGATTGGGCTAGTTGCGTATAGACTTGGGTTACCGGAGCACTTGCATAGGATTCATGATGTGTTCCATATTTTCTCGCTAAGGAAATATCTTAGGGATGATTTGTCCCATATTCACATTGCTTTGGAGGACATCGACCTTCAGCCCGATAGTTCCTATGAGGAGGGGCCGATTGCTATTCTGGACCACAGCGAGCGAAAACTGAGGTCGAAGATAGTACCGTTAGTACGTGATCAGTGGCGACATCATAATGCCGAGGAGTCCACATGGGAGCGCAAGGAGGAGATGCGCGAACGTTATCCAGAGTTGTTTTTAACAGGTACTCTTTACTTCCGAATTTCGGGACGAAATTCTGTTATTAGGGGGGGAGTACGTAATACCCCGTATATTTATTGATTTTTAATTATGGGATTAATTAACTTAAATGAGAATTAATTGGAAATTAATCCGGATATAAATACTAGCGAGATGTGAGTTGGTATTTGATTATGATGCGTACATATGGTAATATATGAATATTGAAAATATTTAAATTGTCACGAGATAGCAATACGATAATTTGGAAAATTTAGTTGGGACGTGCGTATCAGTCTCGTCAGAAATATAATTATTTGAATTAAAAAGTAAATTTTATTTTTATCAACTGAATGGTCATTTTGAGTGCTCCAACGTGTCCGGAAGGGTCAAAATAGTCAGAAAACACTAGCCGGGGGTTTAGTTTGGGTCCCGGGGCATTTTTGGGCCATACCGACAACCTAGAGGGGTATTTTGGTAATTTTAAAAATATGGGAATTAAAACCTACGAATTTTAGGAGTTAATTATATATTATTTAGGAACCCACTAAGCCCATTATCATCATTAAGTGAGTAAGAGGGCTACGGGAGTTATAGGAGAGTTTGAAGAGTTCCAAAAAGAAACCTCCAACCACCATCTTCAACCTTGGGAGAAAATCTGTAGAGAAAGGAGAGAAGCAACCTTCATTCACCAACATCAATTCTAAAGAACAATCTAAGGCAAGTGATTTGATATTTTTAGTGCATTGAATATGTCTTCCATGTTTAGTGTAGGAATTATCTTATATTAAAATTTTTGAAGAAAATCCATGAAATTGTTGGAGAAACTTTGAATTTGGGTTAGGATTTGCATGTAGAATGATGATGGACTGATTTAATATCGAAAGCGTTATATATGATGATTTAAAAACGGATTTTTGATGAGTAATTGGGCATAAGAAAATTATGAGTTCATGTTCATAGGGTTTGGGGAAATATTTGGAGATTTATATTAATTCCTTGTTGATTTGTAAGATTTGACCCCTAAAATAAGTTAAGGGATGATTTAGGATGATTAGAAATGGTTTAAAAACGTTAGAACATAAATTGGATGGACTCAGGGTGGATTTAGAGAAGAGAAGAATTGAGAAAAATGGACTTGGGAATTTCTGGGCTGAAGCTGCCATCTCATTAGAAGACCTGCCCAGGTCGTTCGAATGAACTTCTAACGAGATGACAGTATCCCTTCTAACGAGTTGGTAGTTCATTCGAAGCCATTTATTTCGAACGACAGTCATTCGAACGACCTCGTTCGAACGAGATTTCTAACGAGTTGACAGAATGGCCTTTTGGCCTGAATTTATTTCTAGTATCTCGTAGACTTATTTAAATGTTGAGGTAACCTTCCCTTATTAACTAGTGGGTATAGTTGGGATATTGGGGTGCATTGAAGAGTGAAACTTAGAATCGTGTAGTAAACCGGATGACATTTGTGGATTGGGAAGCGAGTAACTAATCATGACGTGAGAAGAGTTGATAACTTAAATACATATAAACCGGGGACGTGTGAGTGGTATAACACTAAATGTTGGTATAAGAACGAGTAGTATACCACTAATGAAATATTATGATATCTAAGATGTGTGAATGCTTAGTATACGTAGTTATCTGGGTATAACATACCTACCGTACTTGCTATCATGGGAGGTCGACGTTCGTTCAGGTCCATCTAATCTTTGTGTACCTACGGGGGGATTTTGATTGGTACCTCGAGGACATAGGTCAGAGAAGGACTTATTCAGAATTTATTAAGTCTGCTGATCATGGGAGCGTAGGTATGTGCGTGACCCATGTGATGTGAACTATGTTCGCCTCCATTGTTTGTGATTGTTGATTAATGAAACGTTTCCTGAGAGATTCGGAATACGTGGTCCTTATGTACGTGATGTACCGAGATTGGATAGCAGAGTATGTGTTCACCGCAGCTTAGTCGCGGGGTGCTAGTATCGTATATTTATGATGGGAATAATATACTGTTAATTGAAATGAATTGTCATGAATGAATGTGAGTATGAATAATAGCAACAGTTTGTAAAGTGAAAATGGAAGATCTCTAGTAGTTAGTAGTACTAACATGGGAAATTGTGTAGCAAGTTATAACACTCTGTTAATTTAAAGCAATTGGGAATTGAATTGGTTATCGTAGTAATGTAAAATTTGGTATCGGACTAGTTAGATAATGGGAACAACTAGAATGGGTACGGGTACGATAGAAGTGCACAATTAGTTGAGAGGTGAGGAACTCATGTGAGTGCACCCACTATCATGTACTTTATATTCACTGTTTAATGATATTAAACACTTGCAAAATTTTAAATTATTTTCATAATCGTGCTCTGACCCGTTTGCTTTCAAATCTATTTTTGTAAAAACCTTTTAGGTGCCCAGCCACAAGGACACCATGCATAGGAGTTCTATTCAGGTGACGTGCTGTAGCTGCCGTTGAAATTACAGGACCTTGACAGTAAACGCCTCCAATTCTGATCTTGAATCTATTATCAGTTTTTATCATTTGTTGGGCATGTCGCCCATTCCTTTTAGAGACATCTTACTTATTCAGTTATTTCAGACTTTGGGTTGTAATTAATTTTAGTGATGCAGACTTTGTTTTTATTTATTTCGGTATTCGGATTGTTGTGAAGAGTTTTCCTCCAGACTCATTATTATTGGACGGTTATTCTATTGTGACTATGTTGTGTTGGTTATGTTAACTTTTCATAATTCATTTATTGCATGCTAATCGAATTTAATTAAAAGGGACAACTCACTTTTTAAATAATAGGTGGCCAGTAATTGTTAAAACGTTTGCGACAGTGATGCTATGAACTGAGCCAACTTGGCATTTTGTATTAATTTAATAAAGGAGTAGCTACCCCGTAGTTAATTATTCGGGGTGTCACAGTCACTCCTAGACTCAAACTTTCCTAAGTGCTCTCTATCGTGAAGAATGTATCAAGGATTCACAAAGATGTGAAAATACGATAAGTTGGGGTCTTTTCTAGTTCACAATCCATATGGCTTTTTAGTGGTTTGTGGATGAAGATTGACCATATTCATAGTGTGTCATGCGGTGTTAATTGCCTCTGCCTAAAATTGCCTATAAGAGAGTGTGCCCTTGCGTTCAAATGAGGAAATTATATATTAAACACCTTTTAACCCAAACAAACCCTAAACATGCAACAATATGTGATTGAATAAGATAATGAACTAAGCAAGAACATTCAAACACATGCTTGTGAGGAAAAATCCCCCAAAGGGGCAAAACCATTTATGTTCATTATAACTTTGTAACATACGAATTCGGATTACAATAAAAAATACAGGTGACTAAGAATTATCCTCAGGTGTCGGATTCTGTAGTCGGCAGCTGGAAATATCCCTTTCCAGGAGGGCTGCAATGAAGAAGAAGAAGAACGGTCTTCTCCACAAGGGTTGAACAGCAACTGGGTTTGTGTTCTTGGGTTACCAAAAGTGATTCACAAATCTGTGAGAAGTTGTGTGAATCAAACCATGAGTTTTGAAACTCATAAAAGTGAAGACTTTTAGGTTTACGAACTCTGAAAATCGTGTGAATAAGTCTTAGAAACCAACTCCCCGTAGTGGGTTTATAAAATAAGTCCTGGGCCTTAAAAATCTGAACACGATCTGTTTGTGTTTATCCCAGGCAGACCGGTCCGGGTCTGAGGCGGATCGATTCGTTTTAATTTTAGCTTCTTCGGTTCGCTTCCGGTCCGGGGTGTACTGGATTTTCAGCATGCGGATCGGTTCTTTTTCTCTAGGCGGACCGGTCCGGCTGTGCAGAATTCTGATTCCTCCTCTTCTTTGATATTCGGATCCGTTGATGACTATATGTATCTTGAATTTCTTCAACGGTGTAACGGCGTACGACATAACAAATTAATGATGGACAAAAATGTCCTTACAAATCTCCCCCTATGTCTATGTCGATACATACATAAAAACAAACATCCGAATTATCAACTAACTAAAAATGCCTATACAAATCTACCCTTCCATGAACCCAACACTGGAAAGATATAAATGAATAAGACTTCATCGTTTGCTCTTCGAATCTTCAGGAATCGCAACGCTTTTCTCATCAGGGTGTGCAATTCAGAGATCATCAGATGGTACCTACACACATGACATAAAGCAAAAATACCAAGTGACGTACCGAGTTTGAAACAAGATAAACAGATATGCCAATATGCTAATTGGTGATAAACAACTCAACACTTCAAAACTCCGCCTTAATTTGATAATTAATTCTCCCCCTTTTTTATGATGTCCCCAAATAGACAAATGAGAAGAATAAATCAAACAAGTAAAGACAGGGTGTCACAAGGAATAAGCAACTATTATTTTTTTAATTTTTTCAGATTTTTTTTAAACAAACAAGAAACACACCATGAACAAACACAGGACAACCAAGTCGATGATGACGGAAATGAATGGGTGTGATAAAATTCGATAGAAAAATCAATGCATACAAACATGACATATGCGCACGATGAATATCAGATACTCCTAACGAATGAACACAAAGTCTGCCTTTGGTGTAAAAAAAAGTGGAAATATAAGACATTGACTCAATCAAATCAACAAATCAAAGCTAAAAATGATTTCTACACCAATAACGTCCAAAACTTTTTATGCTTTTTCAGGACTTTCAAGGAAGTGCAAACCCATTTATATTCTCCAACCAAACTCCCTCAGATATAATTTTGAATAGAGGCTTTCTAAATTCTCAAACTTTGGATAATTGATGGTGAAACCTAATGGCCCATATTTGGCATGAATTACTTTTTATTGCCTTTAAATTTTTTGGGCTCTTTTAACCTCTTTGGACCCCGGATAATAAAATTCCTCCATTTTTTAGGTCAGTTTGAACGGTGTCTTTTACGCAAAGAAGAGATAATTACCTTTCGCAGCCCCTCCCCGTTCTTAAACAAACACTCAGTCTCACCAAAACGGTTTTTACATGCATTCCAATCTTGTCAAGTTTTATCGCATATTGTAAGTTGTATAGACAGAATTGAGATGGAAACACTCAAGCCAATATGTGATAGACAAGTGCAATAACCAAATATAGCCGTGCATGTGTGAAATAAAGGATATAGGAGTCAAACATGTAGGAAAATATCACTAATTACATCTCAAAGACTCCATACTATGTAAAGCACATGGATGAAATGATGTAGCATCTCAAATCTCTATCAAACAGTCACATGGATATATGGAATGAAGTTGTGACTTGGCTATCTTAAATGCTCATCCATAAAAGGTGTAAAATGAAATCTTTTTGTATTTTATTTTATTTTAATGAAATAATAAATAAAAAAAATAAAACAAACTAATGGAACATGCTAGAAATAGGCAAAAGAAACAACATGAAAAATAACCTATGCTAGCAACCAAGGCAAGATCTCAACTGGGAGTAACGGTGGAGTTTTCCAAAGATGGTGACATCTTTTGAACACACTTCACTAGATCATATGTTGTCTTGATCAAAAACTTCACTTGCTCCCGAATATGTGAAAACTCTCTATCATAATGTGCAAGCAAAATGTCATGAGTGGGTGTATGTGAATGAATGTGTGAAGTGCCATGATATGGCACAAAACCCAACTTGGAACAAAATTCCCTAAGATGTCCTCGCTTCTTGTAGTGGGAGAAAACATAAACCGGTCTAGGAAGTAATTTATCAACAATTTTGGGGTGAACATTCCTAGACGGGCTCCCATGAGACTCACTCACCAAGGTGGATATAGGCTCGGGTGGATTATCTAATGTGACTTGGACCTCTCGTGCTTGTCTGAGATCATCCTCAAGATGGGATATCCGTGTTGTCAAAATAGACAGCGTGTTGGTCAAGTCACATTTTTCCTTTTTTAGCTCAACATTCTCTTCCTTTAACTCACAAATCCGAAGACCTAGAATTCTATTAGACCTTTTTGTTTCCATGGTCTCGATAAATAACTTTCGAAAAGCTTTTTGGATCACACAATCATCACACTTCTCATCCTCACTATCACTTAGAGAAGTGTGCATGGCATCTTTCTTACGCTCTCTTCTAAGTTTAGTGGGACACTCAAATTTCTTGTACCCTGTCCCATCGCACTCAAAACATCTTATCTTCTCAAGTTCTTTCTTTCCTTCTTTTTCTTTCTCACAAAGACTTTCTCTCTCTCCAAACAATGTTGACTTCTCCATTATGAACACACTCGTTTTCAAAAATCAATTTTTCAGAAAATTGATATCTTAGAGAAATTTTGTGGAAATAGGAATACGCGATAGATTAGCGTAACCTGCTCTGATACCAATTTGAGAGAGTATGCGCTTGCCTTCAAATGAGGAAATTATATATTAAACACCTTTTAACCCAAACAAACCCTAAACATGCAACAATATGTGATTGAATAAGATAATGAACTAAGCAAGAACATTCAAACACATGCTTGTGAGGAAAAATCCCCCAAAGGGGCAAAACCATTTATTTTCATTATAACTTTGTAACATACAAATTCGGATTACAATGAAAAATACAGGTGACTTAGAATTACCCTCAGGTGTCGGATTCTGTAGTCGGTGGCTGGAAATATCCCTTTCCATGAGGGCTGCAATGAAGAAGAAGAACGGTCTTCTCCACAAGAGTTGAACATCAACTGGGTTTGTGTTCTTGGGTTACCAAAAGTGATTCACAAATGTATGAGCAGTTGTGTGAATCAAACCATGAGTTTTGAAACTCATAAAAGTGAAGACTTTTCGCTTTATGAACTCTGAAAATCGTGTGAATAAGTCTTAGAAACCAACTCCCCGTAGTGGGTTTATAAAAGAAGTCCTGGGCCTTAAAAATATGAACACGATCTGTTTGTGTTTATCCCAGGTGGATCGGTTCGGATCTGAGGCGGATCGGTCAGGGTAGGCAGATCGGTTCGTTTTAATTTTGGCTTCTTCGGTTCACTTCCGGTCCGGGGTGTACTGGCTTTTCAGCAGGCGAATCGGTCCGGCTGAGGGACGGACCGGTCCGCAGGCGGATCGATTCTTTTTCTCTGGGTGGATCGTTCCGGCTGTGTAGAATTCTAATTCCTCCTCTTCTTTGATATTTGTATCTTGAATTTCTTCAACGGTGTAACGGCGTACAACATAACAAATTAATGGTGGATAAAAATGTCCTTACAGCCTAGGCACATTTTAACCAAGGATCATAGACCGAGACATCTCCTGAATGGTCCTACTCTTTCTCTCAACAATGTGATTTGTTGAGGATTACCTACCGCCGATAATTCATGTTTGATGCCTAATGCATCACAAAATGTTCCAACACCGGCAATAATGAATTTTGTGCCATTATCACTTCTAATTAGATTTATAGTGATATTATGTTGATTTTGTAGAACACAAAAATTGGTTGTAAGAAACTTAACAACATCCAATTTTTTCCTAAGGAATTATCTCGAAAAGTCATCGACCATTACTAAGATAAACTATTTACCATCAAGGCTCTTTATAACCCATAAGATCAATATGTATGAACTCTAATACATAAGAGATAGTAATTTTATTAACTTCTTATGTGGCATATTGATTTGTTTTCCATATTATCACAGACCACCAACCACAGAAGTTGATTTTCCTAGAGATGGTACTCCACGAACTAGGTATTTCTTAACATGACGATTAAGATCTATATACTTCACATAACCTAGTCTTTGGTGCCAAAGGTCAACAGGGGGACCTTATAACTATTGTAGATGAATGAGTATTTTGGAGTGATACCATAATAGATATCGAAAGTCCTCACACCTTGCAATACTATCTTACCCAAATCATTGTAGACATAACATTCAGACTAGTTAAACTTAACCTCAAGATTTTCATCACGCAAACGGCTTGTGCTAATCAAATTTTATTTCAACCCATAAACATAATGTGCGTTATTTAGCTTTGGGAACCCTTCGATTCAGTGGTGCCCCGTCCCAACATGCTAGACTGACTCCCATTACCGAAGTCACTTTACCTTCATTGTGATCCTCAAGTTTGGTAAAAAGAGATTTATCACCTGTCATGTGACTTGAACAACCACTATCAAAGTACTTGATGATGCTAAGATTCAGCACCACCAGATAAGAGATGGAGAGCTCAAACAGTGATAACAATGGCAACCATAGAGTTATATATATGTATAAGTATATAGAAGGGGATGAGTATAAGAGGAATGAAAATAGTTTTGTATAGTGGTTCAGCCAATCAGACCTACATCCACTGTGAATGTGTGATCCACTAAATATGGGCACTAATGGCCTTGGATACAATGCTCATAAGCTCACCCTCTCTGGACTGTGTGTACAAGCATAGTTTTAGCTAGGGTTACAATTATCGATACTTTTACAAGGTAGAAAATGACAAGTATATATAGGGATTGAGGGGAGTGGTGTACCCCCCAAGCATGCATGGGGCATGCGAATGATGATCTAGCCAATCCTCTGCTGACACTTGGATGTGCCACTTATGATTAATGATGACATAATATTCCCTTATGTGAGGGGATGATACTGTTATAACAGTCTAGTCCATGTGATATATGAGTCCCACGCGCACTGTTCCACACGTCTCCCAAATCATGAGCTGTGATGATGTCACCATTGGCCTAGGATTCCAGGTCGAGGCTAAAGTTGATGCTGAAATTGGGCCCGAATGGATGTGGGCCTTGTATTGTCGTCCCCTCACAGGGTCGGCTGGTCCATGATGAGGGGTCGGCCCCTTGTAGGGTCATCTGGTCCATGATGAGTGGTCGGCCTCTTATAGGTTCGTTTGGTCCAAGATGAGGGGGTCAGCCCCTTGTAGGGTCGTCTGGTCCATGATGGGGGGGGGGGGGGGGGGGTCGGCCCCTTATAGGGTCATCTAGTTCATGATGAGGGGTCGTCCCCTTATAAGGTCGTCTGGCCCTGATAAAAACCCCTGTGCAGTAGTTATTGAATCCTAGTCCTGGGTGAGGATACCCTCGGCCTATCCGAGGGTGTATTTTGGTATATTAATTACCCCTAGCCCTTAGCCATCGATGTTGTTGAGATGGCTGAGGGATAATATTGCATTTAAATGAAAACTGAGTGGTCAGGTGGATGAGTGACATATGTCAAGTTGATTGACATATTTTCAGGTGTCCATCATCGTTTATATTTCCCAGATGTGGCGGCTGCACACCACTCTTGAGGCTTTATGCCCTAATGATGCCTCTCATCGTGGGTTGTGCCTTGCATTGATTACTGGTCCCACTAGTAACAAGGTATTTAAACAATATTTTAAATAATCAATTCTTTTCTTCTTCTTCTTCTTCTTCTTCTTCTTTGCACGCAAGCTTTATATCTCTAGCTTCTTACCAGTTCAAACCGCCATTTTTGCGATATCTTCTGTGTCTCGAGCTTTGCTCAATCTTCGTCTTCATCCTCAGGTAATTCCTCTGCCTTAAATTCCTCTTTTAGCCTTCAATTTCTGTTTATTTCTTGCATTTGGGTTTCTTTCCATTTTTTTGGTTGCTCTACCTTTTCGGCATGAAGACTCGCCTTGCTGTGGTGGTTATAGGACTGAATATTAGATTTTAGGCTCCTTAGGGTTCTCCCCCTCCTTTGGATGGTGGTTTAGTGTCTCTTTGTGGCATTTCTTGGGTTTTCTTATGTTCTCCAGTGTTCTTCTCCGGTGAACTGCGTTCCGCTTGTTCTTGAGTGTTCATCCACAAAACCCTTTATTTCCTTAGGTTTGATCCTAAAGTCAGCTTGGTCAAACTGTAAACTTGTTTGTAGTTAGTTTGAACAAATTTCTCAAGTGTAGGGTCTTCCCCTTAATGCTCAAAAGACTTTATGGTTTAACCGAGGAATTTCCAACCTTGAGGGAGAAACTCTTTACTGAGATTAGGCGAATAGAGGAGGAGTACAAATGAAGATAAGGGGCCGACCCTAATTGGGTACGACTTATCTTCCCCATTCCTTTAGCCACAATAATACCATCTGAGTCCTGTGGGTCTTCCTGTCATCTCACCGAGTGCCAGACACGCGAGGGAGAAATGAATGACAGAGCATCGTCACCAATGGGTGATGGGCCTTCTGGGAGAGGAGAGAGATCAATGCCTAGTCCGAACCGATAGGCTGAGGGTACGGTTCATTCACAGGCTATCCCTATGACAACCATGTCCCCTCTTACCTTCTAGATGTCCTTTCCAGATGGCCCACCGACAGGCGACAAGGCTGAGAGATCTGGGGACGAAGGGTATGAGGATGATAATGAGAACTTGGATGATGATCAAGTTGACACTTCTAGTGCCTCGGCTTACATCTCATCAGTTAGGGATTGCGACCTCTTGCTGTGGAGGCACATATTTGGTGTACAACCCAATATAACTATGAGGGTCCTCAAGACAGACGAGAGGGTCTTTCAGGAGAATGAGAGGGAAGTTACTGTTTATGAGCAGATGCTCAGGGTAGGTGTTAGGTTCCCCCTGCACCCTATAGAAGTCGATATTCTTTCTTCCCTTGGGGTTGCTCCTTCTCAACTTCCTCCATACTCCTGGAGGACCATCCTCGGTTATGTCTTCCTTTGGAAGAATACTTTCACCGATGAGCCCTCGGCCGATTTCTTTATAGCGTGCTATAATATAACCTCCTAGTCCAAGAAATAACGATATTTTCATCTAGGGGCGAGGAAGTCTGACAAAAAACTTCTTCATGTAGAATAAACTTCCAACCATGATTGGAAGAAGAGGTTTTTCTTCATCTCTGGGGATTGGGAATCCCCCGTCAGGGATGAGCCCGTAGAAGACAGTTCGAGGGTCCCAAAGGCATGGTCCAACCCCTCAATGAAAGCACGTTCAGACCCCGAACTTAGCTTGGATGAGAGGGATATTTTTTACTACCTGAGGGAATAAGGGAAAGAGGGTGGACTTGCCAAATTGGAAGATTTTATGGCCCTTCGTTTCCTCAAAGAAGTTGGTCTGAGGGTCGTCCCCCTGACAGAATTATGTGAGTTAATATTTGCTCTATTTTATTTTTCTCAAGTGTATCCTCGTTGCTACTGCTTGTTTCTGATGTATCGTCTCTTTGTCAGGTCGGCCTGCAAACGTATTTGATCAACTCTGGGAGATGACTACCCCTAGTTTGATGTTTGGCCTATGCAAGAGGAAAAGCAAAGAGCCTCAGCAGCCTCCTAAAAAGACAAAGGGCGTATGGCCGACACTGGTGGAGAGGATCATTGATACTCGTAAATGGAAGGAGCTCGAGGTCCCTGATGGCTCTCGACTTGATTCCCGAACGAAGGCGAGGGTAAAGGTCCCTCAGACACACACTGAGGGGACCAGCTCCTCTTCGAGCATGGGTGCCTACTGGGATCATAATCTGACCTTTCTGAAGGCTGAACCCTCTTTCCTCATAGCCAACTTGAGGGCAGCTAAGGCCTCAATGTTTTCTACGCCCTCGGCCGTATATTATGAATTCCTGTCTAAGATGCCCCCGGCCAAGGTTTATGACTACGATCTTCACACTTTGGCTCAGGTATTTCCTTCAACTCACCTTTTGATTCACAAATATTAAACTGTTCCCTCGGCCTTTTAATATGAGCTTATCTTTGTATAGTCTGTTTGTGCCTTCATATCTACCACCAAGTGGATGGCTGCAAACCAGCAGAAGTCCCATAAGGTCAAAAGAGCTATTCAGCATGAGGCCGACCTGAAGACCAAGTTGGAGACTGCTAGGGCAGAGTTGGAGAGTGGCAGGACCGAGCATGCAAGGGTCCTGGATGAGCTGGTAAAGCAGCACGAGGCCGACCTGAAGGTGAAGGATAATCTATTCTAAGAGAGGGAAGAGGCCTTGACCAATCAGGGGTCCAATTCAAAGCTGAACTCGTTAAGGTAGTGGCCGAGGTCGATGTTGTGGAAGCTTAAAAGCTCTTCGATGAATTCCAAGGCTTCAACCTCAAGTACCTGGAGAGAGGGATTGGGACGTCTTGTCGGTGGGTCGTCTTAAAATTTGCTGATGCCTTGTCATCTACCAGTCCCTCTCTTGAAGCAGTGGAGATGGAAGACCCCCTTATAGCTGAGGCCCTCGCCCATGTAGTGCACGTCGAAGGTTCCAACACATCTGAGGATCTACCTTCTTTGGTCATCGAAGAGACTCCTATGGTTCGTGTTGAAGCCCTGCCTTCTGATATTGCTCAATAGGGTGGCTGCCTGTGGCCCATACCCTCTGTTTGTAAATTTTTTGTATTGAATTTTCTTTTGGACAAATATGTATAACAATTTTACAATGGAATCTCTCTCTTTTACAACTTATCTTGGCTATGATATTTGTGTTAACCATCTTCCAAGTCCTCCCTCATCTTTCTTGAGAGTGAATGGGGGAGGGGTCGTCCCTACCATTCACCCTCATCTTAGCCGAGGGTGGTTTCCACCAAATTAATGATGTTTTAAAATATAAGTCCCCCCTCGTTCTTCTTGAGAGTGAATGGAGGGTCGTCCCTACCATTCACCCTCATTATAGCCGACGGTAGTTTCCACCAAATTAATGATGTTTTTAAATATAAGTCCCCCCTCATCTTTCCTGAGAGTGAATGGAGGGTCGTCCCTACAATTAACCCTCATCTTAGCCGAGGGTGGTTATCCACCAAATTCATGATGTAAAATATAAATCCCCCTCGTCTTTCTTGAGAGTGAATGGAGGGTCGTCCCTACCATTCACCCTCATCATAGCCCAGGGTGGTTATCCACCAAATTAATGATGTAAAATATAAATCCCCCCTTGTCTTTCTTGAGAGTGAATGGAGGGTCGTCCCTACCATTCACCCTCATTATAACCGAGGG
The DNA here is from genome assembly GCA_949130495.1 of Sambucus nigra. Taxonomy (NCBI): domain Eukaryota; kingdom Viridiplantae; phylum Streptophyta; class Magnoliopsida; order Dipsacales; family Adoxaceae; genus Sambucus; species Sambucus nigra. The sequence goes on from OX422209.1 coordinate 502,853,473, forward strand.
TGGTTATCCACCAAATTAGTGATGTTTTTAAATATAAGTCCCCCCTCGTCTTTCTTGAAAGTGAATGGAGGGTCGTCCCTACCATTCACCCTCATCTTAGCCGAGGGTGTTTTCCACCAAATTAATGATGTTTTAAAATATAAATCCATCCTCATCTTTCTTGAGAGTGAATAGAGGGCCGTCCCTACCATTCACCCTCATCCCGGCTGAGGGGATTTAGCAAGAATTACCCCAATCATACCAAAATTAACAAACAAGATAAGGGGTCAATATAATATTCTCATTAGCATCAAGTGTTCTATTGGAGCAACACATTCATTACAACTGTGGTCCGATAGGACATTATAACATTATTAATAGTATTTCTTCAAATGATTTGCATTCCAGGGGTTGGAAAAGGGTTACCCTTCAAGGTTCTCTAGTCTATAGGTTCCAGGGACAACTTCATCAATGACCCAATATGGGCCATGCCAATTTGGGTGGATCTTGTTAGGTTTCTGCCATGTCTTTTTTAGGACTAAGTCCCCCACAACGATTGGCCTTTGCTTCATCCTCTGGTTGTAAAACCTGGCAGTCCTCTACTAATAGGCTGCTTGACTTATCTCAGCGTCTTATTTTCTCTCCTCGATCAAGTCTAGGTCAAGTCTCCTTTCTTCCATATTTATATGGGGGTCATACATTTGGACTCTGTGAGTGGGAAACTCAATCTCAGTGGGGATGACGGCTTCTGAGCCATACGCCAGCATGAACGGGTTTCCCCGGTAGGAGTCTTGGTTATCGTCCTGTAGGCCCACAATACAGCACATAATTCCTCAACCTATCTTCCTTTTCCCTCCTCAAGCTTTTTCTTAATCCCATCTAGGATTGTTCTATTTGTAACTTCAGTTTACCCATTAGCTTGAGGTCGACCTGGGGTAGAGAAGAATTATTTGACACCCACTCTTTCGCAGTATTTCTCCAGGGATACATTCTTGAATTGAGTCCCGTTATCTAAGATGAGGGTGTTAGGGAGCCATATATACATATAATATTTTTTCAGATAAACTAAAAGGTCTTCTGCTCGGTAATCATGACCATCGGCTCCGCTTCCACCCATTTTGAGAAATAGTCAATTATTATGATCAAGTATCGATAGTTATTGATGGCCCTAGGCAAGGGTCCTACTAGATCGATTCCCCATATTGAGAATGACCATGGGGACGTGATGGAAGTAAGAGGATGATGGGGCTGATGAGGTATGGTGGCGAACCTCTGACATTTATCACACTTTTTTACATATGTCGTGGCATCCTTCTCCGAGGTCGGCCATCAGTATCCTCGGGTTACTATCCTCTTTGCTAACGACCTTCCCCAAATATGGCTTGAACAAGACCCCTCCTGCACATCTTGCAAGATGTGTGGGACTTCAAACGGGTGCACACATCTGAGCAAGGGGATCAAGAACCCCTTTTTGTATAAGGTGTCTCCAATGATAGTGAATTTCATTGCTCTGTATCTCAACTTCTTCCTTTCATGTTTTGCTTCTGGCATATCCCCCTCTTTAATGTATCTGATCAGAGGGTCCATCCATGAAGCTTACCTACTAATATTTAAGTAAGTGCTAAGTGTTCTATCTGCATCTTAATCGTTGGTCGAAGCAAGATTTCCATCGGGACTGTCCTCCCGATATCTGTTCTAGTCGCTGAGGCTAGCCGAGCAAGTGCATCATCTTGACCGTTATCCAGCCTAGGTATCCTCTTAAACTTTACTTCTCTGAAGCTCTTCAATAGTGACTTTACTTTTTAGAGATATTTGGCCATTCTCTCATCTTTAGCCTTGTATGCTCCTAGTATCTGATTCACTACCAGTCTTGAATCATTATGGACCAAGATCTGGCCGACACTAGGAGACCTAGTCAAGGAGAGGTCTCCCATCAGGACCTCATATTTTGACTCGTTATTGGAGGCTTTGAAGTTGAACCTTAGGGCGTACTCAATGTCCGTTCCGTCAGGCACTGATACTATTAATCCAGCCCCACTTTCGCTCTCGTAAGAGGACCCATCGACGAAGAGATTCCATACAGCGTGTTCCTAAAAAAAATTCCCTCAGTGAGGAATCCTTATCTAAAGAGATATTTCCCCTCTTCATTTTCGATAATTTTTTCTCTAGCGGTGCTTGTCTCGACCTTATCTGTGGACGAGCCAATGACTTTGCCTTACTGGGTATCTGTCATCTCATGGTTCCCATCTTCAGCCTTATCATCTTCCCAAGTAAATTCAGCCACAAAATTTGCTAATGCTTGCCCCTTAATGGACACCCTTGGTTGATACACAATGTCAAACTCTCCCAGCTCTATAGCCCAGGCCATTAGGCTCCCCGATTTTTCTGGCTTGTGGAAGACCTACCTAAGAGGAGAGTCAGTAGAATTACCATTGTATGGGACTAGAAGTATGGCTTCATCTTTCTTAATGCATGGACTAAGGCATAGGCCAACTTCTCTATCCTTTTTTATCTTTGCTCTGCCCTTGGAGTGCCTTACTATTGAAATACACAATCTTCTACACCCCATCTTCTTCTCTCATAATGGCTGCGCTGATGGCTGATTCTAAGACGACTAGGTACACGTATAGCTCTTCACCCTGCACTGGTCGTGACAATAGTAAGGGAGACCCTATGTATAACTTTAGTTCTTTGAAAGCCTGGTCACACTCTTCGTTCCATTCAAAGGCCTTTCTGAGAATTTTGAAGAACGGTAGACACTTGTCTGTGGCTCTGGACACGAATCGATTCAAAGAAGCCACTAGCCCTGTGATCCTCTAAACATCTTTAATGGTCCTGGGGGTCTTCATTTCTAAGAGGACTTTTATCTTCTCAGGATTGGACTCAATGCCTCTTTGGTTGATGATGAACCCCAAGAACTTCCCTGCTTCGACCCCAAAGACGCACTTGGTTGGGTTAAGCTTCATCCAATACTTGTCCATCGTGTTAAAGGTCCTCTCGAGGTCGGCCACATGATCCTCGGCCTTCAAACTCTTAGTCAACATGTCATCAACATAGACCTCCAAAGACTTCCCGATTTGGTCTTCGAACATTCTATTCACAAGGCGTTGATATGTTACCCCTGCATTCTTGAGACCAAAGGGCATGACCTTATAATAGTATGTCCCCTTGTCGGTAATGAACGAAGTTTTTCTGAGTCCTTAGGGCTTATAAAGATATGGTTGTAGCCTGAATAGCCTTCCATGAATCTCATTAGCTTATGGCCTGCGGTAGTATCTACCATTTGATCAATGCGGGGGAGAGGGAAGTTGTCTTTCGGATAATATTTATTGAGGTCAGTGAAGTCTACACACATTCTCCATTTCCCTTTGGCTTTTGGGACTATGACCGTATTAGATAGCCATTCGGGATAGATGACCTCCCTGATAAATTCATCCTCTTCTAGCTTCTTGACCTCATCCCTAATGACCTCATACTTTTCTCGAGAATAAATCTTCCTCTTCTACTTCACTGGATTTGCATCCACTACCACGTTGATCTTATGACACATGATTTTCGGGTTGATCTCCAGCATGTCTGCATGATTCCATGCAAAGACACTCTGTCTCCCCCTTAGCAGCTTGATGAGATCTTCTTTTATTTCTGTTTTTGAAGATTTGCTAATTTGGACTATTTTTTTCGGCTCATCCTCATTGAGGATTATGGATTCTATCTCTTCAGCGGCTTCTCCTTTCCTCAGCTTTGTCTCATCCCTGGGGTTAAGGGTATCAATATTGTAAGTAGTTGTTACTTTTTTTTGTGCCTCTCTTTCATCAGTGAAGTTGAAGTAACATTCCCGTGCCATCGTCTGGTCTCCCTGAACTTCCCCAACCCCGTAAGGGGTCGGGAGTTTTATCATCTGATGAACCATGGACGGCACGACCTCAAATTCCTTGAGGGTCACTCTCCTCAGTATAATTTTGTAGGTTGAGAAGACTTATTCATCCATCATGAAAAAGTTGACCTTCTTGATAAGCTATCTCAGCCACTCGTCTCCCATCCTAACATCGACCTCATACATTCCTAGAGGATGAACTTTTTCCCCACTGAAACCAATCAAAGGGTGATGGTATGGGACGAGTCTGGCACGGCTGAGACCTAAGGTTTTAAAGCATGTCCAGAACATCACATCTGTAGAACTATCCCCATCTACCTGGATCCTCGGTTCCTCACACCCGTGTACCCTGGTACTGATGATGAGAGGGTCATCATGTGGGGCTAAGAGGCCTTTGAAGTCCATTCTTGAGAATTCCACTATCAGAGTATCCATATCAACTTTTTTCCTCTTTTCTGACTTTGCATCAATAGAGGTAGAGTGTACAACTTTTGTTACTGCCTTGGCTTTAGCTGCATGTGCCTTCCTGTCGGTAACCTCTGATCCTCCTCTTGTTAATCCCTCGGAAATCATCCTAACACCGAACGAGATCATATTAAGTCTTTTTACAGGGTCGTGGTCGTCTCTCAGTGGGAGGTTAGGGTCATCCTCATCATCCGAAGGGCCGTCCCTTCTATTTGGAGGATCTTCTCAGCACGTATCACCTCTCTTCTTCCTGGGGTCGTCCCCTCGGTTCCCCTTGAAGGCACCTTTGTCGACATATTTCCTTAACTTCCCTTCTTTTAACATATTTTCAATTTTATCTTTTAGAGCAAAACACTTGTCCGTCACATGGCCATGGTCTTGGTGGAATTCACACCACAGGTTTTTGTTCCTCTTGTGGGGAGGTGCCCTTAGCTTCTCTGGCCATTTCAAGGATCGGTCACTCTTTATTGTCATTCAGAATGTGTTTGCAATATAATCAGAAAATTTGTCATCTACTAGCCTATTCTTCCCCTCCTTATTCTTTTTCTTGTACTTACCCCCACTAGTGCCTCCTTTTTCATCTTCGTATTTTACGACCATCGCCTCTTCGGCATTCATCACCTTTCCTGCTGTTGCCAGCAATTCAGCCATCGTCTTCGGGGGGTCTTCGACAAGCTTCCATAATAACTTCCCCTTCTGGAGTCCCGCAATGAGGGTTGTCATGGCTATACTCTCCTCGTAATCTTCGACCTCTAACTTTTCTTTGTTAAATCTGGCTATGTAGTCTCTTAGGCTCTCGTTCTTCCCCTTCTTAACATAGAGCAGGTGTGTGGTCTTCTTCTGTGGCCTCACTCCAAAGCAAAAGTTATGGATAAACCGGTCTGCTAACTGCTTAAAGCTTTCAATGGAGTTCTTTGGAAGAGACATATACCAGACATATGCAGCCCCAGTAAGAGTGCCGAAAAATACATGACACCTCATCTCATCTGAGATAGAGTATATGTCTACCGCTGATTGGTACATCTCAATATGATGGTTAGGGTTGGTACTCCCATCATACCTTGGGGTGACCACAGGTGGCTTAAACCTAGATGGCGTTGGGAAGTTAACTATCTTCGCCACAAAGGGTGAGCCTATCGAGAATCCTCTTTGAAGGGGATCCCTTCTTCTCAGGATATCACCAATTTTATCCTCCAATCTTTAGATCGAGTCGTTCCAGGGCCTCATAGGGTCGGCTTGGCCGATATTATCCCCTGCCACCTCTTTGAGGTGAACGGAGGGTTCTGATGCGGTAAGTCTGTGTCGGCTGTTTACTTCTCCCTAATCGTCATCCCGTCCGTGGGGTCGGCCCCCCTGGGGTCAGCCATCTGCTACCTCCCTTCTGGACCTCACAATACTTCTTGATCGGAAAAATTTTTCCCACAGGTCATTTACTGGGCCCAGCCTCTCAAAGGCCAAACACCTTCTCAGACAATCGAAAGCAAATCCTCTTGGGCGATCGTCCAATTTTTCCTTCCACACTTCCCTCTTCTCTCCTGGATAGGTCGCACAGTATTATCGGTGGCATCATACGGCTCCTATAACTCTATAAGGTCCTCTTACACCTCCAGATCATCATATCTGTCTTCTGGGCAAGGGTTTCCTTGCCTCCCCAAGGGTAGACGCCGGGGGTCAGCAACATCCCTCCGCCGTTGTGGAGGCGGCAAGTCTTTGCGTGGTGTATGGGGTGGTCCCCTGGCCTCATGCTTCCCTGGAGCTGCGGCCGGAGTAATCATCTATGGTGAGACTCTTGGTGGTCTGATTATGTTTTGGCTTAGAGCTATAGATTATTCCTGCATAATTCGCTGGCTTGTTTCTAAAGACTTCAGGGTGGCAGCCACATCTGGCATCTCAAACTGAGATGGTGCATGACTGGAACTAGGTCCAACTCCACTATCCGGTGGAGGAGGTGGTGGTGGCATCTCTGGTGCCATATGTTTGATCTATGAAGAGCTGAATGATCAAAAGACTGATGAGCTTGAGAGCCTTAATGGACCTCTTTCAATGGTGAAATAACTCCACACGAAGGGGGAGAACTGGTTCACCACCAGAGTTTTCGATGAGGTCAAGATGTTTGAAGGAAGAGATATCTTCTTGTTCCCACAGATGGCACCAAACTGATGATGATAAGATTCAGCACCACCAGATAAGAGATGGAGAGCTCAAACAGTGATAACAATAGCATCCATGGAGATATATATGTGTATAAGTATATAAAAGGGGATGAGTATAAGAGGAATGAAGACAGTTATGTATAGTATTTCAGCCAATCAGGCCTACATCCAATGTGAGTGTGTGATCCACTAAATATGGTCACTAATGGCCTTGGATAAAATGCTCATAAGCTCACCCTCTCTGGACTGTGTGTATAAGCAGAGTTTTAGCTAGGGTTACAATTATCGACCCTTTTACAAGGTAGAATATGACAAGTATATATAGGGCTTGGGGGGAGTGGTGTACCCCCCAAGCATGCATGGGGCATGCGAATGATGATCTAGTCAATCCCCTGCTGACACCTGGATGTGCCACTTGCAATTAATGATGACATAATATTCCCTCGCGTGAGGGGATGATACTGTTATAACGGTCTAGTCCACGTGATATATGAGTCCCACGCGCACTGTTCCATGCGTCTCCCAAATCACGCGCTGTGATGATGTCACCGTCGGCCTAGGATGCCAGGCTGAGGCTAAATCTGATGCTGGCATTGGGTCCGACTAGATGTGGGCCTCGTACTATCGTCCCCTCATAGGGTCGTCTAGTCCATGATGAGGGGTCGGCCCCTTGTTGGGTCGTCTGGTCCATGATGAGTGGTCGGCCCCTTATAGGTTCGTTTGGTCCATGATGAGGGGGTCAGCCCCTTGTAGGGTCGTCTGGTCCATGATGGGGGGGGGGGGGGTCAGCCCCTTGTAGGGTCCTCTGGTCCATGATGAGGGGTCGACCCCTTGTAAGGTCGTCTGGCCTGAAGAAAAACCCTGTGCAGTAGTTGTTGAATCCTCGTCCTGGGTGAGGATACCCTCGTCCTAGCCGAGGGTGTATTTTGGTATATCAGTACCATTGGGTGGTATTCTGAGACTTGAGAGAAACATAAATAATAAGAGCCTTTTTATCTTTTTCTTTCACAGCCCAAGTAGGAATGTAGTGCGTAAGCATTTCCTTCCTATAGCTCTTTATATCGTTGTTCCTAGCATTTTGTTTGAATGAATTTCCATGAGGCATAGATAACCTTTTGAATTCTTCCATTAACCCTTTGGAAGCATGAACAAGATATTCAACCTGTTTTCTCAAGCTAGTCAAGTGGTTATAGTGGGGTACAGGAGTAAAAGAAAGAGAATCCCTCTCAATCTTTTTTCAAAAATCTCAAAGATGACCCGTTCTTTTGCAATTAGTACAAACACAGGGTTGAACAGTTTTCTTCTTAGTGGTTTCTTATGAGGGTTCTTATTTAGTAGGTTTTTGATAGGCAGGGTTTCGCCGCGGCGCGAGACTCACCTGCGCGCCGGTCGTTTTGAATTCAGCTCACCTGAACTATACAAAAACCTAAATTACGACTGCACTCAACGGGTAAGTATAGCAGTAAGTCGGGTATCGAAAATCCACAGAGACGAGTTGCTAGAATTTATAGGATTTAATATTCTAGAAATAAAAGTGTAAAAGGTAAATATGAACAAAAAGGAAAAGATGCAGAACGGGAAATGATTAATCTAGGCGAGTGTATTTAAACTAGATTAACAAAGCGATAAAAATATAGGTTGCGTCGAATATCCCTCACCCGAGTTAATTAGTATAAAATGGTTACATGGGTCGACGAGTTATTATGAATGCGTCTCGTTTCGACAGTTAATTGAATCAAGGGTTGTCACGCCCCTAAATCCGCATAAAAGCCTAATATAATTTTGGCGTCAACAAATACCCCGAAAATTACGCACGCAAGGTCGTAAGAAGAGAGCATACATGATATGCCCCGTCAAATCTCCCAGGCGCAATAACTAGGACAACGCACCCGAAATAGACCCGTAAACACCATCACCAAAGCAAAGCAACATGTCAACCCGAAATGAGTTCCATCCAACACAACCTAGACTAATTTAGCTAGAAAGAATATTAAATAGCATGTATTGAAAGAAAGCAAGTAAACCTAATTAATCAGAGCAAGAAATAGCAAGAAATAAATAACTACAACTAATTATTTAAGCATGAAATTAAACTACAATAATGGAAAAAAAGGAGATACAACTAAATTAAATGGTAGGTGAGATGAATAGTCAACTTACAAACCCAAATGGGTGTCAAACCAAGAAGAAATGAAGAAGAACTCTCCAAACCCCCAAAACCCTAAGTTATTCTAACCTAAAAACGAATTATCTACTCTATATCTGATATTTACAACAAAATTCCTTTATATAGTAAATGGGAATTAAAATAGAAAAGAAAAGGGAAAAGAAAAGAAAAGTAGAAAGGCAACAAATATCTACAACTCGCGGTTGACCATGCCTGCAATTAAAAGCATATTGTCTCCTTTCCACGGCAAAAATCAAAACCGCGGTTGACCGGGTCTTTGTTTTTGGCAGCTATTTGGTCTATAAAGGGGGGAGGAAAGGTCCATTACGGAAACGGCCATAACTTCATCGTCCGAACTCGGAATCCTGAACCGTTTATGGCCACGAGAAGCTTACTCAATGAAATACGCATCCATGGAAATTTCATGAGCCGAAGATGAAATGTGAATTGACTAAAACGCCCTTGAAGTAGCGTCTGGTGACGAAACTTCTCCAAAATGCAACGGATCCTCACTTTTAGTGTTCCAATACCTACAAAAGCACCATTAACCCCTGCAAAGCATGTATACATCCAAATCCAAGGTTTTCTTGTTAATGAGCATAAATATACGCATTTAGGGCCATAAAAATGCTAGAATGCATAAAGATAAAGGGCAGAAATATGCAATATTCGATACGAATCACACCCCCTAACTTAGACATTTCTAGTACCAAGTAATGAAACAAACAAAACCAGTCAACAGAGGGTAGTACAAGACGTATACATGCATTAAAATATAAATGCCACTTTTGTAGGGAGCACGATTGCATTTAGCATATGTAATAAGTCGTTAAACCCCTAGGTTACCCTAGTGGACGAGTGTCATCTCGTGAGGTTTTTCAGGGATGAAACCCACAAACATCATATGGTTTTCTCAAAATATGCCCAACCCAACATGCGACAAGCCCAGCAAATAGCGAACAAGATTTCATACACATTATTAGCACATTGAACGAATTCAAACCAAAAGTCCGAGATCATTAACATTATAGAATGCACTTCATAGAATTGAAACCTTAAAATGTGGGAGGGGAACGAGCACATGCAAAGTGTAATTTGGCAAAAACTTAAATAAATCGGATACTAAATAAAGCAAGAATATATTCAATCCTCACGGGAATCACACTCATCAAGTGAATTCACTCGAAACAGGGAGGTAACACACGGAACATGCGGGCATAAAGAGTAAATGTAAATGGAAACTAGGCTGCACACATGTCACAAATGTAGAACGCTATATATAAAATGAAAAATTGTAATCTCAATGAAAGATAACTCTCACTAAAGGAGGCGAAATGCATTTTCACAGATTATCAAAACTATTTTGACTTTTAAATTAAATGCACCCTAAGATCACGTAGGACTTGATAGGGTTATAATGTAGGTTTGGATAGGGGAAGAAACGAAGGATATGTATATATGGATTCAAAGTGTTCGAAAATTAAAACTTGGAATAATGGGAAACGCGGGAAATATCAAAATTTGGAGAACAAGTTCCAAGAAAGTATTGAATATAACAATTGGACAGTAATCAAAGATTATTGAACTATATACACAACATATGCAACTTTCTCTTTCTTTTCTTTTCTTCCTTTTCTCATGTCTTCTTTTGTTTTCTTTTGTTTTTTGCTTTCTCTTTTTCTTTTTTTTTTCACATCTCTTTTCTTTACTTTTCTCACTCTCACATGCCTAAATTGCAACCGCAACACAATAAACATCATTCAATCTCAAGTAACATTCCAAACAAAGGTACGGAAGGTAATATGTATGGTTTATAACTCCAATATGGAGTTGGTTATGGGATTTTGGGTAATGAAATGAAAGGCTAATATTTAGGCTCAAAGGGTTGACGAGGGAAAACATATAAGGTGAGGTCAAGGCTAATATGGGTGATTTACAAAGATGGCCTATGATCATTTTAACAAGTTTACACAATTCTCGAGTCAAAACAAACTTTGAAAATCATGCTCAAGTAACACATTTCATGAATGAACTCATTTATTGAACGATCAATGAAAGAATTGAGAGATTACCGATGAATTCAACATTTTCAAAGAGGAAAGAATAGTGTATACACTCATAAACGACGAAATGTACAAAGCTTACTCGATGTAAGTATATACAATGCAACAAAAGATTACCGAGTTCTAAAAATCTTAAACTAAATCAATAAAGCAAGAAAAGTCCATGTGCTCATGGGATTAAAGTTTAATTCATGAAGTTATTCATAATATCAATGAATGAGGACTAAAGTCTAATAACTTCTAAAATCGAGAGAATGCATCATTGGGTTATCTATTGGATCGGGCAATTATTGAAATTTATCATCAAAAAAAGGGCAAAATTCCCAATAAAGGAGAAAAAAGAAAGAAAATCTTTCTGAAATTTTTGAATTTTTCTAAGAAAAACATACTAAGTAACTAACATATGAGCAAAAATATGGACTAAATAAAGAAATGGATAGAATATCCCACACCCCCTAACTTAAAACCTGACATTGTCCTCAATGTGAATTAAGAACCAAGTTAAAGAGAGGAAAATAGCGAAATTACCCAAAATTGGAGCGATCTCCATAAGAACATGTCCAAATAATATACAAAACAAGTTAGTACCGAGCATAGCAAAAATAAATAATAAAAAGTTAACTAATCACACTAGACTAAATTAAAAGAAAGAAAAAATAAAAAGAAAGAAAGAATAAAAAGATAACTATATAAAACCTACTATTTAAGCCGCACACTAACTATACACTAGAAGTCTAAATAGTTGAAGGTCCACCGTGAAAATGATTGGACTTTGGAGGATAACCAGCGTACCCTCACTCTCAAACATGCCTTTCGAAAAATATGAATTCCGTTTGAACAACAGAAGGCATGTGTAAGGCGAAAGAAATGAACCATTGCCAATTAAAAGTTTTGGAAGGACGATGGGGGATTTGGATTGAACGGGTGACAAAAACATGTGGGGACCGAGAAAAGCCGAATATCCTCCCAAGGATTTTGAAATTGGAATGGGAGGTGATGCACACGAAGGCAAATATGCGATCGTAATAGGCGACTCGAGCAAGTACTCCTCATCGGCGAAAAGGTTTAAAACATTAAAGTTCGAAACCGAATCATCGGGTACTTATGACGGTGTGATAACAGAGAATGAAAATGGGAAGGAAAGAAATTCAAACTCAAGAGATGAGTTATCATCTCTTGAAGATTGAGTTTCAAAAGAAATAAGATCATTTTCAATGAAATGTTCTTCTTTGGGGGCAAAAGAAGAAATCATTTCATTGCAAATAGATATTACGTCATTTTCATCCTCACTTTCAATATCTATTACGCAATGGGCCAAGTCAACAATGGTTTGTTCCAAAGTGGGCACAAAGTCCTCATTTGGTTCAAAACATTCCTCGACTTCAAAAGTCTCGTAATAATAATCGTCATCAGACTCAAATAATAAATCTAACTCATGTTCTCACAAACGATTTTCTTCCTGATAACGATTTTCAATTTTCTCATTCTCAAGTATACGCAAGCCCTCACCGAAAGTCATAGGTCGAGGTGCGAATACTTGAAAATGGGAACTTTAAAAATTACCATCGAACTTAAACTTAAACTCATTATTATAGGAATTTTGAAAACTATTGCAATTCGTTTCAAAATTCCTATTATAAGGAATTAGAGGCCAAAAATCATTATCATCATCATCAAAATTCCAATAACCCAAATTTTGACTTTCGTTATACTCGCCCAAAGTCATATTTGAATTTGTAATTTTTTGGGACACTAAGTATTGACCAAAAGTCATAAAATTACGGGCATTTTGAGAATTATAATAATGATTACAAAAAGAGTTGGAATAAGACATACTTACCCCCAAAATGGCTCGAAGTGGCGAATTCCATGAAATAGATGTGCGCGTGAGAAATTCAGGCGTTTCTTAACACTCAAATGTAGAAGTCCTACAAAAAGGTTAGCCAAAAAATACAAATAGAAAGAAAATATTACGAAATACTAAATCAAATAAATTCTAAAACAAACTCCCCGGCAACGGCGCCACTTTGATAGGGAGGGTTTCGCCGTGGCGCGAGAGTCACCTGCGCATCGGTTGTTTTGAATTCGGTTGGGTATCGAAAATCCACAGAGGCCAGTTGCTAGAATATTATTTTGTTTAATATTCCAGGAATAAAAGTGCAAAAGGTAAATATGAACAAAAAGGAAAAGATGCAGAAAGGGAAATGATTAATCTAGGTGAGTGTATTTAAACCAGATTAACAAAGCGGTAAAACTATAGGTTGCGTCGAATATCCCTCACCCGAGTTAATTAGTATAAAATGGCTACATGGGTCGACGAGTTATTACGAATGCGTCTCGTTTTGACAGTTAATTGAATCAAGGGTTGTCGCGCCCCTAAATCCGCATAAAAGCCTAATATGATTTTGGCATCAACAAATACCCCAGAAATTATGCACGCAAGGTCGTAAGCACGGAGCATACATGATATGCCCCGTCAAATCTCCTAGGCGCAAAAACTTGGACAATGCACCCGAAATAGACCCATAAACACCATCACCAAAGCAAAGCAACATGTCAACCCGAAATGAGTTCCATCCGACACAACCTAGACTAATTTAGCTAGAAAGCATACTAAATAGCATGTATTGAATGAAAGCAAGTAAACATAATGAATCAAAGAAATAAATAGCAAGAAATAAATAACTACAATTAATTATCTAAGCATGAAATTAAACTACGAACAATGGAAATAAAGGAAATACAACTAAATTAAATTGTAGGGGAGATGAATATTTAACCTACAAACCCAAATGGGTGTTAAACCAATAAGAAATGAAGAAGAACTCTCCAAACCCCCAAAACCCTAAGCTATTCTAACCTAAAAAACAATTATCTACTCTATATCTGATATTTACAACAAAATTCCTTTATATAGTAAGTGGGAATTAAAATAGAAAAGAAAAGGGAAAAGAAAAGAAAAGTAGAAAGGAAACAAATATCTGCTACTCGCGGTCGACCGGTGGCAGGGGCGTGGTCGACCGCGCCTTCAATTAAAAGCATATTGTCTCCTTTCCACGACAAAACTCAAAATTGCGGTCGACTGGGCCTCAAAGCACGGTCGACCAGTACTCTATTTTTGGCAGCTATTTGGTCCATAAAGAGGGGAGGAAAGGTCTGAAATATCGTTGCCAAAGCCGTTTATGAAAATAAACTATTTAAGCAACTCCGAAAGTTTGTTGAAGAAACTCTTTACTAAAATCAAACTGATTTTGAACACAAGATGTGTTAACAAAAAAATATGTACGAGATATGGACAAGATTTGATAACAAGTTTTAGTAAACAGTTTAAAATGTTTTAAACTCAGCACACATCAGAATGGGATGAGAAGATATAGAAATATTGATACTCAGGATTTTTAACGTGGTAAAACCTCAACCTTGAGGAAACATCCACGACTCCCTCTACGGAGTAAAACAAAAACAATCACTAAAACAAATATGCGAGTTACAACCTATTTAACTAACATGCACACAAAAACAAATCTATACAAGTTCAGGATTGTACCCTCTGGCGTCCTTAACTTTTCTGCAGATCTTGTTTGTTGATGTAGTTGTCTCAGTTTGTCAACTCTTCTTTGTTTCAGCACTTTACGTCGACTTATGTTCACCAAATCTTATAGCCAACACTTTCAGTGTTTGTAGTGTGAAGATGTTAGTTAAATAGGTTGTAACTCGCATATTTGTTTTAGTGATTGTTTTTGTTTTACTCCGTAGAGGGAGTCGTGGATGTTTCCTCAAGGTTGAGGTTTTACCACGTTAAAAATCCTGAGTATCAATATTTCTACATCTTCTCATCCCATTCTGATGTGTGCTGAGTTTAAAACATTTTAAACTGTTTACTAAAACTTGTTATCAAATCTTGTCCATATCTCGTACATATTTTTTTGTTAACACATCTTGTGTTCAAAATCAGTTTGATTTTAGTAAAGAGTTTCTTCAACAAACTTTCGGAGTTGCTTAAATAGTTTATTTTCATAAACGGCTTTGGCAACGATATTTCAATTGGTATCAGAGCTTCTGGTGAACTTTTTTCAAAAAGATCCTGAGTTTCTGAAACTGTTTTCTCAAAATCAATCATGGACGAGAAAAACGAAAGATATGGTAACTTGACCAGACCTCCAGTCTTTGATGGAACCAATTTCTCTTACTGGAAAGTAAGAATGATTGCTTTCATTCAAGGAACCCTGGGAGATGATGTCTGGGATATTATTGAAAATGGATACTCTTATCCAACTAAACCAGCCACTGATGGAAGCAATGAAAGGATTAAGAAAATATTGAGTGAGTTTACTCAAGAAGAGAAACAGGTTTCTCGAAATAATAACAAAGGCAAGAACGCTATATTTATGTCTATTAACGAACATGAGTTCAAGAGAATCTCATCTTGTACCACTTCCAAGGAAGCATGGGATACCTTGATTACTGCCCACGAAGGAGACTCTAGGGTAAAAGCTGCTAAGACTCAGATGTTAATCCAACAGTATAATACCTTAATCATGTCTGAATCTGAGTCTTTCGATGATTTTTATATGAACCTTACTGATATTGTCACTAAACTTCATGCCAATGGTATAACTTATGATAGACAAGAAATTGTGTCTAAAATTCTGAGATCATTACCACAGAAATTTGACAATAAAAGATATGCTATTGAGGAGATGTGTGATATTAATCTCACTCCTGAATTACTCAGTAGCAAATTAAGAACTGTGGAAATGGAATTAGAGTTTAAGAAACAATTAACCCACACTCATAGGAAAAATACCAATTCCAATCTTAGCTTTACCTCTAAGATGACTAAGCCTGAGTTAAACACCCCTAGTAATGATTCTGATGAGGACTGTGACTTAGAAGTCTAGATAATCAGATTGCCCTAATGACAAAACAATTTAAGAAAATTGTGAAATTTAGAAACAGTGTTGCAAATAGACAGGGCAAGTCTAATTATTCTACTCCTTCAAATCACAAGCCCCATGAGAAACCTCATGACAAACAGAACAAGGACAACACAAGACCTCACAGAGACCTCAAGAAGACTGAATGCTATAGATGTGGTAAACTAGGACACATTGCTCAAGACTGTAGAGTTAATTTAAATGCCCAAAACAAACACTCTAGAGCCAACATCTGCAAAACCTGGGATGACTCAAGTGATTCTGAAAATGAGGAACCTGAGACATCTGATGGTTTTGATCCTTGTTTAGCCTTCTTTGCCAAAATCATATATAATGATAATATGCCTATGCTTGATAGTGAGGATGAGTTTAGTAATTCTAGTTCTGTTACTTTGAATCATACTTTAACTGGTTTAGATTCTTTACTTACTGAGAACATTAATACCTCTTCCTCGGGGTGTGTGAGTCAAAGGGGAATCGATACTGCTGATGTCAATGGGTGCGTGAGTTTAAGAAATGAAACCTTAGGGGTCACTTCACACACTTCACTTAGTGACTCTGACAATGATGATCTCCCAGACATCCACACTCTATATACTAAAACTCTTAAGAAAAGCACTAGACTAGAAAAGATTGTGAAAGATCTTACCAAAAAGCTAGAGGATCTAAGCCTAATGGTAAAACTGAATGCTGAAGAGTATACTACACAATGCATGTCTCATGACAGTGAAGTTAAAGTGTTTGATGAAAAACTGAAAACTTTGACTGAAGCTAATGAAATTCTGGAGAAAAAATACAAAGGAACATTATTAGAATTGGAACAAACAAAAGAAAAGACAGCAACTGTTTTCAAAAAATTTACCAAATTTGAAAACAATTCTAAATGTTTTGAGGAATTCGTTGCTGAATCTAAAACCAATTCTGATGATAGAACTGGAATAGGGTTTTGCCCCAATTTAAAGACACAAACAAAATATGTTGAACCTATCAAGTTTGTGTCAGGAGGCAAAAGACCTATTGAAACATGTCCAGACTTTCATTCTCTAAAAACTAAGTTTGACCATCAAAACACTAACACTGGAGATGCAAGTTGCTCTAAGCATGAAAGTTTACCAAAGGGAAAATATGTCTGCCCCCCTATTAGGAAAAGTGAACCTGCTTTCAAACCTGTGCTACCTAGGAATAAAATTCAGCCTCAAAATTTCTCAAAACCTTTGTTTAGAAACTTTTCGAAGGAAAACCCAACTCTGAGCAATCTTTATTGCTCGTATTGTGATATATACGGTCATTCCTTCGATAACTGCTATGCTAGGAGACTGATTAAACCTGTCTACAATTCTTCCATATATCCTAACTTTAACTACTCTAGGAGGAGTCGTAACAACTATGTCCTTCCCAGGCCACCAGACAAAAACTCTAACTATAGGAATAGAAGGACTAAACCTAAAAGGACATTTACTAGAAGGATCACCAGAAACTTTTCTAAATCAAATGCTCAGGAATTCAAATTTACTCAAAATCATGCGCAAAATGTTTTTCAACAAAAATCTAATGCTCGCAAATTTTATCAAATGAGAGCAAACAAGCGCAAACAGAAAACCAGAGCAATTTGGGTTAGAAAAGATGATCTAGTACCCCAGATGAAGTGTAATATTGTTGTTTCTGCTCTAAAAGCTGAACTTACAACTTCTGGTTGGTACTTGGATTCTGGATGTTCCAAGCATATGACAGGTGATGATACAAAACTTTTAAATAAAATCCACTTTGATGGTGGAAAAGTTGTTTTTGGTGATGGAGTATCATCCCAGATCATAGGCAAAGGAACTCTTAAAGAAAAAGGTCTTCCTTTTCTTGAAAATGTTCTCTTAGTTAAAGGTCTTAAGGCTAATTTACTTAGCATTTCGCAATTTTGTGACTCAAACTATACTGTTACCTTTTCAAAGAACAATTGCAAGATTTTAAATGAAAAGGGAGAATGCTTAATTACAGGATTCAGGACTCCTAACAATTGTTATACTGTCATGTCTAGTTCTGAAATCTGTAATGTTGCCAGAATGGATGACAATGAGATATGGCATAACAGAATGGGTCACATTAATTACGAAAATTTGAGTAAATTGTCCTGTCAACAAATAGTTAGAGGAATACCAAAAATTAAACCTATTCATAACATTGTCTGTGGTCCCTGCCAAGAAGGAAAAATTGTTAAAGCACCTCATAAAAGGGTTAAAGATATCCTTACATCTAATCCCTTAGAACTCATCCATATGGACCTAATGGGTCCTTCTCAAACACTTAGTCTTTGTGGACACAGTTATATTCTAGTTATGGTTGATGACTTCACCAGATTCACTTGGGTATCTTTCTTAAAACAAAAATCCGATACTTTTCAAACTTTTTTAAAGATTCTTTTACGGATTGAGAATGAAAAAGACACTCAAGTGAATAGAATCAGAAGTGATAGAGGTGGTGAATTCAAAGACACTGGTATTGTAGAATATTGTGACTATAATGGTTACAAACATGAGTTCAGTGCTCCTAAGACCCCTCAACAAAATGGAATAGCTGAGAGAAAGAATCGAACTCTTCAAGAGATGGCACGTGTCATGCTCCATGCTAAGAACTTACCTAAGTATTTTTTGGTAGAATCTATTCGTACAGCTTGCCATCTTATTAATAGGGTCTATCTTAGAAAGAATTCGAAACAAACCTCTTATGAACTTTGGTACAATAAAAAGCCTAATCTTAAGTACCTTAGAACCTTTGGTAGTATCTGCTATGTTTGCAAAGATAGGGAACACTTATCTAAATTTGAGAGTAGAGGAGATAAAGCCATATTCTTAGGGTATTCACCTAACAGTAGAACTTATCGAGTGTATAATCTTCGCACTAAGACCTTAATGGAATCCATAAATGTAATTGTTAGTGACACCACTATAGAAAGCAAGACTAGTGAATTAACTATAGAAGAAGAATCGTCAAATATTTTAGAAAATGACTCTTCTGAAATAGATAATTCATTACCTACTGAGTCACCTGAAGTACCTAACTGGGTTTCTAAAGATCATCCCATAAACAACATAGTTGGTAACCCTAGTGAACCAGTACGTACAAGATCCCAACTTAGAAATTATGCTCTCTATGCATGCTTTGTTTCTCTCTTGGAACCAAAGAATGTAAATGAGGCATTGAATGACACTCACTGGATTTCTGCTATGCAGGATGAACTTTTACAATTTGTCATTCATGATGTTTGGTTTCTTGTTCCACGTCCTGATCACAAAAAGGTTATTGGTACTCGTTGGATTTTCAAAAATAAAACTGATGAGAATGGGATGATAATTAGAAATAAAGCTAGAGTAGTTGCTCAAGGTTATTCCCAAATAGAAGGACTTGATTTTAATGAGACGTTTGCTCCTGTTACTCGTTTAGAATCAGTTCGTCTGCTTCTTGCTATAGCTTGTCACATGCATTTTACATTATATCAAATGGATGTTAAATCTGCGTTCCTTAATGGAATACTTGCCGAGGAAACCTATGTAGAACAACCTAAAGGGTTCATTGACCCTAATTATCCTAATCATGTATTTCGGTTGAAAAAGGCTTTATATGGTCTTAAGCAAGCTCCTAGAGCTTGGTATGAGCGCCTGTCCATTTTTCTACTGGACAAAGGTTTCAAAAGAGGTGGAAATGACCAAACCTTATTTGTCAAACATTTTGGCAAACACATTACTATCGCTCAAGTCTATGTAGACGATATCATATTTGGATCCACTTCTACCTCAGAAGTAAAATCTTTTGCTGAAATTATGAGTAAGGAATTTCAGATGTCCCTTATGGGGGAGTTACAGTTCTTCCTAGGTCTCCAAGTCAAACAACAACCAGATGGCTTGTTTCTTTCGCAGACTAAGTACGCATTAGAGATAGTTAAAAAATTTGGCCTCGAGAGTGCTAAAAGTGCTAAAACGCCTATGAGTACTACAGAGAAATTATCTAAAGATGAAAATGGAAAATCTGTAGACTCTACCTTATATCGTAGTATGATTGGCACATTACTCTATCTGACTGCCTCGCGTCTTGATATCATGTATGCTGTTTGTGTTTGTGCGCGTTATCAAAACAACCCCAAGGAGAGCCATTTAAACGCTGTTAAACGCATAATTAAATATGTTAAAGGCACTCTAAATTTAGGAATTTGGTACACGAATGACACACCTAGCACTATTATTGGGTACACTGATGCTGATTGGGCTGGTTGTACTGATGATAGTAAAAGCACTTCAGGCGCATGTTGTTATATTGGTAATAACTTGGTAGGATGGAGTAGTAAAAAACAGAACTGCACATCTCTCTCGACTGCTGAATCTGAATACATAGCCGCCGGTAGCTGTTGTGCCCAATTGTTATGGCTTAAACAAATGCTAAGTGATTATGGTATTCTAGAACCCACACTTCATCTCTATTGTGATAATCAAAGTGCGATTAATATTTCTAAGAACCCAGTTCAACACTCGCGAACTAAACACATTAAAATAAGACATCATTTTATTCGTGAATTAGTTGAAACCAAGGAATTAGAAATCAACTATCTTTCTACTGATCTACAACTTGCAGATTTATTTACCAAACCTCTTGATTATAATAGATTCATTTCTTTACGTAAATCTATTGGTATGATTTGTGTTGAGTAAATACCTGTCATATTTTCCAAGTTCTTTCCCTTTGTCCATTCGAGACAAAATGGGGGAGAAATTTGAGTCTACTGCATATACTAAAAAGCTTGATCTTAGTAATTTTTTGCAGGTATTCTTCTTGTACAGTCATTCTTTATTGTAATAATAGGATGTTAAACTGTATATAGTTGAGTTATGTAATTTTTGCTTTCTAGGATTTGGGTAGATAGATCTTTTATAGGAATAAGATTTTCTTATTTGTTGTCGCCCTACGAGTTTAGATGACTCAAAGGAGATTTTGTCTCATATTTCCAAAGGGGGAGATTGAAGCCCTTATACTTTTGACTCATTTGAGTCTAGACTGTATAAGAGCTCATCTAGTTTGGAAATTGTGACAAAATAGTGTCTATCCTAGAAACCAAAGAGCTTCAGAGATTGGGTTGCTTCTTCTTCCATACTTCTTGTGATGATCCTGAGACTATAGCCATCACTCACACACTTAGAATTTCATTCTTTCATATAATATTGCACCTCTATGTGTATTAATGTTGTGAGTGTGTTTAAATCCCTCAATTTGATTTTTAATAATTTTTTGGGAATTTTAAATTTATTTTAAAAAAGGTTTTATTTAATTAAAACTTGATTTAAAAAGTCTTGGGGTTAATATATAAATATGGATTGTTGTGTTTATTGGCCTAAAGTTACTCTGGGTAGAAACCGAAAGCGCTAGAGACTCTAGGGTTGGCTTTGTAATTATTTTGGGACGCGCGTTTACATTCGTCCTCAGGCTAACACTTGCTGTTCTCTGATTGGCCCTATGTGTGTTTCTTTACAGAGACATACCATCGCTTGTTATCAGCCCTTGGATCAACCCTTATCGATGGCCTGCATGTCTTTTGAGTGAATCCCCGTGTAAACCCTAAGCCAATCACAGCCTGTTTAATCCACCGTCTGCTGTGAACCCTTAGATTGTAGTCAAAGGAGCTTGACTCAATCACAGCCCTTGATTTTGAACGAAGCTCTGGAATCTTCTTCTCTTCCTATTTAAAGGCCTCTCATCTCAGCCTTCGAAAGCTTTTGCCACTTTGAGTTTTCTCAGAAAAAGAATAGAGAGAGAAGAGAGAAGTTAGAGAGAGAAACCAGACCCAAGTTAGAAACCCTAACTTCGTCCAAATACTTCTCAAGCCCAAACTACTTACCTCTCCAGAAAAAAACACCATAGCCAAACAAACACCATCCTTAGTGTTTTCTTGGGTTAATGAGAGTTCTGGTTAAGAGATCTTGGGTTGCTGAAATCCTTGTGTTCATAAATCTTATTTCCAACTTAGACATAGACTCAGATCTTGTTTCTGGTTCAATAGAAATCATAGATCTGTAGTTTTGCATGTCATAATACACTTAGTTGCATTTATTTCTCATCTTGAGAATTTCGTTGTTGATTGCTTTCTGTTAAAACATTTTCCTACTTCAGAATCAACAATAGATGTTTTTCTATTTCTGTTTTTACAAAACTTAACCTGACCTAGTTGGATTCGCACTTGGAGGGTTCTCAATCTCCATAATATTTTCAAAAAGTGATTAAGAAAGGTCTTGACCGATTTCTTAAGCAAGATCTCCGTGGAATCTGGGTTATTTTGAAAGGTCAAAAAGGTTCTTGGTTTTGTAAGAAAGAAAAATAACAAATACACTGCATATAGACTTTATATGTGATTTGTTAGGATCGTCTGTAACTAATAAGTGTGTGTGTGTGCATGCATGTGTTTTAGAACACTATTCACAAACATCTTCACACTACAAACACTGAAAGTGTTGGCTATAAGATTTGGTGAACATAAGTCGACGTAAAGTGCTGAAACAAAGAAGAGTTGACAAACTGAGACAACTACATCAACAAATAAGATCTGCAGAAAAGTTAAGGACGCCAAAGGGTACAATCCTGAACTTGTATAGATTTGTTTTTGTGTGCATGTTAGTTAAATAGGTTGTAACTCGCATATTTGTTTTAGTGATTGTTTTTGTTTTACTCCGTAGAGGGAGTCGTGGATGTTTCCTCAAGGTTGAGGTTTTACCACGTTAAAAATCCTGAGTATCAATATTTCTACATCTTCTCATCCCATTCTGATGTGTGCTGAGTTTAAAACATTTTAAACTGTTTACTAAAACTTGTTATCAAATCTTGTCCATATCTCGTACATATTTTTTGTTAACACATCTTGTGTTCAAAATCAGTTTGATTTTAGTAAAGAGTTTCTTCAACAAACTTTCGGAGTTGCTTAAATAGTTTATTTTCATAAACGGCTTTGGCAACGTTATTTCAAGGTCCATTATGGAAACGGTCAGAACTTCATCATCCGCACTCGGAATCGTGCACCGTTTGCGGCCACACGAAGCTTGCTCAACGAACTACGCATTCGTGGAAATTACATGAGTCGAAGATGAAATCTAAATTGACTAAAATTCCCTTAAAGTAGCATCCGAAGATGAAATTTCTCCAAAATGCAACGGATCCTCACTTTTAGCGTTCCAATACCTACAAAAGCATAATTAACCCCTGCAAAGTATGTATATATCCAAATCTAAGGTTGTCTTGTTAATGAGAATAAATATAGGCAATTAGGATTGTAAAAGCGCTAGGATGCATAAAGATAAAGGGCGAAAATATGCAATATTCGATACGAATCAGTTCTTTTTAGATGTATTCGTTTCGGACAAAAACTTGGCAATGGGTAAAAATTTAGATTTGATAGATTCACCCTCAACATATCCTATACCCTTTTTTTCTTGATAGCCTTTATCCTTAAACCCAAGTACAGGTCCGAGAAACAACTTTACCATTATCCTGAAATTATCGTCAAGAGTGACTTTTACCTCCTGAGAAGACTCAATATCTTTCTTGAGTATGGAAATTTGGGTTTCAAGCTTTTCACGAGCTTCTAAAGAATTAAAAAGTTCAGAGGAAAGATTCGTGACTTTAGAAATTAAACCATCCTTCTCTTTAACCACCAATGTCTCATTCTCTTTTAAGGTAGCCAACTCCTTCCCGAGCGTCAACACCTTAATAGTCAACTTTGTATTCCTCTTTGGAATTTTTAAGGACCCAGCGTAGAGCTGAGTATAAGCGGATTGGGGATCACCTTCATTGACATCTCCAACACTGAAACCATTATCCTTTTCACTGTCTTTGGATTGATTAGAACTAGTGTTAAGGTCATCATGTAGAAAATTATCATCATTAGAATAATACATACTAGAGTTACTGGCATGACTAACAGTGAACGCAGAGAAGTTATGTTGTGGAGATGAACATTTATCTGAATCATCTTACTCGACATCACTGTCGCTTAGAGTGGCATTGTAAATAACTTTTTTTCCTTGGCTCTTAAGCTTCGCAGGACATTCAAACGCTCTATGACCACGACATTCACACTTATACCATCTCTCATAATCATCTTTCATAGAGTTATCATTCTTGTTTTTCTTAAAGTCGTTATCATTGAAATTCTTTCCAGCCTTACTATACTTATTTTTTCTCAAATCTTTGTTTATCCAATTTTAAACTTTGCCTCTTAAACTTGAGAATTTTTTTAATTTTTTTAGCGAATAAGGACATGTCGTTAGGATCTAGGTCCGACTCATTAAATTCAGATCTCTCCTCCTTCTGGGCTTTTAAGGCAATGTCATTATCTTTCTTTTACTTTTTTAAGGAAACATGTCAAGCTCGTAGGTTTGATCACCAACTAGATCTTCCAATTTCATATTTTTAGTGTTTCTTAATGAGTTTAAGATGGTGACTTTCGGGTTAAACCTTTTAGGTAAGGACCTTAATCATAACCCGAGATTCGATAATTCTTTCTCCTAAGTTGAATGAAGAGTTTACGATATCTGAGAAAAGGGCATAGGACTCATCAAATATTTCACTCTCACTCATACTAATGGTTTCAAATTGAGTAATTAGATTTTTAGGCTTATAATATTTCATGGGATTTGTTCCTTCATATGTAAGTAAGAGTGTGTCCCAAGTCTCCTTATACATTTCACACATTATGAGTCGACAGAATTCCTCAAGTGACACAGCACTGAATAAAGGGTTAAGACCACGCGAATTAAAATTACACAGTTTATGTTCGTCCTCACTCCAACTCTCAACCGGTTTAGGGACAGTAATCTCACGTGCAATTATTGTGGATGGAGTCCACCCTCTAACTACCGCTATCCACATTCTCTCATTGATCAACCTAAACACAACTTCCATACGATCCTTTCAATATACATAATTTGACCCGTCAAATAACTATAACCTACTTATTGACTCCATAGAAAATCTCCCAGTGAAAAATATGCCTAAATAACTTATAAACACCCGCTCTAATACTAATTAAAATTACTGATTTTATACTAAGAATCAGTTAATTAAATAATTACCCAGATTGAATTTAAAACTTCAATAAATTTACCCAAATATGCAAATACTAGAACCAAGTAAATAAAAGTCGAGGTAGGAAGTGTCGATTCTTTCCAATTTTAATATTGTTAACCTAATCACTACGTGAGCACGCAATATTTAAATTGTAAAGATAAAAAAACAAACCAAGACATGCCAATGTACGAGGAAAATCTAATGCGAAAACCTCGAACGACCAGGCTTAGATAAATTTATTGCAGATACGATTTTACAAGAAGACTCGAAAGACTTACAAAACTTGATTCGACAAGCCTACTCAAGTACTATCTTCAAAACATCTGTCTATAGTTTCATGCAATACAACATGGCTTCATAATAACTCCTTGCCTCGTTATCCACCGATTGCATTTACTGTCTCCAATAGTACAGAATCCACCTCACAATAAAGAACATTTAATGAAGATGTTTTTACTGGTTTGGTTTATGAAAAGTTGATCATAGAGGATCAAAGAAATTTGGAGAGTACTTTAAAAGTGTTTAATCTTAATGCTTCTTAAAAATTGCTTCTACACCCTCCTTATAGAACAGAATAAAATTGAGATAATGAGTAGTGGGAGAGTGGGGAAAACTGTTAAAAAACTAAATTTTTGAAAAATATGCCCGAACGTTTGAACAAGATTGGTACCTCGTTCGAATGATGTACCCTACCTTATTAGAACAAGAAACTAATAAAATATCAAATGAGATTAAAAATAGTTAGATGTACCTCATTTGAAGTTCGTTCGAACAAGGGTTCCAATATCATTGGCATGACCTTCGAATGAGTTATCAAAAAAGATTACAGAGAGAACAAAGGTTTCAAAAATTTACCTTGTTGGAAATCTCATTCAAACGAGGTAAGGTACTTCGTTCGAACAACATATCAAATGTCATTAGAATGACCTAGAAAAATTAAAACAATTCAAAACAATTTTTTAAGAAACTATTATAAAAAACATTTAAAGCCTCAAAATTTATTTTCTCCAAATATCGACGGGTCAAATACCGTTGGGAATGAGCAAGCTGCATGGTGAACGATTTGAACATGACTTGCAAATTCAACCTCTAACTTATCTTGGATATTAGGCTTAAGTATAAGATACCCTAACAAACTAGGTGTTTTGATCAATAGAATAAGCCAATACTGCAAATTGACATGATGTACAAATTTGTCCTTATAAGGAGAGATAAGGACATGACTCCTAATGGGCCTGAGAAAACATAATTCAACCGAAATTATAATCCTAATCCATTAATTATAATTAATACGACCACAAAATTATAATTGCAACTCCACTCCTTAACTCAAAATTATATTTTTGAGCTCCTTATTATTAATGACTTAATTCTCCCCATGTTAAGGTTACAGACCCCGTTAATAAAATAAATTACTAATAATTTACTTGATTAACTTCTTTAAGCCCTTGAATAGTCCATCTTAACTTATTTATAGTGTCGGATTAACATAATCCATCTGTAGGATTTAATACATACAAAACTTATAAGCATGTTAAGGGGGTATCACCTGTCTCTATACCAATATGTGAATTTTATCTATAAAAGACTTCGTCGTACATTAATCACCATTACACGGTCTATCAAGATTATTGATCTAATAATGAATCTCACCCAATAGGTCAAAGAAATAAATAACTAGTGTATCTATCCATCAATTATATCCGAATTAAGAGCCTTAAGTAAACCTAATAATCATGAGGTGTACATTGTCTTATAAAATCAATATAAAGACAATGACCTCAAGATGGTTCCGTTTAATACACACAAAGTGTACAAGCACAATAAGTTGAAACTATATTGTATCTCGTAATCAATATAGATCTACTAAAAATTTGTACTACAACCCAACTAATGGTATGTCAAGTTCCATCTAAGTCTAAAAATGATCAAGCTTATATTCCATAAGAACTGGTGATCTGATCCTCTATGTGCAAGTCATACTCTACACACTAAAACACCTACTAAGAAGAACAAAAGACAACATTGATATATTATATAATGCAAACATTATGACAATACATGATTCTTATTAAAATAGTAAAAATTGATTTTTTTTAACAAAATTCTTAACTGAAACTATTACATAAAGCATGAATTTGGTCTACTTCTCTAACATCCGAACCATAAACAAAAAACCCAGGTCAAACTAAAACCAGTACAATCCTAACATGTTTCTTACGCTATATATATATATATGAAAAATGATTCTTTCTCTTTAATTTAGAGGCTTTAAATTAATTTTTACTTTAGAATTTGGATTAAATCTATAATGTTTTCTTGAAGTGTTTTTTTAAGTTATATTTAAGGAAGATATATCAGTTTAATTATTTATTTTAATACATTTTTGGAACTCAGAATTGATCTAAACCAACCTTTGGTTTGGGTTAGTTTGGTTCTAGACATAATGGGCTTGGTTTGGGTTCAAAAAATGTAAAACCGATCAACCCCGATTCCGATATCAAGTTAGTAATGGTACTAAATCAATCTGAACCGTGTGTACCCCTAGTTTACATGCATGGCTATGGAAATGGAATTGGTTATAAATGAAAAGAGAGTTAATTTATACATTATGTATGAAATGTTCATATGATCTCTTTGTGAAGTTGGGTAGAGTGGTGATACAAAACTAGTCTTTATTTACCTAACGCTTTGAGTGGATATGATGTATTAAAAATTAGTACAAGGTGTGAACATTGTTTTGTCAAGTGTAGTTTTGAATTTTGAGTAATTGTGCATATGTTTGACTAGAGAGTTTGAACTTTTCTTGGAGAAAAAGGGTAACCCAAAAGTAATTTTTGAGGGGCCAAATTAATACCAATCGAGGGAAGTAAGCCAAAATAATATTGATCTTATTAAAGAAGTTTTAGAAAACTCAAAGAGAAAAGAGTTTTTCTTTCTAAAACTCATTGGGGAGGATACCTTTTATATAAAAAAATCCACCATTTATTTATCTTCATAGTTAAAGGTTTTAACCTCATGGTTAAAAGTGATGCTTGACTAATCGGCTAAAAGATGTGATGATTGATCGACTTTAGGAATAACCATAGAGTTTATAGTTTGGATAACCATACAATTAATCGTGGTCAACCATGAATTCAAACATAGTCAATTGTATGGTAAAAAATGGTTGGTCATATAGTCAAATGGATAATTGACCGTGCAGTTAAAGATTTTAACTACAATCTCTTTTTATTACAGTTTTGTATTTTGAGCATAACATTTGATTCAAAACTCCAATAGACATGTGGTCTTCACCATTGGAAAGATAATTGATAGCTCTTCGTCTTTCATGTTTATAATTCCTCAAGTAATGCGGTTTTGGATGTCTAAGATGCCTATAAATTGATATATAATGTGAATTATCTGAATCGAGAGACCCTGCGACTTTGATTCTAACCTTAATTAATGTGTGGTTTTCATATTTAAAAAGATAATTCAAATATATACAACATTTATATTTAAAACCTTTCCCAAATTATGAGGTTTAGTATGCCCAAATGGCCATGAATTCACATATAATATGACTTGTCTGAATTAGGAGACCATTTGACCTCAACGCCTAACGGTTGGTACCATCTACAATTAAAGGGTCTTGAGTCAAGATGTTTGAAATTGTAGGATGGACAATAAAGTGTGTTAAGACCATGATGAATATATATAGATTCCCTTTGAGGGATGACCTCAAAATATGCACAAGGTTAGGAGACCGATTGAGAGTGGGGTGTTCGCATACATCTGGCAGGGTTATTCCGATTGCAAACGCGAGAATAAGTAGTGGAGGAGAGTATGGTGAGACCTTATAGGGGATATGATTCTCAAGTTTTCTAACACATCATAGGTGGTTCCTTACTGCCATTCTAGTAGAGAAACATGAGATTTTGGGGTGTCAATAGAGATCTTTGACGTATAATTTGCGCTTGCGGATGCTCTATGTCGAAATTGGCAAGAGAGTCGGATGGATGGTAGTGTATGATTTCAATGTATAGTTGCAGCGAAGAATTTTTATTTTTAGGTCACTCAGTGACCTTCAATTAGAGAGAACCTAAGGGTGCATTTGTTTGTTAGGAAAGGAAAGGAAAAGTGAAGAAAAATAACTTTCCTGCACTTTTTGTTATGTTTGGTTAACAAGAAAGTTGTGGAAAAATGGTCTTCAAATTTTTGTGCAAGAAAAACTTTCCCACAAAACACATCCTACCCAAGACCTAAGATTTTTTCGAAAAGCTCAAGGAAACTTGGTATTTTACCATGTAAATTATTATTACTATTATTTGTACTTTTGTTATTATTATTGTTGTTGTTGTTGTTGCTGTTGTTGTTGTTACAACTACTACAAATGTATTTACTAATAACTATTATAATAATATGTTATTTATTGACATTTTTACAATTAAATTTTTATAATTTTTAATTTATATTTAATAATGTTTGATTTAAATGGATATTTATTATATAAATTATACTTTTTGATAACTGAAATATATAAATAAAAAATAGGATTAATTACACTTAGGCCCCCTGAACTATACCCCCCCCCCCCCGGAACACCTCACCTCCCCAGCTTCAACTTTTTTCAAATCACTCCCTAACTTTGAAAACAGCTACAATTAACCCCCTGTCGTCCAACTCCATTAATTTTTTTGGGGAACCGTTAGGCATGTGCGTGGCACATGTCTTAAAGTAAGGACATTTTTTTTGAAAAAAATCTTAAAATAACAACAAAAACATTTAAAAATAAGAAAATACTAAAAACCTATTTTAAAAATATGTTTTAAATATGGGTGGGGGTGGGTGGAGGGTGGAGGGTGGAGGGTTGAGGGGAGAGAGAGAGAGAGAGAGAGAGAGAAGAAGAAGAAAGAGAGAAAGGGGTTAAGGGTTAAAAATTGGTCAAAATGACCAAAATAGCCTTTAAGAAGTCATGCGACAAGCACATGACTAACGGTTCCCCAAAAAAAACTAACGGAGTTTGACGACATGGAGTTAATTGTAACCGTTTTCAAAGTTAGGGGTGAATTGAAAAAATCGAAAGGTGGGGTGGCAATGTTGGAGGGGCCAAAGTTCAGGGGGCCTAAGTGTAATTAATTCAAAAATATATTATACCTTTTTATTATAAAGTTATAACTATATATGTGTGTGTATGTATATAATTTTTATTTTTTATTTATAATTTTCTTGCAATTTTCCTCATGTTAACCAAACACACACAAGAAAATAACTTTTTTTTTTCCTTTACTTCACTTCACTTCACTTTTCCTTGAAATTATTTTCCCGCTCAACTTTCCTGACAAACAAACGGAGCCTAAAGGTAAAGGGAGGAGTAGATTATTGGTTCTTAGGGTACAATTAAGGCTAAAATGGTCTCTTTTGAGGTTACGTGAGGACCTATAAAAATAGAGGACCTTAAATTGAGGTGATGGCGAGACACTGGGTGCTCAGCACAGGACGAGGCTTAAGGATTTCTAATCATGGGAAATTGAGTTTTATGTAAAGGCATTGTCTTCAATTTAGTCAAATACGCAATACAAAAACCCAAACTTACTACACTTATAAGGTATTACGGTTAGTAGGGTGTTGAAATCTACAGGGAACACGTGTGAGAGTTTAACTAATTTATTCCTTAAAATATTTTTTAAATATGATTTTTAGTTTTGCGTTATTTATGAACTATAGCTTTATTAAAATAATAATATAAACTATTTTAATAAATATGGAGAATAATACATTGAGCAATACTCCCCCACCATGAATATATGAAATAAATGATTATGTGATATAAAAGACATTGCAAGGGTAAAAACTCACTTTGACAAACTAGCAAACACATATGGTGTAACCTAATAATGAAAGATGAAAACTTTAATTATACGCTTGGTGTCAACAATATGGTTGAAACTACACACATATGTTGCAACAATAAATGATGATTGACATAATTTATGAAGGGCTAGGGTAAAATTTAACACATATTCAACCGAATAAATTCTAAAACCCATTATATAAAATAAAATCAATACCCAGCGGTGGGTTTATATTTATCGATCTAAGTATTTAGCCTAAAAACATAAATAAAGAATTACAAGTTATTCAAATTAAGAGGGAAAAAATGGATATATTGCTCGAACGAAAAACTTTAATGCTTGAATTTAATTAACTATGGAGTTTTAATGAAGAACTTTAAAGAGATATATATACATGCCATCTTAGGTGCGGGCCTGAGATGGTGCGGGCTCCTATGCAAACCATTTTTTTTAAATAGTAAAAAATGATTATGAAACTTTTTGGATATGATCTCCATAGTGAGAAGATCATCTCCAAATAATTTTATCAAAATATTCAATCAAAAAATGGGTGAGATGATCAACAAAAGTTTCAATGGCTGAAAATATATATTGACAACATTTTTGCATATCATCTCATCTCACCCAGTTTTTTTATTGAATTTTTTGATGAAAAAATTTGGAGATGACCTCCCTCGCTATGGAGATCATATTCAATAAGGTTCATCAATACTTTTTTACTATTTTAAATAATGATATGTACCGGAGCATGTAAATAAAAAGCCCCTATATGAGACTCCATGTATATATATATATATATATATATATATATATATATATATATATATATATATATATATATATATATATATATATATATATATATATATATATATATATATATATATATATAGAGAGAGAGAGAGAGAGAGAGAGAGAGAGAGAGAATCTTCTGTAAAGACCTCTTATATACACTCCCCCATATTGAGATTATTTACTCACTATGGAAATCATCTACAAAAAGTTTCATAAAAAATCAACAATGTACTATTTTAAAAAATGATATGAAAAAATGATTAAAATGTGCATTTTTGGCCGTTGAAACTTTGAATGATCATATGACCCATTTTTGGGTTGAATTTTTTTATTAAATGTTTTGTCGATGATATCCTCATTATGGATATCATGTCCAAAATAATTCATCAAAATATTCATTTTTTTATTATTCAAATAAATGCTTTGCACAAGAGTCCGCACCATCTCAGGTTCACACTTGAGACAAATTATATATATATATATATTGATGATGTCTAAATCATGCACTAAGATTCATCCAAAATTGGGGGTAACATATAGATGTATAATAATTAGGCAATTAACACATAATGGAGAAGAAGATATGAGAGGTAAAGAAATTAACACAAGGATATACGTGGTTCAACCCTTGACCTATATCCATGGTGCAAAGACTAGTTATATTTAACTAGATTAGGCATAAAAAGCCATTAAAGAGTTCAATTTAAGATCTCTCTCTCTCCATATATTTTGGTAGAGTTACAACATAATATATGAGAATTCAAATGAAGATGAAATGATCTTATATAAGGTTGGGTGCGTAGTGTCATCCCCCATCATACAACACATGCCTAATAGTTGTGAGAGACTATGAGAGAGTGTTAGCTGCCAGTTCTTAAAGTAAGGTCATCATAGTGAAGATTCTCTCATGTGGGTTGTTATCCCCGATAACAGTTTTATGTGGACATGACTGAAATACCCCCCATCATGCTTCCCTTGCCCTGTTATGCACGTCCAAAGAGATAATGTATTTTCGTCATGGAAAATAAAGGAGATATGTCTCTAAGATGAGAGTCTTCTTTCATGCTTGAAGTTATGTCTATTTCCTAGATGAGGTAGGATGGTTGTCTGCCCAACATGTTTACTCCCCTATTTCTTGATTCGGATGCACTGCTCTTAGTATTATTTGAGGCTGACACTCTATTAATAATATGGGTGAGAAGGTTGGTCGCATCTATGAGATGAGATTGTAGTTCCTAGTTAGTTTCTAGAGTGTCATCTGTATGAGACTATGGCCATGTTATATATCTTCTCTTGTCCAGATCTTGGCTTGCAATCGAGATCTTATGAGTTATCCATGCCTCAATGGTCATCTCATCACATGCAATAGTCATATCATCCCTTGCCCTTTCATATCCACCCAATTATGAGACGTTTGTTAACTGTCAGTCACCCCTTAGCTATGTTAGAGGTGGCCTGATTCTAGGAGATTGGTTGTGATATTCAAGGAGCATATGGCCCACACGAGCATCCTTTCAAGTCATCCCACATTTCGATATACGCAACTAATCATTAACACTTTACTCAATTCAAAAAATTTCTTAAACGAAACTTCTAACCAATTTTATCAATTACATAGAACTTCAAAATCAGAGCAGTCATTCACTTTCTCTCTCTACAATTCTATTATTCTCCTCCCTCCCTCACATTTTCGGCATCACTCTTCCTTTTTTGGTCATTTTCTTATTAAGTACACGCCTATTAGAACTTATTCTTTAATTTCTATCTCAGTTTTCTTTCAGCTTTTAATCATTTCTTATATGGATTTTCTAGCGTTTTACTTGCTTTGTACACCCTTTTGTGGTGGTTTAAAGAGGATTTATGGGTAAATTTAGGTTTTCTGGTTGAATCTGGTAATGTTTTGAAGGTTTTTCTGGTTAAATCTGGTAATATTTTGAAGTTTTAAATGACTTTCACGGTGTTGTCAAGTTGGTTTCTGGGTTTCTAGTTTTAGTGTTTTTTTTACTGTTGTTGGGTGTTTTGAGTGAAAACGATCATATCCTTAGGTCCTGATCTTACAAACTTAGGATTTCATTTAGGCCATTTATTTTTAGATGTACAATAATTTTTATAATACTAGGCTAAATCTTCGTTATCTTCGTTCTCGACGTTATTGAGAATGTGATGAGGCCGAGTTGCTATTTCTTGATAAGAGTAACCCTCAGCCGAGTGTCCCTTAAGAGAATCCTCCTCTGATAGTCTTAACTTTGACACGAATTGCAGTAGTTTCCCCACACCTGTGTCTGACCAATTATCCCCACAAAGAATTTTCCCTTGGGGTTCAAATTTCCCAAGTGTTATAGTCATTAGCAACGACACCATGTTTGAGAGTGACACTATATCTAAGGGTTAACCATGTCTGAGATTTCTAACCCCCAGCTGGTACTATGAGCTATAAATCATTCAAGGAGGCCATGAGAGTTAAGATTGCACAACCTAGATTAGGCGAGACTATTGAATATGTCGATTCTAGTAATAGGTTTTCCGAGTACTTCGTCTTGTCTTCCTTGGGATCCTAAGCCCGTAATTTTTGAAATTTCTTAGGATGACAAAGAAGATAACATTCCCCACACCCCATTGATTGAGTCAGTGAACATAGGCCGATATGAGAGAGGACAAGCTCCAATGGCTAATGATGATAATGAGTCATCCTTTAAAAATGATAAGAATGTGTCCATGACTTGGGGATTGATGTTAAGGATCATGAATTTATTATCTGACGACATATATAAATAATTGATCCTTCTATTTCTATAAGGGTGATAGATAAAGATGAGAGATCTTATAACCTGAAGAATGAGGATGAGATCGTAGTGTAAGAACAAATGTTCAAGGTTGGGTTTTGTCTTCCATTTGGACTAAAAGTGGGAGGGATTCTTGATGCCATCGGCTTAGCCCTAACCCAGTTAGAGATAAATGCCTGGAAGGTGATATTATGGTCTACCATTCTTTAGATACTTATCCATAGTGAAGACATACCTCTAATTGTCTTTTAATCCCGTTATATATTTATTACAACTAAAACCAATCCGAGTTACTATCATTTTTTAGATCGTAAACCAGACCAAAAGTTAGTTCATGTGGCTCGAACTTTAAACCATAACTGAAAGTCTAGATATTTCTTTATTTCGAGTCTGTGGGAGTTCGAAGACCACGATCTTTTGGTATATAAATAGGTAAAAGTACCCTGTGAAGAGGTTAGGGTTCGCCTTTCGGCTAAAGTTAACCCAAGCTTGAGCATGAGCTAAAGAGATAAGGTAGATACTATGATGAATGATGGTTTACTAATTTTTGAGGATCTGTTGAGACCTAAAATTTTGGGACTTGTAGCGATGGTCTCACCCCCGTTGACTTGTGTTTGTAAAATACTTAATTGATAATTAGTTCTTAACTTTTCACGTCGTCTCGTATTATAGCCAATACTACCAATTTTTTATTTTTATCTTTTATAGATCTTCCTTTGAACAGACCAGACCATATATCGAAAATGGTTGATCCTAAAATTTTATCATCCTTTGAACAAACCCGACCATATATCGAAAATGGTTTATCCTAATATTTCTAGAAATATCCTTGCCCATTTGAAGGGAAATGTTGTTGGGAAGCAGATAATGGCTTCCAAAAAATTTGCCATTATTGGCCCTAATGTTGAGGCTTCTAAGAAGAGAAAATATACTATGAGCCAACTTATCGAGAATCAAACACCAAAGAAGACTAAGGTGGTCCCGAGAGGGGCCTCATACACTTCCCCAAGTCTGCCAATATGAGATGATTCTTTAGCTGAGGCATGCTTATCTCAGTTGAATTTAAATCTCGAGTCTCTTCTTGGTAGGCAGACGAAGCCTGATAATCCATCTCCTCAATGAATCCACCTTGTGATCGTCACTTTCTGCATGCTCAAAATACGACGAATGTTCTAGGCTTCTATTTCCACAAGGCGACTCTGGTAACCATTTTTATTTTATAAACTGTTTCAAGTGTTGTCTCGTCATTAACTGACTATATCTCTTGTATATTCTTTATTCCAGTCTATCTTCGCTCTTCAACATGCTTACCAATGGGCTAAGGAAAATGAAGCCAAGATCTGAATGGCTGAGGAGATAAAGAAGAATCTCTTTGAGCTCCTAATGAAGGTAGATGAGGAAAATAGGAACTATAAGTAGGAGGTGAAGAAAATTAAAAATCATTACAAGATTCGTCTTACCACCATGGTCGACGACCACTAGGGTTTTTGGAGAAACGAGATCTAGCTGAGAAATAACTTCTCAAATTTAGTTGTGAGGTGTCTGTGGATGAGTTTAAGAAATCTGAGGATTTTAGCAGTTATGAAGTTCAGTATTTGGAGAGGGGTGCCAGATCCATTTTGAGATGAGTCCCCAAGTAGTTCCCATGATAGGCCAACATATTTAAGAAGATGAGTTTAGTGACCCTGAGACCATTTTAGCTTTGGAAGAAGTGTAAGTTGAGCTTAATGCTAATCAGGTTGATGACGAGGCTAATAATGATGATACCAAGGAGAATCCTGAGGATGAGCAAATTATTTAGGTCAATGAGATCGATCTGTTGAGGGCATGAACCAGGGAAACACCGATTCTCATATAGAGTCGGTCTTGCCAAATAATACCCTTAATGCTGATGACACCAATCATGACAACTCAAATGATCAATAGTAGGCTATTAAACTTCAAATACTCTTTATTTTTCATAAGCGACCGCATGTGGTCTTTTTTGTCCTTTTTGTTTTTTTATAATCTAACTTTGAATTCATCCCTATCTTAGGATTTCTTGTTTCCTTTGATATATTACCACTATCCACCCCTCACATTGGGATGCTTTAGTTTGTTTATGAATGGAATGTTTCCTTTTTAACATTAAATCTTATGTTTCTTCATCTCTTCAGACAAAAATGCACTCGAATACATATGTGATGAAAACATTTGCTTATGAGACTTATCTCATTTTTTCAAGTTTGCATTTTGGCATCATGGTTGCCCAGAGTCATCTTGATTAGGAGATGATATGGCCGCTCACCTAGGGACATGGTGACCTCAAGATTGTCTCAACGTCCGGATGGGACAAGGCTTGTACTATTGTTGGGGTCATGGTGGTCCAGCGTCGTCTCAGTCGAGAGACAATATGAGACATTATATTCAGACTTTTGTATGTTGGCAAAAAAATTCTTATTGTCTTTGTTAGTTTTCACCATAAAAATAATGATGTTAAGTTTTCCACTTCTCAGGGGTTATATGAGACGTGCCAGGAGCAAAGAGTGAAAGTGTTCTTGGTGATATAAGAAATTAAACATACACCCTTCTCAACCATCATATCAAATATAAAGTAGAAATAAAGCAAGTAAAAGGAGATAAACATAAAATATAGAGTTTTTCGGACATAAAAATGAGCCTACATCCACTTTGGTGCCCTACTTTCATTATATGCATTGTATAGTACAAGATTGTGATGCCATTAGAGGCGTATAAGAGAGAGAAGAGAGGAGAATACAAGTATTTAGCTACGCTGGGAAGCTTAGGATGTGACCTGTAATGGTTGATCCAGTGCAGCTGCGGCAAGGGGTGAGCCCCCAGATGTGTTGATCTCTAGAAAAAGATATATATATATATATATATATATATATATATATATATATATATATATATATAGAGAGAGAGAGAGAGAGAGAGAGAGAGAGAGAGAGAGAGAGTGCTGAGTTTGACAGTGCTTCGCCTAGTGTTTTTGTCCCCTCAATAAAGAGGTGAGCACTTCTATTTATAGAAGTCATTAAGGTGGTGTCACGTGAATGGACCACTGTCATGTGGATCAGTTGGATGCGAAAGGAATCTATCTAGAAGCAAGATAGCTGTCAAGTCACTAGTGGACGAGGAGGTCTCATGACCTGTTTGAACCAAGGCATCAACAAATGCTTGTATGAGTTTCACAGCCTATTTGGCCCCAGGCAACGACTGATGTTGACCATGGCCTATTTGATCTAGGTTTCATCCTATTGAGGTACGAAGACATAGGGCCGTGACCCGTCTATTCCTAAGCAGCGACCAGTACTAGACATATTAAAAGCCCCCAAGTCGTAGTGGCAAGAGGCGACGAGTTAATGTTGTGACTGAGTTATATGCCTTTGTTGCAGTGTCATCGTTTGTCTTGCAAGTTCTGAAAGAGACAGGGCAAGCTTTCGCAACCAACGTAAAGCGACACTTTATCTTATAGCGTCCTCTTATAGAAATGGGATTGGGTTGTGTCCTTTATTGCCTTAGACAAAACTTTGAGAGAAAATCGAGAGCAAAACTTTATCCCTTTCCTCTTTAAATTTTTTTGCGACTTTTGAGGTAGTTCCAAAGTAGTTTAAGTGGTGGTTTGAGGCTGAGAAAGCCGTGCTTCTCCTATTTTCACTGATTTCCAGGTAACCATCTTTTCTGACCTTTCATTTTCTTGCTCAATGGATTTTGCAAATCCATTTTCTGTAAACTCATGTTTTGTAAACACATGTTTGAATCTGCTAATTGAATTTTATGAATCCATTTTGCTTTCTTTTGACTATCGATCGATTGTAGAAATTAGGGTTTTTGTTTGTTAAATAACTAGGTTATAAATGAAAATGGGCCAACTGATTGAGCATAGGGTTTTGATTTTTTGATAGATAGAGTAGGATTTAATGGGGTTTTGTAGTTTAGGTATTTGGACTGGATTTTTGGGCTTAATCCACACCTGTACCTCATCTAGATTTTGTTTTTGGCCAATTACACCAAGAATGTGTTCTTGGTGTTCTTGGCCAAAACCCTAGCGTTTTGGTTTTTTGATCTTTGAAGGTTTGTAATCCAACCATTTACCTATTTTTACACCTGGCCGCGGCTTGGTGGTATAACTGTTATTTTGCCGCGATCTTCTTTCAATCCTTGTAAAATCAAAACACACCCTGGTTGTAGCCTTTAGCTCTTGCAAAAAATTTCTTTGTAGCTTGTATGGGTTAGGAGGCTGGAACCTTGACTTGAATTTTTCTGCATTTTTTATTGTATTGCTTACATCTGTCGCGGCCACTACCAGGCTTTTCTAATCATAGTGTTTACGGTACCTAAGTACAGAGCCCTTCTGCTTTTCAGGTATTATCGTGGCTCCATGAATTGGAGCCCTTTGGAGTATCTGGAGGACTTATGGAAAAACATTTTGGGATACCTCCTCCTGAAATACCCTTTATAAAGCCTTTGAAAGCCAATGGGCCTTGCCAACTTAAGGACTGCCCTAACTGTGTCACTATAGACTCTGACCCCACAGAATCTTCCAACTGTAGGGATCCTAGGGAGGTTACAAACACAATGGAGGAAAATACTCACTCCAGCAATAATCCTCCTACTGAAATGACTAATGCAGAAGCTACTAGGACTTCGGCTGACCCACTAGAAACTAGGAATACTCCAGCTGAGACCTCTGGCCAATCCACTGGGAAAGTTGTTGCGGTACTGGACTTACGGTGCATTATGGATGAGGACTGGATTGTTGAGGTTGCCACAGCCTTCGAGTTTCCAAAAGGGACCGTCTGCACACTTCCTACCGTGGAATAAAGGTCGTGTTCCGTAGTCCCCAATGAGAGGTTTGTTTTCCTTCGCACACCTTTCTCTTGGGGCTGCAGCTACCAGTTCCTATCCCAGTTAGGATAATTTTAAGTTCTATGAACTTGGCCCAGCCTAATTGGACCCTAATGGATGGA
Source organism: Sambucus nigra (assembly GCA_949130495.1). Lineage (NCBI taxonomy): Eukaryota > Viridiplantae > Streptophyta > Magnoliopsida > Dipsacales > Adoxaceae > Sambucus > Sambucus nigra. Next base: position 502,892,586 of record OX422209.1, read on the forward strand.
GGGCCATCCTTACTGGTCTAGTGCTTTGACAAAAGCATTTTGACAAAGACATTACTCCTGCAGAGTTCTTCTATTTCTATACACCAAAGGAGAACTCCAAAGATTTTCCATAGTATTACTACTTCACGCTGTGGAGTGGAGACATATACTTGTATACTGATAGGCCTACTAGTGTTAAAAACTGGAAAGGAAAATTCTTCTTTGTGTCTGTGGACAACTGGGAAATCTTCCCTGAGGAAACTGAAAGGGAAAAGTCCTTTAGGTTGTCGCGGATAAGGGGACGCCCTTCCAAAATAGGCATTCACTTGCCGCAGCTTTTACTCTTGCTAATACATTTTATTTTACCTACAGTTCACTTTCTGCGGTACATACTAACACTTTGGTGCAACTATTGACATCCCGAAGCTCAACGGTAGGCAAAAAAAAGAGTTGCGAATGCAACCAACTTTAGTGATAAGGAGAAAAAATTATCTGACCTTGCTACCTCTACATCTATGTTTGAACAAGGATTTTCACATCCAAGCACCAACCAAAGAAAATGGTTGCGGGAGGTAACTCTTAATACTTTACCCGTTTAATAGATTTTGCTGCGACTTCTGTTTGATACTTGTTTAACTGATTTCTTAAAATTAAGGGTAAGTAATTGACCATGAACTCATTACCACCCAACTTAATGACATGGATGATGATGCTCTTGGTCTCAACTAGGCTCTCAGGAAGAAGGGAAAGAAGAAAAAGAGGGCACCCAAGGAGGGAACCAAATATTAAAACTGAGGTCAACCCTACTGCTGAAAAAGATGCCACTGTTGAAGGCCCCACGGCAGTGGACCAACAAAATGAACCCTTTGTGGACGATGACATTGGGGAGAAACTTATTGCGGTCAATCTAATGTACACATGCACAGATTATTATGACAACCCTGTTCATATTTCCACCACTACTAGCTCGCCGCAGAGGGTGATGGATATTAATGCAAATTTTCCACTCCATAGAGTAGGGCCGTGGATGGTCGTCTGTGGCCTCAACTGAGGCAGCCTGGCCCTAAATCACCTTGGGATACAACAGCCACAACTGTTTCAATAATAAAAAATACTGCGAAAGCTTTTGATGTTACCCGTCTCACTGAGGAGGATGCAGAGGATCTGGAGGATTACACTCTCCATAATTTACTGAGGGTAATTATTCAATCATTTTTTACCTTCTGCGCATTTTGTTTTCATAATTCTAACTTTTTTCTTTGCTTTTCAGGCTGCGGAGTCTACATTGGCCTTGGGAGCCATATATGAGAAGTTGTACAGTCAACATCAAGCCATAGAGATAAGCCACAAGGCTGAACTTGAAAGCACCAAGACTTCGGTCTTTGCAGCCGATAAAATCTCCTCTGTCGAACCCTTAAAGTGGTGAAAATAAATCTTAAAGCTGCTACCAAGGCAAAAGAGAAAGCTGAGCAAAATTTTATAAAGGTAATAGAATCTATAGCAGTTTCTGAGGCCAGGGCTGAGGAGGCTACCATGCAAGCCTCATCCTTTGAACAAAAGTTTAACTTGGCACTGAAAAAGAATGATAAACTGGTTCAAAGCCATTCTGAAGAACTTTAGAAACTTATTGATGAGCACGTCGCAACCCTTAAACAGAGGGATGATGATTACGGTTCAGCATTTAACAAGGTTATAGATGATGTTGTGACTGCTTATAAAAATTCAGAGGACCTTGTTCAGACTAATAACAAGGCTACCTCCATGGCTTCCAGGAGCTTAGGCAAAGGGTGATTAAAAATTTCCTTAAATCAAAGGAAAAAGTCTTTTCTTGGAAGCTCAGTGATACTGAGCATATCGAGTCTGTGGTTAAGTTAAGGGCAACTGTAGAGGAGAGAGTTAGGAAGAAAATGGAGGATGCCACTGAGGATGAGACTGAGGCTGCGATAAATTATGGGGAAGATGAAGATGAAGATGAGGACGTGACTACATAGTTGACTAATTTTTCTTTGATCGTAATCTTTTTTGGGCTGCGGCCATACTTTGTAAGACTGCGGCCAAATTGATAATATTTTGTATTTTATGAACATTATTTTGATTCTCCTTACGTATACAGGGCCGCAGCCAACTTTAATTGCATGCTTCTTTATGCACTTTCTGATTGTCTTTAATGCTTGAATGTTTGCACAGTTCTTTTAGACAATAAAACATAGGCTTGTAACTTTATTGATAGGCTGCAGTTGTATTGATCTTGTTAAAAACTGGTTGTCTCCTAAGAGGTTACGGTCATATGCTTTAGATATAATTCTTCAAACGTTTATGTGTATGTCATTTCCATTTAGAAGATGGTTAGGTGAAAAATTCCCTTCTGCGCTCTTAAGAACTAGAATTGGAAATGTTGCAGCAGTAATGATGGACATGGACTATGGGGAACAATTTCCCTTGCCACAAAAAAATAATATCCTTGTCCCACTTTTCTTCAATTGACAGCAACTTCCTTTGTGTGTTTTGGGACATTTTCAAACCTCCGCAGACTGAGTTGCCAATAATCCACCCACAGTCGGATTGGTATTTTTAGGCCTCCCTAGGCTAAGTAGTATCAAGCCTTCCCAAGCTAGGTATTTTCAAGACTCCACATACTGGGTTGTCATTAAAGCCAACTACAGCTAATAATGAGTATTATGATCCCTCAAGGCTGATTGACACATCCTGAAAGCTAAGAAGGAGTATCTTGATCCCCTAAGGTTACTAGAAGCATCCCGAAAGATAACAGACTTTATGAGCATAAGCATCCTATACTTTCATACATTTGTGCATTGTGAGGGGCGTTGTGAGCCAATTAAGGTTGTCACCCCTTTTTCTCCATAGATTCGTCCCGAAATAAATGATCTTCGAAGACACTTTGTCATTTTTCTCATGAAATCTATTTAAGACGAATGTCTTTTGTGAGATCAGAGATGAGGAGAATCACAAAATAAAATATGACTAAATCTGCCATTCATGTATTTATAACTGTATTTTTGACTTTGTTAGAAAAATACAAAGTCTATAAGTAAGAACTACAAAGTGTTTCACAAAAATAGAAATATAAATGCTTCGAGTTAAAACTAGTCATGCGCTTTCAGTTGTAGGCTGCACCGTTTGTGAATCACTGGAACATCCCCTACCTGACAAGCCTCTTAATTTCATCTTTAAAGGTGAATAACTATTGGTGTTGTGGCCATGGTCTTGATGAAATTTATGCCACTTGGCTCGGTCACTCTTGTGGGGAGGGGATTTTAGCTTCTCAGGCCACTTCAATAATTTGTCCTCTTGATGCTTTCGAAGATGTCCTCGACACTTGTGGTCAGTGGGGTGAAGTTTTCATAAGCCCTCTCAGGCTTAATCTCTTCCTGCTTCCACTTCTTATGGGATTTAGTTGAGGCCTTGTCCTCTTTGGCATCAGGTTTTGCGGCCTTCTTTATAGAAGTAAAGGCTACAACTCCAGCATCAAAACACTTTGTGGCAGGAGATTGACTTGGCCTTGAAAATAGTTTCAACAGTTGGGTTATCTATTCATACTGTTGTGAACTTGACCCAAAGCTTCATTCCATGGCCTTTGTTATGTCAATCTTTAGAAATATATACTCTGAGATGAACTAAATATTGGTGAGAAAACCAAGGAGTGCATATAAAAATCAAGTGTAGTAACAGGGATGCAGTCTTTGATAATCTGTAAGATTACACTATTGTAGTCACAGCTTGTTGTACACATGTAGTCACTACTCTGGCATTACCAAAGGGAGATTCACCATAGTTGGGTCTACGGACAATTTATCATAAGCCCTTTTTTCCCAGGTGGTGAACTGAAGGGGTTGAAGCTATGCACTAACTGCAATAGAAGGGCTGGGGCATACAGGTAAATAAACTGCCATGCTGCATCCTGCCTGAGGCAGTGGAAGGTTTGATCCCAGAATTGGACCCATAACTTGAGTTTAGCCAAGGACAAATGTATAGAATAGAGATACTAGGAGTATACCAAGGACAAAACAATCCTTAGGTGAAAAAAATCACAAATCTGCTAGTAAACCCTATATCACGGGTGTAAAGAGAAGAAATGAGTAAATAGAACTCTTCCCTAGTTACCCACCATAATGAGGTTGTAGAGTTTTGCGCTTTTCAACTCTATCTAGGTAAGGTAAAATCACCGGGGCATAGAAAACAAATCTAAGGCCATTGAAAAGAAGACCAATAAATAGATATGAAAATAAACAATCCCCTCATGGGGGTTTATATGCTAAAGTACAAGTCCCACAACCCATATCTCACCCATGGGATAGTGACCCCCCCCCCTATAAGAATGAAACCAGGTGTAAAAAACCCTAAAATGTAAAAAAGAAACTAGATTTAATACCTCGATTTCCATAGACGATGACGGAATGATGATACGAGAAATTGAATGTACATCCTTCTCAACCATTATATCAAATATAAAGTAAAAATAAAGCAAGTAAAAGGAGATAAACACAAAATATAGAGTGGTTTGGCCATAAAAATGAGCTTACGCCCACTTGGGTGCCCTACTCTCATTAAATGCATTGTATAGTACAACACTGTGATGCCATTATAGGCGTATAAGAGAGAGAAAAGAGGAGAATACATGTACTTAGCTAAGATTGGCAGCTTAGGATGTGGCCTGTAAAGGTTGACCTAGTGCGACTGTTGCAGGTGAGCCCCTAGATGTGGTGATATCTAGAGAGAGAGAGTTGAGTTTGACAGGACTTTGCCCAATGTTTTCATTACCTCAATAGTGAGGTGAGAACTTTTATTTATAGAAGTCATAAAGGTGATGTTACGTGCATGGATCACGTGTCATGTGGATAAGTTAGATGAGCAAGGAATCCTTCTAGAAGCAGTATAGTTATCTAGTAACTGGTGTGCGAGGAGGTTCCGCGGCCTGTATGAACCCAACCAGCATCAAATGCTTATATGAGTGTGTCGGCCTATTTGGCCCTAGGCAACGACTAATGTTGATCATGGCCTGTTTGATTCAAGTGGTAACCTCTTGAGGTATAAAGAGATATTTCACGACCTGTATGTTCCCAAGAAGCAGGCAGTATTGTGCATATCAGTTCTCGCCCGTCGAGGGGGAGATTTCATAAAATTTTTGCCATAAAATAATATGATATTAAGTTTCCCACCTCTCAGGGGTTATACGAGATGTGCCTATGAGCCAACACTCCAATTGTTCTCACCCACCAAGGGAGATATTTTGTAAAATAATGATGGAAATTTCCCCCCCTCTCAGGGGTTATACGAGACATGCCTGGGAGCTGAGGCTCCAAGTGTTCTCACCCGCTGAGAGAGATTGAAAAAATAAATTCACCATAAAGTAATGATGTTAAGTTGAGGATTTTTAATTTGGGCGGGACGTCTTTCCTAATGGGCATATGAGCCTACAGTATTTTCCCACCTCTCGGGGTTATATGAGACATGCCTAGGATCTAAGACTCCAAGTGTTCTCACCGGAGATTTCATGTGTATAATAAACATAAATCAGTGATAGGAAAAAAAATAACATTTTGTCAACATATACTTTCTTTAAGCTATTACAATTATCCTTTATTGGTAATATTTCTTCGGTGTTCCTCATTTTATGAATTAGAAAATGGTTCTCCTTCAAATTTTCTAGCCGATACATGATTGGTACGACTTCTTCAGTGGCTTTATAGGGCTCGTGCCAGTTTGGGTGCAGTTTGTTGGTTTTCTGAATAACCTTCTTTAGAAAGGGATCGTCAAACTTTAGTGGATGAGCCTTTACTCTCTTGTTGTAAAAATTTGTAGCTCTTTGTTGGTGAGATGACTGTCTAATGATTGCATCATCCATTCTTTCTTTTGTAAGGTCTAAGTTCGATTTTCTTTCTTCTTCATTCAACTTTGGATCATATGTTTAGATTCGGTGACTTAGTAGCCCAATCTCATTTAGAATGATGGTTTTTGACATGTAAGCCAATGTAAAAGGAGTATCTCCCATAAGCGTCCTTTCAGTGGTCCTACATCCCTATAGGACATTGTGCAACTCGTTAGTCCACTTTCTTTTGGCATTCTAAAGGATTTTTTATCCCATCCAGGATTGTTCTGTTGGTTACCTCAGTCCGCCCATTTGTCTGAGGTCGGCCTTGTGCCCAGAAGAACTGATTTATACTCACCCTGCTGTAGTAGGCTACTAACGACTTGTTATCAAATTGGGTTCCATGATCTAATACCAGAGTGTTAGGAAGGCTGAATTTACGGATGATGTTTCTTCAGATGAATCTAAAATATTTATCTTCGGTGATTGTGATCAAGGCCTCTGTCTCTACCCACTTTAAAAAATAGTCTACTACGAAGATAAGGAAATGGTAGTTCTCTTTGTCTCTAGGCAGTGGGCCGACCAGGTCAATTCCCCATATTGATAAAGGCCATGGGTTCGAGATGGGAGATAATTTCTAATAGGTTTAGTGAGATATATTTGCATAATGTTAGCATTTATTGCATTTTCGAAAGAACTCAACCGCATCTTTGGCCAAGTTTGGCTAGTAGTAGACTTTTATTACAATCGTTTTCCTCCATATTCATCCTCTGATATGACTCACATAACTGCCTTCATGAATGTCTTTTAGGACGTAGTCAACCTCGAAAGGGTGTACACACCTTAGGAGTGGAAACAAATAACTCCCTTCTATAGTACTTCTCTTATGATATCAAACCTTGCAACACGATATCATACCCTTCTTCTTTCCACTTTACTTTCAGGGAGCTTTCAATCCTTAAAATATTCAATCACTGGATCCATCCAAGATGGTCTTAGGTTTAGGTTAAAGCATTATTAATTATCGACTTCTTCTTAAGTAATGCTCGGCTACTGAAGGACTTCAATATGCATGATTCTCTTTATCTCGAATCTAATAGCCTAAGTGATCCTAGTAAGGGAATATTCCCCTCCATTATAGGTCCTCGGGATTCTTTTCATTTTTACACCTAGAAGTTTGTAAGAGACTTTTCACCCTTTCTATGTATTTATCAATCTTGTCATTCGGTGATTTGTAGACCCCCAATACTTGATTAACCACCAACTAAGAGTCACTGTGAGCAAAAAATTTCTAGACACAATGCCTTGGAAAGTGCAAGTCCTCCTAATAACGCTTGATACTCAACCTCATTGTTGGAGGCCTTAAAATTAAACCTCAACACATATTCAATGTCTATCTCATCCGGGGCTGATAAGATTAGTCCTACTCCATTAGAAGCTGCACATGATGATCCATCGCCAAAGAGATTCCAAGCGGGCATCTCAAATGAGAATGACCCCTCGCTGAGGAGACCATTCTTTAATAGTGAATCTGGTTCTGGGACTCTAACTGTAGTGTCGTATTTTATGTTCTCGACCTTTTCTTATTCTATGCTTTCCACTTGATTTTTAACCTCGATCTCTTCTGCTGATTCCCAACTAAAATTTGTGATAAAATTTGCCAGAGCGTGACCCTTAATCGCACTTCTCGATTGATAGATGATATAAAATTCTCTTAACTTGACCGACCAAGCTATGAGTCTATCTAATTTCTCGAGTTTGTGGATTACCTGCTTGAGGGGCGTGTCAATCAGCACTATCATTATGTGGGCTTGGAAATATGGCTTCATCTTACGTGAGACATGTATTAAGGAAATTTTTAACTTTTCAATCTTTGGATACCTCGACTCGGGCCCTTATAAAGCTTTATTATTATAGTAAATTAACCTTTGAGTGCCATTATCATCTCAAATGATTACTGCACTCTCAGTCGATTTTGAAATAGCTAGGTATAAGTAGAGTTTTTCTCCTTGGATAGGCCGACACAAGAGTAATGGATAGCTTAGGTAGGCTTTTGACTCTTTGAAAGCCTTTTCATGCCCTTTGTCCCAGACAAATGCTTTCCTCAAAATCTTAAAATACTGTAGGCATTTGTCAATTGCTCACGAGACGAATCTATTGAGTGCAATTACTCTTCCCGTAAATCTTTGAATGTCCTTTATGTTCCTCGTGATCTTTATGTAAGTCAATGCTTTTATCTTAACAGGTTTTGCCTCGACGCCCTAATGATTGACTATGAAACCTCAAAATTTACCTACATCGATACCAAAGACACACTTAGCTAGATTCCACTTCATATTGTCGTGGTCCATGGTGTCAAAAGTTCTTTATAAGTCTTTGATGTGATTCTAGGCCTTGAGGCTTTTGGTTAGCATATCGTCAATGTACACATTCATTGTTATACCAATTTTCTTTTTGAACATCATGTTGACGAGCCTCAAGTATGCAACACCCACATTCTACAAGTCAGAAGGCATCGCTTTATAGTAGTAAGTCCCTTATTCGGTAATGAAGGATGTCTTTATGGCGTCACCTTCGTACATTAAATTTTTTTTGTAGCCTGAGTATGCATCCATGAAGCTCATTAGCTCATGCCCTATAGTGGCATCTGCCATCTGATCAATTCTGGGCAAAGGGAAACTATCTTTAAAGTATACCTTATTGAGATAATTGAAGTCTACGCACATCCTCCACTTTCCATTCTATTTTGACACCATGACTACATTTGAAAGACAATCCGGGTACTTAACCTCCCTAATGTAATTTGTTATCACCATCTTTTTCACTTCCTCTTGAATCACTTCATATCTATCATGAGCAAATGTTTGCCTTTTCTTCTTAACAGGTTTTGCCTTCTCATCGAGGTTAATCTTGTGATAAATTACATCAGGGTCAATCCCCGACATGCCACTGTGACTTTAGGTAAATATGTTATGCCTCTTCTTCAGTAGTTTAATTAGTTTTTTCTTTAAAATGGGTTCTAGGTACGAGCCTACCTAAATGGTTTTTTTCCGATTCATCCTTATTGAGGATGATGGATTCTACCTCTTCCTTAGGCTCTCACTTTTCCATTTTTTTCTCATCTTGAGGGATTCTCTCTCCTTTGTTGAGGTGAAATAGCACTCGCGTGCTTCCACTTGATCACCATTAACTTTCCCTACTTATAAGAGAGTTAGTAATTTCATCATTTGATGTAAAATGGATGAAATGAGTTCAAACTCCTTTAGAGCTACCCTCCCTATAATGATGTTGTAAATCAAGAACACATTATCATCCATCACAAAGAACTTTACCTTTCTCATCAAACATATTAGCCCCCATAATGACTTCTAACCTAATTATCCCTAGCAAAGGCACTTTCTCATTATTGAATTTAATCAGAGGTTGGTGGTACAAGACTAATCTCTACTTTCTAAGCTTCAGGCCCTTAAAATATTTCCACATTATTATGTTGTTCAAGTTTCTTCTGTCTACCAAAATCCGAGATACATTGTAGCTATGCACCCTAAAGCTAACAACCAGTGGGTCATCGTGTAGGGCACATAATGCCTTTGAAATCTAGCCTAGAAAACCCACCACGAGGCTTTCAATATCCACCTTCTTCAGTAAGCTTTTTTCTTCATATTTTACTAAGTTGATATCCATTCGTTTTGGACTATTTTTAGCCTCGAAGACATGAGCCTTTTTGTCTGTTGGCTTGGTTCCTCCACCAGTTATACGTCCCACGATCATCTTCACACCAAATGATATCATGTAGAGGTTTCCTTTGACTTATCCAGAATTTTCTGGGAAATTCGTGTGTTCCTATTCATCATCACCCGAGTCTTTTACACTTCGATTTGACTGCACTTCCTTTTTCTTAGGCATTTAGTCTCTCGATAAAGAGTGTCTGTTCTTACTATAATATCAACCCCCACTCTTTTCCACATATCATCTCAGCTTTCCCTGTTTCAATAACTTCTTTATCTTATATTTCAGGGCAAAGCACTGATTGGTAGTGTGATCATGATCGTGGTGGAACTCATACCATTTTCTCTTATCCATTTTGAGGGTAAGGCCCCTAAGCTTCTCTGGACGACTTAGGTCCTTATTATCCTTAGTCTCGTTAGGTATGTGGTTAGGGCTGACAGTGAGTGGGGTATACTTTACAAACTCATCTTCATTGGGAATCTTTTTATCTTTATCTTTGTCTCGACCTTGCCCAGACTTGTTGCCACCTGACTCCCTCTGGTCTCCCTTTTTGGCCTCCTCCTTATTCATGATTCTCCTAGCCTTAGCTAGTATTTTAGTCATGGACTTTGGAGGATCCTTAAAAAGGGTCCATTAGAGTTTTTCAGAGTGCATCCCACTGATGATGTCTCTCATCGCAATGTTATCGCCATAGTCTTCGACTTCTAACTTCTCCTTATTAAACTGAGATATAAAATCTCTCAATGGTTCACCCTTCCCTTATTTCGCATTCCATTAAAATATAAAATCTCTCAATGGGTCACTCATTTCGCTCAGGACGATCAAACATCGAACTCTTAATCAATCTCGTAAAAATACTATTCATGTTCTAAGTCTGAGGAATAATAAATATTTTACCTAGTCTGTATCATGTGAATGACGTCTCGTACCACTCACCGTAGCATTATTAAGGATCTTCCTCATACACAACATCCTCATATCCGCCTTCGACTTCCTTACCAAGTTGGAGACAATGGGGATTTGCTATATCCCTCCTCTTTAGGCTATATGGGACCTACTTAGTATGATCTAAGGGTGGTCCCCCATCTATAAGTGGTGCTTCTCCTCTCACGGTTATTGTCGCGAAAGGGTTTACAGTCGAATTATCTCGAATCCGACTCATTATATATTACTTGAACATATTTAGCTAATCTTGCATAGTTTGCTGACTGGCCACCGGTGACTTCAACGCCACTGCGATGTCAGCCAACTCAAATTGTGTGTGTGTGGGGGGGGGGGGGGGTAGGAACCATCCCTAGTGTTGAAAGGTATATCAGACGCCATAACTGATTAGCGAGATATGACAAAAAAAGTGCAGAAACTCTAAGAAGATGAATCAAACAAGAAGCTGATGAACCCTAAATTCCAAGATCTTTTAATTATGATGCAAACCGAATAATGGTGGATTTGAATCACAATTAGAGATGAATAGGATTCTAAGCTATAGTGAAAATGGCAAAGTCGTTCCCACAAATGCCGCCAAAATGATGATGTCTAAATCATGCATTGTGATTCATCTAAGATGAGAGTAACACATACATACATATAATAATTTGGCAATTAACACATGATTGAGAAGAATAAATGAGAGATAGACAGATTAACACAGAGATATACGTAGGTTAGCCCTTGCCCTACATCCACGATGCAAATAGTATGTGTGTTTCACTAGATTGGGCATAAAATGCCAATGAGTTCAATTTGAGCTCTCTCTCTAAAATATTTTTAGCAGAGTAACAATGTAATGTATGAGATTTCAAATGCAGATGAAAAATATGAAGTGAGCTTATATAGGGTGGGGGTATCCCCCATCATGCAGCACACACCTGATGGTTGTAAGAGCCTATGAGAGAGCGCTAGCTATTTGTTCTTAAAGTAAGGTCATCCTAGTGAAAATTCCCTCACGGGGGTTATTAATCCCCGATAATAATTTTGTGTGGACATGAATAAAATACCCCGATTATGCTTTCCATGACATGCCATGCCATGCACATCCAAATAGATGATGTATTGTCATCTTGGACAACAGTGGATATTTGTCTCCAAGCCGAGAGTCTTCCTTCATGTTTGGGGCTATGTCTATTACCGAGATAAGGTAGGATAGTTGTCTGCTCGACATGCTTACCCTATAACTCTTAAGTTTGATGCCCTACTCTTAATGTTGTCCGAGGCCGACACCCTATTGTTAATATGGGTGAAAAGGTTGGTCTCGTCTAAGAAATAAGACTATAGTGACTGGTTGGTTTCTGGAGTGTCATCTGGATGAGACTATATATATATGTATATATATGTATATATATGTATATATATATATATATATATATATATATATATATATATATATGTATGTATATATATATATATATGTGTGTGTGTGTGTTTGTGTGTGTGTGTGTTTGTGTGTGTGTGTGTGTGTGTGCGTGTGTAGAGAGAGAGAGAGAGAGAGAATGAACTAAACTACTCACAAAACTAATTAAATAATAAAGAACACTAAATTAAAAAGTGATTATCTAATAAAGAATACACCAACCAAAAAGCATCCTTTATTTGAAGGAATAAATCAATTAAACTCTAACACGCGCTCCCTGCGGATTTTGATATCCTAATCAATAATAAGCCCCGCAAGTGTAATAAGCTTAGATTTTTGTAGTGTGTATTAGATCAAATTCTACAACAATACCTTTATATAATAATCACTTTTTGCGCGATAAAAAATGACGTCGTTCTTAGGGAAACAACGTTTGCTAGAATTTAATATATTTATGACTTTTTATGTATCTTGTATATTCATATATATTTTTTAATGTGTTTTATAAGTATTTAAAATTTTAGTTCCCTACATCGTTACTAAAGAGTTGCAAAATTTGCAAATTTAAAGGATCGCTGTGAATTTAAGGATAATTCACGACTTGACTTGGTCAAATTCGCATATCATAAAACCAACACTGAACTCGACGTATAATCGAGAATAAATAAATGTCAATTAACACTCAAAAAGATTGTAATTTTGACTTTAAATGACAATCTTCCTTTAAGAAGCACAACCAAGAATAAATAGGACCATTATCGATATGATGTAACTAGTCTAATCTAGTTAGTGAGCCCACAATTGGTTGGTGTAATGACACAAATATTTTAATGATAATAAGTACCACAAGAGATCATACTCCCTTTCGACATGGGAGATCAATTTAAAAAAAGGAATCGTAGCGTAACCCATGATTTGTAAAGGCAACGAAAAGGGAAATAGTATCTTCCAAAACAATCTGGGTGAGATGCTTCTTTTAGGCTAAATTCGTATTTTTCACTTCATACTACTTTCTAATTTTTTTAGCAATCTCTCTCAAAAGAAGTGTGTAGGGGAATCGAATCTACAATAATTTTACTTGCACAGACATTCTTACAGTTTTATGTAGTATAGTAAGGTGACTCGTTATTTACGTGGTTCAACAAGTTGGTCTTGCCGAATTCCAGGTGACCAAGAAGGGATGAATAGATAGATCAAAAACAATTTATCACCAAATGTGAGATGTGTTGTAGTGCCTATTCCGGCGGTAAACCTTGTACATCCTTCTCGAGAGCGAAAATTGAGGTATTTGGAAAGAAAAAGAAAGTGTATGTATGGGTGTCTTCAGGGCCGGCCCGAAAGATTTGGGGGCTCAAGGCGAACTTGTAAAATGGGGCCTTTTATATAATTTTTTTTTTCGAAAAGTATAATATGTATTTTTACAAGCTAACAAGAAAAGAACAAAATAGAATAAAAATTTTCGACCACAAAAAAATAAAGGAACAATGGAACCTGTTTTGCTGATAGAATAAAAAAATTAATAGCAGATTAAAAGGTGCAAAAAGATTAATAACAAGAACTTAACAAAAAAAATTAACACTAAAAACTATAATTAAAAAAAATGACATATTAACAAAAAAATGATAACAAGAACATATAACTTTCTATTCACTTTTAAACAACATTATTTAAATCTTTAAATATAAATGTTGTTCGTACTAATTTAAGTGTTTAAAATAAATAATAAAAAAAAGACAACGAGAACAACATTTAAATTCAAAAATATAAAAAACGACATTTAAATCCAAAAATTAACAACAATAATTATAATTAAAAAATGACAGATTAATAAAAAAAATGGCAACAAAAACTTAACAAAATGACAACAAGAAGAGGTAAAAAATGACAATAAGAAGAGATAGCTTTATATACACTTTAAATCTTAGATTAGTAAAATGACAACCTTTAAAAAAATTAATAAAAGAGTTTAACATATTAGTAAAAAAACGACATTTATATTTCTGGATTTAAAAATAATACGAACAAGAATAACTTAACAAAAAAATTAACATCATTTTACAAGTGTTCAATAAATTAATAAAAAATAACATTTATATTTAACAACAATGAAGATTTCAATCTAAAAAATTAACATGAGATAATGAGAGAGGGTGAATAAAAAAAATACAAACCTCTCGAATTTTTTGCGCTGAAACTTGAGAGTATTGTAAGCATTTAAAAGAGGGTTAATTTTTTTAGAGATAATGAAAGAGAGTTTAAATAGTTGGAAGTTGGATGGAATTTGGAAAGTTGGTCTTGGGTGGGGTGAGAGTCGTTTTTTTCAATTCTTAAATGAGTGTAATGAATGAGCAAGTGGAGATGAAGGGTTATAGTTGTTGGTGGGTGGATTTTAAGTTTATATTATGGGTTTGGCCTATTTTTAGAAACTTATATAATACACACCTATATAATATTTGGGGCCTATATTTTTATAACAGATTTGGGGGTCCAAGGCGGTTGCCTCATTGGCCTACTCCTTGGGTCGGCCCTGGGTGTCTTAGTTTTTTTTTTTTTTTTTTGTGTGGGGGGGAATTAAAATTGCATAAACCCAAGGGTAAAATATGACCTATTTCCTTCCCCCCTAATATTATAAATGGGATTTTGGAAAAGGGTCATCATAATTCTCAAAGTGCATAAAAATAGGACACTTCATATAATTTTATAAATTTAGACCCTTTACTAAAAACCTCATGAAAAATGGTGGCACTGGGGTGGATCAAAAAAATAAATTCCTAACTCTAAAGAGACTACACAAATAAATATTATGATACTAAAAAAACTAAATTTATAAACTTAAAAAATATTATTCTACAAATCTAAATATAAAAAAAAAAAAAAACATAACATTTGCTTTAATCCTATTATAAATCATTTATATTACGTTCAACTCTAGACGTGGAGTAGAAATCTGACTAGTACAAAAATTTGCCTTTTTATTGGCTTTTTGTTTGCCAAAGCATAGCAAGTGCTCATTCTATCCATCCATGGAGGCATGGAGCTCATATCTCTCTTCCTCTGAAACTCTAAGAAATCCAATAAATACATCTTCCTTTTGCTTCCTGTCACTGGTTCTCAAGTTTCATTAACATTTCTATCTAGATACTCTCTCTGCCGACAATTAATAACATTTTTCTGTATGTGTTATCTACATGTATTATACGCTGTTGTGGTTAATATTTGCTTTGTGATCATCACTGTGTTTTCTTTTCAGGTAGGCAAATGAAATGATGAATCATTTTTGAGTTCATCTACAAGACATACATAGTTTGAAAAGATTGCTGTTTTGTGATCGAAAATGTTGTTGCAGAGACATATACATGTATTTATACTTGTAGTTGGGATCGCTGGAGTTACTTTATACTGTGTGGAGGGTAAACGACAACCACATCGGATTCTTTTGGATACTGACGTCGACACCGACGATTTATTCGCCATATTTTATCTCTTGAAGCTTGATCGATCGGAATTCGATTTGCAGGTATGTATATGTGTATGTCATATATATGTATATGGGGAGAGAGACAGGCCATTTGTTTTTACCTCTTTATTGTTTAAAATTGCACGCACACACGAACGTATTTATAATTAAAAAAAAACAATTTATCTGTCTCACAAGTTTAATATTTCAACCAGAATTCAGTAATGATATTCCGTTTTTTTGTTTAGACCATATATCAAATAGTATTTTGAACATTTTTTATATATATATATATATATATATATATATATATATATATAGTTTTGCTCTTGTGCGGACTAGTCCGCATTTTAAGAATGCGGATCGGACATGTGTCACCTGGCGGTGAGCCCAGAAAAGAGAGAGAGTATGCTTATAATTTAAGCGATAATTTCTAAGCACACCGTTAGGTGACACATGTCCGGTCTGCATTCTTAAAATGCGGACTAGTCCGCACATGAGCATTATTATATATATATATATATATATATATATATATATATATATATATATATATATATATATATATATATATATAATTCAAGTCTTTTTATTTTGTATCAAAAAGTTCTTCACCATGTCAAAAACGTTTTACTATGCCTTCACCATGTCAAAAAGGTTTTACCATGTCACCATGTCAAAAAGGTTTTAATATGACTTCACCATGTCAAAAATGTTTTACCATATCGCTGACGCGGACCTTTAAAGATAAAAGAATAAGAGACTTTTTGCTATAAAATAAAACGCTTGGACTAAATGTGTATTAAAAAATGTTTGAGGATTTTTTGATATTTGATCATTTTTTTTTAATTTTTTATTTGTAATCATATAATTTTTAAAAGCATTTATATTATTCTATTGAATAATGTTCTCCATGTGAAATTGAGTTTAGTTTTGAGTCAAGCTAGTGGGTTTTGTGTACTATTCATGTAAATCTTCAGCTTTGAGTAAGCATATGTCAAAGTTGTTAAAGACTCCTAGTCCTTCCGGAATTGGTTAAGTACTTCTATTTAAGAACAGTCATTAAGGCGATTGGCTGTAAAAAAAAATTGTAATTTTAAAGAGACTCATAATTTCTGTCATACACTCTTTTAAATAAATTAAACGTGAACTCCACACACAAATTAATGCACGTCACTAAGTTTGATTTTTGGGTTCATTTTGAGAGTCTCTGTAAAATTGTTGAAAAAAATTAGTTGTATTTTTCTAATTTGTTATAGGATGAAATCCATATCATGCATTAGACCATTTTTTTTCTATTAATATAGATTTATTAAATGCGTTCCAAATCAATACTCATTCTTTGAAACTCCGACATTTTAAGAAAAAAAATACATTTCTAGTTTTTCCTACTAAAAAAGATGAATATCTTTTGATGCAAGCCTGTACTTGGATCGTTGTTTTTTAATTGCTTTCTCAATATGAAATTATATACTTTTTTAAAAGCATGAAACATCGATGTAATACATGATCTAAGACCAATTTTTTTAATTAGAAAATACAATCTTTATATTTTCCAAGATAACGAAGTGCCCCATGTTTTTTTTAAACACAATAAATGCTCTTGTAGTTTTTTTTCTTGAATAGACACACCAAGCTCATACATTTTAAACTCAACTTGAACGAGATCTTAATTCTGAGAATTATAAGATTAACCCAAATTGAGTTTAAAATGTGTGAATTTGGTGTGTATGTTAAAAAAAGAAAAACAATTGACTAATATGCTGCTTATCAAAATGTTTGATCCCACGTCAAACATATATTCAAAACTTTTCAAGAGATGGCCTTTGCAGTCGATGCGACTGGAACATTGATGATTCACAAACAAACGCTCAAGTGCCCCATGTTAACTCGTTATTGTTTTGGAGCCTGAATTTATATTTACACGCACATGTTTCCAAAAACAGATTTACCCGGAATAATGCTTAGAACCGTAATATATAAATAATTTTTAGAAAAATGTTGATATTCGAGTCCTGCTCCTAAAAGCTAATCAATTTTGACTTCTAAACCACTTTACTCGGAGAAATTGCAGAAGCATTCACTTGTTGATTGTAATACTAATAATTAATTTGTGTGTATGAACTTAACAAGAAAGAGATTTATGACACTACCTTGCTGCAGGCAATAACAATTAATACAAATACATGGACTGATGCGGGACATGCTGTGAATCAAGTATATGACATCCTGTACATGATGGGCCGGGATGACATTGCTCTAGGGGTAGGAGGTGAAGGGGGAATACTTGAAGATGGTACAATACAGCCAAGTGTTGGTGGATATCTTCCTATTATTGAACAGGTGCAGACCAAGTCCCAATAACACATGAATTTATTTGCACTTAAAATTTTTAACAGTTTATGACGTCCTGGCACATGGTGTCATTTTGCCATAATCCATTCTATTTGTTATCTACTGATCCATATTAAATTTTTGGGTTGATTGGGTAATGGATGATGCTAATTGAAAAACATATAAGAGTGCCATTGTTTTTTTGTTGTTGAGAAAGTTATTATTATTTTGCCCACAGTATTTAAAATTCGACACAATAAATATCAAGTTCGATACTTTACTTCATAAAATATTGAATACAAGTTTGTGTTGTGGCGTTTTCCGGACTGTAAAATGTTGAACAATACCCACATCCTCACAATACTTCAAATAAGGATCATATCGATACTCCCCGTCGTTATCCAACCTAAGCACCTTAATTTTACTTCCAATCTGATTCTCCACCATCTTCTTCCATTTAAGAAACACACCAAAGACCTCGTCCTTGTATTTCATGGTGTAGACCCAAGTTCGCTGAGAGTAGTCATCAATGAATGTCACATAGTAGTGACTACCTCCCAAAGACGGTGTTTTCGAAGTACCGCTAATATCCGGTTGAACGTAATCAAGTGTGCCATTTGTGCATTGAATCGTCGTGCCAAACTTGACCCGTGTTTGCTTCCCAAGCACGATATGCTCATACAAACCCAACTTGCAACTCTTTGCACTCTTTAGCAACCCTTACTTACACAACACTGTAGAGTGATTCATGCACGCCCAAGATCCAAGACAAAGAACAACCCAAGAGATAACAAGTGAATATAATCTAAATGCGAAGTATGAGAAAGTAAACAGAAAACAAACACCAACAAGATGTACGTGGCTCACTAATATGGCTACGTCCATATATGATGGCTTCCTATCGTTGATTTTTTTCAACAAGGGTTACAAATCTCAATTCACTAATCCTCTCAATGTGTCAATAAGAGAAATAAAACCAATGCTAATTAAAGGGTTAAAAGCCCTTAAATGTTATATTTCTATGTGATACATTTGTGGTGAAATGCCAAAAAATACTCCCAATTAACAAATCCATTTTCGCAGTCGTTACCCATAAAGACTTTACCTCCATCCACCTCCTTAATGGTATGGAATAAATCTCATCTGGGCACATGTGGGAAGAGTACCTCGAGTCGAGAATCCACTCATTTGAAGAGCTTTCCCATGAAGAAACTATCAACGTACTCCCAAACTCATCGTCTTCTCAACACGGTCTCCGCCACCAATTTCTTATCGTCTCTTGCCTTTAGCTTAGGCAATCCTTATTGAAATTCCCCTTCTTCTTGTACTTGTAACACATAACATTTGCCAAGTCCTTTGTCCTAGACTCGGACCTTGAGCTCCCTCTTCCACCTTGCCTTCTTTCCTCAGTCCTACCACGTGCAACTAACGCATCGGACTGAGAGTCACTATTCTCCTTCTTCCGCGTTTCACTCCCCAATAATTTCGAAGAGACATAATCATACCTCACTTCCTCCTCCCCATATAGCAATGTGGTGCTCAAACGCTCATATGAATACAAAAGTGAATTTAGAAGTAACAAAGTTTTGTCTTCATCATCAATATTAACATTCAAGCTTAATAAATTGGAATTTTTTTATTAAACTCATCAAGATGTTCGGACATCATTAGACCATTAATATAATCAAACTGGAATAATTTCTTCTTGAGATAAAGATGATTCTCTATACTCTTGGTCATATATTTATCTTCCAATTTCTTCCATATTGACTCCGTTGATTCTTCTTTCATGAAATAGTATACCACATTTTGCACGAGATTTAACCAGATTGTGCTACATACTTATAAGTCGTATTCCTTCCAATCATTTTTCGACATATCCTCAGGTTTAGTGAAATGCCTCTCAACCCCTTTTGCAAATCTTGTTAGATTAACAAATCTTCAATTTGACATTATCACATGCCAAAATTAATAGATTTTCCATCAAACTTCTTCAAGTCAAACTTCACCGTTGATACTTTTGTAACCTTAGATGTAGACATTCTCTAATCTCTAAAATGAGCCTTCAACAAGAAATAATCAGGCTAAGATAAAAAATTGAGCGTGAAAACGGGTTTGTTTGTTGGGGGTATTTTGGGAGTTTCACCAAAAATATATTTCACATATAAATAAAATATTTTAAGCCTTTAACCCATGTTTTGAGCAACCATTAATTAACATTGATTGGACTTGGTCTTGTATTCACATTGAAAGGATTAGTGAGCTTGAGAGTTGTAACCCTTGTTGATTAAATTAAAGAATAAAAACCATCATCCGTGGACGTAGATATATTGTTGAGCCATGTATATCTTGTCTTGTGCTCGTTGTTATATACTTTCTCTTTACTTTCTCATGCATTGCATTTATATTGTAGTCTTTTGTTACTTCTTAGGTTGTTCTTTATCTTAAATCTTGGGCGTACATGAATCACTCGATCGAGTGAGTATCCGCACAACAAATTGGTGTCGGAACTTTGGCTTGTAGGGTCTTTGCTTTGTGTGCATCCAAGATGTTTAATAAAATTCCAAAGTGGGATTTTGGTCACGGCCCGAATGTTTCTTATTGAAAGCTCATTTTAGATATTAGAGATTAGAGAAAATCTTCATCTAAGGTTGCATAGGTGTCAAAGGTGAAGTTTGACTTGGAGAAGTTTGATTGTAAATACATTAATTTTGGCATGTGACGATTTCAAATGAGAGATGTGTAAATCTAACAAGGTTTGTATAAGGCGTTGAGAGGCATTTCGGCTAAACCTAAGGGTATGTCGAAGGATAATTGGAAGGAATAAGACTTATAAGTGTGCATCACAATCCAGTTAAATCTCGCGCCAAATATGGTATACTATGTCATGAAGGAAGAATCGATGGAGTCAATATGGAAGAAATTGAAAGATAAATATATGACGAAGATTATAGAGAATCGTCTCAATCTCAATAAGAAATTGTTCTGAGTTGATTATATTTATGGTATGTCGATGTTTAAATATCTTGATAAGCTTAATAAAATTCTCTTCGATTTATAAAGCTTAGATGTTGATATTGAAGATAAAGATAAAGCTTCGTTACTTCTAAATTCACTTTAGGATTCATATGAGCATTTGAGCACCACATTACTATATTGGGATATGGAAGTGAGGTATGATGATGTCTCTTCGGCATTTTTTGGAAGCGGAAGAAGAAGAAGAAGAGTGACTCTTAATCCGATGCGTTGCTTGCACGGGGTAGGCTCGAAGAGAGAAGGCAAGGTAGAAGAGGGAGCTCAAGGTCGAAGCATAAGACAAATGGATTTGAAAATGTTATATGTTACAAGTGCAAAAAGCAGGAGCATTTCAAGAAGTATTTCCCTAAGCTAAAGGAAAGAGACAATAAGAAACTGGTGGTGGATTCTGTCAATTCTATTAGTTGAGAGGACGATGAATTTCGGAGTACGTTGATAGTTTTTCACCAGAAAGCTCTTCACACGAGTGGATTCTTGACTCGGGTTGCTCTTACCACATGTGTCCAGATAGAGATTTATTCCATACCTTTAAGGAGGTGGATGGAGGTAAAGTCTTTATGGGTAATAATCATGTTTGTTGGTGGAAGGTATTAGCACGATTAGATTGAAGATGTATGATGGAGTTACTAGGATTGTCACGAATGTTCGATAATATACCGAAATTGAAGAAGAATTTGATTTATTTGGGTGCTTTAGATTTCAATAGGTGTAATATTGAACTCGAGGGATGAGTGTTAAAAATTGTCTTGGTGGTGATGAGAGGAAAAAAGGGGGAAACCTCTATTTTGTTTAAGGGAGCACAATAGCATGTCATGCCTCAATTGTTGATGAGAAAAAAGAGGCGAAACTGGATTCCACTAGGCTTTGGCATATTCATTTGGAACATGTCGGGGAGAAGGCCATGACAGTGATGTGTAAGTAAGGGTTACTAAAGGGTACGAAGAGTTGCAAGTTGGAATATTATGAGCATTGCGTGCTTAGGAAGAAAACGAGGGTCAAGTTTAGCATGACGATTCATTACACGAAGGGCATACTTCATTACATTCACACGGATGTTTAGCTCTTTCAAAAACACCATCTTTGAGAGGTAGTCACTACTTTGTGACATTCATTGATAACTATTCTCGGTGGATTTGGGTCTACACCATGAAACGGAAGGACGAGGTATTTGTGGTGTTTCTTAAATGAAAGAAGATGTTGTAGAATCAAACTGGCACAAAGATTAAGATGCTTGGGTCAGATAAAGGCAGGGAGTACTGATATGATCCTTACTTGAAGTATTGTGAGGATGAAGGTATTGTTAGGCATTTTATGGTCTGAAAAATGCCACAACAAAAGGGAGTAGCAGAGAGGATGAACTGAACCTTACTTGAAAAAGTGAGGTGTATATTGTCTAATGCAGGTTTGCCAAAGCGGTTTTGGGCGGAGGCTTTATCCTATGCTTACTTTATTGTCAACTGTTTTCCATCTACCTCAATTGACAATAAGATTCCTATGAAATTGGTCAGGTTCACATGCTCCTTATGAGATGGTGCATGTCTTTGGGTGCCCGACCTATTTTCATGTTTACAAAGGCAAAATTGATCCGAGAGCTTGAAAAGAAATTTTCATGGGTTCAAGTAGTGGGGTCAAGGGAGACAAGTTATGGTTCCCGGAAAATAAAAAGATAGTGGTGAATAGGAATGTGACTTTTGATGAAGAGTTTATGCTCAAAATGCCAAAGGTAGAGAAAGATGATTCTCCGGTGGAGAGTGGGAGACAAAGGGTTCTATTGGAGGTGTATACTCCTATTAACTCTTCAAGTGAATAGGTGGAGGTTTCGGAAGAGAGACCTAGTCAACAACGGGAAGAACAACGATCTTTGGGTAGCGAAAGAGAACCCGGGGTTCGAAAACCCACGAGGAGATATTGCTTTAATGATGACATGATTGCTTATGAATTATTGGTTTATGGTTATGAATCGACTACATATCGTGAGGCGATGAGTGGTACTCATTGTAACGAGTGGAAGGTTGCTATGGGTGAAGAGATTAATTATCTTTACAAAAATCAAACTTGGGAGCTTGTGAAGTTGCCTAAGGGGAAGAAGTCTAACGGGTGCAAGTGGGTGTATGCTAAGAAAGATAGGGCTCTAAATTTCGACGTTCGTTATAAGGCAAGATTGGTAGCAAGGGAGTTTGCTCAAACGGAAGGTGTAGATTACAATGAAGTGTTCTCTCTGGTGGTGAGACACATTTTCATTCGGGTGCTATTGGCTATGGTGACGGATTTTAAAGTGGAGCTTGAACAACTCGACGTCAAAATAGTGTTCTTGCATGGGGATCTAATGGAGGAGATTTATATATATATATCGGAAGATTTAAGGTTGTTGGCAAGGAAGATCATGTGTGAAAATTACGGAAGTCTTTGTATGGGTTGAAGAAATCGCCTCGATAGTGGTACAAGCGATTTGACACATTTATGGTGGGCCAGAAATCCACACAGAGTGATTTTATTCTTTGTGTCTATTTGAAGCTGCTCAAGGAAGGTACTTTCATCTATTTACTCTTGTATATTAATGATATGCTCATTACTTGTTTGAGCATAGTAGAAATTGACAAGATGAAGGCTCAATTGAGCCAAGAGTTTGGGATGAAAGATTTGGATAAATACAAGAAGATTCTAGGCATGGAGATTAGTATAGAGAGGAAGAAGGGAAGGTTGAGCCTTACACAAAGGAATACCTAGAGAAGGTTGTGGTACGGTTCATGATGCAGGATGCAAAGCTTGTGGATACTCCATTGGTTGCACACTTCAAACTTTCGGTTGCGATGGCTCCGAAGATCGAGGATGAGGTGGAGTATATGGCTCAAGTACTGTATACGAGTGCGGTGGGTATCTTGATGTATGCCATGATTTGTACTCGGTCGGATATAGCTCAAGCAGTGAGCATTGTGAGTAGGTACATAGAAATTCCGAGCAAAGAGTATTGGAATGTGGTGAAGTGTATATTGCAGTATCTATGGGGGTCACTTGATGTGGAACTTGTGTACTAACGGGTGGAAAAGTCACATGTTTGTGGGTATGTGGATTTGGATTATGCGGGTGATTTAGACAAATATCGGTCGACTACGGGGTATGTTTTTATATTAGCTAGTCATTCGGTGAGTTGGAGGCCCATGTTATAGGCCACAGTTGCTTTGTCTACTACAGAGGCGGAGTATATGGTGGCAAGCCGTTGCAGAGGCCCTATGGCTTCAAGCTTTTATTGTTGATTTGGAGATTACACAAGATTGTGTGGAGGTGCATTATGATAGTCAAAGTGTAATCCATTTGGCTAAGAACCAAGTTCATCATAGGAGGACTAAGCATATCGATATCCGATTTCATTTCATATGGGAGGTTATCAATGGAGGTGTTGTTGTTTTCAAGAAAATTAGCACCAAATATACTACGGTTGACATTTTGACTAAGGTGGTACCGGTGATCAAGTTTGAGAATTGTTCAAACTTGATCAATGTTCTTCATTGTTGAGGCCCTTCGGGATTGGTTTGATGGTGGTGTTCCTTAATGATTGAGATGATGTATGGGGTTGCGGTATTTGTTTGCCAAGGTGGATATTTGTTGAAATTCACTGGCAGTAGGTTCGCTACAGCAAAGGGGGGTTTCGTTGGAAGCGATGCCTTCCAAGGTTTATTGGTGTAGTTCGCGCGACGAATAAAAGAGGATACCACAGCGAGCTTCACTTCAGCGTCGCTGCAGCGAACGGGCCTAGACCGCGAAAATGGGTTTGTTAGTTAAGGGTTTCACCCCAAATGTATTTCATATATGAATAAAACATTTTTGGGCTTTTAGCCCAAGTTTTGACTAGCCATTAATTAGCATTGATTGCTCTTGCTCTTGTACATACATTGAGAGAATTAGTGAGCCTGAGAGCAATGTTTTAAAAGGCGCGAGGCGTAGTTGAGGTGTTTTGCCTCTGTGAGGCGAGGTGTAAGCCTCGACGCTTACTGAGGCGTAAGCCTCAATTTTTTTTTCCACAAAAGTCACTAAAAATGATATAAAAATAATAATTAAACAAGGAACAAAATATGTATCACATCTATCATGAAAACAAATGATGTAAACTTGATTCCACAACACAATACAAATACTACATATTATATTCGGCAATTCCACCTCCTTCTCGTATTTTCAAGCGAGATCCTTCCTATTGGACATAGTGACAACTCACTACAATAATACAAATTTTTTGTTAGCGAAAAAGTCATATATATATAGTAGACAAAACAGAAAAAAGTCAAATCGGCAGAAATTACCTTCGGTTTAGTGTAAAAAGTCAGATCGGAGGTCGTTTTTAAGTTAAAAAGGAAATCGGAGCCCTTTGAGCAGCAAACGGCTAGGGTTTTGTTGTTTGAGCAAAGCCTCAATAGCCTTTTTGATCATCTTCTTGGGAAGTAAACGACATGTGATTCTGTTTTAACCCTTTTTGACGAATTTTACCCTTAATGAGGAGAAAAATTAGAGGCGTAAGCCTCAACAGCCTCGAGGCACAAAGCCTCAAGGTGTATGCCTCAGCAGGAAAAGGTGGAAGCCCTAGATAAACCCTCAAAGGCGTAAGTGTCAGTCCAGCCTCCTAGCGCCTCACCTCGAGGCGTGCCTCAGTTCGCCTTTTAAAACATTGTCTGAGAGTCGTAATCCTTGTTGATTGGATCAAAGAAAGGAAACCATCATCCGTGGAAATAGCCATATTGGTGAACCATGTACATATTGTCTAGTGCTTATTGGTGTTTGTTTTCTCTTTACTTTCTCATACTTTACATTTGTAATGTAGTCTTTGTTATCTCTTGGTAGGGCTGTCAATGGATTGGGTCTAGATCGGGTCTAGACCTGGACCTGATCCGGATCCGGATCCGATTCATCTAGATCATATTTTAAAATCCCATTACCCGATTCCCCGTTTACCCGATTATCTGATTATTAAAGGGATCGGATATGGATCTAGTCTAATCCGATCCTTTAAGGACCCGATCCGATTAAATATGACGTATAGAAATTTATATATTTATTAAAATATCTATATCCATATAATGTATTATAAGTATAAATATTTATAGACAGGGGCGGATGGAGCATAGGGCGAACTGGGGCGGTCGCCCCAGTTGGGATTTTAAAAAAAAAATTATAGCATTTTTTGGTAAAATTCCAAACTTCAAGGTATACCTCTAATTATTTACAAAACTGAGGTGTAAGATTGTAATTACCTAAAATATTAAACCTACAAACATAACACAGCAACCACTGCCTCTCATCTCATTTATCTCATCCATTCCCTAAACCTATTTCCCCTCCCCCATCCCTCCGCCTGCGCCTCCCTCCCTCCCTCTCCCAGCACAGCAGCGGCTCGACTCCCTCCCTCCCGGCACCACTGTCCAGTCCAGCTATTCATTTCAGGTATTTTTTTATGTATGTGATGATGTGTAGTTTAATTTTTTGTATGTGATAATGCGTAGTTTAATTTTTTATGTAGCCTAATTTTATGAATGTGTAGAACTTTTATGTATGTGTAGTTTAATTTTTTATGTCGCCTAATTTTTTGTAATAGCAATTTTTTATGTAGTCTGAAATATGTGGTATTTTTTAAATAGGAAGTCATGGAGAAATTTTTTAAACGGAAAAGAGGAGACAACACACAACCCTTTAGGGTAATATTATGAAAAAAAATTCACGAACAAAGTAGGAATCCAAATTTAGTTAATTATTACCTCAAACATTTTTAAGGGTAAAAATTACAAAAAAAAAAGTAAAAAAAATCCAAAAAAATTGGTTCGGGGGCCCCGAACCCGCGGCCTTCGTCACAAATTTTCGCCCCGCTTGAGTCAAATTCCTAGAACCGCCACTGTATATAGATCAAAGTAATATATGCTTTATATATACGAATCATACACTATAATAAATTATAAAATATTTTAATCTAAGATTAAAAAATAAAGAAGTGGGATAAAATAAAAATTAAAAATAAATGTCTATATATGGCCAGACTCGGATCCTGACCCGATTCAATCCGATATTATACGGATCCGGATCTGGATTCAATATTTTATATCCGATCAAGACCTGATCCGAATCCGATTAGGTTCTTACTAGAAGGATCTAGATCAACCTAGATCTGGTCCGAACCCGATCCATTGATATGCCTATCTCTTGGGTTGTTCTTTATCTTGGATCTTGGGTTTGCCTGAATCACTCTATGGAGTGAGTATCCACTTGTTGACATGCTCATGGGCAAAGGATCATTGTAACTTTCACTTTTCTATTGGTCGAAGCGTGTAAGTAAATAAACAAATAATTCGTGAATATATGCAATTTATTAACATATGTGATAACATGTTCTGTTGATGCCTTATCAGGGGATTGATACAGCTGGGTATTGTAGATATAGACAAGCTATTCCTGTCGGTATTGGAGGAAGATTAGATATTGATACAAACTTTGGCGTCCGGAAAAGCTTCCTCCCACAGGTATTTATTAGATATTGTAAAGATAATATTGGGTTATTGTAAGTTGATTGTTAGAAAAATGTATGGAGTACATAAATAACTATAGTGTGATGCACCTGGTGGTTCTTGTTGTAGTTCTGCTTTGTCCTACTTTATACACTGATGAAGTCTGTAAAGGATGAAAGAAAAGTATTAGAAAAAATTTAATCCCATTGGAAGGAATTCATTGGAATATTGTCGTAACAAATTATTTAATTTGATAATACAGTACCTGGAGTGGTTACATGACGATATTCTGAAGAGAAGTGACACCTAGCTGACAAGTTATTCGAAATATTTCGATAATCCTCTGTGTGTGTTCCTTTCGTTTTAGCTTCGAACCACGGACCAGGGCCCCCCTTTTTATTATATTAACAATATAAATGTTTTTAATCTGCATCTTTTATTTTCCATATTTGTTCATAGGACCCGTTGCTTCTCTTGAACTGATAGTATCCCTGCTTTGTTGTTTGGCTGTTTTGTTTGATCCTCAATTAAATCAACTGCCATTTGTATTGAAAGTTAAGAAAACAATCTTCACTAAGAATGCTATATTCTTAAGTACAGTTGTATTTCATTACGTAATTGGTTATTATTTTCATTGGTTATGATTTTCATATGACATTAACATATAAAACAAGACTTGGATGTCTCTTATTAATCTTTACATGATATTTTTTTTCGTGGTGATTTATTTTTTTTCTTAAACAAAAGCTTATATTAAGTGATCCTATAGCTGATGATCTTGCGTCCCTTGTGTTAGCAACGAAAGCATCTGGCCATGATGGCATGGTTCAACACATTCATACATGTTTATGAAAATCTCTCATTTTCTACCTTGATCATAATAGCTGTAACTTAATAAATAATTTTTGCCATGAAATCAGGGAAATAGGAAATATTCTCCTCTTCGACAGCCTACTGTTCAGGAAGTAATGATTGACAAAATATCTGCTGGTCCCATCACTATATTTAGTATTGGAGGGAATACGAATTTTGCCATTTTTCTTATAAATAACCCACATCTAAAGAAAAATGTTGAGCATATTTATATCATGGGTGGTGGTGTGAGGTCAAAGAACCCAACTGGTTGCTGCCCCAAAAATGCCAGTACCTCTTGCCAGCCTCGACAGTGTGGAAACATTGGAAATTTGTTTACAGACTACACCAGTAATCCTTATGCAGAGTTCAACATCTATGGAGATCCTTTTGCTGCATACCAGGTAATACAGTAGTTTGTGCGCTACTGTATTACCTTTTGCTACATCACAAGGTAATACAGTAGCCTGAGAAGTTAATTAATTACATATTATTTTACAATATAAAGATCATTGGTTCCTTCTCGTGTAGGTTATCCATTCTGGGATTCCAGTTACCCTTGTTCCCTTGGATGCAACAAACACAATTCCTATAACTAAAGAGTTTTTTGACGCTTTCAAACAGAATCAGCATACTTACGAGTCACAGTATAGCTTCAAGTCATTGAAATCGAAAATGGCTCGGTATAATTGGTTTGATGATCAACTTTATATGGTAATAAATCAGATTCGCATCAAATTGACCCAATATTTCTTTGAATGCTTTCACTGGTTTCCAATTTGTAAACAAATATATATGCAATGACATAGCACTTCGACCCTGTGATCCCATTGATGATGATTATCTCACTTTATGCAGAGTTATTTTTTGTGGGACTCATTTACATGTGGTGTAGCTACTTCAATAATGCGTAACTTACACAAACAACACGGGGAAAATGATTTTGCTGAAATGGAGTATATGAATATAACTGTAGTTACCTCAAATAAACCCTATGGGATATATGATGGCTCAAATCCATTCTATGATGGCCTTAAAATTCCAAAACTCAACTTAAAGAAAGGTGGAGTTCATAGTGGTCATGTTCAAACTGGGCTTCGAGATCCATTTTGCCTTGTCGGTTATGGTAAAGGAAGATGTAAGGTAATGACTTACTTTGCAACGTGACATTTAAGATATGACTTCTTATTTGCAGCTGCAACGAAAAAGTCTGGTGTTTGTTTCTCTTTTATCCATCAAAGAGACTTTTTTTTTGGTACCCATAGGGGCTTTTGTTGAACAATGTAAGTACTAGGACAAAATGATGGCTGTGATATGTCATATAATTTAAATTTCCAATCTACATTACTGTTAATTCTGGTTGATTTATGAATTCATTCATTTGTAAAGGGAGTTATTCAATATTAAATAGTTTACTCTATCAATGCATATTATCAGGATGGTTATACTGTGGAAACAACTGGTGAAGAAGCAGTGGAAGTGCTTGTTGCTACAAGGGCAAAGCCTAATCGTGATAGTAGGAGCTCACTTAATAGAGAATATTTCAAAAATTTCTTGGATGTAGGTTAATTTGATATATTTTTTAAATTTCAATATATAGTTCAATTTTATCACAATTCATTCATTTAATAAGTACTAACTAATATCATATTCGTTATGGGATGTAGGTTCTAAATCACCCACATCAAACTGGGATGTTCAATTTTACAACACAATTTCCTTATTACAACGAAGTTCTCCACAAACCAGATTTCAGAGGAAAGAAACTTGGGAAGAATGTTGTGTTTGACATGGATATGAGTGCAGGGGACTTTCTGTCACTTTTATATCTCCTCAAAGTACCCGTGGAAGTGATCAATCTTAAGGTGAGGTGGTCTTTCCTCACTTTATCTTTATGAGCCTATTGGGCTTTGATTGTAAAATTAGGTTAAAATGACTAATATGTTTTACTTTACTTTGAAATGGTGACAAAAATAAGCATCAAAACATAGACAGAGATTAATTGTTCTTGTGAATTTTAATGCACACAATTAATTGGGTTTACACTCAATTGGCTTAAGAACCAAGTATTACGCTAGTCTTATTGTTGTAAAGGCCAGGTTATTGGTCTATCGGAAGAAAAAGTAAACTGCAAGAAGTCCCTTGAACTTTTGCATTAATTGCAAAACCCCTGAACTAATTATTTTTCAGTTAAATCCTTAAATTATGCATTCCATTTTCAATTTCCTCCCTCTATATCCGGTAAGAGAAGTTTATAGTGACAAACATTTTTAGCAACATGTAATATTACACAAGAAAAATGAACATGTAAGCGGGTAATTGCAACATATTTTTCATAGTTTAGGGTTATTTTCAACACCAAGGATGTATTCGCATTTGATGCAATAGTATACTTATTTATTATTCTTTTACATTGTACCCGAAAAACAATGATAGTTGTGGAGGGCAGATTGCATGCCTACCTGAATTTTTAACTAAGCACGTAACAACTTGAAAAACCATTAGCTGCTAATAATACAAGTGATAGTGCACTAAGAAAAGAAATTGTGATCTATTGCAGAAATTCGGTGCACTTAAATATGGAATTAATTTGGTAGAAAACTATTTCAAGAAAGTATATACATTTTTAATGTACGTATTCTCTGTCCTCTCATCCAGGCTATATTAGTAAGTCCAACTGGCTGGGCAAATGCGGCAACAATAGATGTCATCTATGATATACTGCATATGATGGGTCGTGATGACATTCCTGTTGGTTTAGGGGATGTATTTGCTATGAACCAGTCTGATTCCCTTTTCTCTAGGGCTGGAGACTGCAAGTATACCAAGGCTATTCCACTTGGCAGTGGTGGATTTCTGGATTCCGATACTCTCTATGGTTTTGCTCGTGATTTGCCACGAAGCCCTCGGAGGTACTCACCAATATTAATCTTGTCCATTACAACAGACTGTTCTCAAGCATGGTGCATCTGCATCAGTATGTTAAAGTTTCATCTTTTTTTAATTACATTTACAACTGCATTCAGAGGCATTTTTCTATACAGTGGGTTTGCGTGGGTTATATAACATATAATTCTCAACCACTTTAATAGTGATTACTTAGGCTGCATATTGGATTATCTTCAGCATTATCTTGAATATTCTCTTGATATCCTCATCCAGATCAGTAGCAAGTAACTGTTCTTTCTGCATATCAGTCTTGCAACCTCTACCATGATTTGGCGTTGAAGTTCTCCCGAAACAATTTCAGTCTTATAGATACCTTGACATCATTGTTCAAGTCGATATACAGACGCGGAGTATATTTTGGGATATACTTTTTCGAACAACTAAAAGGCTCGAGTGAAATAACAAAATTATGAGTACTATCATAGGAACAACCAGGGTTAGAAGAAGAGAGGAAGAGAGATCTTATTAGTCTATATACTAGGTTGTGCATTGTTTAACTTCACACACCAGAATTATTTATATTTTATGAAGAAAAGAGATACCACCAGATTGCAATATTACCCCTTCTAAGAAACAATGACATATCCGGATTAATTACACATTAAAAACAAGATCTACACGTAAATGGTTGAAAATAGTCCGATTAGGAGACTTAGTAAAAATAGCACCCAACATCTCCAAACTAAACATAAGAAGTGATAATGCTTGAGCATGATAAGACCCCAAATAAAATGATAGTCAACCTCAACGTGCGCAGTCCGCTCATGTAACACTGGGTTACTAACAATGAAAGCAGTTGGTTGGTTATCATATACGTATATATAGGGGATGAGAGTTCAATACCCATTTCATGATGTAATTACCAAACCGTTACATATCACACGCCGTATGAGCAGTATGAAGGACTGCACTATATTCTGCTTCAGCACTCGATCAAGCAACCCCATTATATTTTTTTATTCGGTCACGTATGATATCCTGAGGTATCTAGCCTGTGGGCACTCAACATAAAATAATTGGTATATTGGTGGGTGATGATGGCGTGTATAACAATCCTCTGGCTGGAGCTCTCTTAAGATACTGAAGAATACGACAAATAGCTTCCCAATGATGCACTACCCCAACAATATGAATATATGTGGGTGAGTAACAAATGAAAAGATTAGCTTACTAATAAATCTCTGATTCCGACTTATAAACATAAATTATCAACCTCCAGATCCGCAGAAGAATCCACCAGAGTAACAACTGAATGAACACCAATAGTACTAGAGGCGGAGAGTAAGTCCAGAACATATTTCCGTTGACACAGGTTAACACCTTCCTTGGAACGGGCAACCTGAACTCCATGAAGTAGCAAAGCAAACCTGATTCCTTAGTGTGAAATGAAGATTTAGGTTGGCTATACCGGGTGAGTCACTCCCGCTAATGATAATGTAGTAGTCCCCATAAACTATCAAAACAATGATGCCGAGGTGAAAACAGAGTGATCTGTTGTAGCAGTAGCAGCAGTAAATTAAATGCAGAATTAAGGAACGAAATTGCCTAATTTTGGAGTAAATAAATCCGAGACAGAAAGAACCAGAAACTCCGGAAGTAGGTACAGTCTAGAACACGGCTGAGTCGCTGACAATGTCGCTCTCTTTAAGGTGTTTCGCGGCTCTGCTCAATGTGTGCTGACAGTCAGAAATGTCTCGCCACCCCCAGGATAAAACAATCTCCAATTAATAAAATACGGATTGATAAAGCACACATTAGACAAAAAACGGAGTGAGAAGTTGCAGAACAGGTATCTGAAAAACGGAGGTGGAATACCTCTTTTATGGGGCAACAAAAAAAAAGACGTTGGACAAAAACGTGGAGAGAAAAATCTGGAAAGTAGTGGGCAACTATGTTGAAAATTTCAACTCAGATATAATAATGTTTTAATTTTCAGAATTAAAAAACGGTTAAAAAATAATTTTTAAAGCCCCAAAAACAGTTCTGTATTTGTCTAAAAAATTATTTCTTAATGAGCCCAAGCCCAAGACCTGGGCACGGCCTTGGCCGGCCGGCCGGACGGCGGCGCGCGCGTGTGACTTGCCCCAATAAGTCCCCCACCCACACATACAAAACATCTAATGCCCAAAGGGCTTGCCCATTTGTTCCAAATAAATTGTAGATATACCACTTCAAATGGAAGCTCCCTACCGATGTGGGACAATTGCCAAAAGGCATTTCAAAGTTTGCACACTTTAAAGATAACACCTGTCCGACAACAGCTGTGTTCCAACATTCCCCCACTTGCAAAATTTGAAAACATTTTATCGAGCAATAATTCATAGAATTGTGCATAAGCAAAGGTGTCTTTCGACTTGAACCTTTACGTAGTAAAGATGATTCAGAATATACTAGAGTAACCGTAGTTTTGATCTCTATCTCTGACAACATCTCACACACAATCCCCACTTGGAAAGTTGCATTTATTCGAACATGATGTGAAATACAGTGCGGAAGCGTAAGAAATTTTAATCAACACAACAACAACAACAAGAAATAAAAGAATTCATGAATGGGTCTCAACTTCTCTTTCTAAGCTCTAATTATCAAAATGTCAAAAGTAGTACAAATGGGAGCCTTTGGGCTATTTATACTAAAGATACAAAAACGCTAAAAAGAGGACAAAATAAAAAGAATGACAAAAAGGACGCTCATGTCCCTACGCTTTTGCATCATTCTCCCCCTTGAGAAGACTCCATATACTCCGTATAGTGCCGATAGAAGTTAGGGTCGATATGCTCCATGAATCCTCGGCATCGGGCGACCAACCCAACGAACCAAGTTACCCGTATAATCTCTCGATAATGACGATACAAGCTCAGAGTCTAGAATGCCCTCAATACGATCAACGTGAGAGCGGACCGGGTGGGCCGTAGCAGTAGGAATGAGAATGGGCGGAGCATGATGCCCTGGAATGGAGAAAGATTTTTCACGTTAAACGTGCGGTGCATGCGAAACTCAGCACGAAGGTCAACCTCATAGGCATTTGGCCCACAAGCTCGGATAATTAGAAAATGACCAAATCGGCGCATAAGGAGCTTGTTTCCCTTGCCTTACCTCCGTGCCTTTTGAAGGTATACCATAACAAGATTGTCTGGGTGGAAGGATACAAAGTGGCGGTGCTCATCGATGGCCTCTTTATAAGAAGCAAAAATGGTCCGTAGGCGATCACGCCCAGGAAGCTCGACGAGATCTATGGGCATAATAAGGGTTGCCCCAAAACAATCTATAACGGGGAGAGTTCGCTAGAGTGGCTGACGACGTTGTTGAAGGCGAACTCGACTTTGGCTATTACTATGTCCCACCTGGGTGGATGCTCTGAAGACAGACATCTTAGAAGGCCCTCCACACTTCGGTTGATTACCTCAGTTTGGCCATCCGTCTGAGGGTGAAAAACGGTCGAAAACTACAACTCTGTCCGTAGAAACCACCACAATGTACGCCAAAAATGCCCCGTTAATTGTACGTCCCTATCGGAGGTAATGCTGTTAGGACTCCGTGTAGGCAGACAATCACACAAAAATATAATGAAGCGACATGGGACGTATCCATCGTGCGCATATAGGGGATGAGATGTGACATCTTGGAGAACTTATCCACCACGATAAGGATGGAGTCATGACCACCAGATGTACGTGGTAATCCAACGATAAAGTCCATCAACACATCCTGCTATGGTCTCTCAAGGATCGGTAAGGGAGTATATAGACCCACATTGGTGTGCTGGCCCTTGGCTGTCTGTAAAGTGTAGCAACGCCTAATAAAGGCGTTATCATCCCTCTTCATCGTCGGCCAGTAAAAGCGATCCCTCAGCATCACGTGGGTATGCGCCTTCCTTAAATGGCCCGACAATCTGCCTCCATGAATTTCAGAAATGATCTTCTCCCTCCAAGAGGAAGATGGAATATATAAGGGCGTCTCTTGGTGTAGAAACCCATCTTGTAATAAATACTCGCCAGAAACCATTTCCCTACTGACAGGCTGCAAAGATCAGTCCAAACTCCACGTCGGTCGGATAAAGATCACGGACCTCATCAAACCCAAACACTTGACTCCTCAGAGTCACTAATGCATGATCTCTCCTATTAAGGGCATCCGCCACTTGATTCTCCTTTCCCGTCTTGTCTTGCAAATGAAATGCGTAGCACTAGAGATAAGTGGTCCATTTGGCATGCCTGTCACTAACACGCCACTGACTATATAGTAAACGTAGGGCTTCGTGATCTGAATTGATGACGAACTCCTTATGGAGGAGATAGGATGACCAAAACTTCACCGCCTTTACAACCGCATAGAACTCGAGGTCATATGTTGAATAATTGAGCGCGGCTCCCGTCAGCTTTCAACTAAAGAAGGCGATCGGCTTTCCATTCTGGCTCAAATAAGCACCCACCCCGTCTTGCAAGCATCGCAAGACAACTCAAATAACTAATCGAAATCAGGCGAGGCTAAAATAGGAGCCGTCGTCATCAACTCCTTGATGCACGAGAGGCTCTATCTACTTTTGTCGTCCATCAAAACTCAGCGCTCAAAGAAGTACTCATCAAGTCTGTGATGGGTGCCATGACAATGCTAAATCCAATTATAAAGAGCCGATAAAACCTTGCTAGGCCATGAAAGTTGTGGACCTAGGACACCGATGT
Source organism: Sambucus nigra (assembly GCA_949130495.1). Classification (NCBI taxonomy): domain Eukaryota; kingdom Viridiplantae; phylum Streptophyta; class Magnoliopsida; order Dipsacales; family Adoxaceae; genus Sambucus; species Sambucus nigra. Next base: position 502,928,263 of record OX422209.1, read on the forward strand.
GGGTGGGGGGCAATCCACTATCGCATGTACCTTTGCATCATCCACTCGGCTCGTAAGACCTCTAGTACCTGAGCCACATAGTCCACGTGCTCCCCTTCTGATCAACTGTAAATCAATATATCATCAAAATAAACTACAACAAATTTGTCCATAAAAGGGCGCAAGATTTGTGTCATCGCCCTTATAAAGGTAGATGGGGCATTAGAGAGGCCGAAAGGCATCACCGTCCACTCATATAGTTAATCCTTATCTTTCACTCATCCCCAGGCTTCATGTGAATCTTATACCATGGAGGGGAGCACGTGGAGTTGGGTACGAAACTTGTACTTCACAGTGATCTTGTTAATAATTCGACTATTGACACACATGCATCAACTCCCATCCTTCTTTGGCTCTAGTAGGGCAGGTACCCCAGAAGGAGACATCATCTCCAGAATATAGCCCTTGTCACATGGCTCCGTGACCTGTCTCTATAACTCAGCATGCTCTGTGAGTGACATATGGTAGTGGGGAAGGTTGGGAGCTGCGCCCTGGGGACAAAATCTATAGCGTGTTGTATATCTTAGAGAGGAGGAAGATCATTTGGGGGTGTACACACATTAGCATAAGAATCCAACAAGCTCTGAACGTGATAGGGAACGGACACCTCTAAAGTTGTAATGGGACTGATAAGAGCATAGCATAACCCCATCCCCGCGGTCTCTGTGGCTAACTCCTCGTGTGAAACTACTAGGGCGGAGGGTTGTGTCATTGGGAACGGTCACATGGGACGGAAAAGGAAATCCCGTCCCTCGTGCATAAACGAATAAGTGTTAGCTCGACCATCATGCATGCTACGATGATCAAACTGCCACGATCTCCCCAAAAGAAGGTGACACAACCGCATATCCACCACGGTGCACAAAATCTCGGCATGGTAGTTCCCAATGGAATAGGCCACTCGACATTGTCGGTTAGGGGTAAGTGTGGCTCCACAACCCAATCACCCAATATGACACGGGGTGGTCAATAACTCCGTGGGAAGCTTCAATTTGTCCACCATCTCTTGCACCACTAAATTATCACTAGCCCCGCCATCATTAATCACCGTACATAATCTCCCCTTTGTGGTACAACGAGTAAAGAAAATACTCGTGCGGATCCAGGTATCATCACTAGGAGGGATGATTGGTGATCCACCAATGTCGTTATCATGACGATGTGCATATAGGCGGAAGAAAATGACGTGAACTACACGTCAATGACCTAAAAATCAAGACTATATGATTTTTAGAGACAGAAATAAAGAATTTCTTATGTTTAAAAAATGGAAGTCATCCTGAAGACTACCAAGCTATTTATAGGTAGGTTATTACTTGCTAATCAAGTAATAGCCTAAAATGACTAAAAATGACTAACTAAAAATAAAAGAATGCCTAATTAGTCTCAAACATGCTTGGCGGCTAATTAAGGAGAGAAAATAGCTAAAACGAACTAAAAATTGAAATAAAATGAAAAATAAAAGGAAAATAACAATGGATTCCCATCAGAATTCCTCACAAGCTCCGTTTGGGTGTGGCAAAAAGAATCTTGATGACAACAAATAGATTGGGCGGTAGATAAGGGTACGTGGGATGGGATGGGATGGGATAGGTAGAGTGCCTAAATAAGGGCATCCTATGTAAATAGGGGTGCATTGGGGGTTGATTCTTCAGTTATTGGGTTAGTTTTGGGGGGTTGTGGTAAGAAATTTGATTAGGGTGGGAGGGTGAGGATTTTGTCTCAAATTAGGAGTAAGGGGCTTTGGGTTTAAATTAGTGTTTTGGAGATGACTACAATTTAGGATTTCTCGGAACAAAAATTAGTTGGAAGAGGATTTGTAGGTTGTTCGGGGTTTTAGCCAGAGAATGTTGTTCGAATACATTAGAGGAAAAAAAAAGGTCGACCGACAATGGTAATTGCTGCCCGGCTCCTATTCTGGCGTCGCCGGTGATGGCAGTCAATTTGGGTAGGGTTTTGGCCGTCGTTTGGGTGGAGCAAACAGGCTTGGATAGGGAAGGGAGGATCTCTGGCGGTTTCGAGATGATCTCGGGTGGTAATGATGGCTGGAATAGGTTAGGGTTAGGGTTTCGGGGACATGTTTGAGAGGACATCGCCTTTCATCCGGTTGCGACCAACTCGATTCCCAATCTTCGATGATCATCTTCAATCCAAGAGCAAACCTGGCTCTGATACCAATTTGATGTGAAATACGGTGTGGAAACGTAAGAAATTTTAATCTAAACAACAACAACAACAACAACAAATAAAAGAATTCATGAATGGGTCTCAACTTTTCTCTCTAAGCTCTTATATTATCAAAATGTCATAAGTGTTCTAAAAGGCGCGCCTAGGCTTGAGACTTGGGCGAAACGCCCCGCCTTAAGATTTTTACGCCTTATTCTTGGTAAAAGGCTTAAGACACACTTTTTTTAAAAATAAAAACACTTTAGTGAAACGATATCGCCTTTTAAATATTTTTTTTTTAAAACTGACCAGTGTCACATTCAAAACAATCAAAAGAAAAATGATATCCCAAACTTCTCTGCCTCATAAAAAACGCGCGATTTTTCTTTTCTTAGTATTTTAAAAAATAATACTTTAATTTGCATATATTCAAACATATTTTAAGTTATGTACCATTTTAGTATTTTTAATAGCCTTGTAATAGTTAGAAATGTTAAAATATATTTAAAAAGACCTAAACGCCTTTTCACACCTTTCTATGTCTAAGGCCCGCCTAGGCTTCTAAGGCTTAAGGCTTGACCTGCACGCCCCGTGTTTTTTAGAACCCAAATAGGAGCTTTTAGGCTATTTATACTAAGGGTGTTTTCGTATAAACCCAAGTTTCCTGTTAGCAATCCCCACCAATCCATTTGAAGTCTTAAATTACAAAACTGATAAAATAGCTCAATTACCCCTGTTAACAGCCCCTGGTTCTACGGGAAATAGATTTTGACTGACATTGTTTCCTTTCTACCATATTGATTTACTTCTTGTCTCGTTTTTTGTGTTGGAAAAGAACAGAAAGAAATGGAACAAAATACTAGAAACCATGGCACAATCCAGTACAAGCCATGAAATTTAATTTCTCTCACTACCATAGAAATATCAGTTTTAAATTTTAGAACACCATTTTTAAACAACAAACATAAGTCATTTTTGGGGGTTTCAGGCGTTCTTTAAAGAACGAAAACAAAAAGGTTTTGCTCCCCTCCCGATTTCAATACTTTTGTTTGCACCATAAGAGTTTTGTAATGTTAAATGCCTTTATCAATCAAAATTCAAGATGAGGGGAAGACAATTAGCACCACTTTGGCTGTCTTCAATTCCTTTTTCATCTCCCAATCCAACTCCGAGTTCATCTTCGGGTTCAAGGCATTCATTTTCCAGGGGGTTCTAAGGGGTTCTAGTCTGCAAAAATGAGTTTTTAAATGATGAAGGTTTTATTTTTTCTCAATAAACCGGAGGTGAGGGGGTGATAAATGGGTTTAAACCCATTGATGTGGGCTTACAAAAAGTAGGGGCTGTAGATTGAAAACTTAGGTTTTTATAAAATTACCCCTATGCTAAAGATACAAAAAGACTAAAAAAAGACGTGCATGTCCCTATGCTTCTGCATCAGAACACCTTATCCATCAAATCAATCCATTCAATGAACTTGTTGGGGTTGAGATGACTATCAAAGATCGATACGTCGAACCTAATGTCTCCATGGAGGCCTTTGGCAAGGATTTAAGAGAAAGTATGACAAGTGGTCACCCCCAATGGGGGCTTTAAAGGACCGTCCTTGTCATTATCAACAATCGAAGGTCGCTTGCGCCTTCCAATGTGGCGGGAATGGGGGTGGGGCATTCAAATGATGTTGTGATTCGGGCTCCTCTTTGCGCTTCAAGGGGTAATCATCGATTTGGTGCCCTTCTCATAGCAAATAAAACAATTTCGCAATTCAATAGGGACTAACGGGGTACCTTTGATCTTAGTGACTCAAATGGAGACGAGTGTTAGCGTCACACTTCGGGAATCAGTCACCGGATGTCTCCATACGACATGTGCATTGTGGGTAACTCCTCTCTACCAACGAACGGACCAAATTGAATTAGTGGCTGAAATGTGAGAAATTAGTGAAGTCACGCACAGACCTTTTGCTTGTAGTCTCTTCCCATATTTAATGGGTCAAATGGGGCTATAGCAAAAGATTGGGTATCCCATTGGGCTTGTTGCACCTTAACCGGAACTTTACCAAAAACCAAATGGACATTGGTGATCGGGATGATCCAATAGGGGTTTCTGGTAAGTGGGGGGGGGGGGGGGGTTTGGTTGATGGGGTGATACTAATGGTCACGATCATTGCAGAGTGCATGGTAAGGGTTGTTGACGATTGGGTGGGGCCCCAGCCTTGAGTTGTGTCATGGTTGGGGTTGGTTAGGTTTTTGTAATTCCCTGAGCTAGGGTTTGCAACTGGTGATGTACCAAGGTTGCGAGAGGCTAGGTCTTGTTGCCCCACTTTCCCCCCAAATGCCATCGGAAGGGATGTTCCTCCCTCCATGGTGGCTCGATGACAGATTGCGATCGGGAGTGGTTGAATCTGGCTCCAGGGAGTTGCTGCGACGTCGCCTTGGTCAGGACAATGGTCGGAGGTGGTCACTTGTTCCAGTGGGCCACCCATTCGCAATTATTGTGGAGGCCAATGGGTTCTTTCCGATGGTGGCTGGTGGACGATGAGCATGGCAGTGGTTAGATATTCCAGTTTGTCCAAGATGGAGTCCTCTGACTCCACAAGCCAAACGTGCGATGCTTGAACCCTGTCTGGGCATTCTTCCTTGCGCAATTGTTACTTTGTTTACGATTTCCTACACAACAATAACAACAGGTGGAAGGACTACGGCCTCATCCAAGGAGAGAAATTTCTTCTACCCAAGGAGAATGATGCGAACGGGTGCTGAGCATGTGCGTGGAGTGGAGCCAATGATAGACAATTATTTTTATTGTGTTCATTATTTTGCTTTATTCTCTTTTGTTAGAATAAATAATTTTTCCTTTGAGAATATTCTAGAATAGGCTAAATAGGGCTAGTGATTTCATGGTTGGGATCATGGTTCAAAGTCGGCCGAGTTGACTCGGAATTAGAGGGTACCGATACGATACCGAGAGGCGTTTAAAAAAAATACTGAATCGTGTTGTCTCGCCGAGATATCGGCCGAGACAACCGCGATATCGACCGAGAGAACCGATTCAATTTTTTTACAACATGTTAAATATTATAAAAATGTTACAAACTGTTAAATGTTAAAAAAATGCTATTTTTTTAGTTGTTATAAAAATGTTACAAAAAATGTTATAAAACTATAAAAATGTCATTTTTTTAAAATGTTATAAAAATATTACAAAAAAATGTTATAAAACAATAAAAATGTTATTTTTTTGAAAAATATGGTGGGCTTCAACTGATAGTTCTGGGTATAGAAGTTTTGAATATTATCATCACGATAGTCAATCGGGAGATCACCAACCACAATTTCCAAATAATGGATCATCTAATCAATCATCCCAACCCTCTGAGCAACAATATGGTTCATATTTCTTTCCTTACTCTACTGAAAGAAATTACCCCTATCTAAATCCGTATGATCGATATCGCAACTAAATAGGGGGATGAAAATGACGAAACATTGTAATAATTTCTATTTATCTTCCATGTAAATTTTTTATCAAGTTCGATGTGCCATTTGATTGTTTTTCAATATTAGTATTAGTTTACTATGCAATATTGAATCTGATAACTCTGTCGCGCTTTAGTATAACCAATTATACAATACAATGCATATTGAATGATGGGTTTGAATGTATCCCATTTAGGGGTGTGTTTCGGTCGGATCGGATCGGAAAATGCATATTCGGAAAAAATTCCGATTTTTTCGGAAATAAAATAACTATTCCGATTTCCGATCCGATTTTTCGAAAAATTTAAAAAAATTCCGAATTCGGAAAAATCGAAAAATCGGAAAAAATCGAAAATTCACAAAATATATTAAAAATCCAGAAATTTCGAAAATTCCAAAATTTCAAAAAAATAAATTATGGATTTTCGATTACTCGAAATTCTCATTTTGAAGAAACAATAAAAATGGCTTAACCCAACATGTAAACACATGAGGATTTTGCTCATTTTTCATTTGTGTAGAAGTTAGGAGGATACTCTCCTTTTATAGAGCATATTTTGGAGCCCTCTCCCTCTCCCAACCGATGTGGGATATGGGAAACTTTCAAAAATCGGAAAAGAAATCGGAAAAATCGGAAAATAATTCCAAAAAAATCGGATCGGAAAAATCGGAAATTCAGAATTATTTCCGATTTCCGATCCGATTTTTTTCGGAAAAATCGGAAATCGGAAAATCGAAAATCGGCAAACTAAAATTTCATTCCAAATTCAGAAAAAATCGGATCGGAAATCGGAAAAATTGGAAAGTTCGGAAAAAAACACAGCCCTAATCCCATTAGTCCACTTTGTTAATCTTATTTTTTTTAAAATTTTCTACATTTTTTCCAAAATTTTTTGCACTCTCTAAATAGTGTATCTTTGCGTATCGCCCGATACCGCGACCGATGCCGCGACCGAGTTGAAAATCGAGTGTCCGATACCGGATCGATACCGAGACTTTGAACCATGGTTGGGACCATTTGCCCATGACATCACCCATGGCATCATACTTCGCTTGCGCACCAAGTATTGGGGGCTTAGATAAACCTATGCAAACAGTTTGTGTTAACCAATTATAATGAACTATTAGTGACGTAAATGACATCAAATAGGAGCAAGAAAAAATTATTCTCTCTCTAAACTCTCTCAAATTTTTATATCATCAAATGGAAGAATGCCTCAAATGAGTATTTATAGGAGGAAGGTTGTTTGACCTCTAAGCTAAGAATCTAATTACAATTATGCCCTTAAGAGCCAATTAACCTTCCTTCCTCTAAATACTAAGTAAAAGAAAAAACACAATGAATACTAAAAATAGGAGAAATACTAAAAATGACGAAGAGGCCCTTATTCACATCACTTAGTATGCAGACTGCATGAGTTTTGTGATGTAAACGTAGCAGAATGCTTACCCGAATAGAGGAAATAATAAAATCTCTATGCAAAAAAAGCATTTCTTATATAAATCTAATATAAAGGTCAATCTAGACTCACTGCTATGCAAATAAGAGCTCTTAACAGAATTAAGACGTACAACAGGAGAAAATGTTTACTATAATTTACACCATAAGTCTTGAGTGTAGCCTTTTGACAACTAGGTGAGGCTTCAAACACTCACTAGACCTATTAAGATGATACTTGACAATCTAAACCGTGATATGGAACACAATAGACACTAACAAACAATTATATTTTGTTTTTTTGGGTTGCAAATAGATTTTATTTATTATTTTAGGATAGAATATTCATTAGTATATGTCTTTTTTAGGATGTATGGATATTTATTAGTAGTTATCTTAGTATCTTTTAGGATTTATTTTTAGTATTTAACTCCTGTGAATAGTAAGATTCTAACTGTGGTTTGCCTTGTCCCAAAATAGATGGGGAAAAGAAAATCCTGCATAACATCAGCCTGTGGGGATTTGAATGGTTCCATGAATTTCAGAGCTGATATGAAATTTAAATAAAAGGAGAGAGAAAATTAAAGAGCAAGAAGCCACTGTTGATAAAGCAACATCTTCATGGTTGACTCCGCATAGGAGTTGCAATTAGAACTGTTTATAGATGATAGAACTAAATGTTTTCTCCAGCTTCATCATTTTCAAGGAGGGTTTCATGGGTATTTGTGTTGTATAAAAATAAAACTGGTGCATCGAAGAATGCACCAAAACATTCTTCCATGATGAGGCCCACCCATACTATGGTACAAAATCATGAATAGGGCTGTAAACGGATATTCAAAAATCTGCATCTGTCCGATATTCGAATTCGAATTTGCGGATATTTATTCGAAAATATGGAAACAGATACGAATATGGATACTCTATAACAATATCCGAGAAAACGGATATGAATAGTACTAGTATCCGACACGGATAATCCGTATCCGATGCGGAGTATCCATTTTATCGGATATCCGTTTTACCGGATATCCGTATCCGTCAAACATATGTTTAAAATATTACTAATAATATTAGTACTAGTATTACTAATAAATAATATTAAAAAAAACTAATCGTTTTTTCCCCAAAACAAAATAAACACATACTCCACTCAAAACAAAAACACTCTAAAGTTATTATTTTATTGGGTATATTATAAAATGGCATGTATTATTGTTTTATTGGGTATATTATCATGGAGTTACACTAAAGTTACAATACACCCTATCACACACAACATACACCGACTAAAGAACATTTACTCCACTCAAAACAAATAAAAAACTAACTTTGTTTCATTTCTCTTTCGTACAAACAAGAGAAAAGAAACTTTCATGTGGTTGTTCTTTAGTTTCCTTAATTATAAATAAATGTAAGAGAGAAACATAAAAGAATATGAGAGAGAACATAATAGAATGTCAGAGAAACAGAAAAGTAAAGAGATAGTTTTGATTGTGATGAGAACTGAAGTTAACAACATGTATATTATATACAAAATAAAAATGTATATTTATTAAAATAAAAATATCAGTATGTTTTGAAGACAAAAGGTCCATAAGGTTATCATTCTCAATAAATTTGATTAATCTAAAAGATGCATATTTATTTCTACTATCATGGTATGCAACTGTTATTTTTTTTGGATGGCTTTAAGCTTATATCGTTGTAAAGTATGGATGGCTTTAAGCTATATTATCATTATGGAATGATACTATTATTATGGAATCCATAATTGTTGATGTTAGGAGGCGGTAATTTTGTTATATATTTATTTGGATTGGATTAGATTTCATTGGATTGGATATTTTAATTTTTATTTTTTGCGATGGCTAAATACTGTAAACGGATACAGATATAATCCGAATTCGAGGTATCCGAGCGGATACGGATATGGATAGTTGTTTTAACTATCCGGACGGATACGGATACGAATACAAATAGTACATTCAGATAGCGGATACGAATATGGAAAACATGGTATCCAATCCGTATCCGTCCGTTTACCACCCCTAATCATGAAGCACCTTTTTAGTGCATGCAACACCACTCTTTTATAATCCTTGAGTTAGAAGATATCTGGCATGTTCACCTTTATTCAGTTTTACATTTTTAATTATATTATTTTTTCAAGTATTATACTTCTGTTTTGTTGTGAAGATTTACTGAAATCTGGATTTTAGTCCAGGTATACATCAGAGAATTCAGTAAAATTTGGAGCTCCTCGGGATACTGATCACCCTGAACTTAGGCAACCATTAGCACTGGAAATTTGGGACTCTGTATTAAAATCTCTTGATCCAGGATCTAAAATTACCATTTTGACCAATGGGCCACTAACTAATTTAGCGAAGATTATTCTTTCAGACAAAAACATGAGCTCTCTTATTCAGGTCAGTAGCTATATCTGCTCTTCGGTCTTATGTATAGACTAAGTAAATTGAAACTTGACGAGTCAGCCAAGATTTACTGGTGATCTTCCATTGTCTTCCTTGCAAAATATCTTCTATTGTCTACCTTTGATAAGTATATATTGGCTACTTCTATTGCCAAAGATTTTTTTCTTTTTCCAAAGCAAGTCTTTGTATGAAGAATTTTTACCTATGCATTTTACAATGCCCTAGCCGAATCTAAAACTGATGTGCCAATAGGGTAAGCCATATAAGCTTAACCTGAAAATATCTGGAAGGTTTTGACAGTTTTAATCATTCAATCTCAAAAGCTATTCTCTCCCTCTTTTCAAAGAACCAATACTAAAATTTAACGAAAGAAATATTTGACTGTGTGCATTGCTTACAAGATTTCTGGTCTTTTAAATTCTAATGCAGAATGTATTCATAGTTGGGGGACACATCAACTGTGGTAACAAAGAGAAAGGAAATGTCTTCAATTTCCCTACAAACGAGTACGCAGAATTCAATTTTTTTCTTGACCCGTTGGCTGCAGAGACAGTATTCGACTCTGAGCTTAATATCATTCTTATTCCACTTGGCATCCAGCGTAAAGTGAATGCCTTCCCTAAGATTCTAGAAAGATTTCACCTGAGAACAAAGACACCTGAAGCACTGTTTACCCGGCGTTTGATATCAAGGCTATACCACTTGCAACGAAGGCATCACAGATATCAACATATGGTATTGTTTGCATTTTGAGAATAAACTTGAGATAAATTTTAATTTTTCATGCTTACTGTGTCCGCTTTTGGGAAAAAATATTCAGTATTACAGTTATCATTATCAAACACTTGTGTTTCTCTCACTGTGCATAGCTTCTTGCTATTCACGCGACGAGAGAGAGACCGTGATAACAATAAACAGTTTGTCATATTTTGGACCCTTCACAGTCACCAATTTCACTTCTTAAACTAGGTGAATATGTTGGATAGTTATGAAAACTTGATGTTCAGATATATTTCCCGTTAGCTTGTGGTATCTTCTAGTGTACATCATTATATTGAATCTCTAGTGATTGGAGTAGATGAAAATTTTAAGCATTTTTTGGCCTTTGCCCCATTTATATTGTCACAAACAGTTGTGACTCCCATAATTTTCATTTCTTGGACTTTGACATCTGAAAGCGTCGTAAACACTTTTAAAGCACCACAAAAGGATTTAGATGCTTTTAGGTGCCAATGTCCAAGTAGTGGATGGAAATCATTGGAGCCAAACTGAATGGAAAATAATTGAGGGCCAAACCTCAATGAACCCAAATTTTAACATGTTGCTGCTGCAGTGCTGCTTTAGTTGCTCACACCAAGTTTTCATGTGCGGCAGGGTACATTCCTAGGGGAAATCCTAGGTGCCGTTATCTTGGCTGGTGATCATTCCATTTTGAATTTAACGTTTCAAGTCCAACCTATCAAAATCTATGCAACAGGAGTTGATTCTGATGATGGCCAAATCACTATTGACAAGAAACAAGGAAAATCTGTGAAGATATTGGAGAATGTCAACGATTTGGCATATTATGATCTTTTTGCTAATCAACTTGGCAGTGCAAAGCAGTCTGCTGTTGTTGGAAGCTTTGATGAGCAGAGAAGAATTTGGAGTACACCGCCAAATAAGGGTGAAAGATAACCTTAGGCAATTGGCGATCTATTCTTAAAGGATAAGAGTTGATTTCCTTAATTTTTCTTGTTGATATAAATCATTTTTCATCTGTTTGCTTAATTTTATTGGAGGCTCTTGACAACAATACCAACCACCAAAAACAAGGGCAGCCTTTATCTCTTGCCAATTATGGTGTTGTGCCTAAGACCACAGAATAAAGTTTGTCTTTTTCATATACAAATTGTTACTAAACCTCATTTTAGATAAAAGCTTCTGATGATTCGTGTGTAATTAATCTCGTGTGTAATTAATCTCAGAAAGAATTCAATAAAGGAAATGATTAGAGAAAAAAAATATATATTCCCTCTATACACTGACTTTACAATAGCAAGTCCCCCCTCCCCCACCCCACCCCCCCACACACATCTTCCAATACCGTTGATTTTAAAGCTCATGGCCGTTAAATTTGTATGTTCAACAGAAGCCAATCTCGTCCTGAAAGAGTTCTTACATCCCATTAGGGAGTAAATATTGATTATAAATGGTGGTATGATATTATCCTTCAAACAACTGGAGGAGGGAAGTTTAGATGTACCAATGGTATAATAAAAATGTGCAGCTTTATAGTAAAACAACTCAACATTTCAAAAAAGAAATCTAGACCATCTGGGAGAGGAAATAGGGCTGAGAATTAGAAGGTAGATAGGAAAGTAAACGCAATTTTTTTAGTAATAGGTTTTGTTTGACAATTGAATTAGGCACTAAGGGAGTTTTTGAGAGAAAAGAAAGGAAACAAAAATTTTATTAGAAGAGAAAAGAAAGGAAATGAAAGTTAAGAGGAGAGAAAAGAAAAGTAAAGAAGAGAAAAGATTTTGCGAGAGAAAAGAAGACAACTTTCTTTCTTTTGTTCGGGAGTTTGGGAGGAAAGTAATTTTTTTTTAAGGGAAATAAGGTATAATTCATTAAAAACTTTCCTTTCTCTTCATTTCTTTCCAATTTGGAAAGAAAGTTTTGGAGAGAAAGGAAGAGAAAGTTTTGTAAAAATTTTCCTTTCTTTTCTCTTCCAAACGAGAGAAATACACTTTCTTTTCTACTAAAATTTCCAAACAAAGGAAAGGAAACACACTTTCCATTCCTTTCCTTTCTTTTCTCTCTAAAATTAAACTCGCAAACAAAGCCTAAGGTCTCGTTTGCGAGTTCTATTTTTGGAGAGAAAAGAAAGGAAAGGAAGAGAAAGTGTGTTTTCTTTCCTTCGTTTGGGAGTTTAAGTAGGAAAGAAAGTGACTTTCTCTCGTTTGGGAGTTTAAAAGGAGAGAAAAGAAAGGAAAATTTTTAAAAAACTTTCTCTTCCTTTCTCTCCAAAACTTTCTTTCCAAATCGGAAAGAAATGGAGAGAAAGGAAAGTTTTTTAATGAATTGTTCCTTCTTCCTCTTAAAAAAATTATTTTCCTTCCAAACTCCCAAACGCAAGAAAGAAAATTATTTTTTTTTCTCTCCCAAACTCCTTTCTCTTCTCTTCTTTTCTTTTCTCTCCTATTAACTTTCTTTTCTTTTCTTTTCTCTCCTAATAAAATTTTCCTTTCCTTTCTTTTCTCTTCCAAACCCCCAAACGGGGCCTAAAGATTGGTTTTAAATTACTCAGGGACTCAATGCATATCTCCATAAACAACAGAAAAAGGAAAAAAGAAAATAAAAGAAAAAAAACAGCCACCGGCCATCTCCAAATGATCAGAGCAAAATGCATTGTCATTTAGGAGAAAATTGCATAATATTGTTCATGCTATAGTCGACAATGCACAATTGTAGTTCACGCAACAAGGAACCTTCCTTCTACAATTGGAATGCCACGGGGACAATGACTCCTTTCCTTCCAGCAAAAGTAATATTTTCAAAAACTATATTTATATACCCCCAAAGTTCAGACAAAATCCACCAAGAATTTCTCGCCTAATCTCATTCTCTCTCCTTGTCATTCCCTCTCAATCTCGTTCGGTCACAATTCAATGTCTTTACAATCACAAATCCAAACATCAAAGGGTGGTTCTGGTCAACAAAAGAATTATTTTTCCGAAGATGAAGAAAAACTGATTTACATATGGGTAGAAAGAATACTTCTAGGTGTGTGATTATGCATATCAAAACATTGAAGATAAAAGGAGGGAGGAAAGAAATATGAAGAATGGGAATAGAGGGAGAACGGTTGTCAATCTTTAAACTATTAGGGTTTTTTGGGACTATGTTACAAAATGAGATACCCACTATTTATAATTGATCTAATGAGGCTTATATACAAGATGTGCTTGAGCCTATTACCTATGAGGTTTGTAGTTGTCTTTTTTTTTTGTTACATGGTTTGTACTAGTCAAAATACAAAATGGTTGGGCATATTACATATGGACAAATCTAAATACAAATGAGTCATAATATACCCTTAACATTCCCCCTCAAACTCACGTGGGATCCATAATGTGTTTGCAACAAAGGTGAAAAAAGCGACATGTAGAAAGACCATTGGTAAGAATATCGGTCAAATGATCTGATGATGAGACAAAGTCAACGAGAACATCTTTGCATATAACTTTCTCACTACATAATGATAGTCAACTTTAATGTGTTTTGTGCGAGCATGAAAACTGGTTTAGCCACCAACTAACGCAGACATATTGTCACACCAAATATGTGGAGGGCAAGGAAGATGTAATACCCCGTACTTTTATAGACATTTAAATTACATGAGTGAGTGTAATTTATTAATTTGAGAATTTAAAGTGAATGGATAAATATTAATTGACAAGTGACGGATTAATATTTATGTGTGCTATATTTACTTACGAGAATAAGTAAATGAAGTTGGATTATTTTATATCATGTCGCGGTTGGGCAAAGCGATACGAAATAACATTTTACTCGGAAAAAACGTGTGGAGATGTGTTGGGTTTAAAAAGGTGAATTTTTTATAAGTGACTCGGATGGGGATTTCGAGTAAATGGTTGGTCTCGAATGGGATAAAATAGTCAATATAGAGTACTCGGGGATAGTGTTTGGGTTTTGGAGACTTTTTGGATCAGTAGGGACTTGTAATTGAGTATGCGAGTCAATTTTGAATTTAACAAGGGGAGAACCCTTATTTCTCTCTTATAAGCCACGAGAGAAAGAGAAAAGGAAGGAAAGGAAAGAAAGAAAGAAAAAAAGAAGGAAAGAAAGGGAGAAAAAGAGGAGATTCTGGCCAAGCTCTGACGAATCCTAACACGAGGTCGTCAGTTTATCCAATGACGCAAGTGTTTAACTTGCTTTAATTATTTATGTGTGTTTATTACTCATATTATAGTTGGTGTAAACTATATGATTTTTGGGTTGAGATTCTTGAATCAGGATTTCATATAAATTGATATGATAATAACTTCACATGAAATCTGAGCTCAAATTCATGTTAATGGTGTAATTTTTGGAGAGAAATTTGAAAAGATGAGAAATAGTGGGTTTAACTAAGTTAGGGTTTAAATCTTAGTTAAATTGAGGAATCCCATGAATAAATTGATGTGTTGGATAAAAATAAGTGTGTAGATGTTTATAGTGATGGTTGGAGATGTTAGAAACTATCAATTTTGGAGTTGGAGAAGATGAAACTCTCGAACTGATTACGTCTAACCGGTTGATTTCGGTTCCATTCGGTCACCGGACTGGTTCGTTTTTTGGAGCCATCAGTTCGGTTCGTTTATTTCAAAACCGGATCGGTTCGTTTTTCTGGCCATCGGTTCGGTTCTTTATGGCAATTAATTTTGGAAAAAAAAATTTAGACAAAAAGGATTCGAGAAGAATTCATTTTTGGAGATAAATAATAGGGGGCCCTAAATAGAGTGTGAGGGTCTCTAAAATATTAAATGAGTGATATATAAATCTCGGGTTATCGAGAATAAGATCCGGGGTATAAATTTTAAGAGTGTTTGGGACGAACAACACTCGGAAGAATCATTTCGTCAGGTATATATGCATTGATGTGTGTAGAATGTATGTGCCGATAATATATGAGTGAAATTCGAATGTGCGAGTAGGATGAAATTAGAATACTAGTTAGATGTGATAAGCTAATATTCAGAAGGAATTAATGTGAAAATTGTATCATAAGTGAGTGAATACTTTAGGGATTAAAATAAGTTGTGTGTATACTTATAGATTAATTCGAACTGGTATATTCGGGATTATAGGCTAATGCCACCGGAGATAGGCATGAATAGCCGGATTTGATCTCTCTCTCTCTCTCTCTCTATCTATCTATCTATCTATCTATCTCTATATATATATATATAAATATATCGAAGAATCAAAGGAACAAATTAAATATGTTGTCCAACAAGATGCTAATGCCCTCCCAATTTTTTATGAAAGCATTAGAATGGGAATTCCAGACGAAATAGACACTCTAGTTTTCACAATAATAACATATTTTGTAGGAACACCAAGTAATATAACCTCAAGAGTTCATAATCAACTAAGTAACCTTAGATGCCCAACTTTAAGCGATTTTAGATGGTACAAAGATGTTTTCACATCACGAGTAATGCTTAGAGACGATATTAATGAACTATTTTGGAAGGAAAAATTTATTAATGGTTTACCAAATTTATTTGCTCACAAAATAAGAGAAGTTCTAAGTAATACAAATGGACACATTGATTATAATAATCTTACATATGAAGATATAATAAGTACAATCTAGAAAGAGGGATTAAAAATGTGTATAGATATGAAAATAAGCAATCAAGCTAATAGAGAAAAATTAAAGGCAAAATATGAGATGGAAATTTTTTGTGAAAAATATGGTTTGAACCCTGTTGCACCATCAAGAAATAAAAATTACAAGTCATACCCAAAACTATACAAAAGACATAGAAAAAATTATTTCAAAAAATAACAAATTTTACAATAAAGAAAATAAGGAATTTTATAAAAAAAACATAAAAATCGACAAAAGTAAAGTAAAATGTTGTAAATGTGGAAAAACGGGTCATTACAAATCGAAATGTAAAGTAAAATCCAAAATTAACCAGTTACAACTATCAACTGAAGTAACACAAGAACTATACAAAATTTTTGAACTAAAAAATTATCTCTCTCTCTCTCTAGAGAGAGAGAATATATATGATGTGATTATATATATATATATATATATATATATATATATATATATATATATATATATATATATATATATATATATATATGTGTGTGTGTGTGTGTGAATGATATATTTGTGTGGAACATGCCCCTCTCGTTCTATCATTTGAAGTTACCCGATGTGGGTGAATCCCTTGGCTAGTGAATGCAGGGAGAGTATAGTCCACAGGTCATAGCGTCCACTTATTTATTTATGATAGCATTCTAGAGACTGCATCCATTGAGTTATAGCTCCGAGGGATGGTTATTATACTTATATAGTGTGTGATATATAAGTATGGAAATACTTGATGTGTATAGTATATATATATATATATATATATATATATATATATATATATATATATATATATATATATATATATATATATATATATATATATATATATATACGAACAAAATAAAGAATAAAGTGAGAAGTAAATTCTTACATCCTGGAGAATAAAATCTGGAATAAAATGTGATATATGTATATAAAGATGCGAATATTATATATAAGGTTGATAACACTAAAACGTGAATAATGTATTATAACTAGTGAAAGTTATTCATAATGAACGGATAAATTATGATTAAGAATTTATAATGCATAAGCTCGGGGGAAAGCTTAGAATATTAAATACGCGGGGCAAGAGATAACGTATGATTATTTAGAAGTTTGGTGAGATGCTAGTTAGTCGGGGTAGCGTAACTAGGGTGTTTAAAATACACGTGTTAGGTGTGCACTGTTAGATGAGAGGTGAGGGGTATCTCATGTGAGTGCGACACCAGTTTAAATATGAAGAATATCATATTGTAAATATTAAAGTATTTTAAACACTTGTTAAATATTTTCAAAAGGTTTTGGGCTCGGACCCGCTTGCAAATATTTTAAAAACCTTTAACGTGTTCAGAGACAGGGATGCCTGGATGATATTGTTCCTTTGAGTCAAACGATGCTGCAACAACTGTGGATGCTAGCAGAGATTGTTTAGACGCTTCTATCCTTATAATCTAGATATAAGGTACTGTGAGTTATATTCGGGCATGTGGCCCAACTGTTGTCATTTATATTATTTGTCACATTTTCGTTTGCGCCTATTCGATATCGTTGCATTAATGTTTTACCAAGAGTTATCGATTATTTTATTCATTTTTGTGTATATAATTTGTGTGGATGGATTATTTGTGTGTTAAAGGTAAAAAGATTAGAAAGTTTAAATTTTGACACCGGGCCTAATAGGTTATTAGTAATTAATATGGTTTCCGACAGTGATGCTAAGAATGATCCATTACGAAAATCCTGTTTTATTTTAATAAATGATTGATCAGCCGAGATTAAAATAGGCGAGTTATCACAGAAGATAAATGTGCAAACCACATAATACTTGTCGTAACCAAGATAACTCGTCTGTAGTAAAGGGAAGAGCTCGATACTCCGCCTCGGTGGAGGAGCGAGATACGGTATGCTATTTTTTTAGACCCTCAATAAATTTGATTGTTTCCGAAATAAAGCCAGTCGTGAAATGACGATCATTGAGATCACCAGCCTAATCCGCATCACAAAAGGATATGATATCTAACTGCCTAGGGGAAAACATAATACCAGAATTTGTAGTTCCTTTAAAATAGTGCAAAATATGTTTGGCAATAGCATAATGAACATGAGTGAGTGTTGACACGAAAATTAGTCAGCAGATGTGGACCAATTATATAAAAACACGTGTCATCTTATGTGGCAAATATATATGATCACCGAGCTACCTAGCATGCCGAGCTACTCAGCATCCCGAGCTACCTAGCATGCCGAGCTACATAGCGTGCCGACCTACTCAAGCGATAATTTTACATTCAATGAACATCGGATTTAATGAACATTCTTACTGTACAGATGTATATGTATATTAAATAACGGCATATCACCTATTCATACTGACATCCCCAAGGCTATAAATACATTTTAACACCCTCCAGATGGGGGAGGATGAATCACTTGTAATCATCATTGAGATTAAGGCAAACATCTGCAATACAAATAATGGACGTAGGCCATTTTATAAGGTTGAACCACTTTAAAAATCCTTTGTCTTATTTTTATTTCATAGGTGATTAATTAATTAGATCAAATCTAGTTTTTTACATCAATAGATTGGCGCCGTCTGTGGGAAACGACTGCCAGTACCATTTTTTACCCAACATTTATCACCAATGGCTGAGATCCCAGAATCCAGTAATAGAAACAATATCAAGGTCCCTTCGAACCCCTCTGCGCCCCCCAACTATCAATGAACTTACGGGAATAGTAACCAATTTAGCCCAAGGGCAAACGACTATGTAAGAGACCATGCGGTAACTCATTTAGACTGTTCGTAACGGATCACCTGCCAAATCAGGTCAACGAAGCGTTCAGCGAAACACCCATCTGCCATCGTCAAGAACCAGACATACACTATTCTCGGGCGTTTCATAGCCCAGGCATAGTAATTCTCATCATACTGAGAGACCCAACGATCCTTCATATGAGCCTGGACGGACTTCATCTGTAAGAGCTACTGATTCTCGACAGAATGTCACCTTAACTCCTGAGCGAACAAGCGCTTTGGAAAGGTTGAGCAGAGTCTCTCCCTTTGACCGTTTAGGACCTAGGAGGAATAAAAATCCCCCTAGGATCGCGTCGAGGAATTATCAATGACCAACTGATCTAAGGGAGGGTTTTGCCAAATCACACCCAACGACACGTGGTGAAAGATCCCATGAGGAAAATTCAGCGCGCTCTGTTGCTCGAAAAAATAGGCGGGAGGCTGAGAACGATGCGTGGAAGAGGTCCATTCAAAGACTGGAAGACCGGTTAGGGGAAATGACTAAGGCCAAGAACCCTCTCCAAAGAACTTTTGTCCAGGGATCACCTTTTGTCTAGGCAATTATGGATTTTCCCACACCATTGAAATTTAAAGCTCCAGTAGTGATGCATAAGTACGATGGAAAAACTGATCCCGTCCTCCACATAGAGAAGTATCAAGCTGTTGCTGATATCTACACAGTGCCCGATGAGATGAGGTGCAAAGCATTCTCAAGAACAATCACTGGGTCAGCCCAGATATGGTACAATAGCCTTCCTCGGGGAAATATTGCTACTTTCCATCAGCTTGCAGAGCTCTTCATAGGGAATTTCTGCTTCGGTACGAAGCCGGTTAAGAGAGTAGCACACCTACTGAGTGTGAGGTAGAAAACATGAGAAAGTAACAGGGATTACATCACTCGTTTTAATAACGAAAAACTTGAGGTAATCGACTACGAAGAGAAGACAGTAATTACAACACTGATGAGCGGTCTGTTGCCTGACAAGTTATATTATACCTTGGCGAAAGATCCCCCTAAATCCATGGCAGAACTAATGGCAAAAACAACTAAAATCATGAACGCCGAAGAGGCCATGGCTGCGAAGAAGACTGTTAACGCTAAAGCAGAGACCAAGGTCGAAGGTACAATGGAGAAGAAGGATCAGAAGCGCAATGGGAATGGTAAGCGACCAAAAGGCAAGGAGGCGTTCGAGTAGTTGAAGAAGTATGGGAATTAAACTCCTTTAAAGGTGGATATAAACCATATCCTGGAGGAAATCAAGAACAACAAGGAGCTAACTTGGCCGGAGAAAATGAGGGTATACCCCGATAAGAGGGATAAGTAAAGATCATGGCCATACGACCAAGTGTTGCATAGCTCTCCAGATTGAAATCGAAGCACTCATTAGGCGTGGAAAATTGAGTAAATTTATTGATCGTCAGAGTGGTGGGAGGACTGACAAGAGAGGAAGATAAAGGTCCAAATCAACTCGTCGAATAAGAAATAACAAAAAAAAGACCACGAAGGAGATCCAGAGGATGAACTTGACCTCCCCAAAAAGCCAAGGCAACCCGAACGCGAGGTATTTTCAATCCATTTCGGATCATTTGAATGTAATGTGATTACAGGTGGAGATGTAGGAGGTGGGGATCACACTGTTGAAAGGAAATCTTACCTCAATAAGGCCCAAGCTTGTTCTTATATACAACGCATAAATCTGACTGAAGATGATCGCCTGAGGAAGGTGAACAAGGATAAACTAGTCATTAGTTTTTCCAAAAATGGCTTGGAAGGTGTCTTATATCCTCACGATGATCCCCTAGTTGTCAAGATGAGGATAAAGGATGTGGTGATCTCGCGAGTATTGGTAGATAATGGTAGCTTAGCAAACATCATGTTCTACCCGTGCTTTGACAGCTTGAATTTGAAGTTATCCCAATTGGAGCCATATTATAGGCCCCTCCTTGGCTTCACTGGCGAGAAAGTTTTTTCACTTGGGACGATCAAGTCGGACATGCTCATTGGCACCTGGCCTGCCTGTAGAACATAAAAAGTATATTTTTTTGTAATGGACAAGAATGTCCAATCAACCTACAATATGATCATAGGGAGGGTAGGCTTAAAGAAATTCGAGGCAGTGCCATCCACGGCACCAATGCTTGAAATTTTTGACCAACTTCGGGGTTGAAATTGTGAAAGGCGACGAGAAAGTAGCTCAGGAATGCTACTATTCATCTGCCAAATAATAGGAACTGGAGGAGGCCAGGAAGAAAACCACCACCTACTAGGTGGATGAGTCTGAAGATGAAAAAGTCGAGACTTTGGACCCTAGGGATCAGTCCCAGCTTGTGAAGGGTCGGGTCATCGAGGCTACGGAGAACGTCATTCTGGATGATGAACGACCAGAACGGACAACTCAAATTAGCGCTTCACTGGATCCATCAATAAAGCAGGAACTAGTGGCATTTTTACGGCAAAGAAAGCAAGCTTTCGCATGGAGTCATAAAGATATGCCGGGAATAGACCCACCCTTCCTATGTCATGAGCTCAACGTTAATAAAGAGATCAAGCCAATGAAGCAACGAAGAAGGGTCTTTAGCCTAGAGAATAACCAAGCCATCCAGGAGGAAGTTGAGAACCTACAAAAGGCCTTTTTCATTGAAGATGTCGAATATCCTGATTGGCTAGCCAATGTCATGATGGTGAAGAAAAAGAATAAATAGTGGAGGATGTGTGTAGATTTCACAAATCTTAATAAAGCCTGCTCGAAAGATCACTTTCTATTACCCCGAATTGATCAATTGTTGGATGCTACCTCGGGGCAAGAGTTATTGAGCTTTATGGACGCTTACTCCGGCTACAATCAGATTAAGATGAAACCAGAATATAGGGAGAGTACTTCGTTTATTAACCCGAGGGGAACATACTGCTATAATGTTATGCCCTTCAGACTTAAAAATGCAGGTGCCACCTACCAGAGGTTGATGAATAAAGTTTTCACAGAGCAAATCAACAAAAATATAGAGATTTACATCGACGATATGCTAACTAAAAATAAGAAAGTCGTCAACCATCTAGCTGACCTCAACCAAACCTTCGATCAGTTGGACAAATATCAGATAAAGCTGAATCCGACAAAATACATAATTGGTGTACGGGAAGTCATGTTCCTAAGGTATATTGTGAATTAGCGAGGCATTGAAGAGAATCCGGAGAAGATCAAAGCCTTGCTGGAATTGCGATCTCCTACTAGAAGAAGGAAGTACAAAGCCTCACAGGCCGTGTTACAGCTCTTAACAGGTTTGTATTGAGAGAAACGGACAGATGCCTCCCATTCTTTAAGATTCTCAGAACAACTTTCGAGTGGAACGATTAATACGAGCAGACATTTCAATAATTGAAGAAATATTTGGGGACACCTCCACTGCTATCCAGGCCGATTATGGGTGAAAGATTATACTTGTATCTAGCTGTCTCGGAGAGCGCAATCAGTTCGGCGTTGATAAGAGTGGAGGATGGAGTACAAAAACCCGTGTACTACACCAGCAAAGCATTCCGAGGAGCAGAAATTAGATATCCAAAGTTGGAAAAGCTAGAATTAGCTCAAATAGAGGCGAGTAGGAGGATGAAACCTTATTTCCAGCCCATACCATAGTGGTGTACACTAATATGCCAGTTAGACAGGCCTTGCATAAGCCAGAAAAATCCAGAAGACTAATGTACTCGGCAGTCTAACTTGGCGAGTATGCCATTGTTTATGAGCCAAGTGTAACACCCCGTCCGCCCGGGGAGAGCGAACGGAGCGCTAATGCGATAAAATAAATCCAAATCCACAAGTGACAAGGTATAGAGCATTTAAATAGACCCACAGTAATATAAATCCACTAATCTCAATCTCTTCAATTACAACAAATCTCTCGAATTAAAATATACAACATCTAACTCGAAAATAAAATACGAATCTCCAAAGCTCTATACATCAAAATAATACAAATCTTCCAAAAATATTCTTCCCAAAATAATCCACGCTAAAATAATCCCAATTGGTCCATAGCGTCCCAATCAACGCTAACCTGCCAACTAAAAGAAAATATGGGGAAGTACATAATACGACAAGAAAGATGCTCAACAAATATGGATTAGCGATGAATAAAACGTAACAACATGAGTACGAATATTTAAATCAAAATGCAAATCTCAATAGCATTTCATCATTATAATTTCTCAACAACACTTTAACCGGGTCACCAGGCCTCACCACATCCGTATATGCTTTATCAAGCCATAGCCCGGGAAACAGGAATTTTGGCGGGTGCCCAACATCCGTGCCATATTAAAATCTCATGACAACGTGCTCATCAACAATATAATGATACCACATGAATCAAAATAATTTCAACAATTATTTTCCAGATTTCAATGAATTTATCAATTCAAATATGAGTTCAATTAAACAAGAATTCAAAGAGAATGACACTCGCGAGATTTAAGGAGCATATTGTGTAAAACCCCATACCTCAAACCATGATGAGAAACCAATGATCACATCCTCAAGATCAACACAAAAGATCTACAAAATCTCATCCAAGAACCTCCAACAAAAATAGCCCCAAGAACACCTCTAATCTAAGGTTGGAACTCACAAATCTCAAGGGCCAATGTGTATATAAAAAGAAGAGAAATATAAAATATATTTGCTGCCAAAATTTGTGCCGAATGTAGGTTAAAAAGGCTGCCCACAACTTCCTTTTATAATGCAAAGAAATGAAGAGTTGGAATCCAAAAGACTCCTTTAAATAAGGCAGAGAAATGAAGAGTTGGAAGTCAAAACAACTCTTGAAAATTACTTAATGTTCGCCGACTTAGAATTCCAAGAGTTAAAAACATTTAAAAATTATTTTAAAATCCGTTTTAACTCCGTTTTCGAAACCGTTTGAAATTCTCGCCTTTAAAAATAATAACCAACATATTTGGGCAATAAAAATAATTTTATCAAAAACTTTATTTTTCTCCATTTTCCATAAATTAATTAAAATAGCCCAAAATTACGCGGGTTGTTACACTTCCCCACTAACAATGGAATTTCGCCCTCGAAATTCGTCGAATGCCTAACTCTCAAAAATCAGGCTAACAATCTCCAAAAATAATCTTGTCTCCAAAAATAATTCCTCACGTCTAATCTAGATGCCTAACGCGAATATCACCTAAAATTTGCTATCTCCAAAAATTGCTAACCACGCAATGAACCCAAAATCCAAGACCCGAGGGTTGCCGTATACCTAAGCTCTGATACCATTTGTAACACCCCGTCCGCCCGGGGAGAGCGAACGGAGCGCTAATGCGATAAAATAAATCCAAATCCGCAAGTGACAAGGTATAGAGCATCTAAATAAACCCACAATAATATAAATCCACTAATCTCAATCTCTTCAATTACAACAAATCTCTCGAATTAAAATATACAACATCTAACTCGAAAATAAAATACGAATCTCCAAAGCTCTATACATCAAAATAATACAAATCTTCCAAAAATATTCTTCTCAAAATAATCCACGCTAAAATAATCCCAATTGGTCCATAGCGTCCCAATCCACGCTAACCTGCCAACTAAAAGAAAATATGGGGAAGTACACAATACGACAAGAAAGATGCTCAACAAATATCGATTAGCGATGAATAAAACGTAACAACACGAGTATGAATATTCAAATCAAAATGCAAATCTCAATAGCATTTCATCATTATAATTTCTCAACAACACTTTAACCGGGTCACCAGGCCTCACCACATATGTATATGCTTTATCAAGCCATAGCCCGGGAAACAGGAATTTTGGCGGGTGCCCAACATCCGTGCCATATTAAAATCTCATGACAACGTGCTCATCAACAATATAATGATACCACATGAATCAAAATAATTTCAACAATTATTTTCCAGATTTCAATGAATTTATCAATTCAAATATGAGTTCAATTAAACAAGAATTCAAAGAGAATGACACTCGCGAGATTTAAGGAGCATATTGTGTAAAACCCCATACCTCAAACCATGATGAGAAACCAATGATCACATCCTCAAGATCAACACAAAAGATCTACAAAATCTCATCCACGAACCTCCAACAAAAATAGCCCCAAGAACACCTCCAATCTAAGGTTGGAACTCACAAATCTCAAGGGCCAATGTGTATATAAAAAGAAGAGAAATATAAAATATATTTGCTGCCAAAATTTGTGCCGAATGTAGGTTAAAAAGGCTGCCCACAACTTCCTTTTATAATGCAAAGAAATGAAGAGTTGGAATCCAAAAGACTCCTTTAAATAAGGCAGAGAAATGAAGAGTTGGAAGTCAAAACAACTCTTGAAAATTACTTAATGTTCGCCGACTTAGAATTCCAAGAGTTAAAAATATTTAAAAATCATTTTAAAATCTGTTTTAACTCCGTTTTCAAAACCTTTTGAAATTCTCGCCTTTAAAAATAATAACCAACATATTTGGGCAATAAAAATAATTTTATCAAAAACTTTATTTTCCTCCATTTTCCATAAATTAATTAAAATAGCCCAAAATTACGCAAGTTGTTACACCAAGGTCCTCACTCAAAGGGCAGGCGGTAGTAGGTTTCCTTACAGAATTCACTTACCTAGATAGCTCCGACGAACGAGGATCTAATGCATAACAATTAGTGGATATTAGGGAATCATTAAAGACTACCCCCGATCAACTCCTATCAATAGATATAACGAATGGGACAATCACCAAGCATAAAGAACCATTAGGCAATAGCCTAGCAGTGGAGAATGATAATAGGAAGCACCAAATATTCCATCAGGGAATCTTATCAGATCAATAGTTCGATAATGGTATACCTGTGTGGAACTTGTATGTTGATGGTTCTTCATGTGCAACAGGAAGTGGAGCCGGAATAATTCTTAACAACCCTGATGGATTAGATGTCGAATACGCTCTGCATTTTCAATTTAAAGCTTCCAATAATGAGGCCAAATATGAAGCTATAATCGTGGGACTTAGTTTAGCAAAAATAATGCATGTAGAGCAAGTCACCGTGTTTAGTGATTCACAATTAATTGTACATCGGATTTTGGGGTTGTATGCGGCGAAGGGAGACTTAATGTCAAGATATTACTCCAAAGCCATGGAGATTGTATCCACCTTTGCAGCAGTTAATTAGAATACCGAGATTGGAGATTGCGAGGCTGACGCACTAGTTTGGTTAGCTTCAGCTACTCGCATCGAGCTACGAAGAACGATTCCTATCGAGATACTGGTAGGACGGAGCATAGATGAAAATTTAATGATGAAATTCATTACCCTATATATGGGACCATCCTGGATGGACCCCATCAGGGCATACATCGGGGAAGGGGTTATGCCAACTGACCAACTTGAAGCCAAGAGGCTGAAGATTAAAGCTGCTCGATATGTACTGAATAATGGCATTTTGTACAGAATAGGTATCATCGCAGGTCTACAGAGATGTGTGCATCCTTCAGAGGTGAAAGACCTGATTGAAGAGGTTCACGAAGGATCTCGTGGAGCTTATATGGCAGGTCGGACTCTCCTACAGAGTTTAACGACGCATGGATATTATTGGCCGACGATGAGAGCTGACTGCACATCCTATGCGAAGAAATGCGATAAATGCCAACATTTCTCTTTTGTTTGCAGAACTCCCCAGGCATTGTTAACGCCCATTACTTCCCCCTCGAGACTTGGTCGGGCCTCTGCCAACCACCAAAGGAAGATTCAAATATCTGGTAATCGCTCTCGATTATTTCACCAAATGGGTTGAGGCGGAACCTCTCATTGACATGTCGTATGAAAGGGTTTACCAGTTTATATGGAAGAATATTATTTATAGGTATGGACTGCCACATGCCTATATCACAGACCATGGAACCCAATTTGATAATGAGGAATTCGCCGCATATTATCATCAATCCAATGTTCAGAAGATCGATTCTACATCGGGCCATCCCCAGAGCAATGGGAAAATTTAAGTAATGAATAAGACTCTGCTAAACATCTTGAAGAAATGACTGGATGAAGCAAAAGGAAATTAGATTAACGAGTTACACTTTGTGCTATGGGCATATCGTACAACACCCCGAACAGCCACTGGAGAATCACCCTACACGCTAGCCTTTGGAAGCGAATCAGTTATTCCAGTTGAATTGGGCCTTCCTACACACAGGGTACTTAATTTCAACTCTCCTATAAGCGATTTGATGAGACGCTTAGACCTGGGCATGCTCGAGGGAGTTCAAGAAGAGGCGACAATCAGGAACGCCGCCTACCAATAGTGAACAACCATGTTTTACAATAAAAGAGTGAAGAAATGTGAACTCATGGAGGGGGATTATGTGCCTAAGATGGTGATTCAGAAGCATAACAAACTAGAGACCAACTAACATGGGCCTTACCGAGTAACTACAGTTATTCGCCCAGGGACTTACAGAATAGAAACCTTAGAGGGGGAAGAATTTAAAAATACATGGAATGCAGAGCATTTGCGCAAGTATTATCAGTAATACAGACTTACGTATACAAATTTCTCTTTACATGAGTAAAAGTGTTGGTGTTTCCATGTTCCTTTTTGGTTTAATTTTTGTTGGAGTACTAGTGCTACACACTACATCAATTCTGATTAATCAACATCAACAACCACCAACTAAAGTTGGTCGGCATTAAACAACCATCAACTCCGGTTGGTCGGCACCAATAAATTTAACCAACAAAGTTGGCATAACAATCATATAAGGCAAAGCCTGTTTGATCACGGATGATCTCAAGAGATATCCCAAACTAGGAAAAGAGATGGGTGACCTCTCGGGGCATCCACTGTCTAGGCATTAAGGTAATCCCGACGCGATTACTACAACTAAGCAGGAATATGGGATGGAAATCACCCCATTGCTTAGGCACTAATGGGTGATAAATCACTACAACTAGGCAGCAAATGGGGCAAGGCAAAACAGGACAAATTGTCCCCCCCCCCCTCTCTATATATATATATATACATTCATCAACAAAAATGAGAAACGCATCTTACAAAGTATTTCCAAGGAAATAAAACTTGCACAAAGACCATTTTGTATTTATTAAACACAAGCAGACTACATAAACTTAAACTTTATTTCATTAAGTACAAATTGATTTTGACACAGGTTCCATCCCGGCTGGAGGGTCATCTAACGCATAGGGAGAATTGATAAAATTCATATCTTGTAGAATTCTGACATTGCTCGGACATGGTCGATCAAGAAAATATTGAGGACGAGATATTTCAAACTCTGAATGAAGCAGGTAATCACTAAGATACCTGGAGATCAAACACCGAGGAATGGCACGAGCTGGAATCCAGCTGACATCGAGTTTAAAGGGAGGAATATGCAAGTCAAGTAATCCAAGCTCACACCAATCCCACAAGGATAGTCCTCGATCAACTTTCATCACACATAAGGAATTCAACCAACCTTGTTTGTATCCCTCGTTGTTGGATTGTTGCAACCGAGCATCGAGATGGCATAAAGCTTCATTGTATCCCTCCATCTAAAATTCTCTAGGCTGTTTATGAAATTGATAAGTCAATATCTTAAGCTGCTCGTGGAGCTTCTTCACTAAAATTTCTTTACTTTTTAGTACAAAGCTCTGGTTGGAGAGTTGGTCGGTATGAGTCTGAATTTTTTTAGACATTTCTGCCAGGGCTTGATTTTTCGCCGTCAATTGAATGACTTGATTTTCTAAGGCCAGTTGGGTCATCGTCTCTTCAATATTAATTCGACCAGCCCTTGCTCAGCTCGGGGTAGAAGGATTTGCTCTGTCACGAGTAGATGGAGTAGGTCCAGTTCGTTTTAAAGTCTCCAACTCTTCTCTCAAGGCAGCATTTTAAATTTCTAAATTGGAAAAACCTTCATCATTAACTGGAATCAAGGCTCCTGAACAAGAGGAGGCAGCAGATCTGAGTTGCTTCACTTCCTTTTGTAATGCAATATTCTCTTGCTCTAGCAGCTTAGCAATATTTATGTGTTCTTCAATCTCAAGTTTCAACACACTTTTCTTTTTCTCATGGGCAAAGATGAACTTGTCATAGCCCCTGTTAGCACTCAATTGTTGGTATTTTTTCTCATAACCTTTATGTAAGAGTGTAGTGGTTTCTTTATGCTGAAGTTGGAGTTCCTCGATCATCCCTTGAAGGTCTTCAATCATTTATTAATAAGCTACGTTGGTAGTCACAGCACGATCAAGTAAACACTTCAAGTATTGGTACGCATCAACTGCTCTCTCCGAGGCATCGAGTCCAAGGATATCAATTATTTGGGCCTCAGTAAAATCTTCATGACCCGCTTTAAAGTAATCATTACATTTTTTCATCAACTCAGTGTCATGAGCTGATAATAGTTCCATCCTGGCAACAAACTAGCCAGGAAAAATAAAAAGACATCAACAATGATACAAACAAGAGCAAGTCAATGAGAAATTTAAATTAGACCACAACAATCCATTTTATTGATCATAAGAGGAAAGATTACAACCAAAGTTACAAGAAAAAAAGGAAAAGCAGAAGAGAAACATAAATAAAGAGCCGAGCAACGCTAAACCTTCTCCTTTTTTCCTATAACACCATCAACAGGTTTGGACGAGGGAGTTGGTTGCTCAGGAGGCATCTTGTGTTGCTCAATAGAAGTTGATGCTCACTGAACTTGCTCGGAGAAGTAGCAACAGGGACTTGTTCTACTATCATCATGGAAGACTCATCAGATGTAACTTCATCCTCTTCTTCATCGTCAATAGTAGGAGGAGGGCCATGAGTGTGTTTTTGAAACAACTCAGAATCATCCGTAACACTCAACTCTTTTAATGCTACGACCCATCCGTCCCTGAAGTACTTCATACTTGCATACTCCATCTGGCAGGTAATATCAGTTAAGGATCTGTTCCATCCCTTATCCCAACCAGAGATGAAAGATTTCTTTATCGCAGCCTTTATCTTATCCTTCTCATAAGAAGCACGTTCCTCAGCAAGCTTCACTTTCTCCTCAAGGTCTTTCTTACGCCGTTCAGCTTCTTCAAGCTTGCCATCAGTCTCTTTCTTACTGAAAACGATGACCTTCAATTTTTCCTCCAATTCCTTAGAGGCACTTATAGCTTGGTCACGAGTTGACTCTACAGATAGAAGTTTCTTCTCCCAAGCAGCTTTATCTTCCATGTATATCTTTCGGGAGTCCTTCAAAGATTGAGATAACCCAGCAAAAGCTTCTTCAATCCCGCTGGACGAAGTTGAAGCCTTGATAGCCTCATTCCTCTCCATGATATTATTAAAGCACGTCATAAACTGAAAAAAAGAAAAGGATTTCAAATTAGAATATGAATATAGTAGGTGGATATGAAGTAGTAGGGATGACGACACTTACTGACGCGATATGCTGGGCCGCCAAATCAACGACCTTCTCTCGGAAAAGGGGACCCCTAGTAGCTCGATACTCTGGAATGGTCCAAGACTTGATCAAACCCCTGGCCGAACTCAGGGTAATAAAAGATGGAGCGCCAGTTCCCGAGGAAGGACCCCCAATATCAGAGGGTCGAGCAACCGTTTCTACAGGTTTTTCTGCAAGACCTCTCCTCAATCTCCGTAAAGGAGCAACTTTAATCAAAGGTGTTGCCTCTTCTTGCGTAATAGCAACAACTTCAATCAAAGGTGCTGCCTCTTTTAGGATAACAGGTGTTTCCTTGCTGACCTCCTTGACAGGAGAAATGGTTCCTTTGGATGGAGCACTATCCACTTTCTTCGTCGCTTCAGCTGGGACATCCCCTTTACTTTTCTTTTCTCCATCAGTACTAGGAGAATCCTTGATAAAGAAAGCAGGCATTCTCCTCTTCTTCATCATTAAATTAATAATAGAGGTATTTAAGTCAGAAGAGGGTTCTTAGGCACTTGCTCGAGATGCTGGTACTTGATCAAGATCGATTACCACATGAGGTGCAAGAGGACGATCAATGAAAGAAGAGGTGGTGTTTTTGTATCTCAGCAAATAAAAAGCAGCTCTAACATGCTCCCCGTTAACTGATTGATGCAAACCCCAGATGAGTTTCAAAGATTTTATATTAATATCACTCTCTTTTGGGGGCTTTCTTTTGTTATCAACTGTAAAAACAAACATGAATATTAATGACGCATTTTATCAAACGTAAACAGAGATAAATTGAATAATTGAAAACAACCTATCCCATTACCATAAAGTGGACATCTGGGACCTTGGTACACATAATTTCCTTTTAATGGAGGGTGTTGCCAATTTTTCATCACAACCCCATGATCAAAATAGTCCCTATTAGCATCGGGAAGATTGACTACTAAAGCTCTATTGGAAAACCTAGTTTTTAAATAAAATGTGGTATCACTGGTAACCCATTTATAACAAAACATAATTTTAGGGATCCCTAAACGAGTCCCATGAATCTGGTTTAACCTATGTACGCCATTAACTACCCTCTATATATTTAGAGCTACTCTTGCAGGCACAATATCAAAATATTGGCAAAACTCCAAACACAAGGGATTATGTGGAAAAGAAAATCCACATTCAGCTATGAAAAGTGAGGGAAACCAGTGCCCCTCGACCAGAGAAAATAAATCAGATGAAGAAGAAGGTTCTTCTAGAATAACCCAAGAGGGAATTGCAAAATCGGCACGAAACTTATCCAAAGATTCGACAAGGTAAACCATAATGACTAAAGCAAAGAAAGAAGAAGGAAGAAATTCTTACAGAGAATTTAGAAATCTGCTAAGGCGGACGATGGAAAGAACGATAGTATGAAAACAGAGTGAAAAAACACAGAGTTTAGAAATCTGGAGATAAAAAGTAGATGATGATATTTTTCTATCGCTTTTAAATACCTTACATCAGGAAGAAGGAAAAGAAATGATTACTAGAAAAGACGATTGCGTTTCCTGTGGTTAAAAGATAACAAAAGATGCAAATACCCAACCGTCTATCGCAGATTCAAAATTATTTACAAATTTTCCATTTCGCGCTCAAACGAA
Source organism: Sambucus nigra (assembly GCA_949130495.1). Taxonomy (NCBI): domain Eukaryota; kingdom Viridiplantae; phylum Streptophyta; class Magnoliopsida; order Dipsacales; family Adoxaceae; genus Sambucus; species Sambucus nigra. The sequence goes on from OX422209.1 coordinate 502,960,036, forward strand.
GAAACTAGAGGAAAAATTCCTAAGTGTTGGAGATTTGTAAGTAATCAAGATGTACAAAGGTACTCGAGCAACATTTGAGTAAAATATTCCACACTCTCATATCAAAACTCAACTGTGAAATATTGGGGGTTCTGTTGATATGAAAATTAGTCATCAGATGTGGACCAATTATATAAAGACACGTGTCATCTTACGTGGCAAATACATATGCTCACCAAGCTACCTAGCATGCCAAGCTACTTGTAACACCCCGCCCGCCCGGGGAGAGCGAACAGAGCGCTACTATCGATAAAATTAACCAAAATCCACAATATAACAAGGTATAGAGCATCTAAATCCCAAACAACAAATGAGAACTACGAATCCCAAATCTCTTCAAAATACAAATACAACAATTCTCTCGAATAAATACAACAACTAAAATGAATCTCCAATGCTATATACATTAAAATAAATAAATACAAGTCTTCTCTCTTGTATTAAAATTCTTCCCAAAATAATCCAAGCTAAAAATCGATCTCCAATAAATAGCAAGCGCCCAAAATTCGCGCTAACCTGCCACTAAAAGAAAATATGGGGAAGTATACAATACGACAGGAAGATGCTCAACAAATATTAGTGGTGAATAAAACGTCACAATACGATTACGGATATTCAAATCAAATGGGAATCTCAAAAGCAATTATATCAATATAATTTCTCAACAACACGTTAACCGGGTCACCAGGCCTCACCAATGTACCGCGCCTATGCATTTTTCTAGCATATCCGAAAAAAGGATATTGGCGGGTGCCTAACTTCAGTGCCATATTAAAATCTCATGACAACATGCTCAACACCAAATATAATACCACATGAATCAAAATTAGATTCAAATAAATATTTCCAGATTTCCAAATGAATTTATCAATTCAAATATGTGTCAATAATCACAAGAAAACAACGAGAATAATACTCGCGAGATTAAGGAGCATATTGTGTAAAACCCCATACCTCAAAATCACCAAAAAGAACCAACATGAATCATCACATAATTTTAGCCTAAAAATCTATTCACACCATCACGTTCTTCTCGCGAAAATAATCAAATCTCGTTATAGCCCAAACTCGAGAAAACACCAAATAAGCCTTCTAATCTAAGGTTGAAATCTTGAATAAGTTTGGGGTTATGCTTTGTATATGAAAGGGATTAATTTTGGAGAGGTATTCTCGTTGAAAAGTTTGAGAAAAAGTGATTTGAAAAGTCCATCCACGAATTTGTTGATATATAAAAGATTAAGAGTTTGATTAGGAAAAGAGTTCTAATCAGATACAAACACAAAAAAATTTATTACAGACGATCGGACCGTTGGAATTGGATGAAATTTTACAAAGAATTAGCTGAAGACGAGAGGAAGCTACAGAAAAAAATTCAACTCGATCGGACAATTCAATATTTTTAAATATTTTTTTTGCTAGAGAGTTTTATGTTTTGAGGACTCTTAAAGAGTTTTATGTTTTGAGGACTCTTCTATATAATAAAAATTCAATTAAAACTTCATTTTAATTCCAATTCCGAAACCGTTTAAAATTCTCATCTTTAAAAATAAAATTCAACATATTTGATCAATAAAAATAATTTTACCAAAAATTTTATTTTTTCTCTTTATTTTGAAAATACCCCAAAAATTACGCGGGTTGTTACACTATTCAGCGTCCCGAGCTACCTAGCATGTCGAGCTACTCAGCGTCCCGAGCTACATAGCATGCCGACCTACTCAATATGCATAGCATCTAGCCAAGAAGACCATGCAACAATTGTACATTCAATGGACATCAGATTTAATGAACATTCTTACTGTACAGATGTATATGTCTATTAAATAACGACATATCACCTATTCATACTGACAGCCCCATGGCTATAAATACATTGTAACACCCTCCACATGGGGGAGGATGAATCTCTTGTAATCATCATCGAGATTAAAGCAAACATCTGCAATACAAACAGTGGACGTAAGCCATTTTATAAGGCTAAATCAGTTTAAAAATCCTTTATCTTATTTTTCTTTCATATTTCATCTGTAGTTAATTAATTAGATCAAATCTAGTTTTTTACATCAACAGTGAGGTTATGCATAAACTAACAAACATATGAAACACCAAAGGTGATATCCGGACGAGTAAAATTCAAATACTGCAAGGCACCCACAATACTACGATAATGTGTCGGATCAGGTAATGGATTACCAATCGTGTGAAGAAGACGAGAAGTTGCACATAGAGTGAGGATAGGTTTACTGTCACGACCCCTACCCAAAATAGTATTAGGGAACGAGTGTCTTGACATGCCACCAAGGCAACAAATATTCTGATTTAATTGTTTCCTTAAATAAATGCAACGGATATATTATCACATGGTTATGAATCGTAAAATACTGAAAGTAAAGGAATTACGTCATCAGAGCTTTCTAAAGGAAACTTCATATATATTAAAAGTAACAACGAGTTACAACTTAAGAAAAAATTTAAACCTTATTACAAGAGAGCCAGACATGCTCTAAATAAACATTTTACAAAAAGAGCTCTAAAAGCTAAATCTTCAATATAGTCCATTTTCGTTCCGTACGTGAGCCTAAACGTTTCCTGAAAAATGTTTATTTATACAACATCAGCTAAAAGCCGAATGAGGTTCAATCTCTAGACATTCCAGGGTTTTCAGAAAATAGATACCTATTCAAGTCAAAAGAGAAGGCATATACATATATGGAGAGGAACTTGCAGTAAATAGATATAATTTTGAAATGAAACTATATATATCACAATTGGATAGCTCAGAATAAGAATAATGCAATAAATCAAATGTGATATCTTTTTCTTTCAATCATATCATTTTAATGGCCAAGTACACTCTAATACCGTATTCTTCTACCGTATTATACCCCGATAGTTGAGGGTCAATCGAACTAGTTCGTCACAACGCCTTATTTAGGGCACACCAGCGATAACCCATCTAGGAAGGTCAGTCAGTAAAGAGGTCCCTTAGGCCGAATCATATTTTCAATATTCAATATCCTTTTCAATAATCATTTTAATCAGTATGTTTATATGGACAAATATAAACACATCACAAATGAATCAATCATCGGTATCACATGAATTTTGAGAATAAAAGCAGTTCACAAAATATATATAGTTTGCATAATATCATATAATCAAAACGCACAAGGAATGTCAGAGTACTCACCCAAAATGGAGGTCAAATTTACTGGTATTGAGTCTTCGATCACACGTTAATCTGATAAAGATTTAAGTACACGTTCTAAGGTCCAGTTTATACTATACTTTAATAATAACTTCCTCTTTTAAAGGATTACTGAATCCCCATTTTTTAAATTTTAAAACTCATTGATCGTAATTGAAGAATTCAATTCATTGTCTTTCCTCATCAGTCGGTTCCCAGTAGAGATGGAGGGTCACAGGGGCACCACTTAAATACCATCTCATCTAGACAGAACATTTCCGGATTCATTCCCAGTAGAGATGGAGGGTCACAGGGGCACCACTTAAATACCATCTCATCTAGACAGAACTTCACCGGGCCTGACTTTGGAATTACTTAAATCGGATTCCATAATAACGAGCAATTTCTTTAAAAAGAATTATTTTTAAAAGCGTATAATTTCAAACAAGTTTATAAAATTAACTTGGATTTGTTCTAAATTTTAAGTTTTGATTAGTGAATTCTTTATTGTATTTTACCAGCATAACTACTAAGTAAAGCTATAAAACTATAAAGATGCATTATAACATTAAGATTACCTTAAGATGAATATCCCTAAGAACTTCTTCTTAGACTTTCTCACACTTTCTCTCACTATTTCTTTCTATAATTCTCAAGGAATTGGTGTGAGTTTCAAATGATCCCCCAAAGGCCCTATTTATAGTTTTCCAAATATCCCACGGTGTTGACACGTGTCTTGGTGATAAGGTTTCACTTTGGTGAGTCGTCGTTCACGTGTCGTGCAACGGATCAACCTTGCAGTCTTGGTTTACCAAACGGCGACACGTGTTTTTTTCCTTTTTCTAGAGGATTTACATGAGTTTTATCCTTTCCTGTAGAGGTGACACGTGTGCAGTGGATATGTTCAAAAACCGAGCACGAGGTGTCGAGGATAGGTATTGAGGGTATAAGGGTCATTTTGGACCTGAAGGGCATTTTGGTAATTTCACACCATATATTTTCAATATTTCTTTTTGGTCCCTGAAAATATTTTATTTACGAAAAAGCCCCTTTTTATTTTTCATTTTGGTCCCTGAAACTTTCTTTATTAAAACCAAGTCCCTAAAATTTCATAAAATTGTATTTTCTACCCCAAAACTTATCACTTAGCTTAGGATGTGCCATAAAATCTCAATCTGACCCATTTTACCGTTGATTCTTCAAATTGAAAAATGGGATTTGTCAAATTAAGAACTCGAAATATCATATATGTAATAATATATCATTATTAGATAGTAAGTATGACGAAATTGAAAGAAGACAATTATATATTGGCATAAGAAAATAGGGTTATTACATCCTACCCTCCTTATAAAAAGTTTGGTCCCCAAACTTTACTTACATTAATTTCCAAAAAGGTGTGGATATCGCTCTTTTATTTCATCTTCCCGCTCCCATGTTGCTTCTTCAACAGAGTGATTCCTCCATAATACTTTGACTAGTGGAATAACCTTGGTTCGTAATATTTGATCTTTATGGTCCAAGATTTTCACTAGATGCTCAATGTATGTCAAATCTTCTCTAACTTGAAGAGGCTCGTGACTTAAGATATGTGCTGGATTAGGGATGTATTTCTTCATCATTGAAACATGCAACACATTATGCACACTAGAGAGTTCAGGGGGTAAGGCTATTCGATACCCAACAACACCTATCCTTTCAAGGATTTCAAAAGGTCCTATGTATCTTGGATTCAACTTTCCTTTCATCCCAAATCGGATTACTCCCTTTGTTGGTGATACTCGTAAGAAAACATAGTCTCCTCTTTGGAATTCTAACGGTCGACGTCGATTGTCAGCATAACTCTTTTGACGGCTTTGAGCGATTTGAAGTCGGTCTTGTATTTATTTCACTTTCTCTGTTGTGACCTGAATCAATTCTGGTCCCAATAATTTTCTTTCTCCAACTTCTACCCAACATGCAGGAGAACGACACCTTCTACCATAGAGTGCCTCATACGGAGCCATTTGAATACTTGCTTGATAGCTATTATTATATGCAAATTCCACTAACGGTAAATGATCGTCCCAATTCCCCTTCAAATCAAGTACACATGCCCTAAGCATATCCTCTAAGGTTTGGATGGTTCTCTCCGATTGTCCGTCTGTTTGAGGATGAAAAGCGGTGCTGAAATTCAATTTTGTTCCCATGGCTACTTGTAGGCTTTTCCAAAAGCGAGACATGAATATAGGGTCACGATCAGAAACAATTGAAACTGGGGTTCCATGAAGCTTAATAATTTCCCGTATATACAATTTAGCTAGCTTTTCTAAGGAATGGGTAATCTTAATGGCAAGAAAATGAGCAGATTTAGTTAACCTATCAATAATTACCCAAATGGAATCATTACCATTGGAACTCCTTGGTAGCCCTGTCACAAAATCCATGGTAATATGTTCCCACTTCCACTCAGGGATTGGTAAAGGTTGTAATAGTCCTGATGGTTTATGATGTTCAGCTTTTATCTCCCTTTTCATGTTATTCCACCAAAACACTTCTCGGAGATCTCTGTACATCTTGGTATTTTCGGGATGAACTGTGAATCTCGAGTAATGACCTTCCTCCAAAATTTTCCTTTTTAGTTGGGCATCACCAGGTATACAGACTCTATTTCCAAACCTTAATATATCATCTCGTATCACAAATTCAATTCTCTTCCCTTCAATAACCTCTTCTTTAATCCTCCTCAATTGTGGGTCATTTACTTGTGCAACTTTAATTCTTTCCATCAACGTGGGTTGTATTTGTAAGTTTGTGATTATTCCTCCTTCGCCATAAATACGTACATCTATTTCCATACTTCTCAAATCTTTCAATAGAGCTTCCTGGCTGGTAATAAGACATGCTAAATTTGGTGTAGACTTTCTACTCAACGCGTCGGCAACTACATTAGCTTTCCCCGGGTGATAGTGAATATTTACATCATAATCCTTCATCAATTCTAACCACCTCCTTTGTCTCATGTTTAATTCCTTCTGAGTAAGGATATATTTCAAACTTTTATGATCGGTATAAATCTCACAAGTCTCACCATACAAATAATGTCTCCAAATCTTAAGATAAAAAATTACCGCTGCTAATTCTAAGTCATGGGTTGTATAATTTTGCTCATGGGGTTTTAACTATCTCGAGGCATAAGCTACTACTTTTCCATTTTGCATTAGCACACATCCCAAACCATTTTTATAAGCATCACTATAAATCACAAATCCTCCTGTACCGGAAGGAATAGTCAAAATTGGGGCAGTTACTAGTCGATTCTTAAGTTCTCGAAAACTATTCTCAACTTCCTCAGACCATTCATATTTCACTGTCTTTTGTGTTAACCTAGACAGAGGTTTGGCAATACTAGAAAATCCTTTAATAAATCTTCGATAATAACCTGCTAATCCTAGGAAACTACGAATCTCCGTTACATTAATTGGTCTTGACCAATCTAGTATAGCCTCGATCTTTTGAGGATCAACCGACACTCCCTCCTTGGATATGACATGTCCTAGAAAAGAAACACTAGGCAACCAAAATTCACACTTCTTTAATTTTGCATATAATTTCTCTTTCCTAAGGATTTGTAATACTATCTCCAAATGCTTCTCGTGTTCTTCAATGCCTTTGGAATAAATAAGAATGTCATCAATGAAAACAACCACACACTGATCGAGATATTTCCTAAACACTCTATTCATCATATCCATAAAAGCGGCTGGTGCATTAGTTAATCCAAATGGCATCACAAGAAATTCATAGTGACCATATCTAGTACGAAAAGCTGATTTCGAAATATCCTCTTCCTTAATCTTCAATTGGTGGTAGCCTGACCTAAGGTCAATCTTCGAAAATACTTGCGCACCTTGCAGTTGGTCAAACAAATCATCTATATGAGGTAAGGGGTATTTATTCTTAATGGTCACCTTATTTAGTTCACGATAATCTATACATAACCTCATCGTTCCATCCTTCTTTTTAACAAATAACACTGGAGCACCCCAAGGGGATATACTAGGTCTAATAAAACCCTTGTCTAACAGATCTTGTAATTGAACTTTTAATTCCCTTAACTCTAAAGGTGCCATGCGATAAGGTGGTTTAGAGATTGGTGTGGTTCCAGGAACAAGGTCAATGGTAAATTCTACTTCTCTACTAGGAGGTAGACTGGGCAAATCATCTGGAAAAACATCTGGAAAAAGCCTAGCTATAGGGATATCTTCTAAACTAGGCTCTTTTGTTTGTAAATCAATAACACTGGCAAGGAATCCTTGGCATCCCTTCATAAGAAAACTACAAGCTTGCATTATAGAGATAATACGCATGGGAGATAAGATGCTAGTTCCTTCAAAACTGAATTCTGGTTGGTTAGGAATTTGGAAAATAACTCTCTTCTCAAAACAATCCACCCTAGCATGATATGATGCTAACCAATCCATCCCCAAAATGACTTTAAAATCTCTTATGTCTAAAACTATCAAATCAGCGAATAGTTTATGACTACTGACATTTATAGGGCAAGACTTATATACTAATGTTCCCGTCAATAACTCACCCCAAGGAGTAGAAACATGTATGATATGATTCAAGGATTCAAGAATATTACGAAAGCGATTAACAAAACGCACAGACACAAATGAATGGGTAGAACCAGGATCAATTAAAACTTGAAAAGGTTGTGCACATATAGAAAGTGTACCTGACACTACTGCATTAGAAGCCTTGACATCAGAAAGATTAAAGACTCTACACTGTCTGCCCTGATCCTTATTGTCATTAGAAGTCTTTGTTGCCGCCTTCCCTTTGTTAGGACAATCTCGCATTTTATGCCCCTTTGGGCCACACCCAAAGCAACTCCCCGTCTCTAGGTAACACGGACGCCCTCTATGAATATTACCACAATGTTGGCATTTATCAACATTAGAGGTTTTGTTTACTAAAGGTTGCCCTATATTAGGTATAGTCCTAAAGGGTTTGTTATTGGGGTTCCTTCCTCTTTGTTCTCCAAACTTCCTCTTCCCCTCTCTAACCTGATTATATTCTTCACTATCCTTCTCAGCTATTGTTGCCCTAGCCACCACGTCATTATATGCTGTCAACTTTAGGATGGAAATTCAGCTACGAATATTCAACCTTAACCCACGTTCAAACTTCTTGGCTCTTAAAACATCGGTTATCACAACATGAGGTGCGAAACGGGATAACTCAGTAAACTTTGTCTCATATTGACTAACCGTCATATTTCCTTGAACCAGACCCATGAAGTCAGTTGCTTTTTGGTCTTGCACCATTTTGAGAAAGTATTTCTCGTAGAAGGTCACTAAGAAGTCATTCCAACCTATGGGATTATTCCTTTCCCCATGCATTCTCTTAGTCATTCTCCACCAATGTTCGGCTTCACCTTCTAACATGAATGTTCCAAATAAAACCCGTTGTTCATCTGTACACTTAAGAACATCGAACATCTTTTCCATTTGCATCACCCAATTTTCTGCTTCAGTGGGGTTAGGAGTCCCTTTAAAAGATGGAGGATTCAACTTCTTGAACTGTTCAATAGTACAACTACTTAGTTCAAGATTCCTTGGTGCTCCATTATTCACCTGATGCTCCACAGTTCTTGCTAGACTTTCAATTGCCTTGTATGCACCTTCCAGCCCTTCCATACTCGAACCACTAGTCCTTGGAGTTGATCTTGCCTTGGTCATTTTCTACAGTCATGGCCAAACGTAAGATGTATTATACTAGCCCAAGATTGCATTTTAGAAGAATAATGATATATAAATAATTATATATAGACTATAAGAAATATGGAGGGTTATCACATAAGTCGGATATTTAATCCTATAACCTATGTATGGAGACTTAAAATCGATAACGTTCGAAACTTATGTTCAGTAGTCTACGGGTTCATAACCTATGCTCTGATACCACCTCTGTCACGACCCCGACCCAAAATAGTATTAGGGAATGAGTGTCTTGACATTCCACCAAGGCAACAAATATTCTGATTTAATTGTTTCCTTAAATAAATGCAACGGATATATTATCACATGGTTATGAATCGTAAAATACTGAAAGTAAAGGAATTACATCATCAGAGCTTTCTAAAGGAAACTTCATATATATATTAAAAGTAACAACGAGTTACAACTTAAGAAAAAATTTAAACCTTATTACAAGAGAGCCAGACATGCTCTAAATAAACATTTTACAAAAAGAGCTCTAAAAGCTAAATCTTCAATATGGTCCATTTTCGTTCCGTCCGTGAGCCTAAACGTTTCCTGAAAAATGTTTATTTATACAACATCAGCTAAAAGCCGAATGAGGTTCAATCTCCAGACATTCCAGGGTTTTCAGAAAATAGATACCTATTCAAGTCAAAAGAGAAGGCATATACATATATGGAGAGGAACTTGCAGTAAATAGATATAATTTTGAAATGAAATTATATATATCACAATTGGATAGATCAGAATAAGAATAATGCAATAAATCAAATGTGATATCTTTTTCTTTCAATCATATCATTTTAATGGCCAAGTACACTCTAATACTGTATTCTTCTACCGTATTATACCCTGGTAGTTGAGGGTCAATCGAACTAGTTCGTCACAACGCCTTATTTAGGGCACACCAGCGATAACCCAGCTGGGAAGGTCAGTCAGTAAAGAGGTCCCTTAGGCCGAATCATATTTTCAATATTCAATATCCTTTTCAATAATCATTTTAATCAGTATGTTTATATGGACAAATATAAACATATCACAAATGAATCAATCATCTGTATCACATGAATTTTGAGAATCAAAACAGTTCACAAAATATATATAGTTTGCATAATATCATATAATCAAAACGCACAAGGAATGTCAGAGTACTCACCCAAAATGGAGGTCAAATTTACTGGTATTGAGTCTTCGATCACACGTTAATCTGATAAAGATTTAAGTACACGTTCTAAGGTCCAATTTATACTATACTTTAATAATAACTTCCTCTTTTAAAGGATTACTGAATCCCCATTTTTCAACTTTTAAAACTCATTGATCGTAATTGAAGAATTCAATTCATTGTCTTTACTCATCAGTCGGTTCCCAGTAGAGATGGAGGGTCACAGGGGCACCACTTAAATACCATCTCATCTAGACAGAACATTTCCGGATTCATTCCCAGTAGAGATGGGGGGTCATAGGGGCACCACTTAAATACCATCTCATCTAGACAGAACTTCACCGGGCCTGACTTTGGAATTACTTAAATCGGATTCCATAATAACGATCAATTTCTTTAAAAAGAATTATTTTTAAAAGCGTATAAAGTCAAACAAGTTTATAAAATTAACTTGGAGTTGTTCTAAATTTTAAGTTTTGATTAGTGAATTCTTTATTGTATTTTACCAGCATAACTACTAAGTAAAGCTATAAAACAATAAATTAAAACTATAAAGATGCATTATAACATTAAGATTACCTTAAGATGAATATCCCTAAGAACTTCTTCTTAGACTTTCTCACACTTTCTCTCACTATTTCTTTCTATAATTCTCAAGGAATTGGTGTGAGTTTCAAATGATCCCCCAAAGGCCCTATTTATAGTTTTCCAAATATCCCACGGTGTTGACACGTGTCTTGGTGATAAGGTTTCACTTTGGTGAGTCGTCGTTCACGTGTCGTGCAACGTATCAGCCTTGCAGTCTTGGTTTACCAAACGGCGACACGTGTTTTTTTCCTTTTTCTAGAGGATTTACATGAGTTTTATCATTTCCTATAGAGGTGACACATGTGCAGTGGATATGTTCAAAAACCGAGCACGAGGTGTCGAGGATAGGTATTAAGGGTATAAGGGTCAAATCGGACCTGAAGGGCATTTTGGTAATTTCACACCATATATTTTCAATATTTCTTTTTGGTCCCTGAAAATATTTTATTTACGAGAAGGCCCCTTTTTATTTTTCATTTTGCTCCCTGAAACTTTCTTTATTAAAACCAAGTCCCTAAAGTTTCATAAAATTGTATTTTCTACCCCAAAACTTATCACTTAGCTTAGGATGTGCCATAAAATCTCAATCTGACCCATTTTACCGTTGATTCTTCAAATTGAAAAATGGGATTTGTCAAATTAAGAACTCGGAATATCATATATGTAATAATATATCATTATTAGATAGTAAGTATGACGAAATTGAAAGAAGACAATTATATATTGGCATAAGAAAATACGGTTATTACATTTACAATCAAACATCTTGCCTTTTTAAGAAGATCAATCAAATATCCGTGTTGATGAATAAAAATGCCAGAATCAGAATGATGAATTTCTTGCCCAAGAAAATAGTTCAGAGACTAAGATCCTTCATTTCCTAAATTAGAAATGAGCACTGCCACATAAGTAGGATAATTTTCTGTTAAAATAACATCATCAACATAAAGGAGTAAGATAGCGACTGAATCTCCTTGGAATCGTACAAAAAAGGATGAATTCACACTTAATGCTTGAAAGTTCAAAGTAGAGAGGTGTAGCATAAGTGGTCAAACCAAGCTTATGGAGCTTGTTTAAGATCATAGAAAGATTTGTAAAGCTGACACACATAATTTAGATGAAGGGAGTCAACAAATCCCAGGGGCTAAGACATGTATACTTCCTTTTTAATAAAACCATATAACAAGTATTTTTAAAATAAAGATGTTAAAGTTTTCATTGAAATTATGCCACGAGAGCCTAGACAAGTCTAACGACGGGCTTTCTGACTACCGGACTAAAGGTCTCCTAATAATCCAAACTCGCTTCTTGATGAAAGACTTTTGTAACAAGTCGAGCTTTATAAAGAGAAATGGTTCTATCTCAATGTCATTTTATTTTATACACCCATTTACAACCGATAATATTTCGATTCGATGGAGGTGGAACAAGAGTCCAAGTTTGTTGAGAGTGAAGAGCCAAATATTCTTCTTTCATAGCTTGTTGCCATTCTAACTGGGAGGAGGTCTGTTTGAATGTAGTATGCTCGCATGGAGTGTCATAAGACAAATAAACATTCTTCTTTTTGCGTAGGATATAGAGAAGTAACACAGGGAACTTTTTGACTTTTTATCACTAAAAGGGAAGCATCTTAATTTTTTGTTATAGAACAAGGGTTATGTGATATAGGTGGAGAAAAGGATAGATGAGAATGATATGGAACATGAACTTCTAAACAGACTGAATCCGCTTCCACTAGATATCTCAAGATTGGAGTAGAGGAAGGCATTGTACCAACTTGAGATGAATGTGGAAAATCACTAATGGTAAGAGATGTTAGAGCCTAAACTCAATTGGTGTTTGAGTTGAAGTGTTAGGAGAGGGTAAAAACTCTTTAAAAGGAAAAATGGGCTCATCAGATAAAACATGAGGCTCACATGGAGTGTCACAAACCAAATAAACTTTATTCTTTACAATACCTGATTTGAATTGAGTTTGCATTTGATGTAGAGAAGTAACAAAGGAAATTTCTTGAATTCTTGTCACTAAAAGGACAACATCTTAATATTCAATTGTAGGACAAGGGTTACATGATGTAGTTGGAGTAAAGGATGAAGGGGGATGATATGGAATGCGCACATCTAAACAGATTGAATCCACTTCCACGGGATTTCTCAAGATTGGAGTGGAGGAAGGCATTGTACCATCTTGAGATAAATGTGGAAATGGACCAATGGTAAGAGATTGAGGAGCCCAAAACTTAATTGGTGTTTGAGTTGAAGTATTAGAAGAGGATAAAAACTCTTTGAAAAGAACTATTGGCTCTTCAAATAAGATATAACGAGAGATAAAAATGTGTTTTATGATAACCTTTATAGTCCAAAGCATAACCTAATGAAATCCATCAAGAGAGATTTGAGGGGAAGGACCCCACACATCAATGTGGACTAAATGTAAAGGCAAATATTTTCAGAATGAGTGAAAGGTAATTGATGTTGTTTAGCATGCATATAATGGGAACACAGACAATAAGTTTTTGTGAAGGAAGAGGATATACCTCACTTATCAAGCATTGCATGGATAATAGGAGCGGAAGCATGTCCAAGTCACTCATGCCACAAGCTATAGGAATTACAAGCTAAAGATTCCTTGCACTTATGTGCATTATTACAAACTAAAGACTCCATAAAGTCCTTGAACGTATGTGCATTATTACAAGTAAGTCAACCTTATTGTGTGTTCTCAATTTCCCCCTTTGGATATTGGAGACAAAATTCCCTTGAGTAACCTGCACTTGTGGGTGGGAAAAAATAAAAATCCTAGAGTTCCTATACAAAAGAGCTATCTACCCATTCCCATCCTAGAACCAAAAACAATAGAAAAAAAATACATAACTCAACTATCATATAGACAATTACCTTAAAATATGATAAGCTGTACAAGGATCTGAAACAGGTCCTGAAAAAAAAATACTCAAAGGGAATATTAGAGGAGCTAATGTAAAATCAGTTACTCAAGATCTTCTCCCCCAATTTTGCTCAAATGTACAAAGGGTGAAGGCTTATAACAATATCATACTAAGAATGTAATTATCAAATTATCAACCTAAATTATACAATGGTTCACCTCAAGGGTCTCCTATATAAAACAGATATATGAAGTGTGTTTTGTCATTTATCAAACGACCGTGCCCTATATCCTCGAAGACCAATTATTAGCATGAAAGTAACCGGAGGATATAATAATAGGTTATAGAAATCTATTCAGGAATAACCATACCAATGGATTTTCTTAAGCATTCAAATCGTAAATGGTCTAAAGGTTTAGTGAATAAGTCAGCTAGTTGATGTTCTGTTGGTAAATAGTTTATCTCCAATTCTTTATATTCAACTAATTCTTGTATAAAATGATGTCATATCTTAATATGTTTAGTACGAGAATGTTGAACAGGATTCTTAGAGATAGTTATCACACTTTGATTATCGCAATATAGAGTTAACTTTTCTTCATTAATGCCATAATCACTAAGCATTTGCTTAATCGACATTAATTGAGCGCAACAACTTCCTGCTGCTATATACTCCGATTCTACAGTAGAAAGTGACGTGCAATTTTTTTACTGCTCCATCCTACTAAGTTATTATCTATATAATAACAAGCACCTGATGTGCTTTTGCTATCATCAGAACAGCCAGCCTAACCGGCATCAGTGTATCCTACAATCGTGTTAGAGGTATCATTTGTGTACCATATACCTAGGTGTATTGTTCCTTTAACATATTTAATTATACATTTGACACATAAAAGGTGACTTTCCTTACATGTACTTTGGTAGCGAGCACAAACACACACAACATACATGATATCAGGACGAGAGGTTATTAGCTACAATAGACTGACTATCATACTTCTATATAGGGTAGGATCTATGGGTTTTCCATGTTCATATTTGGATAGTTTCGTGAAGTACTCATGGGAGTCCTAGCAACCTTGGCATTATCTAATAGAAGAATAGGCAGAAGAATTACAATCATTAAAAGAATCACTATTACATTAGGTATTAATGCGGATAGGGTACAAGCCTCTTTCACTCAAACCTTGGTATAGAACCCTTTGAGTAGCTAGATCAAGTATCTAAAAAGAATCAACACCATCGAGAAAAACATAATTATTGTCAATACAAAATTAATGAACATATAGGAGATTAGATGTAGTATAAGGGGTATGAAGAACATTAAGAAAGGTAAACAAGTTTTTAATGGTCAGCAATCTTGATTCACCAATATGGGAAATGGGCACACCTGCCCCATTCCCAACAATAATACGATTTGTCCATTTGTACTCTCTAAAAGTATGAAGCTGATCCAAATCTGGTGTCAAATCATTCGAAGCACATGTATCTATGAGCTAAATACTATAGTTATTTGGACCATGTTAATAACTTACACCCATTGCAGTGAGGCTATGACTCTATGAGGAGGCCGTCGGCCTTGATACACATAGTTCATGCACTAACAGCAATCTAGAGCAGAATGACTAAGTTTACCACAAATTTGACAAACAATCGATTTCTTTGGGGAAAGGGATAACTGAGAAACACTATTTGAAGTGGGGTGTGGCCCCATAATGCCTTGACCAGAACCAACATGAACATTTTGATTACCAACATTATTATTTGGTCTCCAAATATTATTTCTCCTAAAGACACCACCACCTTTATATCCTATGCCCCTACCCCTATTTGAGTTATTAGATGACGGTGGGAACAAAATCATTGGTTTTGTTTAAATTAGTTAAAGAAAGATATTCGACTTTAAGTTGTGCATGTAAGTCATTAAGAGTCGGTGGGTAGTTGCGTGTATGAATTACAGTTTTAAACCCATGGTACTCATTAGGAAGGCCATCCAAATAACATACAACAATATATCTTCATCATCAACTTTTACAGATACAACAATAAGTTTATTACGAATGTTTTTAACATGTTGTAAGTAGATGTCAATATTATCAGATCCCTTCTTCAAACTGTGGAGTTCAGATTTAAGCTCTAGGATACTAGAACGTGTTATAGATGCATATCATTTTTCAAGGGTCAACCAAAGGTCACAACTACTTTTACAATCATTGACATACGAGAAAGTAGAGGGAGTAAGAGTAGCAGAGAGTACCAATATAAGAGCACGATCTTGACTTCTCCAAAGTAAGTAACTAGATTTTACCTCAGTATTAGGCTGTCCATTTGGATCAAAAACATATTTATGAGGAAATGAAATTGTACCATCAATAAAGCCAAGCAATCCTTACACCTCGAAAATAGTTTTAACTTGATATTTCCAAGAAACATAATTAGTGGAATCTAATTTGATAGTAATTAGACTCCAAATGTTATGTAGTAAAATTGTGGAGAAGTTATTGTTTATATCCATTTGAGTGAATGTAGTTCCAATTTTAGTAACAACTCTATATCTGATTTGTTCTATAGAAGATCTGTTCCATATGTAAAAAAAATCTCCAAGAACTGGTAATGAGAGAATCAATCCAATACCTCGATATCTGATCTGTTCTAGATCAGATGTGCTTTATATGTAAAAAAATCTCTAAGAATTGGTATAGATGAACAAGTATGAAGAAGACAGAAATGGGAAAGAAATCTCATGAATATATTTGAATAACAACCAAATCTAGATCCATGATCATGCAAAGTAAGATTTCAGAAAAAAATATCTCATGAACATGTCTGAGTAACAACCAGATTTGAGTTTTTCAGAAAAAAAATTCACATGTTTGGATTCATACAAATCAATGTTTTGAAATCGATCCAAGATCGAATGACTTGTGTCATATTCTTGCTCCGATACTATGTGTGATTATACATATCAAAACATTGAAGATAAAAGGATAGAGGAAAGAAATATGAAGATTTAGTATAGAGAGAGAGAACGGTTGTTACAAAATGAGATACTCATTATTTAAAATTAACCTAATGGGGCTTATAGTCAAGATGGGCTTGGGTCTATTATCTACTAGGTATCGTCTAGTCTAAATACAAAATAGTTGGGCCTATTATCGATGGACAAGTCTAAATACAAATGGGTCATAATGTACATTTAACACTAGGCTGACACCCTAATGCGACACATTTTGGTTGACATCCTAATGTCTCACACTCATATTGGCTTGTGTCTGGACCCACCAATAATGGAGCTCAAACACGAGCCTATACGAATGCGACACATCAAAGTGTCGCATTAGGGTGTCAACCTAGAATTATTGGGGTGGAAAACTTAAGATGATTCGATCGCCGCCACAAATCAGAGGCATCTTAGAGCGTTGGAAAAAATGTGGAGCAATTTAATGTTGAGACCGAATGCGACGAGGTGGGATCCGCGAATTCAATCATAATAAGGTGCTACACTATTCAAAAGGCCACAAGCAAACTCTACATCATTAAGGGCAAACTCATTAGGGCAAAATGCAATGACTACACGGAGGAAAATGTGCTTCTTATTGCTCCTGCGATGTACAAAGAGGAATTCATTAAATGTTGTTCTGTTTGGAAAGACTCTTCGAAATGGAACGTCAACCTTTAAGTGGTGCAACAACAGGTTCATAGACCAGACTATCCACTTGACTTGCTTAAAAGGCATGAATCATTTTTTCTTTCATTATATTTGTATTTTTAAGTTTTGATTTTCTTATTTTTTTATATTTTATTTTTAGCATTGCTTTTTTTTTTATATGTATTTTCAATTTTCAAATGCAAAAACTATATTGTCACATAAACTATCAATAATGTACGTATATGTGAATACTCCCTATGCATAAGATAGAAAATAAGATAATGATGAAGCAAATCCTCATAAAACTGAAAAGAGCACATACGGGAGTCAAAATGAATTAATAATCTACTATCATATTTTGTTAAAAACTTAATATACATTCCACTTATCCAAATATGAGAGAAAATTAAATGGGGAGCATATTAAATGAATATGTTTAATAAATTAATTTTGGTTTATAATTTTTGGTGATTTTGGTATTGTAATTTTAGTAAGTAATATTTTTTACCGAAGCCAAGCATGATATCTTAGATAATTTCACTTCTAGTTATTAAAAATTATTAAACTAAAATAATTTTCCGAGGATAAAATGGTACAATATAGTAAAATATCGTAACGTAAACAACCTTGATAGCTGGTTTGTCGTTAAAGGATGACCCCCTTCCCGTTTTCTCCTAGCAAAAGGGTCAAACGATCAATCATAAGATGTAAGAGATGGAAAAGTGGGCGTGGGCTCATTTGACGACAACATGCCTGAATTCTTAGCAACCATATATGCCCACACAACTTCATTGGATAATGCTCTCTAAAGAGCTTAAGATAAGACATCCTTAATGGAAGAAAAAATATAAATCATTAAACAAAAACAGCTATCGCAAGAAGAAGAATCCACGGGAAAAATGAAAAGGAAAGGAACAAGAATAAGAACTAGTGTGCATCGATTACTCCAACTTGGATAAGCATGCATGCGTGCATTGGGAACATAGAATATTCTATTTTGGATAAGTGGGAGGAAAAGATGGAAGCTGAGAACATGAAATGAGCACAACAATTCTACTTCAACAACGGTGTTGAGCTTTATTTATTGATGAATTAAAGTATTTTTTATAAGTCTGGGGTGTTAGTTAATATGTTAATTAAATTTGATTAATACAATATACATTTAAATTTAATATGTTCATCATTCAAATTAAAGTGCTTTTCATTTTATTTAGTTTTTATATCAATAATGGTTAAATTTTAGTGTTTCAACCCAAAATAAGCTACTACTCCGCTCAAGCAGTAGACTGGTGGAAATTTGGTTTTGTCTTCTAGCAGTATTTGTATTGTTTCTTGGGGTGTTTATGTGGATCTTTAAGTGTTGTTCAAAGATAATTTTTGCCTAATTGGATGCATGCTTAATATGTGTGCCCATATCGATCTGCGAATGCACTACCAACCTTTACGGTGGTGCACCCATTGGAGGGTGGCTCGCATCCTTACGGAGATGACATGTGTGTGTGTGAGTAAAATGTGTTCATCCCTAAAGGTGGGGAATAAAGGGTATACTTGGATGATGTTAGCGAGTGATGTGTGTGATAGTTGAAAACTCAACATTTCCAGTCCATTTTACCAAAACTAAAAAACAAATAACCCAAAATAGGACTACAAGTTAGATTAATGTTAAACAAAAGAGAGATAGTGATGAGGACTAAGTTGAGGAGATGTAAAGTGTTGGGAACTCTCTATGCCATTTCTTAATACTATAAAATGCAAAACAAGGCATTTATTATGCTTTGCAATTAACCTATCCACGTGGCACATCTTTTCTTTTATCTAATCTCTTATTACTATAAAATGCAAAACAAGGCATTAAGACTCCTCTCCAACTAGCCTATCCACGTAGACAAAGCATTTAATCTCTATCTCTATCTATTTTATACTCCCTGACTCTTCGTATTTGTCTCTACCCAAATTCTAAGGAAAGATTTATAAAACCCTCCCTGGGTCAATTCTCATCCCACTTCTCCCTCACCCATTCATTAAGTGCTAATGAGTCTTCTCTCTTCTGGAACACAAATCGTCCATACCAAAAAGTTAAATTCACCAAGGCTTGATTCTTCCAATCGAACGACCATTTCATCAATCGACACTGTTTTATACACGTAAAATTGCTTCACTCAATCCCTATATATTTCGTGCTCCCTTCATTTCCTCCTTCTTCATATACAATACCGTCTAGGGCCGCACCCTGATCCATTCCAAGAGATCATCGCAGTAATAAAGCCTTTATTACGACTTGAAGGAGGTTGAAATGCATATGGAAGAGAGAGAAATGGTGCTTCAGAAGTGCAGGTGTGTTCTAATATGATAACACAAAATTTTCAACGCTATTGTTCTAATAAGTTATATTATGCAGATATTTGGATTTTGGGTTTTGGGGTTTTGCTTTTTGTTTCAGATATCAATGGTTTATTTTGCAGGCATCTGATTTTTGATAGTTTGGGTGTTGGATAATTGCAATAGTTTATGTGAAGTATTTTTTTCATTAAAGTTTCTTAGGTAAGGGGTGATTTCTTTACACTTGAATTTAGTAATTGATGCAGTGTATTATTTGGGTGGGTTGTCTTGATCAATTACCGTTACTGTTAAGATTGATATGTAATACAATCATATTTCTTATATATTTAATTACAATAAACATGATGTGTTATAGACATAAAAATCTGAGGAAAAATGTCTTACTTGAGAGTACTCTGAATTATAAGTTTTTAAGAAATGAGTGTTGTGAATCCATTTTCTTTGGTTAGTCTCATGGCATGAACTACAGCTTTTATGGAAACAATAATGTAACTTTTTTTTATTGATTATTGGTTATATATGGATTTTTCTTGACATTATTGTAGAGTTTGATTCATCCAAAATAATTGTTTGATAGAGTACTGCAGTAGTTGGTGAAGACCCAATTACCATTATTTTGTAGACATATGAGTCTTTGCGGGTATAAAGGTGAAGACCCAAATGCTGTTATTTTGTAGACATCTAAGTCTTTACGGGGTATAAAATATTACCTCGCACGGGATAAAATTTATAGTTAATTTGTATAGTTTTCATATATATATATATATATATATATATATATATATATATATATATATATATATATATTCAGTCACGCATCGCGTGACTATCATACTAATATGAATATCTATAATATTTTAAATGTTATACAAAATATTTTGAGCCCTTTGCAGTGAAGTTATCCACGTAGGATGCCGAATATTGAAATAGAGGAACAAGTATTGAAATAGTATAACAACTGGATATCCATGTTAACCACAGTCCTTTCATATCCTTTCATTTCGTATATCCGTCTCTCTATATGTATAATTTGTGTGCGCAATACCCAAAACCATCACAATCCGTCGATTTCTTATCATCGACACACACATTCACTCTCCCCCTTAAAAGGTCCTTGTATATTTTTCTTCAACTATTGTTCCATTTTCACATATCAAAGCCCAGTTTTCTTTTGATCCCTTGTAATTTTCAAGTCGTTGAAATAGGATAAAAAGTGATTTATGGGTCAGATCCAGTACTCAGAGAAGTATTTTGATGATACCTATGAGTACAACTGAGTATCCATGCTAAGAGTGTCACCAGTGTTGGGGTTTGGTGGTGTTTCTGTTTTGTTACTGTGATGATGGAAATTTTGTAAACTAGATGAATGGAAATAGAATTTTAACACCCTTTTAAAAAAAACTATGCGTACAATTGCCATGAACCATTTGAGATAATGAGACCACGAAACATCTCTACATTCGGCTTATCAGTATCTCCCATCATCTATTGAAAAAATGACTCTTGGTAGATGAGCAGAAATTGAAAAGCCATCACGAAAAGATACCAAGCAAGAAAGCGTGTATTAAATGATGTGCTGGAAATATACATTGCCTAAAACCCAGGTACCCAAATTCTCAAATTCATTCCCTTTTTAATTTTTTAATCAGATTTCTCCATTTCTAGATTTCTTGATTTGGGTATGTTGAGTTTCATCCAAGTCTTCACTAGAGGTATTTTGTTATTGGGACTGTAGTGGCCACTTGATATTTTGTTGATGATTATGTCCACTTTAGTTGATATCCTTATTATCGAATTGTATTTTTTAAATAAAAATGGAGAGTTTTTCTTCAAAAAAAAATATACAAATAAAAAAGAATTGACATCCCTGCCTAAGTCAGCTCTAATGGCTGAAATGGTAAGACAATGGTGGTGGTTTAGCCTTTGAAAGAAGGTCAAGAGGATTTTTATTCTATAGCGTGTGAATTGTTTTTGTGTAATACTTGCAAGTTGCAACAATGTGAATATCAGTTTGTTCATCTACAAATTTTATTTGTATATGTGAAGTTGTTGTTACAAGTTTTAGCTTTCTGTTTATAGGAAATAAATTCATTTTTTATTAACCTTTGAGATGGTCTCTTTTATTCCTCTTCTTAACATGTTAACAGGTAGACCTTTGTTGATTAAAGGTCAATTCAAAAACCATTGCCCCTTACACTTTTACTTACTTTTGAATATGGGTCCTACATAATTTCTATTTTATAGCAGGTCTTTGAATGCCCAATTGATTGAAAGAGGAATAAAAATGAAACAAAGGCCAATGCTAGATTTTCGTTTGTGAACTCTTACTTATGTTGGCACTAAATAGGTTTTAATACTATCAGGTATCATTTGAGTATAAAATGAGTATCATTTGAATGAATTTTTTATTTGTTAACTCTTTTTTATAATGTTTAATTTCATTATGTAGGTTGCCGAAATGTTGGAACGGAAGAGATGGTGATAGATAATTATGAATTTCTTATTTTATTGAGCATGTTATTATTTGTTTCGATTTCTTCTACGTGTTTACCAGTCACGTATAGTCTGAATTTTTTTAATCTATAATAATTTCATTTATCATTTATTCATGTTTTCCATTACTATGTTGATTTAGAAAATGCTAACGTATAACTCGCGCATCGCGCGGGTTTCCAACTAGTATATAGTATATAACTAAAATTATAGACCCAAATCATTTGAGAATGACAGGTGGCTGTCATAAATGCACCTTTATTCCATTCAACCTCTTCTCTCTCTTTCATGCCGCCTCTCTCTCTTTTCTCTCGCTCTCTGTCATCAATATCTATTCCTCTCTCGGTTCTAAAACTCAATCACCCCCTCAATGACTCCTAAACTTCTTAAACCCTTAAATTTCCAATTTCAGTTACTCCACATTAAATGACCTCAATATGAACAACGTTGAGAGGAAATCCATTATATTTACTTCAGATTCTTCCACCCCAAATCCATCATTGTTGAAGATTGTCCAAAGACCCTTGGCCATAGGTATGGTTTCAACCTTATTAGAGATTATTAATTTCGTTTCTAAAAGGTATTGTATTTCATGCGAATTTAAAATCTAAAAACTTTATGTTAGGGCTTTAGAAATTGTAGTTGGGTATAAGTATAAAAAGACCGCCTATCAAAGTAGGAGGAGTTCTAAGTGAGAACTTCATGGAAAACTCCATCTACTATTTTCTTCTCTTTCTATATATACCTACTATTTCTCCCACTACATCTATTTTCATGTTGTCTTTTGTTGATATCACAATTTTTGTAGGCTTACGATATCAACATTTGAATTTGATTCTTTGGTACTTTGAAGAATTTATTACCACCGTGGAAATTGATTTTTATAATTAAATAAGCTGTTTTGTAAAAAAAATTATAAAAAACAAATTTTATTTATAAAAAAGAGGGTTTTTATTTTATAAAAAATTGTCTTTTGTTTATAAAAAAAGTCAGTTTTTGATTTTTATACTTTTTTATAAATAAATAAGATGATTTGAAAAAAATAAGTTATAAAAAAGATGGTTTTATAAAATAAAAAGTCAGTTTTTTAATTTATAAAAAACAGTCTATTATTTAAAAACAAAGTCAATTCTAGATTTTTATATTTTTTTTATAAATAAATAAGCTGCTTTGTAAAAAAAAAGTTATAAAAATATGCTTTTATAAAATAACAAGTTAGTTTTCTTATTTATAAAAAACAGTCTTCCATTTATAAAAAAAAGTCAGTTTTTGATATTTATACTTTTTTATAAATAAATAAGTTGTTTTGTAAAACATAGTTATAAAAATAGATGTTTTTATAAAATAGAAGGTCAGTTTTTTATTTATAAAAACAGTTTTTTATTTATAAAAAGACAGTTTTTGATTTTATACTTTTTGTTTTGTAAATAAATAGGCTGTTTTGTAAAAAGAAAGATTTTATAAAAAATAGTTTGTTATTTATATAAAAAAAAAGTTCTTGGTTTTTATACTTTTTTTAATAAATAAATAATCTTTTTTTAAAAAGTTATAAATAACATGCTTTTATCAAATAAAAAGTCATTTTTT
This sequence comes from Sambucus nigra, assembly GCA_949130495.1. NCBI lineage: Eukaryota > Viridiplantae > Streptophyta > Magnoliopsida > Dipsacales > Adoxaceae > Sambucus > Sambucus nigra. The sequence goes on from OX422209.1 coordinate 502,983,724, forward strand.
ATTTATAAAAAATGAAAAATACTGTATGACACACCGAGTGAACTATACATGCGCTGTTTGATTTGTTGGTATTCGGCCACGCATCGCGTGGCCTATATGCTAGTTTTAGCTAATAATGAATCAAAACAACATATACTAGCTCCTCCTCTTGTTTGTGCGATTATTCACTCATATATGCCGTCCTTTGTATAAAAGCACATAAATGATCAAGTTCCCTCGTCTTGTTAAATGGTCTTATTCTATTGCCAAAACTCACTTTGAATCTTAGTCCAAACGGTCTTTGGAAATATTCAATTTCATGATCTCAAGACCGGACTTCACCAAATACACGATGCAATATATTCTTTTTACATAAAATATATGTCTAAAATGTATCTTTTTTATTTAGAATTTACTTGGTCATGGGTTGGAAAAGAAAATTTTGAGTTTCGTGAGATTTTGAAAAAATTAGCAAACTCTGGTTCCAGGCACAATCACTATCTTTGAGGATTCGCATTAGTGTAGTCAGCCCCCACATCCACAATTATTTATTTTCATTAGTCACACCCTTTGAAATCCTCTGAACAAATCCTTGGGTTTGTGGATCGACATAGTGTCGTTGTCCTTCACTTCAGCGAAGATTATACTCCACATTCACGAAGGGCTCACAAATCAAGTCTACTGATTTTTTTTAATTTTTAAATATCTTCCATAAGATCTCCTTGAAGATTATGCCAAGACACAATAATAGTTGGGAAGGAAAAATAGATTGTTTGTAGACCTTTGGATGAGTAACACTTGAGTTTATCATTCATTTATTATAATACCCCATATATTTTAATTGATTAACTAATTAGGATTTAATTTGAATAAATGCGTATTGATGCTATTAGATAAGTTTGATGTGAGGATTTTTGTATTCTAGGGCATTTACCCTTGGATTGGTCTCTAGAGAGGTTTATAGGCTTGTATTAGAGTTGAAAACATGTTAAGTTGGGTCGCAGGTTTGGGTAACCCTTCGATATATATTTTGGAAGCATATGGTTCGTATTTAAGGCTTATTTGGAGGTCTGAAACTAAGACTATGGGAGACTATTTTAATTATAAGTATGAGAGGGACTTAACTCTCAAAATCAACATATTATAACATAAGGCAAAAACACTAGTAGCAGAGAAGATATTTGAAGATTAAGATATTAGATAAGAGGACTTAAAAAAATCTCAACCTATAAATTTTAGGCAAGGTATAACTTGCTTTACTGCATATTAATTGTAACTTGTTTATGTTCAATTGCTAATATGATCTAGGTTGGTTTAGTCACATGCTAGGATTGAACATTATGTTAAATCATGGAAAAGTTAGATTAACTCATGTTTAATGCCTAGTACCTTTTGGATTCATCGTACTATATATCTATAATGATGATTCACGTGTTTCAGATAATTTATTATGATCTAAATGCTACTATTTATTAATTAATCCTAGAATTAACCGGAACCCATAAAAAGATCATGCTAAAATTAATGATTATGCTCTTATAATGTTATAAAGGATCTTTTTAATGATTATATATTGCTAGAAATATGTTTAAGAACCCTTACAAATCTTTTTTGGCTTGTTTTGGGACTGATTATGCATTATAGAATTTTGAATATGATATGGTGTGAAGAATATCAATTTTACTAAGTTATGGGTGAGTGTTTGTAACACAACATCATTTTAGGATCACTTGATAAGGGTCACACGAAAGGTCCATCGTGCACACAGTGGCAAAATAGGCACGTGTGCATGTATATGAACAATAAACCAATTCTATAGCTATATGAATATAAGGTTACCCTTTCCACTTAGGACTTACCAGTGGGTTTATATTCATATGTTAGGCAAATCTTACATATTTACGTAGAGATTATGTATATGGAAATGACGATTAGTCTTGGGGAAGTTTAATTTGATGTATACGGTTAAGACGGTATACCATATATTCTTTTACATGTACTAGTGAATGATATGATTTGTGTTATATGTGTGGACATACTAGGGTGCGTGTGTTGGATCGTGTGGAGTCTATTGGTGGGGGTTTGATCAAATAGTTTCACATGACTAGGTTTCATGCCCTTGGATAATGATGCAGGCTCCGTATAGGTTTATATACCAATGCTCTGTACAGCTGGTCAACCATCTCGCGAGAGGAAGATATAGTATGCTTGATTTTAGGGTATTCTTGGGATGTGATTAAACGATGGTGTGATGGGGTAGTGATTTATCCAGTTATATGTGTTTTTTGCAATCCATTTTTATTGATACCTTCTAATGTTTGGCCCAATTGAGGCTTGGGGGGTATTTTTGTGTTATGCTTAAACGTATAGTTGGTCCAACGATGGACATATCTATATGAGGATATCAGATTGTGTTATAATGATTTCTATACATGGTACAATATAGTATATTGGTACTATGTATATGTATAACACTTAGTGAAAGACTAGTGAGTATGATGTAGTGATGTGGCACTCGGTAGAGATTTTGTAGCTAGTTTCTATGAGCTCAATATTTACTTTATAGTGGATAATTGGGTAGCTTGTCCAATGGTGATCTATGTTATGAATATATCATATATAATAGTAGTCAGACTAATTATGCCTACGATGTTATAATACCCTGTAATTTTAGTGAATTTATTAAATTGTGAAATTATATACTTGCCTGTAATGACATAAGATGTCAGTGATTATATTCTACATATGTTATATATAGTATATAATTCGAAATTGAAATCTAATGTAATACATGGTAATAAATTAATAATTAATTATAAAAGACTGTATATTATGGGCGACTATGGAATGGTTAAGAATTTGATATCGAGGATTTCCTTGTTTGTATTATCTCCTAGGTGTCGGGTTCCACCGACCGTGAAGCAGTTTCCTATAATGTCGCATCGCGTTAAATTAATAAATAATTTAATCATGGATTTTGGGACTCGTACCAATTAGAATATTAAGATGTTGGTATGATATTTTGGATAAACTTCTAGGATATATATAATGTATGGTTATTACTTAAAATAATGTATTTTACGTCCAATGGGTTAGTATATGACTTGGGTTATGTTTTAGGCCATTTAAGGATGTATTTTGGCTTATTAGGTTGAGGCCCATATGGGGCCCAACCCTAATTTCGAGATTAACACTCTTGGAGTCCTTAAGTTAATATATTATCACACAAATAACTTTATAGAGGAACCTTAAGGTTAGAGATAAGAGGTGTCTTAGAAAGAAGAGTATTGGAGCATTTGAGTTTGAAATTCATCACAATTGGAATTGAGGCAAGTTTACCTAATGTAGGAATATAATTGTTTTTGTGTTATAGTGTAGCTATTTATTGGAATCAAAACACCATTGTATTGAAATCTAATTTTGAGGTTCAATTAACTAATTTCATAATTAAATTAATAAAAATATTTATGTTAATGAGATAATCTGATTTTTGGTAGAATCCCTTATGAATTTGAGCTAGATTTGTTTATAACCGTTAGGAGGATGATGCACACTGATAATCAAACTTGAACAAATTGATAACAAATAGGAACTTAATTGATCAAAGTAATGAATCTAGGGTTCTTGGATTGAAACTGAAATTAGTCCTTTCAAATCATGTTAGAATCGAGTAAAAAAACTTAGAAATGGGTTAAAATTAATGATAGACCAATAATATCTAAATGAGTATGGGTTTAAAGATGTTTAGAGGATTTGAAATTCGTTTTTGATGTTAACATTGGAGGAATTAGGTGTTGGGAAAGATGAATCCGGATTCCTCTCATTTGAACGAGATTAATATCTTATTTAAAAGAGATTGGCCGTTCGTTCAAACGATTTAAGATTTTTTATTCGAATGACTTGAGTATGTCATTTGAATGACATGTAGAATATCATTAAAAGGAGATGGAGGTTTTTTTTGAATGAGTTTGACACTATTTGGAGATTTTATTTTTAATTAAAATTGATTAATTAAGTTAACAAATTTGGATTAAGACCTAGTAACCTGTGTGTGATTCGGATTACTACTCTTGTGTATTATGTTCTACATACCATGTGTGAGTGCTCGTAGGATACGTATTAGGGGTGGATATCCATTACGTGTCTTGTACCATGTCAACTGCTTTGGCATCCCACTAATAGATACAATCTTTACCGTAGTTATTTACCCCGAACACTATGTGCTGAAAGTACCCATTGTATCCTATTGGAATTAAAAGGGGGGTACTCTCATATCTACTAGGGTATGGGGGCATATGATTGGTGTGAAGGCATATTGGTTATCCCTTATTGATGGTATGAGATTATAGGTATGGGACAACCTATAACTATGCCTAGTACGCGTGAGGGATCCCCAAAGGCGATGATCGGCCTTTGTTATGTGCAGACTCGAGTGTATCCCTTTGTTATATACGTATATGAGATTGTACTTATCTACTATTGGATGTAAAAACCATCTTTCAGTGGACGTTGATATATTTTAGTTGTATTGAATAAGATAATTATGGAACCTTTACTTATATTCGATTGAGATGAATAATATGTAATCACGTGGTTCACTTTGGTTTGGGAGTTAGGCGAATGTGATATTTAGGATTGTTTTAGTTTAGGATAACTTAAAAGAAAATAAAATATGCGAGAAAGATTCGTAGTTATATTGTAACAAAAACTCAGTTATAGTCGTACTCTTTTTAAACTTGTTATTAATGCTGTTATTGAATTCTCTTTTAAGGACTTAGGTCACCGATTCAACCTCACCCCTGATTTTATCTTGCATTTCTCCATTAATGCTCTTATAGGATGTAGGTGTCGAGTCTACAGGCTCACTTTTTATGTTCCTTTTTACATTCATGTCACATTGTCTATTTACTAATTATTACTCTATTTGGAGAGTTGGTTTTATGATGAGACATTTATACTTTGAGTGGTTTATTTTATTATTATGGATGATTATGGTATAAGAGTTTTAACTTGGATTGTTCTTATGGTTATATCCAGTTATTTAGTTTACATGTATTAGTTACTTTTTCATATGCTTAGAATAATACTCAACTTCTAGACTCCTATTTATTTATTTTAGACCAGATAAATCTAGATATATTTTACGGGGGTCTCATAGTTGGTATTAGAGTTATCAAGGTTCTAGTGTATTAGGTATCTTGAGTGCGTCCTGTAATACTCCGTATTTTTTTGCCCATATTTTTTTTATGGAAAATGGGGATTAATTAAATTAATGGGAGAAAAATTTAAATTATAATTAATCCAATTTTATGATAATAATCACTAACGTGATGAGAGTTAGTAGTTATAGAAATAATATTTTGGCCGGGAATGAGATACACGCCAGTTATGTTATAAATATTTGGGACGCGTAAGAGTCGCGTCACTAGTAGTTATTTGGGGGTTTATAAGATAAATTATTTTTGTATAACTCGGATGACTATTTTGAGTGCACCAGAGTGTCCGGAAGGGTCGAAATAGTCAGAAAACACTACTCGAATATTTAGATTGGAGTCCGGGATATTTTAGCCCAAAATGACACCCCGGAGGGGTATTTTAGTCTTTTGGAATTTTTGGGTAATTAAATGGACGAAAATTGGGTTTAATTAAAAACAGTTAGGGTTAGTGGCTTGTACGTAAGACAGAGAGGCAAAGAGAGAGAGAGAACCAAGGAAGAAGAAGAAGACTCCATTAGAGCCTTAGTTAAGAACTCAACCTTTCACAACAAAAAGTACACCAGCGCGTAAATCATGTCAGGAGGATCGTTCCTATACCAATTTCAACCCGTAAATCAAAAGTTCATTTTTAAGGCAAGTGATTATCTTGCTCTTCTCTTATCAATTATTACTCTTGTTAATATATGTAGAGGTTTTAGAAAAACAAATACCAATTTGGGTTTACCTATGTTGAGATCGTGTAGGAAAGTTAGAAAATCTGATGGGGGTTTGCATGTAGAGGATTTTCCCCTTAATGGGAATGAGAAATTGGTGAATTATATGTTAATCACGAAATAAAAATAGAGTTTTATGGACAAATAATTGTAGGTTTATGTTGATATGGTTGATGGTAAAATTTAAGAATTTGTTGAAATTAAATGATAATTAGAATGATTTGACGCCAAAACTATGCTAAGAAGTGTTCTAGGGTGACTTAGAGTAGTTTGGAAACCTTGAAATTGGGTTGGAATGGATTTAGGGTAAGATTGGAGAAGAGAAAATCTGGAAAAATGGACTTTGGAGATGAACTCGGCGACTTCGGAAATTTCGTTAGAAGTCCAGCCCAGGTCGTTCGAATGACCTCGTTCGAACGAGACTTCTAATGAGATTCCAGTAGCCCTTCTAACAAGTTTGGTGGTTCATTCGAAGTAACTTCATTCGAACGACCTCGTTCGAATGAGATTTCGGGATCTTCTAACGAGATTCCATAATGACCTTTTTAAGCCCGATTTTTATTTCGAACTTCCCGTAAGCTTATTTAGATGAGTGTTAAACTAGTATGATTGTCAAGTGACTCATATTAACAATTATTAATGAGAGGAGAATAGTTCAACCCTCGGAAAAGTATAAAAACCCATAGAATTAAGGAGATGCGAAAATACAAGCGAGAGTATATAGGAATAGGGTTCGGGTAATAATAAGAGAGATATTATACATACTGCAAACACTAAACTGTGGGAAAGATAATGAATTTATATAAGTTGTGTGCATGCTTATTGTTCAAAATATTATTTGTATTACATACCTAGGTGCTGGCTATCGAACGAAAGTTAACGCGTTGTGGACGACCGAATCTTGTGTGCCTTCGTGGGATTTAGAGTTGTACCACTAGAGCATGGAGCCTAGGTACGGGATATCCGTGAGAATGATAGCGATGACGGCCGTATGGGTGCGTAGGTATGTGCGTAGCCCATCGGCTTAGGACTATGTTCGCCTCAAATAGGTGTTTATGTTTTATTGGTTCTCGAGAGATTGAACCTGTTGTCCTCTATGCGTGAGCTTTTCAAATGGACTAGATAGCCGAGTATGTGTATCACCAAGGGTTTCTCAACCAAGGGTGAATATTGCTATATTTATATAATTTAATATATATACATTAAGTGAATAATGTGTGTATACCGAAAATCATGTTTGGTGTCTTATGCTGTTGACGCTATTTTTATATGTACACATATGGTACTATCAGTTGGGGATTTAGAAGAATACGAGAATAAACTAAAGAAATCCTAATTCTTTATCGTAATAATAAGTACGTCGGTTTTGATTTATTTAGGGAGACTTTCAAACATCATATTATACACTTAGTAGTCAGTTAGGGTGTCAAGACTAGTATGAGTAGTTAGGCTCATTAGACGTGCACACTAGATTGAGGGGTGAGTATCTCAAGTGAGTACGCTAAGTTAACTTGTTTAATAATTTTGCTAATTGAATCAATTTAAGAACTTTCCATTTTAAACTGTTTTCAACTCGGGCTCTGACCCATTTTTCTATATATCTTTCTATTGCTCCATTATTTTAGGTGCCCAGCCACAGGAACACCAGCCTTAGGAGACTCTTTTTCAGTTGTCGTGCTGTAGCTGCTGTGGAAACTGCAAGATTATTTCTAGTAGATGACTTAGCCCATTATTTCCTTTTCAGTTATCCATTCTGTTAGACTTGTCGTCCTTACTCATGTTTACTTTCAGAGATTTAGTCGTTTTAAATTCTCTCTTAGATTTGATTTCTTTTATTGGATTTATTGTATAGGATTGTACCTGGAGATGTTTACTCCAGACATTTATTTTACTTCAGTCAGACTTTACTTATGTTACTATGATGCATGGTATTTATTGGTATTCTTTTGGTAGTAGTTAATGACAAGATAAAATTTGGACATCACCCTTTTTAAATATTAGGTGGTTAGTTTTATTAAATTAAAATTTGAGTTTTTGACAGTGATGCATTATCTGTACCAACTTGATATTCTGAAATGAATTAATTAAGGACTGATTACCCGGTAATTAATTAGGCGGGGTGTCACTGGTGGTATCAGAGCATCAGGTTCTAGTGTCCTTAGGATCTGTACGGCTTATTATGTTTTCGCGTAGCGTCCTTTGATATAAATCCCTATATTTTAGGATTGTTGTACTCTGCATACGTTTTACGTACTTCTGCTACAATGTTATGTATGGACGGTGGTTTTATAAAATTCATTTAAATTTCAAATATCGCCTATGGGGGAGAGGCACACTAACACCGTTGAAGAAGTAAATACGGGACAAGACCAACAAATACCTCAGGTACACCAGGAAAGAGAGGAAATCACTAAGATTGCGAACATCATGGCACAAGCAGTGACTACCACAATATTTCAGTACCAAAATCGCGGTGTGCAACTTACAGGGGGGAAAGAACAAGAGAAGTTTATCAATATGACATTTCGAATAATAATAATAATGGGAAATACCATCGCAACAGCGACAATCTCCTTAGAGACATCAAGACCAAAAAGACTATGAGAACCATGGGAAGAGCCAAACCTGCCATGGCCAACAAGGCCAAGGACAGAAGTCTTTCACAAAGAGGTGTTTTAAGTGTGGAAGAAGTGGCCACAAATGCCAAGTTTTCCCACAAAGAGCTGGAGGAAAACCTCAGCCAATTCAACAAGGTCAGCGAGACCATCAGGGCCAACAGTGTGCTCAGCATGGCCAGCAGAACAAAAACTTTGTGGGTAAGTGTTTCATATGTGGCGAATGGGGTCACTACCGTCGAAATTGCCCTAGTAAGGGCAAGATCTTGCAACAGTAATCGGATGTTCACCCGACACCACAGAATACCCGAATTGGGGAACCAGGAATAATCACCCCTGTAACACAGACTTCCCAACAACAGCAGGTAGTATAGTATGGGCGTATCTATAATGCCCAATTTGCAGTTATGCCCCTGAAACCACATCAACCACCCACGTTTGGAGGTACGATACTTTATCATTTATAGTGTTTCCTTCTAGATACAAGGAAAATTTAAAATAACCTATGTGCGTTACATCTTACTTGTACTACGTGAGAAATATGAGCGTAAAATGTATTGCTATCCCGATTTCAAACCGGATAATTCAAGTTTGTGTGATGATATACCATTAAAATAATATTAGGTGTCCATTAGTCCTGGAGATGAAACAATTTGTGTTAAGTGTCATCCGAGAGGAAATGGAGCCACTTGTATACATAGGTATTAAATCCTACAGAGACTTGTGGAGTATGTCGTCGGGTTATACCAAATCCCGATGGGTAGAAAGGTTTATTATAGTGAATCAAGAAAGAATGAAATACCTCTGGGCATGGGAATAATTTTGTGGCAAAGTGAAGAGCCTAACGCCAAGTTAATAGTAGTAATGTATTAAATATCTTTTTCGTAACATGAGAATATATATGCTATTATTAGAAGGAAGCAAGGATGTGGGGCACGAGACAAATACTGAGGACCACAACTCTCGTTGACCGACAATGTTAGTTAGTAGTGTATCGAGGGGGTTCCTTGTTTGGATTTCTCTTTGCGAGACATCCCACGTATGAAACCTAGCGAAGGTCGGGAGCTGGGGATGGTTGGTCTTTAGCACATGAGTTTGGTACCCTATTTATCATTCGTAAGTGTAACCGTAACCTTAAATTTAATTTTATCCCTATGCACGGTCAGTAGAACCGTATGATATGACGTAAGTAGTGATATCAAATTCTTACATCGAGAATAAATCGGTGTAATAAGGGAAGATGATAAAGTCACGATATGGAACAAATATCTGTTGCCTCAAATCGATGACTTATTCAACCAGTTAAGAGGAGCGACTTTCTTCTCGAAGATTGATTTAAGATCGAGATACCACCAACTACGTAACAGGGAGCAGGACATGTTAAAGACTGCCTTCCTGACGAGATATGATTCCCACGAACTCAGGGTTATGCCTTTCGGGATAACCAACGCCACAACCGTGTTCATAGACTTGATGAAAAGGGTGTTCAGAGAGTTCCTGGGCCAGTTCGTCATCGTATTCATAGATGACATTCTGGTTTACTCACAGACCAAGGAGGATCATGTCGAACACTTGAGGCAAGTTTTGCAGACACTGTGCCAGCATGAGTGGTATGCAAAATACGAGAAATGTGGATTTTGACTGAAGGAGGTACAGTTTTGGGGGCATATGATCTCCGATAGAGTGATATCTGTGGAGTCAGGGAAGGTGTCAGTGGTGAGGGAGTGGGGACAGCCCACGACACGATATGTAGTTTCTTGGGTTTAGTCGGATACTACAAGAGGTTCATTTGAGGGTTTTTGAATATAGAAAGTCCGTTGACACACCTGACTCGCAAAGGGGTGTCATTTATCTAGATTGACGCCTGCCAGTTAGCCTTTGATGTGTTGAAAGACAAGTTAACCTCAGCACCAGTGTTAGTATTACCCAAGCCGGGAGTGGAGTATCTAATCTACACTGATGCGTCCTTGTTAGGACTTGGAGGTGTACTGTAGCAGAAGGATCAGGCTATAGCTTATGCTTCCCGTTAGCTTAAGCCTCATGAGAGGAACTACCCCACCAACGATTTAGAGTTGGTGTTTCCACTTCGGATTTGGAGACATTACCTCCTAGGGGAGAAATTTCATTTATTCACGAACCACAAGTCATTATAGTACCTCTTCACGTAGAAGGAGTTAAATATGCATCAACGTCGGTGGTTTGAGTTTCTGAAGGATTATTAATTTGATATCCAATACCACCCGGGGAAGGCTAACGTGGTAATAGACGCATTAGGCCGTAGGCCAGTCGGTGAGGTGGCCGATGTGTGGAAAGTGAAATGGAAGGAGTTAGCGAACCAGAATGTGGTAGCTCGATTATTTATGTCCTCGATGACGGTTACGCCCCAAATTATTAAGGGACTAGTACAGTCTCAGGCAGATGATCCGTTCTGCCAAATTCGGATAGTGAAGCTTCTAGTCGAGGGGGTTGAGTCTTACACCGTGGGTTCAGATGGGGTTTACGTTTCAATGGGAGTTTAGTTGTTCCCTAGGGTGAAGATTTGTGACATAAGATGAGGACAGAGTTGCACGGTTCCCAAGTTTTGGTACATCCTAACGGGGATAAGATGTACCAGGATATGCGTAAACAGTACTGGTGGAGTAGGATGAAGAAGGATATTGCAGAGTTCATTTCGAAATGTTCCACTTGTCAGTTGGTAAAGGTGGACCATCAGAGGCCCGCGGGACTTCTACAGCCATTAGAGGTTCCTATGTGGAAATAGGAGAGCATTTCCACGGACTTCATCACGGGATTACCTACATCGCAGATTGGTCATGATTCGATATGGGTGATTGTAGACACCCCATTCTGTTACCCCTTAACTCTCCTTAGGTCCCTAAAACCTCCCTTCATCACTATAAACCCAGGTCACGTCCCGAGTACTGACCTAGAGGCCATCGGGCACCCCCCGACTCAGTTTGACCCAAAAGTCAAACACCTCATCTTGACCGAGACTCAATGAATCTTTGAAGGGCACTGAATACCCTTTCCAACGATCCGCCCCATGCACTATTCCGACTTACCATGCGGACAAACGCGCCATTTACGTCCGAAACCAGACCTAGAGGCCACCGGGCACTCCCGGGCTCTGTTTGACCTAAGTCAACCCTTCAGATCGACCGGGGCTGAATGAATCTTCGAAGGACACTGAATACCCTTTCCAACGGTCCATCCCGTGCACAATTCTGACTTTCCATGCGGACGAATGATCCGTTTGACTCCGGGAAGCCACCGAGCGCTTCCCGGGCCCGGTTGACCAAAGTCAACTCTCCAAAACAGGTCAAACTCTTTGGAATGTTGAAGTACATCTCCTAACCATGCGTGATTCGTATGACCCGTGCGCGATTCGGACTTACCATGCGGACGAACACGTCGTTTGCGTCCGCGCGATTCTTCGTCCAATTGACCGACAAACGCTTCCGAGCCACATTTGACCCAAAGTCAACTCCCAAACTCGGGAGTGGTCCAAAGGACTTTCGAAGTTCTATGAAATACCTTCCCAACGGTATGCCCCGTGCGCGATTCTGACCAACGGTTTTCCCTCGGCGGCCAATTTTCCGAAAAAGCCTGAGGCGCACTGCCAAATGGCAGGTCCCAGATCCTGCCTATCGGCACCTGTCGATAGGCAGTGCCATGATAGGGACGATCGGCAGTCCCCTGGGGTTATAAAAGGAGGCCTTGGCCTCATTTTCAAGGGGAGCCCAGATCGATAGAAATCTCTCTGAACGAATCCCAGAAACCTCTCTCGAAGGCAACGTGATTTCAACTTCCAAATCCCTCTTTTACCTTCACTTTTCATCATCCTTTTCATCAAACTTGGTGAATTAACCACTATCCATCATCATCCAAGCTCAAGGGCTGCTCTCCAACATTCAAGATCAAGCTCAAGATCTTCAAGAAGGTCCAACTTTCTAAAACTCTCTCTTAAATTCTCTTGAATTCCCAATAACTTGTTTTCTTACTTAGCACTTTTATTATCTCATCTCACACATCCTAATATCCTTTTTATTTAGTATTATTGGACATCTTTTATCTTCATAAAACCCAAAAAATAAGAAAATAGGGTTTACTCATAAATTCCAAATAAGGGATTCTCACACTTTTTCCACACTTTTCTCACAACTAAAGCACTTTTTCTACACACACACACGCTTACAAAGCAAGAGATCCCCCTTGCTTTGTATGCGAACTACGTGGACTTTGATGCCTTTATAGGCTATGTAGGTGTCTCGGGGTAAAACTCGAGAGTCGAGTCCTTTCTCTCACTTTTTCTCTCATTTTCTATTTTCTAAATCCATTTTTCTTATATTATGTATACGCTTATTCTTAGTGACGCATTACTCCATATGCGTTATTGTTCCCTTATAACGATCAACGTAGGAGTAACCGCATAAATCTTATTTTTCTAATATTACTTTTATATCTTCCTACGGATGACTCGCTTTATCTTTTCCATGATACAAGTCGAGGATTCCTACCTCCATTCTATATATATACACACGCATACATATCACGGGGGGAAAACATAAAGGAAAATAACAGATATCCATGAGAGACCGAAAGGGAGGAATGGGTGCCTAACACCTTTCCATTTCGTAACTAAGCCTCCGAACCCTTCTCGAATCATCTTGGTTTCGCATGCACCAGTATGTCTTTGGAAGCCATCCTTCGGGGTGGCTTCCCCTTTTTTTCTTTTGTCTGTTTTGAGTAAAATAGACTGGCGACTCTGAATCTCTCTACATTTTTCACACCTCATAAAATCGACGCCGGCCGGAGTGCTCTCCCGAGAGGGGATGCGGGGGACCCGAAGGATTCCTCCTCCCTTCGCGGTGGGGATGGCCACAGTGGCGACTCTGCTGGGGACTTTCATTTATTTTGCGGGCTGGACTCTATTTACATGGATGCTATATTTGTTTATGCTCCCCCCCCCATATCTGCATGTTCCCCTTTCACATATGTGTATCCCATGGTTATGCTTATGTTCACGCACTTGTATAAAAGTTCTCCATGTAAACTTCGCACCACGTGCACCTAGGGTCACATATATCCACATGTTGCACACATCACCTATCCATACATGGTGTACCTTTCGGGATACTCATACTTTGCTCCCTGTTTGGCATAATCAAGAAAGGCATTATCATCATAAGCTACTAATAAGAGAATCATGCATGATTCACATGACATCACCAAAAAGCATTGATATTGACCAAGTTTTACCCAGTAACTGGAGGGTCACTTCGTGATGGGCGCTGGTCCGGCAGGTCGCAGTTAGCCTAAGCGATATGACTCTCACCTCCCATTGGCCAAGTACCTTCGACGTATATCGAACGGTTCCCCCGCATCGTACCGCTTGACCGAAGTCATGAAGGGAGGTATATCGTAGGGAATTCATTCACGTATGCCGAGTATATCGAATTCGCTCTCACACATACCGTCCCCACGAGGTATATGGTGAGGCAATTCACGTACACTCAGGTATATCAAATGGCTTGTCCACACGTACCGATTGCCTGTAAAAGCAAGACGTATATCGTGGAAGTCACGCCAAAGGGGGGAACCCATGCCGACTCACCCAACCAACTGCATACCCACATATAGGTGTCAAACCTAGGACACGCACTTTAGATTACCGATTTCGACCCGAAACTCTGCCGAAATTCCGGGTCGATCTTCCGCCCAAATTTTTGCGCATTTTTAAAACGGGACCCTGTCCGCTAGCCTGGTTACAAGTCCAAACCGTAGCTTTGCATATATTAAAACCCCACTTTTCTAGGCTCGGGTCCCGTCCGGCATTGCATTTAGGAGAATTAAATACAAGTGAGAACATAATAATCATAATAATCACGCTGAGTTCCGTCTCCAAAAACATTTCTCCCTTTTCATCAAAAATCCAAAAACATTTCTCCATTCTTATAAAAAATATAAAAATAGTTCCTTCCCTTTTCTCAAAAATAAATCTCATCCTACGCCTTCTCAGGTTGATCGCATGCCCTTGGCCTGGCTCCCTATTGGCTTAGGTCTTCAGTTTAATCACCCCGGAGTTTCGTCCGTTCCTCTACTACTTCTTCCGAGTCCGAAATCCATCCATCTTACATGGAGAATGCAGATCAAGCACCAGTCATATAACCGGATCTACCGACGGTCCTAGCTCAGATCGTGTCCAAGATTGACAACCTCCAAGCTGAGGTATGAGAAATGCAACGAAACCAAGTCACTATTCCTCAAGAGCCCGAGGCCCTATTCCCTCATGCTATGGGTCCACCCGAGCCCATCTGGGTTCCAGAAGAATATCAGCACGCTCCGCGTGTCCCTCCTGCTAATGGGCCGCCGCCTGCCCATCTTCCAATGCCAAACATTGCCCAACTTATGGCTAACTTTCCTGTGGTTGCTGATCCAAAGGAGGAGGATTTGAACAAAGTCAAAGAGGATCTCAAGATGCTCACCAAGAAGTTTGACCAAGTCAGGATCTCTGGAAATTACATGGACTACACCCATATGTCTCCTTATCCTAAAGCAAGGTTACCCGAGAAGTTCAAAATGACAAATATCGAGAAGTTTGGAGGGAGTGGTCCCCCGATTGTTCATCTTCGCAGTTATCATCGTTCCATGACTCTACTAGGGGATTCCGAAGAGGTGATGGCCAAATTATTTCAGCAAACTTTGATAGACAGTGCTCTCCGATGGTTTTTATCTCTTGAGGAATCCAGAATCCGTAGCTGGGAGGATGTAGCCCGAGAATTCATGTCACAGTACAAATACAACAAAGAGCTTGAGGTCACCCGCCGTGATTTAGAGTTGCTCAAACAGAACTCTGGAGAATCCGTCAGCAACTTTATAGCCCGATGGAGGAAAAAAGCGGCTACCATGACTAATCGATCGTCTGAAGAAGAACAAGTCAGCATAGTGAAGAAGAATTTCTTGCCCCATGTACGAGCAACCATGGGGGGACAATAATACCCCCATTTTCGAGCTCTCAGAGAAACAAGAGTAGAAATCGAAGAAGGTCTTGCCAAAACAGAAGTTGAACCAAAGAAGGTGACCGGACAGTTCACCCCTAGAAAATATGACAAACCTGTCAATGCCGCGGTCTCAACCATCAACAACATCTCTCAACCAACCACATCATGGGCACCAAAAATCCGCCCTGCTCCCGTCCGAAGGGAATACACTGAGATCCATGCTGCCCTCTCCAAAGTTTACCAAGACCTGTTAAGCCGAAACCTTATAAAACCCCTGGATCCACGTCCATTACCCAATCCACTTCCCAGAAATTTCAGGACCGATGCTTATTGCGCCTTTCACCAAACAGCTGGCCATACCACCGACCAATGCTTCCACCTTCGAAACGTAATCCAAGATCTCATTGACCGAGGTACCATCACCCCACCAGCCAATCCTAAACCAAATACTACTCATAACCCACTCCCAAATCACAACAATGCTGTCTTCTTGGAAGAAAACCCAGATTTCGATCCCTCAACTCAAATCACACCCTTATACCCTCCTAAACCCCTTCAACTTTGCCCATATTTCCTCCTACACCCTACTAGCCCCGTTGATCAGGCGCTGTAACTCCTTACCAGAGCGTGCATCACTGTCCGGACCTGTTCTGAAAGTGGAGGTATGGATTGTCAGAGGTGTTAAACCAATTCCTAGAGTTAGAGCTGAAATTGCCCTCACAGATGATTATCAACTGCCAGAGGTTCAGTACGTTGTTTTTGGTAGCAAGGAAATTGGCCCGAGAATTAGATAGGTGGATGGTACCAACCGACGAAATCTGCTTAGATGATGTTGTTCGGATCATGACGAAAGCATTCAGGCAAACCAACAACATTTGCAGTATCACCGAGTTACTTGACACTTTAAGGCTGCAAGGGCACCTGGTCCCTTCACCCTTACACATCCCCACAGAATGGGAATACCTATATGAAGAAGCCGTTGAGGTTATGGAATGCATTGACCTCACAAGAGAAAACATAATTGTTACCACCGGATGGGGGGAAGAATTCGAAGTTTCAAATGAAGAACAAGCTTCAGGAGGAAATGGCCCGATAACTAACTTATGTGGGATGATATCATTTAAGGAACTCCTCGGAGAAATAGACAAGGTGGCAGAACAACCTGAGATTGATGAGGAAACCAGATTTAAGTTTTTCCCTTCTTCAGTAAATCACATGACCAGATCTGGGAGACATTACCAGATTCCGAGCTCACTACCCGTAAATGACAAGGGGAAGGGCGTTGAAAACCTTCCTATGCCAGAAATGACCCTCGAGGAGAGCAAGATCCTCTATCAACTGAAGAAAACTCAAGCTAACGTCACTCTATGGGGGCTTTTCATGTCTTCCCAGCTGCACAAAAATGCTTTAGTCAAATTACTCACTGGACCTGTAGTTCCTCCCTTTACCACACCAGAAGCAGCGGTGAACCTGGTCGGATCCTTGACCTCTACCCGAATGCTGTCCTTTTCTGAAGAAGAAACCCCCAAAATTGGGCCAAATCACAATCATGCACTCAACATATCCGTCGAAATTATGGGGAGGGTTGTACCACTTTCTCTCATTGAAAACGGATCCGCTTTGAATGTTTGCCCACTGAGAACCTTCAAATGTTTAGGCCTGAAAGAAAGTGACCTCGCTCCAACATCCGCTGCCGTACGTGCCTACGATAATACCCGTCGTGAGGTGATGGGATCCATAAAACTTGTAATAGGGGTTGGACCTATAAATCCTGTCGTCGAATTCCAAGTCATCGATATCCCGGCCTATTTTAACCTATTGCTCGGACGACCCTGGCTCCACAGTATAAAGGGTGTCTCTTCCTCATTCCATCAAAAACTAAAATTCTTCGCCGATGAGCGAGTCATCACCATCTTGGGTGACGATGGTAACGCCGAGGGTGAAAGCACCGACAGTCCAATCCTTGAGATACAACATGGGTCAAATGATATGCTCCTATCAGGTTTCCAAGTTGAACCATCCCTACTCCCGGTAGGGGAAGGTTTCAAAGAAAGGGTTTGTCCAGAATATGACCCTCATGGCAATGTCAGTGTGATTCAGATGTTCAGAAACATGCACTTCATGCCCGGATTGGGGTTGGGACAAAGGCAGCAGGGGATACTTGAGCCCATCGAACTAAAGAAAGATTTCCCTCCTTGTGGCTTGGGATATCAACCATCAGAACCAGAGCTCAGAATGATCCGCCAGACTCGATCAAAGAGAGGTTTAGACTTCATTCGAACTATCTCGGGAGATTCTTTAAATGAACGATTCATCAAAGAGGGCGAGGATTTCCCCTTTTGCGGTTTTCTAGAACCATGGTATGACCACGCAGACAAGAAGATAAAGCCTGGAATGGAGATCTTTTTCCAAGACAGCTACCCATGGGCCGAAAGTTACCAATACCCGACGCAACCGCTTATCAAAGATACTAAAGAGACTGAGGAAAGTGACTCTGAAGATTCCTTCAACCTGCAGACACTGGGGCTGACACTCTGCATGGTTCATTCAGGCACTACATCAAGGGACCCATCCCGTCTGATTAAAGCTGCTAACACACCTCTCCTCAACTAGCATGCTGCGCCAGTTCTACCTCTTGAAATATCCCTTAACCCCAATGTTCACCCTATTTATTCTACTGTTGTCTATTCTTGCTCAAATGTAATCGAGACCTCTTTTGATGAGGTTCTCAATGCTGTTTTTCCTATCAATGAAATAAACGAAGATTTTGAGTATCTTGTTGTGCCTTATATTAATTGTGTAGATCCCAATCGAACTTTTGATGATGATGATTTTGCAAATGAACAATTCTTAACTGATCTAAATAAGGTTAATAATAAACAACATAATCGCGTTCAAGTTAATGAAGAAGAGACTGTTGTTATTAATCTCTGTTCTAGTAGCCAACTGCACGAGATTAGGATAGGGGCCACCCTGGACGAGCATGAGCACGCACAACTCGAAGAATTACTAAAGGAGTTCGTGGATGTCTTCGCATGGTCCTATGATGATATGCCCAGCATCGACCCCGAAATAGCTCAACACGAGATCCCCACTCTCCCGGATTACAAGCCAGTTAAATAAAAATTAAGAAAACTCCGCACCGAATGGTCTCTTAAGGTCAAAGAAGAGGTGATCAAATAGTTGAACGTGGGTTTCATTCGCGTAATCGAATATCCCACGTGGCTAGCCAACATTATACCTGTACCAAAATCAGGAGGAAAGGTTCGAATGTGTGTAGATTACTGAGATTTAAACAAAGCCTCTCCGAAGGATGATTACCCGCTACCCAACATCGACATGTTCGTGGACAACACAGCCAGTCATGATCTCAAGTCATTTGTCGACGGATTTTTCGGATACAACCAAATCAAGATACACCCCGACCACCAAGAGAAAACCACATTCATCACCCCATGGGGAACCTTTTGCTACACCGTTATGCCATTCGATCTCAAGAATGCTGGGGCTACCTACCAAAGGGATGCCACAACCATCCTGCGTGATCTGATCCACAAGGAGGTCGAGGTTTATGTGGATGATATGATTATCAAGTCCAAAACTAGAGAAGGTCATGTTCCCGCTCTCCGGAAGTTCTTCGAACGACTGCGACAGTACCAAATGCGACTCAATCCACAGAAATGCTTCTTCGGCGTTACAAAAGGAAAACTCTTCGAATTCATGGTCAGTGATGAGGGGATAAAAGTAGATCCCGCCAAGCTGAAGGCCATACTTGAGATGCCACCTCCTCGAACAGAGAAGGAAGTCCCAGGTTTCCTTGGGAAATTACAATATATCAGCCGGTTCATCAGCCAGCTAACCTCCATATGTGAACCAATCTTCAAGCTCCTCCGAAAGGATTCAACCAAGGTTTGGAATGAGGCCTGCCAAGAAGCTTTTAATCGAATCAAATAGTACCTAACCCAACCTCCAGTTCTCATGCCACCACAACCTGGTCTCCCCTTGATCTTATACCTAACCATAACCGACACTGCAATCGGGGATTTGCTATCCCAGTACCTTGAGGACTCCCGCAAAGAAAGAGCCATCTATTACGCCAGTCGCAAGTTGGCCGGCTACGAGGTCAACTACACTGCTTTGGAAAAAGCATGTGTCGCACTTGTCTGGGTCACCCAAAAGTTGCGACATTACATGCTCTCCTTCCCCATTAAACTTATATCCCGAATGGATCCCATCAACTACCTGCTTGAGAAACCCGCCTTATCCAGCCGAATGGCTCGATGGTTGATGCTCCTAACCGAGTTTAATATCATGTACGTCACACCGAAAGATGTTAAACGAAGAGCCATCTCTGATTACCTCACTGACTACCCTGTAGAAGAAGCAGATGTCTGGATCTCTGAATTACTAGATGAAAATATCCTCTGCACCAGTCAAGACCGCCTTCAATGGAAAATGTTCTTCGATGGCGCTTCCAACAAAAAGGGATATGGCATTGGGATACTTCTGGTCGCCCCAGATGACTCCCACATTCCTATCGCCATTAAATTGGATTTCCCTTTCACCAACAACATGACAGAATACGAGGCATGCACAGTAGGCCTCCAGGTCGCTCTTGAGAAAGGTATTCAATAGCTTGATGTATACGGGGATTCTGCCCTTATCATCGGTCAAGTGCTCAGAAAGTGGAAAGTCAAGGACGAAAAGCTCCAACCCTTTCACGCCCAATTAGAAGAGTTGGCCTCCCAATTCCGAGATATCACCTTCCATTACGTACCCCGAGTAAAGAACAACCTAGCCGATGCTCTCACTACTTTGGCTTCCATGATCGACATGCCCGAGGAAATAATAATGACCCCCTTCCTAGTTCAAAAGCAAGACAAATCTACCCATTTTTACCATATTGATCTTGTCTCCACAGAAGATCCCGAACTAGCTGATTGCTGGTACTATGATATCTGGTGCCTCCTCAAACATGGTAGGTACCCCGAGGGTTCCAACAAGAATGACCGAGCTACCCTCCGAAGGCTGGCCGCTCAGTACATCATCTGTTATAAAGCACTACTCAAGAGGAATTTCGATGGAACTCATTTGCACTGTATCGCAGGGGCTGACATTGAAAAAATAATGCAGAAAATCCACAGCGGGGAATGCGAACCTCACATGAACGGTCACATGCTTGCCAAAAAGATCATCCGGCAAGGCTACTACTGGACCATCATGGCCCAGGATTGCATCGCCTATGTTCGGAGGTGCCCTAAATGCCAACAGTTCTCCAATCTCTAACATTTACCTCCGCGAGAATTATACAACATGACTTCTCCCTGGCCGTTCTCCACCTGGGGTATCGACATCATAGGGAAAGTTACACCAAAAGCGTCAAACGGGCATGAGTTCATCCTGGTTGCCATCGATTATTTCACCAAATGGGTCGAAGCTGAGTCATACGCAGTATTAAATGCCAAGAAGGTGGCAAAATTCATCAAGAAGAATATCATCTGCCGATATGGGGTACCGCACGAGCTAGTGTCGAATAATGGTTTGCACTTTGAGGCAGAAGTCACAGAAATAGTCAACGAATACGGGATTTAGAGACACAAATCTTCTCCCTACCGACCTCAGACCAATGGTGTAGTTGAGGCCGCAAATAAAAACCTCAAAGCCATCATTAACAAGATGACCGAAAGTTGTAGGGATTGGGACGATCGGATCCCCTACGCCCTCTGGGGCTATCGAACCTCAATCCGAACCTCCACTGGGGTTACCCCTTACTCCCTGGTCTACGGTATGGAAGCAGTCCTACCTGTGGAGATGGAAATACCCTCGTTACGTGTCATGCTTGAAGGCAAGGTTAGTGAAGAAGACTGGTGCCAAGGCCGTCTTGATGAGCTGACCCTCCTAGATGAACGGAGATTAAAAGATCTTTACCACATACAAGGGTACCATCGCCAAATAGCGCGATCATTCAACAAGAGAGTCAAGGACCACGGTGTCCGAGAGGGGGATTTAGCCCTCAAATAGATAATCGAACCCATCTGGGACCCCAGAGGAAAGTTCAAACCCAATTGGAGCGGCCCTTACATTGTGAAGAAAATCTTATTCGGCGGTACAGCCATGCTCACTCACCTAGATGGGGAAGAGATGGATCGTCCAGTCAATCTAGACCATCTCAAGAAATTCTACCCCTAGTCCAAAATCTTGGCGCGCTATGACTCTTCTCCTCCCCCTTCTATTCTAAAAGAAAAAAAAAACTCTCTCCATTTCCCTCTACCCAGAACTATGTGGGCTTGATATTCTGCAAAAAACTATTTTCAAACAGATAAGAACTTTTTCAAAAACCCCAGAGGTACGTAGGCAGCTCATACTCATCACATGAGCACGACCCCTTCTTTCTCACAAAAATATACTCTTTTCTTATCTCCGAGAACGAAAGTTCATTCTAAACATCTGCTTGAACAAAAGGATTACGTATGTCTTAGCGATTGGTATAGATAATTCAAAATGCAAAACTCATCAAAAGGCACAGTTGGATGATTAGAAACTTATTTATTTCATTAATAAGAAATTATAGTACGGATTACATAAGAAAAATGAGCGGATAACTTCCTTCCCCCTACTACCATAAAAACCAGATAAAATCCCCCACATCTGTTACATAAATAAACTCCCCAGGAGTCCTACCCACAGCTACCCGAAGATCCTGCACCCTCATTATCCACGTCCCGAGGACCCCAATTTTCCCCCGTCTGAATGGAGTGCCGCGAACACTCCATGGACTGATGAGCCTTAACCATCTTCGAAAAGACCACAACACCCCCTTCCATGGAGTCAGATAAAAAAAACCACCTCCGACCGGTCTCTACTGGCAACATCTTGCTGACTACTTCCCTCCACAACCACTTCATATAATCTTTGGGGACATGGCAAACCTTCCCAACAGAATGAGAGGGATGGGTCGACGAACGTCGATTTTCCTACAGAGATCCTAACAACAGACGCAAGCGCTCAGTCAAATCTTCTACTGGAAAGAAATTTGAGGTCCGAGGGGGCACGACCTGCGCCCAGCCAAATTGGCGCCAAAAGCCGTCAAGGGAAATAAAAAGAGGTCTTCCTGAGACCTACCAGCCGCACATATGAATATTCTCCTAGCTCCAGAACAGGCTACAACTGTCCCCACCCATGTACGGACCAATACAGCCCACGAGCCCCGTACTCCACAAGCCAATTTCCCAGTTCTCAACATACAGGCCCATGAGGATGAAGTAGCGCGAAAAGAAGTTGGTTACAACTGACAAAGGATATTCTGGAGGAGTCGACAAGCGGAATCTTTCAGACAACCACATGAACAACATCACAGGGCTACCTCTTAAAAAGTCGGAACGACCTTCTCTCCAGGCATCAAGGCCATTCAAAGTCTCCGCCAATATCACCGCCGCAGGATTACGACGGTATGACATCCATGAGGTAATGGCTGCAAGTTGTGGGTCCACTCGCACCTCCCCGGTCACCAACAATAATTTTGAAACCAGGCCCAGAACAACGGCTCCAGCATAGCCAGTATCACTTACTTCCTGCGAACACACGGATTGCAACATCGCCGAAAGAGAGATCATCCCTCTAGCAACCAGTGACCTGGCCGCCGAAGGCGAGATATGAAGAAGCCCGGTCAACAAATCCCTAGGAGAACGGGAAAATTTGGGTAAAGCCGCGGAAACACTAGGATTCATGCCCAGTATGGCAGAAAACTCCTCGTAGGTAGGACAAACTTCTTCCAACCCAAAGCGGAATACATGGTATTCGGGGTACCAAAATTGTACTGCCGCCATCAGCATATTCCACTCAAAAGGTCGATTATGCCACAAGGAGACTCGACGCATATTGAAGGCATCATAGTCGACATTATAAGAGCACATAGCTTCCAAGGCTTCGAGGTAATTGGAAAACTCAATGCTACCAGGGAGAGCCATCTTGCAAGACTAAAAGATGATGGGTGGGTATGAAGAATGTAAAAGGTGTGAGGAAAACACTCCACCCTTCCCCTTTTTTATACTCAAAAATCCTCACAAGGCACATAATCCCTGCAGAAATCAGAAGGAACCCTACCCCACAAGGTACTAAAGGATGAAGAGGGTACCAATCAAAGCTTTCAATTGATGGGACTGGATTGAACTGCCGATAGGCAGGCCAGGGTGCTTGCCGATCGGCAACCCCCCCATTTTTGGAAATCTCCCTTTTTCCTCTCTTGTCAAAATCAGAAAAATAAAAAAATTGATATTCTCAACATAATTTCAAAATCCCTTTTCCTCCTTATATAATTCCTTTTTTTTAAATTTCCTCCTTTCCTTCTTTGTCAAATCAAAAAAACTCCATAAAAATAAATTGATATTCTCAAAAGAATTTCAAGAATCCTGTTCCCTCCTTATGGGATTCCCCGTTTTAAATAAAATAACTTTCCTCTACGGTCTCAGTAACAAATTAAAAAGCGCATGTGCATGCATTCATTCATCATTAAAATAAAAGATAATAATAAAAAAAACTGCATTGCATTGCATATATATGTTTTCTGTGTTACATCATTTTTGCAGGAAATAAAGAAAAAGCCAAAAACAACGGGACTCAGCCCGAACCCACATTTCACTCTCTCTCTCTCTCTCTCAAGAATTTCCATCCCGACGACGCGCTCTCTTTCCCCTACAGCGAGACGATGCGCCCCCACTACCCGAGCCAGAGTCTCCCCCGGACGAGGCTGACGGCACCAAGCAAGAAGGAACAGGGATAGCCTCCTGAATGTGGGAAGTCGCCGATGATATCCAGTCTCTGATGTCCCTGAGCCAAGTGGTCGACACCCAGATTTGCTGCAAAGAAAAGGTAGAATCAGTATCAAGCAAAAGAAATCAAAAAAGAGGAAAAGGACTGAAAGGTTTACCGCAGGACGAACGACGTCCTCTGTCAAGCCAAGCTCCTCCGGATCCATCGCAAGAGGACGGTGTAGCATCGGCACTGTCCCTCCATCAGCCCACCGGATGTTGTACGAAGGAGTGTGCAGCCGAACAAAAGGGACCTCCAAGGTTACCGCAGGTTCCGACGGACTGCCACCACTATGGGAATACCCCACCTCCCGACTCGAACCAACAGGAGGGAAAGGCAAAGCGTCATATATACTGGGCTCCATCAACCAGCTCGTCACAAAGTCCATATAGTCATACGGCGCAGCCGTATCAGTATACAACGCATAGGACTCGCCGATCATCTCCGCGACCCTCTCATCCTCCAACAATTGTCGCTCCCGTCTCATAGACGTAGGAGGTTGTGCAGGAGGCACCACCACCTCCTCCTCAGCGATCTGACGAATCACCCTCTCCCCGAGGTATTAGGAATGGCCGAACTCATGCGCCAACAAACGCCTCATCTGCGCGTTCACCCCAGTCACCCCCGTATCCTGAATGGAGGTCCCCCAAGGATAAAAGGTCACCTGAAAATCCCCAAGCAGGCATAAGTCAATACAAAATCATAAGATGCAAAAAAAAAAAAACTAAGGCTGAAACGGAAAGAGTCTTACCCTACCACTGGTCAGGTCATTCAAGACCTGACGCACCGCCTCCAGGGAGAGAGATCCCTTCGAATGCCGGTTGGCCTTACGCAATCGATACAAGCGACAGAAGTCCTCGACGGTGTCATCCTTCAGAGCAATCAGTGGGGTGTTGCACCCTATCACCTCATAGAACCACGTCTGAATTCACGAGCAAAAAGAGACGCATAAGGAAAATGCGAATGCATGAAACGAAAATGTGAATGCATGAAATGGAAATGTGTAAAGTAAAGAATACCTCAAGGAGATACATGGCTCCAGTAAAAGTCTATCGGCAGCACCGACTGAACGTATCCAGAGAAGAATACAGGATCGCCAAGGTCAGACTCCCCCAATCATAGAAAGGGATGTTCGAAAACATCCTTAAGTATGGCAGAAACCATAAATGGACGACGTCGTCGCTCGACGCCACCATGAAACCTCCCAGCACCAACAAAATAAACAACCGGGCCATCTGCCTCACTTGCAGCCCGTCCTCCACATCAACCACCCTGCTCAGCAAAACATCCTTCAGCAAGGACAGCCGGATAGAATCTCCAGAGACTATCCTCCTCACATCACAGAGTGCCGCATACACCGCCTCCGGCCTCACCCGCAAAGAGCGATCCACCTCTATCTACTCCACGTCACAATCCAGCCCCAGAATTTACTGCACATCTATGGGAGTCACCGTCATCTCCCCGAAGCCAAAATGAAAAGTGTGGGTAGTGTCCCACCACCTCTCCCCCAAAGCACACAAGACTGCTGTCGAACGAGACATCTCATCCATCGCAGTCGCCAACCTCCCAAAACCCACTGATGATACCATCCAGCACACCACGGGTGGAAGATGCTCCCAAACATCCCTAAGCCCCGTCGTCCCACGGGCACGCATGCTCTTTAAGGAAATATCTGACTGGCAAAAGGAAAAATTCAATCAAAGGTAAAGAAAAAGGAAAAATCACCCAAAAAGGAAAGAATGCCAAAGGTCAGGTTACTTACATAACCACCGGGGATCACTCTCGAAGAGAGATAACGCGACGACTCTCGCAGCAAGGTCCGCTCATTCGTCACGGGCTTGAATGCATCAAAGGCATTTTTGTTTCCCAAAGCAAGAGGCACCCTATCCCTCCAATCCACATTCGCCCAGTCATCAACGGTCAACCACTCCCGGTGGTCAACGGTGCTCACAAAAGAGGCCATTTCTTGAAGATCGGAATGCTAGAACGATCCGCAGAGAGAAATCGCAGAAAGAAAGAAGGCAAGAAGCTGTGGAAAATGAGGGGATTCACCCCCTTTATATAGGAGGCCAATCCTGAGGCAACCCAAAAGTCCGTGCCACTACCGAATGGCACCTCTCAGTCTATGCCGACCGGCACCCCCTTAAAATTTCGTATAAAAATTCCCAATAAATACCAGGAAGCCTAAAAAAATCCCCGAAAAATTCTTAAAAATCCCAGGAGGGATTTAGAACGTTTTCATTAAGAAAATTTCGCACTCCTTCAGGCGACACACTGTTTTCCCCAACGGAGCCCTCAAAATCCAAGCGATTGACCTCTCGGGCAAGGTGCCCGAACCACGTAACCACCTCCTCATCAGACTTTACAAAAGACCTCCCCGGCCATCGGCTACCCGGTGCGATACATTATCACATGGTACTTTTTCCCAGTAAAAATCAGAAGAACCACTCGCCCCGAGCGATCTCTTCCAAGGGGCAATCCAAATGTTCCCCAGCTCCTTCATCGTTCCCCAACGGAACCTCAAATACAATTCTTATCCCCCAAACGGAACCTCTCTTCCCCAGTGGAATCCTCAAAAACTAAGTGAAAACTCCTCCCGATAAATCTCTGGAAAATCCCTAAGGATCACCTGATCACTTCCCCAACGGAATTCTCTTACAGCACCCAAAATAGGCTGTTCTCCCCTGCGAGGTCTCCTAAAAGGCTTCCCCCAGCTATCAGCTTCCCTGCTCAAATCGGAATCACAAAGCTCTTTCTCCAGCAGAATCAAAATACAATCTTTATCTACTCCTGGGTCAGCATTAGCCCCGATCTTAGTTAGGTCAGAATTGACCTCG
Organism: Sambucus nigra; assembly: GCA_949130495.1. Lineage (NCBI taxonomy): Eukaryota > Viridiplantae > Streptophyta > Magnoliopsida > Dipsacales > Adoxaceae > Sambucus > Sambucus nigra. The sequence goes on from OX422209.1 coordinate 503,010,893, forward strand.
GTTCTCGATTGTCACTACTCTTGGATCAGAATTGGTTCCGATCTTAGATCGTCACCTTAGTTAGGTCAGAATTGACCTCGATCATCGGTCGTCACCACTCTTGGGTCAGCATTGGCCCCGGTGTTGGATCGTCACCTTAGTTAGGTCAGAATTGACCTCGGTCCTCGGTCTTCACCACTCTTGGGTCAGAATTGGCCCCGATCTTGGATCGTCACCTTAGTTAGGTCATAATTGACCTCGGTCCTCGATCATCACCACTCTTAGGTCAGAATTGGCCCCGGTCTTGGATTGTCACCTTAGTTAGGTCAGAATTAACCTCGGTCCTCGGTCGTCACCACTCTTGGGTTAGAATTGGCCCCGGTCTTGGATCGTCACCTTAGTTAGGTTAGAATTGACCTCGGTCCTCGGTCGTCACCACTCTTGGGTCATAATTGGCCCCGGTATTGGATCGTCACCTTAGTTAGATAAGAATTAACCTCGGTCCTCGATCGTCACCACTCTTGGATCAGAATTGGCCCCGGTCTTGGATCGTCACCTTACTTAGGTCAGAATTGACCTCAATCCTCGGTCGTCACCACTCTTGGGTCAGAATTGGCTCCGGTCTTGGATCGTCACCTTAGTTAGGTCGAATTGACCTCGGTCCTCGGTCATCACCACTCTTGGGTCAGAATTGTCCCCGATCTTGGATCGTCACCTTAGTTAGGTCAGAATTGACCTCGTTCCTCGGTCGTCACCACTCTTGGGTTAGAATTGGCCCCGGTCTTGGATCGTCACCTTAGTTAGGTGAGAATTGACCTCGGTCTTCGCTCGTCACCACTCTTGGGTTAGAATTGGCCCCATTCTAGGATCGTCACCTTAGTTAGGTCAGAATTGACCTCGGTCTTTGGTCGTCACCACTCTTGGGTCAGAATTGACCTCGACCCTCTGAATTGATCACCCTCATTTCCTTAATTCCTCTGAGCTGACCTCAACCCTCTGAATCAATCACCCTCGCTTCCTTAAGCCTACAGATTCGGCCTTGATCCGCAGAATTGATCATCCCCATCATACTTCTTAGGTCCTCAGAATCGACCTCGACCCTCTGAATCGATCATACTCCCTCAAAAGGCGTCATGCGATGTTTAATCGTTGGCTATCATCTATTCCAAACTCACCCATCGAGGGGCTCTGTAGACACCCCATTCTGTTACCCCTTAACTCTCCTTAGGTCCTTGAAACCTCCCTTCATCACTATAAACCCAGGTCAAGTCCCGAGTACTGACTTGGAGGCCATCGGGCACCCCCAACTCAGTTTTACCCAACAGTCAAACTCCTCATTTCGATCGAGACTCAATGAATCTTCTAAGGGCACTGAATACCCTTTCCAACGATCCACCCCGTGCGTAATTCCGACTTACCATGCGGACGAACGCGCCATTTGCGTCTGAAACCAGACCCAGAGGCTACCGGGCACTCCCGAGCTCTATTTGACCTAAGTCAACCCTTCAAATCAATTGGGACTGAATGAATCTTTGAAGGGTACTAAATACCCTTTCCAACGGTCCATCCCGTGCACAATTATGACTTTCCATGCGGACGAACGATCCGTTTGACTCCGGGAAGCCACCGAGCGCTTCCCGGGCCCGGTTGACCAAAGTGAACTCTCCAAACCAGGTCAAACTCTTTGGAATGTCTAAGTACATCTCCTAACCTTTCCAACGGTATTCCCCATGCGCAATTCGGACTTACCATGCGGACGAACGCGCCGTTTGCGTCCGCGCGATTCTTCGTCCAATGGACCGACAAACGCTTCCAAGCCACATTTGACCCAAAGTCAACTCCTGAACTCGGGAGCGGTCCAAATGACTTTCTAAGGTCTATGAAATACCTTCCCAACGGTATGCCGCGTGCTCAATTCTGGCCAACGGTTTGCCCTCGGCGGCCAATTTTCCAAAAAAGCCTGAGGCGCACTGCCAAATGGCAGGTCCCAGATCCTGCCTATCGGCATCTGCCGATAGGCAGTGCCATGCTAGGGCCGATCGGCAGTCCCCTGGGGTTATAAAAGGAGGCCTTGGCCTCATTTTCAAGGGGAGCCCAGATCTGATAGAAATCTCTCTGAACGAATCCCAGAAACCTCTCTCGAAGGCAGCGTGATTTTAACTTCCAAATCCCTCTTTTACCTTCACTTTTCATCATCCTTTTCATCAAACTTGGTGAATTAACCACTCTCCATCATCATCCAAGCTCAAGGGATGCTCTCCAACATTCAAGATCAAGCTCAAGATCTTCAAGAAGGTCCAACTTTCTCAAACTCTCTCTTAAATTCTCTTGAATTCCCAATAACTTGTTTTCTTACTTAGCACTTTTATTATCTCATCTCACACATCCTAATATCCTTTTTATTTAGTATTATTGCACATCTTTTATCTTCATAAAACCCTAAAAACAAGAAAAAAGGGTTTACTCGTAAATTCCAAATAAGGGATTCTCACACTTTTCTCACAACTAAAGCACTTTTTCTACACACACACACACACACTTACAAATAAGAGATCCCACATTTGGATTTATGGGATAAACCCCACCCCCTTGCTTTGTATGCGAACTACGTGGACTTTGATGCCTTTATAGGCTACGTAGGTGTCTCGGGGTAAAACTCGAGACTCGAGTCCTTTCTCTCAATTTTTTTCTCATTTTCTATTTTCTAAATCCATTTTTCTTATATTATGTATATGCTTATTCTTAGTGACGCATTACTCCATATGCGTTATTGTTCCCTTATAACGATCAACGTAGGAGTAACCGCGTAAATCTTATTTTTCTAATATTACTTTTATATATTCCTACGGATGACTCTCTTTATCTCTTCCATGATACAAGTCGAGGATTCCTACCTCCATTCTATATATATACACACGCACACATATCACGGGGGGGAAAACATAAAGGAAAATAGCAAATATCCATGAGAGACCAAAAGCGCGGAATGGGTGCCTAACACCTTCCCATTTCGTAACTAAGTCTCTGAACCCTTCTCGAATCATCTTGGTTTTGCATGCACCAGTATGTCTTTGGAAGCCATCCTTCGGGGTGGATTCCCCTTTTTTTCTTTTGTCTGTTTTGAGTAAACTAGACTGGCGACTCTGAATCTCTCTACATTTTTCACACCTCACAAAATCGATGCCGACCGGAGCGCTCTCCCGAGAGGTGACGCGCGGGACCCGAAGGATTCCTCCTCCCTCCGCGGCGGGGATCGGCGGGGATGGCCACAGTGATAGTTGATCAGTTGGCCAAGGTAGCCCACTTTCTTCTGCCAAATATACCACATCGTAGGATAGTACACCAAATTATTCATAGCAGAGATAGTTAGACTCCACGGAGTGCCTCTTAATATCTTGTCTGACAGAGATAAGGTGTTCGTTTCTCGATTTTGGGAGAGTTTTTAGGAAGCATTGGGTATAGAGTTACGGCTGAGCACATCCTATCACCCGCAGACGGATGGTCAGACAGAGTGGACGAATCAAATGTTGGAGGACATGTCACGGATGTGCACCATTGATTTTGGCGGAGGTTGGGAACAGTACCTTCCGCTGGTGGAGTTTGCCTATAACTACTCCTACCAATTTACTATCAGTATGGCTCCATCTGAGGCCCTATACGATAGACCTTTTCCTTTTCCAACATGTTGGCTAGAGGTGGGGGACAATAAGTTACTGGGTCCGGAGGTGATTCAATATACTTCGAAGAGGATAGAGTTAATACGGAGCTGTATTCGAGTTGCTTAGGATCGACATAAGAGTTATCCTGATGCAAAACTCTATTTTCGAGAGTTCAACATTGGGGATGAGGTATTACTTCGGATGTCTCCTATGAAGGGAGTTATGCATTTTAGGAAGAAGGAAAAGTTAGTGCCTAGGTATGTAGGACCATTCCCCATTATCGAGAGGATTGGGCCAGTTGCTTATAGACTTGGATTACCAGAATACTTGCATAGAGTCCATGACGTGTTTCATATCTCGTCGGTGAGGAGATTTCTTCGAGATGAATTGGCTCATACTCACATTGCGCTAGAGGAGATAGATTTATAACCTGATAGCTCCTAAGAGGAGGGACCAGTTGTTATACTAGACCGTAGCGAATGGAAGTTGAGGTCGAAAATAGTACCACTAGTGCGTGTTTAGTAGCGGCACCACAATGTTGAGGAATCAACCTGGGAGCGCGAGGATAACATGCGTGAATGTTATCCAGAGTTATTCTTACCAGGTATATATATTTTTTCAAATTTTGGGACGAAATTATGTTATTAGGGGGGAAGTATGTAATAGCCCGTATTTTTTTACGCATATTTATTTTTATGGAAAATGGGGATTAATTAAATTAATGGGAGAAAAATTTAAATTATAATTAATCCGATTTTAGGATAATAATCACTAACGTGATGAGAGTTAGTAGTTATAGAAATAATATTTTGGCCGGGGATGAGATACACGACAGTTATGTTATAAATATGTGGGACGCGTAAGAGTCGCGTCACTAGTAGTTATTTAGGGGTTTAAAAGATAAATTATTTTTCTATAACTCGGATGATTATTTTGAGTGTGCCAGAGTATCCAGAAGGGTCGAAATAGTCAGAAAATACTACTCGGGTATTTAGATTGGAGTCTAGGACATTTTAGCCCAAAACGACACCCCGGAGGGGTATTTTGGTCTTTTGGAATTTTTGGGTAATTAAATGGACAAAAATTGGGTTTAATAAAAAATAGTTAGGGTTAGTGGCCTTTTAGTTCAACCTACATAAGACAAAGAGGCAAAGAGAGAGAGAACCAAGGAAGAAGAAGACTCCATTAGAGCCTTAGCCAAGAACTCAACCTTTCACAATAAAAAGTACACCAACGCGTAGATCGTGTCAGGAGGATCGTTCCTATACCAATTTCAACCCGCAAATCAGAAGTTCATTTTTAAGGCAAGTGATTATATTTCTCTTCTCTTAGAAATTATTACTCTTGTTAATATATGTTGAGATTTTAGAAAAACAAATACCAATTTGGGTTTACCTATGTTGAGATCGTGTAGGAAAGTTAGAAAATCTGATGGGGGTTTGCATGTAGAGGACTTTCCCCTTAATCGGAATGAGAAATTTGTGAATTATATGTTAATCAGGAAATAAAAATGGAGTTTTATGGACAAATAATTTTAGGTTTATGTTAATATGGTTGATGGTAAATTTTAGGAATTTATTGAAATTAAATGTTGATTAGAATGATTTGACCCCAAAACTATGCTAAGAAGTGTTCTAGGGTGACTTAGAGTAGTTTGGAAACCTTGCAATTGGGTTGGAATGGGTTTAGGGTAAGATTGGAGAAGAGAAAACTGGAAAAATGAGCTTTGGAGATGAACTGGGCGACTTCCGAAATTTCGTTAGGAGTCCATCCCAGGTCGTTTGAACGAGACTTCTAACGAGGTTCCTGTAGCCCTTCTAACGAGTTTGGTGGTTCGTGCGAAGTACCTTCGTTCAAACGACACTCGTTTGAACGAGATTTCGGTGTCTTCTAAAAGATTCCAGAATGACCTTTTTAAGCCCGATTTTTATTTCGAACTTCCCGTAGACTTATTTAGATGAGTGTTAAACTAGTATGATTGTCAAGTGACTTATATTAACAATTATTAATGAACGGAGAATAAATCGACCCTCGAAAAAGTATAAAAACACATAGAATTAAGGAGATGCAAAAATACAAGCGAGAGTATATACGAATAGGGTTCGGTTTATAATAAGAGAGATATTATACATACTGTAAATACTAGACTGTGGGAAAGCTAATGAATTTATATAAGTTGTGTGCATGCTTATTGTTCAAAATATTATTTGTATTACATACCTAGCTGTTGGCTATCCAACGGAGGTTAACGCATTGTGGATGATCGTATCTTGTGTTCCTTCAGGGGATTTAGAGCTGTACCACTAGAGCATGAAACCTAGGTACGGGCTATCCGTGAGAATGATAGTGATGACGATCGTATGGGTGCGTAGGTATGTGCGTAGCCCATCGGCTTGGGTCTATGTTGGCCTCCAATAGGTGTTTATGTATTATTGGTTCTCGAGAGATTGAACATGTTGTCCTCTATGCGCGAGCTTTGCAAATGGACTAGATAGCCGAGTATGCATAGCACCAAGGGTTTCTCAACCAAGGGTGAATATTGCTATATTTATATAATTTAATATGTATACATTAAGTGAATAATGTGTGTATACCGGAAATCATGTTTGGTGTCTTATGCTGTTGATGCTATTTTTATATGTACACATATGGTACTATCAGTTGGTCATTTAGAAGAATACGAGAATAAACTAAAGAAATACTAATTCTATATCGAAATCATAAGTACGTCGGTTTTGAGTTATTTAGGGAGACTTTCAAATATCATATTATACACTTAGTAGTCAGTCAGGGTGTCATGACTAGTATGGGTAGTTAGGCTCGTTAGACGTGCACACTAGATCGAGGGGTGAGTATCTCAAGTGAGTACGCTAAGTTAACTTGTTTAATAATTGTGCTAATTGAATCAATTTAAGCACTTACCATTTTAAACTGTTTTCAACTCGGGCTCTGACCCATTTTTCTGTATATCTCTCTATTGCTCCATTATTTTAGGTGCCCAACCATAGGGACACCAGCCTTAGGAAACTATTTTCAGTTGCCGTGTTGTAGCTGCTGTGGAAGCTGCAGGATTATTGCTAGTAGACGACTTAGCCCATTCTTTCCTTTTCAGTTATCCATTCTGTTAGACTTGTCGTCCTTACTCATGTTTACTTTCAAAAATTTTGTCGTTTTAAATTCTCTCTTAGATTTGATTTCTTTTATTGGATTTATTTTATAGGATTGTACCTGGAGATGTTTACTCCACACATTTATTTTACTTCATTCAGACTTTACTTATGTTACTATGATGAATGGTATTTATTGGTATTATTTTGGTAGTAGTTAATGACAAAATAAAATTTGGACATCACCCTTTTTAAATATTAGGTGGTTAGTTTTATTAAATTAAAATTTGAGTTTTCTACAGCGATGCATTATCTGTACCAACTTGATATTCTGAAATTAATTAATTAAGGACTGATCACCCCGTAAGTAATTAGGCGGGGTGTCACACGTCCATTGCTTTTCCATGTTGTGTTCTTTGATACTTTAGAGCTTGTAATTTAGATTATTATACTCAATTTTTGTAAGTGTACTCATATGATTTTGTTTACAATCTTTTATACGGTGAAGACACTTCAAATCACAGTACGACATCAAGCAACTATTAGTGTCGAATCGAAGGTAGTGACACCTCAGTCATAGCCGTAACCACCACAGTAGGGACAAAGCCCAGCTATAACGTCAGTTATCTTGGATACCATCGTCATGCAGACTATAGCTACAAACATGAAAACCTTACTCTAGGAGTTACCACAACCACCACCACCACCACCACTTGTGGCCTGTCCTATACCTGCCCCATATATCGCATCTTCCTGGGAGCAAGATAGTAGTGCCTTTAAGAAAAAGACACCCACTAGAGTTATTGGGATCCTCATACCCTATTATTGCATTACACTGAAGGCGTGACATCAAGTGGTAACTAAGTCTGAAGAGAGCACTAACACCCATCGATTGATGTTAGTCAGCTTCAGGGCTATGGGAGATGCATTACTTTGGTGGGAGTCCGCTACCCCCGAGAAGGATTGGTCGCAGTTGACCATTTCACGATTTTAGGTGAAGTTCGAGGGGAAGTATTTTCCTCCAGCAAAATAGACAACTTTGAGACCACAGTTTGATCAGCTAAAGTAGGATGACCACATAATTGTGGATTATGAGAGAGAGTTCACTCGGCTTGTACACTTTTCCCCAACCATTTAGATTTAGGAGGTGAAGAAGGTGGATAAATTTACCCAAGGCTTGATGTGTAAGATTAAGAAGGTATGGCTTGGAAACTTGACTTTCACTACATATACACAAGTATTTAATGCTACGCTGCTTCACTTCGAGGACCACCGAGAGTTTCAGAGAGAGAAGGAATCGAATAAGGAGAACTTAGGATCTATCCAGGGGTTGAGGACAATTGAGACCAGTGAGTCGTCCTAAGGATAGAGATTCTCATAAAACCAAAGGGAAGATATAGGGGGAACAATCTCTTAAGAGATTTAGAGGAGATTACCGATTTCAATATGGTGTCCAGGGTCAGGGCTAGAGGACAGGGCTAATAATGTCGTCGTCAGGACCATCCTATTTGGGGGCCATGTTATACTTGTGAATAGATGGGATACTCATTATGTAGATGCCCTGGGGAAACCGATCTGGTTAGGGTAATTAACATTAGGGGCAACAGTAAGATCTTTTGACCCCACCACAATATCAGGCACTGCTACCACCATAAACATACCCACATTGCCTCCACCTATGTATTATTCATAGGGATGATCATTACTACATTAAAAATGTATTTTTAATGTCTACCAGTCAGATCAACCATCACAGACTTAGGCGATTGAGGGTATATTTTTTGTATATGGTAGTTATGAAGGAGTTCTTTGTTATATGGATGCGTCACACTCATTCTCTATTTACACATTTTCATCTACATTGGGATTGGTAGATCTAGCTTCATATTTATCTTTTCATGTAGATACCCTAGTGGCTAGGGGTGTTACCTTGGATTAGGTTTGTAGAGAAGTGGAAGTTGAGAGGATGATTATATTTCTCCACCGACTTACTACTTTTGGATATGTCCACGTATGGCATTGTATTCGGCATGGATTGGTTAGCACAGTATCACATGCATATCAATTACAGCGAGAAGGAGAAAAAAATTATTATTCCTTGGTAGGAGATGTTCTTTATTGCTATACCTAGGCTTGAGGGAAGATCTAGCACACACCTATACCACTTAGATATGATTTCATCTGAAGATGTTACCATATTGTTATATTTGATATCGATTTTCCAGGATTTCATGAATGGTACTGGGTCTACCACTAGTTAGAAGGGTATAATTTTGTATAGATTTATTATCGGGAACATGCCCATTATGAGGGCACTTCATCAGATGGTTCCATTGGAGATGTGGGAATTGCATAAGCAAATTCAATAGTTACAAAGCCAGGGTTCATAGAGAGAAGTATGTCTTCATGGGGAGATTTTATGTTGTTTATGAAGAATAAAGATGGATCTCTCCAATTGTGTGTAGATTTTTAAGAGATGAATAAGATCACGATATGAAATAAGTATCCATTACCGCATATCGATGACCTGTTTGACCAATTGAGAGGTGCATAATTCATTTCTAAGATTAATTTGCGCACGAGGTATCACCAGTTACGTATTTTAGAGGAGAACATTCCGATGATGAATTTCTTGATGCAATATGGATCATATGAATTCTGGGTTATGCCATTTGGGTTGACCAATACGCTAATAGTATTCATGATAAACCAGGTTTTTAGACCATTCCTGGATTGGTTCATCTTAATTTTTATTGAGGACATTCTATTGTATTCTCAATCGAATGAGGAGCATATAGAACAATTGCGACTTATTTTCTAGACATTATAGTAACATAAGGTTATACGTTATGTTCTCCAAGTGTGGGTTTTGTCTTCGAGAGGTACAGTTCTTGGGATATGTCATATTTGAGGTTTAGATTTCGATGGATCTTAGCAAGGTATCTGGAGTGGAAGAATAGGGAAAACCCATGATACCTATAAAAGTCAGAAGTTTCTTGGCTTTGAATTGGTACTATAAGAGGTTCATTCAAGGGTTCTAAAAAATTATCGGACCGGTGACTCCCCTCACTCAAAAGGGGGTACCATTTATTTGGAGTGCATATTGCCAGAGGTCATTTGAGGAACTCAAGTTGAAGCTCACCACCTTGCCTATCCTTACATTACCACATGGTAGCGTGGAATATTTGGTGTATACAGATGCATCACTCTAGGTGCTAAGAGGTGTGTTAATGAAGGAGGAAATTCCTATAAATTATGCTTCTTAAAAGATAAAGTCATATGAGGTAAACTGCACCACTCATAATTTAGTGTTGAAAGTGGTAGTCTTTGCCCTTTGTGTTTAGAGTCATTATCTAATGGGTGAGAGGTTCACACTGTATTCCAATCACAGGAGTCTCCAGTACTTGTTTACACAGAGGGAGTTGAATACGTGACATATGAGATGGCTCAAATTTTGGAATCACTACCACTTTTCGAATTAGTGCCATCCATGGAAAGCGAGTGTGGTAGAAGATGTGTTGAGCGATTGTTAGATTGGCAGCTTTATAGGAAAACATAATTATGATTTACTTAATATTTGGGCAATGCAGTGAAGTGCCACATGTGATATGTATTTATTGGGCTCCTTTTTGGCAGTTGTGACCATTACGCCAGCTATGGTGACACGGGTGATACAAGAGCTCAGTCTGCAGACTCTTTATGTCAGGAGAATGTGCGAGAGATCATATCTGGAGGCATTCATTCCTTCTCAATCAGTTTAAATGGTAAATTGAGATTTCATGGATGATTGGTGGTGTCAGATGTTCATAAGTTAAAGATTGCAGTTTTAGCCAAGGTATTGTGACACCACGCTTAATTTAATCATGGTTGATCAATCCTTTATCAAAATAAAATCGGATTCTCATATGGATCATTCTCAGCATCACTGTCGAAAACCAAATTAATTACTAAAACTGTGGTGACAAGAAATCTCAACACAAATTATAAGTAAATTCACTCACTAAATAAAATAAAGAACACGAATAAGAATAATCACGATCACACACAACACAAGATGTACGTGGTTCGACAAATTGCCTACGTCCACGGTGGTGCTCTCAGTTTTTATTTCTCTTCTCTCCAGAGGAGTATTTTTTAGTTAAATACCCTTTTCCCCGGGCCAGGTATACAATATATATAGGTAACCTTTGGAGAGTGGGGGTACTGTTTGGCACTCCCATGTTAGCCCACTATCCCTAGAATATCTCACGATAGATTTTTGGAACAAGATGGATCGTTGCTAACTAACTATTTTTTGGGCTTTGGATTTTGGGCCTAGCTCTCACTATTTTTAATAGGACTCAGTTCGGCTACTTCTTTGGGTCTATAAAAATGGACGAGGTACCCACAATTGCCCCTAAAAAATTTGGGTCACAATTTGGGCTCAATAATTTTAAATAATAGCTCTGATGGCACTTTTGTGAAATGAGTGAAGCTTAGGGGAGTGAAACGTCTCTTCCTAAGAGATTTAGGTGCCAGATCTACTTCGTTCTCCATGCGTCATTATTGAGAAGGTTTAAAACTGCTTGAAGGAGCCATTTCTGATGTCGCTTCACAAGTTTCAAACTCTCGAGACATCTTTCGCTGCTTAGTGCGTCTTCTCATTTAATGGTCTTACCCTTCATCTTTGAGCTTTTCCGTGTCTTTCCATCTAAATTGCCTGTGGCCTTGCGTCTTTTCAGGCTGATTTTTACTTCATATGTCTTCCAAACTTCTTCTCCTTTCTTTATTGTTGAAATTTATTTTCTATCACTTCTAGGGTTTATTTATGGCCAAGATAGGTAATAGATCTGTGGATGAGTTTAGGGAGTTCTATAACATCCCCAAATTGGTGGACGTTGGATGTGCTCCTGTTCCTCATAATATTCGAGACATTGAGGATGGACACTGGATCCATGTTCTCTTGTTGTCTCATGGGGGGTCTAACTTTTCCACCAAATCGCTTATTTTTACACTTCTTTAGTTAATTCTACATAGTCCCTGTCCAATATTCTTCAAATGTTTGGAAAATGGCTAACGGTGTACATAGGATCAATCAGCTCTACGGCACCAATTTAGGTCTTACTGAAATCTGTTATTGTTACACCTTTTCTAGAATGAGCCCGGGTCTCCTTTACCTGAAAGCTAGGAGTCCTGATAGGGTTTTGGTAGTCAATCTATCTGATTCCTATAAAGATTATTGGGACGAGGGATTTATTGTCGATAACTAGCAGTTCCCTCCCTAGACCGAGGGGACTAGGTACAGAGGACCTACGATTCCATTCTATGGGGAGGAGTATATAGGTAGATATTTTTCTTGTTCTGCTTATTGATTTTCTGTTAGTGTATTCTTTCTCTTATGACCTCTTTTTTCCTTTTTAAGCAAAGGTAAAGAACTTGGAACCCGCTCTCCATAAAATCCGAGCTGCTGAGCTGATAAAATCTTGGAAGATAAGGGAATCTCTGGCTGACGATGAACATCCAAGATCAACTTCTTTCCTTTTAGACTATAAGAACACATTCATCAACTTTATTACTCGACCTGTTGATAGCATTCCTCACCTTTATATCTCAGAAGAGGTCGTTCCTGAGCTAATTTAGTTAGACGAGGAGGATAGTAGCTCTGGTGAAGGCAGTGCAAGAGGTGATAGAGGTGGAGCTGAGGGTGATTCTAGTGAGGAGACTTCAAGTGGTGAGGGATCTTCCAATTCGAAGGAGAGTTCGAAAAGTTCCAGCGAGGATACTATGGCTCCCCCTAGGAAGAATTTAATCCAGGATGATGATGAGGATAACATTGCTCTGGCTCGCAGGCTGAAGAAGCAAAAGTCGGGGAGCGAGGACACTATCACTGGCTCCCAAACTGTAACTCATGAAAGGGAGAGGAAGAAGAAGGAGGAGGCATTGATAAGGGAGAGAGAGAGAGAGAGAAGGAGGAAGGGAGGAAGGCAGTCGAAATGGAGAAGAAGGAGAGAAAAGAAGAAAGGAGGAGAGAAGAAGTGAGGATAAAAAAGGGACAGTCCCTGGTGCCCATGTCTGCCTTGGCTGAGGGGGATTTCGTCGCTCTTTCTCCTCAGTTGGCTCTGATAGTGCTCAAGAGAGAAGTCTTGCCTGCAGACCGCCAGAGGTCATCGATCATAGGGACCGACTAGTTATCCCTAAAGGCGAGTAAGGGGATAGCCTTGGTAAGTCTACTTTTACTTTTTTACTCTGTAATTTTCTTTTCCATACCTCTTCGCTAACATTTTCTTACTTCTCTGCAGTTTGTGTTCGATTTCACCGTCTTCTATAGCAACCGTAATGAGCTGGCAAGGAGAAATTCTGAGCTGGAGGCGAGCCTAAAAGTTGCTAGTGCTGATAAAAAATCTTCTGATCTTACCTTGGCTGAAACTAATAAAGAAAAAGAGGCAGCGTCTAAAGAGCTGGAGGATCTGAGATAGTCCTATGACGTAGTCTGTACGAGCAAGCTGGCAGTGGTTGAGGAGAATAAAGAGCATGTTGAGAAGGTGAAAAAGTTAGAATCTGAGGCTGCCATCACCAAGGAGATCTCTAAAAATGCTGGGTGGCTCGCGGCATACGAGGATGCTAAGGCTCAGATCGATTACATCGACCTTTTCAACTTTAAGAAAGGTTGGGACAAGGCTTTGCTTGCTGCTGAGGTGGATGTTGATTCCCCTCTCTTCGATGAGCACGACCATGGTCTGAAACCTATTGTAGAGGACGTGCCTCCTCCTACTACCAATGAAGGTGTTCCAGTTGTTCCAACTATTGCTGCTGATGCTCCCATAGATCAAGGAATGGTGGTCGTTCCATCCGAAGGAGGTGCAAATGAGGCTGCTGCAGATAAGGGGAAGAGGCCATCATCCTCAGAGCAGATTGAGGTTGCCAACTAGTCTTTTTAAGGGGCCCTTATTTTTTTTTATATTTTTGTTATTCTCTTCTTCTTTGCTGATGTAGTTGTACTCTGACTATTTTGGTTTTAATGAAATGAAGTTCTATTCCTTTTCATATACTGATCTATTTATTCTTGATGCTTGTATGAACTGTAGCTTATCGAATTTGAGGAATATATCCCGACTATTTCTCGTCTATGCCAAATCCTTGGCACTAATATGAGCGACCAAGTTCGTCATGCCTTCATAAGAATTTACAAGTCTCTCCGAGCAAGGAACTGGGGCTATAAGAACCGATCTGAGATGGTTGCTAAGTTAAAAGATAGATTCAAGGAGATGAGTGAGATTGGCACCTCTGTTTAAGAAGAGGTCAATGCCCTTAAAGAGAAGCTCTTAGAAGCATCTGAAATCACCTTAGTTGGTGAGATACTCTAACAAGAAAATGATACATTAAATCGTGACCTCTCCCGTTTGAGGGAAAATACGCTGAGCACGGTTCCATTCATCATCAATGACACGGCGATATGGAAACCTTCCCAGCTGTTTTCAATGTGTGAGGGAGAATGCGTCGAGCACAATCCCATTACTTACCCACGGTTCTTTATCGTCGACGGTACCGCGAGCTGGAAACCTCAGCTGTTCTCAGAGGGAGATTATCGAGCTACAAGAGGATTTCATTTGAGCGTATATAATTACGATCGGGCTTCAGGGAGATGTTACCCGATTGAGATAATTGTTCAAAAATAGTCCCTGGTAGGCGTGGGCAGATGGCTACGACCAGGGTTGGACTGATGCTCCAATGAAGTTGAAGGAGGTTGAGGAGTTAACTGTCATAAGAGGGTGGCTGAGTTCCCTCAGAAGTTATAAGTTCCCAGGAACTCTGTTCTCTAGTATAGGTATGAAATCTCTCCCTCAACTTTGATGCCGAACCCATTCAGAAGGGATGATTGCTGGATTCCTATAGATATTATCCCAAGATAGCTTCTGGAGCCGAGTTTAAACCAAGTCGAGGAGGAATTCGTTCCTCACCCATATGATGGCTGAAGAGCGCGAGTAGTTGACTACCTCGCTCAGCAACCTGGTCCTCATTAGGGTTTGAATCACTTAGCATATGTAACTCTTTGTACATATAGTGATGTAATAAAATATTTATGTTTTGGGCGATTTGTCGCCTAAACATGTGTTGTGTTGTTTTTTACTTTATTTATCTCTTGTTCAGTTATCTTGGGCTCTTACAGCCAACTAGATATGACTTAGGCAGAGTTAGTTGTTGAGTAAGTATCCCCCCAGTCCAGTATGCTTTAAGTGTACCATTCTGTCTTACTTTACCTTTAAGGTCATGTCATCACACTGGCTTAGGCCTAAGTGAGGCAATGTCGAGGATACACCTGGTATCGAATATTCTATCCGAGCAGGATTTTTGGGCCAGACAATGTTGGTGACCAACCTAGGTTGGTTATGTTTCCTAAGGGTCCCCTGTAGGGCTTCATATGTTTCCAGGGGTAAGCTATGAGGTCATTCGTGTTAATTGACAAATGCCTAAGGAGGGTCATTACATATCGACCCTGCTATTTTAGCCAATAAGTTTCATGTAATCTTAGTTTTGCATGTTAATAGGGGAGCCTATAGCTTGGAAAGGGTGCATATACTATAATGTAGTTGAGAAAACCAACACTTCATGAAATTCCACTGCCAAACAAATCTTATTAATCAGAGAAGTGTTAAAAATTCAATATTAAGTTTGCAAAAATAAAAAATAAATCTAGAAGTAGAATTTCTTCAAGTTGGCTTCATTTTAAGTTCTTGGTATCTCCTTTCCCTCCAGTGTTTCTAAGTGGTAGGCTTCTTGTAGGTCGTCTCTTATCACCTTGAATGGTCCCTCCCAGTTTGGTCCTAGCTTGCCATCTGATGGTTTCACCGCGCTGTTAAGAACTTTCCTCAGGACGTAGTCCCCAACTTAGAATGTTCTTGGATTGACTTTTTTGTTATAGTTCTTTGCTAGCTATTGTTGGTAAGCTACTAGTTTTCTAGAGACAATTCCCTTCGTTCGTCGGCTAAGTCAAGTTCAGCGAGCAATGCTGCATCGTTCTGGCCTTAGTCGATCAGAGTGGACCTCATAGTAGGGAGGCCAGCTTCCAAACGAATAATTGTGCCCATCCCATTCATAAGTGTGAATGGTGTCTCTAGTTGCTCGCCTTGCAGTGGTGTGGTAAGCCCATAGGATATGGGGTATTTCGTTTACCCATGCTCCCTTGACTCGCTCTAAATTCTTTTTTAATCCGTCGATCACCATTTTGTTAGAAGCCTCAGCTTATCCATTGCTCTGAGGGTATGACACAAAGCTGAAGTAGTGCCTAATCCCATGGTCGCTGTAGAAACCTTGGAAGACGCCACTTTCGAATTGGGTTCCGTTGTGAGTGATGATAGTCTTGGGGATCCCAAAGCGAGTGACGATATTTCTCCATATGAGTCTTATCATGTCAGCGTCTCTAATATTTGCCAGTGGCTCTGCCTCTATCCACTTAGTGAAGTAGTATGTTGCGATCAATAGGTATTTGTGAATATCGGCTATAATTGGTAGAGGGCCCACGATGTCCATACCCCATTGGGCGAAGGGCTATGTGCTAGTAAGTGACTTTAGGTCGCTTGCTGGCTGGTGAACCATAGGTGCGTGAAGTTGGCACTTTTCGCACTTTTGAGCGTAGATTCCAGTGTCTTTCTGCATGTACGGCCACCAGTACCCTTATTTTATTGCTCAAAAAGCTAACGACCTGCCCCCAATATAACTCTCACAGATTCCCTCATGGAGTTCATGCAGGACTTGTTCGATATCCTTTGGATGAACGCACTGGAGGTAAGGGCCAGTGAAAGATATCTTATATATATTGCCCTCAGGAGATAAGTGAAAGAGAGCATCTTTGACTCTTATATGATGAGTGGTTGTCTTATCTGTTGACAGTACACCATTTTTCAAATAATCTATTACGGGGTCCATCCAGCTGATCGATCTTTGGGAGGGAGAAGCTTTCTTTAGGGAAAGCTTTGTTGAGATCGATGAAGTCGATATAGACTCTCCACTTTTCGTTACTCTTGGGGAAAACCACTGGGTTGGATAGCCACTTAAGGAACTGGACTTCCTGTATGGATCCTGTGTCCAGCAGTTTTTTAACTTTCTTCTCCACTACCTTAGCTTTCTATGGAGCAGTTCATTGAGCTTTATGTGCTATTGGTTTGAAAGATGGATCGACGTGAAATCGATGACACGTGATGTTAGGATCAATCCCGGGCAGCTCGTAAGGCTCCCATGCAAAGATATCTAAAATACTCCGAAGTAGGGTGACCAACTCCCTTTTTTTACGGTTGGTGAGTGAGGTTCCAATCAAGAACTTTCTTTCATTCGAGCTATTACTGGCTATGACTTCCTCCAGGTCCTAGATGAACCTTTCAGAAGGGAGGAGCCTGGTCTCCTCCACTCCTAGTCTGCCATATTTTACTTGCTATTTGGAGGGCATTAGTCTCTCCTATTCCTCGTTCTCGTTTCTAACTTCTTCAACATTTTTCTCTAGTTTGGGATGTATGGTGGCTATAAATCACTTTCTTGCCATCACCTCATCTCCATGGATCTCCATCACTCGTCGTTCAGTCACACATTTGAGCTTCTGATGGTAGGTAGATGGGACGACCCTTATCGCGTGCATCCATCCTCTGCCTAGGATTGCTTCGTAGGGTGAGTTAATATCGACCACGAGAAATTCGATCATTTTTTAGATATTCCCTTCCCTTACTGGCAGGACGATCTTTCCCAAGGGGATGGTTATCTTTCCAGCGAAGCTAACTAAAGGAACGGTGGCTTCCTTTAGGTCGGCGACACTTAATTTCAACTTCCTAAATAGGTCGAGATACATTACTTTGAATGAGCTACCTTGGTCAACGAGCAATCTGTCGACATCATAGTTAGCCATCCTGAGTGTAATGATCAGTGCATCATGATGTGGGGTTCTCACTCCCACCAGGTCTTTATTTGTGAACACAATATGCTTGCTGTAGTCGACATCTTCTACTCGTCGACGCTTCCCAGCTTGTGTTTTGGATGGATCAATTTGAAAGGCTTGCATTACTGCTGTAAGCTTTTTTACTTCCATCCGAGCCGCATTTCCTTGTATCTGTTGGAGGTCAAAATCCTCGTAAATAACTATGAACTCGTGCCGAAGTCTTCCTTGCGCACGTTATTGGGCCTTTAATCTCCATTGGCAGTTACCTTTTCTACATTTTCTCCACAAATTAACTCAAATGTCCAGCTTGAGCTAACTCTTCGAGGTGGGACTTGAGGGCTTTGTTGTGCTCGGTTTTGTGCCCACCCTCCTTGTGAAAAGCACATCTCAGTGCGTTATTTCGCTTGAAAGGGTCTCCACCATATTCTTTGGCCAATTGATGAATGGTTCATCCTTGATCTTTGCGAGAATCTTGTAGATTGGTTCTCTGAAAATTATATTTACTGTTTGAAATGCCTTCGAGGCATCACTCTTGTTCCCATTCTTGGGGCCATTCTTGCCCCCATTCTTACTCCCTTTCTTTTGACCCTTATTCTTGTCTCTCCCCTTGCCGACAACCTTGGTGCGATAATATTCTCTTGCACTGAGATGGGTCACATCTTCGACTTTGGCATATTTTTCAATATGAGCCATTAAGTAGTCGATGGTTGTGGCCTCCTTCTTAGTGAAGGACTGGTGAAAGAGGTAGGATCTGGGTAAGCGAATCTTGAAGGATGCACCAACGACCTGCTCCGAGCAGTCCTCTACCTCATTAAACATCTCCTAGTACCTCTTCGCATAGTCTCTGAGGTTCTCTTGGGGATTTTTATTTATTGTCAACAAAGAATCCATCCTCTTCGGATGGGAGCTGCTGGTAATGAAGCGAGTTGTGAAGAGCTCTGCCAGGGACTCGAAGTTCCTAATGGATCTATGGGGGAGATTCTCGAACCACTTTTGAGCCACGTCGTGCAAGCTCGATGGGAAAATTTGGCACATCAGAGCATCCTTGTGGTTCCGAAGGGCCATGGCCTGCCTGTACTGTCTGACATGGTCGATGGGATCAGTCTTTCCATCGTAGATCTTGAACCTGGGCATTGTGAACTTCTTGGGGGCTTCCTCTTCCTCCATTTCCCTTTAAAAAGGGGACTTCTTTTGGGTCTGAGAGCTCTCTTGGCTAGCTCTCTTATCGATCTGGCACCCAGATGTGCTGAGTGTTGGTCCATCTTTCTTCGGACCAAGTTTCGTATATCGTCGTTCCTTAGGCCTGGGCTTCTGTAATGGCGAGCTGGTTGTTATTTCTCGGGCCAGTCGTTATCTGACATGTGTCCCTCAATTCTTTGAGACCTATGCCTTGGGATCCCTCCTCAACTACATATCTTCTCGCCTAAGGGATAGGAGTCCAATAATGACGTTGCCTCATGTTACAATGGAGTTCTCTCTCCATCCTCTCCAATCGCCTCTTGAGGCGATCATTTTCGGCTTCCTTCTTGCGAGTAGCCTCCTCCTGCTCTTAGAGCCTGGCCTCATAGGCGTCGCTCAACCTGGAAACTTGTGTAGACTTAGATGGCGCCTGACTTTCTTTCGAGGCTTGCCGTTCTGGGTGAAGCCTTGGGTTTGAGCATCGATCTTCAGATCTAACCCAATGAGGGATAAGTTTCTCTTGAATATCCTTCGCTTGAGGGGCATTACTGCTGTGATCAGACATTCTAGGTACTTGTTGGTGAAGGCTTTCTTAAAGGAAGAACAACCACTTCCCACAGATGACGCCATTGTGGTGACAAGAAATCTCAACACAAATTATAAGAAAATTCAATCACCAGAAAAAATAAAGAACACGAATAAGCATAATCACAATCACACATAACACAAGATGTACGTGGTTCGGCAGATTTCCTACGTCCACGGTGGTGCTCTCAGTTTGTATTTCTCTTATCTCCAGAGGAGTATTTTCAGTTACATACCCTTTACCCCGGGCCATGGATACAATATATACAGGTAACCTTCGGAGAGTGGGGGTGTTGGTCACTCCCACGTTAGCCCACTATCCCTAGAATATCTCAGAGAGATTTTTTAAACAAGATGGGTCATTGTTAACTAACTGTTTTTGAGGCTTTGGAGTTTGGGCCGAGCTCTCCCTATTTTCAATAGGGCTCAGTCTGGCTACTTCTTTGGGCATACAAAAATGGACGAGCTACCCACAATAACCTATTAGGCCTGATGTCAAATTTTAAACCTTATAGTCTTGTTAACTTAAACACACAATAACTCTATCCAAATAATAATATACACATCAACTGAAATAAATAAACAATAACCGATAACTCTCGGTAAAAATTAATACAACCATATCGAATGGGCGCAAAGAAAAATGTGACAAATAATAAAAATGACAACAGTTGGGTAATATGCTCGAATATTTTAACAGTACCTCCTATCTAGATCGCAAGAGTAGAAGTGTATAAACAATCCCTGCTAGCATCCACATCTGCTGTAGCATCATTTGAGTCGAAGGAATAATATCATCCAGGCGTCTCTGTGTCTGGACACCTAAAAAGTTTTTAAAATATTTGCAAGCGGGTCAGATCCCAAAACGTTGTGAAAATATTTATTAAATGTTTAAAATACTTTAACATTTACAATATGATATTCTCCATATTTAAACTGGTGTCGCACTCCAATGAGATACCCCTCACCTCTCATCTAATAGTGCACCCTAACGCATGTATTTTAAACACCCTAGTTATGCTACCCAGCCTAACTAGCATCTCTCAAAACCTCTAAGTCACCATATGCTATCTCATACCCGCGTATATAATATCCTAAGCTTTCGCACGAGCTTACGCATTATAATTTCTCACTTATAATTTCTCCATTCATTACGAATAACTTTCACCAGTTATAATACACTATTCACATTTTAGTGTTATTAGTCCCATATATAATTTTCTCATCTTTACATACATATCTCACATTATATTCCGAATTTTATTTTCCCAGATGAACCATAAATCATTTCGCATCTCCTTCTTTATTTTGTCCGCATATATCCGAAAATGTTCCAAAGTACATAATCGCGAAATGGAGAAAATTTCCAAAGTACATAATCGCGAAACGATAAAAATTTTCAAGGTGTAATTACAAAACGATGAAAATTTCAATTTTCGACAAAACAATGTGTAATTTTAAAAATATTGGTCAAAATATCCTTCTCTCTATATAGGACTATCCAGCAAAATGGTACTGTTCATGATTTGTAATAAAATCTCATGCCGTGTCGTTTTTATTTTGATCAAGTTCGTTTTTGGTTAAAAAAACATTGGGTCGTGTTCGAGATAGGTAAACATTAATATTTCATGTCGTGTCATGTTTAGTTTGGTTGGGGTCATTTTTAGTTTATAAAAAACATTGTGTAAATTGTCTATAACTTGTCAACACCATAAAAACACAATGTGTATATTGTCTAAAATAATAAATAAAACATACCTATAACACGACCTTGTTAAACGCAACAAAAATATAATATTTCATGTTATTGTGTCTTGTTGTGCTACTTCTATTTAGGACGTGTTCGAGATAAGCAAAAAAAATAATATTTCATGTTATCGTGTTTACTTTGATCTAGTTACTTTTTATTAAAAAAAATTGTATATCGCCTATTTTATTTGTGTCATATTGTGTCATGCTTATTTTGATCCATTACTTCTATTAAAAATAAAAAAATATTTTGTGCTAATTTTACTTGGACAGTGTCCATGATTGGTGAAAAATACTATTTCATGAAATGAAAAATATTATTTGAAAAAAACATTTTTTATTGACACTTTTATTCTTGCCGTGTTCGAGATGTATAAAAATTAAAGATATCGATTTTCCCTATGGACTATGAATATATACCACCAATTACTATGAATGTATAGTTATATGTTTTTTTAAATAAAAGTATGCATGTCTTGTCAATATAAGTATGAATGGGCCACGCTTTAATTCAAGTTATGGAAACTAACTTTGTACTTTGGATAGTGACTTGAACTTTTTTTTATATATATCTTGACGACTCATATCAAATCTCTGTAACTATTTTTTCATCCCGTCACACCCATCTTTGAATAGAGTTTTTTTCTCCTCGGTCCCCGCGTCTTTATCAGTTAAATTTTGTCTTGACCACATTTGCAAACTTTCATAGCCACGATTTCTTATGACAGTCTTAGGGTGTTCAGTCATTTTTACGTCAATCTATCCGTATAATTTAAAATTTTCCAACACTTAACATCAATCCATCAAATTATTATTTCTTTTTTCTTTAGAAACAAATGCAAGCATAGATATATTACAATTCACTACTAATAAAAATAAAAATAATCCTACCAGCAAAAACAATTTTTTATTTCAAATTTGAAAAATTATTAACTCTTAATAATTTTATGGAATTAGAATCTATAGTCTTGTAATAAAATATTAACTCTTAATATTTTTGTGAAATTATTAACTCTCAATATTTTTGAAGTTAACCCCATAATTTGTACCCTTTAAGATTTGTTCAGCGCCATAGTAGACCTAGATCTTCTGAGATACTATTTTGGTTGTATATCTTGCTTGTAGTACAATGCGCGGGATATGAAGATATTTGTCACCATCACCTCTGCTAACCTAGCGTTCATCATACATACCTCACGTTCAAATAAAAAACTCATCACTTGCTAGATCTTCTACTTGCTTAGATATACAAATACCTAACCTTCATCATACATACCTAACTTTGTTTACTACTAATAAGAAAAATTGATGTACTGTCAAACTATTACCCAATATAAAAAAAGATATGCGAATAACTAAACAAAACTCAATAAATAAGCTCACTGTCAAACTACTATCCGATGTAAAGGCTTTAGTCATTAAGACTTACCTTTCTTTGAAATAATGTGAAACTACAATCAAATAACTAAAAATAGCAAAGGGGTCCAAATACTGTCAAAGTTCTCATTATTGAATAACAATAAATGTAAATTACACCAAGACCCGCAAAACTATTGATTTTTTGCCCAACACCTGTGCAACAAAATTTTTAACATTTTCATGCATAAATAATGTAATTTACCCTAACAATAATATTAGGAATGTAAAACATAAAAAACCCAAAACTTAAACTATGATTAAAAAAATGACTTCACTTTCTCTCCCACCTCTGTGGCATTAGGCAACTTATAGAAACATCATTTTAACGAAATATATAACAAAAGAAAATGGAATATAACACCGACTACATTACATATTCATTCTCATTTTGGGGAGGCTCATAAGCCATCCAATTCACATTCTCAATCACCATCACGAAATCATCAAATCAGATAACAAACTCATGGTACTTGTACCTGTGCTTGCTTAACACATCAAGCAACGCATCAACAGAGTAACATAATCCTTTATTAACAAAAAATGATTTGCTGTTCGCATCCTAGAGAACTCATCTTCTCTAAATCAAACACCAAAAACAAATATTATATGTCAAATGTAAAAAATGTAAAAATCACAGGCCATAAACAATGAAACTCCATTTACCGGTAGACTCTGGCAATACAAATAGATGAGCTTTGGTGAGAAACTCTAATCGATAAAGTTAATCAAATTATTTACCACAAACTCCGATTAATGAGTTTCTGTATATCCATGATGAAAACTGGAAATACAAATGATTTACCATAAACCCACAACCCATGAGTTGATCTGGTGGCGCCACAGACACAGTTGGCAAAGATAATGTCCTCGTGCTGAGTCCCCAAACATTGTTCCTATAAATGTGCATATGCCTCTGATTTAAAATCTAAACAAAAAAAAATAAAGTAATTAGAAAATGATAACGTGAAATCACATATAACCCAAAATCTAAATCCCAAATCAAAAAGAGAGAGAAACAAATATGGTTAAGACCATAAAAACTAGAAGGATCAGAGTTTGTATGCCAAAGATCAGATGGGAGAGATAGGTCGTGGAAGTAACGTGCTGTGGAAGTGGGTTTCAAATACAAGTGAAAGCACTTTCCAATGCTTCTCGAGCCACGCGTTCTACATATAGAAGCATGTTAGAGAAGTGTTTGGATGCAGATAGTTCACGTGGGTTCTTTGACATATAATGGGTTTTGAATATCTCCTGTCAAAGCCAAAATTATAACTTTTTTCAACAAAAATGCAAATTTATAGCCATAAATGCCCATGTTCAAACAAAAATGTTAAATCAAACATACAAAAACCAAATCAGATACAAATCAATTCTATTGTAGTTTCGTTTATATATTCTTTCAACAGCAAGACGTCGATAAAAAATGGCCACGATCCATGATCTGCAAAGTAAAAATAGAAATAAGATAAATCTAAACTAAAAAAAAGAATTATAAACAACAGAGGAATATAAATCAATAAAGATCATAATATAATGATCTCTATTGTGCATCAAAGATCTACCATAAAATAAAATAGAGTGAAAATCTGTTACTAAAGCCGTTTAATATAAAATTAAACTATTTAAGTAACTCTGAACTTTTTTTTGAAGAAACTCTTTTCTTTAAAAACAAATCTAATTAATCACAAGATGTGTTTAACAAAAATATGTAAGAGATCTGTTGAAGATTTGTTAACAGGTTTAATAAATCAAATTAAAAACTTTAAACTCAGCACAACCAAGAATTAGATGAGAAGATGTAGAAAGATTAAGAACAAGGGATTTTTTTCGTGGTAAAACCTCACCCAACTGAGGAAACGTCCACGACTCCCTTTACGGAGTAACCAAAAATTCCACTAAAATAAATTATAACAGTTACAAACTATATAACAAACATGCACACAACTCAGACGTATACAAGTTTAGGAATGTACCCACTGGTGTCCTTATAACTTTTCTGCAGTTCTGATTGTTGATGTTGTTCTCCCAGTTTGCTAACTTCCAATATCAAAATTTTAATGTTTTGAGTCAAACTCAGTTTTTAGAGAATGAAAGTCTGGGCAGGTTTCAATAGGTCTTTTACCTCCTGACACAAACTTGATAGGTTCAAAAGATTTTATTTGTGTCTTCAAATTGGGGCAAAACCCTATTCCAATTTGATCATCGGAATTGGTTTTTGATTCAACAACAAATCCATCAAAACAGTTTGAGTTATTTTCAAATTTTGTAAATTTTTTGAAAACAGTTGCTGTCTTTTCTTTAGTTTGTTCCAATTATAACAATGTCCCTTTGTATTTTTTCTCCAAAGTTTCATTTGTTTCAGTCAAATTTTTCAGTTTTTGATCAAACATTTTGATTTCACTTTCATGAGTTAAAAATTGGGTAGTATACTCTTCAGCATTAAGTTTGACCATCAGACTTAGATCTTCTAGTTTCTTAGTGAGATCTTTCACTATCTTCTCTAGTCTAGTTCTTTTCTTGAGTGTTTTCGCATAAAGTGTGTGAATATCAGGGAGGTCTTCATTATCCGAGTCACTAAGTGTAGTGTGTGAAGTGACCCCTAAGGCTTCAATTCTTGGACTCACACACCCATTGACATCGTCATTATCGCTTTCCCTTTGACTCACACACCCCGTGGTAGAAATAGCAATGTTCTCAGTAATTAAAGCATCTAAACCAGTAACAGCATGATTCACAACAACAGAAGTAGAATTACTAGATTCATCCTCACTAATAAGCACATGCATATCATCATTATAGATAATCTTGGCAAAGAAAGACATGCAAGGATAAAAAAACATCAGATGACTCAGGTTCCTCATTTTAAATCATCCCATGTCTTGAAAATATTAGCCCTAGTGTGTTTATTTTGAGTGTTCAAGTTAACTCTACAATCTTGTGCAATATGTCCTAGTTTTCCACATCTAAAGCATTCAGTCTTCTTATGGTCTCTGTTAGGTCTAGTGTGAAAGTCCTTGTGATGTTTGTCTTGACTTTTCTCATGAGGTTTATGATTAGAGTGAGTTGGATAATTGGACTTGCCTTGTTTGTTTGCCATGTTGTTTCTAAACTTAATATTTTTTTTAAACTGTTTTGAAATTAAGGCAATCTGATTGTCCAAACTCTCTATATCGCATTCCTCATCAGAGTCATCATTGGGAATGTTAAACTCAGGCTTAATCAACTTAGAAGAAAAACTCAGATTGGAACTAGTCTATTTCGTATGGGACTGGGTCAATTGTTTCTTAAATTCTAATTCCATTTCCAGAGTTCTTAATTTACTACTGAGTAATTCAGGAGTGAGAATTTTTGTCACACATTTCCCCAATATCATATCTTTTGTTGTCAAATTTCTGTGGTAATGATCTCAGAATTTTAGATACAATTTCATGTCTGTCATATGTTATCCCATTAGCATGCAGTTTGGTCACAATATCAGTCAAGTTCATATAGAAGTCATCAAATGACTCAGATTCGGACATAATTAAAGAGTTATACTATTGAATGAGAATTTGTGTTTTAGCAGCCTTAACTCTAGTGTCACCTTCATGAGCAGTAACCAAAGTGTCCCAAGCTTCCTTAGAAGTGGTACAAGATGAGATTCTTTTGAACTCATGTTCATTTATGGACATAAATATGGCATTCTTTCCTTTGTTATTGTTGCGAGAAACTTGCTTCTCTTCTTGTGTGAACTCACTTAATACTTTCTTAACCCTCTCATTACTTCCTTCAGTGGCTGGTTTAGTAGGATAAATGTATCCATTTTCAACAATGTCCCCAAAGTCCCTTGAATGAAAGCAATCATCCTTACTTTCCAGTAAGCAAAATTGGTTCCATCAAAGATAGGAGGTCTGGTCAAGCTACCGAATCTTTCATTCTTCTCGTCCATGTTTGATTTTCAGAAAACAATTTCAGAAACATAGGATCTTTTAAAATAAGTTTACAAAGTCTGATAATAATTGAAAATCTGTTACTAAAGCCGTTTAATTTAAAATTAAACTATTTGAGCAACTCCGAACTGGTTTTTGAAGAAACTCTTTTCTTCAAAACCAAATCTAATTAATCACAAGATGTGTTTAACAAAAATATGTACGAGATCTGTTCAAGATTTGTTAACAGGTTCAATAAATCAGTTTAAAAACTTTAAACGCAGCACAACCAAGAATTAGATGAGAAGATGTAGAAAGATTAAGAACAAGGGATTTTTTACGTGGTAAAACCTCACCCAACGGAGGAAACATCCACGACTCCCTCTGTGGAGTAACCAAAAATTCCACTAAAATAAATTATAACAGTTACAAACTATATAACAAACATGCACACAACTCAGACCTATAAAAGTTTAGGAATGTACCCACTGGTGTCCTTATAACTTCTCTGAGTTCTGATTGTTGATGTTGTTCTCCCAGTTTGCTAACTTCCAATTTGTTCAAGTTCTATACATCGACTCTTATTCTTGAGATCTTATTACCAACACTTTTAGTGTGGTAGGGTGATAGTGTTTGTGGAGGTGCTTTCTAACACATGCATGCACACACACACAGACACACACTTATTTTATACAAACAGTCCTATCAAATTACATATAAGATCTATATGCTCTAATTTTCTATTTCTCTTTTCGTTATAAAACTTAGCCTTATTTGACCTTTTTTATATCCCAGAATCCACGACTATCTTTCTCGGAAGACGTATTAAGATCTTAATCAATCTCAGGTTTTGAAAATATTTTTGAGATTGAAAATCACCAAGTGCGATTCCAACTAGGTCGAAGGTTTTGTTTTACAAGAACTAGAAGCAGAAAATGTTATTGTTGATTTCGAAGTTAAAAACATTTACAGAAAATAATAAACAATAGATTTCTCAAGACGAGAAACAAAATATGCAGATCTAAGTGAAATGTAACATAAAATGCTCAGATCTAACATTTTTATGAAGCAGAAACTTAGATCTAAGTGAAATGCTTAAGTTTGACACAAGATCTAAGAACGAAGAGGTTACAACATCAACCAACCAATCAAACCAACTCTCAAGATTGTGTTTGGTATATACTGGTTTTGAAAAGAGGTTAGGGTTTGAAAAAGATGTTGGACGATTTAGGGTTAGGGTTAGGGTTTCTAACTCTTTTTCTCTCTTCTCTGGTTTCTCTCTTTTCTCTCTCTTTTTTCTCTCTTCTCTCTCTACTCTCTTTCTCTCTCTGGAAAGGACGAAGTGGGAAAAGTCTTAGATGGCTGAGAGAAGGGCTCCTTATATAGGGGGCTGAGAAGATTCGAGACTTTGGTTCAAAATCAATGGCTTAGATTGAGTCAAGGTTTATTGACTTTGATCCAAGGGTTAAAGGTATGCAGTGGTTATAACTCTCCTGATTGGCTCAAATGAGGTTCACATGGATTATGTAAGAGCGCATGCAGATCATTGATTAAAATGATCCAAGGGCTGTTAACATTCGCTGGTTTACTCTCTTTGAGAAAGCACAAATTCAATCAATAAGGATGCAACATATGTTCGGCAAAAAGAGGTTAACACACGCGCGTCCAAAAATAATTACAAATGCACCCTGAAGTCTCTGCCGCTTTCGGATTCTACCCAAGGGAACTTTCAGTCAATATAACCAACAATCCATAATTACATAATGAACCCAAAACTTTTTAAAACCAAATTTTAATTAATAAAAACCTTATTTTAAAAGTTTATAAAATTTCCAAAAATTATTAAAAAGCAATTTTAGGGATTTAAATGCACTCAACATATATATACACACTTATATGCAATATGAGATGTATGAATGCAATTCTAACGTGTGTGAGTGTTGGTAAAAGTATTTAGATCAATCAAGCAAGAGGAATAAAATAGCAAACCAAATTCCGAGGTTCTTTGGTTTCTAGGATAGACACAATTTTATCACAATTCCCAAACTAGATGAGCACTTATACAATATAGACTCAAGTGAGTCAAAAGTATAAGGTTCTTCATAGAGACCATATATATTAGTGAACCCCACAAAAAAGAATGAATCAGAGGAGTGCTCCCCATAAATGTGAAAGGGGCGGCGGTGCAGCTAGAAGGGAGGCAGCATAAGAGTTGGGCGGTGCAGCTAGAAGGGCGGCCATGCGAGAGCTGGGCAGCGAGGAGCTGAGCAGGCGGAGAAGGGGTTATGGAGAGAGGGGAGTTGAAGCAGCGTAGGGAGGGGGGATAGGTAGAGAATGAGGGGTGAGGGTATTTTCTTGGATGAGAGAGAATTCTCAAAATGGGGAGGGTTATGCTTTGGGGAGTGGGAAAGAAAGAGTGAAAGAGAGAGAGAGATTGAATTAGTGAAAACACTGAATGGATTGACCTATCTGATAGCCTGTAAATGTCTCAAAAGTTTCTTTCCCAATAAAATGTTCTCTTGATTAAGTTTCATCTCAACCCTCCATTTCTTGCATTATTGGCACTCATCCTAGCCGTGAATTATGTTATCAACTTATGGAATAGTTAAAACACCATTACTCCTTATTATATAGATACACAATATACTATACACATAAAGTATATCCATACTTATATATCACACACTATATAAGTATAAGAAACATCCCTCAGTGCTATAACTCAATGGATGCAATCTCTATAATGCTATCATCTTCTATGGAACACACATCATCCTGGGTAGCACCGATCGGGGTCTCACACCGACTTGATAAAAACATATCACAAACGTAGAGGAAGCGATCATAGTTCCTCATCTGAAAGTGAGACTAAATCATACCCAAGATGTCTCACCCATGATAAAGAGCCACACTACATAAATAACTGGACGCTATGACCTGGGGACTATACTCACCCTGCTCCTCAAGCCAGGGGATTCACCCACATCACGTAACTTCCCATGATGGCACTAAAGGGGTATGTTTCACATAAATATATCATATACACACAAATATTTTATAATAATATCATATATATACTGTCTCTATACACACACACACACACACATACACACACACACACACACACACACACACACATAAATATATATATATCATCAAATCTGGCTCTTCATGCCTGTCTCACGTGGCATTAGCCTGTAACCCTGAATATACCAATTCGTATTAATGCATAAGTATAAACACACTTATTTTAATCCGATAAGTATTATCTCACTTATGATAGAATTCACACATTTTAATAATTCCCGAATATTGTCTTATCACAAATAGCTAGTAACTAATTCCATCCTACTAACACCTTCGGATTCACTCATATACTATTGGCATTTACATACTACACACATAAATATATATATGCCTGCCGAAATAATCTTCCCAAGTGTCGTTCGTCCCAAACACTCCTAAAATTTATAACCCGGATCTTATTCCCGCTAACTCAAGATTTATATATCACTCGTCAAATCTTTTAGATGCCCTCACACTCTATTTAGGATCCCCTAATATTTATCTCCAAAAAGAATTCTTCTCCAATCCTTTAAGTCCAAGAAACATTTCTTAAATTGAACTGTTATAAACGAAACGAACCGATAACCAAATAAACGAACCAATCCTGTGACCCAAACCGAACCACAATTCACCGGTTTGACGTGATCAATTTGGGAGTTCATCATCTTCTCTAACTCCAAAATTTATGGTTTCTAACATCACCAACCATCACTATAAACATCTACACACTTATTTTTAACCAACACAACCATTTATTCATGGGATTCATCAATTTAACTAAGAATTTAAACCCTAACTTAGTTAAACCTCAATTTTATTCAACTCTTTCGATTTCTCACCAAAAATTTCACCATTAACATGGATTTGAGTTCAGATTTCATATGGAGTTGTTATCACATCAATTTATATGAAATCATTTCCAAAAACCCCATTTTGATTCAAGAATCCCAACCCAAAATTCATATAGTTTTTACCAACTATAATATGAATTATAAACACACATAAATAGTTAAAGCAAGTTAAGCACTAGCCTCGTTGGATAAATATGATGATCTCGGATCCACCGGATCTTGGCCGAAGTTCTCTTCCTTTCTCCCTTTTTCTTTCTTTTGTGTCCTTATAAGAGAGAAATAAGGGCTCTCCACTTATTAAACCCCAAATTGACTCGTATACTCAAATACGAGTCCCTACTAGTCCAAAAAGTCTCTGAAACCAAAATACTACATTGGGTAGTTCATTTTGAGTATTTTAGTCCATCCGAGACCAATCGTGCACTTGAAATCCCCATCCGAGTCACTTATAAAAAATTCACCTTTTGAAATCCAATATAACTCCGCACATAGTTTTCCA
Source organism: Sambucus nigra (assembly GCA_949130495.1). Lineage (NCBI taxonomy): Eukaryota > Viridiplantae > Streptophyta > Magnoliopsida > Dipsacales > Adoxaceae > Sambucus > Sambucus nigra. The sequence goes on from OX422209.1 coordinate 503,041,794, forward strand.
AATAAAATAATATTACTTGTCGCTTTTCCCAACCGCGACATGATATAAAATAATCCGACTTCATTTACTTATTCTCGTAAGTAAATATAGTACACATCGATAATAATTTGAAACTCTCCAAGTAATATTTAACCCACACTCCAAGTTCTCTTTCACTTCAAATTCTCAAATTATTAAATTACACCTACTTATGTAATTTAAATATCCATTAAAAGTACGGGTATTACATACTCCCCCCTTACAAGGGAATTTCATCCTCGAAATTCAGGTACAACCGGTATGAAGACTCGGGATCCTTAACAACACAACATCCTCTAGTACCCGAAATCAATCTCAAAGTAACATAAGGGTTACTCTACTATACACCTGCTAGTTTTACCCACCTGTCTAAAAGCTCAATCACTATAGCCCCAGCTTCACTGCAAGCTTGTTCAATTATCTTCATACTGATATACTCCATCAGTCATAAGCTTTCACCTTAATAATGTCACATCACATATTGTGCTTCTACCAATGCCATCCGAATAAGACGAGCCTCTAAATTACTGGCTCTATTTCCTTAATAGTATTAGAAGGCCGGACGTCACTAAATGCCAGCTTCCAGTATCCATCCATCACAAAACTCCTATCTTAAGAGAAACCATAAGAACATCTGACCACTCCTGTCAGTCCTTCAAATATTGATTCATGGCGATGTAACTATTACGACATCCAAAAGTCACCCCAAAACAGTTCGTGGTTAATGCCCCTCTCGACAATGGACTCTAAATCACATCCGATTCAAAAGTCTAGTTATTCGCTCACCTCTAAACAACCAGAGGGGGAATGACAAGGCTTTTCGCGCAAAACCTCAAATGGCACCTTGTCCATAATAAATCGATACGAGTTATTGCTAATCTATAATCACCTCTCGTCTACTCATCGGGTCATAGGTGACATGACTTGATCAAAAAAAATGTCATCCCCACTGCTTCCCGAAAATCCCTATCAGAGGTGGGGTTCAAGGATCTCATCCTGATGTTGGCAACCCATCAATGAAATTTACCAGCTTGTCTACCGATTCCATCACAGGAATCGTCGGCTTAATACAACCTATTTCCATCTATGAGTGGTGCACCCAAAAACAATCTCACTATGTCTCACCTAACACCAATTCCCACTATTGATATCTCACATTAAGTGGTACTTTGTACTCCCCTTATTTCCCCAGGGAATACCAAAAATCACGGCCAGTGCACTTTTTGCCATAATGCGCACATCTGGGCCTTTTTTACCTTATAGACATCAACATTCTATTTATGCGCAAGTCACCCTCAACATTCAACCGAGTAAGGATCCATTCTACTTTCACAAAATAGTTGGATTTTCCTTTTCAAAAGAGATATCCTTTTAAATGGCTTCCCACAACCTTCCAACCCATCTCGGGTGTGATAGCTCTCGTTACACATATATACTTGGATTATCGTCTTTCTCACACGATGTTAAATCCATCATGCCATTCCATATTTGTTTATAACTGCCTAACAGGCATATTGTAATACCCCGTATTTTTGCGTATTTTTAATTTAACTAATTCAAAAATTAATTAGGAAAATACGTTTTATTTAAGTTACACGAGTGAAGTAATTTAATGTCATTTATTTAATAAATGGATAATTAAATATTAATCGAGATATAGATACTGATTAATATTTTGATGAAATTTATTGAGTGTGAATAGTAAATAATAAATACTTATTATTATACAACATAGCGAGTGATATGTGCGTATTTTAAATTATCTTACCGGGAGTCGCGTGTTGACTAGTTTGAGCTCAGAAATATATTTTTAGTAACTCGTATGATGATTTAGAGGTCATGGATGACTCCGATAGGGTCGAAATAGTCGGAATTATGTACCCAAGGGTTTAGTTTGGCTCCCGGGTCGATTTTGGACCAAACTGGAATCTATTAGGGGCGTTTTGCTCATTTTAAAAATAGAGGATAAATGACCTACGAAAATCAAAGCCTATAAATAATAGTTGTGATCGTGGGTTAGGGTTTATAACTCACAAAACCTATAAAGGGAATTAGAGAGAAGATAAGAACCGTCCCAAAAGGCTTAAGGAGAATTCTTCGAGTTTGGAAGGCATTCTTGCACCCTAAGCACTTAAGGAGTGGAGATTTGAAGAGGAAACCTATAGATTCATTGCTTTCTTCATGAAATCAGACTTTACAATAATCAAGGCAAGTTGTTTATTGCAAAATTAAATTGAAGTTATAATACCCATGTGTAGGGATTGATAAATAATTTCATTGTGAATAAATTCTTGGGAAGAATAATGAATTTAATGCATGTTGGGATAAGATCTCATGTAGATGAAATTATACATGCAGAGGACTTTGAATTCAGATGATATTTGACTTGTTTTCATGGATTTAAGTCTTGGTTTAAACTTTGGGAAGAACATAAAATAAGGGTTTTTAATGGTAAAAGTTTTTAATCCGTTCTTGACAATTATGCGAAGATATGATGTGTTAGGAACGTTAGAAATCATCCTGATACATGTAGCAATAGTTTTGAATGATTGGTTATGAATTTGGTGGACTACCATAAGAGTTGAGGTGTGTTAATGGAGACAAACGCATGAAGAAGACAAACCGGGTATGTCACTGCTCGATCGATCGATCGATCGACCCCTGAATATCGATTGATCGATCAGACCATCGATCGATCGATCGACCCCTGAATATCGATTGATCGATCAGACCATCGATCAATCGACCGACCCCTGAATATCAATTGATCGATCAGACCATCGATCGATCGACCAAAGTTGATTTTGGGTTCTTTTGCTTGCTTAAATTCTTTTGTTGACCAACAAGGGAAGGGAACCTTAGGAATGATATTATATGTATTTGGGGACTGAGTAATGACCAGTAGGTATGTTGTTGAGGTCCATCAAGGCCATTGGGTGTAGGAATTAGAAAATTGACCGACAATGATACATTGATGGAGTCATATATCGGGAGAAAACTGGGAATTGAGTTATGGGAAGATTTAACATCAATTCAATGTGAATACCAGTAGGTTAGAGAAAATAACTACTGAGATTATATGTAAGGGGTAACTAGGACCCTTTACAATTATGTGAAGGATTGAATAAAATATGACAGTGAAAGAAATCGTAAAATAAAGGGTACGATGAGTATTAGAGAGAAATATACTGCGTACCAATGTGAATTATTAGGTTTTGGTAATACCTATTATATTAAATACTCAGGAGGTGTGAATGTCTAGAGTATACAGACTATATTAAGGTCGATGGCTATCCGAACCAATACATGTGAATGGATAATATTTACATTGGGGTCGATGCCTATCTGGACCAATCTAAACTCAAAGGTGGCGTCAATAGCTACTATACTAACTAATTAGGTGGTTTGAATGCCTAAGGCATACCAACTATATTCGGGTTGATGATTGTCCGAACCAATATACGAATAACATTTACATTGGGGTCGATGGCTATCCAGATCAATGCAAATGATAAGACGAATTGGGATCGATGGAAAAGTCTGAACCAATAAGTCCTTAACGTGTGATAATAGGACTTTATAGCAGAAAATACACTTATATATATATATATATATATATATATATATATATATATATATATATATATATATATATATATATATATATATATATATATATATATTATGTGTGAAATATATATGTGTGTGAATAATCTACTTAAGTGTAATAGTAGACTATTAGATGGCACATTTCGTTGAAGTAAATTAAGTAGTGAGCATTAATGAAAAATATGGAAAGCTAACATGTGGGAAAATGTTACTTGGTAAATAATTAACATATTGGAGATGTTAATAAAATGGGTGTACTGTATGGGCAGTACGGGAACTTAGATGCGTAGATAAGTTCAATGAGATACTTTAGTCTAGTTAGCTAGGATAGTATAGTTAGGTGGGCTAAGTATAGAACACTAGGCGTGCATTATAAATGAGGGGTGAGGAAAACTAAAGAGTGAGTGTATGTGGTCCTAACATGTGTAATAAATAACTGATTATTTCATCGATAAACTGCTTGTTAAATATTTTCAAAACGTTTTGTGTACTAACACTTGCTATAAAAATTTTAAAAACCTTTTAGGTGTCCAGCCGCAGGGACACTAGGCGTGACTTCTCTCCAGGAACTCGGAGTTATAGCACTGTGGATGCTGACAGGACTTATTTGATTAGACGATTCCCTCATTCTGATCTAGTGTAGGATTTCATTTCTATATTTCATGTACGAACATGTTGTCCAATGACATTCTTTAGTTACTTATATTTTTTTTTTATTATGGAGTAGTTGCATTAGATTTTGGCCAACTGTTAATTCGGCAAAACCTTGATTTCATTTACATATTATGATGGTTGGATTCTATATTATTGTGATTCGTTAATTTATTTCAGTATGGTCCTTTTATCTATTATTAAGAAAGATAAAATTTGGCACCAGTCTAATTTCACTTAGGTGGTTAGTAATTTAAAAAGTTTTTGACAATAATGCTAAGAATGAACTATATGAGAAACCTGTTTTAATCTTAATAAAGGCCTGATCAACCGATGTTTAAATTAGATGGGGTGTTACAGTGGTATCAGAGAATCAGGTTGTAGTGTCTTTAGGATCTATACGACTTACTACGGATTCAGCGCATCATCATTTTATTATAGATCCCGATTGTTAGGACTGTTGTTTATTCTTTACGTGCTTACGATATCGTTCTTCTGCTATCAGAATTTTGTATAAACTATGTACTTATACAATTTAAATTCTTATTTCAGAATGACAGTCAGGAGAGAGTGAGCCGAAAGGGCAACAACTCGAGATGAGGTTAGGGAGGACCCTTAGGACCAATAGGGAACCCCACCACCACCGGAGATGATTTCTGCTACTCAGGTAGTGGCGATAGTGTCAGAAGCCGTAGAGACAGCTATGAGGACCATGGAAGCCGCCTTTCATATGCCTCAGGCAAAACATCTTGCCACACTAGCTGTTCAGTCTAATACAGGGTGACCCACTTGGCTCAGCATCAGGGAGACCTTCCAGAAGGGCCACCTGCTAGAGTTTCAGGGAGCTACGGATGTAGTGATGGCGTGCCAATGGAAAAAGAACATTCAACTCCATCTGCGCATGTTAGATTGTAGCGAGGTACAGAAATAAATGTTGGCTACCTCAAGTTAGCGTGAGCAGCCCTTCAGTGGTGGGAGTTAGTGACCACTGTTGAGGAGAGAGACTCGATGACAATTTCAAAGTTCCGGGTGCGGTTTGACCGCAAGTATTTCCTACCTGCATTTGAGTCAGAGATAAGGAGGAAGTTTTGGGAGGTATTCTAGGGTGAACGGTCAGTAGTTGACTACTAGGAGGAGTTCACCCGCCTGGCTAATTTTACGCCAGGCGAGGAGAGAAAGAAGGCACAGTTCATGGATGGTTTGACCTGGAGGATCAGGCAACATTTGATCAGGAATCCTACATTGATAACTTACACGGATGTTATCAATGCCGTATTGGTACACTTCTAGGACTATCACTTACATGCTAAAGGGAGTAAGAGAGGAGCAGAGACTAGCCATCCGAGCAATACACGAGGGAGTGGTGGCAGTGGGGCACCACCTTAATAGCAGCAGGTAGTGAGCCAGTAGGGGCAGAGCTCCCGACAGGGGAACTCCGCCAAGAAATTTATACATGGTGGGTTCAGGTCTGATAGGCAGGGCCAATAGGGCCCTCAGCAGCAGTAGTTTCCTCAGGGCCGTCAGGATTAGGGGAACTAGGGGGATGCCATCAGGGCCAACGTCAGGGCCAGCCAGGATAGAGACATCTCCAGGGGCAGTGTTTTACTTATGTCCATCAGGGTCACAAGAGTCGGGCGTGCCCACAACGAGATAGGCCTCAGTGCAGGGTGCCCTCTAGGGGAAGTAGGTTCCATTAGCTCCAACTCCAGCACCTGCACCAACCCCACCACAACAGCTGGGTCAGATGCATTATGGACGTGTGTACGGCGTCTGAGATGTCTCCGCGCCTCCATCACTGCCAGCATTCTAGGGTACATTTCCTATTCAAGGGCTTGAGGGTAGGATTATTTTTTATATTGGGACGTCTCATTCATTTATTAAGACTAGATTTGCATGAGTCGCTGGATTATTAGAGACAGTTGGTAGTCTTTTTATGTGTGTTGAGTCACCTATGGGTAGTGGGTCTTTGATACACTCAATTTGTAGAGGAGTCGATATATTAATTTGGAGACTGAGTCTAGCAACAAACCTCCTGGTGTTAGACATGGAAGGATATGACGTGATTCTAAGTATGGATTGGTTAGCAGTCTACGGAGCTATGGTAGATTCCTATGAGAGGACGATTATGTTTTCTATTCTGGGGTAGGAGATGTTCCTAGTGGCTATGACTCTTCCCGAGGGAGGATCGCACACTCATTTATAGTATATAGAGGGGGAGACCTCGCAGGAGGTAGTTGTTTCCTTTGATTCAATTCCTTTAGTGATAGATTTCGAGGATGTGTTCCAGGAGATACCCGGGTTGCCACCGAGCTGGGAAATTGAGTTTATCATCAACTTAGAATCGGGGATAAGACCGATTGCCAGAGCACCGTATCGCATGGCTCCTTTAGAGATGCGAGAGTTGAGAGAGAAAATTCAGCAGCTCTTGGGGCAGGGTTTCATTCGACGGAGTACTTTGCCTTGGGGTGCTCTGGTGTTATTTGTGAAGAAAATGGATGGTTCACTTCGCGTGTGCGTAAATTATAGAGAGCTAAACAAGGTAATGATATGAAATAAGTATCTGTTACCTAGGACTAATAACCTACTTGATTAGTTGAGAGGGGTTGCGTACTTCTCTAAGATCGATTTGAGGTCAGGCTATCACTAATTACGTATTCAGGAGGAGGATGTTCCTAAGACCACTTTCCTATCACAGTATGGATCCTATGAGTTCAGGACGATGCCATTTGGGCTCAAAAATGCGCCTATAGTGTTCATAGATCTCATGAACAGAGTATTCCTTGAGATTCTAGATCAGTTTGTGATAATATTCATCGATGACATCCTGGTTTACTCACAGATGGAGGAGGAACATGCCGAGCATTTGTAGATGGTTTTGTAAATGTTACGGGACCACCAGTTGTACGCCAAATTTAGTAAGTGTGGGTTTTAGCTTTGGGAGGTACAGTTTCTTGGACACATTGTGTCTAATGGGGGCATAGCAGTTGATCCGAGTAAGGTATCGACGGTAAGGAAGTGGGGGCAGCCCACGACACCGATTGAGATTCGCAGTTTCTTGGGATTGGTCGAATATTACCATCGTTTCATCAAGGGGTTCTAAAAAATTATTGGTCCTTTGATGAACCTGATTCAGAAGGGGGTACCATTCATGTGGATAGACTAGTGTCAGTTAACGTTTAGCGAGCTGAAGGATAGATTAACATCAGCACCAATACTTGCATTGCCTAGGAGAGGGGTGGAGTATCAAATCTACACATATGCATTTTTAAAGGTAATTGGGCGCGTGTTGCACCAAGAGGAGAGGGCAATAGCTTATGCGTCTCGAAAGCTAAAGCCCCATGAAAATAATTAATCCAGCCATAACCTAGAGTTATCAGCGATCATTTTTGCATTGAGGATATGGAGACACTACTTATTGGGAGAGCAGTTCACTTTGTTCACAAATCACAAGTCACTTTAGTATCTCTTCACACAGAATGATATGAATATGATCTAGAGGCGGTGTCTAGAATTCATGAAAGATTACCAATTTGATATATAGTATCATCCTGATAAGGCTAACGTGGTGGCAGACGTATTGAGCTGATGACCTACTAGGGATTTAGCAGAGGTGTGGAAAGCAAGGTGGAGTGAGCTCTAGCAGAAAGATGAGGTGGCTAGGGCGTACATGGAAGTTATGACTATCACTCTCGAGATAGTTATGTGGGTAGTGAGGGCTCAGGTAGAGGACCAGTTCTGTCAAGATAAAGTGTGACAGTTACTAGCTGAGGGTGAAGAGTCTTACTCAGTCAGCTCAGAGGGAGCCCTGCGCTTTAATTGGAGATCGATAGTGCTTGAGGATGACGAGTTGAGGCAGACAGTGATGACCGAGTCTCATAGTTCTAGGTTACGATACATCCTAGTGGAGATAAGATGTACCAAGACATGAGGAGACAGTACTGATGGGCCGACATGAAGAGAGACATAGAAGAGTTTATCTCAAAGTGTGTTACTTGTCAGCTGGTTAAAGTTGACCATCAGAGACCTTCGAAGATGTTATAACCACTTGAGATTCCCGTGTTGAAGTGGGAGATCATCTCGATGGATTTTATCTTTGGTATACCTACTTCACAGTGGGGTCACGATTCGATATTGGTGATACTGGATCAATTGACCAAGGTGGCTCACTTCTTGCTAGTTCACACTGATTACGACACGATGCAGTACGCGCAGCTATTCATTTCAAAGATTTTTAAGATGCACGGAGTCTCGATTAATACTGTGTCTGATTGAGACAAAGTTGTTGTGTCGCATTTCTGGCTGAACTTTTAGGAGGCCATGGGCACAGACTTGCGTTTGAGTACGGTGTACCATCTGCAGATTGAGAGGGTGAATCTGATGCTTGAGGATTTGCTGAGGATGTGCATCCTAGATTTTGGGGGAGGATGGAAGAGATACCTTCCATTGGTAGAGTTTGCATATAACAACTCTTACTAATCTACTATCGGTATGGCACCGTTCGAGGCATTATTTGGGAGGCCTTATCATTCACCCGCATATTGGTTAGATGTGGGGGACAACAAGTTGTTAGGGCCTGACATGATTCAGGTGACTACTACCAAAGTTGAGTTGATTCGAGGACGCATTCGGATAGCTCAGGATAGGCAGAAGAGTTAAGCAGACGCCGATATGAGACATGTGGAGTTAGAGGTGGGCGACCAGGTGTTAGTCCGAGTATCTCCTATGAAGGGGATTATGAGATTTGGTTAATAGGGGCAGTTAGAACTGAGATATGTAGGGCCATTTTCTATTATAGAAAGGGTGGGACCGATAGTGTACATACTGGGACTTACGGAGCATCTTCAACGGGTACATGATGTGTTCCATGTGTCATCACTAAAGAAATACAGGAGGAGCGATAAGGCTTTCTGCCATGTTCCACTTGAGGAGATCGACGTACAACTAGACGTCTCCTATGAGGAGAGGCCCGTGGCTATTTTAGATCATAGTGAACGTAAACTACAGTCCAAGGTGGTGTCACTAGTGCAAGTTTAGTGGGGACACCACAATATTGATGAGTCGACTTGGGAGTAGGAGGATGACATGCGAGAGCAGTATCCAGAGTTATTCACTGCAGGTATGCCCTAATTTCGGGGACAAAATTCCGTTGTAAGGGGGAAGTATGTAATACCCCGTATTTCTGCATTTTTTTAATTTAATTAATTAGGAAAATACGTTTTACTTAAATTACGCGAGTGAAGGAATTTAATGTCATTTATTTAATAAATGGATAATTAAATATTAATTGAGATATAGATACTGATTAATATTTTGATGAAATTTACTGAGTGAGAATAGTAAATAATAACTGTTCGTTATTATACGACATAGCGAGTGATATAAGCCTATTTTAATTTATCTCACCGGGAGTTGCGTGTAGACTAGTTTGAGGTGAGAAATAAGAAATATATTTTTAGTAACTCGTATGATGATTTAGAGCTCACAGATGACTCCAATAGGGTCGAAATAGTCAGAATAGAGTACCCAGGGGTATAGTTTGGATCTCGGGTCGATTTTGGACCAAATCGGCATCTATTAGGGGCATTTTGGTCATTTTAAAAATAAAGGATAAATCACCTACGAAAATTAAAGACTATATCTGATAGTTGGGATTGTGGGTTAGGTTTCATAACTCACAAAACCTAGAGAAGGCATTAGAGAGAAGAGAAGAACCATTCCCAAAAGGCTTAAGGAGAATTCTTGGAGTTTGTAAGGTATTCTTACACACTAAGCACCTAAGTAGTGAAGATTAGAAGAGGAAACATATAGATTCTTTACCCTCTTCACGAAATACGACTCTATAATAATCAAGGCAAGTTTCTTATTACAAAATTAAATTGATGTTATAATACCCATGTGTAGGGATTCATAAATAATTTGATTGTGAATAAATTCTAGGGAAGAATAATGAATTTAATGCATGTTGGGATAATATCTCATGTAGATGAAATTATACATATAGAGGAATTCGAATTCAGATGATATTTGACTTGTTTTCACGGATTTAAATCTTGGTTTAACCTTTGGAAAAAACATAAAACTAGGGTTTTTAATGATAAAAGTTTTTAATCCGTTCTTGACAATTATGCGAAGATTAGATGTGTTAGTAATGTTAGAAATCGTCCTTATATGTGTACCAATAGTTTTGGATGATTGGTTGTGAATTTGGCAGACTACCATGAGAGTTAAGGTGTGTTAATGGAGACAGACGCATGAAGAAGACGAACTGGGTATGTCACTACTCGATCGATCGATCGATCGACCCCTAAATGTCGATCGATCGACGGATCGATCGACCGATCATATCATCGATCGATCAACCCCTGAATTTCGATCGATCGACCGATCAGACCATCGATCGATCGACCAAAGCTGATTTCGGGTTCTTTTGATTGCTTAAATTCTTGTGTTGACCAACAAGGGAAGGGAACCTTAGGAATGATATTATACTTATTTGGGGACTGAGTAATGGCCAGTAGGTATGTTTTTGAGGTCCATCAAGGCCATTGGGTGTAGGAAATAGTAAATTGACCGACGATGATACACCGATGGAGTCGTATATCGGGGGAAAATTGGGAATTGAGTTATGGGAAGATTTAACATCAATTCAATATGTATACTAGTAGGTTAGAGAAAATAACTACTGAGATTATGTGTAAGGGGTAACTAGGGCCCTTTAGAATTATGTGAAGGCTGGAATAAAATACAATAGTGAAAGAAATCATAAAATAAAGGGTACAGTGAGTATTAGAGAGAAATATACTGTGTACCAACGTGAATTATTAGGTTTTGGGAATGCCTACTATATTAAATACTTAGGTGGTGTGAATGTCTAGAGTATGCCGACTATATTAGGATCGATGGCTATCCGAATCAATATATGTGCATGTATAATATTTACACTTGGGTTAATGCCTATCCGGACCAATGTCAACTCATAGGTGGCATGAGTACCTACTATACTAACTACTTAGGCGGTGTGAATGCCTAAGGCATACCAACTATATTAGGGTCGATGGTTGTCTGGACCAATATACGAATAACATTTACATTGGGGTCGATGGCTATCCAGACTAATGCAAATGATAAGATGAATTGGGGTCAATGGAAAAGTCCAAACCAATAAGTCTTTTACGAGTGATAATAGGACTTTATAGAAGAAAATACACTTATATATATATATATATATAAATATATATATGTGTGTATTATGTGTGAAATATGTATGTGTGTGAATAATCTACTTAAGTGGAATAGTAGACGCTTCGATGGCACACTTACATCCAAGTAAATTAAGTTGTGAGACTTGATGGAAAATATGGAAAGCTAACATATGGGAAAATATTACTTGGTAAATAATTAACATATTAGAGATGTTAATAAAATGGGTGTACTGTATGGTCGGTACGGGAACTTAGATGGATAGATAAGTTCAATGAGATACTTTAGTCTAGTTAGCTGGGATAGTATAGTTTGGTGGGCTAAGTATAGAACGCTAAGCGTACACTATAGATGATGGGTGAGGAAAACTCAAGAGAGAGTGTACATGGTCCTAACATGTGTAATAAATAACTGATTTCTACTGCGATGAACTGCTTGCTAAATATTTTCAACACGTTTTTTGTACTAACACTTGCTATAAAAATTTAAAAAACCTTCTAGGTGTCCATCCACAAGGACACCAGGCGTGACTTCTTTCCAAGGCTCGGAGTTGTAGCACTGTGGATGCTGACAGGACTTATTTAATTTAAATGATTCCCTCATTCTGATCTAGTGTAGGATTTTATTTCTATATTTCATGTACGGACATTTTGTCCAATGACATTCTTCTGTTACTTAGATTTATTTTATTATGGAGTAGTTGCTTTAGATTTTGGCCGGCTGTTAATTCAACAAACCTTGATTTTATTTATATATTGTGATGGTTAGATTCTATATTATTGTGATTGGTTAATTTAGTTAAGTATGGTTGTTTTATCTGTTATTAAGAAAGATAAAATTTGGCACCAGTCTAATTTCACTTAGGTGGTTAGTAATTTAAAAAGGTTTTGACAATGATGCTAAGAATGAACCACATGAGAAACTGGCCTCACATTCTCAATGTAGCTATAACACATGGGTATTATCAATCACCCTATAAATCAAAATTCAATTTTTCTTAACATCGTTCCACCCTTCAATCCATGGTGAGAAGAAAAATTTTCAGTGCTCTCTTATGGAACTACCGGCTCCACTAGCCTTATATTATATAATAGCTTTCAGCTCAGAGTGCTTTCTCTACACTTTTATTGATTAACATTCAACACTGATGCCTGAGCATCCATTGACGTCTCTCTACTTCCGACATTTTTCAAGGTTCATGCGTATCTCATCCCTCAATAACATTCAAACAAGGGGCTTTCCCCAATGCACTGTCACTTAGCATTTGGGGTAATCAAATTCTATAAACTTGAAACACATAAACGAGACTCTAAAAAATACTGTCCCCAGACATATACATATAATCTTAACTCCCACGTCTTTAAAAGAGTGATATAACATTGCGCTCTCCCTATCACCAAATCCTGAGCGCTAAACATAATAACGAGCTAAATCTCTCCGCTCGATAGAAAACCCAATGTACCCTGAATCACATCAATAAAGTCCCTACACACCGGGATCAATATCTCGAGACAACTATACTCTCCTAAGTCTCTACCATAATATAATATAAATGCAAGCTCGACCCTCTTACAGGTGTGGCATCGCAAAAACAACACATCCTATCTTGGAACAACGGACATAATAGGCTTGCAATATCATCCCACTATTGTCCTAACCAGTCTATACTTAGGATAACATCATACTCGTATAACACATCATTAGAACGAGTAATTCCAATAAAATATATACCACTATGTCCACGCCTGCTTCCCCACGGATGAAACCAAAGATAAACCCACTACACAACTAAAAATATATATATATATATATATATACATAATAATGTTATCGATATGCTCAGTAAACTCGTCTCACATGTGAATCTAGTTGTAATTAAAATACCATGACTCGCTCATGTCACATAAAGCATACCTCATTCACCTGAGGATAAAGCTCATATTTTGACCTTGCCAATCGCCCTGGCTGCTTAAATGGTTCCCAGACATAACACGCTTGTCCAAACCGAACCAAACTATCATAATTATTGCCCTCACTAGGCATCATACTCTTGTCACTTTACTCTCTTTGGGAAAAATAAATGCATGTGGTCCTACTCTACACATAAAAATATCACTCCATATAATGCACTTATCTCGGGCCACGCTGGTCATATTGGGGTTATCCTTCTCTGGGACCTTAATAGCCTCAACCCTGATGGCGACCCTCATTGTTCCCTTAGCTCCGCTGGACCAAAAGAACTCACTGTTGGCCTTAATAGCCCTGACTGAATCCATCGTCACTCTTTAGGAATTTAGCTATCTGAATCATTTAAATGGGTCCCCTGATGGGTCTCCCCTCTGTGGTGTTTCGCTAGCACCGTTACGTTCAGTCTTACTCCCTCACTAAATTCTTTTTCAAAAATGGGCCTCCGTCCTACCCTCTTGTGATAAGTTCAGAATTTCATTCACATATCTTCCTGAACAATAGACGAAGGAACTTTTGGTCAAATCGTACATAATATCCTTCCATTGTCATAATATTTCACTTTTAAAATGTGGTGATTAACTCCCATGATTACAACACCACTCGCACGAGATAAAATATTTTTTACACCAATTTTCACTTCTGGGTATACTACACTCTACTATATGACAAAGCCTCTGGGTATCTTACTTCCACTGGCTAACACACACAATATACGCATTTACTAAAATTCTAACGGGTTGTCCTCTTCAGAGACCCCTCTGACTCTCTCCCATTCTAACCACGCTGGGTGAGTCTAATTTGGCCCCACTTCCTGCTATAGCAGTACTTGAAAAATATATGCTGCACCCTAGTAGTCCTTACAACCCCAACTTCCCAAGCAACAATAGGGGTGACCTTGATCACGGTCATCGTCCCCAAAATTATTCTATAACTTATCTGAGCCCGACCTCTTGCTGTTCTCCCAACGGCCCTCACTGGTCGTCCTTCATTGTTTGGCATACGAAGCACACCCGGACACATATAGGATTCACTATAATTATACGTTATAGTAGGAGAACGAAATCTCACCATGGAATCAACAATCCTAAGCATAGGGCTATATATCAAATAGAAAGCAACACTGAAAACGAGTACGTCCACACAGATTTCTAAGGACTCTAGATATTGATGCTCTGATACAATCTGTGACACCCCAGCTATTTTCATCACAATTGATCAATCCTTTATCAAAATAAGATAGGATTCTCATACAGATCATTCTAAGCATCACTGTCGAAAACCAAATTAATTATTAATAACCTATTAGACCCGGTGTCAAATTTTAAAATTTCTAATATTGTTAAATTAAACACAGAATAAATCCCTTCACACAATAGTTTACACACCAATTGAAATAAATAAACAATAAACGATAACTCTCGGTAAAACATTAATACAACCATATCGAATAGGTGCCAACAAAAATGCGATAAATAATAAAAATGACAACAGTTTGGCAACATGCCCGAATATTTTATCAGTACCTCCTATCTAGATCACAAGGGTAAAAGCGTCTCAATAATCCCTGCTAGCATCCACAGCTGCTGCAGCATCGTCTGACTCAAAAGAATAATATCATCTAGGCATCCCTGTATCTGGACATTTAAAAGGTTTTTAAAATATTTGCAAGCGGGTCAGAGCCCAAAACATTTTGAAAATATTTATCAAGTGTTTAAAATACTTTAACATTTACAATATGATATTCTCCATATTTAAACTGGTGTCGCATTCCCATGAGATACCCGTCCCCTCTCATCTAACTGTGCACATCTAACGCATGTATTTTAAACACCCTAGTTACGCTACCCATCATAACTGGCATCTCTCAAAACCTCTAAGTCACTATACGCCATCTCAAACCCGCGTATATAATATCCTAAGCTTTCGCACGAGTTTATGCATTATAATTTCTCACTTATAATTTATCCGTACATTACGAATAACTTTCACTAGTTATAATACACTATTTACGTTATAGTGTTATTAGTCCCGTATATAATTTTCTTATCTTTATATACATATCTCACATTTTATTCCAGATTTTATTTTCCTGGATGAACCATAAATCATTTCGCATGTCCGTCTTTATTTTGTCTCTCTATATATATATACAATATAATATACACCTCAAGTATATCCATACTTATATATCACACACTATATAAGTATAATAACCATCCTCAGAGCTATAACTTAATGAATGCAGTCTCTAGAATGCTATCATCTTCCACGGAACACACATCATCCTGGGCACCACTGGTTGGGGTCTCACACTGACCGGATAAAAACATATCACAATCTTAGAGGAAGCGGTCATAGTTCGTCACCTGAAAGTGAGACTGAATCATACCCAAGACATCCCACCCATGATAAAGAGCCATACTGCATAAATAACTGGACGCTATGACCTGGGGACTATATTGTCCCTGCATTAACTAGCCAGGGGATTCACTCACATCGCGCAACTTTCCATGATAGCACTAGAGGGGTATGTTCCACATAAATATATCATACACACACAGATATATTTATAATCATATCATGTATATACTGTCTCTATACCTGTATATATATATATATATATATATATGCCTCACGTGGAATTAGCCTATAATCCCAAATATACAAATTCGTATTAATTCATAAGTATACACGCACTTATTTTAATCCTATAAGTATTCTCTCACTTATGATAGAATTCTCACATTTTAATAATTCCCAAATCTTAGCTTATCACAACTAGCTAGCATTCTAATCCCATCCTACTAACACCTTCGAATTCACTCATATACTATCGACATATACATACGACACGCATAAATATATATATGCCCGCTGAAATAATCTTCCTGAGTGTCGTTCGTCCCAAACACTCCTAAAATTTATAACCCGAATCTTATTCCCGCTAACTCAAGATATATATATCACTCATTAAATCTTTTAGAGGCACTCACACTCTATTTAGGATCCCCTAATATTTATCTCCAAAAAATATTCTTATCCAATCCTTTAAGCCTAAGAAAAATTTCTCAAATTGAATTATTATAAATGAACCGAATCGATGACCCAAACTGAACCACAATTGACCGGTTCAATGTGATAAGGTTGGGAGTTCATCATCTTCTCCAACTCCAAAATTTATGGTTTCTAACATCACAAACCATAACTATAAACATCTACACACTTATTTTTAACCAACACAACCATTTATTCATGCGATTCATCAATTTAACTAAGGATTTAAACCCTAACTTAGTTAAACCTCAATTTTATTCAACTCTTCCAATTTCTCACCAAAAATTTCACCATTAACTTGGATTTGAGTTCAAATTTCATATGGAGTTATCATCACATCAATTTATATGAAATTATTTCCAAAAATCCCATTTTGATTCAAGAATCCCAACCCAAAGTTCATATAATTTTTACCAACTATAATATGAATTCTAAACACATATAAATAATTAAAGAAAGTTAAACACTTGCCTCGTCGGATAAATTTGACGACCTCGTGCCGGGATCCGCCAGAGCTTGGCTGTATTTATCCTCCTTTCTCCCATTTTCTTCTTACTTCTTTTCTTTCTTTTCTTCTTTGCTCTTTCTCTCGTGGCCTTATAAGAGAGAAAGAAGGGTTCTCCACTTATTAAACCTAAAATTGACTCGAATACTCAAATGCGAGTCCCTACTAGTCCAAAAAGTCCTCAAAACCCAAACACTACCCTGGGTACTTCATTATGACTATTTCAGTCCATCCGAGACCAATTGTGCACTCGAAATTCCCATCTGAGTCACTTATCAAAAATTCACCTTTTTAAATCCAATACAACTCCGCACGTATTTTCCCAAATTAAATATTATTACTTGTCGGTTTTTACAATCGCGATATGATATAAAATAATTTAACTTCATTTACTTATTCCCGTAAATAAATATAGCACACATCAATAATAATTCAGAACTTTCCAATTAATATTTAACCCCACTTCAAGTTCTCTTTCACTTAAAATTCTCAAATTATTAAATTACACCCACTTATGTAAATTAAATATCCATTAAAAGTACGGGTATTACAGGTGCATGGATGACGATTTAACCCATAGGAGATAAAATATACCAGTACATGTGTAGATCGTATGATTAGATCAGAATGACACTTTAGAGTTTGTGTCTTGGTGTGTTACCTGTTAGCTAGTAAAGTTGGAGCAACAAAGTCCAAGGAGTGAATTACAAACCTTGGAGATTCCCAAGTGGAAGTGGGAGAGTATCTCCATGTACTTCATAGTGGGATTATCGAGGTTTTAGCAGGATCATTTTTCCATTTGGATCATTGTTGATAGACGAACAAAGGTGGCTCATTTCCTTCCAGTGCAGACGGATTACACTGTCGAGAAGTTCACTAAATTATTCGTATAAGAGATTGTATGGATTCATGGGGTACTATATGACATCGTGTATGACCGAGACAAAATTTTCGTATCTCAATTTTTTAGGGGTTTCTAGGATGCTGTGAGGATGCTACTGAGTTTGAGTATGATGTTTCATCCTCGGTCATATGGTCAGATTGAGCGGGTGAACTAGATTTTGGAAGATATGTTTCGGGCATGTGTCTTATATCTTAAAGGGAGTTAGGGCCAACACTTACCTCTCGTGGAATTTTCTTACAATAATAGTCACCAACATACTATTGGTATTTAACTCCATGATGAATTATATGGCCGACCATGTCATTCAACGAGCTTTTGGTTGGAGTTTGGGGAACAGAAGATGTTTGGACAGGACATTATTCGGGATACATCAGAGAAGGTGGAACTAAATCGAGAGAGGATTAAGATGACACGGGATCGGGAGAAGAGCTACACCGATAAAAAATGGAAAATAGAGTTTCAGATGGGAGATCAGGAGCTCTTAAGGATCTCCTCAATGAACGGAGCTATCAGATTTGGATCCAAGGGAATGTTGGCTCCCCACTACGTAGGTCCCTTTATGATACTAGATAGGGTGGACTTACTTGACCATCTTCATTATGTACACGATATTTTCCATGCATTAATACTGAGGAAGTTTATGAGCGATGACCATGCCTATCAGTATATCAACCTCGATGAGATTGAGTTGCATCCTGAGGCCAACTATGAGAAGTGACCTCAGTGTAACCTTGACTATAGAGAGAAGACTTTACTATCGAATATCATACTATTAGCTGGGGTCAAGTGGGGACACCATAGAGAGTTTGAGTCTACATGGAAAAGAGGGGACAACATGCAGGCAAGATATCTTAAGTTATTTTATTCAGGTATAAAATTCGAATTTTGAAAATGAAATGTCTTATTTTAGGGGGAAGAATGTAATGCCCTAGAGTTTTAGTGCACTAATAAATTTTGGAATTATATACTTGCCTGCAGTGACAGGAGATGACTCTATTCATATTATGCATGTGTTATATGTATAATTCAAAATTAAAATCAGACTTAATACATGGTAATAAATTGATAATTAATTATAAATGACTGTGTATTCAGGGAAACTATGGAATGGTTAAGAATTCGATATCGAGGGTTTTCTTGTTTAGATTAACCCCCAGTATGGGGTTCCACTGACCATGAAGTAGGTTCTTATAATATTTTAACGTGGTAAATTAATAAATAATTCAATCATGGATTTTAGGACTCGTACTGGTTCGAATATTAATATGTTGGTATGGTATTTTTGGTCGAGTTTTGGGTCATATATAATGTCCAGTTATTACTTAAAATGATGGGTTTTATGTTCTATGGGTTAGTATATGAGTTGGGTAATGTTTTGGTCCATTTAAAGATGTATTTTGACTAATTAGGTTGATACCCATATGGGCTTTAACCTAATTTCACGATTAACACTCTTGGAGTCCTTAGGTTAATCTATTATCACACAAACAACTTTAGAGATGAACCTTAAGGTTAGAGAGCATAACATCTTGAAGAGAAAGGTATATGGAGAATTTGAGTTCGAATTCACCCCAATTGGAGCTAATTCAAGTTTACCTACTGTAGGAATACAATTGTTTTTATGTTATAGTGTAGCCATTCACAAGGATGAAAACATCATTTCATTAAAATTTTATTTTTAGGATCAATTAAATAATTTCATAATTATATCAATAAAATAATATCCATGTTAATGAGGTAATCCAATTTTGGTAGAATCTCTTACGAATTTTAGTTAGGTTTGTTTTATAATCATTAGGAGGATGATAGACACTGATGATCAATAAAAATCCCCTTACTAATTGAATAAATAGATAACAAATTTGAACATAATTGATTAGAGTAACGAATCTAGGGTTCTTGGGTTGAAACTGGAATTAATCCCTTTATATTATGTTAAAATCATGTCAAATCCTTAGATGTTGATTAGGATTGATGATAGACCAATAATATCTAAAAGAGTATGGGATTGAAGATGTTTAGAATATTTGAAATTGTTTTTTGATGTTAACATAGGCAGAATTGGGTGTTGGAGAAGATGAATCCGGGTTAATCTCGTTGAAACAAGATTAGTATCTCAATTTAATGATATTGGGTAGTTCGCTCGAATTATTTTTAAAACTATTCAAACAAGTTAAGTTTTTGATTCAAATGACTTTAGTATATCGTTTGAACGATATGTAGAATCTCATATGAATGGGATGAAGGTTCTTGTTTGAATGTGTTTGGCACTTTTTGGTGAATTAATTGTTAATTTAAATAAATTAAGTTAACAAATTTGGATTAAAACCTAGTAATTTGTGTGTGATTAGGATTACTATTCTTCTATATTATGTGATATATACCATGTGTGATGTTCTCGGGATACGTACTAGAGGGGACATCTGTTATGTGGTGTTTACAATATTTACCGCACTGATACCCCGTGATAGAGATGGGTTCTACCTTGGTTATTTACCCCAGACACTACGTGTTGAAAGTACACAGTGTATCTAAAGGGTATTAACGGGGGGATCCTCTCATATCACCTGGGGTATGGGGCCATATGATTGGTGTGAATGAATAGTAATTATCCCCAATTAACGGTTTAAGGTTATAGGTGGGGGACAACCTATAACTATGCCTAGTACACACGAGGGATCCCTGAAGGCAATAGGATATACCTAAGTTATGTGCATGCTCTAGTGTATCCCTTTTTTATGTACGTTGATGAGATCGTGCTTACGTGATATTGCATGTATAGACTATCATTCAATGCATGTCATATATTTGAGTTGTATAAATCAAGATAATTATGTAACCTTTACTTATATTCGGCTGAGATGATTAATATGTGATCATGGGATTAGCTTAGGTTTGGGAGTTAAACACATGTGATATTTAAGATGATTTTAGGTTGGGATTACTTAAAAGAAATTAAAATATGCGAAGAAGATGCGTAGTTATATTGTAGCACAAACTCAGTTATAGTTTTACTCTTCATAAACTTACAGTCAACATTGTAGTTGAATTCTCTTAACAGGACTTAGCCCACCGGTGCAGCCTCACCCCTGATTATTTCTCCATTACTGCTCTTATAGAATGTAGGTCGATCCTGCGTTCTCACTCTTCATAGTCATATCTACATTTATGTCATGTCGTCTATTTAGTAGTTATTATTACTGTATTTGGAGAGTTGGTTTTATGTTGAGATAATTTACTTCCAATGTTTGGTTTTATTATTGTGGATGATTATGGTATCAAAGATTTATCTTAGTTTGTTCTTATGGTTGTATCCAACTATTTAGTTTACGTGCATCTGTTACTTTATTGAATGATTAGAGTAATACTTTATTGTTTAGACTCCTATTTTATTTATTTTAGACTTGATTAATCTAGATTAAATTTTACACTGTGTCACAATGTATAGGTTATTATATAGTATTATAGTTAGCCTAGCTATAACTACATCTTACGTGGGTATTGTGAAGATTACCAGCTAGTCTATCTTAAAGGATTTAATTTATTTAGACATTAAGTGGTATAAGGATACTTTAAATTGATAATAGTAGTCTTAGGATATTATTATCGGTGATGATACTATATTGTATTGCGAGTTAGAATTTACATTGGGTTCATGAGTATCCATCTTCTGAATCGTCCAATTATTCCTCTCAACAATCCCATTTTGCTGAGGAGTCCTCATGGTAGAAAATTAATGTTTTATCCCGAGGCTATTACATAAAAGATCTACTTTAGATTCCTTATACTCAGTGCCATTGTCACTACGTATCCTATTGATAGTGACTCCGTGTTGATTTTATAGGACACGACACTTGGTCGTAAGAAATTCCACAGCATCGAATTTCTCTCTCAAAAAACCTATTATCAAATAGCGAAACAAATCATCTACCATTACGAGGATATACCTCTTACCACCCAAACTCTCAGTATGTGTAGGAACCATAAGATCTATGTGTATCAACTCAAGCACTCGTGAAGTGGTAATGGAATTTAACTTCCCGTGGGGGCTACAGACTTTCTTTCCTAACTAATAGGGTCTACAAACCGAGGGAGTCGGATTTTCAAGTGATGGAAAGCCACATATTAGGTCCTTTTTAACTAATATCTCCAAATCTCTAAACTTTACATGACCTAGAGGTTGATGCCACAGATCTATAGGAGTGATCATGGCGCTATTGCAGACAAATGAGGACCTGGTCATAATCCCATAACAATTATCTTCAGTCCTCAACCCTTGCAGTAAAAGTTTAACGACTTGATCATAAACATTACATCCGTTCTGGTCAAACTTCACCGCAAAGTCAACGTCAAACAGCTGGCTAATCTTGAGAAGGTTTGCTTTCTAACCTATGACGTACAAAACATCTTCTATCTTAGGAAATCCTGGTATCTCTATTGTACCTCATCCTATTATGCTAGATTTTCTCCCATATCCAAATGTCACTTTACCTTCCTTTCTATCCTTAAGGCGGGTAAAGAAGGACACATCACTAGTCATGTGTCTGGAGCACCCACTGTTAAAGTACCAGTGAGAAGTATTATGTTCTTTAAGAGCAACATGAATAACAAGGGCTTTTGCGTCGTGCTTAAGTACCCAAGACGTGGTAACCTTTTATTTACCATTGTCATTTTTTACTCTAATTGGGATTTTAGAAGTGTCCACCAACATCATAGAAATCCGTTGGAACTCTTCAATTAAACTCTAAGATGTGGAGACTAAAAAGTCAACCTGCTCTATAAAACTCGACAAATCGCTAGTGGCATGTGGCAAAGAAAAAGAAAGTCGTTTCCTACCCAAACTATAGAAAAACTCCCTAATATGGCCTTTTCTTTTGCAATAAGTACAAAAATATACAGTCTTAGATCGACCTTCGTTTTCTGTTTTTGGCAGAACTCTTTTTTATGTTTTTGGTGGGTGGCCGTATGGATTTTTAGTAAACTGATGATTTGGTTCTGACATCGTATGAGACGTGGAAGATCCATCAAAACGTATTCATGTCCTCTCACCAAAACCTAAAGCAGGGGTGAGGATCATCTTTCCCATATTTCCTGATCCGTACTCTATTTTTACCTTGACCTCCCGAGCTTTCTCAATTTCATGAGTGAGTTGGGCTACAAGGGCTTCAAGTTTCTTCCGAGTGTCCAGGGAGGAATAGAGCTCAATCGTCAGACTAGTCACTTTCTTGGTCAAGTCTCCTTTTTCTTTCTCTCTCTCTTTCTCTCTCTCTCTCGAAACTCGCTCTCTCTATCTATACAAACTTTCTCTCTCTCAATACAAATGGTCTCTCTCTCTCAAAGCAGTACTCATGGAGGACTCTCTATCTCTCGTCTCTCATAAATCTTTCTCTAAGGTTATTATACTAAGTGCTAACACTTTGTTACACTTTTTAGTTTTAAACAAATCAACATATAAATCAGCGTATGCGCATCATAAATCACTCTCGCTCTCACTTGCAATATTCTACCCCTCATTCACATCACTGTTACTGTCGAGGTGTCCCTATTAATTTGCATCCGCATCATCGTGATTAGCACTGTCAGTACTCATATGACTCGCCATGAATGCAATGAATTTTCATTCATGCGATGATTCGTCTCCCGAATCCACCAACTCGACCTCACTATCATCACTAAGGGAGGCATTTGAAGCAGCTTTGCCTTTTCCTTGACGCTTCATTCTAGTAGACACTCAAACGCCTTATGGCCTCTACCGTCACACTCATAACATATATCCACGTCTTTCTTAGGCGCGTCCTTTTTATCCTTTTCAATTTTCTTTTTAGGATTATTTTTCTCAAAATTCTTTTTATCTTTGAGATTCCCATTTTTGTTTAATTAAATTTCATAATTTTTTTTGCAAATAAGGCCAAATCGTCTAAGTCAAAATCAAACTCAAAATCAAACATCTCTCCCTCTCTTCTCCTAGATGACTCACCTCTCTTTATTGATGACCCCTCACTCTTCCTAGCCTGGGCTTGAAGTGCTACCCCTTTGTCTTTTAATTTTATCATGTTAGGAAACTCTCAATTTCATAGGTCCATAGGTCTCCAACTAATTCTTCTAATTTCAGCCTACTCAAATTTCCTAATTAATTAAACACAGTGACTTTGGGGATAAAACGCTTAGGCAATGATCTCAGAATTTTCTTAACTACTCTAGCATCAGGAATGTGTTCACCTAAGTTTAAACTAGTTTTTACAATATCAAATAAGTATGCATATAATTCATCAAAACACTCAGATTCATGCATGGTGATTGTTTCAAATTGTGTAGTTAAGTTTTGTAATTTTGATTCTTTCACTGTATTTGTTCCTTCATGGGTAAGTTGAAGAACATCCCATGCTTATTTAGACGTGGTATAAATCATGATGTGCCGAAACTCGTCGGGTATGATGGCTCCAGAAATGGCACTAAGCCCACGTGAGTTATATGTTCTCCATTTAAATTCGTCCTCAGTCCAATCAGTCACGGGTTTAGGATTTGTTACATTATTAGTAGTGATAGTGGAAGGAGTCCACCCTCTTTCACATACACCCCAGACACGTTCGTCAATGGACTTTAAGTTGGATTTCATATGGGCTTTCCAATAAGCATAATTTACCCCGTCAAAAATTGGCACTCGATTATACAAATTTTCTATTGAAATTACGATTTTTCAAAAACCAATTTTTAGAACAAAATTGATAGCCAGAAATTTTTTGCGGAAAAAATTAGACGGTAGAATCGTGTAATAGGCTCTGATGCTAATTTGAGAGTGCGACAACAATCAATGATTAACTTGTTTAATTATATTCCAACTTTTAGCCCAAAAAGTCCTAACTCTTGCTAATAATTATGACAGAAAACGTAAATAAATCCAATCATGCAATACAGTCACAATATGAGGAAAAATCCCCCCAAAGGGTTAAACCTTTTTGTATTATTTCACTATAATATGTAACACTTACAATTACAGAGAAATATAGTGACACACGAATACCCACAGGCATCGGTTCGACGTCATCATCAAGAGATACTGTAAGAGCTCCAAGTCAGCAATAGAGAACAACCTTCTTCTCCACGCAAGCACTCCAGATGAATAGAAAAATTGTATATAGGGTTTATAAGACTCAAATATATGTTTGGGAATGATTTTTGAATCAACAAGGTTGAAAAACCATGAAAAACAAAGTCTGGAAATATGTGGTGGATCTGCAGAAATGTGAGTGCCCAAAACTTGAAAATCATGTAGAATGGGCATTGCTATTTATACAGAAATCGAGGCGGTGCATTGTTCGAATGAAATAGGATGTCGCTTGAACGAGCTTACGTATTACTTGAGAGACTTCGCGCGACATGCAGATGTCTCTTGAACGACATGCCTTTGTCGCTGGAACGACGTCATCGTCGTTTTTTTCACCTCAACATTTAAAAAAATATCTTCTTTCGAACTAAAACATTCCAGACCCTTAAAAATATTTTATAAAGTTCCCAAATATTTATGTAAATAATAAACACTCCGAATAAATTATTTTATCATAATCGTGAGTGGAGTAGTAGGAATGTGGAAGTCACACGTTGCACGTTGCATGTTTCTCGGTGATGTTGCACTACGCACGTATGAAGATGGTTGGATGCATGTAACTACTAATTCGGATCAAGGCCATCATGTATGAACATATGTTGACGTGCCGAATATAGCGGTATCAGAAGAAAACAACCTGGCATATGTTCCAAAATTGTGTGTGGTTCTAGAAGAAAATTTTCTCGTTAATGACATTTGTCCAAAAAATTATTCAAATCAATATTTAGCTGTATTAGTGAGATAAAAAATTTAATGTTAAATTATATTAGAATGTACCAGAGCTGATGAAAGATATCCAATTTTAATTAAATGATTATAAAAATTAATTGAATATTTGTCCGAAACAAATTTAGAAAACCGAAACAACCATACCTAAACCCAAGTACATTAAATAATTTACATACATTAATCTAATGTCTACACCAATATTCATAAGAATATTCCACTGCTAATTTTGATATCTTATTCCAATGCTCATAACTAGGAACATTCTCTTTTAACCTAGTCATTGAAACCTTCGCAACGAGTTTTAATATTGATTTGTGGTACCCAAATGTACAAACAAGGTTACTGCAGATCGAAACATAAATGATTCATTTAATTTCAAGAGAGAAACCATTACCATGCCTTTTTCTTTACAAAGAAGAAAATAGCAAATATATTGCTATAAAAGTTATAACTACTTCTAGTGAGAATACCTATAATTCACTACCATCGAGGAATATAAACATTTCTTAACACGAACTGTTATAAATAAGACTTAGCATTGTCCTCTTACCTTACTTTTTGGAGATAAGTAAGCCTCAAATAATACTAACATTTGGCTATCGAAGATCCTCACTCATGGATTACGAAATGGTACCAAGTTTCCTAAACATGTCTAGTCCAAAGAATCCTTTATTCAACCAATGATAAAATCATTCTAAGAACATGATTCTTACTTGAGTGACATCAACCAATCATAGGTGTTTACAAATTCTCCCTTGTCAATTCTTTAAAATAAAAGATACACATATATAACTTCCCCGTGGGAGGTATTGAACATATTTAACACTTAATTTAAAAGAATTACCATATATTTTAAAATACCATGATTTCGTGATTAAAACCACTATGGTTGGGCCAACCAAACTAATGCGAGGACTTAATCACAATATAATTTTAAAACATTGATTATAATTATCGGTTCAAACACTTTATTATCGCCTTAAGTTAAAACAATGGTGAATTACATTCCAATCCTTTAAACTTATTCCATTTAAAAGTTTTAAAACAAATAGCCAATGAGAAAAAGTTGAAATCATTTTTGAAATCTTAGAATCATCAAATTAAAAAATTAATTTTCAATTAATACATGATAATTATTTTGATTAAATTTTAAACTGGGATCCCTCAATCGCCCAATTGAAAATTAATTCATCTCACAAATAAGTTCCCTTATGGGGTAATATTTCTCATGTGGAGGTTAAATCACCTCACCTTGAACCAGATAAACTTTCAACTTTTATTATGTTGTCCAAATAATTTGGGACCTTATGTCCTAATAACAATGACGGTTTGGGGGAGGATACTAAAAAATGTGTCTAAGTATATACCATCGGTCCATTCCTCAAAATAGATCAGATGAAGGACTTACCAATGTTGGGGGATCGAACTCACTAATATTCTAATTCTCGAAATTATTACTTAAGAGTTTTAATGAATCCCTGATTAATTCCATCTAGTTGGGATTAGCCTAACTAACTCAAGGAGTCAACACATCTTTGATTCGTGAAAACATGGATGGAGATAATGGGGTTTATATTGAAACCCCTCTTCCACTTAGTATTTTAAAACATTGAGGGTTTTGAAAAACTATTCATTGAATTTTAAAAGGCGGAATAAAAATCCTTGGTAATTTTTAATCTACTTGTAGAAATTAAATTACCCGATTTCATTATTTTAATTTTCCTTAAAATAATTGATTTTTGAATTAAAATAAAACCCAATGATAAAAATTTAATCTTAAAATTAACTACCTCAATTAAATTCAATTTAGAAAATAATAAACAAAACTTAATTTTTTAAGAGAGAAAAGGAGATCTTGGTGAGTCTCAAAATAATAATTTAGTTTCTCCATAAAATCGGGTGTTCCTAATTATTCAATTAATTAGAACATGAATTATGGAACATAATAATATAATGATATAAATAAAATAAATAAATACATTAAAATAATAGAAAGATAAATTCACTTTCCATCGTGGTCTAGAATTCAAAATGAAGTAAAATTGTTCATGCATAATAGTCCTTGTTGAAGAAGACTTGCTTTTGGGCCTTGAAGTAAACTTCATCATATAAAAGATTTCTTGCGGGTCATGAACATTTAAAAATGATCTTCCATATTCTGGTAATACTGTGGGGGGAAAATCACTACAATTCACAACTGAAAAACACCTAAGAAACCAAAATAATAAATCTCATTATGTTAATCTCCATTGATCGGGCCCAAATTTGGATTGATCTGACTGCAGGATCGAGACAGTCCTATTTTCAAATCCATCTAAGCGTTTGATAGCTTCTTCATCCTCTCACTTTTTCCATGCAAAAATCTCCATACCCCATCCAAAACGTTAAAAACTTTGCCCAAACCTTAGACCCATGTAAATGCGTGATTCTATGCATAAACAAACATTACAACTTATAAGAGTATGCATTTTACTCATGTGACCTAATATGAGTAGATCATATAATGTTATTGACCAAATATAGTTTGAGTCTTGTCCTTGAGGCTGTTGGTAAAATCATTGAAAATTACATCCTCACCTGTAGACGTATCTTTTTATATCACTATATGGAAGGAAAATGGACATTAAGACGCATGCACAGTTTACTCATCGTATTTATCTTTATAGAAATTATTTTTTTGTACGTGTTTATGTGTTGATATGGATCTTAGTATGTGTTTATAAAATGAAAATAAAATAATTTTTAAAATATGGAAATTCACATTTTATAAATGCTACTAAGTCTTGCTGTCATACCTTCTCCGTAAAGAGATCTTTCTCGATCTATTGACAGTGTCTCGATGGCCATGCCTTAATCCATAATTAATTTTCTTTGATTTTCCTTGTGTTTTCTCTTAAGGTTATCCATAGCGAGAGAAAATCTTGTTTCGACAAAGGTCCGACGACAAGTGTTTGTCTAGTGGAAAAGTCACTTTTTGAACTAAATTGTGCATAGCTTTCCTGGCACCCACGAAAACTAAAGATATGACCATATCTATTCTAATTTTTACACTATTTTACTTCATGTAATCCTACCTCTTACCTATTTTTCCCCTCAAGCTTCTCTTACAATCTTATGTGTATAAGTAAGTGTTTGGGATTCATTTTGTGAGAGATTATAAGTGTAAGTTTGTGATTTTTTTTGACAAACTTTTTTTTGCTAAATTATTTTTTCCATAAGAGAGAAAAATATTTAGATATAAACTTCTTTGGTGTTGAATCTTGCCTTATTTCAAGCTTTAAATCTTTTTTTTCCCTTCAATATATTCTTATGATATTTTAAATTTGAATACTTACGAAATTTTAAAATATATTGAAGTGAACTTGTTTACTTTAGAATACTTTTAAAACCTTGAACAAATATCTTTCTAATTTTATTATTGTATGATTTTTATATGTCACATATCTTAAAAAATACATTATATGAGTGAAGCCCTTATTTTTAAGGAGATTTTCACCTTAGGTCATCACACACCTAGAAAGTGGTACTATACTCATTAAAGTCTTCTTATCATTGTTCCATTTTGGAGCACATAGTATTTCTTCCAAATCTAAAAGAATAAAGTTTGCTTCAAACTTTAAATGAAAGACTTTATTTGTCATGAGAACTTTATGGCATTAGATGAGGATAAAAATCAATCGCAGTTATGTAAAACTTTCCCGCTATTGGCACTCTCTATATAGGATATGGCGGAAGAGAGTTTATACTAGGTTATAGTGTAATGAGGGTTGTAACTGTATTTTTTATAGTCATAAAGCTCTAACAAAGGAAGTTTTTCATTTTCTCGGCTTGAGTATTTTTCCCTTTAGGGGCTTTTCCTCGTATGGTATGGTGTTGTGCTATATTTTTTTTATCTTTACGCATTTAGATTAAGTCATATAAATATTAAAGATAAAATTTGGTGTAATGTATTCGGTAAACAATTTGTCACATATACCTTAAGGCTCGTATGTTTGACTGTAAGTTGTACTTAAAAATAAAACCTTATCATATCTTGACAAGATATTTCAATTGGGTACCTTTTGTGCATCTCAGTTTCAAGTATATGCACTCTCAACTTGTATCAGAGCTATACCACATTTTTGTTAGGTTTAGTCACCTTGAGGTAGATTTAGTGCATGTGTGTGAAGATGGACTCTGACATGTGAAATAGTACTCGTAATTTAATTTATACATAAAATTGTTATGTGTTTGCCGTACTTGTAACTCCATCTGATTTTTTAAATCGTGCAATTCCTAACGATTGTGTTAGAACTGGTAATGATGATAGTGATAATGATTTTCTTCAAATCGTTTGCAACAAGTTCCATAGAAAAACCAAAAGTTTTAAAAAGGTAAGTGTTGTTAAGAAGAGTGAATATCATTCATTATCTCGATTGCTCTTTAAAATGGATATTTTATTTGGAAAGATCAAAACACTTAAAAATGAGAAAAACAAAATTTTCAATGAGCTTCTTTTTATAAAAGAAAAAAATAATGAATTTTCAAGCCTTGGAAGCTCATGATCATTCCTTATTTTTTAATCTTAAAACCATTGATGTTCACTTTAGTGACCTTCAATACTTTGTTGATGAAGTAAAAGACTAGAACATGATGAATATTTGTCCAATTTAATAAGATAAAGAGATATTTTGATCATCTCATTGGACAATTTGAACAAGGAATATCATATTTATAAAAAATCTAATGTTAATCTGTTAAAAATAATTAAACGTCATAAAAAAGACTTGGAACCTATTAAACTAGAGATTCCTAAAGGAGAGACAATTTGTGTCAAGTCTTCATCATTAAATTATTCCAATCATTTGAAGGGTATGAATATTATTCCTCCCATTTATGTTAAAAAAATCACATGCTTAACCATAAAGGACCCCAAAAGGACATTGTTTGTATCCTATTATCACAAAAAGTATATCACAAGTATTTTTTCTTTATGTTAAAATAGTCTCAACATTTTTATATAGTTTCTCCTAAAGCACCTCCACATGTGCATTATCCTAAAATTTAGAAATGAGATTATTGTACTAGGAAATGAGATTTGAGAGAATATTATTATTCGTTTAAATCAACCTCCCACTTTCATTGAAAAAGGGGAAAATTATATGTTTGGTAGGAATAACATCTTGGGAAGCCAACGTGCTTCACCTATTAAACATTATACTACTATTATTCAAGGAAAGCACGTAACAAAAACAAAGGTAAATTAATCAAATTTAATTAAGGGGACATTTAAATTGCTTCAATAATGTGCAGAATACAACACATCGATCTTTAGAGGGGCCATATATCTTAATGCACTGCACACAAGAAAATGGATAACAATAGTGAGTTGTAAAAAATACTAACAAAACCTATATATGTTATCTATTATACACGTTGGACTAATAATTTAATTCCTTGAAATAATGAAAGTGGAAAATTCAACATAAGAGCAATCAGTAGTGGATGCACATTGTTCTGTCGTTACGTCCATGGGACAAAAGAAAAGGGGACTAGATAATCTATTAATCTATATAAAAGCTCATTAGTATCTCCCCAAAGTTGACACGTCATATTTGACAAGCCGTAATATGCCTTGAATGATTTTAGTAAAGAGAGAGAAATCTCATTCTCAAATCCTAAAAACGTGGTCCCCAAATCAGAGTAGTTTCCTTATATATCTTTGCACTCATCTCCTTTATATATATATATATATATATATATATATACACCTTCAGTTACCCAAGATTTACTTCCAAACTTCATATCATTTATATTCATTCTACATCCTCATGTATACGGGTCTCTCTACCTCTGTACCCACACACAAACACACATCATATATACCCACCATCACAGGTGGGATAAGCCACCACAGTTTGATAGGGAGAGAGAGGAGGTTATAATATACCGTATTGATAGGGATGCAGTTGAGGGAGGGAGAGAGAGACGTCATTTGAGGGAGAGAGACGGTGAAGATTAGATTTGGTGGCTAAATATGAAGATGTTGTTGCTTCTCCAAAAATCTTGATGGATACTCTAGGGACCCTTCTCTCTACTATGGGAACCAAGTTCACGTTCTTTTCCTCTCCCCCACTATCTACAAGTTAAATTGTGGACTTCATCATTCTAAAAATCTAAAATCAAAATTCTGACTAAGTTTTATATATTGAGACTTACAATCTCTAATGTCTTTTTTAATATGATCATTTTTATTTGTTGGCTTTAAGAAATATGATGCAATTTGTGTATGTTGAAATTTGTAGGATAGGTTTTTTACTTCCAGATTTTAAAAAACATGTTAAACTTCAACCCAAAGTATTTTCAGGCGCTAAAACCATTGAATACATGTTTTTTGAATTGTAGTGAGTGATTAAGTAATTGTTGTAATGTTCATATACCTAAGTGTATATGTAATGCCGGTGCATCGGACGGGTTGCATACTAGTTAAAGAAGTTTACAAGGCTATAATCAATCTTGTTATTATAAATCACACATGTTTCCTTGTTGGCGTTAGTGAATTAGGTATCTGTTGCACGAGGGCGGACATATGTGGTGATGTTAGGCAACTTTCCCTCTTCTTCCTTAGGAGCCCAAGGTAGATATCGTGTATTGCTGCCTTCTAGTTATCAGTACTGCACTCTTTGGATGACTGGAAGCTTTCCTCCCAGATGAACACCTAGACATCTCTCCGAAAGGGAGATGTCCAGAGAAATAAGAGAAAAAAATAGCAAAGATGTGATTCTCCTAACCCTAAACTAAACACATTTTTTCGATCTCATTAAGTAGTAATTTAACTTCTACATTAAAAAATAATTATGTCATTGGTATAAATGGTTTGAATATCTGTCTGTGACCATTATCATACTGAAATTTGATAAAGAAAAGTTCCAGATGTTGAAAGATCTTAATCTACGAAAACAAAAAAATTGAAAGGGGGAAGCGAGAATTATTTTATTAAAGCCATAAAAACATAAATTTTGGATGCAATATCAGCCTTCAAAAACCGTATTGTTTTGGACCAATTAAATCTGGGAAAAAATAGTTTTGCATTTGTAACTCAGGTAGCATCAAGCAGACTACTAATGCCCTGACTCTTCAAATTAATTAAAGATACCATTAGCATGCATAGTAATAATTAAAATAGATATTTTTATGCTTTTTTATATCCATACAAGTTGCAGTCATTTGTAATGGGTGCTTTTATTATGCTTTATGTCCATATGTGAACAATATTGAACATGACAGTTATGCTCTCCAAGAATTTTATCATTTCTCCAACATGACAAGATTTATTATGATTGTGATCCGTGACAAATGGAGTTTTTTATCCTTCAAAATAATCTAGATCCCCCATGGAGTTCATTCTTTTCTCATTGAATTAACTGAGAATAAGGCGAAGAACGGACAGGGTTTAAGATGCAAGAATTAAATTTAATGTACAATGGGTGGTAAAGGGAAAACGTAAAAGAGTTGGGTGTGGCAGGACCAACGTTATCTCAAACGCGAATTGTTTCGGTGCATGAAACAGGTACACGAACGCATTATGCCATACCCTCTAAAATGTGGTACGTTGGGGGTATTATGGAGATATCATTTTGTCTGTCTAATTTGGACCATTCCCAAGCTAGTAATTAAAAAGTAAAATTAATAAATACCTCCTTACATTCTTAAGATATAGAAGTTGGTAATTCACCTTTCAGATTTCGCATCTGATAATTATTTATCTAAACACCTAATAATATATCTTAGGCTTTCCAAAATTATCTGTAAAAACCCCTAATCTCGTTAGATTATAGTGAATAGTATATATTTTCGACATAGCCTAATATAGGCATGAAAGTTATATCATAAACAACAGCCACAGAGGTAGATTTAGCAGCAGCCTGGTCGGTTGACCTTTTCCGGACCAATCCTTATTAAACAGCTGGTCCTCACTTTAATCTCTTGAATTAAGGCTATATGGTTTTAGCCTCCTAAATATTAAGGACCAGGGATCTCTTGTCGGCAATAGTGGTCTTTTGGGGTTGTGGAGAAGACAGACCATTAATAACTCTTCTTTTTCCCATCTCAAAAATGGGTAGAGTCTGGATAGAAGTGATGTCGGTGGAATCAAAAGAGGATGATGTACCTCCAAGTTTTAATTCCTTGTCTGCTATAAAAACTTAGCATCAGAAGAGGTGGAAGACGGTTCTTCATCTAAATTAATTGGGGCTTGGGGAACAGTCTCAGTTGGTCGGGCCACAAAAGATGTGATGGAGATTTTATACTCCAACAAGACAGAAGCATCTCTAGGGTGCTATTCCCCTATTCTTTAGTGAATGTACCACATAAGCTTCAACTCGTCCAATTTTACCTCACCCTTCTTAGGAAACCTCTTCTTACTACCCTATGTAAAAATAAAATAGGAATTATTAGTGGGCATGTCATCAAATAGTTTGCAGGCATTGAAGAAAAATAAAATTCAAGCTGTTAAACCTATATGTGCCACGCCCTTCCTAGGGGCATTTGGGACCAATGTATTTTACCCCCTCATAAAGGGGGTATGCTACCAGTTCTTCACCACTACTCTATAATCCTAATAATCCTTGTTGGGACTAGGAAAGTTAACAACTAACACCCTATTAGCCTACATAATCTTTGGGTAATAGGTATTATCTCCTATTATTCCCCATTATAACAATACATCAATTCAGGAATCCCAATGATGGTCCCATGAACTTCATTTAAATGATGGTCCCTATTTACTACCCTTTAAGTGTTGGGGGCTACTCTAGCATGAACCATATTAAAATACTGACATAATTTAAGAAACAAATGATTTGGAGGTAATGTTATTCAATACTCCACAATAAATAAAGTGCGTATCCAATGGTCGTCGTCTGAAGACAATAAATTCACAGGACCTTCCACCAATTCTAAAGATACATAATTGGGGATTTTTTGTCTCTCCTTAAATTCTGCTAAGGAATCATTATCCATGATGTACACCATTGTTTAAATGAAATAAAAAGAAGGGGATAAAGAAGAAAGAAATCTTATAGAGCTCACTAACAGAACATTAAGGAAGGAGCATCAAAGGAAAAGTTCGAAGAAATAGAGACTACTTAAGTGAGAAGGTTGGAGGTGAGAAGAAATGGGAGGAAAGTTTTGTCCTTTTATAGATTGACCTTGAAAGTTGAAAAGTAATGATTAACTGAACCAATGATTGAACTTTTGATGGTCGTACGGTTCCCAAAGGTGAAAAAATACCAGTGTACCCTTTGGTGGAGCGCTATTTTCCAAACTATTCACAAAAATTCCACTGCTTGATGTACCACTGAAAAATTAACAAGTTTAGAAGGTTGGCTGCCGACCATCGTCATACTGGAGCGCTGGACAACTTTTTAGAACCAATTCTCCATCCTTTCAACAAATCATCAAGCATGGAGCATTGGAGACTTTTGTTATAGGTCAAATTATTCAAGCCTTGTGGACCTATGATATCGGGAGACCTGTCCTCATAAGTATACATCTTAGTGATTCACTTATAATTGGTTGGCTCCCTAACTACATGTTGGCATACCGACCTACCAACTTAAGAAGATGAACCATCAGGAAGAAGAAAGGTCATTCATATGACAATTATCAAGAGACATTCCACACGTGCTTTAGAAGATCAATAGTCTCATTTATTATGTATAGATATAAATGCCTGAATGTATATAGACATTCCACCTCTTGGGTTTTAGGACCATTATAAATATCTTATTTCCTTTAACTAAAGGGACAAGCTTATTGCACACAAGCAAGACTACCCAGAATTCTATGTAATTACCCCAAACAGTAATACCATAATAGTGGATGTAGGCTTTCCCTAAGCTGAACAACTTTAAAAATCTTTGTTATCGTTTATTATTTTCATTTACATTACTTAACTAATTATTTTTTTATTATGAAATTGGTAATTCCTAGTTCAGATATAATCTCTATCAATTTTGGACATCAACAGTTATAGTTGTAAAATTGTTATTACGTAAAAATATAATTAATATTGTTAGTGCCTATGCACCCCAAGTAGTATTAGATAACTAAAGAATAATTTTGGGAAAAAATTCATGAATTAATTCAATAAATAACCGTAGGTGAGAAAATCTATATAGAGGGATATTTGAATGGCCACGTATGAGAAGATCGCATAGGATATGAGATAGTGCATGGATGATATGATTTTGGAGATAGGAACGACGGTGGGGAGTCTATCTTAGATTTTGCAATGGCTTATGAATTTGTACTAGTAAATACATTTTTTTTTTAAAAGGCTTGAACACTTAATAACTTATAAAAGTGAAATGCATAAGAGCCAAATAGATTTTTTATTACTAGGAAGGGATATCGATTAACATATAAAGACTATAAAGTTATTCCAGGAGAGAGCTTAACCTCACAACATAGGATAATGGTATTGGATATAATTATTAAAAATCAATCACGAGTGTGAAAAGAGAAGATTAACTCACAAACTATGTGGTGGAACTTAAAAGGAAAGAAATTAGAACTATTTAAAGATAAAATATTAAATGAAGCATCATGGAATACTGAAGAAGAGACTAACATAATGTGGGATAAGATCATAATATAAAGAAACTTAGTGGTGGAATGAAGAACTACAAAATATAGTAAAAATCAAAAGGGAGTATTTTAAATTATGGAAAACAACTAGAAATGAATAAGATTTTGAAAAATATAAATGGGCTAAAAATAAGTTAAGAAAATGGTAAGAAATGCTAAGTTAAAGGTGTATGATGTTATTTATACAAAATAATGAACACAAGAAGGGATAAAAGTATTTATAAGCTTGTTAAACTTAGAGACAAAAAAACAAAAGATTTTAGTAAGGTAAAGTTTATAAAAAGTGATGATTCAAGAGTCTTAGTCAATGATGATGATGTTATGAAAAGATGAAAAACTACTTTGAGAGGTTATTAAATGGAGACAGTGAGAGTAGAGAAGATATAGAGAAACTTAGGGAGACTCGAGAAAATATATTTTTCATAGAATTAGTATAAAAGAGTCTAGGATTGCTCTCAAAAGATGAAAACATGGAGGTCTTTAGGACCAGATCGTATCTTTATTGAGATTTGGAAGTGCTTAGGGGAGGAAGGAGTAACATGTCTTTCAAAATTATTTAATAGAATTATAATAACTAATAGGATGGCCGATGAATGGGTAAGGAGTGTTCTATTACATATTATAAAAATAAAAGGGACATACAAAGTCGTTCAAATTATCGTGGTGTATAGTTAATCTGTCATACAATGAAACTTTGGGAAATAGCAATTGAATTTAGATTGATATTGAAAATAAGATTATCTTAGAATGGATTCGGGTTTATTCCTGGGAGGTCAAAAATGGAAGCAATATATTTGTTGAGGAGATTAAAGGAGAATTATAGGGAGAAAAATAAGGGTATTCATATAATTTTTATAGATTTGAAGAAGGCGTATGATACGATACCCAAAGATATAATATGGTGGGTTCTACATAAAAAAGGAGTGAATCATAGATATATTTATGTTATCAATGATATATATGATGGGGACATGACTAAAATAAGGACACCAGCTGGAGAATGTAGTAAACTTTACTTACTATAGGTTTACACCAAGGTTCAGCACTAAGTCCTTATCTCTTCGTTCTTGTTATGGATGAGTTGATTGGAAAAATAAAAGATGAAGTGCCACGGTGTATGCTATATAAAGATAATAATGTTTAGCAGATGAGACAAAGATGGGGATCAATGCTAGATTGAAATTGTGGAGAAAAACTCTAAAAACAAGAGGATTTAAAATAAGAAGGACTAAAACAGAATATGTGGTTTTAATACCAATAGGAGGAAATATGGGGATGTTAGAGAGTCAAAAGATACCCAGCAATGATAATTTTTTTTATTTAGGATCTACTGTCCAAAAATATGGAGATATTAGTGATGATGTTACTCATATGATTAAAGTAGGTTACATTAAGTGGAGAAGTGTTACCGACGTATTGTGTGATAAACGTATACCTTTGAAGTTAAAAGGGAAATTTTATTGGAAGGACAATAGACCCACCATGTTATATAGAGCAAAGTGTTGGGCAATCAAGAAATAAAATGTGTAGAAAATGAGTGTGGCAGAGATACAAATGCTAAGATGGATTTGTGATAAAGCTCGAAAAGATAAAATTGGAAATGAACAAATTTATGAAAGGATAAAAGTAGCTCCTGTAGAAAATAAATGGAGAGAAATCAACTTAGATGGTTTAGACACATCAAGCGTAGACCAATGGATGTTCTCATAAGGAAGAGTGATTTGATTAGTATTGATGGTAATGCAAGAGGTAGAGGTAGGCCTAAATTGACTTGGTAGAATATTATAAAAAAGGACATGATATCACATGGTTAAATAAAGATATTGCACTAAACGGAATGGGATGGTAAAGATAGGATTCATGTAGCAAAAGTTATTGAGTTGAGTGGTATATACTTGAAGGAGAAGACTCACATATATCACACTTTGTACATCATCCGTACATCACACATAGTTTTAGGCCCTAAGAAAATTTCTTTAAATTTTTATTTTTCTCTTGAAATTAACCTTCAAATCAACCCATGTTCAAAAAATTAGGTCAAAATACATTTTGTAGCTATTTTCAAAAATTTCACAATATTGAATTTTTAAAAAATATCTACAAAATGTATTTTGACCTAATTTTTTGAACACATGTTGATTGGAAGGTTAGTTTCAAGAGAAAAATAAAACATTTGCAAAAAAATCTTTTAGTGCCTAAAACTAGGTGTGATATATAGAGTACGATGTAGGTGAGCCTTCCTATATACTTGAATATATATATATATATATATATATATATATATATATAATTATACTTTACAAATTAATAATAAAAGAGATTACTATTAGAAATTTATTAGTTAAGGATATATGTAAAGATTCTTTTACATAATTATGCACATATACACACACCTTTCTTCGTTGATGTTGATTTTAGGCCTATTTGATGATGATATGCTAACAGTACATCATTTATTGTTTAGGCTATATTGATTATGTTACATAACATTTGTGATTTTATTAATACTTTTTAGATAAAATTGATTTTCTTCTTTAAGTTGAAGCTTACGCCTTAATGCGCCTCCCACAAATGCCCTCATGAAGTTTTCTAAGTATTTTCTTGGCGTCATGTGGGTGGACGCACTGGAAATAAGGATCTGTGAATGATTTTTTGTACAGTTTCCCTTATGGGTAGAGGTAAAAGTGGGTAGCCTTGGCCCTTACCTGATAGGACGACCTCTTATCATTGGACAACATGCCGTTCCATAGATAAGTGATGATGGGATCCATCCCACTGAGGGCCTTCTATGTGAGGAGGACTTGCTCGGCTATGAATGTATGGTTAATACTTAGTTGAGCGAGGAAATCTATCTGAATGGTTCTCTTTAGGTCATAGTCAAATGTTGAGCTAAGGGTCGCTAAGGCATCGGCGTGACTATTCTTCCCATGGAGGAACTGTTGAATGTCTACTTTCTCAAATTCTACCATAATTACTCTTACCACAGTGAAGTAGGTTGCAATTCTATCATTGTTAGTGTTGAAGTCTCCGCTCACTTGCTTAAAGACCAATTTGGAGTCTCTAAATATGTGAAGGCACTTTGACCCTCACAGTTTGGCCTTGCGCAAGCCAATGATCAGTGCTTCATCCTAAGCTTTGTTATTAGAGGCCTAAAATCCCAATCTGATTCCTTCCTCGTTGACAGTATATTTGGGAGTGATAAGGACGATCCCTACTCCTGCCCACTTGGAAATTAAGGCTCCATCAACGTATAGGTTCCAGTCCTTAAAATGTGCTTCCTAATTTATTGACTTCTCTGCTTCCAGTTGGTCAATTGGCTAGTCTCCTATAAATTCAGTAAATAAGTGTTCTAGGACTTATCCTTTAATCATTGTTCTTGGTCAAAAGTGGATGTCAAATCTCCCAAAAAATATCTACAACTTTGAAAGTGATATGAAGTGATTATGGTTACTGAGTGGGATTCAAAGCAGTGATTATGCTTCCTCGAGGAAACCACTGATGCATACGTGAGTTTCTCTATAGACAAGTGTTTCTCTGTGTCCAAAAGTTCCTTGCTAGCATAATAAATCGAGTGTTGACCTCCCTCCTTTTCACACACTAGAGCGGAGCTTACAACATGGTCTAATACTGCAAGGCAAAGATACATTGGGTCTTCATCATTTAGAATTACCAGTAGGTGTGACTTGTTAAGGTAGGATTTGAGTTCTTCCAAAGCTTTCTAATATTCAACATTCCATACGAGGCCTTTGCACTTCTTCAGGAGCTAAAAGAGTGGTCGGCATCATTTCAAAAACTTGGAGATGAAACAACTAAGAGTCGCGACAATACCAGTGAGCTTTTGAACATCTCGCAATATCTGAGGAGGATGGACTCTTGTGATCGCATTCATATAGTTTGGACTAGCCTCAATTCCTCTTTTACTGACTAGATAGACAAAAAATAGTCCTAACTGGACATCGAACGAACACTTACTTGCATTAAGCTTCAGCCGGTACTTCCTAAGGATCTCAAAAGTTCTAAGTAAGTCTGTGAGGTGGTCACCTTTGTTCTTTATTTTGACTAGCATATCGTCGATGTAGACCTCCATTCTATCTCCCATCTATCTATTTAACATCTTAGTGACCAGTCTCTGATAAGTCTCCACTGTGTTCTTTAAATCGAACGACATAAACTTATAGCAATATATAACCTAATGGGGGTTTTAAAGGACGTTTTATCCTGATTAGGTCTGAACAAAGGAATCTAATGGTAGCCAGAGTATGCATCCAGAAATCTTATTCTTCCATGTGTTGCCATAGCGTCAAGTAATTGATATATTTTAGGAAGCGTGGAGATGTCTTTAGGACATGCTCTGTTGAGGTCTGTGAAATCAAAATAGAATTTCCAACTGTCGTTGCTCTTGTGTACAACCATTGGTTTAGATAACCATTTGAGTAAGTTAACTTCCCTGATGGATCCTGCATCCAGTAGCTTCTTTAATTCGTTATTCACTCCTTTTGGCTTCTCGGAGGATATTCGACGAGCTTTTTGAGTGATCATCTTTAAGGTTGGATCGACTTGCAGATGATGGCAGGACACATTAGGATCAATTCCAGGAAAATCATATGGTTCCCAAGAGAAAACATCTAGATTTCTTATGAGAAAGGAAATTAATTCTTCCTTCTATTGATCAGTGAGTGTGGCTCCGATCAATAATTTCCTCTCTAGCAAATTATCGTCGGCTCCAACTTCTTTTAGGCTTTTAATGACCCTGTCAGCGGGATATACCCTAGTCTCCTCCACCCTTGGTCGGCCGTATCATAATTGTTGTTTAGAGGGTACAACACCCTCCTGGACTTCCTTTTGAGCATCCTTTACCTTTTTCTTCCCTTTTTTCTTGGGGCGAATGGCCGCGATAAATCACTTCCTGGTTGTGGCCTGATTGCCATGAATTTCAACCACACCTCGATCAATAACACACTTCAACTTTTTATGGTAAATGGATGGTACAACCTTCCTAGCATGCAACCGTCCTCTACCTAGGATGGCAAGATATGGGGGCACAATGTCGACCACTAAGAACTTAATTATATTTAATATGTTGCCTTCCCTAACTAGCAGGACTATCTTTCCCAACGGCATCGTAATCCTCCCTATAAAGCCGACGAACGAAACTATGGTTTCCTTGAGATCGATGATGTTGAGCTTTAGCTTATGGAAGAACTCCAGGTACATCATTTTCGATGAACTCCACTGATCCACGCGCATCTTATCAACATCCCAATTGTCTATTTTGAGGGTAATCACCAGTGCGTTGTGATGTGGGGTTCTCACCCCAACCTAATATTCCTCGGTGAAAATAATATGCGTAGTGTAGTTGATATCCTATGGTCGTCAGTGATTACCAGCCTTAGTTTTGCCAGGGTCAATCTAAAATGCCTCCATGACGGTGGTATCCTTCTTTAGCTCCATCTTAATAACATTTCTTTGGATTTTCTGAAGATCTGATGCCCTATGGATTATCGTAAACTCATGTCCTATATCATCGTCAAGGAAATTGTTTGGCTTCTGGTCGCAATTGGCTGCGACCTTATTTTTTTTTAAATTCAATGTACTCATTGAGTTGCCCAGCTTGGGCCAACTCCTCAAGTTGTGACTTCGGAGCCTTGAAATTTTTAGTCCTACGGATACCCTCCTTTTGGAATGCACATCTCAATGTGTTATTTCTTTTTGTTGGGTAACCACCGATATTTTTAATCCACTTGATGAATGGTTAGTCTTTGATCTTGCTCAAGATGTTGTAAATGGGTTCCTCGAAGATTGTGTTAAATGCTTAGAATGCCTTGGAGGGATCAACCTTGTTCCCATTCTTAGAGCCATTCATGCCCAATTCTTGTTCCCCTTCTTTAGAGAATCACCATTCTTTGCTCCTTTGTTTGCCTTTGCTCAACCATTGTCCCCTGCATTAGAGTGAACCACATCTTCCACCTTAGCGTATTTCTTAATTCAAACTATGAGGTCATCATTGGTGTTGGATTATTTCTTCGTTAGGGACTGGTGCATCAAAGACGTGGCCGACAAACCAATTTCGAAGATGCAATG
The DNA here is from genome assembly GCA_949130495.1 of Sambucus nigra. Lineage (NCBI taxonomy): Eukaryota > Viridiplantae > Streptophyta > Magnoliopsida > Dipsacales > Adoxaceae > Sambucus > Sambucus nigra. Next base: position 503,084,247 of record OX422209.1, read on the forward strand.
ACAACTTGCTCCGAGCAATCCTCGACGTCGTTTAAGACTTCTCAATAAATTTTGGCATATTCGCAAAGGCTCTTCGGTGACTTTTTCTTCATTGTGAGCAGTGCATCCATCCGCTTAGGGTGGGAACTACTGGTTATGAAGCGGGAAATAAAGGCTTCTGCTAAAGCCTTAAAGTTTCTGATCGACTTGTGAGGCAACTTATCAAACCACTTATGTGCTAGGTCATGTAGGCTAGAAGGGAATATCCAGCACATTAGTTCATCATTATGGCTCCATAAGGTCATCGCTTATCTATATTGCTGAACATTGTTTATGAGATCTGTCTTTCCATCGTAAATCTTAAACCTGGGAATGACAAACTTCTTTGCGGGCTCCTCTTCTTCGATCGCCCTTAAGAAAGGGGATTTCATTTGGTTATTGAGTGCCCTCCTAGCTATCTCTCTAGTGGACTGGCTCCACGATGGACTGGATGTTGGTCCATCTCTCTACGGAACATAACCCTAATGTCTTCGTTATATCGATCGTTGCTCCTCTGGTGTCTCCCTGACTGGCCATGCTCTGATTGACCATTCTCTGGTCTGCCACGTTCACTTCAATCCTAGTTATGCTTGGAGATACTCCCTCGACTGCGTGTATTACTCACTGAACCGACTTAAAAATTGTGTCTCTAACTCGTGTGCTTACGACTCAAGTGAAAGATGGTCGCTCAAGTAATGATCCAATAAATTGAGTGTCGAACTCAGGGACTAGGATGTAAAACGTGACGACGGATATGAAGAATGATTAACCCTATAATTGACTCAGAGAAAGAAGGAAAAAATATTTGTGATGAGACTATGTATTACTACTACGAAAATAATGAAATCTTATTTAAATTGACTACGCATTCAAAAATTAACAAATGAAATATTTATCAACATGAAAAAAATAAGGTTGGAATACAGTCCCCCAAACCTTAGTAATTTCACCAGATAAAAAACTAATTAAGAATTAAATATTTAATTGAAAAGAAGACTTGATTTATTTCAAGTATTACATGTATGAAGGAATGAACCGGCACAATATGCAATTAAGAATAAAAATTAAGTACATGATGAGATGATTAACACGCACGTCACATTCTTAAACACCCGAGTTACCTAGGGGAAATGGGGTTAAAAGTTCTACGACGGTTGCGTTAACAAAATGACACGTTTCCAATTACTTATTTAACTCGAGAACTTATTTTTATATCCATGTGAACCACATAAGGTTGGGTTCATGCATTCCAACCATTGGAAATATAGTCGAGCATAACATTACTAAAGAAATACACGATTTTGACGTTGCATGTGAATTTATCCATAATTGAAACATATCTAAGCATGAAAGAATGACTAAACAATGCAAGAAATTCAGAAAGATAATTAAAGGCAAAGATTAAAGGAGAGAAAGGCAACTTATGTTGATTATTGCAAGAACGAACTCTACAAAGTGCCAAAATAATCTCTTAGGTTCTTCCCTCTTTTTATCCTTCTAAAGCTAGGTTAAAGAAAATTTAGATATGACTAATTATGTTTTACAACTAAACGAACCCATTTTTACAAGAGTCCTAAACCCATAAAACTCTAGGATAAAAAAGCTTCTAGTAATTTGTCAAAGTTTTACAGCATGAAAAATATTTGTCACAGATCTGGAGCATTACTAATGGAAACCGATTTGCCTAGGACCCAAATCGGCTCATTTTTCCAGTATTGCCCAAGTGATACCTTGTGTGCTCGAAGTTTTTGCCATTAGATTTTCTTCTCAACTTCAGACATGCATAACTTCTTCATCGTAGCTCGGATTGAGGTGCCGATTTTTTCAATATTTTTGTGACTTCAAACTCTTCAACTTTCTAGTTGGCCCCGCCTTCGGTTTAAGGCTAAAAAATTATGAAAATGCCATTCAACTTACTTTTCTTTGTTTCTTTCACTGTTTAGGTTTCTCTCTCGCATTTACTTGCATAAAATACCTGTAAAACACGTGAGAAATACACAAAACAAGAAATACTTGCCATAAAGGGTTATTAGCATAAATATGAGATAAATCTAGGTTAATTACAAGGCACAAGATCATAACAGGGTCGAAATTAAGGGGATAAATCTGAAATATTTATGCGTAATCAAACCTGAGGATTAGGAGTCCTATCACGACATTTCCTTGTGTCCCTATAGAGATCTCTCTCCATTCTTTTAAGTTGCTTTTGAAGGCGAGCATTCTCCTCTACTTGGAGGCCTTTAGCCTCCTCTTATTCTCGAATCCTGTCTTCGTAAGCGTCGACTAACCTTGAAATCTATTTAAACCTAGGTGGTCCTTGGCTTTCTTCAGATGACTGCCTTTCCACGAAAAACCTGGGATTTGTATGATGGCGAATTTCTGACTTGACCCTAGATATGATTGGGTCTTCTTGCACATCACCAGTCTGAGGAATATTGCTGCTATGGTGAGACACCACAGTCTTTCTATATGTGAGGGTTTTCCTAGGAATATAAATTACTTCCCATAGACGGCGCCAATTGTAAGTACAAGAAATATCATAATAGAAAGATCCATGAAAACGATCACAAATAGAAAAATTCAAGATCACACACAACAACAGATATACGTGGTTCGATAAGTTTCTTATGTCCACGGAGAGGTTACTGTTTTATTATAGTGTCTCTCAATGTTTTATATTACATTAACTTGTCCCGATTAAGGGTTTAAAATTTATACAAGTATGAAATAAGTCATTGAATTCCATAGAAAACTCAACCAACCTGATAGATAGCACATAAGCATCATTGAATATCTCCCCAAGATTATTGGTAACTGATTCATGCTTATCCCCATGAATTTAAGCATAGGTTAAATGCTTGTTCAAATAATAATATAAATGTCTGGTTGTCCAGGTAATTGGACCTTTTTAATTATATTTCCACAAGTAGATAAAAAAGTTTCCTACGGATAGGGATAAGATTTTCACTACGAACAAGTCAAATCAAAAGACATAAAAAATCAATTCGAATAATTATAAAACTAACTTAGGTATGGTTTTTTGTTGACAAGGGAGATGGTTAAATGGTGACTAGTGAGGTCATTTTGCTCATCACAATCCCATCCATGACCATTGATGAGGTAAAAATGATACCTACAATAGTGATTGTAGGGAGAAAGGAGGCAATTGACCCTAAATTTTTGTTTTGGAAGGAAAAGGTATATTGTATCCCTTAAGAAGTTACGAGTTTATAACTTTAACCATGGCAAATGGGTTCTCAACCCCAGAAAGATCATGGAAATGGACTATATAACTGACCAAGATTCACTTGGCGTTACATATTAGTTATGAGGATAAAAGGTTGATGAATGAGAGTAAATCTCGAATAGGGTTTAAAAAAGAGGAATCCTGAGGCTAGACTAAAACTAGTGTTTGTAAAAAAAAGTCCCCTTACTAGGGATTCGAGGTTTGACCCATCTCATCAACTGGGTGGATAAAAACGACACTAAGAAGAGCAAGGTGCTCACCCCACTCCAAAGTAATTTATTCACTCACGTGATTTATAAAATCTTTGGGACCCCGATGGTTATTTCTTATCCTAGAAAATCTAACATGAGAATGGTTGAAGGACTTACAACATGTGTAATTCTTCGGCCTCTGATCAATAGTCTAGTTCTTCCACTAGAAAATAATGAGGTACTATATGTGGAGACCATCTAGTCATTGAGGTTTTGCCTAAATGCCTTAAAAAATTCCACAGTATTCGCAAACATTATTGATGACATCATCTCTCTTGGTGGGAAAACTAAGGTTTTGTCCATAATGATGAATCCAAGTAATATTGGTGCAACGAAAATTCGAGGGAAATAATATCATAAATGATAGGGTTTATGTCAAGGAATTGGGTAACCAATGTTCTAATACTAATAGTACATTACATAAATCAAGGCTTTGAGAAGTCAAACTTGATAATTTTAAAGAAGGGAAAAAACAATCATACCAATGGAATGAGAATAAAGACGAAAAGATTATGCTCGAAGAAATTTGGTAAGAAGAAGATGAAATCCCAAAAACATTTACACTAGAGAGATAGTGAAACTTGGGAAGGAAGAGTATGAATAAACCAAAGAGACAAGTGTGGATTCTTCTTTGTCAATTTAGTATTGATAAAGTTCTCAAATCAATGTCTTGTGGCTATTATACAGATGGATAAGGTGTCCTTAAGAATTAAACCTGGCAATTTTGCTTAGTCTAACGAATCTACGCATTCGATTGAGTTACATGTATGGTTAGCATGGGTAAGGTTGATGTAGGTGCTTACATAAAATTTTAAAGCACGCACATCTTAAGTCATGCAATTGTTATGGCACATTATTAGAGAGGCATCTTGCATTAGGACTACACATTAATGACTTATAACATCACTATAAATCCCATTACATCATAAAACCCATGAGTTAAAAAATAATCATGCCTAATAAAAATCCAGACGGTAGACATATATGTTAAGGGCCAGAATGGAAAAAGTAGTCACATCAATATATGGGCAGAATATCATAAAATATAATGGCAACACAAGTGGTAAGAACTATCTTTCTTCGTGATCACGAATATTTGGCTCATCTCAATGAATGAAAAGACCTTATGATTAGCTTATGAGGGAGGTTTTAGAGGATCAGTCCAAACAGGGTTAAAAAAAGAGATAGATTTGACACTCTTAGTAAATTTCATCAGATGGACAATAGTTCACCCTCAACGCAACCAACTAATTAACCTTTATTTTAAATGAGTATCACGTTTCCTATAAATATGTCCCACTCTCCCTACGGGTAGGAAATGTGACTCATGCACAAGAAATCAGAGATGAACGCATGTCCCACTATATTGATCACTCCTTTGAGTTGAGAGAGTGAATAATAAGAATGGCATCGTATGGCTAGTATATAAATCCAACATAGCATTGAACGAAATATTAAGGGACTATCCATGTATGAAATCTCTCTATAACGTATGAAATTAATAAAAACCACCACCGCCTCATATTTTCCCGTTGCTATAGGTCAGTACAACCAAACCACTTACATTTGTTTTTTTTTTATCTCTATTGTTTTATTTTCATTAATGGTGATATCATTCAATATCATCTTGTTGTGTGTGAATTATAGTTCTACTCTAACAAATATAATAGGCCCACCTCATTTCATTACTTGACTTGTCAAGTCTAAAATTTAGCCCATGGGACCTCGATCTATTCTAATTTAAGGGGCTTATTAAACTCATTTTCATCAATGGACTTTTTCAGTCTCTCTTCCAATCAAAGGTCTTACTTAGCCCATCTTCATCAAAGGACTTTATCAATCTATTTTCTAATGGATTTTTTATCTAATCTTCATCAATGGTTTTATCTTCATCCCACTTCCATTTTTGGGTCTCCATCATTCGTCTTCACCTCGAGGTGACCTTATTGTTTAATAATGGGAGAACCTTTAATGGTATCAGGCCATATGAATGTCAACCTAATAAAACATGTTACTTAACATATTGATGCAATGTTGACACCCTTCAACCAATAATACCTGCAAAGATCCATTAATTTAAGAAAATAATAAATATTATTAGGCCTTCGAAAAAGTTAATGTAGATTAAAGTAAATTTATACATAGTGAATTTTACTCGATGAGAGTTTTTGTAATGTTAATGTATTAATGGGTATAATAATGTTTAATAGTGGGTAATTAAATCAACTTGTTTATGATTCAAACTTATCTCTTACCTAAATCACATTATCGACAGAAAACTGAGAGAGAACTTAAATCAACGCGTGATTATTGATTTGTGAGATATGAGAGTGATTTGAAATTAAATATCACGAAGCCGGTGTTCAATTTAACTTGTTTGATATATGAATTTGAGGGTATAGACTCCAATATCTAAACTTCTGTGTTTGAGGCATTGGGGAGCTCAAGTGAAATATGAGGATGGAGAATGTATTTCCATATCCATTTTATGGAGTTTTGACTGGATTATTCACTGAAATGGGGAAAGTTTCAGTTGTCGTAGGTAACTTGTTATTAGGGAACAAAAGAGAGGTACCTTCTTTCATTATGGGAAATTTATTTTCAAATATAATGAGAGATTATGATGCGCCAGGGTTTTTTCACCCCTAGGCGGGGGGGTTTCCCTCGTAGATCTTATATTGTATTTCTTGTGTGGGGAACTATTACTTATTTATACAATTTTATTCACACACACATACACATAAGATTTTATCTAAGTTTGGACCCAAAATGATCCATTGCTTAACTTGAGTAGGGTTTGCATATTGCGAATTCAGAAAATTAACCTTGATTTGATCCTAATTTGTTTAATTTTCTTAAATCAATTAGATCTCTCACCTAGATGCATCAAAATTAGATTGGATCTAAAATTTGGTCTAGTGAATTTGAAAAACTGGTAGAATTGTCATTAAAAGCTATTCACCCCTCCCTCCCCATGTCTAAGTTAGTTGATCTCTTTGTGTAGAATAAGAACTCACATGTTAAAGTATATCTTAATTATTTGTGTGTTTCAAATAGTGTTAATAACTCCTAGATCTAGTTTGGTTTTTGTTTAGATGTTGCTTTGATAATGGAACAATATTGAAATAATAACTCTAATAATCATCCATCGTACTTTAATGGCTCAAATTATGGCCATTATGGAATGAGACTACGTGGACATTTGAACTAAAATTACAAGAGAGTGTGGATGAGTGTTGAGGATGGATAGATTTATCCTACGATTCATAAAATGGAGTTCAAGTGAAAAATTAATGGTTTTGTGGTCGAATCTTGAGTTTGTTGATTCTAATTATAACTCAATTACATTGATTATTTTATTTTCATTCACTAGTATACAAGATTCTTATAGTATAATCAAGTATAAAATGGTAAAGGAAGCTCTGGATATTTTGAGAGTGACCCGTGAGGTAACCTCTATGATTAAGGGAGATAAGTTGAAAAAATTGGAACTATATTTGAATTGATGTGAATAAATGAAGATGAGATCTTTAATGATTACTATACTAGATTGACCGAGGTCGTCATTGTATAAGGTTATCAAAAAGTTACTGAGAATGCTAGCTTCTATATTCAAAACCAAAGTGGTAATCCTTAATGAGATAAAAGACACAGACCTATGTGGATTATAATAGTTCGTAGGGTTAGTATGAATATGTGTTCAATAGTATAATTTGTGTGTGGCTATAGCGAAAAAGTATTTATCATTTACATCTTAATCTAGTGAAAAAATTATATCTAGCAGGACTGATGAAAGACCAAAAAAGAACGTTATGGTGGATAAGACATTATTTATTAAAATGTTAAGAAAATAATAAGAAGTTGTTCAAAACTTTATGAAAATAATAAGAAGTTGTTGAAAAAATCAACTAAGTTTGAACCTAAAGCTTACAAATCCACTAAACATCACTCTAATATAAGTCATGATAGGAGTGTTCCTAAGAGATGAAGAAGAGAAAGATATCAATACCATATTTATGGTTTTAATGAATTAGGACATCACATAAATATTTGTCAAACTCACTTGAAGAAGAAATAGAATAGTAAAGATGTTAATAATAAGAAGAAAATTCACAAAGCTAGTTTGAGTAATTCAGAGAGAGAGTCTGATGAGATTTCATTAAGTGAGGAAAGTGAAAGTGAGTTAGTATTTCTAGTAATATTAGAAGAAGGTTAAGATGCATGCGATGAAATTATGTCATTTAATAATGTGGTGAAAAAAGTAGGATCAAATATTCTAGTAATAGATCTCTTAATGATTCCTCGTAATGTAGAATTAAAGGTTCAAGCACATCATATCATAGGTCTCTCGATGAGAGTGATGATGAGTTTAATGAGATACATGAGGCCTTAGATGAATTTTATCAAGAATCCTTGAAATTGAAATAATCAGACATCCAATTTTTAAATAAAATGAAATCCTTCCAATTTGAATAAGATGAAACAGGGAAAGAAATGCAACGACAAAATTGATGTTTTTATTGAAGAGAATGAAGGCATGAAAAAAATGAAATCATTCTGAAAGAAAACGAAGATGATGAGCTCTAAAAAGAAATCTTAAAAGTTGATTTTGAAGAAAAAAATTTGAGCAATACCATTCCAAAGACTTGAATATTGATATCATTAATATAAAAAATGTTCTTAATAGCACGGTCAAGTTAAAAAATGATAAAATATGGTGTTGGGTATGTTGAACCAATAAAAGTAGGTTTTTCAAAATCAAATATTGAAATTTCTTATAGTGAAAATAAGACTAACGAACAAATTCCTAATTTGAAAATAAGGAAGTTATCCCCATTAGGAAAAATGCACATGGGTGGCCATTTTGTGGGAACAATAATCATAATATCCAATTTTGTTTAAAAGGAAAAGTCTTGAGAAATTTGAGAAAATATCTCATGAAGTGAAACTTAAGTTTTGGAGATATGTGCCTCTATCCAAACTTATAAGTGTAGGAAAGAGATATATGGTAGGTATACTAGAAATAAGAGAGATTATATGAAAAGTGATCCTATTAGTTATCAAAGAAGTTATATTGATAAGTTGATGAGAAGGTTTAATTTATGGTAAATGAGAGGATGAAGTTAAGAGAGACTTTTCTTGACCTAGATCCTATACTTAAGTTCCTAGGAGTGGTCATAAGAATTCTACGAAGAATGAGATATGAATACCTAAGAATAGAAGATTTATGCTAAGGAATTCCCTAAAGTATAATATTAAGATATATCTAACTCAATAAATTACGGAAGTGGTGTTTTTTATACTCAGGATCTAGGAGATGAATCACTCGTCGCTACTTAGATGATGGTTTGCTTAGTATAACTAGTTTTTTATTTGAAGTTACCCGTTTTAGGTACTCCTTGATTTGTTTTGGGAACAAATATTTTGGGTGAGTGATTCTATTATAATATTTGGATCATTTTCATACTTTCTATGAGGATTTTCATGCATTCATTCATCACCATGCATTTTCTCATACGCGTTATTCCTTACATAATATGTATGTATATATTGAATAATTCATGTTTTAAAATGCCAAAAATAGTTTCATTTTATTATTTTTTATGATACATGATTAAGTTTCATGATTGCGTTGATTTGACCTGTGAACTTAACTTAATGATGGGTAAAGCGTGAACTCATAACTATTTAGTGCAAATATTGATTATCTCAATGATATGTTAAAATCCACATGAAAATCATGATAATAAAATTAATCTTTCTTTGTGATTTAACTTTATGCATGCACTTTTATATCACTTGAATCAAATGATTTTTGTTATGTATATTTCATTTCGTAATTGATTTTGGTTCATGATTAAATCCTGAGATCTAATATTGTTGATTTTGATACTTTTTATTGGAACATCTGAGAGTGTGCATGAAAAACAATTTACTTAATGGAGTTTATTGATGATACATTCTTTAAACAAAAAGGAATACTATTAGTGAGATAATGTTGACTTCATTTAAGTATCATCAGTAGGTTTCTACCAAAGTGTATGTGAAATTCATCGTAGAAAAGTGTCATACTATGATGAAAATTGTTAAAGCCAAGTGTTTAAAAATTCAAGGAATACAAAATAAGACAGGTCTTTTAAATCTTCTCATAGTTCTATAACTTAGTATCAACTTCGGGGGTAAATATCATATAAGTAACAAATATGGTTAGATTCTATCATTTATAAGATCTTGATATGATATTAATAATACTATACGCTTACGAATGACTATGGATTCTTATAACTTGATTATGGGAGCTCTTTTAATTTATGACTTATATTTGTTCATAGTCATGCCATGATTAAGATAAAAAAAAGTTACTTTATTTGATTTTGTTGGAATTCTGTAGGTGTTGGTAAGGGATTAATGTTTGTCTTCAATGTGTTCTCAAACTACGTCATTAATCAAAATTCATTAGAAATTTATACATTGAATCATATTTATTATATATAGCCTAATCATGTCCATACCTTACATTTTGTTATCATATGTATATATGTGTGTGAGTTTCTATTTGTGAATTTATCTCAAAACTTGTGCTTTAAAATGTCAAAATGAATGTTTTCATATGCATTTGAATATATTCATAATATATTTTGAGTGTTTCTGATTTTGGGTTGAATTAGCTAAGACTTTTCTTGATGAATGATTTTACTTTAGTTTTTAAATGAAAGTGGATGTACGACATCCGTATGCACAATATTTGCAGTCAGACCGCAAACGGAGTTTTAAGAAAAATTGAAGGGCTTAGTTTATATTATTTCAAATCCTTTCACACGAAAGCAAAACCTAAGGTGATTTTCAGAGATGAAAATTTATTTGTGCTTGAATGCGAGGTTGTTTTTTGGTGCGTTTATCTTGGATTGGGAGTTCATTAATCCTAGTTTTTTCCGATTTTAGGTTTTCTTAACTCTAAATCAATCAAATGTTGCTAATTTAATTTTTTTCTCTATTTCATTTTCTTTAGAGTTATCCTAGGATATTGCATCATTTATAGGTGTTGATTTTATGTTTAGAGGCTTGATTTGGGTCCATTTTGTGATTATTTTGTATTACCATATACTCTATTCATATTTCTGTCCATTTGTTGTTTGTGTGATTTTTAATACCTTCATCTATCACCATGGGATATGAAATGATACTCGCACACAAGAGAGTTATCTCAAAATTGTGGGTGGTCCTAATGAGACTTCCCATTTAAGAGAAACCCCTATTATGCCTCGAGTGCATCGAGCACGTCGATACAATGCACTAAAGCCACAAGATCCTCCATTCCTATTTCAAAGATGGCCTCAAATTCATAATTTATTATACATGCGAGCTACGGTTTATAACCACGACAGCTCAGTTATTAGAGCGAAAGATACATGGATCTAACATATCTTATTAGGACCGATAAGGGATTATTCTGTCAGAAGAGGGTTCAACACCATTCTTCATCTTGTCTTCTTATCCTAACTTTATCGGGTAATGCCACTCCTATTCGTGAGTTTTATTTGAACCTGGTTGTGTCTGTGTCCATCCACGATCAGTGGGCGGGTAGAGTGAGGATCCTTAGGTCCCGCGCGTCCCTCTCGGGAGCGCTTCGGTTGGCATCATTGATGAGGTGAAAAATATAGAGGGATGGAGTCGCGAGTCTATTTTACTCAAAATAGATAAAATAAAGTGAGCCATCCCGAAGGACAACATTGAAAGACATACTGATGCATACCAAACCAAAATGATTCGAAAAGGGTCTGGAGGCTAAGTTACGAAATGGGAAGGTGTTAGGCACCCATTCCTCCCTTACGGTATCTCATGGGTTTTTTGCTATTTTCCTTTATTTTCCACGTGATATGTGTGCATGTGTATATATAGTGGGGATAGGAATCATCGACTTATACCATAGAAGAGATAAAGCGGTTCAGCCGTAGGAATGTAAACATAATATTAGAAAATGGGATTTACGCGATTATCCTTACGTTGATCGTTACGATGGAACGATAACGCAGGTGAGATAATACGCTACTAAGAACAAATATATAGAATATAAATGAATTGAGTTTGGAGAAAAATAGAAAATGAGAGAAAAAGTAAAAATAGGACTCGAGTCTCGGATTTTACCCCAAGACGCCTACGTAGTCTATAAAGGCATCAAAGTCCACGTAGTTCGTATGCAAAATGAGGGGTAGGGTTTATCCCATAAATCCAATCGGGGGATTCTCTTATTTGTGTGTATGTGTGTGTAGAAAAAGTATTTTAATTGTGAGAAAAGTGTAAGAAAAGTGTGAGAATTCCCGTTTGGAATTTATGAGCAAACCCTCTTTTTCTAGTTTTTTTGGGTTTTTATTTCATGAAAATAAGAGATGTGAAATAATACTAAATAAAAAATATATTAGGATATGTGAGACGAGAGAATAAAAGTGGTAATAAAATAAGTTAATGCGAATTTATGGGAATTTAAGGAGAGAATTGAGAAAATTGGACCTTCTTGAAGATCTTGAGTTTGATTTTTGAATGTTGAAGAGCAGCCCTTGCACTTGGATGATGATGGAGGGTAGTGAATTCACCATGATTGATGGAAATGATGATGAAAAGTGAAGGTTGGAGAGGGATTTGGATGTGGAAATCACGCTAACTTCAAGAGTGGTTTTCTGGATTTACCGAGAGTGATATCTTTCAGATCTGGGCACCCTTTTGAAATGAGGGAAAGCCCTCCTTTTTATAGGCCCAAGGCATTGCCCATCGGTAGGTGCGTTTCTAGAAAATGCCCATCGGCAGGGCATTGCCCATCGGTATATCCCTGGTCCTGCCAATCAGCAGGTGCGTTTAGGCACACTGCCGATAGGCAGAGTTTGGAACCTACTGTTTGGTAGTGTCTTTCAGGCCTTTCTGGAAAATCGGTCGCTGAGCACAAGCCATCGATCTGAATTGCACACGGGGTAGACCGTTGGAAAGGTAGTTCAAAGAACTTATAAAGTGCTTTGGACTTCTCCCGAGTTAGGGAGTTGACTTTGGGTCAAATGTGGCTCGGAAGTGCTCGTCGGCCCTTTGGACGGGGAATCGTCAGACGCAAACGGATCATTTGTTCGCATGGTAATTTTGAATCTTGCATGGGTTGTACCGTTGGAAAGGTTAGGATATGTACTTCGATATTTCAAAGAGATTGATCTGGTTCGGAGAGTTGACTTTGGTCAATTAGGCCCTGGAAGCATTCGGTGACCTCTCGGAGTAAAATGGATCGTTCGTCCGTACCGTAAGTCAAAATCATGCACGGGGTGGACCGTTGGAAAGGGGTTTAGTGCCCTTTGAAGATTCATTCAGTCTCGGTCGAGTTGAAGAGTTGACTTAGGTTAAACAAAGATCGGGAGCGTCCGGTGGCCTCTTGATCGAGTTTTAAGGAAAATAGGTCGTTCGTTTGCATGGTAAATCAGAATCATGCACATGACGGACCGTTAGAAAGTGGATTCAGTGCCCTTTAAAGATTCATTAAGTCTCGATTGAGCTGAAGAGTTTGGAGTTTTGGTCAAATGGAGCCTGGGAGCGCCCAATGGCTTCTAGGTCAGTTTTCGAGGTATAACCTGGGTTTTAGGGGGTAATAGAATGGGGTGTCTACAGAGCCCCTCGACGGGTGAGTTTGGAACAAACAATAGCCATCGAATAGACACCGTATGATGCCTTTTAAAAGAGGATGACCAATTCAGAGGGTCGAAGCTAATTTTGAGGATCTAAGGAGCAAGGATGACCAATTCAGAGGGTCGAGGTTGATTCTGAGGATCTAAGGAGCATGTTGGGGATGACCAATTCTGTGGATTGAAGCCAATTCTGCAGGCTTGAGTAGAGATGACTGATTCTGCGGGTCGAAGCCAATTCTACGGGCTTAAGTAGAAATGACCGATTCCACGAGTCAAAGCTAATTATGCAGGCTTAAGTAGAGATGACCAATTCTGCGGGTTGAAGCCAATTCTGCGGGCTTAAGTAGAAATGACTGATTCTACGGACTTAAGTAGAGATGACCAATTCTGCAGATCGAAGCCAATTCTGTGGTCTTAAGTAGAGATGATCGATTCTACGGGTCGAAGCTAATTCTGCGGGCTTAGGTGACGATCCAAGATCGAGGTCAATTTTGACCTAAGAGAGGTGAAGATCGAGGACCGAGGTTAATTCTGACCTAACTAAGGTGATGATCCAAGACCGAGGTTAATTCTGACCTAAGAGAGGTGACAATCGAGGATCGAGGTCAATTCTGACCTAACTAAGGTGATGATCTGAGATCGAGTTCAATCCTGACCTAAGAGAGGTGATGATCGAGGACCAAGGTCAATTATGACCTAACTAAGGTGATGATCCAAGACCGAGGTCAATTCTGACCTAAGAGAGGTGACGATCGAGGCCAATTATGACCTAACTAAAGTGACGATCCAAGACCGAGGTCAATTCTGACCTAAGAGAGGTGACGACCGAGGACCGAGGTCAATTATGACCTAACTAAGGTGACGATCTAAGGCCGAGGTCAATCCTGACCTAAAGAGAGGTTTACATTTCCTTCGGGAAAATTAGGGATTTTACTGGTGATAAAGATTGGATTTTGGGTTCCTCTGGGGAATAGTGAATGAGCTGGGGGAAATTTAGAGAGTCCTTTGGAGATATTTCCTCGAGAGAATGATTATTTGGAATTTCGCTTCGGAAAATTATCTTGCGATGTTGTTTTGAGCTGGGGAGCTGATGGTTGGGGAAATCCTTGTGTCTTTTGGAGACTTCGCAGAGGAAGGGCCAATTTGATACTGTAAAACTCCACTGGGGAAGTGATTTGGTGGTCTAGGTATTTGACGTATTGCTTGGGGAGGTTTGAGACCTTTTGGGGTATAGGGGACATTGCTGGGAGAAGATTCACTTGGCCTTTGAGAGTTCTGCTGGGGAAATAGGGATTGAACTTGAGGGAATGCGAAATTTTCTTGGCAAAAATATTTTAAATCTTTTCGGGAATTTTTAGGAATTTTTTGAGGATTTTCAGGTATTTTCTGGGAATTTTTGTACAAAATTTTAAGGGGGTTGCCGGTCGGCATGGTGCAGAGGGTGCTATTCGACAGTGGCGCGGACTTTTGGACTGCCTCGAAAAGGTAAAGGGGCAATGTCGATCAGTGATTTGGGGGTCAATGCCGATCGACATGACCCTTGGCATCCTATATAAAGGGGCCGAATTCCCTTCATTTTTCACAGCTTCTTTCTTTCTCTCTTTATGCTATTTTCCTCTGCAAATCATTCTAGCATTCCGATCTCTAGGAAATGGCCGCCTTTGTGAGCACTGCAGCGCATATGGAATGGTTGACTATTGATGACTGGGTGAACGTGGAGTGGAGGGCCAGGGCGCCTCTTTCTTTGAGGAGAGAGAATTCCTTTGACACATTCGAGCCGGTTACGGATGAGAAGACCTTGCTACGGGAGTCATCGCATCATAGATCTTCGTGGGTGGTGAGCCCCGATGATTATGTAAGTAACCTGACTTTTGGCATTCTTTTCTTTTTTCTTGGTGATCCTTCTTGTATTTTTGACAAGGTTTTTTCTTTTGACAGTCTGATATCTCTTTCAAGAACATGCGTGCCCGTGGGACGACGAGGCTTAAGGATGTCTGGGAGCATCTTCCACCCGTGGTGCGTTGGGAAGTATCATCAGCGAGTTTTGGGAGGTTAGCGTCTGCGCTGGATGAGAAGCCTCGTTCTACCGCGGTCTTATGCGCTTTGGGGGAGAGATGGTGGGATACTACCCATACTTTCCACTTTGGTTTTGGGGAGATGACCGTGACTCCCATAGACATGCAGCAGCTGCTGGGGCTAGATCGTGACGGAGAGTATATAGAGGTGGATCGCTCTTTGGGGGTCAGGCCGGAGGCGGTGCGAGCGAAGCTCGGCGATGTAGGAAGGATAGTGTCTGGGGATTCCATTCGGTTGTCCCTGCTAAAGGGTGTTATAATGAGTCAGGTGGTTGATGTGGAGGACGGGCTGCAGGTGAGGCAGATGGCCCGGTTATTCATATTGTTAGTGCTGGGAGGTTTCATGGTGACGTCGAGCGGCGACGTTGTCCATTTGTGGTTCTTTCCTTACTTGAGGATGTTTCCGAACATCCCTCTCTATGATTGGGGGAGCCTGACTTTGGCAACCCTCTATTTTTTTTTGGATGCATTTAGTCGGTGCTGTTGGTAAACTCTTACTGGAGCCACGTATCTTCTCGAGGTATTCTTCAGTTTGCACATTCTCCTTTCATGCATTCACATTTTCCTTATGAGTCTCTTTTTTATTGTGAATTATAGTCTTTGACAGATGTGGTTTTATGAGGTGATTGGGTATAATACCCAGCTGATTGCCCTGAAGGATGAGAATGTAGGGGACTTCTATCGATTGTATCGATGGCAGAAGGCCAATCGGCAGTCGAATGGGTCTCTTTCTCTGGAGGTGGTGCGTCAGGTCTTGAATGGCCTGACCAGTGGTAGGGTGAGACTCTTTCCTCTTCAGTCTTGATTTTTGCCTATTCTGATTCTGTACTGACTTATGCTAGCTGTGGATTTTCAGGTGACTTTTTACCTTTGGGGGACAACCATTCAGGATACAGGGGCAGCTGGGGTGAACACGCAGATGAGGCTTCTGTTGGCGCATGAGTTTGTCCATTCTTGGTATCTTGGGGAGAGGGTGGTTTGGCAGATTGCTGAGGAGGAGGTGATGGTACCACCTGTGCAGCCTCCTACGTCCATGAGTCGGAGCGGCTGTTGTCGAAGGATGCGAGGATCGCGGCGATGATCGGTGAGTCCTACCTGTTGTACACTGATACGGCTGCGCCGTATGACTATATGGACTTTGTGACGAGCTGGTTGATGGAGCCCAGCATATATGATGCCTTGCCTTTCCCTCCTGCGGGTTCGAGTCGGGCGGTGGGGTCTTCCCACAACGGGGGTGGTCCGTCGACATCTGCGGTGGTGGAGACTTCAGAGGTTCCCTTCGTTGGATTGCATACTCCTTCATACAACATTCGGCAGCCTGATGGATGGATGGTCCCCATGTTGCACCGTCCTCATGCGATGGATCCGGAGGAGCTTGGTTTGACAGAGGAGGTTCTTCATCCTGTGGTATATCTTTTTGTTCTTTTACTCTTTTTGGTTTCTTTTCTATTTTGATCCTTTTTGCTTTGATACCGATTTTTCCTTTTACTTGCAGCAAGTTCGAGTGTCGACCAATTGGATGAGGGACATTAGGGACTGGATATCTTCGGCGACTGCCCATATCCGGGATGCGATCCCAGTTCCTTCTGCTTCGTATGGGGAGGACTCTAGCTCGGGTATCGGTGGTGCGTCATCTCTCCGCAGGGGAAAGAGAGCGCGTCGTAGGGGTGGGAGCTCTTAGAGAGAGGGAGAGAGAGAGAATATGGGTTCGGGCTGAGTCCCGTTATTTTTTGCTTTTATTTTATTTCCTGCAAAATTTTGATGTAACACAGAAGAATATATATATGCAATGCAATGGGGTTTTTTATTATCTTTTGTTAATGTTGAATGCATGCACATGCGTTTTTACTTTGCTGCTGAGACCGTAAAGAGATATTTTTGGGATTTTAGAGGAAAGTTTTAAAAATGAGAAATTATATAGGGGTGGAAGAGTTTTTTTGAAATTCTGTTGAGAATATCAATTTATTTTTTATTGAGCTTATGATTTTGACAAAAGAAGAAAAAGGAAAATTTCCAAAAATAGGGGGTTGCCGATCGACAAGACCCTTGTCCTGCCTATCAGTAGTCAAGTCCAGTCCCATCCATTCAAAGTTTTGATTAGGGCCCTTTTCAGCTTCTTGTACTTTGTGGGGTAGGATTTCCTCCAATTACTTCAGGGGTCATTTTTTTGTGAGGGTTTTCAAGTATAAAAAGGGGTAAGTGTGGAGTGTTTTCATCACACCTTCACATTTTTACTTACTTGCTTACTATTTCTTAGTCTTGCAAGATGTCTCTCCCTGGTAGCATTGAGTTTGCTAACTACCTCGAAGCCTTGGAAGTAATGTGCTCGTATAATGTCAATTATGATGCTTTCAATATGCGTCGAGTTTCTTTGTGTGCAACCGACACATTGAGCTGAACATGTTGATGGAGGCGGTGCAATTTTGGTACCCCAAAGACCATTTATTCCGCTTTGGGTTGGATGAAGTCTGTCCTACCTATGAGGAATTTTTCGCCATGCTGGGGATAAATCCTAGTGTTTCTTCAGCTTTTCCTGAGTTTTCCCGTTCTCCTAGGGATTTATTGGTTGGGCCTCTTCATATTTTGCCTTTGGCGTCTAGACCACTGGTTGCTGGGGGAATGATCTGCCTTTCGGCGGTGTTACAGTTCGTGCATTTGCAGGGGCTGGCGATGCTGGATACGCCAGAGCTGTTGTTCTGGGCTTAGTATCAAAATCACTACTGGTGACTGGGGAACTGCTGGTGGACCCACAACTTGCACCTATTATTTCCTGGATGTTATACCGTCGTAATCCTGTGAAGGTGATACTGGCAGTGACTTTGAATGGCTTGGATGTCTGGCGAGAAGATCATTCTGAATTCCCAAGAGATACCTCGTGATGCTGTTCATGTGGTTGTCTGAGAGACTCCGCCTGGTGACTCCTCTGGAATACCCTTTGTCGATTGTACCAACTTCTTTCCGCGATATTTCATCAGGTTGGCTTGGACATCGAGAGTTAGGAGAACTGGTTTGTGGAGTACGGGGCTCTAAATCTGTGTTGATCAGTGCCTTAGCGAGGACATTTGCTGCTTATTTTGGAGCTGGGAGAATACCCATATGTCTGACTCGTTGGTCTCGACAGGCCTCTTTCTATTTCCCTTGGCGACTTCTGCGTCAATTTGGCTGGGAACAGGTCGTGCCACCTCAAACACTAGACTTCTTTCCGGTAGAAGATTTGACTGAGCGTCTGAGCATGCAGCTTGGCTCTATGTGGGAGAATCAATGTCCGTCGGCCCTTCCTTCTCAGTCTATAGGGAGAGTTTGGCATATCCCTGGGGATTATATGAAGTGGTTATGGAGGAGAGTGGTTAGCAAGATGTTGGCAGTGGATACTGGACAAAGGTGTCTTGTCTTATTTAATACTATAGAGGGAGGTGTTGTGATTTTTTTGAAGCTAGTTCGGGTTTATCGGTCCATGGAGCGCCTGCAGCACTCTGTTCAGGCAGGGGAAAGTTGGGGACCCCAAGATGCAGATGATGATAACGGAGCGGGCTCCTCTCGTAACTGTGGATATGACTCTTGGCGAGTTTATTTTATAGTGGGGAATAAATGTGGGGATTTTATTTTGGCTTTTTAGGAAGGTAGGGGGAAGGGAGTTATTTGTTCCTTTTCTCATGTAATCTGTACCGAAATTTCTTATTAGTGAAATAAATAAGTTTTTGATCATCCAGCTGTGCGTTTTTTATGAGTTTTGTATTTTTGAATTATCTATACCGATCGCTAAAGCATACATAATCCTTTTGTTCAAGTATATGTTAGAATGGAATGTTGTTCTTAGAGATAAGAAAAGAATAGTATTTTGTGAAAAAGAAAGGGTCGTGCTCATGTAGGGTGGATGAGCTGCCTACGTACCTTTGGGGTTTTGAATATTTTTAAATTGTTTGAAAAATGGTTTTGCAGAGGATCAGGCCCACGTAGTTCTGGGTAGAAGGAAATGAAGAGTTTCTTTTTAGAAGGGAGATGAGAGAAGTCGTAGTTCACCGAGATTTCAGACTAGGGGTAAAATTTCTTAAGACGATCCGGGTTGACTGGGTGAGCCATCTTTAACCCATCTAAATCGGCGATCATGGCGGCACCACCATTTAAGATCTTCTTGACAATGTATGGGCTACTCCAATTGGGCTTGAATTTCCCTCTGGGGTCCCAGATGGGTTCTATTATCTCTTTGAGGGCTAAATCCCTCTCTCTGACACCACGGTCCTTGACTCTCTTATTGAATGAACGCGCTATTCGACAATGGTACCTTTGTATGTGGTATAAAGCTTTCAATCTCTTTTCATCTAGGAGGGTCATCTCGTCAAGAAGGCTTTGGCACCAGTCTTCTTCGCTAATTTTACTTTCCAACATGACACGTAGCGAGGGCATTTCCAGGTCCACGGGAAGGACTACTTCCATGCCGTAAACTAGAGAGTATGGGGTAGCTCCAGTAGAGGTTAGAATTTATGTTCGGTATCCCCATAGGGCGTACGGGATCCGATCGGTCCAATCTCAATAACTTTCGGTCATCTTATTGATGATGGATTTGAGGTTCTTATTGGCAGTTTCAACTGCACCGTTGGTTTGAGGTCGACAGGGAGAAGATTTGTGTCTCTGAATCCCATACTCGTTGACCACTTCTATAACTTCTGCCTCAAAATGCAAGCCATTATCTAACACTAACTCGTGCGGGACCCCATATCGGCAGATGATATTTTTCTTGATGAATTTGGCCAATTTCTTGGCATTCAGCACTGCGTATGACTCAACTTTGACACATTTGGTGAAGTAATCAATGGAAACTAGGATGAACTCATTCACGTTGGAAGCCTTTCGTGTAACTTTCCCTATAATGTCGATACCCCAGGTTGAGAACGACTAGGGATAAGTCATGTTGTATAATTCGTGCGGAGGTAACTGCTGAAGGTTGGAGAACTGGTGGCATTTGAGGCATCTCCAGACATAGGCGGAGCAATCCTTGATCATGGCAGTCCAGTAGTAGCCTTGTCGAATGATCTTCTTGGCGAGCATGTGACCGTTTATGTGGGGTCCGCATTCCCCGCTGTGGATTTTTTACATTATCTTTTCAATTTCAGACCCTGCGATACAGGGCATACGAGTTCCATCGAAGTTCCTTTTGAGCAGTGCTTTATGACAGATGATGTACTGGGCAGCCAGTCTTCGAAGGGTGGCTCGATCTTTCTTGTTCGAACCCTCGGGAAACCTACCATGCTTGAGTTGGCGCTAGATATCATAGTCCCAGGAATTATCTAGCTCAGGATCTTCTGTGGTGACAAGATCAATATGGTAACAGTAGGTTAGTTTGTCTTGCTTTTGAATCTGGAAGGGGGTCATTGCTATTCCTTCGAGCATGTCGACCATGGAGGCTAATGTAGCAAGGGCACAGGCTAGGTTATTATTTGCTCAAGGTAGTTAATGGAAGGTGATATCTTGGAATTGGGAGGCTAGTTCTTCTAAATGGGCATGGAAGGGTTGGAGTTTCTCGTCCTGGACTCCCTATTTTCTGAGCACTTGACCGATGATGAGGGCGGAATCCTAGTAGACATCTAGTCATTGAATACCTTTCTTGAGAGCAACCTTGAGGCCTACCGTGCATGCCTTATATTCAGTCATGTTGTTGGTATAAGGGAAATCCAGCTTGATGGCAATGGGAGTGTGGGAGTCATCTGGGGCTATCAGAAGTATCCCAATGCCATATCCCTTTTGATTGACAGCGCCGTCAAAGAACATTTGCCACCGGAGGTTGTCCTGGGCAGTGCAGAGGATGTTTTCATCTGGGAATTCAGAGATCCAGACATCGGCTTCATCCGTGGGGTAATCAGCGAGGTAGTCAGAGATGGCTCTTCCTTTCATTGGTTTCTGCGCGACGTACACGATATCAAACTTGACTAGGAGCATCAACCATCGGGCCATTAGGCTGGATAAGGAGGGTTTCACAAGCAGGTATTTGATGGGGTCCATTTGGGATACAAGTTTAATGGGGAATTCAGGTGAGCATGTAGTGTCGTAACTTTTGGGTGACCCAGACAAGCGCGACACATGCCTTTTCCAAAGAAGTGTAGTTGATCTCTTACCCGACCAATTTGCGGATGGCATAATAGATGGTTCTTTCTTTGCTGGAATCTTTAAGGTATTGATCTAGCAAATCCCCAGCTGTAGTGTCGATTATGGTTAGGTATATGAGCAAAGGGATACCAGGCTGTGGTGGCATGAGTACCGGAGGTTGAGTCAGGTATTTTTTGATTCGGTCAAAGGCTTCTTGGCAGGCCTCGTTCCAAACTTTGGTTGAATCCTTTCGGAGGAGTTTGAAGATTGGTTCGCAGATAGAGGTTAACTGGCTGATGAACCGACTGATGTATTTTAATTTTCTAAGGAAACCTCGAACTTCTTTCTTTGTTCGGGGGTGGCATCTCAAGTATGTCTTTCAGTTTGGCGGGATTTGCTTCTATCCCCTTCTCACTGACCATGAATCCCAAGAGTTTCCCCCTTGTAATGCCGAATATGCATTTCTGCAGATTGAGTCTCATGTGATACTATCATAGTCGTTTGAATAACTTTCGAAGAGAGGGAACATGACCTTCTCTAGTCTTAGATTTGATAATCATATCATCCATATAGACCTCAACCTCTTTGTGAATCAGATCGTGCAGGATGGTTGTGGCAGCCCTCTGATAGGTAGCCCCAACGTTCTTGAGACCAAATGGCATAACAGTGTTACAAAAGGTTCCCCATGGGGTGATGAACACGATATTTTCTTGGTGGTCTGGGTGAATTTTAATTTGGTTGTATCTGGAAAACCCATCGACGAATGACTTGAGAACATGACTGGCTGTGTTATCCACGATCACATCGATATTGGGTAACGGATAATCATCCTTTGGAGAGGCTTTGTTCAAGTCTCGGTAGTCTACACACATCTGAATCTCCCCTCCTGATTTTGGCACAGGCACTATGTTGGCTAGCCATGTGGGATATTTGATCACACGAAGGAACCCCACGTTCAATTGTTTGACCACCTCTTCTTTGACCTTGAGCGGCCATTCGGTGTGAAGCTTTCTCAACTTTTGTTTAACCGAATTATAATCTGGGAGAGTGGTAATCTCATGCTGAGCTATTTCAGGATCAATGCCGGTCATATCGTCATAGGACCATGTGAAGACATCTACGAATTCCTTTAGCAATTCTTCGAGTTGTGCGCGCTCATGCTCGTCAAAGGTAGCCCCTATCCTAATCTCCCGCAGTTGTCTACTAGAACTGAGGTTAATAACAACAGTCTCTTCTTTATTAACTTGAACGTGTTTATTATTAACCTTAGTTAGATCAGTTAAGAATTGTTCATTTGTAAAATCACCATCATCAAAAGTTTGATTAGAATCTAGACAATTAATGTAAGGCATAGCTAGATACTCAAAATCATCGTTTATTTCATTGATAGGAAAAACGGCATTGAGAACCTCATCAAAGGAGGTCTCGATTACATTTGAGCAAGGATAGACAGCAAAAGAAGAAATAGGGTAAATATTGGGATTGGGGGGGACTTCAATAGGTAGAATTGGCACAACATGCCAGTTGAGGAGAGGTGTATCAACAGCTTTAATCAGTTGGGATGGATCTAGTAATGTAGTGCCTAAGTGAACCATACAGAGTTTTAGCCCCAGTGTCTGTAAGTTGAAGGAATCTTCGGAGTCACTTTACTCAGTCTCCTCGGTAACTTTGATGAGTAGTTATTCATGGTGTTGGGAACTTTCGGCCCATGGGTAGCTGTCTTCGAAAAAGATCTCCATTCCAGGCTTCATCTTCTTGTCTATATGGTCATACCATGCTTCAGGAAAGCCACAAAAGGGGAAGTCTTCACCCTCTTTGATGAATCATCCATTCAAGGAGTCACCTGGGATAGTCTGGATGCAATCTAGTACTCTTTTTTGGTCGACACTGGCGGATCATTTTGAGCTCTTATTCTGATGGTTGATAGCCCAAACCACAAGGAGGGAAATCTTTCTTTAGTTTAATTGTCTCAAGTATCCCTTGCTGTCTTTGTACTAGCCCCAGTCCGGGCATGAAGTGCATGCTTATGAACATCTGAATCACATTGACTTTTCCATGAGGG
The DNA here is from genome assembly GCA_949130495.1 of Sambucus nigra. Lineage (NCBI taxonomy): Eukaryota > Viridiplantae > Streptophyta > Magnoliopsida > Dipsacales > Adoxaceae > Sambucus > Sambucus nigra. Next base: position 503,107,637 of record OX422209.1, read on the forward strand.
TCGTATTCTGAACAAACCCTTTCTTTGAAGTCGTCCCCTGCCGGGAGTAAAGGTGGTTCAACTCGGAATCTTGATAGGAGCATATCATTTGACCTGTGTTGTATCTCAAGAATTGGACTGCTGGTACTTGCACCCTCGACATTGTCGTTGTCCCCCAAAATGGTGATGACTCATTCATTGATGAAGAACTTCAATTTATAATGGAATGAGGAAGACACACCCTTGATACTATGGAGCCAAGGTCGCCCTAGCAACAGATTGAAACAAGCTGGGATGCCAATAACTTAGAATTGGACGACAGGGTTTATAGGGACAGCCCTTATTATAACCTTTATGGATCCCATCACCTCCCAACGAGTATTATTGTAGGCACGTACAACAGCGGAGGTTGGAGCGGGGTGACTTTCTTTCAGGCCTAAACATTTGAAGGTTCTTAGGGGGCATACATTCAAGGCGGATCCATTGTCGACAAGAGAGAGTGGTACGAACTTCCCCATAACTTCGATGGAGATGTTGAGTGCATGATTGTGGTTTGGCCCAATCTTGGGTATTTCTTCTTCGGAAAAGGATAGCAATCGGGTACAGGTCAAAGATCCGACCAAATTTACCGCTTCTTCTAGTGTGGTAGAGGGATGAACTGTGGGTCTAGTGAGTATCTTGATCAAAGCATTTCTATGCAGTTGAGAAGACATGAAAATCCCACATAGAGTGATGTTAGATTGAGTTTTCTTTAGTTGATCGAGGATATTTCTCTCCTCGAGGGTAATTTCTAGCATAGGAAGGTTTTCAACGACCTTCACCTTGTCATTGGCTGGTAGTGATTTGGGATCTGGTAATGCCTCCCTGATCTGGTCATGTGATTTACTAAAGAAGGGAAGAGCATGAATCCCATTTCATTATTAATCTCGGGTTATTCTTCCACCTTATTTATTTCTCCAAGGAGTTATTCAAATGATATCATCCTACACGTGTCAACTACCGGGCCAGTTTTCTCTAAAGCTTGCTATTCATTTTATTCTTTGAATTCTCCCCCCATCCAGTGGCAACAATTCTGTCTTTCCCTATAAAGTCAATGCATTCCACAACTTTGACAGCTTCTTCATATAGGTCTTCCCATTCTGTGGGGTTATGTAAGGGTGAAGGGACCAGTCGCCCTTATAGCTTCAGAGTATTAAGTAACTCAGTCATACTGCAAATATCGTTGCTTTGCCTGAATAATTCTCCCATAATATGGATGACATCATCTAGGCTGACTTCATCGGTTGGTACTACCCAACGGTCTGATTCTCGAGCCCATTTTTGTGCTTCCAAGAACAGCGTGCTGAACCTCTGGTAATCAATGATCATTTGTGAGGGAAATTTTAGCCCGAACTCTAGGAGTTGGTTTAAGACTTCTAATAATTCCACACTTCCATTTTTAGAATGGGTACGGATAATGATGCATGCTCTGGTAAGGAGTGACAGTGCCTGATCAACGAGGCTAGTAGGGTGTTGGAGGAAATATGGGTAGGCTTGGAGAGGTTTGGGAGAGTGTATGGGTGTGATTTGAGTTGAGGGATCCAGTTCTGGGTTCTCTTATAGGAAGATGGAATTGGCATGATTTGGGAGTGGGTTGTGAGTAGTGTTTGGCTTAGGATTAGCTGGTGGGGCAATGGTACCCTGGTGAGTTAGACCTTGGATTAAGTTTTGGAGGTGGAAGCATTGGTCGATGGTATGGCTAGCTTTTTGGTGAAAGGCGCAATGGGCATCTTCCTTGAAGTTTCTTAGGAGTGGATTTGGCAAAGGACAGGGATGCAAGGGTTTGATAAGGTTTCGGCTCAACATGGTTGATAAACTTTGGAAAGGGGAGCATGGAGCTCAATGTATTATTTTCGGACCGGTACATGGCGACTTTCTGGTGCCCATGAAGTGCTTGTTTGAGATATGTTGTTAATGGTTGAGACTGTAGCACTGGCAGGCTTGTCATATTTTCTGGGGGTGAACTGTCCGGACACCTTATTCAGTTCCACATCTGTTTTAGCCATAATCTCCTCGATTTCTACTCCTGCTTCTCTGAGAGCTCGAAAGTGGGTATAGTAGTGTACTCCCATGGTTGCTCGGACCTAGGGAAAGAATTCTTTTTCACTATGCTGACTTGTTCTTCCTCAGAAGGCCGATTGGTCATGATAGTTGCTTTTTCCCTCCATCGAGATATGAAGTTACTAACTAATTCCCTAGAGTTCTGTTTGAGCAGTTCTAAATCACGGCGAGTGACCTCAAGCTCTTCGTTATACTTGTACTACGATATGAATTCTCGATCCACATCCTCCCTGCTACGGATTTTAGATTCTTCGAGAGAAAAAAACCATCTGAGGGCGCTATCCTTCACAGTTTGCTGAAATAATTAGGCCATCACTTCTTCGAAAACCCCTAGTAGAGTCATGGAATGGTGATAACTACGGAGATGAACAATCGGGGTTCCACTTCCTCCGAATTTATCGATATTTGGCATCTTGAACTTCTCAGGTGACCTCGCTTTAGGATAAGGAGACATGTGGGTGTAGTCCATGTAATTCCCAAAGAATGTGCCTTGGTTAAACTTCTTAGTGAGCGTCTTGAGATCTTCTTTGACCTTATTCAACACCTCCTCCTTCGGATCAATGATCATAGGAAAGTTGGCCCCATGCTGGACTAGGTTCGACATCGAAAGATGGGCAAGTAGTGGCCCATTAGCAGAAGGGGCACGTGGAACGTGTTGATATTCTCCGGGAACTCAGATAGGCTCGGGTGGAACCATAGAGTGAGGAAATAGGGCCTCGGGCTCTTGAGGAATGGGAACTTGGTTTCGTTGCATCTCTCGGACCTCAGTCTAGAGGTTGTTAATCTTGGACACGAGCCGAGCTAGGACTGCCGTCAGATTTGGCTGCACAATGGGTACTTGATCTATGTTCTCCATGGAAGGTGGATGGATTCCGAACTCGAAAGAAGTAACAGGGGAACGAACGAAACTCCGGGGTGATTTGACTGAAGACTGAAGCCAAGAAGGAGCCAGGCCAAGGGTGTGCGATCGACCTGAGAAGGCATAAAATGGGATTTATTTTGAGAAAAAAAGGGATGAATATATTTTTGACAGTTTTTTAAATTGGAAGACAAAATATTTTTTATTTTTTGATAAAGAGAGGAGAAATATTTTTGGATTTTTGATAAATAAGGGAGAAATGTTTTTGAATTTTTGATAAAGAAAAGGGATTTTTTTTTTGGGGGGGGGGGGGGGGGGAGATGGTCTCAGCATGATTAATATAATTATTATGTTCTCACTTGTATTAAATTCTCCTAAATGCAAAATGAAATGTCGGACGGGACCCGAGCCTGGAAAAGTTGGGTTTGTAACATATGGAAAGCTATGGTTAGACTTGTAACCAGGCTCATAGGCAGGGTCCCATTTTAAAATTGCACGAAAATTCGAGCGACAGGCCGACCCAGAATTTCGATAGAGTTTCGGGTTGAAACCGACAATCTTATATGTGTGTCCTAGGCTTGACACCTATATGTGGGTATACAGTTGGTTGGGTGAATCGAAAAGGGTTCCCCCTTTGGCGTGACTTCCACGATATATGTCTGGCTCTTGCGGGCAATTGGTACATCTGGACAAGCCATTTGATATACCTGAGTGTACGTGAATTGACTCACTATATACCTCGTGGGGACGGTATGTGTGAGAGAGAATTCGATATACTCGGCGTACGTGAACGAATTCCCTGCGATATACCTCCCTTCATAACTTCGATCAAGCGGTACGATGCAGGGGAACCGTTCGATATACATCGAAGGTACTTGGCCAATGGAAGGTGAGAGTCATATCGCTTAGGCTAACTGTGCCCTGCCGGACCAGCGCCCATCACGAAGTGACCCTCCAGTTATTGGACAAAATTTGGTCAATAGCAATGCTCTTTGGTGATGTTGTGTGAATCATGCATGATTATGTTATTAGTATCTTATGATGAGAGTGTATTTCTTGATCATGCCAAATAGGGAGCAAAGTATGAGTACCAATGGTATACCAAGTATGGGTGATGCGTACCGCATGTGGATATATGTGATCCTAGGTGCAAGTGGTGCGAAGTGTACATGGAGAATTTTCTACAAGTGCGTGGATAAAAGCATAAGCATGAGGTATACATGAGTAGTAAAGGGGAACATGCAAGTAGGGGGATATATAAGAAAATAAAACACCCATGTAAATAGAGTTTAGCCCTCAAAATAATTTTCCCCAGTGGAGTCGCCACTGTGTCCATCCCCGATCCTCACAGCGGGCGAGTAGAGTGAGGATCTTTTGGTCCCACACGTCCCTCTCGGGAGCGCTTCGGTCGGCGTTGTTGATGAGGTGAAAAATGTAGAGTGATGGAGTCTCCAGTCTATTTTACTCAAAACAGACAAAAGAAAGGGAGTCATCCCGAAGGACAGCATCCAAAGACATATTGATGCATACGAAACCAAAATGATTCGAAAAGGGTCCGGAGGCTAAGTTACGAAATTGGAAGGTGTTAGGCACCCATTCTGCCCTTACGGTCTCTCATCGGTTTTTTTCTATTTTCCTTTATTTTTTCCGTGATATGTGTGCATGTGTATATATAGTGGGGATATGAATCATCGACTTGTACCATGGAAGAGATAAACCGAGTCATCCGTAGGAATGTAAAAATAATATTAAAAAATAGGATTTACATGATTATCCTTACGTTAATCGTTACGATGGAACGATAATGCATGTGAGATAGCATGATACTAAGAACAAATATATAAAATATAAGAGAATTGAGTTTAGAGAAAAATAGAAAATGAGAGAAAAAGTAAAAATAGGACTCGAGTCTCGGATTTTACCCCCAGATGCCTACGTAGACTATAGAGGCATCAAAGTCCACATAGTTCGTATGCAAAACGAAGGGTGGGGTTTATCCCATAAATTCAATTGGGGGATTCTCTTATTTGTGTGTATGTGTGTGTGAAAAAAGTATTTTAGTTGTGAGAAAAGTGTGAGAATTTCCATTTGGAATTTATAAGCAAACCCTATTTTCTTGTTGTTTTGGGTTTTTATTTGTATGAAAATTAGAGATGTGCAATAATACTAAATAAAAAATATATTAGGATATGTCAGATGTGAGAATAAAAGTGCTAAGTAATAAAACAAGTTAACGCGAATTTATGGGAATTTAAGGAGAGAATTGAGAAAATTGGACCTTCTTGAAGATCTTGAGTTTGATCTTTGAATGCTGGAGAGCAGCCCTTGCACTTGGATGATGATGGAGGGTAGTGAATTCACCAAGTTTGATGAAAAGGATGATGAAAAGTGAAGGTTGGAGAGGGATTTGGATGTGGAAATCACGCTGACTTCGAGAGAGGTTTTCTGTATTTTTTAAGAGTGATATCTTTCAGATCTGGGCCCCCTTTAAAATGAGGACAAGCTGTCCTTTTTATAGGCCCATAGAATTGCCGATCAGCATAGCTCTGATCCTGCCAATCAGCAGGTGCGTTTAGGCACACTGCCGATAGGCAGGGTCTGGGACCTGCCTTTTGGCAGTGTCTTTTAGGCCTTTTTGGAAAACCGGTCGCTGAGCACAAACTGTTGATCCGAATCGTGCATGAGGTAGACCATTGGAAAGGTAGTTCAGAGACCTTCAAAATTCCTTGGACTGCTCCCAGGTTCAGTAATTGACTTTGGGTCAAACTTGGCTCAAAAGCGCTCATCGATCCTTTGGACGGAGAATCGTCGAACGCAAACGAATCGTTTGTCCGCATGGTAAGTCCGAATCGCCCACTTGGTGGACCGTTGGAAATGTTAGGAGATGTAATTAGACATTACAAAGAGTTTGTTCTCGTTCAGGGAGTTGAGTTTGGTCAATCGGGTCCTGGAAGCATTCGGTGTCCTCTCGGAGTAAAACGGATTGTTCATTCGTACCGTAAGTCAGAATCACGCACAGGGTGGACCTTTGGAAAGGGGTTTAAGTGCCCTTTGAAGATTCATTTAGTCTCGATCGAGCTGAATAGTTGACTTAAGTCAAACGGAGCTCGGGAGCGTCTGGTGGCCTCTTAATCGAGTTTCGGAGAAAATGGGTCGTTCGTCCGCATGGTAAGTCAGAATCACACAATGGATGGACCGTTGGAAAGGAGATTCAGTTCCATTTGAAGATTCATTCAGTCTCGGTTGAGCTGAAGAGTTTTACTTTTTGGTCAAATGGAGCCTGGGAGCGCCCAATGGCTTCTAGGTCAGTACTCGGGGTATTACCTGGATTCAGCGGGTAATAGAATGGGGTGTCTACACTATTTTCTAAGGATCATATGATCCTTATATCCTTTTTATGTGGTTTTGAGATCATCCCGATTGGGGATATTTTATGTTCCTATTTGAGTTTTTCGAGAGTAGAAAGTCATGCTTATACTCTTCACACTTAGAGTAATCTTACTCATCACCACTCAATGACTTTTTTGGTTGGTGGAGAAATGAGATGGGTAGATAATCTCTTTCTTCAAGTTTATTTAAGTCATAAGTGTTGTATACTTCACTTTATGGTTATTTATAACATCATGCCTCGAAGACATTCACATGATTTTTGATACGCCGTAGTAAGCCTAGAAATGGATTGGATTCAGACTCGATAGATATTTAAATTAATTTACTATTGTTAATAGTTTTTGGTTTTGAATCAGATCCAATAATCTAACGAATCATTTATTTATCCCACAAAATCTGGATCCGTTAATCCGACCCATTTATTTGATCAGATTAATTTAGTGAACAATTATAAAAAAAAGAAGCCCAAATTATATATATATATATATATATATATATATATATATATATATATATATATATATATATATATATATATATATATATATATAGAGAGAGAGAGAGAGAGAGAGAGAGAGAGAGGATCACAAGTGGACCTAAAAATCGATCTTTTTAATGGACCTTAATAAAAAAAACTTAACAACCCATTAATTTCAATTCGTATGGTGTAATTGGTCCGCGCTAGCGGCAACGAACACGCATGTCGACTGAACATTTTTTTTACACCCCCTCCACCCTCACCCCTTCCATGACATCCCTTATGCCTGAGTAAACATTCCAGAAACTTTGTTTTTTAACTAGAGTTCTGGCACGGTGGGGGTAAGATGGTGGGGTGGAAGGGTAGGGGGTTAAGGGGGTCTCGGGTCACACGCCTGTCCGTTGCCACTGGCGCGGACCAATTACACCATCGAAATTAAAATTAATGGGTTGTTAGGTGTTTTTGTTAAGGTCCATGAAAAAGTTCGGTTTTTAGGTTCACTTGTAATCCTCTCCCAATATATATATATATATACAAAATATTAAATATAAAATATATTTACAATACTTAATTTGATGAAATTGAATCATAAACGGACTGAATCAACCTTGATCCATATCTAATTCATTTAACTATCAAATTATCTAGTTATCAAATTTTTGTATTTTAAAACTGAATTCATATTCCTTTAAATAGATTAGATTTGGACTCAGATTTAGCCCACATAAAATCTGGTTCTTTGATAGGATTACTTTATAGCTTGCCTCATTCATGTATTTGTTATATAACGGACTATAAACTTCTCGTCGCTTATTTTAAAGGTCACGCGATGTGGTTCATCTGATACACCTTAGGGTGATTGAGAATTGAGGTGAAAACATCATCAAGCGAGACAACAACTCCAAAATTCTAATGAAAAAAAACTCCACAACAAAAGCATCAGAGAAATCTCTCCAGATCTTTTCAATGCAACTTCTATGTCGTTATTTATTCTCCCCATTTTTTATCTGTGTCACTCTAAGTGTATCATGCATTTATATGGGTATATTATAATGAATATAAAAAAATCCATTTTCATTTCACATATATTACAACTGTTGTGACAATAACAACTGGAAACAAAAAATGAAATGATATGACATCCAAACAGCTAACGATTTCCAGTAGATCTAATATATGTATACGGAAAGTCTCCTGTAAGGGACACTTATTAAGAACTAATTTAAGGGATTATTTTTAAAAAATAGTAAAAAGGATTTTTTTATCTGATTTTTTATATGATGTTTAAACATTTCAGGGAACCCAAAATAAAATCAACTCAAAATAAATTTGTTTACTGTTTTAACAAAATTGGGTGAAAATTTGTCACTTTTAAAAAGTTTGAATGGTTTTTTTAAAATAGCCAAAAAATTATTTTGAGTTGAAATTTTTTTGTGACTTTACTGAAATGTTTAAAACTCATAAAAAAATATCATCTTAAAAAAATTATTTTTGACCATAGGTCCGTAAATTGTCTTTATATAATGTCCCTATGATCAAAACATGATATAATTATTAACGAAAAGGGGAACAAATCAAAAGAAACCAACCCTGGCTAGTGTTAATTTTAGGTTTTCCCTCATAGCAGTTTGAGTTGGTGCTGAAAATCCCACCTGCAAAAAAAATTAACTTAATCTAAACAAATTATTTTTTTTATTTTTATTTTTTGTCCTATCTTTATTCATTTTTTTGGTGTTCCTCATCAATAAGAAAAAAAATAAAAATAACAAAATTTGCTATTTTCTTTAAGTAGAATCTATTTTATATATGTTAATATATACTTACACATGATCCAAAATCAAAAGATCCACAAACAACAAATGTACTTAACAAAACCATTGCAATTGGTCCACTTGCTTTGCTATCTTCATCATCTTGATAATACAATAGTCACAACATGGAAATGAAAAGAAGAATATAAAAAAAAGAGACATTTCTTTTTATTTAACCCCCAATTTACTTCTCAGATGAGGATACCAAAACACTTTCAGAATCCTACAACTAAAAAGTGGGTGGTTAATTCTTTCAAGTAAAGAAAACTAAAGATGGAGATAAAAAAAATGTTGAGAATCCCAAGAAGGAGAGAAAACTACTAAAACGTTCAATAGAATAAATTGAGAACATAATCAAGAAGAGACAACTCATATTCAAGATCAAGCAGTTACTATTTTAACCTATGGATTGTAGAATGGAGACAAGACAAACCATAATTTAGTACAAAAATTCACTACTCGGAGAAGATGGAGGGATGAGAGGGTGAGTGAGTAAGAAAGAGAGATTATCAAAATAAATAGAGAAAAGAGAGGACGGGTTCTTGAAAAACAAAATGACTTTTCATGAGATAGTAGATGTGAGATAGTACAATGATAAATGCTCCCATTCCTTTAGCTAGTTCTTTTCGAAAGAATTGAATATATAGATTTAATGAGATGGACACATGTAGCTTTAAGAAGCTTTCAGGCTACAATTTTATTTATATACATAGATGAGCTCTTATGGACATTTCGTTAAATAAAGGAAAAATGAAAACAAGGTGAATTTGAATTTGAAATGGTAATTTTAAAGGTAAAAGGGGGAATGCCAATATTTTTATGATTTTCTTGTGATAATTTGTGAAACTTTTGCAGGGAGTGATGAAATTTGGAGAAAATTGAAGATTAACGGGAGAAAAGCATGAAAGGGATGATTTTTATGGCCATTCAAAAAAATATTTTTTATACATGTGAAAATAAAAAAAATGTCTGATTTTTTTCGAAATGGACAAAATTTAGCAATCACGTTCGGTAAGCAAAACTAAAAGTCCTTGGGTGTGGGAAAACAAATACGTTATTCCAATCCGAATACAAAAGGAGGTGGAGTGTTTGGTTTCAAGACTTTTATTTGGTTGATTACTGAAGACTTTTTGGCCAACTAAAGAGAGACTTACTTCAATGCAACTATATCCCATGCATCATTATAAATAGAGTCAAGAAAATTGGTTTGGAGAGAGATATGGAGCAATTTTTAGGACAAAATTTTCATCAAAATAATAATACTAGTATTTGTGAGATTATTGTGTGAAACTTTTTCAAAAGGACTTATGTGGTTGTAATAGCATTTTGAATAAAAGTTTTGTAAGTTGACTATTGTAATGAGAATAATATTTTCATCATATATTATCTTGTTATCAATTATGATATCTTAACTTTATGTTTTAGGAAATTTACTGATGATTATTAGTGCATGTTTAATTTAGTTATATCATTTAAATTCCCTCCTTATTCTAATAACTTTTTTAAAAATTGGTTAATCATGAAACTAGTCATGAGAGTGATATTTTTAACCTTAGAAATGAACTATTGTATTCATATCCTTTGATTTTATGTATTTTGTTTATGGAATATGCTTATGTTAAATTGTTTGATGGTCCATGCTTTTGTTTGACATAAAATTCCTAGAAAGTGGTAATTTTATCATATTCTATAATTAGTTGTGCTTACGTTTAATGGATTATGCATATGTTTCGTCGTTCGATAGTCCATGATTATGTTTCACATTTAATGCTTAGAAGTGATAATTTTAAGAGAATACAATTTTTTTTCCATCTAAAAAGTGCATGTTTCGAAATTTAGACACAGTGGGTGGGTATAATTTCAAGTTATAAAAGGCAATTTCGAGTAAGACTGTATTATAATGTAGTAAATATGATAAAATGATCTTAAATTCTAGTAATTTCTCCACATCTTTTACATACATTGTATTCACTCCTTTATTTGTGTTTATTTTATTTAATCCCTTCTTCCTATTCCTATACGAAATTCATCTAGTTGGAAAGTTGATAATTTATCGAATTCATCAAATCCTCGTGGTTTCGATATGTACTTGCATTAACTACACAATGCCTCGTGTACACACGAAAGTTATATAAATCTAACAAAAAGTTTTTGTGCTCTAGAGGGGATTTGTATTCAATTTAAAAGTTATTGATTTTCGAAATAGTTTTACTTCGTGTTAACATTGAAACAAATAGATATACAAAAAATAAATAGAATATCCATTATTTTGAAATACCGAGATTTTGGATTTTTTGAAGTTAGTCCCTAAAACAAAAATAAAAAAATAAAGAAAGAAATAAAAATAAAAAATTAAGAAAAAAGAATGTGAGTTTGAAAGAAAAAGATAGAGAAAAAGAGAATGTTGGCTAGAAAAGTTCCTTAAAATCAAAATACTGAAAATCGTCGGTATTCTAAGAAAATTGTGAACTTTAAAAAGTCGTTCTTACTAGTCAAAACCCTTAGCCTACAATACAATCGAAATAAAGTCATAATCAATATCAAGTGACGCAAGTTATAATGTGGAGGGAAGGTGAATAGAATCTATGGTGTGATTCATTATTTTTAAAAAGTAATCATTTTTTCATTTATGAGATCATATTCATTCACTAGAAAAGGTTCATTTCTGATCATGTACATGTGAAATTCTCTCATTAAATTTACTCTTTTATTTACATATACCAATCTAAAATAGTCAATTTCTATTTGGATTGTGAGTGCATCCCGTGATATTTTGAAATAAAATAACTTTTGGATAAGAATGTGATGATCAAATATTTTGAAATGGACGGTTGTATGGGATATGCGTACACACACGATAAGTTAAGATTGAGACGCAAAATTATGCTACTTTATGAAGCTTAAATAAATGTTAACTGCCCTAAACGAAGCCATGATTGGTCTCGAGTTTGAGATATGGGAGCAGTCTCTCTATATTTGGGGTAAGTCTAGCCGACGTCCGTCTATCCTAGATTTTGCAGTTAAGAAGGAGCCTTGTGTACTATTAAAAACCTTTTATAGCGAGTCTTTGTTATATTACTTTCGAGTCTTTATAATTGAGTCATGTTTTTAAATTTTATTTTTGTGTATTCACTGCGAATTCTTAAGAGACAAAGCTAGCCAACTACGTTATCTTTTAACAACTTGTTGATCATGCTAAGCAAAATTGTTACTAATACGAAAGTTGGGTTTTAAAAATTTAATTTTCTCAAGGTCCAGCAAAGTTTTGGTTTGGGAGTGTTAGATGAGTGAATTATTATGTCTATTTTACACCCAAAATTATACTTTGTTAGATTACTTTAATTTAATTTAATTTAATTAGTTCTTATGGGCATTAAATTAAATAAATGAAAAATGTAAGAAAAGCTAAATTCAAATTTAAAATAGAGAAAAGCAAGGGAAAATTAGCTAGTCAAAGTTTAGTTGGGAATGATATAATTTGGAGAAAATTGAATATTGACTAGAGAAAGCACGAAAAAATTGATTTTTATGGTTGTGGTCATCCCCGCCGATCCCCGCCGCAGAGGGAGGAGGAATCCTTCGGGTCCCGGGCATCTCCGGCCGGCGTCGATTTTGTGAGGTGTGAAAAATGTAGAGAGATTCAGAGTCGCCAGTCTATTTTACTCAAAACAGACAAAAGAAACAGAGGAAGCCACCCTGAAGGATGGCTTCCAACGACATACTGGTGCATGTGAAACCAAGATGATTCGAGAAGGGTTCGGAGGCTTAGTTACGAAATGGGAAGGTGTTAGGCACCCATTCCGCCCTTTCAGTCTCTCATGGATATTTGCTATTTTCCTTTCTGTTTCCCCCCGTGATATGTGTGCATGTGTATATATATAGAATGGAGGTAGGAGTCCTCGACTTGTATCATGGAAAGGATAAAGCGAGTCATCCATAGGAAGATATAAAAATAATATTAGAAAATTACGATTTACGCGGTTACCCCTACGCTAATCGTTATAAGGGAACGATAATGCATATGGATTAATGCGTCACTAAGAATAAGTACATATATAATATAAGAAAAATGGATTTAGAAAATAAAAAATGAGAGAAAAAGTGAGAGAAAGGACTCGAGTCTCGGGTTTTATCCCGAGACGCCTACGTAGCCTATAAAGGCATCAAAGTCCACGTAGTTTGCATACAAAGCAAAGGGGTGGGGTTTATACCATAAATCCAAATGCTGGATCTCTTATTTGTAGGTGTGTGTGTGTGTAGAAAAAAGTGTTTTAGTTGTGGGAAAATCGTGAAAAAGTGCGAGAACCCCTTATTTGGAATTTATGAGCAAACCCTCTTTTTCTTGTGTTTTGGGTTTTTTATTTATATGAAAATAAGAGATGTGCAATAATACTAAATAAAAAAGTATATTAGGATGTGTGAGATGAGATAATAAAAGTGCTAAGTAAGAAAAAAAGTTATTGAGAGTTTAAGAGAGAGTTTGAGAAAATTGGACATTCTTGAAGATCTTGAGCTTGATCTTGAATGTTGGAGAGCAGCCCTTGAGCTTGGATGATGATGGAGAGTGGTTAATTCACCAAGTTTGATGAAAAGGATGATGAAAAGTGGAGGTAAAAGAGGGGTTTGGAAGTTGAAATCACGCTGCCTTCGAGAGAGGTTTCTGGGATTCGTCCAGAGAGATTTCTATCAGATCTGGGATCCCCTTGCAAATGAGGCCAAGGACTCCTTTTATAACCCCAGGGGACTGCCAATAGGCCCTATCATGGAACTGCCTATCGGTAGGTGCTGATTGGCAGGATCTGGGACCTGCCATTTGGCAGTGCGCCTCAGGCTTTTTCGGAAAATTGGCTGCCGAGGGAAAACCGTTGGTCAGAATCACGCACGGGGCATACCTTTGGAAAGGTATTTCATAGACCTTCAAAATTTCTTTGGACCACTCCCGAGTTCGGGAGTTGACTTTGGGTCAAATGTGGCTCGGAAGCGTTTGTCAGTCCATTGGACGGGGAATCGCGCGGACGCAAACGACGCGTTCGTCCGCATGGTAAGTACGAATCGCGCACGGGGAATACCGTTGGAAAGATTAGGAGATGTACTTCGACATTCCAAAGAGTTTGACCTAGTTTGGAGAGTTGACTTTGGTCAACCGGTCCCGAGAAGCGCTCGGTGGCTTCCCGGAGTCAAACGGATCGTTCGTCCGCATGGAAAGTCAAAATTGCGCACGGGATGGACCGTTGGATAGGGTATTCAGTGCCCTTCGAAGATTCATTCATCCCCAGTCAAGCTGAATGGTTGACTTAGGTCAAACAGAGCCCGGTAGTGCCCGGTGGCCTTTAGGTCTGGTTTCAGACGCAAATGGCGCGTTCGTCCGCATGGTAAGTCGGAATCGCATATGGGGCGAACCATTGGATAGGGTATTCAGTGCCCTTCAAAGATTCATTGAGTCTCGATCGAGATGAGGAGTTTGAGTTTTGGGTCAAACTGAGCCGAGGGGTGCCCGATGGCCTCCAGGTCAGTACTCGGGATGTAACCTGGGTTTATAGTGATGAAGGGAGGTTCTAGGGACCTAAGGAGAGTTAAGGGGTAACAGAATGGGGTGTCCACAGAGCCCCTCGACGGGTGAGTTTGGAACAAATGATAGCCATCGATTAGACATCGCATGATACCTTTTGAGGGAGTATGACCGATTCAGAGGGTCGAGGTCGATTCTGAGGACCTAAGAAGTTTGCTGGGGATGATCAATTTTGCGGATCAAGGCCGAATCTACTGGCTTAAGGAAGCGAGGGTGATCGATTCAAAGGGTTGAGGTCAGCTCTAAGGACCTAAGGAAATGAGGGTGACCAATTTAGAGGGTCAAGGTCAGTTCTGACCTAAGAGTGGTGACGAACGAGGACCGAGGTCGCTTCTGACCTAACTAAGGTGACGATCCAAGATCGGAGCCAATTCTGACCCAAGAGTGGCGACGACCGAAGATCGAGGTCAATTCTGACCTAACTAAGGTGACGATCTAAGACCGGGGTCAATTCTAACCCAAGAGTGGTGACGATCAAGGAACAAGATCAATTATGACCTAACTAAGGTGATGATCCAAGACCGGGGCCAATTCTGACCCAAGAGTGGTGACGACCGAGGACCGAGGTCAATTCTGACCTAACTAAGGTGATGATCCAAGACCAGGGCCAATCCATACCCAAGAATGGTAACGACCGAGGACCGAGGTCAATTCTGACCTAACTAAGGTGATGATCCAAGACCGGGGCCAATTCTGACCCAAGAGTGGTGACGACCGAGGACCGAGGTCAATTCTGACCTAACTAAGGTGACGATCCAAGATCGGAGCCAATTCTGACCCAAGAGTGGTGACGACCGAGGTCAATTCTGACCTAACTAAGGTGACGATCCAAGATCGGGGCCAATTCTGACCCAAGAGTGGTGATGACTGAGGACCGAGGTAAATTTTGGCCTAACTAAGGTGATGATCCAAGAACGGGGCCAATTCTGACCCAAGAGTGGCGACGACCGAGGACCGAAGTCAATTTTGACCTAACTAAGGTGATGATCCAAGATCGGGGACAATCCTGACCCAAGAGTGGTGAAGACCGAGGACCGAGGTCAATTCTGACCTAACTAAGGTGATGATCCAAGATAGGGGCCAATGCTGACCCAAGAGTGGTGACGAACGAGGACCGAGGTCAATTCTGACCTAACTAAGGTGACGATCCAAGATCGGGGTCAATTCTGACCCAAGAGTGGTGACGATCGAGGACCGAGGTCAATTCTGACCTAACTAAGGTGACGATCCAAGACCGGGGCCAATGCTGACCCAAGAGTGGTGACGATCGAGGATCGAGGTCAATTCTGACCTAACTAAGGTGACGATCCAAGATCGGGGTCAATTCTGACCCAAGAATGGTGACGATCAAGGACCGAGGTCAATTCTAACCTAACTAAGGTGACGATCCAAGACCGGGGCCAATTCTGACCCAAGAGTGGTGACGACCGAGGACCGAGGTCAATTTTGACCTAACTAAGGTGACGATCCAAGATCGGGGCCAATGCTGACCCAAGAGTAGATAAAGATAGTATTTTGATTCTGCTGGAGAAAGATATTTATGATTTCGATTGGAGCTGTGGAGATGATAGCTGGGGGAAGCCTTTTAGGAGACCTCGCAGGGGAGAACAACCTATTTTGGGTGCTGTAAGAGAATTCCGCTGGGGAAGTGATCAGGTGATCCTTAGGGATTTTTGTGACACCCCGACTAATTAAATCCCGGGTAGCTACTCCTTTATTAAATTAATTCAAAATGCCAAGTTGGTCCAGTTAATAGTATCACTGTCGAAAACATTTTAATGATTACTAACCACCTAGTATTTAAAAAGTAAGTTGTCAAATCTTAATTAAAGTCTGATTAACATGCAACAAGTGTAATGAAGAATAATAACACCATTCACCATAACGAAGTAAATAGAATAACCATCACAATATGTAAATAAAGTCTGGAGGAAAACTCCTCACTACAAATCCCACAACTGAAATAAGTAACGAAAAACTGAATCAATACATGCCAAAGTCTGAAAACTGTAATGGAAAAGTAATTCTAATGGAACTGGGAAACATGCCCTAAAACTGAAGAATACTGAATACGGAATCCAAAAGATAGAAGCGTCTAAGCAAATCCCTGTAGCTTCCACAAACAGCTACAACTCGTCACCTGAATGAGTATCCTATGCATGGTGTCCTTGTGGCTGGGCACCTAAAATGGTTTTACAAAAATAGATTTTGAAAGCAAACGGGCCAGAGCCCGAATGTGGAGATATTTTAAAAACCTGCAAGTGCTTTAAAAACATTTAAAACATTAAATGTAAAGTACATGTTAGGACGTGCACTCACATGATATTCTCACCTCTCGTCTAACTGTGCACTCCTAACGTAAGTACCCATCTAACCGCTAGCTACGTGACATCATATCTAGCTAGACTGTCATAGGTCCTACCCTTATTACTTGGTTCCATTAATATTATAACGATCTCAGTTAAATAGGTGCTTAACGTAAATTCAGGTTCTCAAACAAAAGTAATACAGCTCGTTATAGATTAGCCCTCTATGTTATTCCATAATTACACACAACACCATATGAAAGTTCCCAGTTTATTAAGCGTATATTTTCTACAAAATAAATATACAATATAAGCACCCCGAGACTAAGCTGCGGTGCACACATACTCTGCTATCCATCCCGGTACATCACGTACATAAGGATCACATATTCCGAATCTCTCAGGAATAGTTCACAGATAATAACATCACAAATAATGGAGGCGAACACAGTCACATCACATGGGTTACGCACATACCTACGCTCCCACGATCAGCGGACTTGTTAACATCCCAATAAGTTTTTCTCTGACCTATGTTCATCGAGGTAACCAGTCTAAATCCGGGCAACACAAGGATTAGAGGGCCCTAAGCAAACGCAAACCTCCCGTGATAGCAAGTATGGTAGGTATGTCATACACACAATTCATATACCAATACTAAGTAAGTACACATCTTAGTAATCCCGTAATTTAATTGTAGTACTTATCGCATTCTCGTACCAATCTTAATATATATATACAACTTATATAATCCTGGTCCATAATTACAGGCGCCATAATTTGTTCTCACGTCGTGGTAAACACTCACGTCTCAATCCCATATTAATCATTATTTAAATCACTCGCATATAATTTACTCCTCATAATAACCCAAATGTCCCAAATCTATCAATATATCATCAAAGGAATGTTACCTCTATCCTCGAATAAGTTTACGGGACTCCCAAAATCAAAACAGGCCAAAAAGGCCTAAACTGCCAGCTCGTTAGAAGTCTCGTTCGAACGAGGATGTTCGAACGAGATTCCAGTTCGTTCGAACGAACTGTACCTTCTAACGAGATCTCGTTCGAATGAAGTTCCCTTTCATTAGAAGCGACTGGTCAACTCGTTAGAAGCTCGTTCGAAAGACCTGGAGAGGTCTTCTAACGAGGGACCAGTTTCGGCCCAGATTTTCTCCAACTTCGTTTTTCATCCATTTTAACACCTCAAACCTTTTACAAAGTTCATCCCAACAACGTTTTAGGGTCTCTAATTCATCCTAAACATATTAAAGTCACCTCCTAACATGTTTTAAGGAATTTATTCGTCCTAAACATCATTAAATTACAAGTCTCTACACTTTTCCCCAATTTTTCAAGAACATGAACCCTAAAAGTTTTAGATCCTTAATTTCTCCAATCAAATCCGTTTTTGTGTCTTACAAGATATATCAACATCAGATTAGTCCTCTAAATATGATTCTACATGCAATCCTTTCATCAAAGTTTAGTATTCTACTTCCAAACTCATGGGTTTTTCATTATCTTCCAAGAACAAACATAAATTTGAATTATCTAACTTGGAAGGAACATTTTCTAAAATTAAATGGAATTAAGTCACTTGCCTCGAGTGTCTCTGGATTTTGATGACGATTTCCTCTCTCTTTCTGCAGAATTCCCTCTCTCTCTCTTTCTCCAAGCTTCTTCTCCAATGGCTATGGTGGCTAGGGTTTTCTTATGGAAAGTAATAGAAACCTAATTCTAATAACCTACGTAACCTATTGGGTTAACATGGGTTGGTTTGTGGCTTAGTGGGTCAAACCCACATCAGATTTACTTCTCTAATTTTCGTCATTTTTAATTCCTAAAAATACGAAATTACCAAAATACCCTTTATATTGCCGGTATGGCCTAAAAATACCCCGGGACCCAAACTACACCCCCGGCTAGTGTTTTCTGACTATCTCGACCCTTCCGGACGCGTTGGCGTACTCAAAACACCATACGGTTAATAGAATTTAAATTCACTTTATAATTAAAATAATTATATCCTGACGCGACTGTCACACGCATCCCAATAAAATGACCAAATTACCGTATATCAATCTCACGACAAATTTCATAATTTAATATTCATATAACACCATATATACTCAATATAGTCAAATACCAACTCACATCTCGTTAGTATTTTATCCGGATTAATTTCCAATTAATTCTCATTTAAATAATTAAATCCCAAAAATAAATATAGCGAAAAATACGGGGTATTACAATTTTTCGGAGCTTTGTCGGGAGGAGTTTTCACTTAGTTTTTGAGGATTCCGCTAGGGAAGAGGGGTTCTGTTAGGGGGATAAGAATTGGATTTGAGGTTCCGTTGGGGAACGATGAAGGAACTGGGGAACATTTGGATTGCCCCTTGGAAGAGACCGCTCGGGGCGAGTGGTTCTTCTGATTTCTACTGGGAAAAAGTACCATGTGATAATGTATCGCACCGGGTAGCAGATGGCCGGGGAGGTCTTTTGTAAAGTCCTGATGAGGAGGTGGTTAGGTGGTTCGGGCGCCTTGCCCGAGAGGTCAATCTCTTGGATTTTGAGGGCTCCGTTGGGGAAAACGGTGTGTCGCTTGAAGGAGTGCAAAATTTTCTTGATGAAAACGTTCTAAAATCCCTCCTGGGATTTTTAGGAATTTTTCGGGGATTTTTCGAGGCTTCCTGGTTTTTTCTGGGAATTTTTGTACGAAATTTTAAGGGGGGTGTTGGTCTGCATAGACTGAGAGGTGCCATTCGGCAGTGGCACGGACTTTTGGGTTGCCTCGGGAAGGTGAGGAGACAGTGCCGATCGGTATGGAAGAGGACGTCCTTCGTCCTGCGGTGAACCTTTCAGTCCTTTTCCTCTCTTTTTTCTTGATTTCTTTTGCTTGATACTGATTCTGCCCTTTCTTTGTAGCAAATCCGGGTGTCGACCACTTGGCTCAAGGACATCAGAGACTGGATATCATCGGCGACTGCCCACATTCGGGAAGCTGTCCTTGTTCCTTCTTGCTTGGTTTCGTCAGCCTCGTCCGGGGGAGACTCTAGCTCGGGTAGTGGGGGCGCGTCATCTCGCCGTAGGGGAAAGAGAGCGCATCTTCGGGATGGAAATTCTTGAGAGAGAGAGAGAGGGAGTGAAATGTGTGTTTGGGCTGAGTCCCGTTATTTTTGGCATTTCTTTATTTCCTGCAAAATGATGTAACACAGAAAACATATATATGCAATGCAATGTAGTTTTTTGGCTATCTTTTATTTTAATGATGAATGAATGCATGTACATGTGCTTTTTAACTTTGCTGCTGAGACCATAAAAATGAATATTTTTGGAATTTTTCGAGGAAAGTTGTTTTATTAAAAGGGGAAATCCTGTAAGGAGAAAGCAGGATTCTTGAAATTCTTTTGAGAACATCAATTTATTTTTATTGAGTTTTCTGAAAGAAGGAATGGAGGTAATTTAAAAAAAAGGGAATTATATAAATGGATTTTGAAATTCTGTTAAGAATATCAATTTTTTTATTTTTCTGATTTTGACAAGAGAGGAAAAAGGGAGATTTCGAAAAATGGGGGGGTTGTCGATCGACAAGCACCCTGGCCTTCCTATCTGCAGTTCAGTCCAGTCCCATCAATTAAAAGCTTTGATTGGTACCCTCTTCAGCCTTTAGTACCTTGTGGGGTAGGGTTCCTTTCGATTTTTGCAGGGATTATGTCCCTTGTGAGGATTTTTGAGTATAAAAAGGGGGAAGGGTGGAGTGTTTTCCTCACACCTATTACATTCTTCATACCCACCCATCATCTTTTAGTCTTGCAAGATGGATCTCCCTGGTAGCATCGAGTTTGCCAATTACCTCGAAGCCTTGGAAGCTATGTGCTCTTATAATGTCGACTATGATGCCTTCAATATTCGTCGAGTCTCCTTGTGGCGTAATCGACCTTTTAAGTGGAATATGCTGATGGCGGCAGTAAAATTTTGGTACCCCGAAGACCATGTATTCCGCTTTGGGTTGGAAGAAGTTTGTCCTACCTACGAGGAGTTTTCTGCCATACTGGGCGTGAATCCTAGTGTTGCCGCGACTTTACCCGAATTTTCCTGTTCTCCTAGGGATTTGTTGGCCGGTCTTCTTCATATCTCGCCTTTGGCGGCCAGGTCACTAGTTGCTAGAGGGATATCTCTCTCCCGACGGTGTTACACTCCGTACATTCACGGGAAGTAAGTGATACTGGCTATGCTGGAGCCGTTGTTCTGGGCCTGGTTTTAAAATTATTGTTGGTGACTGGGGAGGTGTGTGTGGACCCACAACTTGCAACCATTACTTCATGGATGTCATATCGTTGCAATCCTGCGGCGATAATATTGGCGGAGACTCTGAATGGCCTGGATGCCTAGAGAGAAGTTCGTTCTGACTTTTTAAGGGGTAGGCCTGTGATGCTGTTCATGTGGTTGTCTGAAAGATTCCACTTGTCAACCCCTCCAGAATATCCTTTGTTGGCTGTACCCAACTTCTTTTCGCGCTACTTCATCCTCATTGGCATGTATGTTGAGAATTGGGAGAATTAGTTTGTGGAGCATGGGGCTCGTTGGCTGTATTGGTCAGTGCCTTGGTGGGGACAGTTGTAGCCTGTTCTAGAGATAGAAGAGTATTCATATGTGTGGCTGGTTGGTCTCAGGCAGACCTCTTTTTATTTCCCTTGGCGACTTTTGCGCCAATTTGGCTGGGCGCAGGTCATGCCCCCTCGGACCTCAAATTTCTTTCCAGTAGAAAATTTGACTGAGCGCTTGCGTCTGTTGCTAGGATCTCTGTGGGAAAATCGACGTCCGTCGACTCGTCCCTCTTAGTCTGTTGGGAAGGTTTGCCACGTCCCCAAAGATTATATGAAGTGGTTGTGGAGGGAAGTAGTCAGCAAGATGTTGGCAGTAGAGACCGGTCGGAGGTGGTTTGTTTTATCTGACTCCATGGAAGGGGGTGTTGTGGTCTTTTCGAAGATGGTTAAGGCTCATCGGTCCATGGAGTGTTCGCGGCACTCCATTCAGGCGGGGGAAAATTGGGGTCCTCAGGACGTGGATGATGAGGGTGCAGGCTCTTCGGGTAGCTGTGGGTAGGACTCCTAGGGAGTTTATTTATGTAACAGATGTGGGAGATTTTATCTGGTTTTTATGGTAGTAGGGGGAAGGAAGTTATTCGCTCCTTTTTCTTATGTAATTCGTACTGTAATTTCTTATTAATGAAATAAATAATTTTCTGATCATCCAACTATGCCTTTTGATGAGTTTTGCATTTTGAATTATTTATACCAATCGCTAAGGCATACATAATCCTTTTGTTCAAGCAGATGTTTAGAATGAACCGTCATTCTCGGAGATAAGAAAATAGTATATTTTTATGAGAAAGAAGGGTTCGTGCTCATGTGAGGAGTATGAGATTCTTACATACCTCTGGGGTTTTTAAAAAAGTTCTTATCTGTTTGAACATAGTTTTTACAGAGGATCAGGCCCACGTAGTTCTGGGTAGAGGGAAATGGAGATAGTTTTTTTTTTTAGATTAGAAGGGGGATGAGAAGAGTAGTAGCGCGCCGAGATTTTGGATTAGGGGTAGAATTTCTTAAGACGGTCCAGATTGATTGGACGAGCCATCTCTTCCCCATCTAGGTCAGTGAGCATGGCGGCATCGTCGGATAAGATTTTCTTCACAATGTAAGGGTCGCTCCAATTGGGTTTGAACTTTCCTCTGGGGTCCCAGATGGGTTCGATTGTCTCTTTGAGGGCTAAATCCCCCTCTCGGACACCGCAGTCCTTGACTCTCTTGTTGAATGATCGCCCTATTCGGCGATGGTACCCTTGTATGTGGTAAAGAGATTTTAATCTCCATTCATCTAGGAGGGTCAGCTCATCAAGACGGCCTTGGCACCAGTCTTCTTCACTAACCTTGGTTTCGAGCATGATACGTAACGAGGGTATTTCCAGCTTCACAGGTAGGACTACTTCCATATCGTAGACCAGGGAGTAAGGGGTAACCCTAGTGGAGGTTCGGATTGAGGTTCGATTGCCCCAGAGGGCGTAGGGGATCCGGTCGGCCCAATCCCTACAACTTTTGATCATCTTGCTGATGATGGCTTTGAGGTTTTTATTTGCGGCCTCAATTGTACCATTGGTCTGAGGTCGGTAGGAAGAAGATTTGTGTCTCTGAATCCCGTATTCGTTGACTATTTTTATGACTTCTGCCTCAAAGTGCAAACCATTATCCGACACTAGCTCGTGCGGGACCCCATATCGGCAGATGATATTCTTCTTGATGAATTTGGCCACCTTCTTGGAATTTAATACTGCGTATAACTCAGCTTCGGCCCATTTGGTGAAGTAATTGATGGCAACAAGGATGAACTCATGCCCGTTTGACGCTTTTGGTGTAACTTTCCCTATGATATCGCTACTCCTGGTGGAGAACGACCAGGGAGAAGTCATGTTATATAATTCTCGCGGAGGTAAATGTTGGAGATTGGAGAACTGTTTGCATTTAGGGCACCTCCGAACATAGGCGGTGCAATCCTGGGCCATGGTGGTCCAGTAGTAGCCTTGTCGGATGATCTTTTTGGCAAGCATGTGACCATTCATGTGAGGTCCGCATTCCCCGCTGTGGATTTTCTGCATTATTTTTTCAATGTTAGCCCCTACGATACAGTGCAAATGAGTTCCATCAAAATTCCTCTTAAGTAGTGCTTTGTGACAGATGATGTACTGAGCGGCCAGCCTTCGAAAGGTAGCTCGGTCATTCTTGTTGGAACCCTCAGGGTACCTACCATGTTTGAGGAGGCACCAGATATCATAGTACCAGCAATTGGCTAGTTCGGGATCTTCTGTGGAGACAAGATCAATATGGTAACAATGGGTAGGTTTGTCTTTCTTTTGAACTAGGAAGGGGGTCATTATTATTCCCTCGGGCATTTCGATTATGGAAGACAAAGTAGCGAGAGCATCGGCT
This sequence comes from Sambucus nigra, assembly GCA_949130495.1. Lineage (NCBI taxonomy): Eukaryota > Viridiplantae > Streptophyta > Magnoliopsida > Dipsacales > Adoxaceae > Sambucus > Sambucus nigra. The sequence goes on from OX422209.1 coordinate 503,131,113, forward strand.
AGGTTGTTCTTTGCTCGGGGTAGGTAATGGAAGGTGATATCTCGGAATTGGGAGGCTAACTCTTCTAATTGGGTGTCAAATGGTTGGAGCTTTTTGTCCTTGACTTTCCACTTTCAGAGCACTTGACCGAGGATAAGGGCAGAATCCCTGTATACATGAAGGTATAGAATACATTTCTCGAGAGTGACCTGGAGGCCTACTGTGCATGCCTTGTATTCTTTTATGTTGTTGGTGCAAGGGAAATCCAATTTAATGGCGATAGGAGTGTGGGAGTCATCTGGGGCGACCAGAAGTATCCCAATGCCATATCCTTTTTTGTTGGCAGTGCCATCGAAGAACATTTTCCATTGAAGGCGGTCTTGAGTGGTGCAGAGGATATTTTCATCTTGGGATTCGAAGATCCAGACATCTGCTTCTTCTATAGGGTAGTCAGCGAGGTAATCAGAGATGGCTCTTCCTTTAACAGCTTTCTGTGTGAGGTGCATGATATCGAACTCGGTCAGTAGCATAAACCATCAAGCCATTCGACTGGATAAGGCGAGTTTCTCAAGCAGGTATTTGATGGGATCCATTCGGGATAAAGTTTAATGGGGAAGGCGAGAATGTAATGTCGCAACTTTTGGGTGACCCAGACAAGTGCGACACATGCTTTTTCCAAAGCAGTGTAGTTGACCTCGTACCCGGCCAACTTGCGACTGGCATAATAGATGGATCTTTCTTTGGGGGAGTCCTCAAGGTATTGGGCTAGCAAAGCCCCGGTTGCAGTGTCGGTTATGGTTAGGTATAAGAGCAAGGGGAGGCCAGGCTGTGGTGGCATAAGAACTGGAGGTTGGGTTAGCTACTGTTTGATTCGATTAAAAGCTTCTTAGCAGGCCTTTTTCCAAACCTTGGTTGAATCCTTTCGGAGGAGCTTAAAGTTTGGTTCACAGATGGAGGTTAACTGGCTGATGAACCGGCTGATATATTGTAATTTCCCTAGAAAACCTCGGACTTCCTTCTCTGTTCGGGGAGGTGGCATCTCAAGTATGGCCTTCAGTTTGGAGGGATCTGCTTCTATCCCCTTCTCACTGACCATGAATCCTAAGATTTTTCCTTTCGTAACACCGAAGATGAATTTTTGTGGATTGAGTCGCATCTGATAATGTCGCAGTCGTTCGAAGAACTTCCAGAGAGCGAGAACATGACCTTCTCTAGTTTTGGACTTGATAATCATATCATCCACATAAACCTCGACCTCCTTGTGGATCAGATCGTGCAGGATGGTTGTGGCCGCCCTTTGGTAGGTAACCCCAGCATTCTTGAGACCGAATGGCATAACGGTGTAGCAAAAGGTTCCCCATGGGGTGATGAATGCGGGTTTCTCTTGGTGGTCGGGGTTCATCTTGATTTGGTTGTATCCGGCAAATCCATCGACAAATGACTTGAGAGCATGACTGGTTGTGTTGTCCATGATCATCTCGATGTTGGGTAGCGGATAATCATCCTTCGGAGAGGCTTTGTTTAAATCTCGGTAATCTACACACATTCGAACCTTTCCTCCTGATTTTGGTACAGGTACAATGTTGGCTAGCCACGTGGGATATTCGATTACTCGAATGAAACCCACGGTCAACTGTTTGATCACCTCTTCTTTAACCTTAAGCGACCATTCGGTGCGGAGTTTTCTTAATTTTTGTTTAACTGGCTTGTAATCCGGGAGAGTGGGGATCTCGTGCTGAGTTATTTTGGGGTCGATGTCGGGCATATCATCATAGGACCATGTGAAGACATCCACGAACTCCTTTAGTAATTCTTTGAGTTGTGCGCGCTCATGCTCGTCAAGGGTGGCCCCCATCCTAATCTCGTTCAGTTGGCTACTAGAACCGAGATTAATAACAGCAGTCTCTTCTTCATTAACTTGAACGTGATTATGTTGTTTATTATTAACCTTATTTAGATCAGTTAAGAATTGTTCATTTACAAAATCATCATCATCAAAAGTTCGATTGGGATCTACACAATTAATATAAGGCACGACAAGATACTCAAAATCTTCGTTTATTTCATTGATAGGAAAAATAACATTGAGAACCTCATCAAAAGAGGTCTCGATTACATTTGAGCAAGGATAGACAACAGTAGAAGAAATAGGGTGAACATTAGGGTTAGGGGATATTTCAAGAGGTAGAACTGGCACAGCATGCCAGTTGAGGATAGGTGTGTTATTAGCTTTAATTAGACGGGATGGGTCCCTTGATGTAGTGCCTGAATGAACCATGCAGAGTGTCATGCCCAGTGTCTGCAGGTTGAAGTAATCTTCGGAGTAACTTTCCTCAGTCTCTTTACTATCTTTGATAAGCGGTTGCGTCGGTTATTGGTAACTTTCGGCCCATGGGTAGATGTCTTGGAAAAAGAGATCCATTCTAGGCTTTATCTTCTTGTCTTCGTGGTCATACCATGGTTCTGGAAAACCGCAAAAGGGTAAATCCTCTCCCTCTTTGATGAATCGTCAATTTAAAGAATCTCCCAAGATAGTTCGAACGAAGTATAAACCTCTCTTCGATCGAGTTTAGTGGATCATTCTGAGCTCTAGTTCTGATGGTTGATATCCCAATCCGCAAGGAGGAAAAGCTTTCTTCAGTTCGATGGGCTCAAGTATCCCCTGCTGCCTTTGTCCCAGCCCCAATCCGGGCATGAAGTGCATGTTTCTGAACATCTGAATCACATTGACATTGCCATGAGGGTCATATTCTGGACAAACCCTTTCTTTGAAACCGTCCCCTGCCGGGAGTAGGGATGGTTCAACTTGGAAACCTGATAGGAGCATATCATTTGACCTATGTTGTATCTCAAGGATTGGACTGCCGGTGCTTCCACTCTCGGCGTTACCGTCGTCACCCAAGATGGTGATGACTCGACCATCGGCGAAGAATTTCAGTTTCTGATGGAATGAGGAAGAGACACCCTTTATACTGTGGAGCCAGGGTCGTCTGAGCAACATGTTAAAACAGGCTGGGATATCGATGACTTGGAATTCGATGACAGGGTTTATAGGTCCAACCCCTATTACAAGTTTTATGGATACCATCACCTCACGAAGGGTATTATCGAAGGCACGCACGGCAGAAGATGTTGGAGCGAGGTCACTTTCTTTCAGCCCTAAACATTTGAAGGTTCTCAGTGGGCAGACATTCAAAACGGATCCGTTGTCGATGAGAGAAAGTGGTACAACCCTCCCCATAATTTCGACAGAGATGTTGAGTGCATGATTGTGATTTGGCCCAATTTTGGGGGTTTCTTCTTCAGAAAAGGACAGCATTCAAGTAGAGGTCAAGGATTCGACCAGGTTCACCGCTTCTTCTGGTATGGTAGAGGGAGGAACTACAGGTCCAGTGAGTAATTTGATTAAAGCATTTCTGTGCAGCTGGGAAGACATGAAAAGCCCCCATAGAGTGATGTTAGCTTGAGTTTTCTTCAGTTGATCGAGGATCTTGCTCTCCTCGAGGGTCATTTCTGGCATATAAAGGTTTTTAACGCCCTTCCCCTTGTCATTTACGGGTAGCGAGCTCGAAATCTGGTAATGTCTCCGAGATCTGGTCATGTGATTTACTGAAGAAGGGAAAAACTTAAATTCGGTTTCCTCATCAATCTCAGGTTGTTCTGCCACCTTGTCTATTTCTCTGAGGAGTTCCTCAAATGATATCATCCCACATAAGTTAGCTATTGGGCCATTTCCTCCTGAAGCTTGTTCTTCATTTGAAATTTCGAATTCTTCCCCCCATCCGGTGGCAACAATTTTATTTTCCCTTATGAAGTCAATGCATTCCATAGCCTCAACTGCTTCTTCATATAGGTCTTCCCATTCTTTGTGGATGTGTAAGGGTGAAGGGACCAGGTGCCCTTGTAGCCTCAAAGTGTCAAGTAACTCGGTGATACTGCAAATGTTGTTGGTTTTCCTGAATGCTTCCGTCATGATCCAAACAACATCATCTAAGCAGATTTCGTCGGTTGGTACATCCACCTATCTGATTCTCGAGCCCATTTTCGTGCTTCCAAAAACAACGTACTGAACCTCTGGCTGTCGATAATCATCTGTGAGGGCAATTTCAGCCCGAACTCTAGGAGTTGGTTTAACACCTCTGACAATTCCATACCTCCACTTTCAGAACAGGTCCGGAGAGTGATGCACGCTCTGGTACGGAGTGACATTGCCTGATCAACGGGGCTAATAGGGTGTAGGAGGAAATATGGGCAAAGTTGAAGGGGTTTAGGAGGGTATAAGGGTGTGATTTGAGTTGATGGATCAAAATCATTATTTTCTTCAAAGAAGATGGCATTGGTGTGATTTGGGAGTGGGTTATAAGTAGTGTTTGGTTTAGGATTGGCTAGTGGGGGGATGGTCCCTCGGTCAATGAGATCTTGGATTATGTTTCGAAGGTGGAAGCATTGGTCGGTGGTATAGCCAGCTATTTGGTGAAAGGAGCAATGAGCATCGGTCTTGAAATTTCTGGGAAGTGGATTGGGTAATGGACGTGGATCCAGGGGTTTTATAAGGTTTCGGCTTAACAGGGCTTGGTAAACTTTGGAGATGGGAGCATGGAGCTCAGTGTATTCCCTTCGGACGGGATTAGGGAGGCTTTTCGGTGCCCATGATGTGGTTGGTTGAGAGATGTTGTTAATGGTTGAGACCGCGGCACTGATAGGTTTGTCATATTTTCTGGGGGTGAACTGTCCGGACACCTTCTTTGGTTCAACTTCTTTTTTGGTAAGACCTTCTTAGATTTCTACTCCTGCTTCTCTGAGAGCTCAAAAATGGGGGTAGTACTATCCTCCCATGGGTGCTCGAACATGGGGCAAGAAATTCTTCGTCACTATGCTGACTTGTTCTTCTTCAGACGGCTGATTAGTCATGGTAGCTTCTTTTTCCCTCCATCGGGCTATAAAGTTACTGACGGATTCTCCAGAGTTCTGTTTGAGAAACTTTAAACCATGGCGAGTGACCTCAAGCTCTTCGTTGTATTTGTACTGTGACATGAATTCTCAGGCTACATCCTCCCAGCTACGGATTCTAGATTCCTCAAGAGATAAAAACCATCGGAGAGCACTGTCTCTCAAAGTTTGCTGAAATAATTTGGCCATCACCTCTTCGAAAGCCCCTAATAGAGTCATGGAACGTTGATAACTGCGAAGATGAACAATCAGGGGACCACTCCCTCCAAACTTCTCGATATTTGGCATTTTGAATTTCTCGGGTAACCTTGCTTTAGGATAAGGAGACATATGGGTGTAGTTCATGTAATTTCCAGAGATCCTGACTTGGTCAAACTTCTTGGTGAGCATCTTGAGATCCTCTTTGACTTTTTTCAACTCCTCCTCCTTTGGATCAGCAACCACAGGCAAGTTAGCCATAGGCTGGGCAATGTTAGGCATTGGAAGCTGGGTAGGAGGCGGTCCATTAGCAGGAGGGGCACGCGGAGCGTGCTGATATTCTTCCGAAACCCAGATGGGCTCAGGTGGACCCATAGCACGAGGGAATAGGGCCTCGGGCTCTTGAGGAATAGGGACTTGGTTTTGTTGCATTTATCGAACCTCAGCTTGGAGGTTGTCAATCTTGGCAACGAGCTGAGCTAGGACCGTAGACAGATCCGGTTGTATGACTGGTGCTTGATCTGCATTCTCCATGGAAGATGGATGGATTCCAGACTCAGAAGAAGTAGTAGAGGAACGGACGAAACTCCGGGGTGATTTGACTGAAGACCTAAGCCAATATGGAGCCAGGCCAAGGGCGTGCGATCAACCTGAGAAGGCGCAGGATGTGATTTATTTTTGGATTTTTGATAAAAAGGGAAAAATGTTTTTGGATTTTTGATAAAAAAGGGAGAAATATTTTTGGATTTTTGATAAAAAAAAAAGGAACTCAGCATGATTATTATGTTCTCACTTGTATTTAATTCTCCTAAATGAAATATCGGACGTGACCTGAGCCTAGAAAAGTGGGGTTTTAACATATGAAAAGCTACGGTTTGGACTTGTAACCATACTCGCGGAGAGGGTACCATTTTAAAAATGCGCGAAAATTTGGGCGAAAGATCGACCCGGAATTTCGGCAGAGTTTCGGGTCGAAATCGGCAATCTAAAGTGCGTGTCCTAGGTTTGACACCTATATGCGGGTATGCAGTTGGTTGGGTGAGTCAGCATGGGTTCCCCCCTTTGGAGTGACTTCCACGATATACGTCTTGCTCTTGCGGGCAATCGGTACGTGTGGACAAGCCATTTGATATACCTGAGTGTACGTGAATTGCCTCACCATATACCTCGTGGGGACGGTACATGTGAGAGAAAATTAGATATACTCAGCATACGTGAACGAATTCCCTGCGATATACCTCCCGTCATGACTTCGGTCAAGCGGTACGATGCGGGGGAACCGTTCGATATATGTCGAAGGTACTTAGCCAATGGGAGGTGAGAGTCATATCGCTTAGGCTAACTGCGACCTGCCGGACCAGCGCCCATCACGAAGTGACCCTCCAGTTACTGGGTAAAACTTGGTCAATATCAATGCTCTTTGGTGATGTCGTGTGAATCATGCATGATTCTCTTATTAGTAGCTTATGATGAGAATGCCTTTCTTGATTATGCCAAATAGGGAGCAAAGTATGAGTACCCCAAAAGGTACACCAAGTATGGATAGGTGATGTGTGCAACATGTGGATATATGTGATCCTAGGTGCACGTGGTGTGAAGTGTACATGGAGGATTTTCTACAAGTGTGTGAACATAATCATAAGCATGGGATATACATGTGAGAAAGGGGAACATGCAGATATGGGGGGGGGGGAGCATAAACAAATATAGCATCCATGTAAATAGAGTTAAGTCCTCAAAACAAATGAAAGTCCCCAGCGGAGTCGCCACTGTGGCCATCCCCGCCGATCCCCGCCGCGGAGGGAGGAGGAATCCTTCGAGTCCCGTGCATCCCCACTCGAGAGAGCGCTCCGGCCGGCATCGATATTGTGAGGTGTGAAAAATGTAGAGAGATTCAGAGTCGCCAGTTTATTTTACTCAAAACAGACAAAAGAAACAGGGGAATCCACCCCGAAGGATGGCTTCCAAAGACATACTGGTGCATGTGAAACCAAGATGATTCGAGAAGGGTTCGGAGGCTTAGTTACAAAATGGTAAGGTGTTAGGCACCCATTTCGCCCTTTCGGTCTCTCATGGATATTTGCTATTTTCCTTTATGTTTTCACCCCGTGATATGTGTGCATGTGTATATATATAGAATGGAGGTAGGAGTCCTCGACTTGTATCATGGAAAGGATAAAGCGAGTCATCCGTAGGAAGATATAAAAGTAATATTAGAAAATTATGATTTATGCGGTTACCCCTACGTTGATCGTTATAAGGGAACGATAACGCATATGGAGTAATGCGTCACTAAGAATAAGTATATATATAATATAAGAAAAATGGATTTAGAAAATAAAAAATGAGAGAAAAAGTGAGAGAAAGGACTCGAGTCTCGGGTTTTACCCCGAGATGCCTACGTAGCCTATAAATGCATCAAAGTCCACGTAGTTCGCATACAAAGCAAAGGGGTGGGGTTTATCCCATAAATCCAAATGTGGGATCTCTTATTTGTAGGGGTGTGTGTGTGTGTAGAAAAAAGTGTTTTAGTTGTGGGCAAAGCGTGAAAAAGTGTGAGAATCCCTTATTTGGAATTTATGAGCAAACCCTCTTTTTCTTTTTTTTGGGTTTTTTATTTATATGAAAATAAGAGATGTGCAATAATACTAAATAAAAAAGTATATTAGGATGTGTGAGATGAGATAATAAAAGTGTTAAGTAAGAAAACAAGTTATTGAGAATTCAAGAGAATTTAAGAGAGAGTTTGAGAAAATTGGACCTTCTTGAAGATCTTGAGCTTGATCTTGAATGTTGGAGAGCATCCCTTGAGCTTGGATGATGATGGAGAGTGGTTAATTCACCAAGTTTGATGAAAAGTATGATGAAAAGTGGAGGTAAAAGAGGGGTTTGGAAGTTGAAATCACGCTGCCTTCGAGAGCGGTTTCTGGGATTCGTCCAGAGAGATTTCTATCAGATCTGGGCTCCCCTTGCAAATGAGGCCAAGGCCTACTTTTATAACCCCGGGGGACTTACGATCTGCCCTATCATGGCACTGCCTAACGGCAGGTGCCGATAGGCAGGATCTGGAACCTGCTATTTGGCAGTGCACCTCAGGCTTTTTCGGAAAATTGGTTGCCGAGGGCAAACCGTTGGTTAGAATCGCGCAGGGGAATACCGTTGGAAAGGTATTTCATAGACCTTCGAAAGTCCTTTGGACCGTTCCCAAGTTCGGGAGTTAACTTTGGGTCAAATGTGGCTTGGAAGCATTTTTCCATCCATTGGACGGAGAATTGCGCGGACGCAATGGGCGCGTTCGTTCGCATGGTAAGTTCGAATCGCGCACGGGGAATACCGTTGGAAAGGTTAGGAGATGTACTTCGACATTCCAAAGAGTTTGACCTGGTTTGGAGAGTTGAATTTGGTCAACTGGGCCCGGGAAGCGCTCGGTGGCTTCTCAGAGTCAAACAGATCGTTCGTCTGCATGGAAAGTCAGAATTGCGCACGGGATGGATCGTTGGAAAGGGTATTCAATGCCCTTCGAAGATTCATTTATCCTCGATCGAGCTGAAGTGTTGACTTAGGTCAAACAGAGCCCAGGAGTTCCCGGTGGCCTCTAGGTCTGGTTTCGAACGCAAATGGCACTAAATACCCTTTCCAACGGTCCGCCCCGTGCGTGATGAGGAGTTTGACTTTTGGGTCAAACTGAGCCGAGGGGTTCTCGATGGCCTCCAGGTCAGTACTCGGGAGGTGACCTGGGTTTATAGTGATGAAGGGAGGTTCTAGGGACCTAAGGAGAGTTAAGGGGTAACAGAATGGGGTGTCTACAATGGTCGTTCGAAAAAGATATTTTATACTTGTAAAAATAAAAAAAAAAGGTAGAATTTTTTGTTCTTATAGTTGGACGAAATTTAGCAATCCGTTAGACAAGTAAAACTAAAAGTCCCCACGTGGGGGAAATACTAATATCTTATTACAATCCAAAGAATAAAGGAGGTGGAATGTTCGATTTCAACACTATTATTTAGGTGACCGCAAAAGACTTTTCAGCCAATTAAAGGGAGACTCACTTCAACACAACTTTCTTCCCTCCATGACTACAAATAGAGGGCATGGCAAGAAGTTTGAAGGGAGTTCGATATAGAAAATTTTAGCTGAAAAAATTATATAAAAAGAAATACGAGTGTTTGTGATATTATTGTGTGCAACTTTTTGGACAGGTGTGACACCCCACCTATTTCAATAATGGGTGATGAGTCCTCTACTAAAATAAAAAAAGAATCTCATCTAGTCTATTCTTAGCATCACTGCCGAAACATTTTAATTGCTAACCACCTATTAATTTAAATAAGTCGATACCAAATTTTATTTCTCATTAAGATACAACAACATTATACAATCCAAAATACACCTATACACAGTAACCAAAGTAAATAAAACCACAACGTAAAGTCTGAAGCAGAGATAGATAAATAAAGTCTCAAAATAAACCATCGGTTAACAACCAATACATCCAATCCAACTGACTAAACTAACCTAAAATACATAAACCTGGATGAAAATGGGCAACACGCCCAACCAATAATGTAATAGAGAACCTAATCTAGAATGTCAACAATATAATCGACTACTCAAAAATCCTGCAAGACTCCACATCAGCTACAAATATGCAACCCCTAGAAGATGAATCATCCTTGGCATCCCAGTGGTTTGACAGCAAAAGATTTTAAAAATAAATTTGATACGTGGGTCAAAGCCCAAAACCTTTAAAAATATTTAGCAAGTGTATTAAATGCATAAATAAAAATATCTAGTCAATTTTCATATTTATAAATGGATAGCGTACTCTCGCGAGGCACCCCGCACCCCTTATCTAAAGTGCACACCTAACGTCTATTCTTAACGCACCTAGTTATGATACTCCCTAACTAGTCCCATAAAATTATAGGTTTCACACGTTGCCCTATCCAGCATATTATATAAGCTTAGGTATCACATCCGCTTAACCATTATGTTTCTCAATTATAAAGTATCGATTCATTTCAAGTAAGTTCCAACAATCATAATTCTCATTCATAATTTATTACTTTATTTCCAATGACTGTCACTTGTTATTTAAACAGTATCTGCTTACTATTTTAACCTGTATATTTGTCTACACATAAATATACGTAATAATATACTATAACAAACACACATATGTCGCCTATAGCCGCTAACCCTCAAAGTAATAACTCACTGGATGCAGGTCTCTACAATGTTATCATTATCCAGAGCATGATCACATCATCCTGTTCATCGGAGGTTGGACTCTCACATCGACTTGGTAAGATTGCAAATGGATTGGAGGCAGTCATAGTCCTTTGGTAGTGAGTCATAACCATACCCACAATTACCTCACTTCAAATATAAATCACACAGACATAAACATGGCGCTATGACGTGGGGATGATACTTAGCCTATTGTGATTCGCAAAGGAAGATCACTCACATTGCACAACCTTTACCCATATCACTAGAGGGGTGTGTTAATATCATACACATAGATATCAATATATTCCATATATATATGTATTGTCTCAATACCTATATACATATAATCACATTAACTAACTAATTCGTGTCTATCACCCGAAGCACTAGTCTAATAACTCGAGTCCATCTCCGATTCTTATTTAGTTAAATTATTCTCATAGTTAAATAATTAACCTTACTTATCGTCACTTAATTCTGCTGAACTTTTCCAACCATCCCAAAAATTCTAATCGAAAATCCCTTCATCCCATTAAATATCCTATGACTCGAGTATTTTATCTCCTAAATACCCTACATATATAATTCGAGTCAATCCTCATCTACCCAATATTTCCCTTACCGAACTTAATCTCCAGAAATATTAAAAATAAATAATTTAACCTCAATATCATCAACTATAAATTCATATAAACTAAAGGATATATCCAAACAGTTTTGTAATCGTCTAAAACATAATCATACCCAAGATAAAATCCATCCCTATATTAGCAACCACAGATTTTTGTCTTGTACACCCTTCCGAATAAAATTCATAACTAATTCAAAAAAATTAGAAAAATACGAACTGGTGGACATGCGTTCATAACAAAAAGATCTACAATTCCATGACCTAGTTAAGCAAGGGGCGGTTCGCCCCTTGAATTCTGCAACATGGACCTGCTATAATTTTATTACGAGTTTATCTAGATTTCCACCCCAAAATGCATCCAAACTTCATCCCAAAGTTATATAATATCACCTCATAAATTATTAACATAAATACATATATTTGAATGTCTCCAAGCATATAAACTAAATTAAATCATGTGATTTTCATCATTCTTTGTCCAACATCAATTATATCATAATTTTTAATGAAAATCCTAAATTCCCAATCAAGGTTTCATCTTTTCAATTCAAGATAGCATCTTCCCATTCAAGGTCAATGTATACAACATTTACTCATGGTTCTCTTTAATCAATAACAAATTTTAGTGTTTGGTTTTCCTTTAACAAGATTAAGAACTCCATATTATTCATCTTTCTAAAAATCCTCTTTTCCTTATAATCAAACCCATCCCAAAATCATATCGTCAATTACCAATTTTGATATGAATATTACATTACGTATTCAAGATAGCAAGTTTATACATTTGCCTTAAATTAGTGGTTTGATTTTTGAATCTCTACACTTCGGGTTGAAGAAGACTATAATTCTCCTCCACATCCTTTTCCAAATCATGCCTTTAGATCTCTTAGGTGTTCTTCCTTCCTCTTTTCTCACAAATGTCCTCTCTTGAGTTTTTAGTGTGTTATGGATGCCTCCCTAACCCTAGTCTCCCTTTAATTAACTAAAATCCCAAAATTAATTAAAGCCCTAGGTGTAAAATGACCCTCATGCCCTTACACAGGTCCCGACTAATCAAAAATGCTCCCGGTAACCAATCTCGACCCCGAGTACTTAATTTTGACTATTTTGACCACTTCCGGATCAACCGTACACTTGAAATAACTATTCAAGTCACTAAACATAAACATCCTATCTCAACCTAAAAATAGCCCACAAAAGTGCCCCAATTGAGATACACTCATTTTTCGTCATTTCTACTCACATATGACACATTTACAATTGACTTAATTAAATTTACTTAATCACGCTAGTAAATTTACACATAAATATTAATAATGTTCTCAATAATTAATATTTTTTAATTTCAAATTGTTTTTTCATTTTAATTAAATTACGTCACATGTTTAGTTTTAATGCTATAAATAAATTACTCAAAATTATGGGGTATTACACACACCCCCGCAAAGGAATTTCATCCTCAAAATTCGGTTAAGTCTAGTACTCATAGCTTCAAATACCTCCTCTCACGACATATTTAACTTTCCAAAGTTCGAAGAATTATCTTGTTCCCGCTACACCTCCATAGAAGGTACTCTTCATCCCGATGGGCTATACATGACCGTTCAAAATTAGTGACCAGTACGTTCTACTCTCTTACATTAATATATCACAATATTTCTCTTAACATTTCACCTCGGCACCTACACACCACATTACATTTCTGCTAAGAATATTCCAATGCGATGAGCTTATGCTCTACGGGCTTTATCATTCTCTCCACTAGGAAAAGGTCCTTGCATACCTAGGTTCCAACTCCCCTATTTTTTTCAAATCACATCTCTCCCTTAGTGGGAGACATCCGCAATCACACTTGACCAGTCATGTCAGACTTCAAAATCTTCGGTTCGTTACGACATAACTCTTATGATAATTCCCTTATGCACAGAGTAACTTCTTATTAACCCTAAAATACATAGTGTACTTTCCTCGCATTCTCTAGATCCTTAGTCACCCTTTTCGTCTATTACTCGGTCTCTGGGGGATATGACTTATTCAAAATGCAACTTTATCCCCATTATCTCATCCTAATATACAACAACGTTGTGCTGCTACACCATGTGCTGACTCATTTCATTTCTTCCAGCAAACAATGAGCACACTGCCCGATGAAGTTACTCACCCTAAATTTGCCATAATGTCCATCTTGGTCGATAAATTCCACAACTTAAAGAAAACTTTGACCCTACCATGATGTTGGTAATCTATTATTGTCTCCATCAGTCTTTTGACTCATCCCAGCATGGGAATTTCTAAATCTTGGAAAATTGCAGATCGATCATCTCAGACCAACCTTTTATCAAACATATTACTCCCATATGATGGGATACGCCAAAAAGAAAATCGCAATACATGCGCCTACTCCACCATTTCGCCCTTTGCGGGTCTTCCTCGTCTAGTAAATTTATCCCCCATTCATGTCCAAGGCATCCTCAACACTTGCCTGAGTGCGACTATGCTCAAAATCCCAAAACTATTAGATCCTCTCTTAGCCAGAGAAATCCCTCATCTGTATCTCCATAGTCTTCCAACAATTCTCGGTTATGATGGCTCTCCTTACTGTACTTAATCGAAAAACCTCCTTCCTCAAATGAACTGCAGTCCATCTTACCTTCACAACTCTACTTTTATTTGCCTCTCGGGGATACGGTTAAACATATTCCTTACTTCATCCTCTTATCATAAATGGTTCTGAAAATAAAAATACCTAGGGCGCCCATAAACCCTATCTCCTACCCATATCTACATAGTGGTAAAAAGGTACTAATAATACTCCCAACTTGGCCCCTTACACCTGGTATAACTACAAAATGATGGTATACTCGACCACTATATCAACCATAACTCAATATTCTTAATGTTTCCCTAACTATCCCCTAGTAGTATAAATGTTACCAAGTTGTCCCCGCATAACACTACTAGGCCTCGCTAGACTTAAATCAAAAGATCTATTTGCTCAAAATAATATCCACGTATACATGAAATAATTTTAGTATTAATTACATGTATTATCGACCACATATCTCCCACATTTTGATTCTCCCCAAGGTTCATGTGCAGGATGTCTCTCAAGCAAAATCCAAAAACGGACCCCCCCCCCCCCCAATACACTATTGACTTGCATTGTCGGTCACTGATATCTGTAAGCCCAAAGCATATAACCAAGACACCTAAAATATTATTCCCTGAAATATAAGTCTAATCATCCACTCCCATGTCATTAAATAAGTCATCAAATACGGTTCTCTCATGATTACTAAGTTCTTAGTGCTAAATTAATGACGAGTTAAATCTATCTCCTCGAGAGTAAACCCAATATCACCTAAATTGCATCAATAAAGTCCCTACTCATCGGGATTGAAAACAATGAGACATTTATACTTCTGGAAGTCTCTTTTATAATATATATATATATATATATATATATATATATATATATTAGGGTATGCCCGTGCCTGGAGACACGATGACAATTCTCCCAAATATGAATTGTGTGGTTAAGCCATAAAATACTTAATAGTAGGTTCTCCACATCAATCGAAAATTTTTATGTAAACACAAACGATTCAAAATACTCAACAAAATACAAATAATATTTTTTTGAGGCATATAAATTATCTATATATTAATGACCAACCATACTGCAAGTCACAGAACAAATGACCACTGTGTAGTATATATTGTCATGATAAAGAAAGGATAAGGGGCCATACATTCCTCACATCACATGCAAATAATGCAATTTTCTTCACATACAGTCCCCTCGGTAAAGAAAAGAGTACAAATTATCAAACCCCGTCTCACGTAAACAAACAAGGTATGCATGGAACTAACTATTCCTTTGAAGATTTGCTGATTAAATACTTGTGGACGTGGGGTATAATTCCACCACAAGCTCTGGTTCCATTTATGAGGATGTCAAGTTCTTTATCCCCTCGGATAGCTAAATGCAAATTCCTTCAATAGAACATTGCAAGACTCTGAACAATCAATTTTTGATACATTCAATAGAACTTACAAATTTAAATTCTATATATGACAAATTGGCATTAGCTATTTAGAGTTGCAACTAATTTAATTTCACTGAATTGGCATTAACCAAAGAAAGTAATTCACACAACTATTGGGTTCTATTATTTTTGTTTGAAAATGCATCTAATATACTCCTTCCTTATAGGCATACAATGAACAAAAACTCTTATCTTCATGTTCCCACTCGAAACCCTTGGTGTTCTTCCTCTTTTAAACACAGATAACACATAATTAGGCAGTTTACCGATATAATAATAAGAATTCGATCATTTATTATCAACTAAATACAAAGAAATATCATGTTACCTATAAGAATTTGACTGTGTTACAAACTACCATTAAGCTCTCACCATCCTGCTTAAAAATTAAGATATTTCGAGGGATTATCAATCAAGTCTTTTAGTCATTCAGTTCTTCCACTTTGAGTATTCAGAGTTTCAACAACCAATAACGTTTGGATCAAGATACTTGAAAGTTTCCCTTTCAGGTGTTGGTTCCTTCACAACTCTTTATCACTACCTTCTAATTGAACCCAATAAGTAACTAATGTGATAACAAATAATATAGAAGAATAAGTTAACAAAAGATGACCCAAAAATATATACCATGTATGTAGCTAATGTTACTTTAAAAAATACGGATGAATAACTAAATGTCTTCATAAAACCTCGGGTCATATTATTCGCACTCAAAGAGGTACTACACACAGTAATGTGAATTAAACTCCCCATTTATGTTGGTAAGCATGTCAGCTAAACAATTCCATATAGATATCTGGGAGCATCAAACATTTAAATCAATTTTGTTTATCTATAACTAAATTGGACAATTGTAAGGCTATGAATATTCTACTCAATGTAAATCCTTTTCAAACACTGGATATAACATTATTATACAAATCATAAAACAAAAGCATCAATAGATCAGTAAAAGATATGCAATGCAGGAAAAAAAAGCAATGCAGGAAACATTAAAAAGTACAAACCGAACAAAGAAATTACAGTGAGATCCATTACGAACATTATAAATTAGAAAAGAATAGTTAAAATTGTTATAGGTAAACACTAACTGAAATTGTTTCTAAACATTATTTCAAATATTGGTGTCATATATATACTAAAGAAATCAAAATAACAATTTTATTCGGTTAACATACGACCCCTAACTCAGCGCAACATCCTTCCATTGGAGGAAAAACGTCATTCGGTAAGCTCCATTTTATACAAAGCAACCTTGATGCTGATGAAATTTAGTAAAGGAATACATCAAATAAACATCAACTGTTATATAAAAAATGTGGAGTCAACAGTACTAAGTGCATAAACGAAGATGAATACAAAACTTACCCAACCCAATAATGAACTCTCCTTCATGGTCATATATTTGAGAGGTGATTCCACATTTAACTATATAATGGGGAAAACAAAAAAAATCAGTATCCCAACACCAAGATGCAAATCTAAAAAGAAGTACCAAAAACAAAGAGTCTACCAAAAACAAAGTTTAAGCATGTTGAGAACATAAGCAGTACATAAGAACCCTAAACAAAACCCTTAAATAAAAGTTCAAATAAAAGTCTATAGTAAAAATATAGACAAAACAAAGTGAAGAAATAAAGGATAAAATACGAAACACGATTTGGACGATATTAGAAAACAAACAACGTTTATAAATGTTAGAAACCTTTTTAAATATATTAAAAACTACAATACCATTCAGAAGATATGTCTATAAAGGTTGAATCTAAACATGAACCAAGAATGGTAAATATAAGAATTTATTAAAAATTAAATGAATAAGCAGTGGGATGTGAAATTAAGAACACACTATTCACCATTTTAAAAGAATAAAATAAATTACTATCGAAACAATCAAGCTATGGTAGCCCCTGAAATTGTCGAAGGTATTAATAGCTGTAAGTTGTTCGAAATGTTTTTCTTAAGCCAAATGTGATGGGAAAATTGGAGATGTTTTGGAAATTGGCAGAAGAAGCAGCCCACTAATTACTATAACACCCATAAAACAATCCCACCATCCTAGCCTATTATCTCTATGATCGTCTGACTTCCTTATCAGTTGTTTGGTGCATACCATCAATGAGATCAGTGAAGATGACGTCCTGTGTACATGTGACTTTGTAGATCCAAATCCTACAATGCCTCACCATCCCTTGGTCGCTGAAGGTGATAACCAAACTCAATAAATTTATGTAAAATGTCAATTTATGAAATAAAGCAAATATCACTTCATGAAATGAAGGAATGGGGAAACTATATAAAAAAAATCACATGAGTCTCACTGCAAGTGAAAGTCCATTCTTTGATTCGAGGTATAAAAGCACATTGGGGTGTATTTAACAGGATCTAGCAACCAAGCAAATGCATATATCTTGCAAAGTTCTGAAACACGACATAGTATAAATCATGAATGTTTAACATCAAACTTATCCTCATCTCCTATAGCTACCAAAATCTGACATGTATCCTCCAATTTAAAGCCAATAGCCTCACTTGTGTGTATCCCTATATCCTATTATCAGGAATGCTTCCAACCCACTAATTTTGATTCCGCATTTGTCAATAGATAGACTTTATGTATCCGATATTCAGGAGACTGTGTATCCAATATTCGGGCTTCATGTTCCTTAAGACCCGTATATATATGTCTTTATAGGAGTTTAATTTGCCATTTAGATGAGAAAAAATAAGAAAATGTACAACTACAAAAAAATTCTCAAAACTACAAAAATAAAAAATAAAAAAAAATCACGCCAATACACCAAGTTAAATGAAGATTTAAGTGGAGTAGAACCACGTTTACAAGCTCTCAATAAAATACCATACAATTTATGTATACAAAATGACATACAAAGTGTTACTTAGGTTAGAATCAAACATAGAATGACATAAATCGACATTTTACATAAATTTATTGTAACAGAGCTAAAATTTGTATAAAGGATATACGAGATAAAATTTGTAACAGCAAAAATTGAGTAGGCTCAATCATTTCCCATCGCTCTTTAATTTTGACACATGTCTTCACCTTAGTGATTATTCTAACTGCAATCAAACCAAAAATAAAGATGAAAGTAATCTGCATCTGAACGATATGTGAACCAACTCACATGTAAAGTAAATATAAGGTCAAATTTTGTTCAGTTAACCCTCAACGTGCCTACTTTAATATTCACATAATAAGAGTATAAAACATAATTGTAACTTTGAAACCAAAAATCTACTAAGTAAATACTAAAACCATTCCAAGAATATTAAATGCCTTTTTAGTATGAAAAAAATCAAAAACATACTAACCAATATTCGAGTCATTATTTCCCATGCAAATACATTGCAAAGCAAATAAATTTGACTATGTATTCAATATATTAGAGGTATAAATAGGGATAAACCCTTTAAATAATATATGAGACAAAATATGTGACAAAAATTCAAAAACAAACTGAGTAAGGCATTTTTTCAAACACCTATCAAGTTATCATGATATTTCTCCAACAAATATCAACCGACGTTGTTCCAGCGATCAATCATTTTTTGTCCTGGAGCTTGGCTTTAAGTATGATTCTGATTTGGATATTATCTTCCCATGTTTAGAAAGAAATGCGTATGAATCTGACTTGGATATATGTTATTTGGGAATGGACAACACAAAAAAAAGTGCCGAAACAAAAAAGTGTTGAAATTGTCGTGGAGCAGTGCTGAGCGAACTAAAAGAATGCTGAAACAAAAAATAGAAAAATATAGTTCGTAGTTGACTTTATGCTAAAACTAAAAGAGATGAATATTCTAATGATAATATATATCGGTGTACACACTGATTTCCCAATATATTTTATGTTTTTTATTGTTGTTTAATTCCGAGAACCTAATCATACATCCCAAATAATGTCCACATATTTATCATGCATAAAAGTAGCCTATATGCCCTTTCCAATTTTAAGATTCCAAAAAACAACTTAGACTACTAACTTTAATAACATTGTACAATCCAATTAATAATTAAAAAAAAGTAAACATTCATATGAATATGATAGCTCACCAAAATTGACTAATGTGTGGATCTTGAACTTGCTCTATTGGAAGAATAGACTCATGTCTTCTCCTAGAGTATACTTGCAGTGATAGTGCAACAGAGGGGTCAACTACCTCGGGTGAAATAGTGGCTGGGCAAACTGTTTCAGGTTCAAATTCCTCAGATTTTTATCAATGGAAAAGGGCTGTTTGTTGAAAAATCAAGGTAAAAAGGATCACGATCATCCTTAATCTTCAATCTCTTGAAGAAAATGACAAAGTAAAGTATTTGCAGGCTCTTAGCTTTTAGGAATACTTTGAGTACTTCTATTGGATCCTCCCAGGTTTAAACTCCAGCTACATCACCCTCGTTCCAAAGGACCACTCTGCTAATTCTATTTGTGCCTAAAGACCTATCACTTTGTCCAACTATAGTTTCAAAATCATTTCTAGTATCCTCTCTAATAGTCTTAACTTAATAGCCCCCAAATAATCTCTAAACATTAGTATGGCTTTGCCCAGGCAGGAAAATTTGACATGTCATGTGTTTTGCCTCAAAATAATTACAAATGCTTTGGTGGAAATGTAGGTATAAAATTTGACATTAATAAAGATTTTGATACCCTCTCTAGGCCATTTGTTTTTATACTCTAAAAGCCTTTGGATTCAACGACACTTCCATATCATGGATTAAATGTCTCCTCACATCTGGCCACCTTTCCATTCTTATCAACGGTTCCCCTCATGGATATTTTTTTGGCTCTAACGGCTCCCCATTAAAATATATACAAATTCATCAAGGGGCATCAATTAAAGGGGTTAATTAAGATAATTCATCAAGAACCCTATTTTTATAATCATAATCAATATCTTTCTAATTATTCCAAAATTCAACCTCTACTGGACATCAATTTCGTAGTTAATCATCGACATATATTGATAGAGTTGTCCTAACATGGTTTCTACTCAGAATTTCAATATAAATCTCCCAAACGACATTTGACTATCATGAAAACATAAAATCATTATCTCCTACACTAACATGAATGTTTTATCAACTAAAGAACAACAAGTTAGATACTTGCCTCAAGAATGAAAGTCTGAATTGTAGACGATGATGGGTATCATCCCGCTCCTCGGTCCCCAATCTACGTGTTGGTGGTAGAATTGCTGAGAATGGTGTAGGGTTGGTGGTTCTCCTCCTTGGAAACCTGTTCTATTTTCTCTTCCTTAGCCTATCTACAACTCCAGTGTTTCTAACCCTTTAGGACTCCTACTACCATCAGATATAACCTCTCAATTTTCGTCATTAATTAAGGCCTAAAATGGGAAACTACCAAAATGCCCTCCCGAGTTACTGGTTAGATCTAAAAACGTTCCAAGACCCAAACTATACCCCCGAGTATACTTTTCTGACTAACTCGACCCTTCCGGAGGCATTGGCACATTCTAAATGACCATATAGGCGACTTATAATTAATTTAATTTTTATCCCATTAATTTAGTCCCGATGCGACTAACACGTGCATCCCGGCTTAATTTCTATAGCTATCGTATTATTCGCTCGCGACAATTTTAATAAATTCAATCTCATTTGGGCCATATTTAATCTCATTTGGGCCATAATACATTACATTTAGGTGTGGTTAGGATGATGGTAATACCGATAGATGTGCAGCAAATTTTCGGCCATATTACGAGGGGTTAGATCACGGTGGATTGAACGCTCATTTAAGGCGGTGATTCAAGAGGTGTTAGTGCCTTTTGGGCAGATTGGTTTCAGGGAGTTAGTGAAATTATCTATGTTGAATGAAAATTTTATACCGAGGAGTATTGACAATATGGATGTCCAATGCTATTACAGGCTTCACAAACCAAACATCTCAAAACCTACGCAACAAAATCACATAATACCCAAACCTTCCTCATATTTGAGTCATGCTTTCAATTGCCAGACGAATCTGCCTCATTTTCATTTCATGTCCCAAAAAAACCACAAGAATTAAATTTTAGTTGCGATTCCATATCCGCTCCATGTTGTGATCTGCCTTAATCATCTTGGACAAAATCGTGACACCTTACTCTAAAATGTCAATCATCACAAGCCACCTCTGTCAAGTCTCCTCAGCAAAAATGTTCATAACCATCTGCTTCCATGATTACTTTAAATAACCCCCAAATATAAACCCATCATTCTCGATAAATTGAGACGAACGGGAAGACGGTCGATCGTGCTTCCACAATGGCCCCAAATCATTCTCAGTGACTAAGTCAAGTCCTATAGGGGAAAGATGTTAGTTACATGGGGAGGAGCAATCTTCTCCAATCCCATTTAATGCAGAATCCTCCATGAAAAATAATAATATGTGTAGAAAATTCCCACCAACTCCACATATTGGTCATCACCCAAATGCAGAACAAGCTGCAGATCTCGCCACCAGGTATGGACCAACGAAGATGTAAAGACAAATTTCCTTCGAGATAATTTTTATGTAATTAACATTATTTTGGACAAAACATTTGAGTCATAGGATAGACATTGTGTTATTCATTCCATAAGCCCATGACGTGTTTAAAGAAGATTTAACGGCTAAGATTCTAAGAAATGATGCATCATGCCATGTTTATTGTACCGAGTTATCTTTACATTTATCGAGGATATCACAGGTATGAATTCGCATTTCATACATGTCCTTGGATATGCTTAAGGGTGTTTTTTTTGTACTTAAAACGTTTGGAACTATTTTTTAAAGATTTTTTTAAGAAAAATATTTGTTGATATTAATCAATTTAATCATAATTAAGCTCGTTAGAATGAAGATGCTATTTTCATTATAACGACTTTCAGTCTCGTATAACATCATTAGGATATCATTAGAATGCCTTACTAATGTCCATCAAATGATAAATCTTTATCAAGGATTATACACCTCTTTTGAGGCTCGTTGGAAGCTCATTTGAAGAAAAAAAGCCATTTTGTTCGAACGATCTTCAATTTTGTAAGAATGAAAAGTAATCTCATTCGAACGACCCTTGTTTCATTCCGAAAGACCCTTATTTTTGTTCCAACGAGTTTGTCGCCTCAAAATTTTTGTTTTGAAGAACTTTTGGCAAAAAAAATGATTTCCTACATGTTTACCAAAGTTTCAAAATCCTTGTTTCACCCTTTACATTTAAAGATCCAAGAATCATAATTCATATGCCTTGAGATCTTGAATTTGAGAACCAAAGTTTGTTTCTTTCATCTTGAATTAACTTTTATCATGTTATGGACTAAACACTTACTATTTACAAGCAATGGACACCATGTTTAGGATGTTGGCAGTTGTTGAGCCTTATCGGTGGATACTGAGACATGCGTGGATTTTACTATGGCAGTTGCATAGGTGAATTCTTACGTTGTACTATGGAAGAGAGGTGGAGGATATAACATATTCAAGGTGTGTGGGGATCAATTCCTTGAGTAATTCTACTATCTATGTTTTTTAAAACCGTATTATAGTGAATTATTTCGACTGGGTTGTCCAAGATTGTTCCCTTTGTGGTTTTTCTCATACATCGGCATTTTGTGTTTGATATGTTATTTTATCTGCCTATCACATAGATGCATGCTTTAAGGTTAAAAAAATGGGGTAAATTGGTTTTCCACTACAAAAGTTTTAAAATTGGTGAAAAATTTATTTTGGTAAATTTACTTTAAGTTTCAATCTTTAAAATCAGAAAATATAAAAATTGAACTTTTTATTTGATCGAACCACCTTTGCCTAAGAACGCTTTGTTAAAGGGAATTCTTAACTATCAAATCTAGAGCACTCAGTTTCTTTATTTTTATCTTCTATTTTTATTTTAGAATTTTGGAGGATTTATGGTATCAGAACCCCGATATTTGATGGGTCGAACTACTCATACTAAAAAATGCGTATGAAATCAACATTTAAAGTTATAGATGAGCGGGTGTGATTATCAGAACCCCGATGATTGATGGGTCAAACAATTTTACCCTGTTCATGGCTAGTCATGTGAGATTTGATGATAATTCTTTCCATGAAGAAATTTCTTTGCATGACATTTATGAGGCCATGGTTTCTTGAACCCAAGTGAGTGATGATAGAGAGAGTTGAGATGAGAGTGAGAATGAGACTGAAGAAGATGAGGAGGAGAGTGAATTCAAAGTTACATTTCATGAATTATATGTAGATTATTTGAAAGTAACTAACGCCAAATTAAAGTTAAGTTAAAAAAATGTGTCATAGTGATGATAATGTATTTATTAAGGATCTTAGGGTACGTAAGAGGACTCTTCGAGAGAAGCTAGTGTATTTTGAGGGTGAGAGAAATATTTTTCGTGGTTTGATGGATACTTTGAAGAAATATCTTCTAATGTTTGAGTATTCTAGGCATTTAGTCGAGTGAAAGATAGTTTAGCTTAAGGATAAATTGAGAAATTCGAGTCGTATCAAATTTGATTTGGAGTCTAGGTCGAAAAGTTGAATAAAATATTAGGAACCGTTCAAATCAAAGATGATAAGTGTGGAACTGTCTTATTGATTATAATGCTTTTGCTACTAAAGCCAAGATCATATGTTCGAGATAGTTGACTAGGAACGTTAGTAAATATCAATGCTTACGTAACATCCCTCATCGTGTCTTCACTTGCACTCATTGCGGTAGGAAAGGTTACCTTAGGAGGTTTTATTTTGATCTGAAAAAATTTCCCTAAAAAGTATAAGAATAAAGTCACCATGGCTCCCAAATCCCTTAAGTCGTGTTACACCTAATTGGATTAGGAAATCAAATTTTAAGGCTTTACATATTAGACTTGTTCATTTTCGTTTTCTTGCACATAATACTTCCCTTGTTGTATCTAATGGTTGATTGTTTTAACTTGTTTGTCATACTCTAGTTTGTTATTCATAATATATATTTTCTAGTGTTATGACATGTGTATCTTTTGTATTTTAATTTTTTAATTAAATCATATTGAAAAAATACATAACGTTTTTTTTTGTCTTTTGAGTTAGAATATGTTATCAAAAAGATTTTTGGTTTTTGTGTATTTTATTTTTTGGTTTGGCACATTGGGGTGTTTGAATCCAATTTATTTCGTACTTACCGTATGTCTAGGAAATTTGGTTATGATTGTAGATACTTAGATTGTTCTTAATCATTCTTTCATGGAGTTGCTGCGGACTTGATTTGCTTTATATATTTGACTTTATATATGCCTTCACACACACATGCACGAGTTTTTTTTAACACTAAACATCACATGTATATTTGAGATTTGTGATATGTTATTCCATCACTATTTCCATATACATGCTTTGTGACTATGGGAGATTTGTGCATGTAAAAGCCATTTTCCATGAGATTATTTCTTTAATATAAAAAATATGTGGGGCATAAGAAAGAGCTACGACAAAATAAAGTCTCCTTTGCAGGAGAGCTGCCATTGGAAAGATCCTAATGAAAAATTTAAGACAATAAAAAAAAGTCCAAAGGCTAACTTGTTTCGTTTATTTGATCTTTCAAAAGAAATGGCATCAAAAGAATTGAGTGAGAAAAGGAAATATGATTCATGTTTATCTTTTGAGGATGTTGAGTTTAATATCAATGGGTTTCCACAATGAATTCTAGTTATGCTTATTTTTTCATGACGCTATTGATTTGTAAAATCATTAATATTCCAGGCTTGTGTGCATTGTGCTTTTTGTTCATTAATTTCACTTTATCTTGTCACTTGAGGCTAATCTTAGTTTAATAATTTTTTTACAATCAATTAGAAATTCTTGAGCAAATTTGGGTGTTTGTGTGATAATTCATTTGTATTTAGCTCACGCCTATTCATTCCGCCACACATGCTTAGACACATCGATACTATACTATTGTGTAAAGGTTATCTGTTTGTATCGAGTTTTGTGGTTGTTTATACACACACACACACACACACACACACACACACACACACATATATATATATATATATATATATATATATATATATAGAGAGAGAGAGAGAGGGAGAGCGGTTCTCGTGCATACCACGGTTTGCATACTACTGGCGCAGACCCTTTTTGATAAAATAGTAAAAAAATATTTTTGAGCTAATTTTTTTATTGTTTTTAAACATATCAGTAGGATCCTAAAAAAAATTCAACTCAAAATGAATTTGTTTGTTGTTTTAAAAAATGGTCAAACTTTGTCAGTTTTTAACAACTTAAAAACAAGTTAACTATTGACAAAGTTTGATCGTTTTTTTTAAATAGCAAAATAATTCATTTTGAGCTGATTTTTTCGTGGTCCTACTGAAATGTTTAAAACTCATAAAAAAATTCAGCCCAAAACTATTGTTTTTACTATTTTAAAAAAATGGTCTACACGGAGGGTATACAAACTGGTATGCATGAGATCCTTTATGTATGTATGTATGTATGTATGTATGTATGTATGTATGTATATTATATTCGGTATCGTGTTTTGAGTCTTTATGGTTTTCATTTAGTCCATGTTTTCCATATATTTTATTGTTGCATTTTCTTTGGAATTATTTATGATCATATTGATATTTTTCATTGTGTGCATTGAAATTCCTTTTCTCAAGATTGGTAGTTTTAAAATTGATACCATCTTTCATCAAGTATTTATATCGATATCTTTATGCATTGATGTTAATAGTGTTTGATCATAGTTTGGATTATTTGTGCTTGAGTTGCCATGTTTTGTGTTTGCTACACTTTACACAATCGCATGCTTATTCCCTTCTCCTTTTTTTTGAAAAAATTGGCATCTTATGATCACATATTTAGGGGGAGATTTTATATTTTAGGTGCAATTGTTTTATGTTATCTTTCTTTTTCTACTCTGAAGGGGGGGGGGGGGGGTAAATGGTATCTTTCCTTGGTATGATTAGGGTAAATGGTATCTCAAGGGGAGACGTCTTACCTAGGTTGAGAAGTTTAGACATTGTTAGATGTTTATTTTTCTGCGGATCTATGAAAGAGTTGGCTCTTGCGTTCAATTAAGAAATAATATAATAAATACCATTTTTAACCCAAATTAACCCTAAGCATGCAACTAGGTGTGATTGAAACAATATGAAATCATGCAATAAATATTCAACACACAAAGTTTAAGGAAAAATCCCCCACAGGGGCAAAACCATTTGTATATCACTATAATTTGTAAAAGACGGTTTACAATCGGATTACAATGAAATACAGGTTGACTAAGAATTACCCTCGGGTATCGGATTTTGTAGTCGCGGCTGGAAGAAACCCTTTCCAGTAGGGCTGTAATGAAGAGGAAGAAGCGGTCCACTTCACAAAGGGTTGAACAACATCAATGGTGTTCTAGGGTTACCAAAAGTGACTCACAAATGTATGGAATTTGTGTGAATCAATGGTATGAATCAATGGACTCAAATACCATGAAGACTTAAGAGTTATGGAACTCAGAAAATCGTGTGTAAGTCTCTGTTAAAAACAACCTCTGCTCGTGGATTAAATAAGGAACTCTTTGCCCTAGAAAATCTGGCCACGATCTGGCAGAGTTTTATCCTCGTCGGATCGGTCCGGTCCTTTAGGCGGATCGGTTCTTTTTCTGAAGACGGATCCATCCGGTTGGCATCGGATCGGTTCAGCATTTTGGTGTCATCGGTTCGTTATGGATCCGGGGTATACTGGTCTCAACACAGCAGGCGGATCGGTTCTTTTATCTGGGCCGGATCGGTCCGGTCAGGTCTGATTCCCAAATTCATTCTTCTTTTGATCTTCGGATTTCGGATTTCATTGATGACGATGTGATCTTTTCAACCATCAATGTTGTAACGGTGTATGACATAACATATACATAAAGATGGACAAATTGTCCTTACAAATCTCCCCCTATGTGTATGCCGAAACAAACATAAAAAAAATCCGAATTATCAAGTATGAACAAAGCCTATACAAATCTACCCTTCCATGAACCCAAAATTGAAAGCGGTGCATATGACTAAGGCTGCATCGTTTGTTCTTCAATTCTTCAAGAATCTTCACGCTTTTCTCATCAGAGTGTGCAACATGGGATTTATCAAGAGATGTACCTACACACATGAGACAAAGCAAATACCAAGTGACGTATCGAGTTTGAAATGAGATAAACATAAGCACAATTTAAGATGATATTCTCAGAATTTCAAAACTCCCCCATAGTCAGATAATTCATTCTCCCCCTTTTTATGATGTCCCAAAATAGACAAATGAGAGAGATAAATCAAGCAATCAAGTACCGGGGTGACACAATGCATAAAATCACACCATGAATGAACATAAAACAACCAAGTCGGTGATAGCGTAAAAGAATGGGTGTGATCAAAATTCGATAGGAAAATCAAAACATACAAACATGACATATGTGCACGATGAATATTGGATATTCCTAACGAATGAACTCAAATGCTTCCTTTGGTGTAAAAGATTGGAAATATAAGACATTAACTATATCAAATCTACAAATCGAAGCTCAAAGTGATTTCTACACCAATAACGTCCAAAATGTTTTTCATGCTTTTTCAGGACTTTCAAGGAAGTGCAAACCCGTTTTTCAATCTCCAACAAAACTCCCTCAGATATTATTTTGAATAGAGGCATTCTAAATTCTCAAACTTTGGAGAATTGATGGTGAAACCTAAGTGGCCCATATTTGGCATGTATTGCTTTTTATTTCCTTATCAATTTTTTCGAGCTCTTTTAACCTCTTAGGACCTCGGATATTACAATACCTCCATTTTTTAGGTCCTTTTTAACGGTGACTTTTGCGCAAAGTATAAAGAATCAACTTTCGCAGCCCCTCTCCGTTATGAAAATAATCACACAGTCTCACCAAAACGGTTTTTACATGAAATCCAATCTTGTCAAGTTTTATCGCATATTGTACATTGTATAGACATAATTGAGATAGAAACACTCAAGCCAATATGTGATAGACAAGTGCAATAATCAAATAGAGCCGTGCATGTGTGCAATAAAGGATATAGGAGTCAAGCATGTATGAAATATCACTAATTACATCTCAATGACTCCAATCAATGTTAAGCACATGGATGACATGATGTAGCCTCTCAAATCTCTATAAAACAGTCACATGGATAAATGGAATGAAGTTGTGACTTGGCTATCTTAAATGCTTATCCATAAAAGGCAAATCTCTTTTTGAATTTTTCAAAAATTGTATCAAAATAAAATCTTTTTATGTTTTTCTAAAAAATGTTTTTTTTTAAAAAGAAAATCTTTTTGTAGTTTTCAAAGAATAATGAAAAGCAAAAATAAGTAAAACACACTAATAGTACAATCTAGCAATAAGCATCAGAGGATATGAAAAGGACAATGCAACCTACGCTAGACATGGACCAACCCCTCAGTCAACTGTACAAATCCCCAAAGACTTCCTAAGACTCTCAAATCTAAGGGCATCTAAAGGTTTCGTGAAAATATCGGCTAACTGACGGTCCGTGGGAACAAAACTCAGGGTTACGACCTTCTCCTCAACTAACTGACGTATAAAGTGCTCGCGTAACCTGATGTGCTTTGTGCGCGAATGTTGGACAGGATTGCGGGATATGTGTATTGCGCTCATGTTATCACAGGAAATGAACATGGTGTCCTGTGAAATCCCATAATCCTCCAACATTTGCTTCATCCACATGAGTTGCGTGCAACAACTCCCGGCGGCGATGTACTCAGCCTCCGTAGTGGACAAAGAGATGGAGTTTTGCTTCTTGCTCAACCAAGAGACAAGAGCAGAACCAAAGTAAGAACACCCACCCGAAGTGCTCTTACATCCATCTACGTCCCCGGCCCAATCGGCATCCGAATAGGCGGACAAACGGTCATTGGTATCAAAGGAATACTAAATACCGTATGAGAGAGTCCCACTCACGTATTTGATAATACGTTTTAGAGCGAGTAAGTGTGACTCTTTAGGAGACGCCTGATAACGCGCACAGACTCCAACACTAAAGGCAATGTCAGGACGACTAGCAGTCAAGTAGAGAAGACTGCCTATCATACTCCGATACAAGGTTTGCTCTACGTCCTTGCCTGAAGTGTCCTTACTAAGCTTGGTAGAAGTACTCATAGGTGTACGTGCATGCTTAGCGGAGTCTAAACCAAATTTCTTCACTAGGTCTCTAGCATACTTGGATTGGGAGATGAACATCCCATTCTCTAGCTGACGAACCTGGAGACCAAGGAAGAATGTAAGCTCACCAACCATGCTCATCTCAAACTCACTTTTCATCTCCTCCTCAAAGTGGTGAGCATGATGGGAGCATGTGGATCCAAAGACTATGTCGTCCACATAGACTTGGGCAACCAAGATAGCACCGTCATCTCTCCTGACGAACAACGTCATATCAACTCCCCCTCTCTTGAAGCCACGGGCTAAGAGATAGGAAGTAAGCCTCTCGTACCAAGCCCGGGGTGCTTTCTTCAAACCATACAAGGCTTTCCTCAGATAGTAGACGTGATCAGGGTGCTTAGGGTCTTCAAACCCTTTTGGTTGTTCCACATAAACTTCTTCCTGTAGAATGCCATTCAGAAAGGCACTCTTGACATCCATCTGATATACCTTGAAGTGCAGATGACATGCGATGGCGAGCAGAAGACGGATGGACTCAAGCCTCGCAACAGGAGCAAATGTCTCCCCAAAGTCTACACCCTCTATCTGTGTGTAGCCTTGAGCGACCAACCTAGCCTTATTTCTGATTATGGTACCATTTTCATCCATTTTATTCTTGAAAATCCACCGGGTACCAATAACGTTAGTATTACTAGGTCGGGGGACAAGTTCCCAGACATTGTTCTTCTTAAACTGAAGCAACTCATCCTGCATAGCAGATATCCAGTGTTCATCTTTGAGTGCTTCTTTGTGGTTCTTGGGCTCGACTTTGGACGTGTAGCAATGATGACTAACAACGTTCTCTAGTTGAGCACGAGTCTTGACCCCTAGAGTGGGATCGCCAACAATGGCTGAAGGATCATGACTCTTGCGAACCCAAGCAGGTGTGTCCCCTAACACAGGAATATGGTCCACAGAGTGTGGGAGAGGAACAGGAAAATCACTGTCAGAACAATCCTCATCCTCACACTGAAGGTTGGGATCAATAACCATCGGAGGTTCGTCATCTTGCACAGTGACGTTTATTGATTCCATAACCTTAGAGCTCTTCAGGTTAAAAACCCGGGATGCTCTACTGTTCGATGAATATCCTAGCAATATTCCCTCGTCGCTCCGGGAGTCAAACTTTTCTAATTGCTCTCTATCCCGTAGAATGTAGCATTTACTCCCAAAAACACGGAAATATGCCAAGTTGGGTTTCTTGCCAGTCCACAATTCATAAGGCGTCTTAAGTGTGTGTGGACGAAGATAAACTCTATTCACCGTGTGGCATGCAGTAGACACTGCCTCTGCCCAAAATCTCCTAGAAACTTTACGTCCTAGAAGCATAGATCTAGCCATCTCTTGGATCGTTCTATTCTTCCTCTCAACAATCCCATTTTGCTGAGGAGTTCTCACAGCAGAAAACTCATGTTTGATCCCAAGGCTATCACAGTACAAATCCATCTTTGCTTCCTTAAATTCAGTGCCGTTGTCACTACGTATTCTGTTAATAGTGACCCCGTGTTGATTTTGCAGGACACGGCACTTGGTCGTTAAAAATTCTACAGCATCAGATTTCTCTCTTAGAAAACCTACAATAGAGTATATAGAGAAATCATCTACCATCACGAGAATGTATCTCTTACCACCTAGACTCTCCGTGCAAGTAGGACCCATAAGATCCATGTGAATCAACTCAAGAGCACGGGAGGTGGTAATGGAATTCAACTTCCTATGAGGGCTACGGATTTGTTTTCCCAACTGACAGGGTCCATAAATCATGGAAGTTGGCTTTCCAAGAGATGGTAAGCCACGTACTAGGTCCTTTTTGACTAAACGAGATAAGTCTCTAACGTTCATATGACCTAGACATTGGTGCCAAAGATCCATAGGAGTGATCGTGGCGCTGTTGTAAACTTGTGAGGATGTGGGCTCAGTCCCATAGAAGTTATCCTCTGTCCTCACCCCTTGCACTAAAAGTTTACCGGCTTGATTATAGACCTTACAAGATTCCCGGTCAAACTTTACTGCAAAGTCATCGTCGCACAGCTGGCTGATGCTAAGAAGGTTTGCTTTCAAACCTTTGACGTACAGCACGTTCTCTAGCTTTGGAAAACCTGGTAACTCTACTGTACCTCGTCCAACTATGCTAGATTTGCTACCATCTCCAAAGGTGACTCTCCCATCATTATAATCCTCCAGATGGGTAAAATATGAGACATCACCTGTCATGTGTCTGGAGCATCCACTATCAAAATACCACTGTGAGGTATTATGTGCTTTGAGAGCGACATGGACAACAAGGGCCTTTTTCTCTTTCTTAGGAACCCAAGTGTAGGTACCTTTTTGTATTCCCTTGTTGTTGTTGGTTTTAGCCGGAATGCGGGGAACATTCATTGATGGTAAGGTCATCCGTCGGAATTCCTCCATCAAACTCTGTGATGTGGCAGCTAGAAACTCAAAACGCTCTCTCAGACTGGAAAACTCATCAGTCTGATGTGGTGGAGCAAACGTACGTCGTGTCCGACCCAACTTATAGCAATCATCCATAAGGTGTCAATTTCTTTTGCAATGGGAGCAAAAGAGCACAGTATTAGGAGGACTTTGGTTTGCTTTTCTTGGTCGAACTCTCCTTCTTGGTTTTTTATGACGGCCATAAGGAGTCGTAGTAAACTCAGGAATTGGTCCGGGTGCAATTTTGGACGTGGAGGCACCATCAAAACCTATTCCTTGCCTGTCACCAAAACCTAAAGCAGGACCGAGGAGCATCTTTCCCATCTTCCCAGATCTGTCCTCAATTTGTACCTTGACTTTCCTAGTTCTCTCAAGGTCATGAGTAAGCTGAGCAACAAGGGCTTCAAGTTTCTTTCGAGTTTCCAGTGAGGAATGGAGCTCACTCGTAAGACTAGACACTTGTTTAGTCAAGTCCGCTTTCTCTTTCTCAAAACTGCTCTCTCTCTCTCTTTAAGCAAATTCTCTTTACTAAACTAGGTAGACTCTCTCTCTCTCTCATGGCGGTGCAGGTGGAGGACTCTCTCTCTCTCAACTCTTCTTCTAACGCGGTGATCCTAAGAACTAACACCTTGTTACATTTTTTAGTTTTGAAAGACTCATTATATAACTCGGCGTAGGCGCGTTGAAGGTTACTCTCGTCCTCACTACCTTCCTCCTCTCCCTCACTCTCTTCGCTCTCGCTGTCGAGGTGTCCCTATGAAGTAGCATCCTCATCGTTGTGAGATGCACTAGGAGTACTCACATGACTAGCCATGAACGCGGTGAAGTTACGCTCATGCGGTGACTCATCTCCCGAGTCCACCGACTCGACCTCACTGTCGTCACTAAGGGTAGCATTTAGGACAGCTTTACCCTTTTCCCTATTTAGACGAGTGTCACACTCAAACGCTCTGTGTCCTTTATCGTCGCACTCAAAACACCTCTCACTGTCTTTAGGGGATTCTTTGAAATCTTTCTTTTCAACCTTATTTTTCTGAAAATTCTTTTTATCTTTGAAGTTCCCATTTTTCTTAAATTTCAGAATTTTCTTGAAGTTTTTAGCAAATAATGCCAAATCATCTATGTCAAACTCACATTCAGAATCAGAAGTTTCTATCTTTCTAGATGACTCGACTCTCTTTCTTGCCGACCCCTCACTTTTTCTCTCTTGGGCTTTAAGGGCAATTCCCTTATCTTTTGGCTTGGCAGATTTAGGAAACATGTCTATTTCATAAGTTTGTAAATCTCCTACCAGTTCTTCCAATTTTAGTGTATTTAAATTACCCAAGGAATTTAGCACAGTGACTTTAGGTATAAAACGCTTAGGAAGGGAACGAAGAATATTTTTAACAACTCTAGCATTTAGAATATGTTCACCAAGATTATAGCTAGTATTAATAATGTCAGAAAGCCTAGCATAAAATTCATCAAAACATTCATTTTCATGCATGGTGATGGTTTCAAATTGAGTTGTTAAATTTTGCAATTTTGATTCTTTAACAGCATTTGTTCCTTCATGGGTAAGTTGCAAAATATCCCATGCCTCCTTTGACGTGGTGCACGTCATTATGCGTTTGAACTCATCAGGTGTGACAGACCCAGAAATAGCACTTAGACCCTTAGAATTAAAAGAAGACCATTTAAATTCTTCATCAGTCCAAGAAATGTCAGGTTTCAAGTTGGTCACATTATCAACAGTCACGGTGGGAGGAGTCCACCCTCGTTCAACCAAAATCCAGACACGTTCATCAATGGCTTTTAAAGCCGACCTCATACGGGATTTCCAATAAGCATAATTTGACCCGTCAAAAATAGGCATTTTATAATATGACTTCTCCATATGAACACGCTCTTTTCAAAAATCAATTTATTTCAAAAAATTGATATCTTTAGAAAAATTTTGCGGAAGTAAGGAATACGCGATAGAATGGCGTAACCTGCTCTGATACCAATTTGAAAGAGTTGGCGCTTGCGTTCAATTAAGAAATAATATAATAAATACCATTTTTAACCCAAATTAACCCTAAGCATGCAACTAGGTGTGATTGAAACAATATGAAATCATGCAATAAATATTCAACACACAAAGTTTAAGGAAAAATCCCCCACAGGGGCAAAACCATTTGTATATCACTATAATTTGTAAAAGACGGTTTACAATCGGATTACAATGAAATACAGGTTGACTAAGAATTACCCTCGGGTATCGGATTCTGTAGTCGCGGCTGGAAGAAACCCTTTCCAGTAGGGCTGTAATGAAGAGGAAGAAGCGGTCCACTTCACAAAGGGTTGAACAACATCAATGGTGTTCTAGGGTTACCAAAAGTGACTCACAAATGTATGGAATTTGTGTGAATCAATGGTATGAATCAATGGACTCAAATACCATGAAGACTTAAGAGTTATGGAACTCAGAAAATCGTGTGTAAGTCTCTGTTAAAAACAACCTCTGCTCGTGGATTAAATAAGGAACTCTTTGCCCTAGAAAATGTGGCCATGATCTGGCAGAGTTTTATCCTCATCGGATCGGTCCGGTCCTTTAGGCGGATCGGTCCGGTGAACTCGGATCGGTTCTTTTTCTGAAGACGGATCCATCCGGTTGGCATCGGATCGGTTCGGCATTTTGGTGTCATCGGTTCGTTATGGATCCGGGGTGTACTGGTCTCAACACGACAGGCGGATCGGTCCGGTCCCTTTTGGCGGATCGGTCCGGATGAACCGGATCGGTTCTTTTATCTGGGCCGGATCGGTCCGGTCAGGTCTGATTCCCAAATTCATTCTTCTTTTGATCTTCGGATTTCGGATTTCATTGATGACGATGTGATCTTTTCAACCATCAATGTTGTAACGGCGTATGACATAACATATACATAAAGACGGACAAATTGTCCTTACAATCTACTTGTTAAATTCTCTGCATTTAAGAGGGTTATAGTGTGTAGGTTTAAATCAATGCGGTGAAGTTTTTAATCAGAGCAAAGCTACTCAGGTTTATGTATCTGTCGAGCATCTATACTATTTTTTCTTTTTGGAGTTAGAGAGTGAGTCTTTTTAAAATTCTTGATAGACCATATGATTTCATTTTGTTTTATACCGAAATAGCCAAAGGGGAGTTTTGTAAGGACAAATTTCCAATCAAGTCAATTTGTATGTAATTGGCGTTATTCCGGACAAAACATTTGAGTCATAGGATAGACGTTGTGTTGTTGATCCCATAAGCCTATTGCCTCTTTAATAAAACATAGAGGCCAAGTTGCGAAGATTGGATATATCTTGTTATGTTTATCCTTCCAAGTTATCTTCATATTTATCGAGGATCTCATATGTATGAATACGTGTCGAATATAGGTCCTTGAGGGTGTCTGTTTTTGAACGTAAAACGCTTGGAACTATTTTTTAAATATTTTTTATGAAAAATATTTGTTGATTTTAATCTCGTCACAACAGGAATTAAGCTCATTAGAATGTAAATATAGTTTTTGTTGGAACGAATTTCAATCTCGTTAGAATGACTTACTAACGGCCATCAAATGAGAGATTTGTATTAAGGATTTTTCACCACATTTTGTAGCTCGTTGGAAAGATAAATCCATTTCGTATGAACAACATTCAGTTTCATTAGAAGGTAAAGTTAACCTCCTTCAAATAACCCTTATTTGTATTCGAACGAGTTTGTCGCCTCAAAATTCGTGTTTTCAGCATTTAAGGCGTGTTGGACCCAAATTTTTGAATAACTTTTGGCGAAAAAATATTTCTAACATGTTTATCAAAGTTCCAAAACCCTTGTTTCACCCTATACATTTAAGGATCCAAGATTTCTAGCCCCATGCTCCACCAAACAATTAACCAAATTATTTGTGGATGGGACAAAACTGAAGAAAGACTAGGAAACAAAATTGGGAACTCCTATCAGAGGGTACTCAGAAGGATCCATCGAGCGCATTCTCTCAGACAACCACATGAACAACATCACAGGGCTCCATGGCAAGAAATGGTAGCAACCGCCTTTTTGAAAATCTTGAAAGCCCATATGATTTTCATTTGATGTTGTCCAAGAATAGTCAAAGGGGGAGATTTGTAAGGACAAATTTTCAATCGAGTCAATTTGTATGTATTGGCATTATTCCTTCCAAAGAATTTGAGTCAGAGGATAGACGTTGTCTTATTGATCCCATAAGCTTATGGCCTCTTTAATAAAGACGTTGTGGCCAAGCTTCAAAGATTGGATACATCATGTCTTGTTTAGCATGGCAAGTTGTCTGTATATTTATTGAGGATCTCTCAAGTATGAATGCATGTTGAATATGGGTCCTTGGATATTTTAAGGGTGTTTGTTTTTGTACTTAAAACGTTTGGAATTTTTTTTAGATATTGTTTAAGAAAAATAATTTTTAATTTTAAGCAATGAAAATACAGTTTTCATTAAAATGCTTTCACTCTCATTAGAATGACACTGGGATAACATTAGAATGACTTACTAACGAATATCAAATGAGTAATCTGTATCAAGGATTTTACACCTTGTTGGAAGCTCTTTGGAATGAGAAAAGACATTTCGTTCGAACGACCTTCAGTTTTTTTAGAAGGAAAAGTTAATCTTGTTTGAATGACCCTTATTTTCATTCGAATGAGTTTGGCGCATCAAAATTCATGTTTTCAGCATTTAAGGCCTGTTGGACTCAAATTTTTGAAGAACTTTTGGCAAAAAAATATTTCCTATCTGTTTTCCAAAGTTTCCAAATCCTTTTTTCACCCTATACGATTAAAGACCCAACATTTATGGCCCCATGCTCCATGAGACATTTCACCCAATTCTTTGTGGATGGGACAAAAAAAAAAGAAAGACTAAGATAAGAAATCAGGAACTCCCATTAGAGGGTACTCAAAAGGAGCCATCAGGTGCAGTCTATCACATAACCATATTAATAGCATCACAGGGCTCCGTCGAAAAAAATGGGATCGACTTCCTTTCCAGGGCATTCAACCCATTTAAATCCTCCACCAGTATAATAACACCAGGATTATAATGGGGGGACATCCATAACATAATCGTGGCCACATGAGGGTCACAAGTAGCATGGCCATCAACCTTAGGACCACAATGCAAGCAAAGCCATTATCAGTATAATCTCTTTAGCTCACTAAGTTTAATATCATTGATAGAATAATACTTCCTTTATGCACCAATGGTTAGGAAATCAAAGGATAAATATGGAGTAATTCGGCTAATGACACCTGAGGGGAATGGGATAAGTTTGGAATAGTTATCGTAACATTTGGGTTGATACCCAGCATCGCAGAATACTCCTCATAATTGGGTCATACTTCATCTAGACCAAAAAGAAATACATGCTCTGCAAGATACCAAAATTGTAGTGCCGCTTCAAATAGATCCTAATCTAGAGAACGATTGCGCCAAAAGGAGACAAGGCGCAAATCAAAGGCTTTATAGTTTACATTTTGAGGCACATGGACTCCAAACCCTCAAGATAAGTAGCAAATATTTTGGTCACAGAAAGAGCCATTCCAAGGATGGAGAAAGTTACAAAAGAGACAAGATCTAATTAGGGTGATGGAAACCCCCTCTAAGTCCATTTTATAGCCAAAAGCACGCATAAGAAATAAGAAGCCCGACATGTTGTATTGACTACTATTCCTAAATACCCGTAAGTACATGACAAGTGCAATATAAGCTAGAAAAGTGATTTGGACTTCACCCCATATTCCAATAGGAAGATCAAGGAGTATGCCGATCGAAATCCCCCATTTTTAGAATTTTTTTACTATCCCCTTTTGTCTATGTCATTCCAAAATAAAGACCTATTCTGGTTTCAAAAATCAACCTATTTCCAAATAGTTTTTTGGGTATTTCATCTATCTGTTATACCTACCTTTGCAATAAATAAAACCTCAATAGAAAAATAAAGTGCATGTATACTAGGCCATTTAATCCAAGATAAATCAAAATGATGAAAAATACATCTTATATACATGTTATAATGATTACATGCTTCCGGTATGGAGAGAACAAGAAAATCAAAAAAGAAGAAAAATCACTATAAATCAGGACGCAACCCGAACCTTCTAAAGACCCAACCAACTAAAAAATACCACATCAGGCACCTTGAGGAATCTGTTTACCCCATCGATGAGCGATAGATCCCCTATTCCTAGAACCGAATCTATCCTTTAGGGACCAATGGCACCATTCAAAACCTGGTTGATTTCCTCACATGGTAAGACACCGAAGACATCTAATCCCTAATGTCATGCAGCCAGGATGTCGACACATGAACATTCTACAAATGAACCAAACTATCAAAAGCAAGTAAGTAAAAATCAAAGGAGGAAAGCCAAATTCAAAAGTATGAAACAAAAATGAAGTCATATATCTCTCCCAAGAACCTCCTCGAGAAGACCCACAAATTCATCAATCTCCACCTGAGGGAAATAAGTCACTGAGACCACCATTACAAGAAAAAATCTTATTTAAGAAGATTTTAAAAATTAATTTACATCAGTCATAATTCAACCGTTGTAAACCACTAGGCCTTTTTAATTTTACATCATTTTTTAATTAGGTGGCCTAAATATGTTTTTAATAAAGTATTGTATAACGATTGTATTTGATTATTAATAACACCCACACAACTCTCCTATTCAGTTTTATAACTCCCCCACTCCTCTATATTGAAATCCTCCCCGATCAAAATCTCCATCCCACTTCATATCACAGAAACTCCTAGAACTATTTCAATTTTTATCTCGTACTTCATCACGAAAACTCCAATTCTGCATATCCGAAGTAGCTCTGTTTCGATTTCTATCTCCCACTTCATCATGAAAACTCCCATTATCTATATTCAAAGAAGCTCTATTTCTATATCTATCTCCTTCTTCATTGCAACATTGGTTGGAGGTCACTTGGATCAGCTATAAGGAAATCATATCAGGTATATTTTTCATCCAAAACATAGCCCTATCCATTTACTTGGCATTTCAATTCATTTGATTGACATTTAAATCGTAGCTCTGTTTGTTCAATTGATGTTTGAACCCTAAATTTATTGGTTATACATATATTGTTTTTTCCTATTTCAAATAATAACTCTAAAATTTGATGAATAATTGCAATGTGATGTCCTATTTGTTTAATTCCTTTTGAATTATATATTTTGTATTTTTGTTTCATTTTCTTCAATGTTGATAAATTATATAGAAGTTGATTTACGAACTTTTTGTATTATTCGGATGACTATATATTTTTCCTTGCTCTAGGTCCATTCATTTGTCATTTAAAGATGATGTGGTTATTCTTTAGTGAATCAATATGTCATTTAAACCTTATGTGTACCTTATTCCATCACTACACCAAATCCTGCGAATGCTCACGCCCCAAGTCCGCGACCAGATGGTCGCGGATTTGGGCCGTGACCAACTCAATTTTTGGCGTGACCATATTTATTACCACACTAATCATGGATGCTCTGGAAGTGGTCATGGACCAAATCCTTGATCACTGTGGGTTGCGGACTTGGGCCGTGACTATCTTGGCACCAAAATTCCCTCCAAAATTGGTCGGGGATGGGTCATGGACTTGGGCCGTGACCATAGGCATGACGAAGCACAATACACACAAATACAGGGTCACGGGTGGGGGCCGTGACCAATTTTTGGCGTGGGTCATGGACTTGGGCCGTGACCATAGGCATGACGAAGCACAATACACACAAATAGTGGGTCATGGCTGGGGTCCATGACCATTTTTGGCGTGGGTCACGGACTTAGGCCGTGACTATAGGCATGACGAAGCACAATACACACACATATTGGGTCACGGCTGGGGTCCATGACCAATATTTGGCGTGGGTCATGACTATGGGCTGTGACCAGTAGATTGTATACACGAGACTTACTTTCATTAATGGATCGCGATGTGGGTCACGGCTGTAGGCTGTGACCAATGTCAATCCTAAACCAAACTCAAATGCCTAATATTTTCATTACCCCGCTCATATCTTTTTTTTTCTTTCCGAAATGCTGGTTCCCCAAACGATGCGATGTTTCTATGGAAAAGTTGCGATGTTGGTGATGGAGTGAGGAGCAGTGGGTAGCATTTGTGGAGATTTATTCCCCAAATGCTAGTAGCATTCGTGGAGATTTTTCCCCCAATCTGTATGGAGGTTCTTCCCCAATCTATATATGTAATATATCCATATATGTGTGTGTGTGTTTGTTATATGTAATGCTATGGAGGTTTCTTCCCCAATCTGTAATGCTATGGAGGTTTCTTCTCATCCTCCGCCGCCCGCAAGGACGAGAAGGCTGTCAACGCCGCCCATCGCAGGACTGGGCTAAAGACGAGATTTCTATTTCTTCCATAGCAACTCAATGATACACTCCTTTGCTATTAGTATAGTAATAGAAACTCGATAACTCGACAACTCAATGGTACCCCTAACTGAAAATCTATTACTATGTTTTCTTCTTTTATCATTGCTTCTTTCTTTTTCTGTTTGTTATCCTGCAATCAACCCAATGATACACTCCGTTGCTATTAGTTTAGTTTTCTGTATTGTGTCATGGAATTGCTATATTTTCACTTGTACTCACTAGTGTGGTCTCAGTGCCTCAATTAGCGTTTGATTCCTCAATTTTTCTTTGATTTTTTTTTCTAGGTCTAAAATTTTCTGTTTATTATATATTAAAATTATTTGTTTTATGTTTTTTTTAATTGCAGATTTAGTATTTTGTGTTCATCTATGTGTAGGTTAAGAAATGTTAATGTCTAATAATTAAGGTGTAAAGGATGATGTTTGAAATTAGATAGATAGTATACTTATCTTAGTCCATAAGAGTTGTTATGTTGATTTGTTGGATACAATTTTTTTGGGACCATAATTATTTGAAGAAATAATTGTATATATGCTCAAATGCACTACTAAAGTTTTTTTTGTACAAAGTTTAGAAAATGATGATGGATTTGGAATATGGTCGACGTTTAATAACAAAGGACCATTATTGTAAGTGGCAGATGGCTTTAACATTATATGGCAATGGAATATGGATATTGCGTCTTTTTTCTCCGTATGAGCTTATCAAACTCTCTTATCATATTTCCTGAAGGCGTCCTTTTGTCACCTTATGTTACTTAATGACACACTCATAGGACCTATGATAAAGAATGACATTTATATTGTCAAAAGTGGATTCCACTCAGAACTATAACCAGTAAAAAATAAAGATCCCGAAAGTCGAGCTATTCTACTTAGTTAGAGCTGATATTTCCACTTCTGTATGCTATTAATTTATCACCCATCGAGGAATTATGTTAAGGTGTCTGGGAATATGTACTATATTTCTCATGACTATATCTGTTTAGATTTGAGAATATTTTGTTTCAGAATCAGAGTTTGCGGAGAACGTAGGTGAGTGGTGGATTGATTATCAGGTTTCTTTTTGGATATCTAGAGAGAAAAATCAATTTATTCAAAGAAGACTTGAGAAGTGGAATAAGGATGTGTTTGGGAATGTGCAGTAGGGCATTGCAAGAGGTTTAGGGGCGATTAAGGAGCTTTACACGAGAGAGGGGAGGTACTGCTTTCTTTAATCATTTTTTGCACCTAGATTACTAGAGTATGTTTTTGTGTGTTCGGACTGTGTATTTTTCTCATTTGTTCTATTTTGTAGGTATACACCCTTGATGTTCTCTCGCTCAAACAATTTAATTTGTCTCTCTGTGTTTGAGAGGTATCATTTTTTTATTTTTTTGTATTCGAGTTTGGGTTCTAATCTACAATCATTTGTTTCTCACTGGCATCACTGGAAACATTGGTATTTCATTTATAATTTATTCAGAATGTATGAATTTTACATTTTGTGTGAAAAATGGTTTGAGCTTTTAGCAAGAAGTTCATGGTTGATATACTTTCTTCTTAATCTTCTTCAATTCCTTGGACAATTAAATCTAATTCCATTGAGATCCAAGAATTTATCAAGAAGTACAAGATATCCTTCAGATGCTGCAACATAGCAGGGAACCAAGTAGCATGTCTTTTATCTTCATTTGGAGCTGAAACAAAAACTTTTAACTCTTTTTTAGCATTGAAGATCTCCCTCGCGATACTAAGGTAGCATTATGGTTAAATTCATCTAAAATTCCTTATATTGGGAATATTTGATGTTTTGTTTCTTTTCCTGATTGTAAAGCCTCCTAGAGAGGGCTATTCTCTCTTTATTTTCTAATAAACTCTTAATTTTATCAAAAAATAAATAAATTAATTAATAACAACAGATATATAACTGTTGTTATATAAGGTTGCGGCTTTCTTCGTTTGAATTTGCATACATATATGTATGTAAATTGGTTTTGTCCAGATTTTTTTACCTTTTTTTGTCTTATGAGCCGAGTTCAGTGTTCTGAAAAATCTTCGGTTTGGAAAGAATAGGTTGGCGAGACTTCCTTCTTAGAGGATATGGGTAGGGTTTGCATAACTTCCATTTGACAATGTATTGCTTTTTATTTTTATTTTAGAATATCATACATATTTTATCATGGTTTTTAATGAATTTAGTTATGGCTTAATGCAGGGATTGTCACAAGGAGCCATTTGGTTTTGCAATTTCAAAAGATAGATGAAGGGAATCAAGATTACGCTGAATTTGGTCATACGCCTCGAAGGAAATTCAGTGATTTTGGTATGTAATTCAAAACTAGTACTCATATGCTTTTTTTAAAATTATTCTTGTACATTCTAAATCAACCAGTATGTAAGGTTTATCAACATTTGATTTATTAAGTACATAAAAACTCGAAACAACACCCAAAGGGCCCCGTGAGAGGCAACAACACCTCGCATGGGACCAATGTAACTCGTACGAACAGATCGCGCGATCACGAGACTCACGGTTTGAGAGTATAGGGATAATTTGCATATATCAGGACTTAGAGGGTGAAAACCCAAATCAGCCCCCGAACGGCCCCGTGGGTGGCACCAATACGTCCCACGGGACCAATGTGACTCGTAGGAACTAACCGCGCAGCCCCGGGACTCTCGGTTTGAGAATACGACGATAATTTGCATATTTCTATACTTAGGCTAAAAAACATGGCTTTAGTGGGTGAAAACCCGAAATAGCCCCCGAACGGCCCCGTGGGTGGAACTAACACCTCCCACGGGACCAATGTAACTCGTAGGAACTAACCATGCAGCCGCAGGACTCGCAGTTTAAGAATACGACGGTAATTTGAATATTTCTAGACTTAGGCTTAAAAACATGGCGTTAGTGGGTGAAAACTCGAAACAGCCCCCTTACGGCCCCGTGGGTGGCACCAACACCTCCCACGGGACCTATGTGACTCGTAGAACTGACCGCCCAGCCGCGGAACTCCCGGTTTGAGAATACGACGGTAATTTGCATAATTCTAGACTTAGGCTTAAAAACGCGGCGTTAGTGGGTGAAAACCCGAAACAACCCCTGAACGGCCCCGTGGGTGGAACCAACACCTCCCACGGGACCAATGTGACTCGTAGGAACTGACCACGCAGTCGTGGGACTCCTGATTTGGGAATACAATGGTAATTTTCATTTTTCTAGACTTAGGATTAAAAACATGGCTTTAGAGGGTGAAAACCCGAAATGGCCCCCGAACGGCCCTGTGGGTGGCACCAACACCTGCCACAGGACCAATGTGACTCGTAAGAACTGACCGTGAATCCGCGAGACTCTCGGCTTGGGAATATGACGATAATTTGCATATTTCTAAACTTAGGCTTAAAAACATGGCGTTAGAGGGTGGAAACTCGAAATAGCCCCCGTACGGCCCCGTGAGTGG
Source organism: Sambucus nigra (assembly GCA_949130495.1). NCBI lineage: Eukaryota > Viridiplantae > Streptophyta > Magnoliopsida > Dipsacales > Adoxaceae > Sambucus > Sambucus nigra. Next base: position 503,174,671 of record OX422209.1, read on the forward strand.
CACCAACACCTCCCACAAGACCAATGCAACTCATAGAAACTGACCGCGCAGCGCGGGACTTCCGGTTTGAGAATACGATGATAATTTGAATATTTCTATACTTATGCTTAAAAACATGGCGTTAGTGGGGTGAAAACCCGAAACATCCCCCGAACGGCCTCGTGGGTGGCACCAACACCTCCCTCGGGACCAATATGACTCGTAGGAACTGATAGCGCAGCCCCGAGACTCCCGATTTGAGAATACGACGGTAATTTGAATATTTCTATACTTAGGCTTAAATATATGGCGTTAGTGGGTGAAAACCCAAAATGACCCTCGAACAGCCCCGTGGGTGGCACCAATACCTCCCACGGGACCAATGTAATTAGTAGGAACTGACCGTGCAGTCGCGGGACTCCCAGTTTGAGAATACGATGGTAATTTGTATTTTTCTAGACTTAGGCTTAAAAACATGGATTTAGAGGGTGAAAACTCGAAACAATCCCCGAACGTCCCCGTAGGTGGCACCAACACCTCCCACGGGACCAATGTGACTCGTAGGAACTGATCGTACAGTCGCGGCTCTCCCAGTTTGAGAATACGACGATAATTTGCATTTTTCTAGACTGAGGCTTAAAACATGGCTTTAGAGGGTGAAAACCCGAAATAACCCCCGAACGGCCCCGTGTGTGCACCAACACCTCCCACATGACCAATGTGACTCGTAGGAACTGACTGTGCGGCCGCGGGACTCCCGGTTCGGGAATATGACGGTAATTTGCATATTTCTAGACTTAGATTTAAAAACATGGCTTTAGACGGTGGAAACTTGAAACAGCCCCCGAACGGTCCCGTGGGTGGCACCAACACCTCCCACGGGACCAATGTAACTCGTAGGAACTAACCTCGCAGCCGTGGGACTCCCGATTTGAGAATACAATGGTAATTTTCATATTTCTAGACTAGGATTAAAAACATGGCTTTAGAGGGGGAAAACCCGAAATAGCCCCCGAACAGCCCTGTGGGTGGCACCAACACCTCCCATGGGACCAAAGTGACTCGTAGGAATTGACCGCGCAGCCCCGGGACTCCCGGTTTGTGAATATGATGAGAATTTGCATATTTCTAGACATAGGCTTAAAAACACGGCTTTAGTGGGTGAAAACCCAAAACAGCCGCCGAACGGCCCCGTGGGTGGCACCAACACCTCCCACGGGATAATGTAACTCGTAGGAACTGACCGCGCAGCCTCGAGACTCCCGGTTTGAGAATACGATGGTAATTTGCATATTTCTAGGCTTAGGCTTAAAAAAATGACTTTAGAGGGGGAAAACAACGACCCCTGAACGACCCTGTGGGTGGCACCCACACCTCTCACGGGACCAATATAACTCATAGGAACTGATTGCGCAGCCGTGGGACTCCCGATTTGAGAATACGACGGTAATTTCCATAATTCTAGACTTAGGCTTAAAAACATGGCGTTAGTGGGTGAAAACCCAAAACAGCCCCCTCACGGTCCCGTGGGTGGCACCAACACCTTCCACGGGACCAATGTGACTCGTAGGAACTGACCGTGCAGTCGCGGGACTCCCGATTTGGGAATACGACAGTAATTTGTATATTTCTAAACTTAGGTTTCAAAACATGGCTTTAGAGGGTAAAAACTCGAAACAGCCCTCGAACGGCCTCGTGGGTGGCACCAACACCTCCCACGGGACCATTGCGACTCGTAGGAACTGACCGCGCAGTCGCGGGACTCCCAGTTTGAGAATACGACAATAATTTGCATATTTCTAGACTTAGGCTTAAAAACTTGGCTTTAGTGGGGCAAAATCCGAAACAACCTCCGAACGGCCCCGTGGGTGTCACCAACACCTCCCACAGGACCAATGTAACTCTTAGGAACTGACCGTGCAGCCGCGGGACTCCCGGCTTGAGAATACGACGGTAATTTGAATATTTCTAGACTTAGGCAAAACATGGTGTTAGAGTGTGAAAACCCAAAACAACCCACAAACAGCCCTGTGGGTGGCACCAACACCTCCCACGGGACCAATGTAACTCGTAGGAATCGACCGCGCAACCGCGAGAGTCCCGATTTGAGAATATGACGATAATTTGAATATTTCTAGACTTAGGCTTAAAAACATGGCGTTAGTGGGTGAAAATCCGAAACAGCCCCCGTACGGCCCCGTGTGTGGCACCAACACCTCCCACGGTACCAATGTAACTCGTAGGAACTGTTCACGCAGCCACGGGACTCCCGATTTGTGAATACGATGGTAATTTGAATATTTCTAGACTTAGACTTAAAAACATTGATATGTTGATAATTTTAACTCATATATGCAATTTTTCATCTTGATTAAATTTTTTGTAAAACTACTTGGTTACTGATATTTTTTTTGTATCCTATCATTTGTAGGATTTTTGCACGTGGAACAAATGAAGGCGGCAATGTTTTACAACATGAAGATTATGTTTTTTATGTGTTAAAGCCATGCGGGCTTTTATTGTTTAGTTTTATGTCCGTGCAGGCTTTTATAATTTGATTGTTGAATTTTATGGCCGTGCGGGCTTTATAATAAGCAGGTTTTACATTTACAGGGTTTGGAATGTCAAGAAAATATAGGAAACTCTGCCCAATTTTTTTTGGGTTTGTGAATTATTAAGAGTTGTAATATTTTTAAGTTATATACATATTTGTTTATTAACAATGTTCTCGATTCACAATTTGTGATTGTTTTATTGTTTTGCCAATAATAAATATTTGTAACACCTCATATGTGTCCAACGTTACACCTAGCGACCGACGGTGCACTCACAGGACCCCCAATTTTAGGATTTGATAAAAAAAATATATTTTTTTTGAATTATAGTTAAATATGGTCATGGATTTTGTCCATGAACATTTTTATTTTTTCTGTTGCGCACAAAAATAGTCGCGGCCCAAGTCCGCGGCCATTTTTTTTCTTTTTTTCGTCACGGTTGTGGGTCGCGGCCCAAGTCCGCGACCAATTTGTCACGGTTGTGGGTCTCGGACTTGGTCCGCGACCATTTTTTTTATTTTTTTTGGTCACGGTTGTGGTTTGTCACGGTTGTGAGTCACGGATGAGGGCCGCTACCACTTTTTTTTAATTTTTTTGTCACGGTCGTGGGTCGCAGACTTTGGCTGCGACCAATCTGTCATGATTGTGGGTCACGGATGAGGACTGTGACCCGTCACGGCATGGCTCCCGACCAAAGTCCGCGACCATCTACCGTGAACCCTCTGGGTCGTGACCATTTTTTGGTCACAGACTTGGGCCGCGACCCACGAAATTGGTCACGCCCGAAATGGTCACGGCCCAAGTCCGCGACCCACAGTTTTGGTCAGGGATTTTGGACGTGACCAATCGCCAGTTTTGGTGTAGTGCATGTTCGCACAAGGTACTTCTAATTGCTCATATAAACTCAGTACCTCAATATTTGGGTATTATTGTTAGTTATTTTTCTTCTCATCTCATATGTATAAAATTTATTTTGTTTTATAAACTGATTCATTATAAACCTTACATATTGAAAGTTGGTACATAGTAAAAAAAATTTCATCTGAATATATGTATTATTTAGCAAACTAAATGAATCGATAGCTACATTTGTCTTGATATCGTTTGTCTTCGATTTCACGAGGAAATTGGTAATTATTATACACATAAGTTTAGAATAATAATGGATGATGAACAATACAAATTATTTATTGTTTTCAACCAACATACTTAAAATTTCTTCTAGATGCAAGAAGAAGTTGTGATTCCCCATTCAGGTATGGCATAACTTATGTAATCTACTCTTCTTAGTATGTCGACCAACCATTTGACATTTATTTTGGTTGTGCCTTTGTTTCTTATTCTCGTGCTATCTCAATTCCTTGTAATATTATTACTCTCAAGTTTTAATTCTGAAGGCTATTTCTTTAACCACCTTATTTTATCGTATTGCATTTTAAATTATTTTAACTGTTAAACATAGTCATAATTATTTACTTTTTTCTCATTTTTAATTTTTGGTTTTGGTTCACTTGAAGTGACTCCACATTTGTCATATATATTATGACCGTAGTAAAGCTAACATTAAGACCAAATTCCGCCACAATATCCATATAACTTGAGAGGGCTCTATAAGTCTAATGGCGTAACTTAACTATTTATATTTCAACCCACACTATCAAATTTGATCTTTTTACCCTAAGATGAGCATCTAGGTGCTAAAAATATAAATTAAAGCATGAAATCAAACAAAGGCAAAGTTTGAGGAAAATTCCCTTACGGGAAAATTATTTTTTTTAATTCATCACTTTAGATTTTTACAAGAATGCAACTTTTAAATCTACTAAAGAATATGGCTAAGTATAGGGTCGTCCGCATGTGGAAGTCCACCCTCAGTATCCATCGATTGAGCCTTTGTCTTCTTTTCAGCAGTGATCCTCTCAAGAACCACAAAGTCAGCAGTGAACAATATATCTCCACAAGAGTGACTCGGATCTAAAACAATTAAGGTTTCAAATAGATTTACACATATATTGGTAATGGAATTTATGAATCAAAAGGTGTTTAAACCTAAATAAAGTTAGGATTTTTGCAGCGGGTATGCAACTTTCGTTTTGCAAAAAGTCTCTTTGAAAAACTGTACGAAGCAGATTTTTATAAGACGACACAAAATACGAGGCAACATTCCTTGTTCGAACGAGAATAGCATCTCATTAGAACAAAAGAAAGTTCATTCAAAATAAATTACTATCTCTTTTGAATAAGCTTCAAACGAGCTTTGGATGAGGCCATACAGTGCGCCCTCGTTAGATGCACATTAGATAAAATGAAGAAACGGTCTTCTAACGAGCTTGACATCTCGGTCGAAGGAGAATCACTTCTCATTTGAACGAAATCAGCAAACTTTGAAAAAAAATAAACATAAAAAATTTCTTCAAATTTAAATAAAAAATTCATCTCCTAATATAAATGAAAATAAATTTAAACTCTTATTATTCCTTCATAATGTGGACATCATCTTAAATTTTGAGATGTTGGAGATTCTATTCTTTGTGATGGATCGAGTTAGATTGTAATGGGATACGCCAAAATACATCTAAACCTAAGCTATGAGCAATGACATAAATCTCGCTCTTATAAATCTCCCCTTTTGGCTGTTCCGATACAAAAACAATACTGAAATCCAAATTACATTAAATCCATTAAGACAATAAAAGTATACTAATACCCCCCCCCCCCCAACCTTATAAAATGGAATGATATGCAGACATATTGTCTCTAGTCTCCAAATCTTCTTGTTCTTCTGTTCTTGATCTTCCCTTGATCTTTTAATCTTCTTTATCAATGTTGAAGTGAAACCTACACACATGAAATAAGAACATTAACTATGATGCATAGACTTTGAAATATAAAATGAAATGAGAATTTCTCCCCCAAAAGACAAACTCGTGTAATCTCCCCCATAATTTGTCTCCCCTATATTTTGTCGAAAGTAGATAAGGAGTATAAACTAAGGCATATAAAATGGAGAGCATCACAAAGGATAGAATATCACCACAAATATATATCAAATAAGCGTGATAAACTCAAAGGCTCCACAAACTATTTTTCAATTTTTTAATTTTTTATCATATATAATATTTTACAAATAAAACACACCATGGATAATATACAATAATAACCAAATCATAGAAGTGAAATGTAAGGGTGTGAACACATTCCATAGGTTAATCAATATAAATAATCATAACACATGTGCAAGAAGAATTGAGACACCACTAACAAATGATCTCAAAATCTATCTTAGGTGTAAGAATAGTGAACTCATGTGAAAGTGGATTAACCTAATCAATAAATCACGGCCGTAAATGATTTTCACACACTGATGCCCAAAAATATGTAATGATTTTCGATTTTTTTATCGAGTGTGCAAACCCATTGATCTTCGACTTAAATCCCTCAAAATCTCACATATAGTAGTAACACTCACAATAATTTTGAATAAATAAATTCTCATTTTTAGAGAAGAATCAATGTTCAAGAAAATGGCCTAGCACTTTTGTTTTTTAACGTGTCGTTAATTTTTTTAGTTATTTTCTTGCAAACGGTGGCTTTTCACGCAAAGACTTTGTCTTTCATAGCCCCTTTCCATTAACATTTTTATAAAAAAAAGTGATTTTTAAATCTAGGCAATTGTCCTTACATGCACAACTTTTTATTATCTCATTTTCACATTTGGTTCACTTTAAAGCACGATTGAGATTAAAACATTACAACTGACATGTGGCATGTATGTGCAAAATTCAAATAAGTTCATGCTCAAGTAAATTAAAGGTGATAAGGAGTCAAACATGTATCAAGCTACCATGAAATTACATCTTAATGACTCCACATATTATTAGCACATATATGAAATGATGTCATGTGTCAAAACACTAAAAAATAGTCACATGGATATGGAATGAATTACTGACTTGGACATCTTTAATTTTCATCAATATATGGTGTAACAACATACAAAACTCTTTTTGTCTTTTTCTAAAAAAAAATCAAAATGAAATGTTTTTGAATTTTTCATATTTTTCTTACAAAAATCGTTTTGAAGAAACAAGACTCTTTTTTAATTTTTTGAAACATATATCAAAATGAAAAATATAATACAAAGATAATACACACGAGAAATAGGGATATAATACATGAACCTAAAAAGAACCCTATTAAAGTAAAAAGTCTCAACCTCAATCATTAGGCTCGGAGTATATCTTCAAAGGATATCCTATGAAATTTCTCCATCAAATATTTGAAGTTTGTACTAAAACCTAAATTTTCTCTCAAAGTCTCTAATATGATGTTCTTGAGCATGTGGAGAAACACATGTGGGAATTCATGAAGGAAATTATATCGGTAATTGTGTTGTAGCATAAGCCTACGAGGCACTCTCCATAACTTAAATAAAAAATTCCTAAGGTTACCTCTTTGCTTTTAATGGGAACAAACATAAACATTCTTATGTACATCTTTCTCAAAATGTTTAGGATGAGATCTCGTAGGTGGGTGAGGTCGAGGTCCACACGAATCCAACCCAAACATAGGAATCGACTCAGGTGCGGCATGGGAACTGGATGCATCATCATAACCTATTCATTTCCTCTAAACTTTGCCTAAAGCGTGATTGAGAAACATATTTCCAATATTCTGAGATGTGTCCTTTAAAGTAAATTTGACCTACCGGGCACGTTCGAGATCTCCCTCGAGTTGGGATACAAGGGCTTCAAATTTCTCACGCGTCTCCAATGAAGATTGAAGATCGCCTGTAAGACTAGCCACAATGTTGGTTAAGTCTCACTTTTCCCTACCTAAGATAATCAACTACTCACACAAAGATATCTTCACCTTCTCGAGTTGACTCGTCGAGGCCTAACACTCTCTCAAAAATTTCCCCTCTCGCTCCAAATCTATCGCCCTAAGATACAAATCTTTGTTTGACTTTTTGGTTTTCAACGTCTCGGTGCATAGATCATTAAATGCTTTTTGGAGATCCCCTTATCCTTCACTTATAATCTCATCCTTACCCTCTCCTGAAGTTCTCAAATCATCATCACGACTTTCACATTTAGAAGTGTCTTCATCGTCATGGGATAAACTATTATTACTCAGGTCACTAGCCATGAACACAATGCACGTTTCATGTGGTGATTATCCCCTGAATAACCTTACTCGCTGTCATTATCGCTAAGAGTGGCTTTACTCGCAACCTCCTTGCCCTTTGTCTTTAGATAAGTGGGACACTCATGTGCCTTGTGACTTTTACCCTCTCACTCATAACACCTAATCTCATCGTCGTTCTCACCACTACTCTTGACCTCATTCTTATTTTTTCTTTTTCTTAAAAATATTTTTAGTGGAAGAATTTTCTTAAGAAAATTTGATGAACTTTTTGCAAATAAGGCCAAGTCATCAACATCAAAATCTCCTTCAGATTCAGACTCACAACCTCTTTCCTTTTTCTTTTTCTTAGTTTGAGAATTTAAGTAAAAAATGTACCCTTATATCTTTTGGTTTAAAGGTTTTGGTAAATATGTCAATCTCATAAGTCTGAAGGTCTCCGATGAGTTCTTCTAATCTAAGAGTGTCTAAAATCCCTAAAGAGTTAATAATCGTAACTTTGGGAATAAAGCGGACAAGGAGTGGCCTTAAAATCTTTTTCATGACCCTTGTCTAAGGAATTTTATCACCGAAATTAAAACTAGTGTTAACAACATCCGACAGATGAGCATAGAATTCATCAAAACTCGTGGACTCAAGCATAGTAATGGTCTCAAATTGTGTAGTCAACTTTTTAATTTTAGATGCCTATACAGCATTGATACCTTCTATGTAAGCTAGAGAGTATCCCATGCCTCTTTTGGCATGGTGCATGTCATTATGCGGCATAACTCGTCGGGTGTGATGGCTTCAAAAATAGCACGTAAGTCGCGGGAGTTATAGGTACTCCATTTAAATTCCTCTCCAGTCCAAGTAGAGAGTGGTTTAGGATTAGTGACATTTTCAATAGTGGTCGTGGGAGGATTCCACCCTCTTTCACATACTAACCAAACTCTTTCATACATTTCTTTTAAAGTGGATCTCATTCTAGCTTTCCAATAGGCATAGTTTAATCCATCGAAAACCGGCATCCGATTATATAAGTTACCCATTAGCACTCATCTTTTTAAAGATCAACAATTTTAAAAAAAAGTATATCACAAATTTTTATGGAAAACAATTACAAGGTAATTTTGTGTAAATGGCCTTGAAACCAATTTGAGAGTATGCTATAGGTCTAATAGCATAACGTATCTCAATATATTTCAACCCACATTGTTAAATTTTATCTTTTTACCCTAATACAAGCATCTAGGTGATAAAGCAGATAAATTAAAGCAAGAAATCAAACTGGAAAATTTGAGAAATCATCCATTGAGGGAGATACATTTTTTCAATTCAAGACTTTAGAGTTTTACAAGAATGAAACTTAAAAATCTACTAAAGAATATGGCTCATTCCAGATTCATCCGCAAGCGACAACCACCCTCAGTATCCATCGATTCATCCTTTGTCTTCTTTTCAGCAGTGATCCACTCAAGAACCATAAAGTCAGCAGTGAAGAATATCTCTCCACGAGAGTAACTCTGATATGAAATAATTAGGGTTTCGAATGCATTAACACATATATTGGGGATGGAATTTGTGAATCAAAAGGTGTTTAAACCTAAATAAAGTGAGGAATTTTATAGAAGGTGTGCAGTTTTGTTTCGCAAAAAGTCTCTCTGAAAAACTATATGAAGCAGGTTTTTACAAGGTGATGTCACTCGTTTGAATGAGAATAGAAACTTGTTAGAATGAAATAAAGTTCATTCGAACTAAACTCCTATCTCATTTGAACAAGCTTCAAACGAGCTTCGAACGAGGCCAAACAGTACGACCTCATTAAATGCACGTTACATAAAATGAAAAAAAATGAAACTTCTAACAAGCTTGATATCTCGTTCGAATGTTAATGACTTCTCGTTTGAACAAAGTCAGTGAATTTTCAAAACAAAAATTAACATAAAAAAATGCTTCGATTTTAAATAAAAAATTCATCTCCCAGTATAAATGAAAATAAATTCAAAGTCATAATTTATTTATACCATTATAGTGTGGAGATCATATTGAATTTAGAGATGTTGGAGATTTTATTCTTTATTCATCTCGAGTCATATTGTAACGGGGTATGCCAAAATGCATTAAAGCCTAAGCTATGAGCAATTATAGAAATTATGCTAGCATTATAATCACACCCATATAGTGCCACCATTACTCGTAGACCTTAAGGTAGCATTGACAAAAAAAGTTTGTATTAGAATGAAGTCTTTGTTTCTTTGCATTGGAAGAAAATTAGAATTTAACTAGAACTATATTCTTAAGTACCAGCTAGGAATTAATACACGTCTACCAAATAAACATTACATTACGTGAAAATAATATCCAAAAAATATAAATTGTTAAATGTAAGTTCCTAGGTAAAACAATAGGTACAAGGATAAGCATGGATCCCATTATGCCAATGGCAATTTAAAATACTCAGCTTGCACTTTTAAATGCCCTATTCTATAATATATTAGCATAGTAAACAATCTTGTTTAATCATTAATCATTTAGCCTTTTCGGACTTCATTTAATGTTATAACCTTCTCAAATTTCATGTCCTAATTTATGGTTGAGATTTTGATTTAGTTAATCATTTTTATATAGGTCACACTATAAAAATGGTAAACAACTTGAGTTTACTTTAACTCAATCAAAGTCGATTTGTAGCTCCAACTCTTGTCTTAATAGTAGCCATGCTTTGAGAAGAATACCCCCTTACACTGTTATGTTCAAAAGAAAACACTATCATTGTCAAATGAGTTTAGATGTAGTTATAAGTTCATTATATAAGATGCAACACGTTATATTAATAAACATTTGTATCACTACAAATATCACGCTTCATAATATTTATCTCTAGTATGCTAGTTCAACATATTTAGCTTTAGTACGTTGGTTCAATATTAAATTAAAAAAAATCATCTCTAGTACACTTCATATTAAAATTCAATATCAAAACCAATTTATCAAAACCAAAACAAAACCGAAATATGTGCATATACTTACGAAAATAAAGACCTCAAAACATAACAAAAGTGTAATGTAATTTTGAATGAATATAAATGAGTTTCAATCAGTCAATCTAGCAAGGAAAATCCATAATAGTTTCAAAAATACTATCTAGTTAGGATAAATTATCATTTAGTTCCCATGTTTAAATAGTTGTAATCCATCTTCAGTGGCTTGATTGGACTTAAAATGATTAACTTCAAGGCCAAAATATTTTTTCAATATAGTCTAGGATCATTACACCACATCATATCGATTAAGTCAGACCATATCTAAAATAAAAGTCCTAAGAAGGTGCTTATTATACATAAATTAAGTTAGACCCACTCTCCTGCCAGGGTACTAAAAGTTAATATCAATGACTAAAAAAATTAATATAACATGACAAGCCCCGTTGCTTGATTTACCAACACAGCTCTATCATTTTAATGGTGCAATTGGTAAAATATAATTTAAAAATGTCCCTAGTCATAACTCTACTATTTAGATGAGAGAGGCATAGAAATAACTGAGAGAAGACAATAGGGGTAAGGATAGGAATGGGGAAGGAGGAAAGTAAGTTAACGAGGGAAAACAAAAGATGATATGAGACATGATTTTCTTTTATGTTTTTATGAAAGTGAAATTGATGATATCTATAAGTGCTCATCTTTAAGGAGTTATACATTTCACTATCATGAGGGAATAGGTCAATTTGTTTGAGAACTCCTTTAACGACCTCAAGGAGGGATAACTCATTTAACGATCTCAAGAGGAACGTGATGAGCTCCTCAACCACTATGAATCTCTATCTGAGGATTTGATTTCAACCAAGGACGATCATGATAAAGTCTATAGTGAATTACAGGAGAGAAGGATGATGGGATGGTAGACAATGTAGAGTCCTTAATCCATGCTATGGAGGAGATAAAAAAGATGAATGTGTGGGGTAAGACGTCAGTAGTTAAACTCAAATCTTAACGAAGTCATTGCAAAAGGAGCTGAGGATTTAAGGAGGATTAAATTTGACCATTGAGGCTTTGTTGAAGGCCACCATTTCCCTTACTCAAGCTAAGGAGGAAGAGAAAAAAATTAAAAAGCTCAGGGGAGTATAACATTGATTCGGTCACCTTGTTCATGGAAGGCTATGATGAGTTCAAAATAACAGTCGCCAAGGATTTTCTAAACATTGCATGAACAAATCAAGTTCGGAAGGGTTATGATAAAGAAGCTAAAGCCCGACCGTCAAGCATGAAGCTTTAGTAGAAGAAGTGATTGATGATGAAGATGTTACTAAGAAGATTGAAGATCCTACTAACCAAAAAAATGCCACCAATTTTATTCCTCCTACTCCTAGGGACGTCCAATGGTTTAAGCCACCGCTAACCAAATAGTTGAGGCTGAATCTAGTATTGTCCATAAAGCCTATATATTTTGTGAAGCTATATTTTTATATTTATATTTTTAATATTATTGTCTTAACTTCTTTATATGTAATGATATTTTTTATTCCCATTGACGAAATGAAAAGTCTTTTGTCATATATATTGTCTTCTTTGCATTCTTATGTTTATTATTAAGAATTTACTGCCAAAAAATTTTGGTCGACTGGATTCTTGAACACATATTCTCTAACCAATGATTTTTCTAAAAATAAGTTCTAGTGTGTTCTAGTCTTATGGACTTACCATATCATTAAGTCTACTAGCTATTTTAACTTAATAACTATTAGATTCTTGAAATGGTCTTGCTAGTAGTTTAGTTATAGGAACATTTTGTCGGCTATTGCCTGATTGATTTTCCTTACTAGCTGAAGTTTTGGACAAAGCTATATTATCCTTTCCTAGGTTCTACTGATGCTTATTCCAACTTACTGCTCGTATGGATAGAGCTCATTGTCCTAACCAAGTGTTAGTGCTATTCACTAGAGACGACCAAATGTTTTAGGATATATCCCTATGTTAGTCATCTACGGTCAAATCTTGTCCTCCCTATAATTGAAATAGACTTCCGAAATTTGGTAGACTTATTGTTCTTCATTTCCCCTATGGTGAGATTATACATGAAGTTAAACTTCTCTCTTGACCTTGTCTAAGTATTTCATAAATTTCTATTTTTTGTGGGTACTAGATGTCTTCGGGTCTGAATTTTAGCACATCTCCCACTCATGTGAAAAATTTATAAAATTCCAAATAACAACATTCATGGGGAAATTGAGGATTTTATTTATTATGGAATGGGTTTATAAGAAATAAAAAGATTGGAACGCATTTAAATTTTTTCTCATTCAATTGGTAGTACTTTTTCAGATGCTTAACATGCTGGGGATTCTTAAACTATTCTCCTTCTAGGGTTTCAATTCAGTTGTCTCCAGGTTATATAAGTGTAGACACTCTGTACAGGCCATGCCAATGAGTCTTTAATTTTTCCCCTTTCTAAATAAATTTCTTCAATACATAGTCTTTCTCCTCCAGGGTGCTCAATTTTTACTCTTTTAGTATAAAATCGAGAAGTTCGATGTTAGTACTTTGTTACCCAAAGTTCTGCATGTTTTATAGCTTCTTCTACTAGATACAAACCTCGTATTCACATGAGGTATCGCTTTGGTGAGTCCAAATAGAGGACGTGGTGGTTATGCAAATGAATATCAGTTAGGAAGACTGCTCTTATTCTGAGAGCCAACATGTAAGGTATCTCTTATGTTAATTTAATCGACATTGTTCTACATGCAAATAGGACACTTTGGAGTTCATTGATCCAATTCACTTCTAAATCTTCAAAACTTTTCTTCATCCCATTAAGCAAGGTTTATTAGTCACCTAAGAAGCTCATTACATTGGTGATGACCATGTATTGAGTGTAGTTTTAAGATATTAGAGTGTGTGCAATAGTCATCGAACTCCTAATTATCAAAATGGTACCGACACCGGTGATGAATGCATATGACATATCCTGCCCAAAAATGATGTTCTTCCAGATAAAGTATAGGACTTACTCATATGCCATTTCCATTAAAGTCTCTAGCTCCACTCATTTAGTGAAGTAATCCTCGAGTACCAACAAATATTTGAACATGCTTGTGGTCTTTGGTAATGGGTTGACCAGATCAATTCTCCTCATAAAAAAAAGCTAAGGGGATATGATCGGTGTGATTTATTCCACGGGAGTTCGGTGGATAGCAACATAATTTTGGCACTTGTCGCATTTTATTGCATTATCTTCACACTTCACCTTCATCAACCAATAATAACCTTGTGTGTCTACCCACTTCACCATTGACTTACCTGCTGAGTGTGATCAATGAGATCCTACATATACCTCTTTGATCAACTCATTGACTTTGGTTTAATGAACAAATATGAGTAGTGAAACGATAAACCCTATTTTGAGTAGGATTCCTCTTTCTAAAACATATCTCGATGCTTTGTACTTAAGTATCCTTAATTATTTAGGACCTATTGGAATAACACTGATATCTAAATATGCTCGTATTAGATCCATCCAGGATGGCCTCAAATCCAGTTCCATTATATTTATATTTTCCTCGTCAGTACTCTGATGCATTAGGATTTCCACGAATTCGAACTATCCTAATCATTGTGAATTTTCTACAATCCCTTGGGTTAAGCCAAGTATTTTTCCATGGACACCTCTTTTGACTCATAAATTCTTAGTATTTGATTCACTATGAGTTGAAAGTCACTCTATGCCAATATTTTATCTGCCCCAAGAAATAATGCCAACCCAAATCCAACGATGAGTTCCTCATACTTGACCTCAATATTGGAGGCTTCAAACTGAATCCTAAGAGAATATTCCACATTGATGTCATTTGGCATCATATTATTAGTCCTGCTCCATTTCTAGTGGCATTGAATGAGCCTCTATAAATATTCTCCACACAAGTGTCTATTTTTCAAAATTTTCTTCGATCAGGTTTCCTTATTTGAATAACGTTTTCAGTTGGTTCTAGTCATGAGTAATTTCTTTTTGTCTAGTCAATTACTTAGAGTGTGCAATTCTCTAATGGCTTAATCTTATTTAATTAGATGTCAATTCATAAGCAAATTTTAATTCTTATTAACCCTAGAACATGCAACTAAGTGATTCAAATCAAGCATGTAAAGAAATCACAATTCCAGGAAAAATCCTCCAATGGGTAAAACCTTTTATTTCACTATAGTTTGCAAATCGCAACTTACAAGTATAATAGAGAAATACAACCCAACAAATCTCCCGCAGGTGATCTACATCTACCTCATTAATGGTCCTCTCAAGTCACACAATGACCGCATTTATCAACAATGATTCTTGTAAGAATCATAAGAGCAGCAGTAGAGACTTATTCTCTACAAGGTCAGCAGTGAAGACTCCTTCTTCACAAGAGTAACTTCAATATAGAAGTTCTTTGGGTTCCAAAGATCATTCACAAAATTATATGGGAATGATTGTGTGAATCAAAAAGTGCTTTTTCCTTAAAAAGTGAAGACTTAAAGCAGTTGTTCTGCAATTTTTTGTACTTGTAAAGTTTTAACAAAAAAAAACTATCAAAAATAGGTATTTATAGGAGGACATAAAAATTGAGGAGTCTCAATATCGTTCGAATGAGAAGCACACCTCGTTCCAACGACATAGAGATGTCGTTTGAACGGTATGAGGTTTGCTTCAAATGAGATGAGAAAAATAGAGACAATAAGCCCTCATTTGAACCTCATTCAATAAATGCTTCAAACCATCTTCTAACGAGAGTAACGAGATGGTACTCTCATTTGAACGAGACTGCCTCAAATAAAAAAATAAGTTTAAAAACTATTCAAAAAACTGTTTGATGGCCTCATTTTGTAAAATATCAGTTTATAAAAATCTCTCAATACTTTGTAAAAAACTCACGAAACACAAAAAAAAACTTTACTAAATTTACGTGACGTCATGGAGCATGTTGAAGTTGCTTGATAATCGTATCAGTATTCTTGAACATGTGAATGTGAAATGCCTTGATGGAAGTTATGGGATATTCCATACTCAATGTAAACTAGATTCTATGGACTAGTCCTATATACTAGGGGAAATGATAAGAAATTCTCCCTTATAAATCTCCCTTATGGCTATATCGGTACAAAATAAAAACATTCGAATTATCCAAACATAAAATCCAATACATATCTAATACCCTCCTAGAAACCTATAAATGGAAAGATAATAGACACGCAAGTCTTCAAAATCTTCAGATTTTCAAATCTTCAATTCTCTTGATTTCTCTTGATCTTGTTTTTGGGAGCTTTGTCAAATGTGTACTTTTCATATGCTCATCAAATTACACCTACACACAATAGAAAATGAAATATACATCGTGACGCATCGAGTTTGAAATAAGATAAATCATAAATCAAATCAATTCTCCCCCATAAATCAAACTCTGACTCTCCTATACTCTGTTCCCCCCTTTTTATTTGTCTGAAATAGACAAGGAAAATAAACAAAAAAAATAAATAAATCGGAGTGTGTCACAACAATCATAGAATACCATCACTAATATGATTCAATAAGAATCAAGTAATAAAAAACTAAGGAAAACCAACTATTTTTTATTTTTCAAATTTTTTCAAGTAAAAAAAATATTTTTTACAAAAATAATACACCATGAACTAACACTAAGATAATGAATAGGTGTGAACAAATTCGAAAGGAAAATTAACTCAAACAATTATAACATATGTGCATGATGAATTTTAGATAAAATCATCCTTAGGTGTAAGAAAGTGTTGAATTTATATGATATCGACTCAATTTAATCAACAAATTAAAGTCAAATGGTTTTCACACCAATAACATCAATAACACCCCAAACTATGTAATGCTTTTACGAGACTTTTTCAGGACGTGCAAACCCATTGATCTTCAACTGAGCTCCCTCAAAAATCACATATGGAATATTTCTCTCAACTATTTTGTTTTAAAGAAATCAATTATCATATGTAGCGAAGCATTAATGTTCTTTTGAATTTGTCCTGGCACTTATAATTTTTTTTATGTGCCTTTAATCTTTTAGGCTCATTTTCTTTTTGTAACTGGTGATTATTCATGCAAAGATATTTTTAATCTCGTGGCCTAAGCCATTGCTTTAAATTAACACATTTATCATAGATATAAATTTCAGTTTTTCCAATCCGGACAATGGTTCTTACAAACACGACTTTTATTATCTCATTTTATCGGATTTGGTTTGTTTTAAATGCATGATTGATATGAAAACACTTTAACCAACCTGTTACATACAAGTGCAATGCTCAAATAAATCTTTGTGTGTGTGCATTAAATGAGACAATGAGCCAAACATGTAGAAAGTAATTACTAATCACATCCCAATGTCTCCAATAAATTATAAAACACGTGGATGAAATGATGTTGCGACTCAAAATACTATCAAAAAGTCATGTGGATAATGAAATGATATTATGACTTAGCAATCCTAAATTTCCATCCATATATGGTGTAAACAAAACAAAAATATTTTTGTATATTTCAAAAATTTTATCAAAATAAAATCTTTATGGCTTTTTCACTTTTTCAAAAAAAATAGAAAATTGTTTTGTATTTTTCGAAACAATTTCAAGAAAAACAAATATCTTTTTGGATTTTTCAAAAAATATATCGAAGTGAAAAATAAATACAATGGTAGTACATACTGGCAATAGGCATGAATGATATAAGCATGAAAAACATCGTATGCTAGCAAACAAGTCTAAACCTGAATTATTAGGTCTGGAGGAGTTCTCCAAAGGAGGTGACATCCTATGAAAAACATGCATCAATAATGTAAAGTTTTGACCAAGTACTGAAATTGATCATGGAAATGCTAAAAATCTCTTTTGTGATGTGTGGAAGCATGCAGAATGTGTGAAAACACGTATAGTAGCATATCGTTGAAGATACCTATGAAACACACTACCCAACTTAAAATAAAATTCACTAAGATCTCCCTTTTTCTTTTAATGGGAATAAACATAAACGGGTTTAGGAGCGCCTTTCTTAAAATGTTTAGGATGCGCTCTCCTATGAGGAAATAGACGCCTAGGTGGGTTAGGTTCAAAGCCATATGGATCTTTTACAAACTCGGGAACCGGATTGGGTGCAATATGGGTAGTGTATGCACCATCATAACCTATTCCTACTTTGTCAATATCACCCAAAGAGGGACCAAGGAGAATCCTTTGAACCTTATTAGATGTGTCATCTAAAGTAACTTGGCCTCCTGATCACGTTAAAGATCTCTCAATTAAGGATACACGGGCTTCAAGTTTCTCACGAATTTCCAAGGAAGATTGAAGATCTCCCGTAAGACTAGCCACGGTGTTGGTCAATTCACTCTTTTCCTGGACTACGACGATCAACTTCTCACACGAAGAAACTCTCACCTTCGTGAGTTGAATCGCCAATGCCTCACACACCCTCAAAACTTTCACCTATCACTCCAAATATAATACCCTAAGACTCAAATCTTTATGCAACTTTTTAGTAATTAATATCTCAATGTTTAAATCATTTAAAGACTTTTGGATATCCCCTTCTCCCTCACTTGCAATCTTTTCCTCACACTCACTATCTCCCGATTTACTCAAAACTTCATCGAGGCTCTCACATTTACAAGTGTCCTAATCGTCGCGGGAAAAACTAGATGTGCTCACGTGACTAGCCATGAAAGCAACACAATTTTCATGTGGCGATTGTCCCTCAAAATCATCCAACTCATTTTCACTATCACTAAGAGTGGATTTATTAGCAATTTGTTTCCCTTTCTCTTTAGCCTAGTGGGACACTCAAATGACTTGTGCCTTTTACCCTTATACTCAAAACATCTTATCTCTTTCTCTTTCTCACCTTCATCCATGAACTCATCTTTCTTTTTGTTTTTCTCAAAAATATTTTCATTGGAAGAATTATTTTTGGAAATTTTGAGAAACATTTTAAAAAAATTCGCAAACAAGGCCAAGTCATCAACATTAAACCCTCCCTCAGATTCACACTCATAGATTTTCTCCTTTTTCTTTTTCTTAATTTTATTTTTTTAAGCTGCCACTCTATTTTTAGGCTTTATAGTTTTGGAAAACATGTCAATTTCGTAAGTTTAAAGGTCTCCTACTAGTTCTTCTAACCTAAGAGAATCTAAGACACCTAAAGAGTTTAACATGGTGATGTTAGGAATAAATCGATAAGGGAGTGCCTCAAAATATTTTTCACAACTCTTGACTCGTCAATCTTCTCACCCAAATTAAAACTCGAGTTAACAATGTTCGACAACCTAGCATAAAATTCATCAAAACTCTTAGAATCTAACATAGGGATGGTATTAAACTGGATGGTAAAATTTTGCTATTTAGACACCTTTACAACGTTGGTACCCTCATATGTCAACTAGAGGTTATCACATGCTTCCTTAGATGTACTACACATCATGATGCGGTGAAACTTGTCAGGGGTGATGGATTTGGAAATAGCACTAAGGTAGCAAGAGTTACATGTACTCCACTTAAACTCATCACCAGTCTATGAAGAGACGGGTTTAGGATTCGTCACATTATCAACAGTGACAGTGGGAGGAGTCTACCTTCTTTCACAAACAAGCTATAATCTTTCACCAATTGACTTTAAGTGGATCACATATGGGCTTTTCGATATGAATAATTTGATCCATCAAATATTGGCATCCTATTATATAAGTTCTCCATAAAAAAAATTCTATTTTTCAAAATAATTTTTTACACTAGTTAATATCTCAAAAAAAAATTGTGAAAAAGGATTTCATGATAATTTGGTGAAATCGGCTCTGATACCAATTTGAGAATGTGAAATTCTCTAATAGCTTACATTTATTTAATCAGATATCAACCCCAAAATTAATTGTAATTATTATTAACCCTAGAACAATTAACTAAGTGATTCAAATCAAGCATGTAAAGAAATCACAATTTTAGGAAAAATCCCCCAAGGGGCAAAACCTTTTATTTCACTATAGTTTGAAAACCGCAACTTACAAGTACAATAGAGAAATATAAATGAACGAATGTCCCGCGAGTGATTTACATTTACCTCAGCAATGGTCCTCTTAAGTACCACAATGACCCCAGTCATCAGTAATGATTCCCATAAGAATCACAAGAGCATAAATAGAGACCCATTCTCTACAATGTTAGCAGTGAAGACTCCTTATTCACATGATAAACTTCAATATAGAAGTTCTTTGGGTTCCAAAGATGATTCACTAAAGTATATGGGAATGATTGTCTGAATCAAAAAGTGTTTTTTCCCTAAGACTTAAAGCAACTATTCTACAATTTTCATAAATGCGAAGTCTTAACAAAAAACCTACCAAAAATAGGTATTTATAGGCGAACACAAAAATTAAGTCAACGTAATCTCGTTCGAATGATAAGTTGACCTCAATCTAACAATATAGAAATGTCGTTCAAAAGACATGAGGTTTGCTTCATACGAGATGAAATAAAACTTAGACAGTAAGCCCTCATTTGATAAATGCTTCAAATGACCTTTTGACAAGATGCAGGTCGTTTTAATGAGATGGTAATCTCGTTTGAATGAGACTGTCTGGAAAAAAAATTAATTTAAAAATTGTTCAAAAAACTGTTTAAAAATGGCCTCGTTTTGTAAAAAAATAGTTTATAAAAATATCTCAATAGTTTGTAAGAAAATCTACGAAACATAAAACAAAAACTATACTGAATTTACATAATATCGTGAAGTATGTTGAGGTTGGTTGATAATAGGATTCGTCTTCTTAAATGTGTGAACATGAAATGGTTTGACGGAACTAACGAGATATGTCATACTCAGTGCAAACTATATTCTATGGACAAGTCCTAGATACTAGGGGCAATGACATAAAATTTGCCCTTACAATGACTCTAGTATGTCATTATTTTGGTTGGTCATATTAATGATTGATCTATCTCCTATGGGTATCTACTCGTTAGGTTGAGCTGTTGAGCTCTCTTTTGGAGAAGCCTGCTCGGTCTTATTTGGGGCTCAGCTCTCTTTCGTACATGTTTTCTTTTTTCTTTTATCGTAGATCTCTCTTCCTTTTTTTGGCGATCTTCTCTTCATATGTGAACTCATCTATGAAATCTTCTATTGCTTGGAATTTGATGGCCATTTTTGGTTATACTAGATATCATACTCTCCTAGTTCTAAAGCCCAAACCATTATCTTGTCTTATTTTTTTAGGTTCGTGAACAACTTGGCACAAAGGAAAGTCTATAGAGACAACAACAAAATGAGCTTGGAAGTATGGCATTATTCTTTTGGAGGCCTCAATTACAGCTACCAAGTTTTTCTAACCTTGATATTGAATTTCCATTCTAGAGTATGCTTTGCTTATTTAGTAAACTTGTCTTTGTACTTAATTTTCTTATCTGAATAAGGATAAATTGATTGCAGATTCAGATAATACTAAGTACATATAAAGCTTCTTGCTGAGGACATGTCTTGAAATTATGGGTGGAGACCCCAAGTATTTATTCGATTCTCGAAACCCAGTTCACATTTGTTGTTCCACTCAAAAGTTTTTTGGAAAACATTAAAAAGGGAGTCATTTATCACTTACCCTTGAAACAAATATATTTAATTCTTACACACAAACCATTAGCCTCTGAACGTCCATTTTTTTCTTTAGGACTAGATGTTAATCAATGCCTGGATCTTGTTAGGATTGGCGCCGATCCCGCTCTGGTTGAAAATAAATCCCCAAAAAATTACTTCCTTTACTCCAAAGTTTCACTACGTTAGGTTTCACTTCATATTTTGCTTCTCCAACTGGTTGAAGGTCTCTTCCAAGTTGTTGATGTGATCGCTAGCCTTTTTGTTGTTATGAACATTTCATCAACATAAACTTCTGTATTATTGCCGGTTTGATCTTCAAATACATTTTCACCAACATTTGTTAATTTTCTCCAATGTTTTTTTATCTTAGAAGGCATGACATTGTAATAATAAGTACCCCGGCTGGTGATAAATGAAGTCATGCCTCGATATTCTAGGTTCATCTTTATCTTATTATATCCTAAATAAGCGTCCTTGAAACTGGGCAACTCATTCGCTAAAGTGACATTGACTAGCTTGTCAATCCTGCGAAAGGGATAATGATCATTTGGACATGATTTGTTTAGGTTAGTGAATTCAACACACATGTTCCACTTATTATTATTTTTCCTGGGTATGACCACATTAGGGATCCATTACAGGTCCTTGACATCTCCTACGAATATTTCTTTCTAAAACTTTTCTCCTTCTTCTTGTACTGTCGTATTCTCTTATTGACAAAAGGCACAATGTTTTCTATTTCACGGGTTTAGAGTATTTCATTGTGCTTCACTCATGGAAAATGAACTCTAAGGTAATCCCTAGCATACCCTTGTGGCTCTAATAAAACACACTTTTTTACTGCCTCAAAAATTCTACTAGATCCTTTTTTAAGTCAAGATCAAGAGATGAGCCAGTCTAGTCTATATTCTTCAGATTCTCATTATCCAAGATAATTGGCCTAATCTATTTACCAACCCGTATTTGACCAATTTTTACTGGTCTCGTGGATCCAATCGATCTGGTAGGTTATTGTTAGCTTCATCTTCTCCTCCATATCGATTTAGGTGAAGTATCACTCCTCAGATTTGACTTGGTTTCCCTATAACATACCAACCTCTTAGTGAATGGGGAACTTAAAACACGGGTGCATAGTTTAAGGAAGTGCTTTAAATTTCTTTAATCCTATTATGCTGAAGATAATATAATATATTGAATGGAAGTTCTTGTGTAGGATGAAAAATGAATTTTCTATCTGATAGGTTGTTAAATTGACGATCATAACTTTTATATTGATTTTCATAAAAGATATATAATTGACCTCGTGAACAGGTTCCTTAAGTATTTTAGGTAGATACTGATCATCTTTCATATCGTTGTCTCGAACCCATTTATTCTCATCATCTTTTCTATAAGGAGACTCTGACCGTCACCTAGGATTCTAATCATCCCTTTAACTGCTCAATTACCTTTTCCCATAAATTTTAACGATTTTCCCCATATGATCAGGTTCTCTGTCTCATTATTCAAGGCTAAACAATTATCAGTGTTATGATCATGATCCTTATTGAATATGCCTTTTTTCCCTATGATCTGTAGGAGACTTTATTTTTCTGGTCCATTTTATGTCCTTAGTCCCATGAATCTTATCGAGGATATGGTGAACGCTAATGGTCAGATGACTGCACTCATAGTATCTCTTCATCTTGTCAACATTTTTAATCTCTCTACTCTAATTTCTCTAATCTCTTACTAGTGTCTCTACTCAACTCCTTAGCATCCGTAGCGTCCCCGACATTCATAATATTCCCATCCATATCTAATAACTCAGTTATCATTATGGGTGGATCCTTAGAAAAATTCCAATATATCTTCCCATAAAGCACACCACTCATTAGCATTATGATGGTAATCTTCTCATCTTAATTAATTACCAATAGTTTCTCGTTATTGAATAAGTGATGAATTGATGAGTTCTCTCATTGACTTGTTAATGGAAACTCAGCCGATGAGCCACCCATTTTATCAACATAGTTCCATAGGAGAAATTTATGATGAAGAGATTGACCAACTGATGAAAGTTTGAGATTTGTCGACGCGATAAACTATTGTACTAGTTTTGCGCAGATCTAATGATTTTACTGGAGAATACTCAACAATGTTTCTCATCTGGAATAGAATAAATATTGTAAATAGTTTGGTATTATTCCAAGTAAAGCACGTTGTTAGTTTTTCCTTCGTATTTGGGAGTTGTCATGGTTGGTTTAAACTTTGCTGGTGTAGGATAACCCGTAATTGAAGGGGTGAACGAAGACACATTCATGAAACATCTATGACAGTGATTATTTGATTTGTCGATTCATCCTAAATGGTCCTCGAGTCGCTAAATAGACCCCTTCCAGGCTTGGTCCTCCTATTTGACCTTAACCATAACGAACTTTCCTGATTAACCTTGGCTTTCTACTAACTCTCTTTCTTATAGGTCTTCGCAGCTTGTGTCGACCTTTGTTCACTTATCCTAGGTTTGTCATAACATTATGTTCCTATGGTGAGAGAACTTCTTGATTATCCTTTGTGCTCACTAGGCACCATGGGCTCTCTCTGATGTTTCCATCTCACTACTCGTTGTTCAAAATGATCAAACACTGAGCCTCTGCTTAACCTTTCCAGCATGCTTGGCCTCTCTTTGAATCAGGTATGTTTATCAGAAAGTCGGTGATTTTGAGAAAAAGGTAGCCCCTGGATGGTGTAACTTATCGTATCATAATCTGAAGTACCAGGACCTACTCCCTTCTTCTAGTGAACACAAACCCAGTATCCTTGGGTAATATATGGCTTGATTATAATATGCATGTCTCCACTACTTGTAAGGTGTAGGAGGTGGCATTTAACCCCTCCTCTCATGATCTTCACCCCCTTTTGGAGTGATCGGATCTTCTTCGGCCCTTCTTTGCCTAGCTTAGAGTGTGTGCATGAGTTTCTTCACACTTTCTTAGATTGACTCTGGGCCCCCGACTAGGCTCGTTAGAATTCCTTGTATGTAACTCCTTCCCATAGGTATTGAGAAAGTTTTTTTATCCGTCGCATGATTACTTTCTAGATTTTCACATATTTTTTTAAATATAATAGGTAAAACTGAGTATCTAAACAGAAATATAGGAAATAAAGGAATAACCCCCAAATGGTTCAATCGGATTAGGATTTTTACCGAAGTTAGATTTACTAACAGGAAATGGTAGGAAATAACAAATATCTTGTCAAAATTCCCACAAATGGCTCAAATCTGTAATCGTCAAGAACTAGTATAGATTTTTGGGCCTTAGCTATAATATTCTAATAATAAATAATAATAAATAAAGAGATTATCAATACCATTTCGCCAATTTGAGAAGAAATAGAGAAAGATGAGAGACAAATAAGGGAATCATAGTTTAACATGGTTCAGACCATACGGTGCCTACATCCACATGTGCATTGCTGATTACGTATCTTTCAGCGGGAATTTTCCATAGAAGTGAATAATGAAATCTCTCAATGTTCTCTCTAGATTTAAGTATACAACTATTGGATGGAATAATCTATGGATCCCTTATCACGTGGGATTATGTGTTATTTATGTGTAGTTATGAGAGAGAGAGAGAGAGAGAGAGAGAGAGAGAGAGAGAGAGCAGTGAGACAAGTGGAGTGCCTTTATAGGTCGGACAGGTACAACTTTACATTGCAAATAGTGAGACATAATGAGTTGGTTATAAGCTAACAAAAGCTGGACTATCATGTATGATACCCTACGTGCATTGTGGTGTGAGTTAGACTATTAGCATTCCGACACGTGACTTATGAGTGTCTTTACATAATTAACTAATAGTATCAACTAACGATGCTCGGATGTTTAGTCGAGCAGAAGTACCACTGAGCCGATGTGATTAATATTATCGACATGGCTTATTTAGTAATCTGAGCACCTTTTGATGACAGGGGTTACAATCTTGTTGTTCTATTCCATGTTCCGTAGTTATGGTATAACATTAATTCCCTACGAGAACATAATTTTCTTCAAAATGGCATGCTTGATTGTGATAAGGAATATTTTAAAAACCTTAATTAAAGTGATGAGGTGGGTTTATCAATTGCCAAGTTGTTTCATATTCTTCCATACTCATAATATTCCTTAGATTTTGCATTGTTTTTCTTATTACTTTTTCATTTCTTCCCTATATTTACTCTTTGTAGGGTCAGATGATGGTTATTAACCTTGAGAAGTGGGTCCAAAAAAATAATGAAGATTTGTAGAATTCTAGTTCCAACAAAAAGGCACTGGACAAGTACAAGGGGAAGTACGAGAGCCTAATGGTGAAGTGAAAGAAGGATATTGAGGATTACCAGAAAGACAAGGATGTTGAATTTACTGGGATGAACCAAGAGGTTGTGCTTGCACTCAATTTAGATAAATGAAACTTTGATAAGTGGCTAAATGAGGTCGTGAAGAAAGCCAAAGTGGATGCCATCATCGAGTATCCTAGTTCCCCCAACTTCTAAGACTTCGGATTGTGTTATATCAAATACGGATGTGATATGAAATAAGGGGGAAGTTATGAATTTCCTAAGATTGCTGACAAGGTTGACGGTTGACTTATTAATGATTATGTGGGTAGATCTCTTTCTTTTGAGTTTTATGCCAAAAAAGATAAGAGGAAAACTATTGAGGCTAGTGTTTCATACCATATCATGGATACTCTAGAAAAGGGATAATATGATGATGATGATGGTGATGATGATGGTGATGATGATGATAATGGGAATAAGGTAACACTAAATGATGGTATTGCTAAAAACACTGCCCTTTAGTCTCCATCTTCTTGTATCATGTGCTATTGAAACACTTTGTTATGTTTGGTCTATAATTTTTTATACTGCCCTTCTGAGGGATGTTACATTTAACTCCTTAGGAGTTGCCATTTTTTATGCCATAGGATCTTTTACTCTCCATTATGATTTTTGCATGGTTTCCTAAGAGTATTTTGGTTAAGCGTGTCAATATTGACACTTTTCCTTTTGGTTCCCCCATATACTTCACCATCTTTCACTCATGCCTTATTTATAAATCTTTAATGAAAGCTTATTTGGTTGATAATATCATAAGACCCTCAAATTATTAAGGCTGACTTGGCCGAGGTACATGAGGGTTACTAAAATTTTGTAGTTGAACCTATGAAGGTTGAGGGAGATAAGGATCCCAAAAATGAGCAAGCCAATCCTTTGAAAGTCGAGGGAGTTGAGTTCAACCTTGTGAACACCGAAGGTCAAATGAGGCCTATTAATTGTTGATGTAGAACCATAAACATTGTTTTTTATCTAGTTCTTAAATTAGCCAAAAAATTTAATGCAATGATAATTTGTCCTTGAACTAACTTTTATTGAAATTCTCCAAATAGCTTGTTAATTTTCCAAGTAAAACTCGGATATTTCTAGTCATCTTACATTTATTCTAGGTCATAACTAGATTTTCGTATTATGACAAGGATGACACTTGATATGCCCCAAGTGTAACCTCGACTCGGAGACACCAAGCTCGGCCGAGATCATGGCGGACACTAGACAAGCCTTGGGCATGCGGCATCATCCCTCGGCCATAGCAAGGTCTGCCCAGGCCGACACTACCACCAGCCTCTTGAAGGGACATCGCATGCATCACAAGGATCAGCAGCACTCTCGTATACCTGGGAATGGTAACCTCGGCCAGATGTAGGCCGAGCTCGCAAGAAGCCTTTTTACCAATGTCATCATCAAGATATCAGTTAATGCTCCAAACACACCAGCTCAACCTCGGCTCAGGCCGACCTTTTCCATTGTCTTGGCTAGGATTAAGCCGAGGACCCTATGGCCCATCTCGGATTTGAATGAGCAACTAGACTTGTTAACCTCAGCCTCTCCCTGGCCGAGGTCATGCACCAAGCACGGTAGCCGAGCATCTGTTGACATTTGGATAAGGGCACGTGGACACATATCAGTTATAACAAGATTATTCCCCAAACGTGGGGAGAATATTTCATCATCATTCCCTACATGTGACAGTGACAGATGGCTTCCCCATTTGGTGAGGCAAACAAACACATGCTCATTGCATGCATAGGGGGTACATTACACCCCCCGGGTACTATATATAGAGGTCATACTCTACCTTGCAAAGGATCCGAAATTGGTAACCCTAGCTGAAACTCTATCTAAAACACACAGTAGAGAGAGAAAGTGAGCTTATGTGCATTGTATCCAAGGCCATTAGTGCCAATACTTAGTGTATCACACGCTCACAGTGGATGTAGGCCTAATTGGCTGAACCACTATACATCATTATCTTATTCCTCTTATACTCATCTCCTTCTACACACTTACACACTTATAAACTTACATCTCAATGGCTGCCATGGTTACTACTGTTTGAGCTCATCATCAATTATTTGGTGGTGCTAGATTTCAGCACCACCCCTTGCGTGGAGTTGTTTCACCATTGAAAGAGGTCCTTTGAGGTACTAAGCTCATCTACTACTCAAGCTCTATAGTGTTAACATATGGCACCAGAATTACCACCGCCTCTTCCGCCACTTAGAGGTGGAGGGCCTAGTTCCAGTCAGGCGTTGCCCCAGTCCGAAATGGCGGAGGTAGCTGCAACCTTGAGGTCTTTAGCTGCAACACAACAAGCTATGCAGGAACAATTTGCACAGCTCAGCCAAACTATGATGAGGCCACCTGGAGTCTCACCGGATATGATCACTTCGACAGCTATTCAACCTCATCCTGACGCCAGGGGACCACCCCAGGCACCAATAAAGGACCATCCTGCACCCCAGCGGAGAAGGGACGTTGCTGACCCTAGGCGCTTACGCCTGGGGAGGCAAGGAAACCCTTACCCAGAGGACAGGTATGACGATCTAGAGGCGAAAGAGGCCCCGAAAGAACAATGTACGACCTCTTCAACAAAGTCAAGGTTGTGTCGGCCGAAGAGGTGAAGAGTCTCGACAAAGAGGGTTAGCCTTTGATAGGTTGAGCAGAGGGTCAGCCTTTGAGAGATTGGGCCCAATGAATGACCTAAGACAGAGATTGTCGAGATCGAGGAGCGCAGCAGGCTCTCAGAGTAGAAACAGGCAGGGTCGGCCAGACCAAGGCCGACACTGGGAAAGAAGAGGCAGGGAACAGGAAGAGGTAAACAGCCGACGTGCCGCGGCAGGGAAACCCTCGGTCCATCCCATGGAGGTGGCTGGGGACAACCTCGGCTAGGTCGATGGCAGAAGACCGTGGAATGACTCTATCCAGCTCCTTGAGGAGAAAATAGGAGACCTCATTAAAAGTAGGGACCCATTACGAAGGGGTTACTCAGAGGGTTCTCCATTTGTGGCTAGGATAGTGGGCTTCCCAACCCCAGCTAAGTTCAAGCCTCCTATGGTGTCTCCCAAGTATGATGGAAGCACTAACCCTGTACATCACATCGAGATGTACCAGTCGGCAGCAGACATCTACTCGATACCTGATGAAATGAAGTGTAGGGCCTTCTCTGGGACCTTAACAGGGGCAGCACACAGCTGGTTTACCTCCCTTCAGAAGAACTCAATTGAGAACTTCAAAGGCTTAGCTGAACGATTCATCCACAACTTCTACTTTGGGGTAAGACCTCAAAAGAAGACTACTCACCTGTTGTATGTCAAGCAGGGCAAGGACGAGAGCCTAAGAGACTACATATCCAGGTTCAACAAAGAGAAGTTGGAAGTCGAAGATTATGAAGAAAACATAGCCATGACCGCCCTCATAGGGGGTCTACATAAAGGGAAGCTGTTGTGGAAACTTGAGGAAGGCCCCCTAGGTCTATGGTGGAGCTCATGGCAACCACAGGGAAAGTAATGAATGCGAAAGAGGTAATGGACGCCAAGTATGAGGACGAGAACCGCGATGGAAGTGGAAAGTCCCAAAATAAGAAAGATGGGACGAAGAGGTCGGGTGATGACAAGTTCGCACACTATACTCCTCTGACTGTAAGCTGCGAGCACATCCTCAACGAGATTAAGAATGACAGGACTCTGATATGGCCAGAGAAACTGAAATCCCCACCACATAAGAGGAACAAAAACCTATGGTGCGAGTTCCACCAGGACCATGGCCATGTCACGGACAAATGCTTTGCCTTGAAGGATGAGATTGAAAAGATGCTAAAATCTGGAAAGTTGAGGAAGTATGTGGACGGTAAGGCTCCTAAGGGTGGAAGAGATGACCCTAAGAAAAGGAGAAATGACAGATGCCATGACAATGTCCCGGCCAGAAGAGACGATGATTCAGAAGGTGATGATGAAGACGATCCGAATCATCCGCCGAAAGATGACAACATCCCGGTGAAGAGGGTTGGTATGATCTCGTTTGGTGTTGACACCATATGCGGAGGATTTTCAGGAGGTGGCTCTGAAGTAGCTGATAGGAAGGCTCACGTAGCAGAGGCCAGGTCAGTGGCCAAGCTTGAAGTTATGAATCTAACGTCTTCCGATACAGTGCAGAAGAGGAAGAAAGTAGACATGGACACCCTTGTACTTGGGTTATCTAGACTTGACTTCAAAGGTATCTTAGCCCCCCATGATGACCCTCTGGTCATAAAAACAAGGGTGCATGGGTGCGAGGTGCAGAAGATCCTCGTAGACGGGGGGAGCTCGACGGACGTGATGTTTTGTCCTTGCTTCAAGAGCCTAGGTCTTAGCAGAGCAAGGCTGGTACCCTATCATCACCCATTGATAGGCTTTAGTGGCAAAAAGGTCCACCCCTTGGGCATGTATGAGATGGACGTACGCATGGGTGATGAGTGGCCTAAGAGGTTGACCAAGAAGATAAATTTTTTTGTCATGGACGAGAACGTATTTTCGGCCTATAACCTCATCATAGGAAGGGTGGCCCTTAAAGAGTTTGAAGCTGTGCCGTCGACGGTCCATCAGATGCTAAAATTCCTGACTCCCTATGGGGTAGGGGAAGTGCAAGGTGACCAGACCATAGCGTGAGAATGTTACTTCAACTCGGCTGAAGAGAGAGAGGCCCATAAGAGGGCAACCACCACTTATAGCATTGATACGCTTGACCCAAGAGATGAGACAAAATTGAAGAAGGGAGAGGCCGCGGAAGAGGTAGAATCCATCGTCCTCGATGAGGACGAGCCAGAAAAAACCTTCCAGGTCGGTAAAGCCCTAAAGGCAGAAATCAAGGAAGAGCTGATAAATTTCCTCAGGAGGAGACAGAGTGTCTTGGCATGGAGTCACGCAGACATTCCCGGCATCGACCCTAAAGTTATGAGTCACAAGCTCAACGTGACCAAAGATGCCAGGCCAATTAAACAGAGACGAAGAGTCTATTCCATGGAGAAGTACGATGTCATCCGAGAAGAGGTCAAAAAATTGGAAGAGGCTGAGTTTATAAGAGAAGTCACATATCCGGAATGGTTATCAAATGCACTCATCGTGCCCAAGGCCAATGGGAAGTGGAGAATGTGTGTTAATTTCACTGACCTGAACAGATCTTGTCCAAAAGACAACTATCCCTTACCTCGGATAGATCAGATGGTGGATGCTATGATGGGACATGAGCTCATGAGTTTCATGGATGCGTATTCAGGCTACAACCAGATCTTCATGGATGCAGAAGACTCGGAAAAGACGGCCTTCATTATCGACAAAGGGACATACTGCTACAAACTGATGCCATTCGGCCTGAAAAATGCAGGGGCAACATACCAACGTCTTGTTAATAAGATGTTCGAAGAGCAAATAGGTAATACTATGGAGGTGTATGTAGATGATATGCTAACAAAGAGCTTGAAAGCTTGCACTCATGTAACGGATCTCGAGAAGACCTTCGACATTATGGACTCATACAGAATGAAACTCAACCCCACGAAGTGTGTCTTCGGAGTAGGAGCTGGGAAGTTCCTAGGATTTATTGTCAACCAGAGAGGGATTGAAGCGAACCCTGAAAAAATCAAGGCTTTGCTTGACATGAAGACACCGAGGAGTATCAAAGATGTTCAAAGACTTACGGGGATTGTGGTTGCCCTTAATAGGTTTGTTTCTAGGGCAACAGACAAGTGCCTTCTATTCTTTAAGGTGATGATAAAGTCCTTCCAATGGGACAAAGAGTGCAAAAAATCCTTTAACCAGTTCAAATCTTATTTAGGGTCTCCCTTATTGCTATCTCGGCCTGTAGCAGGGGAGAAACTGTACGTGTATCTGGTAGTCTCCGAATCAGCCATCAGCACAGCCATAATACGGGAAGACGCTGGGATCCAAAGGCCTGTATATTTCAACAGTAAGGCCCTTCAGGGGGCCGAACAAAATTACCCTCGCATGGAAAAGCTAGCTTACGCCCTGATACATGCTTCGAGAAAGATGAAGCCTTACTTCCAGGACCATTCCATGGTTGTCCTCACTGACTCCCCACTAAGACAGGTCCTACATAAACCTGAGAAGTCCGAGCGCTTGATGACATGGGCCATTGAGTTGGGGGAGTACGATCTTACCTACCAACCTAGGACGGCCATTAAAGGGCAAGCCCTCGCAAACTTTGTCGCTGAGTTCACATGGGAAGAGGCCGAGGTAGAGAATGGCCTAGAGGGTGTTGAAAACCGTGGTGTCTTTCGAAATTCGAAAGAGACGACACCAAACATCTTCTAAGATCAGGAAGATATCGCATCCAATGGGGCTAGGAACCGAGTTGCGGAGAACGAGGAATATCGGTACCTATTCAAAAAAGGAGTCATGACAGAAGGGGTCTTCTCATCGGGTACAGATATTTTGAGCCTCTTCATTGATGGCTCTTCCTGCGATAATGGAAGTGATGCAGGGTTGATACTCTCAGCTCTAGATTGTACCAACATTGAATACGCTTTGAGATTCAACTTCTGAGCTTCTAACAATGAGTCCGAGTATGAGGACATGATAGCAGGTCTCTCATTGGCAAAGACTCTTCGCGTAAAGCGACTCCTACTCCATAGCGACTCAAGGTTAGTTGTCAATCAAGTACTGGGAGTCTATGAGGCCAGAGATGAAAGGATGGCCAAATATCTGAAAAGGGTGAGAACGATGTTAGAACATTTTGAAGAGGCAATACTGAAGAGAGTGCCTCGACAAAGTAACAGCCACGCAGATGAATTGGCGAGGTTGACCTCGGCAACGAAGACAGATGTAAGAAGGACCATTCCGATCGAGGTCTTAGGGAAGGCAACCATTAAGCAAGAAGAGGTATGTAACCCTTGTCACACTTTGAACTTAGGAGACTCATGGATGGACACCCTCTTCAGATATATCAGAGAGGGAGAGCTACCTGAATACAAGTTAGAGAGGCAGAAATTGAGATATAAGGCTGCCAAGTTCTCGATAGTAGGAGACGTCCTGTACAAGAAAGGATTCCTGCTACCTCTCCTCACATGTGTGCACCCCACGGAAGTTCCCCGGATCTTACAGGAAATTCATGAGGGTTCTTTCTCTAGCCACATAGGGGGAAGACCCTTATCCAAAAGAATCATCACACAGGGGTACTGATGGACAACCTTGTCCAAGGACGCTATGGCCTATGTGAGGAAATGTGATAAATGTCAAAGATTCACCGCTATCCCTCATCAACCTCATCAGCCTATGACATCAATCACTTCTCCATGGACATTTACAGTATGGGGAATTGACTTAGTAGGACCCCTGCCAAGAGCTGCCAACAATTATAGATTCTTGATAGTTACCATCGACTACTTTTCAAAGTGGGTGGAGGCAGAGCCGATGATAACGATCACAGAGCAGAAGACCTTCCAATTTATTTGGAGGAATATCATATGCAGATACGGCCTCCCAAACGCTCTCATCTCTGACAATGGGACCCAGTTCAAGAATTCCTCTTTAGAAAAGTATTGCCTAAGAGTGGGAATAAAGCAGTTCTTCTCATCTCCTGGCCGACCTCAGGAAAACGGTTAGACCGAGGTCACAAACAGAACAATTCTCGATGGAGTCAAGAAGAGGTTAGAAGATGCGAAGGGAAGATGGACTGAAGAGGTCTACGCTGTGTTATGGGCCTACAGAACCATGGTAAGGACACCGACAGGAAAAACCCCGTTCATGTTGGCACATGGCTCAGAGGCCGTCATACCAACGAAAGTAGGGCTCCCAACTCATAGGATTCAGACCTATGACCTTGATAATAATGGGGAAGATAGGAGGCTAGACCTAGATCTTATCGAAGAAAGAACAGAGGAAGGGGAGGTCAGACAAGCAACCTACCAACAGAGGGCAGCAAAATTCTACAACCAGAGGGTGAAGTCAAGACCCATTGCAGTGGGAGACCTAGTGCTAAAGAAGACGTTACAGAAAGCAAACAAACTCCACCCAAACTGGCACGGTCCCTACAATGTGACAGAAGAGGTTGTGTCTGGCACTTACAGGCTAGAAAATCTAGAAGGAGAACCTTTTGCTAATCCATGGAATGTTGATCACCTAAAGAAGTATTACATATGATGTTGCATAAAGTTGTGTAAATTTATCATCTTGTCATGAAGAGGGTATTAATAAAAGATCAGTTCCCATGGTGGTCCTTGCTTCATTTTGCACTTATGTCAGAAATTTATGAGGATAACATATTAGGTGATTACCTCAGACCTTCATAACACCATTCAGTGGTGACGAGGTCTGAGCTCAGACACCATAATGGGATGACCTGAGACCCTAAAAATCATTAATTTGGTGATATTAATTATGGGGATAACATCTTAGGTGATGACCACAGACCTTCATAACATCACTCAGTGGTGACGAGGTCTGAGGTCTGAGGTCAGACACCATAATGAGATGACCTCAGACCCTTAACATCATTAATTTGGTGAGATTAATTATGAGGATAACATCTTAGGTGATGACCTCATACCCTTATAACATCACTCAGTGGTGATGAGGTCTGAGCTCAGACACCATAATGGAATGACCTCAGACCCTTAACATCATTAATTTGGTGAGATTAATTATGGGGATAACATCTTAGGTGATGACCTCAGACCTTCATAACACCACTCAGTGGTGACGAGGTCTGATCTCAGACACCATAATGGTATGACCTCAGACCCTTAACATCATTAATTTGGTTAGATTAATTATGGGGATAACATCTTGGGTGATGACCACAGACCGTCATAACATCACTCAGTGGTGATGAGGTCTGAGGTCAGACACCATAATGAGATGACCTCAGACCCTTAACATCATTAATTTGGTGAGATTCATTGTGAGGATAACATCTTAGGTGATGACCACAGACCTTCATAACATCACTCAGTGGTGACGAGGTCTGAGGTCAGACACCATAATGAGATGACCTCAGACCCTTAACATCATTAATTTGGTGAGATTAATTATGGGGATAACATCTTAGGTGATGACCACAGACCATCATAACATCACTCAGTGGTGACGAGGTCTGAGGTCAGACACCATAATGAGATGACCTCAGACCCTTAACATCATTAATTTGGTGAGATTCATTGTGAGGATAACATCTTAGGTGATGACCACAGACCTTCATAACATCACTCAGTGGTGACGAGGTCTGAGGTCAGACACCATAACGAGATGACCTCAGACCCTTAACATCATTAACTTGGTGAGATTAATTATGGGGATAACATCTTAGGTGATGACCACAGACCTTTATAACACCATTCAGTGGTGACGAGGTCTGAGCTCAGACACCATAATGGGATGACCTCATACCCTTAACATCATTTATTTGGTGAGATTAATTGTGAGGATAACATCTTAGGTGATTACCTCAGACCCTTATAACATCATTGAGTGGTGACGAGGTCTGAGGTCATACTACTAATTGGGTTTAAGCAAACACCATTGCATAAGCTTCAGAACAAAAACATCACAACATACATTCAACAAAAGAAGATGATCCTCTTCAGAGAATAACACATTCAGAGATTATAAATATTCAGAGGTTACAAAGAATGGAAAAGTAAGAACCATGCTCATTCAGAAATTATAAATGTTCAGGGATTACAAACAAGCTTCACAATTTCAGGGATTATAAACAATATTCAAAGATTCTCTCTTTAATGGTTTGAGGGGGGAATGCTGGTGTCTTCGGTTTCGTTAAGCTGGACGACGTTGGTCACCTCGGCAACGTCATCATGGTGGTCTGCCCCTCCAACCTCTGTGCCATCCAACGTGGCAGTCTCGGCAGGCACGAAAACTTCCTCCTCAACCTCCTGAAGGGCCTGGGCAAGCTGAGGATTATCAAAGCCAAGGCCTATGAAGTCAAAGGTTTTCAAAGTGCCAGCCTCATTCTCCTTGATAGCCGCCCACTTGGTAGTAGCTTTGATACCTCTCTCGAGGTATTCAAAGCCAAAGCCCATAAACTCATCAAAACTTTTATACTCGGCTATTATCCCCTCAGAGGCATCATCGAGGGCTGCCTTCACGGTCGAGATGACCTTCTACTGCACACTATCATCCTTGGCCTTCAGAGCCGCAACATGGTCCTTCTTAAGTTGAGAGACCTCCTTCTCCAGCCCCTTCACCTTCTTGTCATACTCACCCAACTCAGACTTCAAGCGGTCAATTTATGCATTCAAAGTACTTTAGACCTTCTCGGCCTCTTTACCCTTCTGGATGAGGGGCAACTTCCTCAGAGTCCAATTGGAGAGGTGGTGCATAGCTGCCAGGCCCTGAAGATTTTGTGATCATGAATGAGTCAAAGACAAATCAGAGGTTACACTTAGAATTACAAAAAAATATGAGCTCATACCTAAATAGATCTGTGGATGTCGAACTCAACCAGCAAGGGAGTATCAAGTGATCGAAAGAAACTCTTGTCGGCCTCGGTCATTATAGAGCTAAAGTCATCTAGGGCCTCCAGACTATGGCCGACGATGCTGTCAGTAATCTTTAACTGCTCTAGACGAGCCGACAAGGCGTCTGTTGAAGAGATGGGGATGGAAGTATCAGCACTCTTTTTCTTCTGCCTCTGATCCTCAGGGGCATGTTCAGTTGAAGCCATCTTCTTTGTGGATTGAGGCTTTAAGGAAAAGGGAGCTGGGGGAGGAGCATTAAGGCCTGCTTTCTTTGTAAGTCTCGTCAAACTAGGTGAAGCCATTTCCCAGAGTTCGTCTGAGATATCCTTTGGGTGCTCTGCAAAAATTATAGATCTAAGTTGGAAGATAAGACATAAATAAACTTAGAGGTTCAACTTCAAATAGAAAGCGCTTACCAAGATCGAAAAGAGGACTTCCACCTAGACCTGTCTCAGAGAGGTAGTGGGGGGTCATCAAGTGTTCGAACTTAACGAATAGACCATGTATCCCCTGATCTTGAAATGCTTTCACCTTCTGAAGGTTTTGCGGGCTCAGGCTAGGGTCAGCCCTCGCAGACATTGTAACCTTACCCCATCTCAGGGGCATCCTCGGCTCTAGAATGGACGAGGGAGCATATGGGACAAATTCCCATGGTCCAGAAGCAAAAAAGTATCGAGGCTTCCAGTTATGGTTGGAAGTTTGAGTTATTTGAAGCATCTTTTTTTCAGGCTTTCGAGCTACAAAATGATAGTAGCTCGGATGATTTTTGGCTGAGGAAGGGACATAGCAACGTACAAAAACCTGAACTGGGAGGTCTGAGTGGTGGACAGCCTTCCATAAGACTATGTCCCCTATTATGACCCTCCAGGCATTAAGGGATAGTTGAGAGGGGGCCAAATTGATATAGGAAAGGATAGATTTGATAATGGGATGGATGGGCAGACGAAACCCCAACTTGAACATCTTCTCTTATAAGCAGATCTCGCCGTCTCGGCCATGATAAGCCCTTTCTTCCCTCAGAGGTCTTCTTAGCTTTATAGAGGGACTAATGGAGTACAGATATCTAAAGCAAAGGAGGTATACCTCAGTTACAGTACTCTCAATCTCGACCGCATCAGAGACGTCGATATCACTTTCAACGTCATCATCATCTGGCTCAACGTCGGCCGAAGCAGATGTTGATGGGTTACCCGGGAACCTCTGAGCGAACTCGGCACCGGTGAAGGCCAACAAAGGAATGGCGTCAAGTGGTGGTGGAATGGCCACACTCGGCTCAACGATCTAAACCTCTGAGGAAGAGGCTGAGGTGCTTGAGTTATTATGGGACAAGGCCCGGCTAGAGACCTCGGCCTGATCAGGGGCTTGATCTTCCCGAGTTGAGAAGTCCATGGCCTCCTGGAAGGAATCCATAGACATGGGGTCTGAGGTGGAAGACTCACACTCAGACATCGGTATTGGATCGGCAGGAACCTCTGCCTGATTGAAAGACTACGAGGGATCAGGATATACCACCTTCAGGGGTGGTGGAAAGATGGGTCTAATAGGGAATTCTTGTAACCTACGAGCCTCCTCCTGTGCTCTTTCTATTTGTCTAATTTTTTCTAAAGTCTTCTCTTTAAGGGAAGGGAACTCCTCAAGAAGTTGGTAGAGGAGTCTGAGCATCAGAGGAAGAGACTACACTTGGGGAGACTTCCTAAACTACAAACAATATTGGATAATGAAGAAAGGCAATTTAAAGATCAAACCAAGAAAATTAAGGCAAATACAGTTCGCCTGGTAGTATGAAGTTCTCGCCTGAAAATCCCTAAGCTCTCCGAAAAACACAAAAAAGGGGAAAAACGGGAAAAAATGAAGGGAAAAAAGATGGCAGAGAATACCTGAGGAAGAACTAGTAGAAGGAAATGAAGAAAACTAGAGTAAATCACCACCAAGGACCTCTGCAGTGGAATCACGAAGAGAATGCCTTTAGAGAGAGAAACTGTTGGAATGCTATCGCGCAGGAGAGAGAATTGGGGAAGGAGGGAAAAATGAGGGTTCAAACCCCTTAAATAAACATGCGCGATTCCCAAGGCCCATCATTTCCTTGGGAGCCCCAAAGGTGACTGGCAACACACGCTTGCCAAGAAAGCCATACCTCAACACTGGATAAGTGTCAAACAAATATTGACTCATATTAGAAAGGCCTCGGGGATGTGTAAATCCCACAGTCACCTGCTCTCACATGTAACTAAGGGCTGGGGGGTGATTGACATGTCCCAAGTGTGACCTCGGCTCGGAGACACCAACCTCGGCCTAGATCATGGCCGACACTGGACAAGCCTTGGGCATGCGGCATCAGCCCTCAGCCATAGCAAGGTCAGCCCAGGCCGACACTACCACCAGCCTCTCGAAGGGATATCGCACGCATCACAAGGATCAACAACACTCTCGTATACTTGGGAATGTTAACCTCGGCCAGATGTAGGCCGAGCTCGCAAGAAGCCTTTTTACCAATGTCATCATCAAGATATCAGTTAATGCTCCAAACACACCAGCTCAACCTCGGCTCAAGCCGACCTTTTCCATTGTCTGGGCTAGGATTAAGCCGAGGCCCCTATGGCTCATCTCGGATTAAATGAGCAACTAGACTTGTTAACCTCGACCTCTCCCTGGCCGAGGTCATGCACCAAGCACGGTAGCCGAGAATATGTTGACATTTGGATAAGGGCAAGTGGACACATATCAGTTATAACAAGATTATTCCCCACACGTGGGGAGAATATTTCAACATCATTCCCTACATGTGATAGTGACAGATGGATTCCCCATTTGGTGAGGAAAACACACACATGTTCATTGCATGCATAGGGGGTACATTACACCCCCCGGGTACTATATATAGAGGTCATCCTCTACCTTGCAAAGGATCCAAAATTGGTAACCCTAGCTGAAACTCTATCTAAAACACACAGTAGAGAGAGAAAGTGAGCTTATGTGCATTGTATCCAAGGCCATTAGTGCCCATACTTAGTGGATCACACACTCACAGTGATTGTAGACCTAATTGGCTGAACCACTATACATCATTATTTTATTCCTCTTATAATCATCTCCTTCTACACACTTACACACTTATACACTTACATCTCAATGGCTTCCATGGTTACTACTGTTTGAGCTCATCGTCACTTATCTGGTGGTGCTAGATTTCAGCATCATCAACACTTATCTAAATTTAGTCCTAGAAATAAAATATTAAATCAACAAAGAATTTAGAGACTACTACTAGTAGTAGTAGTAGTAGTAGTAGTAGTAGTAGTAGTAGTAGTAGTAGTAATAATAATAATAATAATAATAATAATAATAATAATAATAATAATAATAATAATAATAATAATAATAATAATAATAATAATAATAATAATAATAATAATAATAATAATAATAATAAGGACTTCAACCTTAGCTAATTATGTAAACTTGCTCGAACTAGGTGATATTTCCCTCTTATGTTTACCCCCTAATCTTATCCAAGTTGTACATTTTAGAAAAGGGTAATATTTTTAAAAAAAAATTGACTTGTGCCTAGGCTCATAACTTTTTGCGTTGTGATTTATAACTTTTATTAGGGGCATGTTTTTGTTGACCTTTCTATTTGTAAAGGTTTCAGGTTATGTACAATCATGGTGGGTGTTAACGCAAAAATTCTCCGTCTACGTGGATCAGTCTAAAAAGGACACATGTCATCCTACGTTGCAATATTTATACTTGATCGGCACCCGAGGAGAGTTGGTCAGCATACCAACCAACGCACGACATACCAACCAACTCAAGGAAGACCAACCACCCTGGAAGACCAACAGTCATATTCATTGTAGATAGATGTAAATGTCTGAATATATAAAGACATTCCATCTCTTGGACTCCCATCACTATAAATACATGCATTCCCTAAGCCAAAGGGACAGGCTGCACACACACAATCTGAACACGCAAGCAATTCTCTACGCAGCTCTCTCTCTCTACACCATATTGTGCTATTGTAAACCCCTGGGAATAAAATAACAGTGGACATAGGCTTTTCCTTATATCCGAACCACTTTAAAAATCTTTGTCTCTTATGTGTTTGATGTGATCACCACTTCATCTTCAATCATCATCTTCGTACCTTCATTTTATTTTTTGTTGATGCCGATAAGATATCATGGATGCTATTTCTAGTCATCAACAGATTGACGCCGTCTGTGGGAAGAGACACAAAACTCTTTTCTTATTACTCAAAGAAATGATCATCATCATCACAAAGCTAAGTTTTTCTATCTCTACTCATAATCAATTATATGTTATATATATCGTTGGATTCAATTCTGATTTTATATTCATAAACTGTTGAATCAATTTTTATTCACAAATATGTATAATAGTCAATTTCATAATCACAAGTTTTGAGAATTTTTGTGCAAACAGGCTTATATACAGATAGACATGAAATATTTTGATTATATTGATTGACTAGAGATACACATCAAATAATTTCCCTCATTATAAATATATTCTGTATAAGCGTATACATATTTTTCTTGTGTAGATATGATTTGATCTGAGGCCATCATCGCAGTATAACAAAGGAACGATAAATCGGTTCAGAAATCCAAATCGTCTAGGTTTAGCAAATCATATCTCAATGTGCCAGATCAAGCAAAAAAAACATCTGAGTTTCACCCAAGCAGTGACAGACGATTCGCATACTGAGTACCCAGAAGCAATCAAATCCGTTTTCTATCATTTAATTTCAACTTAGATGAGGGTTGGACAAATTGTACTCTACACACTCAAATCGTTTTGAAATTTTTAATCCCATGTAAAAAATGTGTAAGATGGGAATCAACATATACGACATCTTCTATGACGAAATATAGATCTGGTATGATAAAAGATTCAGACCACGTTGGTCGGAAGCATCCTGTATAGTCGACAGCAAGGTTGAAAAACCTATGGTACAGTTTCGGAGGTCGGTAACCCTTAAATGTCATCATCGGACCACTATTTCTTGGTATCTATTCTTGGTCGGCTACTGTCAACAACAATCATTCTTGGTCGGAGGCACGTCCAGTCTTGATCGGCGAACACTGAATGCAAAATATTGGTCGGCAACTCTTATGTGTAGTCGGCGAGCAACCAAAATTCTCTTCTATTACGATTTGTGCAAATATAGAGCTTCCGGACCACATATAACTGGTTGGCAAAGATATATAACCTCAACAATGCATTTCAGAGCTCTTATTTCTTGGTCAGAGACATGGATGTACCAGAATTAAGATTGGCACAGGATGGGAGACTCTCTGAATACATATCAACAACAATATTTCTTGGTCAAACCATATTTTATTGGTCGGCAGCTACAGTGACGAATCTGGTGGAAAACCTCCACTAGGCCATCACCCCTGGTCTGTAGCAAAAGATTGAACAGGGATAAATTTCTTTAACCTATTAAAATAAGCATTTGTTGATTAATGCTTAGCCACACCCTATTTCGACTTTATTAAAATTCAACCTCTGCTATTAAAAGCTTTTGTTTTCTTACACCAACCTATTTTTGCCTTTATTAAAACAAAATTTTTGGTGTTAAAAGTTTTTGGTTTTTAAACCAATCTTATGCTCACGGCTTCACGTGGAAATTCTTATTTAAAACCAACTTTTATATAATTATTTATTGGAGTTTAAATAATTTTACAAAAAAACTCTAGGCCTTACTTATGGAACCTATTTCATAAAAATCTTCCCATCTGTCATATATTCAGCATGAAATATATTATTGCGTGATGCAGATATATATTATATATTATTCGGCTGAATAAATTTTTCTCGTGACTAATTGATTTAGCCTCCGCAGATGTTCGAGCAAATTTTTAAATCCCACAGGTACAAGATTCAGTCCCGATGAATGCTCAGCCATAATCTTAAGCCTACGACAATATTATTAATGTTCCGCACTATATAATTTTGCCTCGCCATATTAGCCAGTCACTATTTATTTTCTTATTGCTTCGATGAATGATCGAGTATGTTACAACACTTTAAGACACGACGAATGGTTGGGCAAGATTATTTCTTATATCTAACGAATGCTCGGACACAAAATATTTATTCAGATTCATTATTTATTCTCAACCTGGAAGAGGCCTATGCATATTCTATATTTCTCTAGGAAGAAGCTCGGTAAAATATTTATTGTTATATATTTCACCCCCAACGGATAGTTAGCCTGGGTAATTCTTATTTATATTCAGGCCCAACAAAGTACTCGGTCATATTCTTATGTTTTGGAAAATATTATCCTTGTTCGGAATTATGCAATTTTGCCTCGACAGATCAGTCATACACTTTATTATTATTCTCAATCATTCTTTATATCTATTCGGATGCATATTCTATATTCATCTCAGCATGGAGATCGGTAAAATATTTATTATCATATATTCAGTTCCAAGGAAATCTGCATCAGTAATGATATTATCTCCAACAGACTGTTGGTCGGGAAAATTCTTCTCTTTATATATATTCAGCAACCACCAACTAAAAGTTGGTCGGCATCAACAACCATCAACTAAGGTTGGTCGACATATCAACAACCACCAACTAAGGTTGGTCGGCATCAACAAACCTAGCAATCATGTTGGCATAACA
Organism: Sambucus nigra; assembly: GCA_949130495.1. Lineage (NCBI taxonomy): Eukaryota > Viridiplantae > Streptophyta > Magnoliopsida > Dipsacales > Adoxaceae > Sambucus > Sambucus nigra. The sequence goes on from OX422209.1 coordinate 503,217,451, forward strand.
ATCATACAAGGCAAGGCCTGTTTGATTATAGGTGACCTCAAGGGGCATCTAAAACTAGGCAAGAAGATGGATAAAATATCCACTGCCTGAGCACCAAGGCAATCTAGATAAAATTTTTACAACTAAGAAGGAACATGGGATGAAAATAATTCCATTTCTTAGTCACTTATGGGTGATCAAAAGATCCCTACAACTAGGCAAGATCTTGGGATAAATATTCCATTACCTAGGCACACTAAGACAAACAGAAATTGGTAAATCGTTAATCCATATATAGAGATTAAGAAGAAGATAAATTTCATGATTATATATTATTGTTTGAAGAATTCCCTAGAAATCTATTATTCTCTAACAATGCAGGATCAATCGACCATCCCTTATTATTATCTGGACTTCTTATTAAGCCCGACAGATGGTCGACACTCTTATTATTTGGACTTCTTATTAAGCTCGACAGATGGTTGTCACTCTTATTATCTGGATTTCTTATTAAGACGGGAAGATGGTTGGCATTCTTATTATCTGGATTTCTTATTAAGCCCGATAGATGGTCGACACTCTTATTATTTATCTGGATTTCTTATTAAGCCCGGCAGATGGTTGGCACTCTTATTAGTTATCTGGGATTCTTAGCACTTCTATTATGGATATGGATTTCTCACTAGCACGGATATTCGATGAAAATTATGTATTATGCTCAATCATGCTTATTATTGGATCATTATATCAAGTCCTGACAAATGCTCGAGCATCATGATTATTATTCAGTCTCCTAAGCCCAATATGGCTCCACATATGTCGATCAATGGCACATACCAGAATCAAATTCCTAATTGGAATATATCACATTCTTAATTAGAATGCGCACATATTCCTAATTGGAACATATCACATTCCTAATTGGAATTTGATTCTGGTATGTGCCATTGATCGACATATGTAATTAAGAATGTGATATATTCCAATTAGGAATTTGATTCTGGTATGTGCCATTGATCGACATATGTTGAAAGAATGTGATTAAGAATGTGATATATTCCAATTAGGAATTTGATTCTGTTATGTGCCATTGATCGACATATGTAATTAAGAATGTGATATATTCCAATTAGGAATTTGATTCTGGTATGTGCCATTGATCGACATATGTTGAAAGGAATGTGATATAATTGGAATGCCAACACATTTCTAATTGGACTATATGTTGAAAGAAGTTTTATTCAACCAAAATTACTTGGTCGGCAAATTATTTCTATGGTAACATCAGGACAGTATGGAAATGCAAACATACAAAGTTCTTGGGAAGACATTTCAGGGAACATTTCCTCGGCCTTATCTTTTCTAGCAAGACCAACATACTTCAAGGCCAAGAAAGCATTCAGAGTTCATATTCCACACTTGGGTGCTTTTACAGAAGAATTAATTATTCATTCTATGGCAGATTCTCATAACATCATGCAGTATTAGTCAAGCATGAGATTCAGCTCCAAATCATAACAGAATAAGACATATCATTAACTAATTATCATCCTGGAGTTAGTTTTGCTATTGAAGTTCAGGAGGCATATTCAGGAGTTCAGGAGGCATATTCAGGAGTTAGTTTCGCTATTGAAGTTCAGGAGGCATATTCAGGAGTTAGTTTTGCTATTGAAGTTCAAGAGGTATATTCAGGAGTTAGTTTTTCTATTAAAGTTCAAGAGGTATATTCAGGAGTTAATTTTGCTATTGAAGTTCAGGAGGCATATTCAGGAGTTATTATGCACATGCTATTGAAGTTTAGGGGTTAAATTCAACATATACATCAATGGAGATCTCCAATATTGCTGCCCTAACCAACATTGAAAAATAAGTTATATGAAAATGTTTCGAAGTCCACCACTAGCTTGGTACTAATCAGATTAAAGAGTTGGATTCAAAAGCTAGTATGTTACTTGGCAACGCACTCAGAGGACCAGAGGTCAGAAAGATCAAATACGGACAATTAGCAATCAGTTGGTCGGCATAGAAGGCAGTTGGTCAGCTAACCAACCAACATACTTGAAGATTGTGACAAGCTACAAGGTGCAAACTATGAAGTTACTGCATCTAAATTCCCAAGGGTGATACATAACACACGTTCGCTTGACGAACAGAGTTCCTCAAAAGAAAGATTAGCTCCAACACAACCATCAATCAGCCTGAATCATCCGTTGAACATAATATAGTGCACTTTATGTTGAACAACTCAAGAAGGCATCTCAGTAATGTCATTATACACGAGCACTGAGCAATATTGCAGAATAAATACTCCATCCTTTCAGTAAACCATCAAGCATGGAGCATTGGGGGCTTCTATTAACGCAAAAATTCTCCGTCTACGTGGACCAGTCAGAAAAGGATGCCTGTAATCCTATATGGCAATATTTATACTTTCTCTGCACCCGAGGAGACTTGCTCGGCACCCAAGAAGATTTGCTCGGCACCCGAGGAGAGTTGGTCGGCATACCAACCCACGCACAGCATACCAACCGACTCAAGGAAGACCAAAAGTCATATTCATTGTACAGAGATATAAATGTATGAATATAGAAAGGCATTCCATCTCTTGGACTCCCATCACTATAAATACATGCATTCCCTTAGCCAAAGGGACAGGCTGCACAGGATAGACACACAATCTGAACAAGCAAGCAATTCTCTATGCACCTCTCTCTCTCTACACCATATTGTGTTATTAGGAATAAAATAACAGTGGACGTAGGCTTTTCCTTATAGCCAAACCACTTTAAAAACCTTTGTCTCTTATGTGTTTGATGTGATCACCACTTCATCTTTAATCATCATCTTCATACCTTCATTTTATCTAACCGTGGGTTTCTTCCTTGATCTTTTATGAGTAGGATTATAACGTCATATTTTTGTCCTAGATATGAGCAAGACCTTGTCTAGATTAATCTTTTTCATAATCTAACCCTTAACTATCTCATTTTTTGAGAAATTTCTATGAGTTCAGATCTCAAATCATTTCATTTTTATGTCATAGATGAGATTTTGATTTTAAGAACAAGATGATGTATCAAATCAAACGACGAGATTAGGAGTAAAATATGGGTTTATATTCACCCACTTGGGGAAAATTTACATCACATCGTAATATTTTATTCCCATAATCCATTTTCGTAATTGTCGTCTAACTCGCCATCATCACTGGTGTCACCATCTGGCTGCCCATACCTTGGCTATATAAAATCAATATTATGGGTTTACCTTCTGCTGGAGATCCTTGAAATTTCCTTTTCTCTTGAGGACAACCATTTTGGTCCACAAACATATTAACTTGACCCATCTTGATGAGTTTTTTCAATTCATCATTAAAAGAATCAAACGAGAAGAGTATGAGGCAAATCTGGGTTTATATTCACCCACTTGGGGAAATTTTACATCACGTCGTAATCTTTTATTTTCATAATCCATTTTCGTAACTATCGTCTAACTCTCCATCATCACTGGAGTCACCATCTGGCTCTCCATCCCTTGGCTATATAAAATCAATATTATGGGTTTACCTTTTTGCTGGAGATCCTTGACATTTCCTTTTCTCTTGAGGATAACCATTTTGGTCCACAAACATATTAACCTGACATATCTTGATGAGTTTTTCAATTCATCATTAAGAGCATACCATTCATTATTATCATGCCCATGGTTTTTGTGAAACTCATAATATTTATTCGTATATCTTTTAGCTAGTGGATACTTCATATTTCATGGACACTTGAGCTCTTCCTCATCCATAATAGCATTCAGGATGTGATGAACATCTATACCGAGGGGCATAAAGATACTAACTTATATGACATATTTCCACCATTGTCTTCTTTGAGCTCACCCTTTTTGGTTGCAATCGCATCTTCGCTTGCCACGAACTTATCAAACTCTTCTAAAATTTCATTCATTGTATTAATAAGGTCTTTTAAAATTACCCAGTGATGAGTGCATTATTTTGTATACTTTATACCAAAACGTATAATTTATTAATCCCATTTTATTTAATACGTTATAAGGACCATTTTGTTAAATAAAGAAAAAAAATACAAAAATGGTTAAATTCATATTCAAAATGGTAATTCTATATAAAAAATGGGAAATTTGATAATTTTATAATTATATTATGCTAATTTATCACAAAAGTTTCCTATTGAAAATTTTGCAGGTAATGATGAAATTTGGTGCAAATTGACGATTAACTGCAGAAAATGCGAGAAAGCTAATTTTTATAATCATTTGGAAAAAATCTATTTTCACACATGATTATGTATAAAAAGTCAAAAAAATTGTTCTCCGAATTGGAGCAAAATCTACGTGCAAATTCAAAAAGAAAAATAAGAGTCCTTGGCTGGGGAGGAAATTGAGTACATTATTTCGATCCAAATAATAAAAAGGCGGAGTATTTGGTTCTAACACTAGTTGGCCAATTATAAATAATTTTTTCCAACCTAAACACATCATCTCATGACTTATAAAAAGTATCCTTGGACTCACGAGCATAAAAATAATTTTTGGGAACATTTATTGAGTGATTGTATTTAATTTGAGGACCTAGTTTTTATCATTTGTAGAGGATTGTAGATTATTATTAGAGAACATATTGTAAATGTGACTTATTAATGAAAATTTGTACTCATTCTTGCAATTTGTTATTTACTTTCATTATGGTAGTTAAATTCTTCTATTTAAATTAGGGTAATGTTTATCATAGCTACCTAATATTGTTGCGTTAATTTAATTATTATTTATTCCCTACTCGCTTTAATTACTATCAAAAATTCGATATTCGTTTTAAAACAACACTAAAGTTTGTTTTAAAACCTTAAAAATTATTTTGTCAAATCAAGTTTTGAGATTTAAAAACTATATTTTTTGGTTGACCATTCTTGCACTTTAATTGTTTTGATAGTCTATGTGTAAATATAATGGCAAACTCTAAATCTTGTGTGTTTCTAAGGGAATATGGATTTTAACTATTTATTAGACACATTAAAAATATTTTGAACATGACCGTTATAGTTTTTCAATTAAAATGCGGTGACAGTATGCTTAATTTGAGTTATAGAAAGGGAATGATAATATTAAATTAGTGTAAATTTGGTTCAATGATTTGGAATGACCTTAAGTCGATTTAACCAATGATTATAACCACATATAAGATAGTAACCTACAGAAGGATGATAATTATAGAGAGACATACAATTTTTTGTGCCTCGGCCCAAAGTAGCACCTACATCCACAGTTTCAATCCCATTATGCTTTTAGGGTTTAGTGCAATCCTCAAGAGCTCTCTAGGTTTTGAATAAAGTATTCCAATTGTTCTTAGCTGAGAGAGGTAGCAATCTATTTATAGTACCTAGAAGTTAAAGAGATAGAATACCTTTATACATTAGTTATTTACATCATTACATGATAATAGAAAGTTGGATATTATTCACGTGCATGTGCATGGTGAGTATTAAAAAATCCATGTGTGTCTATCCATATTACTAACCCTTCATATTCAGGGGTGGTCGACTAGATGGACGACCAACAAGATAACTAAGTTGACCATATTTATATGTTGTTTAAGGGTCCACTGATCAAGGTGGATATAATAAAATCCCACAATACTTCATTCTTGATTGGAATGATATAATGAGTGAAAGGATGTAATTATTCTCAGTCGGGAGCTGGTGGACTATCTATAAGATTATAGTTGGTCGTCGACCTTCGGGACTTGTAAATCTTAGGCTATTATATTGAGGAGGTATCAATTTTGTAAATAGTTAGAAAAAGCGACTCGTCCAGGGGTACGCTGGTCATTTAGGTTTTTGTGGAAATAAGATGTCATCGATATCTGAAATGGTGGTACACTTAATCATTACAAAATTTTAGCCAAAGATACATCAAAACTCCTATAAAGAGTCCTTTCCCTCTCAGTATCTTCTCATCTTGAATTTCAAACTCACTTCTTCATTTTCTAGCTCTTACCCCCATTTGAAAGAACCGTTTCCATGTCCTCATCTTACTGCAATAATTATCTCTTTCTTGTATGTTTGTTTCTTTTTTTTTTTATGGTGTATATGATCGATAAGAGTTATTTGGAAGAGTTTATAATAGCACATATTATCCCTGAGTGCGTCAAAACAGAGATTGTAACAGGTCCTTGTGAATAGTATTTATTAGAAGAGGGCAATTGCCTTCCCACTATCTTTATAGAAGAGTGTGAAGTTAGTTCCCACCCAATCAATTATCCCTTAAATTTTGTCAATATTTTTATGTGGTTCCAACCCAAGTGGCACCTAATACTTGGAGAATAGTGAATGGGGTCATCCATATTAATGAATTGTATGGAACCCACATACGAATAACAAAAATTAACATTTTGTTACAGTTGAGGTTCACTTACAATAAATATATGACCTGAAGACTAGATATTCTGACAGGGCTTTGGTAGTAAAGTTGCCTAATTAAAATTAAGATTATTAGGGTTATGGGTAATAGTAAATGATTGGCAATTTGCCCTTCTTTCTGTGGGTGAGGAATACATTGGGCCACGTCCTCAGGAGTCGACACCTTTTTATCTTCATTTATTTTTCTATGCTTTTTTTCCAGTTTGTTTAGTTACTAATCATTCTTATTGCTTTAATGTTTAGTTTAAAAGAGAAAGAATGACATTCCTCCTTTGTCTAAAGTAAAATTTTCTAACGTGAATCATGGCTGGTCTATTTGACAAATATTTAGGGGAAGTCATCCTTGTTCGGCGTATATTTTACTGGATTATTAGAGTTCTATCACCTCATTTGTTATTTGACCAAACAAATATATTCCCTCAGCCACCATTGATTTATAGGAGCCAACCTTATCCTTATTGGTTGCTGATTTAGAATCGTTTCACCAATTAGAGGGAGATTTTACTGTTAGTGGTACCTTTTTCTCCTTTTAGTCCTTATACATCAACCTCATATCGACCACATCTCCTTATCTCGAGATAGTGACAAGAAATATTAAGAATCTCCTTTCTTGAACCAAGTATCCACCTTTAGATGAAAATAGTAACATTGAGGAGGGAACTCGGAACACCCAATGGTTGTGGAGTGTGATGAGATGAAGACCCATGAGCCTCAAATTCAAGGGGATAGAGGATAAACTATTCTCCAGGATCTATCAGGAAAGGACCATGATAATCAAGGTCAAGTTATTGCCCCTTTTGTGGTAGTTAACCCTGGCCTTGCTTAAGGATTAATAGGTTTAAGGGTTCTCCTAGCGGATGAAGTTGTTACCGCTGCCCTCTCTAGGGCTAGATTGCTGAAAAGAGCCATCACAACTTGGTTTTGGTAACTATCTCTTCAAATTGATCTCTTTATTTGTTTGTACTCTTATCATGCATTTACATATTTTCATGATTTTCTTTGACTTTTTAGTTTTTTTATTGATTATGATCAATTATTGTGAAGGGATGATCTATTAATGGAGTCCTTATGGATGTTGAGGCTGCCTTCTAAGGCTTAAAGAAGTCTCTGGAGACGGTAAAAAAGGCCCACAATAAGGATCAGATAAAGTGGAAGGATATGGTGGAGAAGATTAAAAAGTACAAGAATGATACTAAGAAGATCGCCGATGCTGCTGTTAAAAGGGTTGAGCAGGCCGAAAATTTTATTATGGGCGATGGTGAAAATTATGAGGGGTTAAAGAGGAAGGGAAAAAAAGGAGAATGAAAATGCTAACACTAGGGGTTGGGACAAGGACTTCTCCACTGTAGTTGTGCAAGTGGGGCATATCAAGAAATCCTCCTTGAAAGGAGGATGGAACGCTGCCCTAACCCACGTTGGAAGTGTCCTAAACTCCTAACTCTTCAAACCTTTTCACTCTTTTGGTGATCGAAGAGGAGATCGATGATGAAGAGGAGATGGCTGAGTCATTTTCACCTTAAGAGATGGCCATAATTGTTGCTTGCCCTGAGGATAAAGATAAGGTCTAGATGTCTAGGGTTATCGTTTGTGCTTTTTATCTTATACATTTGGTCTTTTTGTAATCTAAACTAATTTCTCTTTAGAACTCTCCTTTATAATTTAATAAATTTTCCTTCAGTTCCCAGTAACATTATTTTCTGTTGTGAAATTTTTCTTGACTTTTCCATACTTATGCCATGTTTATTTCTTTTAGTTTAATTACAGGAATTTTTTTTTGGCAGCGACCAAGAGTGACTTGTATAAGAGGAGAGTTTAGATATTTGGGGAAATTTACAAATAACTTGATGAAGAAGAGTTAGAAGAACTTCTCGGCTTAGGTGTTTTTTGTCAAGTAAAGACGTGTATCTTCATTCACATAGGATGTTTATCCAAGCAATGAAACCAATGCATCTATAACATAATACTTTAATGCAAAAAGACCATAAATAAGCTCTCGTTAGCTTGTTAGCCGACTACAAGAAAAAGTTTCATTGCTTAATGACAGTGACTTTGATAAGACATTGTAAAATATCTCCTTGGCCTTTGCTAAGAAGAAATTTGTGCTGAAATTAAAGGTAAATAGTGCTCGAGAAGTGGTTGGTTTATTAGAGCAGGAGAACGATATACTGTGAGATGAAGTGGAGGGTATGAAGAAGTCTTCCATTGTTGATCAGAGTGAGAGAGCCTCATTTTTGGAACTAGGAAAATGCTTAGTTAATGGAGAAAATTAAAAGATTGAAGAAATTCAAGGGTGGCTAATCGTCTAGGCAGGCTATCATTGATTACCCAATTGTTGAAGAAGAAAGGACCAAAAAGACTATGGCCCACTAGGCTAATATGATTAAAAAATAACTTTCTAACATTAAGATATTGAATCAGAAGGTCAACCATCTGACTTACCATTTCCATATGCAACCACGCTCTCTATGGATGAATGACTATAACTTGACGTACATGGGTTAAGAGTTGCAGTAAGACAAGAGTGAGGGTTATAAATGAGAATGGATCAATTCCCATATCGTCTTAAAGGTGATAGAGAAAGACCCTTTTATGGTATTGGCATGATTCTGGGTGTTTTAATCATCCCACTCCTCCCTTTAAGCTGGACATTAATTGGAATCCTAATGAGGCAATCCCCATTAGTTTGATTAGGAAATAACTAGGGGATTATTGCATTTAGGGAGATGATACCTCAACTGACCTCTGCACCTGATCTCAGCTCCCATAAATAAACAAGGCATAGAGAGTCGTGGTCCACTGTTCTTCCTTCGACTTTGGATATTCCACTTGAAGGAATGGAGATGGCTCTTGGAGAGCGTCCGGCAAAATTAGAAGCTTTTATGTTTTCCTTGTAATGAAAGGGTGTGTTGAATAATCAGTTGTAATGATATAAGAGCAATGAGAAATTTAAATAAATATATTATCTTTGAATAGAACTTGCTTTATTCCTTCTTTTTCCTTTGTATAACTGTGGCCTACTAGTAGTTTAGAATTATTATTAAGTGTAAGATTATTAGACAACAAATCTACTTGACTAGTTACCAATTTGGATGGACATAGGCTGTCCAACCTTATATTCTACAAATGTATTTCTGGTCATTCAAATGGATCTTATCATTTTTGTCCATGTGTTTATGTTAGTTACCATTGACGAGAAAATGTCTTAGGATTTTTCCTTAATCATGTGAGGTAAACTTGTGATCTTGACGTCAAGGAGTCATACATGAAGTTTTAGGATTTGGAACTCCTTTTTCATGACTTATCAAAGACGGAGCCTAGATAAAGCTCTTTTATTTTGTGGTCAAAACCTTTTGGTACTAGTGTCCTTATTTATTTGTTGTTTTGAGATTAATACATCTCCCATTCCTGAAAAAATAGAAACAAAACATGAAAAAGAAATCAACTTATGATGGACTAGATGCTTTTCATTGAAACTGAAAAACATGTTACATAAACATTGAATGCTTCCATTCACAATGGTTACTTATAATGATTCCTTAAATGCTCGGCATTCCATGGTTTCTGGAAATTTTCTATTTCTAAGGTTTCTGTGTGATAATTACCTGGTCAAACAACTACAAAAATACGGTATGGACCATGACAATTTGCATCCAACTTGTTTCTGTCATGAATAACTTTCTTTAAAACTGAAAGGAAACAAATTTTCAATTGAGTCCTTTGTTGTTTTGGCTCAATTCCGGACAAAAACGTTTGAGTCATAGGATAGAGTATATTGATTATCTTTCAAGCCTATGACGTGTTTGTTGAAGACGTAGCGGCCAAGTGTACAAAGCTTCATCAAAATGACATGGTTTATGTGCCTCGTTTCAACGTCATCAACAGTGGTTCCATGCTCCCAAGGTATGAATGCATTACATATATATATAGGATTTTGGAACATGTTTTTATTGGGTGTTAGGTTTTTAAAACTGCATTTTCAGATGTTCTCTATTAAAACTTATATATATAGTATATAATGCTTCTAGGCTTAAAAAGAATTTTTTGAACATTCTGTGAGTTCGTTCGAAGTGTCATTCGAACGAGATTGTCGTTCGAACCACAAGTCGTTCGAACGAGATTGCCAAGGACTTCCCATTATGGCACATTGGAACTTCATTCGAAATGTCGTTCGAACGATATGGTCGTTCTAATGAGATTTCTAACGAGCTTCTAACGAGTTCATACTGGAACTTCGTTAGAAGACTCGTTCGAACGAAAATGTCGTTCGAATGAAATGTCATTCGAACGAGATTTGGCGGGAACAGGTTTTTGGCAGTTTTAAGCAGTTTTGCCCACTTTCCCACTTGGTTTTACCCCACTACTTTTTGTTGAATATCAATGTGCGGGAAACTATTTTTCCAATCTAACTTTTTCACATCCTACCAACCTCTAGAGAGTGTTTGAGAGCAAAAAAATTTTTGAAAAAAGTTCATTGTTTTTTAGTGTTAATTTTCGAGGAGAAAATAATTTATCACTCTAGTTTACACCCATAGTTGTGTTTATCCAAGTTCATATATATATATATATATATATATATATACATCTTGCTTGGAGTTTTGGCACCGGTTTATCTCTACACCGAATTGAAGAGAGTGTTTGGGTTTTCTTCTACATCCTTTAAGGAAGAAAAGTTCATTTTGCTGCGACATTATCATGTGGTAAAAGACACCACGTGTGGTTGACGGTGTACCTATTGTCCGATTGGTGAGTCCAAGATTGTGATGGAGCTCCGTGGTTATCCGCTAGGAAGAGGTGGTTACAAGAAGACGCGTCAAGGCTTGAGAGGGTTCGAGTTGAGGAAGTAAGTCATTTGTCTTGTAATTGTAAATTCCATACTTAGTGGATTTGAGGCTAGGACCGTCCGAGGTTGTTTCCCGTTGTGGGTTTTTCCTTGTACATCGCGGCGTAGTGTGATTGATTTACTTTTATCTTGCATAAAAACTTAGAACTCATGCTTAGGATAATTCAAGATAAAATTGGTTTTAATTGTCACACTGCATAATTAAATATTGGATAAAGTTTATTTAATTCAAGTCTATTGTTAAAAGTGGTTTGGCCTAATTTTGTTAAAAATAGAAAAATATGACTTAGGCAAATTCTAGGACTCGGATTAATTAATTGGTTTAAGTGAAATTAATATTTGTGTGTGTTTAATTTATTTTTACTTGGGTTTAATTTGAATTTGAAATAGAAATTAAAATTTGGTGTTTGTTTGTTGTGCGAACCATCTTACGCTTCCGCATCTATTTCAAAAAGGAAATTGATTTTTAAAGTATAAAGACTGTGTGTATTTCAAAATCGGGGGCCTTTCAAATTGGTATCAGAGCCAAAGCGATAAATTATTTCGTTAAAGATCCTTTAAATAATTTTTTGGCTAAAATGGAATTTTCCCCATTTTCTAAATTTTCTATTTTCGATGGTTCTAACTACGCGTATTGGAAAGCGCGAATGAAATCGGCACTAAAATCTATCGACGAGAGAGTTTGGATGTCTGTTGTTAATGGGTGGTCGCCACCAACTCATTTAGTTGAAAATGAACGTGTTCCCAAACCAGCCGATAGATGGACTGAGAATGAGTTTAAACTTTCTAATTTTAATTCCCGTGGTTTGAATGCCTTGTTTAGCACTGTCACACCGGATGAATTCTGACATATTATGACGTGTGAAACCGCTAAAGAAGCTTGGGATATTTTACAACTAACTCATGAAGGAACTAGTGTCGTTAAAGCTTCAAAACTCCAAAACCTCACCACTCAATTTGAAACTATCAAAATGAACGATAATGAAACTTTTGATGAATTTTATGCTAGACTTTCCGATATTGTCAATTCATCTTTTAATTTGGGAGATAAAATACCCGACAACCGAGTTGTAAAGAAAATTTTAAGGTCCCTACCCGATAGATTTATTCCAAAAGTGACCGTTTTAAATTCTTTACCAACTTTAGCCTCAACGAAATTAGAAGAGCTTGTAGGTGATTTACAAACCTATAAACTAGACATGTTTCCCTCTAAAATTGAAAAGAAAATAGAAAAGGGCGTTGCTTTAAAAGCCCGAAAAGAGGTCAAACAAGTAGTAGAGAGCGAGAGTGATAGTGACTCGGAAGACATGGCCTTGTTTGCTCGGAAATTTAGAAAATTTATTAAATTTAACAAAGATAAATTTAAAAATGATTTTAAGAAATTTAAAACTTCTAAGCATGACAAAGTCGAGAAGATCCCTAAACCTATTAATGAACAACTAAATAGGGACGAGTCTAATAGGTGTTTTGGTTGTGAGGGTTATGGCCATAGGGCTTCTGAATGCCCCACTAAACTAAGGAAAGAGGGTAAATGACCCATTGCATATAATGCGACCCTTAGTGATAGTGATAAGGAAGAGGGACCCGATTCCCCCACTAAGCCCAATTTTGTAGCTTTTATGGCTAGTCATGTGAGTGATAGTGAGAACTCATCGATTGATGAAACGTTAACACATGACACTTCCAAGGTCATAGTTTATGATTCTCTTGTTTTTTATGATAGTGAGAGTGGAGAAGAAAGAGAGAGTGAAAATGAAGAAGAGGTTAATGTGAGTGGACTTCAAAATGCTTTTCAAGAACTTTATAAAGAATCTATTAAATTAAAAAAGGCTAATTTGAAGTTAGAAGTGTGTTTGAAAGAATGTGTCAAGGTTGTTGATAATAGTACGTTGGTTGAAGACCTTAGGACACAAGAGAAAGCTCTTCTAGAGAAGCTTGAATATATAGAAGGCGAGAGAGATAGCCTTAGGGGTTTAATGAAATCCTTGAAAAAGGAGCTTCTTGCTTTTGAAGAGAGAAATGTTTTACTAGAGTCTAACATTTTAGAATTGCAAAATAAATTAAAAGACTCTAGTAATGTCAAATTTGATTTGGAGTGTCGTTCGAAAAAATTAGATAAAATCTTAGGAACGGTCCAAATTAAAAGTGACACGTGTGGTTTAGGTTTCAATACTTGTAATGAATCTTCTCATAAAGTCAAAATCAACGTTTTAAGAGAATTTTCTAGGAAAGCTTTGAGAGATCACTCCGTAGGTAAATCTTTTCGACATGTTTTTACTTGTACACATTGTGGTCGAAAAGGTCATCTTAGAAAATTTTGTTTTGATCTTAAACGAATTCCTAGAAAATCCCAACGTAAAGCAACCAATGTATTTAAAATTCCTACACCCCAAGATAGTCATTCTTCATTAATTTGGGTTAGGAAATCTGACTTGGTTGCCTTGCAAAATAGGGTTTTTGATTCTCAATTACTTTCACATGCTTCCTCCCTTGCTAAATCTAAAGGATGAATGTGTTAGTGTTTGCATACTTTAGCTTTTGTACTTCATGCTATATCCACATGCTAAATGTGTGCTTGTTTAATCATGTTCTAGTTTATTCCCCATGCTTAATCACATGCTAGAATAATGATTTTTGTTTATCTTTTGTATTTTATTTCTTCATTTTGTTTGCATTAAATGAAAAATAAAAAAATATTTTTGTTTCTCATTTGTGTTTTATTTGTTTCATTTAAGCTTAATGAAAAATACAAATGACTTTTGTTTATCCTTTTTGAGTATATATTTTTATTTTTAGTTAAAAATGTCAAAAACTCAAAAAGATTTTATTTTGTGTGTATTTTGGTTTGACACACTTTAAGTGGCATATACTTGTGTTTGAATCCCTCTTTTAACGCTCTCATGTGACTAGAACTTTTGGTTTAGATTATCAATCCTTATTATGTTCTTTACCATGCTTACATGGAGTAGTTGGATTTCGTGCTGTTTAAACGGATTCTATTTTTATATGCCTCTATTCACACATGCACGAGCTCTTTTGAAATTTTAATGTCACATGTTATATTTCAGCTTCGTGAGTTGTTCTCCTCCCAATCTTTTCATCTACATATTTGTGACCTAGGAGGACTAGTGCATGTCAAAATCCGTTGTACGTGAGTTTTGTGTGAAAAATGAAAACATGATAAATACAAATGTGCACGGGGAAGGGCTCCGAAAGGACTTAGTTATCCTTTGCGATTGTAAGCCACCGTCTGAAATGGACCTAAAAGAAATGCGTGTTCCAAAGGCCTAAAATAGAAAAATGGCACTTAAAGAAAAATAATTTGCCAAGGCCTATGATTGATTGATATTTTCATTCAAATTTAGTATAAATGAATATTGAGGGAGATTGGATGGAATATCAATGGTTTGCACAATGTTCGTTTATCCTAGTTGCGTATTTCATGTTATGACTCTATTGGTTTGTAGAATCATCAATATGCTAGGCTTGTATGCATTGTGTATGTTTGTTCATTGAGTTCAATCTATATTGTCACGTGAGGTTATATTCAAATGTGATGAAATTTGCAATCAAATGAGAACTCCGTGAACATGTTTTACGTGATTGGGTCTAAATTTAATCGTTACTAGTTCACACCCCAACACTTTCGTTTTCATATGACACATTTTGCTATACAAGTGTGAAAGACTCCTATTATATTTTGTGTGTGTCATTTGTTTGTTTATATCTATATATGTGTACTTGAGTCTCTTTGGTATATATTATGTATACATATATTTGATATTTTTTTTTAGTCTTTGCTTTGATTTCTAATCCATATATGCTTTAATTCCTACTTGGTATCCATATTATTGCATTCTTTGTTGATATCCATGCTTAATAATTTATATATCATATTGGTATCATATTATTGCATCCTAGTTGGTATCCGATGTTATTGTTTGGATTAGTTGAACTTTCGATGCCCATATGCTTTAACGTTCTCATCACTATATGCACAATTACATGTTTTAGCTTGTTATCCCATTCTTTTATCCCTTGCTTAGTTTAGAGGGTGTATATGATTTATTATTATCAAATGGTATCTCATCCTATTATTATCGTATCTTAGTTTGGGGGAGATTTATCTTATGAGGAGACGTCTTTCTAAGTAGGTCATTTGATTGATAAAGGGGAGAATTAAGTTAGGGGGAGTAATTATTTAAGTGCATTTAATATTTTGATATTCCCTATGCGTTTGATAGTTCGCTTAAGTGTGTAGGAATACTTCAAACTGAAAACATTCAACATCGGCAAAGATATTGATCCTTTGGGTTGTTTGAGTCAAGCATTGTATTTTTATTTTGGGTGGGACTTTTAATTAGTCTAGTAGAGCTTGAGGGTCCTTTAGGATTTTTGTAAAGTTTTTGTCCCGGAATAGCCAAAGGGAGAGATTTGTAAGGACACAAATTTCCAATTGAGTCCTTTGTTGTTTTGGCTCAATTCCAAACAAAAAAGTTTGAGTCATAGGATAGAGTATATTGGTCATCTTTCAAGCCTATGACGTGTGTGTTGAAGACGTAGCGGCCAAGTGTACAAAGCTTCATCAAAATGCCGTGGTTTATGTGCCTCGTTTCAACGTCATCAACAGTGGTTCCATGCTCCCAAGGTATGAATGCATTACATACATATATAGGAGCTTGGAACATGTTTTTATTGGGTGTTAGCTTTTTAAAACTGCGTTTTCAGATGTTCTCTGTTAAAACTAATATATATAGTATATAATGTTTCTGGGCTTAAAAAGAATTTTTTGAACATTCTGTGAGTTCGTTCGAAGTGTCGTTCGAACGAGATTGTCGTTCGAACCACAAGTTGTTCGAACGAGATTGCCAAGGACTTCCCATTATTGAACACTGGAACTTAGTTCAAAATGTCGTTCGAACGAGATGGTCGTTCTAACGAGATTTCTAATGAGCTTCTAATGAGTTCATACTAGAACTTCGTTAGAAGACTCGTTCGAACGAAATATCGTTCGAACAAGATTTGGCGGGAACTGGTTTTTAGCAGTTTTAAGAATTTTTGCCCACTTTCCCACTTGGTTTTACGCCACTACTTTTTGTTGAATATCAATGTGTGGGAAACTATTTTTCCAATCTAACTTTTTCACATCCTACCAACCTCTAGAGAGTGTTTGAGAGAAAAAAAAAATTTGGAAAAAGTTCATTGTTTTTTAGTGTTAATTTTCAAGGAGAAAATAATTTATCACTCTAGTTTATACCCATAGTTGTGTTTATCCAAGTTCATATATATATATATATATATACATCTTGCTTGGAGTTTGGGCACCGGTTTATCTCTACACCGAATTGAAGAGAGTGTTTGGGTTTTCTTCTACATCCCTTAAAGAAGAAAAGTTCATTTTGTTGCGGCATTCTCATGTGGTAAAAGACACCACGTGTGGTTGACGGTGTACCTATTGTCCGATTGGTGAGTCCAAGATTGCGGTGGAGCTCCGTGGTTATCCGCTAGGAAGAGGTGGTTACAAGAAGACGCGTCAAGGCTTGAGAGGGTTCGAGTTGACGAAGTAAGTCATCTATCTTGTAATTGTAAATTCCATACTTAGTGGATTTGAGGCTAGGGTCGTCCGAGGTTGTTTCTCGTTGTGGGTTTTTCCTCGTACATCGCGGCGTAGTGTGATTGATTTACTTTTATCTTGCATAATAACTTAGAACTCATGCTTAGTATAATTCAAGATAAAATTTGTTTTAATTGTCACACTGCATAATTAAATATTGGGCAAAGTTTATTTAATTCAAGTCTATTGTTAAAAGTGGTTTGGCCTAATTTTGTTAAAAATAGAAAAATATGACTTAGGCAAATTCTAGGACTCGGATTAATTAATTGGTTTAAGTGAAATTAATATTTGCGTGTGTTTAATTTATTTTCACTTGGGTTTAATTTGAATTTGAAATAGAAATTAAAATTTGGTGTTTTTTTGTTGTGTGAACCATCTTACGCTTCCGCATCTATTTCAAAAAGGAAATTGATTTTTCAAGTATAAAGACTGTGTGTATTTTAAAATCGGGGGCCTTTCAAAAACATAGTTTCCCTATTTCAATTTTCTCGGTTTAACCCACCTATTATAGAATCGGCCAGTACAATATGGTAGGATGTCACGCTTAGTGTTGTATTTTCTCTGACCTTTTCAACCAAGTTTAAATCCAGTCTTCTCATGATATCTTTCATAGGGGAACTAATATTGAGTACTCTATGACTAGGCAGACTGATTTCTTTAGAGACCACAACTTACATACCGACTGCCAAACTATAGGGGGTTTCATTAGTAGTTGTCCACAATGTTATTCTATAAGCTAAGATTACACTTTGTAGATTATTGATCCAGTTCCCTTCAGTATCATCTAGTGATTCTTTAAGGTATCAAGTAGAGTTTTATTTATTACCTCTGTTTGGCCATTACACTAAAGATGTCCAAGAGCAAAATGTAACTTTGGGATCTTGGATTGGATACAATAATCTTTCAACTCCTGGTTATTTAACTGAGTCCAATTGTAGATGATAAAGGCATGTCATATAAAATTAACATATGATATTGTTCCACATGAATTAAAAGACTCTCTTATAAGGAATGTCAACAAGAGGCTCGGCTTCTACCCACTTTGTGAAATAATCTATTACAATGACTAAGTATTTAAACATTCCTATTTTATTTAGCAATGGGCTGACTAAACCAATCCCCCACTTAGTAAAAGGCTATGGGGATGTGATCAGTTTCAAAGCAACTCCATGGGGTCCTATGGATTGTTATAAACTTCTGAAATTTATCACACCATCTCACATATGCAACACAATTTGCCTTCATAGTTGGCGAGTTATATTTCAAGGTGGTCACTCGTAGAACTAATTATCTCCGTATGAAATGTGCTCCGTAAGATCCTTTGTGCACTTACTTAATTCGATGTTGCACTTTCAAAGGGTGAACACATATGAGAAACGAGACATTAAATTCCTTCTTTTGTATGATCCTCCACTAGATAGCTGGTTGCTTTGTACCTCATATTTCTACATACTTTTTGATTGTCCGGAAAGTATCATTTTCATTATACCCCTTTATGGGATCCATGCACAAGGGGACCAAATGTAATGAAATCATATTTATATTTTCCTCATCAATACACCAGTTTCTTAGGATTTATACTAGAATGGTTCTCCTCAACTTCATCTTGGTTGTTGAAGCGAGGTGAGCAAGTGAATTTTCTCGGGCATTTTCAATTCAAGGTATCATAACCATTATGACCGCTGGAAACTTGAATATTATATCTCAAGCCTTGTAAAAATACCTCATAATAAATTCTCCTCCAGCCTCGTATATTCCCAACATTTGATTTACGATCAACTGGAAATCACTACGAGCCAACATCTACTCGACACCTAATGATAGAGTTAACTCGAAGCCTGCAATCAACACCTCATGTTAAGCTTCATTATTAGAGGTCTTGAATTGGAATCTGAGTGTGTATTCCACATTTCTATTGCCCGAAGTATTTATTATCATCCCAACACCGCTGCCTGTGATACATGATGATCCATCCACGTATACTTTCCACACGGGCAGTTCTTCCTTGACGTATCCTTTAACCCGGGACCCATGGTTGAATATTTTTTACTTTTCTCTAGGTATTATATAATGGTTTATCGTGCAATGTATGTCTCTATTATATCATCTATAGATCTATCTTCTAGGAAAGCTTGCTCTGGTGGATTTGTTACTGAGATTTATTTCGAAGAAGTCTATTCAGTTGGTCTTATTACAGAACTTCCTCCCGTTAGAGTATACTTTATATATTTTCCTTCATAAGTGAATTAAACTATGAAATCTTCTACTACATTCCCTTTCAATGTCATCCTATGTTCATAATGTATATCATATTCGTTGAGCTCCACTGCCTATTCCATCAATCTCCATAACTTTTCTGGTTTGTGAATGTCTTGGTGTAAGAGAAAGTTTGTGTAAACCGCAATTATATGGGCATGGAAATAAGTTTTTATCCTTCATTCAGCTTCAATGGGGGCTAAGGAAATCTTTTCCATACGTCGGTAATGAATTTTTACACTTCGAAAGGCTTTGATGGTATAATAGATCGGTTCTCACACCCCACTCTCTAATCGGATGAGTGCATAGCTAGCTATCAACTCGGATACCACCATGTATAAATATAATGTTTCTCTTGTTAGTTGTCAGGAAAGACATTATGGAGATCCTAAATACTTCGCCAACTCTAAAAAGTACTTCTCGCACTCCTCATTCCACTCAAATGTCTTTTTTAATAATTTGAAGAAATGTAAGCACATGTTAATAGCTTGAGAGACAAACTTATTAATGGTTACTACTCTTCCAGTTAACTTTTGTGCATCCTTCTTTTTAGTGGGAGAATACATGTCTATAAATTCACTAATATTGTCTAGATTGGACTTAGTGGCTCTTTGATTTACTACGAATCCCAAATATATGCGTCCTTACATGTCGAACACACACTTGGTTGGATTGAGCTTCATTTCATGATTTTGCAAATGATCAAACTTTTGACCCAAGTTTTTGATGTTATCAACTTCTTTCTTATTCTTAGTGCGCATGTCATCCACATAACCTTCACTAGCCTTTAATATGTTGCTCCCGCTTTTTTATCCCAATGGGCATAATGTTGTATCAGTATATACCTCAACTAGTGATGAATGAGGTTTTCTTTTTTCCTTCATATTTTATTTTGATTTGGTTATATTCTGAATAAGCATCCAAGAAACTAAGTTTTGTCAATTTTATAAATACCGCAAGTGCACGGGCTATTATAGAATAGCGAGTGTAAGTACGGGTCGAACCCACTGAGATTTATCAATTTTTTTCTTTAAAAATAATTATGACTGTCCAACTAGACTAAATTGGGTTGGAGATGAGATGTAATATTAAACTAAGCAACATAAACAAGAAATAGGAGTACGAGAGATATAATCAAGGTAGCGTGAAAACTAGGATGTTGGATCCATTTATCACGTTAAACTAACACTGTGCAATAATTTAAATTCGTCATTCCCGATTTTATAACTCAAATTAAACCGACTCTCATAGTATTTAATTCGGAAAAATAACACGTTAGAAGTCCAAAATAAAATTTAACGTCTCTAAATTTAGACGCCTAAAATTCCTATTCCCTTAAAAATTTCACTTTTAAATTTCAAAATGTAGTCTTTAAGCATGGGCTATCAATCAATTTAATAAAAGTATAACCCATCAAAAAGTACTCATACTTAAAATAAAAAATGATTTTTTTTCAAACAATGCCGAAGGTTTAAAACGCACTCTCGTGTCGTTTTGAATGAATACCGAATTTTTAAAACATTTAGCATATATTGGGAAGTAAAGACGAAATTAAATCACACACAATATTAATCACACGTGATAAATTTCACCTAGTTATAGTGAGGAAATTGCGCTAGCATAATTGTAGACATAATAAAATTGCAAGAATGAATACTCAATTTCATTAAATAAACAAACTTACAATTGATGTGTCACAAATATTCTTGACAGAAATTTCACTCACAAAATAATTATTGGCCCTCAATAGGGAACAAAAACTATACATAAAGCTCTCTCTACAACTCTCTGCGTCAAAAATGAAGAACCCAAGGGTTCTATTTATAGGCTTAAGGTAGGGGTGCAACCGATACGGGTTTTTACCGTACCGTACCGTACCGTTTTGGTCCGATAAAAAATGGTTTTGGTTCCATATTATGAAATACCAAAAACTGATTTTACCGAAACCGAAAATACCATAAAAAAATTGGTTGGTTTTGGTTTTTTGATATAAAAAATCGATTTACCGTACCGACTTATCGTACCGAATTTACCGTACCAAAATTACCGAATTTATCCTACCAAAATACCATACCAAATTTATCATACCAAAATACCGTACCAAACTTACCGCATATAACCATATCAATTTCCAAATAAAAAATATATTTAAAAAAATATAAATACCCAATTATCATCAAGACCCTTCATTTTTTAAACCAATCTGATCTATTAATTTCTTTTACTATAAATACCACCAACCAAACCAAACCAAACCCTAAAAAACAAATCAGCCGCTCGCACACAACAAATCAGATCTCTCTCTCTCTCTCCAGGTCTCTTCTTCGCACATCTCCCCTTTTCGTCCTTTCCTTTTATATTATTAAGTGTTTCCTTATTCAGTGAATAATTTATGGATGAATCATTTCTGCAATCCCCTTCACGTTTTATTGATTATGATAAACAGTTCATGCCTTAGGCCGAAGGCCTATTCGTACAGAGTTATCAGAATGAACTAATCATATTATCATTAAATTTTTTTATACACGGTTGATGAGCCGTGTTATTCCGAAGGAATAAACTGTTGTGTCATTATTTATACATAATTAACGAACAAAATTATTTTGTTTATACACGGTAATCGTGTAGTCTTGTACCCTCTTCTCTAACCTCACTTTCTACATGTTACAATGTCAGCTATGGAACCCCAAAAACTTTCTCTCTCTTACCCTTCTTTATATCTACAAAACCCTATCTTTATTTCCCCCCATCCCTTCTAAAACTTCTACGCCAAAAAATAAAACCTCTTTTTCTTTTAAAGAATTAAAAAAGATTACTAAACACCCACTGATATTCATTTCAATGAAGAAAGATCACAGCTTTAAGATTTGGGTTTTTTGAATTGGGTTTTTGTTGTTTGATTGAATTTGGCTTGAAAGATGTCAATTTTTCCCAAGAGTGATTCTATTCATATAAGGGAAGTTTGGAATGATAATTTAGAAGAAGAGTTTGAGTTGATTCGCGATATCGTAGATGTTATCCTCACGTAGCAATGGACATTGAGTTTCCTGGTGTTGTTCTTAGGCCAATTGGGAATTTCAAGAGCTCAACTGAGTTTAATTTTTATACCTTGAAGGCCAATGTTGATCTTCTCAAGTTAATTCAATTGCGTCTCACTTTTTCTAATGAAAATGGGAACCTTCCAACTTGTGGGACTGATAAATACTGTGTTTGGCAGTTAAATTTTCGTGAATTTAATCTCAATGAGGATGTGTATGATAATGGTTCAATTGAGATTTTAAGCCAGTGTGGAATTGATTTTAAGAAGAACAATGAAAAGGGTATTGATTCTCATAGGTTCAGTGAGCTGCTAATGTCATCTGGGATTGTGTTGAATGATAATGTGCATTGGGTCACTTTTCATAGTGCGTGTAGTCCTGAATGACCGAGTTGAATTGCTGTCACTGTTTATACACGATTGATAATCATGTTATTTATACTCCAAAGGTCAATTGGTGAAAGGTGCTATGGAAGACCATTTATGCTCTGATCACTAGTTTTTTTCAAAATAAAATTTGTAATTTATATTTTTTAGATGTTAATATTTTGAAATGTTTGCACTGGTAAATAGCACTTCAACCTTACTTTATCCTTATTCACCCCATACTCCTCCACTTTTTTTTTTTTTTAAATATCGTAGTGATTGGTAACAAACCTTCTTGACTCGAAGTTCATCCCATTATACTTGAACGACCTCTCTACGCATATTGGATCAGATATGGCCCATTATTATTGAGTTCATCCCATTATTATTCAATTTTAGTATGTTTTATTATTTAATATGATATTATGTGAATATTTATTATTTGGATATTGTGATGTTAATATTATTTGGATATTGTGAATATTTATTGAGTGTTGTTTATGCCTCTAAATTAATTAAATAAAGTTATTAAGTGATGTTAATATTTTGATTGCTGTCTATATTTGAAATTTTGTATTTGATAAAGTTCCAAATTCATTTATAATGTTTTTTTTTTAATTTGTAGGTTTTAATCAACAATGGTTTTGAAAGGCAATATATGTGCGCTCATAGCAACCTCTGAGGTGTTGGGAAAGAGAAAATGGAACAAAAAAAATTAGGAGTACGATAATAATGAATATTTTGAGCATTATGGAAAGATTGAGAGCATGGGACAGATTGAATGCATATATTGTAAACAACGTTTTCCAGAGATTGAGCCAACAGATAAACTTTGGGCCCATTTGGGAGATTGCGTAGAATGGAATCATGTTGATCGTGTTCAGACTAATAAAAAAAATATGCTAAGCATCAACTAGACAAGTGGTCTGTTAAGGAACTCTACCCTAAAAAACGCATAAAATTTGCTAAGTTACTAAAAAGGTGGACAATGGGGCTTAATAACACGGATTAGAGTATCAAGTGAGATTGTTTTTTGAGAGAGTTTAGAAATAGTGTCTTTTTTATAAGATGAATTAAATAGTATCTTTTTTTGTTAATACTTCTAAATGTTTCTACTCTCTAACCTTCTAACTTGTATTGGAGAACTACATGACATTTTATGTCTTTTTGTAATGAAATATTAAGTATTACTTTCTTGTTTAGCATATCCCTTATTTATTATTTGTTGTTACTCATAGTTATTTTGTATTTGTTATTATATGTCCGCGATGGATGAAACAAATAATAATGATGCTGAAGTAAGCAAGGGTAGCACTGAAGTGAGTAAAAAATGAACAAAGGGAGGTACTAAAACTGTTACAAAGTCAAACCAAGGTAGTTCTCTTATTTGGACTCATATGAATAGACATATGCTTGATGGTAAATATATGGGTACTTGTGATTGTGTTCATTGTGGAGCAAAGTTTAATGATCCTTCAGCTAACGGAACTACCTTGTTGTGGAATCATCTTAAAAGGAGATGTAAGAAATATTTACAATCCGAAATAACCGATAAAGATAAACAAATAATTTTATCAATGGAAGGAACTCCAAAAACTAATTGGAAGTTTGATTAAGATATAGCCCGAAAGACACTTGCGAAAATGATTATTCTTTGTGAAATTCCATTTAGTTTTGTTGAGAATGAGGGTTTTTCGGTTATTTGTCAAGGAGTTAAATCCTAGTATTTATGTAGTTTCTCGAACTACTATCACAAAAGAATGTTGGAAAATTTATCTTAAAGAACGTGAAAAATTAAAGCATTATTTTCTGACATCCTCTACACGTGTCTCCCTGACCAGTGATTTATGGACATCTATTCAAATTTTGGGATATATGTGTTTGACCACTCATTATGTTGATAAGGATTGGAAGTTACAAAAGAAAATCATTAATTTTTGTGTCCTTCCACACCCACATAAAGGTGAGGCCATTTCTAAAGCCGTGGAGTCATGCTTGCTAGGGTGGGGTTTAGAAAAGTTGACAACAATTACCCTTGATAATGCAAAAAATAATGATAGCTGTGTTGATGATTTGAGAAAAAGATTTAACAAAAGAAATGGGTTATTGTTGGGTGGGGAGTTTTTTCACGTGAGATGTTTTGCACACATTATCAACCTTGTTGTAAGGGATGGAATTTTTGAAATTAAGGAGATAGTGAAGCGACTTCGTAGGAGTGTGAAATATGTGAGAAGTTCTCCATCAAGGTTGCAAACATTTAAAATGTGTGCCACAGAAGAAAGGATATCATCAATAAAGTGGGTATGCCTAGACGTGAAAACAAGGTGGAATTCTACATACCTTATGATTGGTGCGGCAATGCAATATCAAAAGGCATTTGAACGCCTTGATGACAAAGATGATATGTACAAAGTAGAGATGATATGTACAAAGTAGAGGTTAGTAGCAAAGGAGATGGTGTCATGTGTGAGAGTTATTGGAAGACATTGAAAGCTTTGCACACATTTTTGGAAGAATTCTATCTTCTAACAAAACGTATTTTAGGTTCTCATTACATCACTTCAAATTCTTACTTTGATGAAGTAACTTCCACTAAAGACTTACTCTTAGAATATTTAGAGAGTGATGATGCTTTTTATCGTAACATGGCTATCAAAATGAATGCCAAATTTGACAAGTATTGTGACATTTCTTCTTTACATTTAGTCTTGGTTATTGCTATTGTCTTGGACCCTCGGCATAAATTGCAATATGTGGAGTATTGGTATAATGAATATTTTGCTAAGGATCACACACTTTCTCAAGTAGAAAGAGAGTGTAAAGTGCTTGAATTCATTGAAAGATTGAAAGGGTTGATGTCACAAATGTATTATCACTACAAGTTGGAAAATGACTCTTTTATTGAAAGTGAGTCAAGTGTGGTTCATTATGATGGTGATATTTGGGGTAATTTAGTTGGAAATATTGACAAGCGTGCTTTGAAGAAAAAAAAAATTTCAAATTATTTGAAAAGGAAGGAGAATGTTGAATTGATGAATGATTTGGATCGATACTTGCATGATGGTATATAGGCTCTTAATGATCAAAATTTTGATGTTTTGACTTGGTGTAAGGGAACGATTCCAACATACCGTGCACTTGCATTGATGGCACGTGATGTCTTGGCCATTCCTTTGACATCGATTGCTTCCGAGTGTGCTTTTAGTACAAGCAAAAGAGTCCCTGATCCATTTCGTAGCTCTTTGACACCCAAAACGGTGGAATGTTTAGTATGCGCCCAAGATTGGATTAGAAGCTCCACAACTTTTAAAATTGAAGAAGCACTTGAAGCACTTGAAGGCATTGAAGCTTGTATGTATTTTATATTCATAAGTTTTAAGTTGACTTATTTTGTTCACTTATTTATTTTTATTTATTGATATGCATTTGTTGTTGTGCTTGTAGGTGTGATGGATGAGTTCAATGGATTGAACATTGGTTTGGATTAATCGACATTGATCTTTTAAAAAATGAGGTATTTTATGGTTGTTTTAATGTTGTATTTAAGGATTTTTAGTGTTGTTTTTAGCTATTTTTAGTGTGTTTTAGGACTGTTTTTAGTGCGTTTAGGTGTTCTTTTAAGTGCTGTTTTTGTGTATTTTATGTGCTGTTTTAGGTGCGTATTAGTGCTCTTTAGATACTATTTTTAGGGCGTTTTAGGGTTGTTTTTAGTGCGTTTTATGGCTATTTTTAGTGCGTTTTAGGTGATATTTTTAGGGTTGTTTGGGTTGTTTATGGCTGTGTTTTAGAGCTGTTTTGAAGTCGTTTTAGGACTGTTTTTAGAGTTGTTTTTAAGGAGTTTTAGGGTTGTTTTTAGGGTTGTTTTTAAGGTGTTTTAGAACTTTTTTATGGACTGTTTTTAAGGCTATTTTAGGAATATTTCTAGGGTGTTTTTAAGGCGTTTTATGATTGTTTTATGGCTATTTAAAAGCTTTTTAATGTTGTTTTTATGAATGTTTCTCTAAGTTTTTTCTAATATTATTTTTTCTTGTCTTTATTTACAGGTGAAGTGAAAAAATTGGAGGCAAAAGAGATAATGGTGTTGTTTATTGTGCATGGTGGTGGTGTTTTATTTTGTCTTGTCTTTTGAATGATGGTGTCTTTTGGAGGCAAGAGAGAAGAATGATTTACGTCAAGCTTTTTTCTTTTGTCTTTTGTAGTTTATTTTGCATGATGGTGTTGTTTTATTTCGCTATTGTATTGTAATTTTTAATTTGGAGCTTAATGTGTAATATGGATTAGACGCAATTAACTATGAAATATAAGTTGGTTTGGGGGCAATTTGTATTATATCATTTAACCGATTAAATGAGTTTAAAATTTTACTGCAATCATATTGTCGAAATACCGAATTTACCGAATGCATAAACCAATGTGAAATTCTGGTATTTATCGGGAAAAAATCGAATTGAAACCAAAATTACCAAAACCAAAAAAAAATGACAAAAAACAAAAAATCGAAAAACCGATCGGTTTGGTTTTGGTTTTGGTTTTGATGTATCGGTCGGTAAATTGGTACGGTGCGATTTTACAATTTAGATTGTGGTTCTGGTATGGTAAGCGATCGTTACCGACCATACCGTACCGGTGCACCCCTAGATTAGGGTTAGGGCATTTGGATGAGATGGGACTCTCCTTGATTGGTTGTATTTGAGCTGATAATTATCTCATGGAGTTTTAGAAAAAGTTGGAGATAATTATCCCCAAATTCGTCACTATTCACGTCATTATTCACAGTACCAACTTTAATCGCACTTTTGACCTTCAAAACTTCAAAATCTCATTTTCGTCCGAACTTCAAAGTTATGACTCTTGTCAGGACCTTTTCGAAAAGCTATGGCATGGCCTCAATGGACACTCGAGCGATTTTATAAAAAATATTTAGTCCAACTGTGTCAGCCCTGTCGTGTCGCGTCGTGATGCATCCTGACAATTTTTGTACATCGACTCCTTTGTAGTACAAGTTTCCGGGGTACCTATACAAATACAAAAAAAATGAAAATAATTAAATCAAATTTAAGGTCACAAATATTTAAAATTTACAAAATCACCCCTCTTTGCATTTTAGCCCTCGAAATTCATTAATTGCTCGTTTTAATTCAGAATTCAACCAAATTTCAGAGAGAACTTTATTTTGCCTAGATAAACATTTAAAATTTATTTTTAGGCCCATAAAGTTTAATAATTATGATTTCACCCCTAGAGTTATTAAAATTGCATTTTTAACTCGAATTTTATTCAAACTTGCATTTTTCTTTTCTTTTATGAAAACGGCTCTAAAAACTGATTATTTATGATACAATGGGTCTAACAAGGTCTAGATTTGGGTATAATTCATAAAAATAATGCATGTATCGAATACCCCAAAACTAAACTTTGCTAGTCCTCGAGCAAAAATAAAAACTTTAAAATCTAACTCACTTTCGTAGGAATCACGGTTGCACTTAGCATGTGCAACAAGGCGTTAAACCCCTAGGTTACCCTAGTGGACGAGTTTTGTCTCGTGAGGGTTTGTAATGAATATACCCACAAAATTCAAAAGTTTGACTCAATAAAAATGAATCAAAAGTAATATAACCAAGTTTGAATGCAAACTTCATAAATATAGTAGAACTTCACTTTTCAATCTCAACTTATTGTGTGCGTGTGCATAGCCAATATAACCGTCCATTTCAAAAGATTTGATCGTTACTTTTCTTATCCGAAAGTTCGTTTTGATTTCAAAATCTTACGGAATGCACTCTCAATCGAACACTCGAGAATGGGTTATTTTCTCACGGTATATGTGAATAAAAGAGTAAATTTAAATGAACAAATTTCACATATACATGATCAAAAATGGATTTTTTTTTATAATGGATGAATATGATCTCATGAATAGAAAATTGATTACTTTTTGAAAATATTGAATCACACCATATATCCTCTTCATCTTCTCTCCACACTTTAACTAACTTCACTTAAGATCGATTAGGACTTTCTTAGGTTTTATTGTAGGCTCGAATTTGGCTAGAAAGAATGATTTTTTGGAGTTCAAAATTTTTGAGAATATAGAGGTTTTTCGGTATTTTGACTTTAAGGCACTTTTTCTTCTAACCTCCATTTTCTTTTTTTTTTCTTTTTTCAAACTCATTTTGTTTTCTCTTTCTTTCTTCTTCCTTTTTTTTTCTTTTCTTTTCACACATTATTTTTGCAACCTCCTCTTCTTTTTCTTTTTTTTAGCCTTTTTACTATCGTAATTTTACATAGTATTATCAGAAAATGGGTATGGCTTCTTTTTATGGGCTTTAAACTCCCAGTTGGAGTTGGACAGGACAATGAGTTTTCAACAAAAGGCCTATTTTCTTTTTGGCTCAAATGAGCTTGCAATGGAATAATGTAAAGAGATTGGAGTTTTGGCCTAATTTTTGGGCTTTCAAACGATGGCCTAATCTCATTTCTCAAGTTTCATTAAGTTGATTTGTGTCTCAAGAGGACTTACTAACACTTCTAGTGCTTGAGATTCATATTTTGACTTTCCGTTTTCAGTAATCGAACAAAACAAAGAATTTGAGATCATTAACGAATTTGTCACTGAAGGAAAGATTGAGTTATTTTAACACGGATTGATTTAAATCTCTCGAAATGATGAATGGAATAATATCTCACCGAGCTAAAATCTCCACATTTATTCGTTAAGCATGTTAACTTTCTCCACAAGATCCATTTTCGATCATATTGTATGGCTAATGTTTAAAAAAATTCAAAAGCTGAGAGATCCAAGAATTAATTCTATATTAAGAAATTGTTTCAAAACTAAATTATAAAGAAAATCTTTTTGGATTTTTGAAATTTTCTGATTTTTTTCCATCCTTACCCCCAAACCTAAACTTTACATTGTCCTCAATGTATGCTCAAACTAGAATTATGGACAAAGCAAATAAAGTACAGAAGTAAAATGACGATATTACCCATGAATTTCCCCTTGTGTTACCAACTTCCAACCAATCTCACATTCCTTTCATCATAAATCAAAAGTCTGAATAATTGAGAGTCAACTCAATCAACAAAGTATACATATGAATGCATATAATGAATGTTGTGAGTGAAATTATCAAAATGCGCATTCACATTATAACATAGATGGTCAGTCTCGCGGAGACTATCATAATGAAATTCCAAATGACATGCTAAGACGAGGTTTCCCTCAAACTCGAGAATGAATAAATCTGTCTCTAAATCGGACGATGCTCTACTCATTTCCTCCATCTCACCCAAACACCCAATGACATAGGTGAATGTGATGGAACGGGACAATACGGCCTCACAAAACATGAATCACCAATGTGGAAACTCTTGAATGATTTTTTCAATATCATCACTAGTAGATAAAATCTCACATGTCAGGGATTATATTCACAGAGAATGAATTGGTCTATTCTATCATCCTAAGTAACAAAATGAGTTCAACAACGATTGGACTTCAACAGCAAGATCCTCATTAACCGAACCAGATTCTTCTTTAAAATCTCCAGGACTCATATCTAGAGACAAGTCAGGTGGCCAAGCACGTAGATCAGTTGGGTCACTATCCCGTGGAGTAGTGACATCGTTCACTTCTTGAATGTACTTGACTTTATTCTCTCCCTCATCGAATGATGACCTCTCTCAATTAAAAACATTCAAATCCATGGTCATTTTCCCAAACGATAGGTTTAGTTTCCCACTACAACATCGAATGATAGTGTTGGAGGTGGACAAAAAAAAGGGTCGACCGAGGATGATCGGGATTTGTGTGGATTAGTTTAGTACGTGTTGCGTGTCTAAGACCACAAAGTCTATCGAAAAGATAAACTCACCAAATTTAATCAAGACATTCCCTCTCTAGGTATCTTAATGGATCGATCAGCCAAGGACAAGGTCATCTTGGAAGGCTTTAGCTCCCCCAAACCTAGTTTCTCGTACACGGTGTACGGCAGAAGGTTCACGCTTGCTCCTAAGTCTAATAGAGCTTTCTCAAAGTGATGTTTCCCTATCTTGATAGAGATCTTCGGTGTCCCGAGATCCTTGTACTTCAGGGGAGTTCTATAGGAAATTATGGAGCTATCTTGCTTGGCGAGAAAAGCTTTCTTGGGCAAGTTGGTGTGTCTCTTGAAGGTAAAAAGATCCTTCAAAAATTTGGCATAGGATGGGACTTGTTGTATAGCATCAAGCAATGGGATATTGATTTATACCTTCTTGAATACTTCCAACATCTTA
Organism: Sambucus nigra; assembly: GCA_949130495.1. Lineage (NCBI taxonomy): Eukaryota > Viridiplantae > Streptophyta > Magnoliopsida > Dipsacales > Adoxaceae > Sambucus > Sambucus nigra. The sequence continues at coordinate 503,248,263 of OX422209.1, forward strand.
TCAACTTGTGCCTTTTTCTTTTAGGGCACCAACCGATGGGGAAATGGAGATTTTGGAACATAGGTTTCTACAGATGGCTCGGAAGATAAGGGTGGGGAGGAAGTTGGATCCTCATGTGGATATTCGTTCTCATTAAGTTTCTCGGATTCACTCTCGATGGGTGGTGAGATATTCTTATCGACTTCCTTACCAGACCTAAGCGTCATGATTTCTTTGATATACGCCTATGTTTATGATGAACCGACGATATCTTTCATAAAATATTGACCTTTAGGTAAGTTACCTTTAGGATTGGGCTCAGGTTGACTCGAGAATGTTCCGTTATTTCTCTCACTCAACACGTTCGCTAATTGACTCACTTGAACCTCGAGTTTGGTTATGGATTGAGTGTTTGCATGCAAGCTCTGTTGGGTGGATTGGTGGACATTGTGAGTGGTTTGCTAGAATTGGAGGGTACTTTGAGCAAGTAAATTCATCGTATCCTCTAAAGCTTAGATCTTTTCGAAAGAAGGATACGATGGTTCGGGGGCATTCTTTTAGAAACTCGGAGGTGGATTACCAGAAGATTTACCTTCACTTTCTTGGCATTGAACCTTGGACCATGAAAAATTGGGGTGGTCTCGCCACCCCTAATTTTATGCATTGGAATATGGGTCATACTTTGGCCCATTTTGATAAAGGGCATTGGCTTGCTCGGTACGTGCCTTGTGGATCAGAAGGGCGGGAAATTTTTTGACTGAGTGGTCGAATGCATCGCAAAGTATACACATAGGGGAACCTACATGTTGAACTATCGCAGGTGCGGTTCTATTGCCCTCTTTACTCGTCTCTAAAGCTTCTAAATATCGGGCCAATATAGCCACTTTGGCATTTAAATCATAACTTTGTTCGACTTGGTGAACGAAACCCTCATTGGAGGTGGTGGATCTAGATTCTTTATTGGGTGCCCATCGCTGGGACTTTTTCGCTACGGCTTCTAGGAATAACCACGCGTCAATCTCACTTTTCTCAGTGAAATCACCGTTACATAATGACTCGAGCATGGTTCGAGTATTACAATCAAACCCCTCATACAAAATTTGGACTTGGCGTCCCATCTCAATCCCATGGTGCATACATTGCAGTAGCAAGTCCTTGAATCTCTCCAAATACATCCACAAGGCTTCTCCCTCCTTTTGGCTAAATGTGTTGATGGTGTGATGTATCGACGTCGTCTTTTGATTGGGAAAGAATTTTTCTAGGAAGACGACACTCATTTGGTTCCAAGTGGTGATCGATTCGTGTGTTAACGAGTTAAACCAACTCCTGGCTTTGTCTTTCAACGAGAATGGGAACAATTTAAGTTTGACAATCTCATCGGTGAGTTGTTGATACTTAATGGTCCCACATACCTCCTCGAATTCTCGAATATAAAGGTAGAGATCCTCTTTGTCGGTACCTCAAAACACGGGCAACATTTGGATTGTTCCATGATGGAATAGAAAATTATTCACACCCGGCAACGGTGCCAAAAACTTGTTGTCAATTTTATAAAATACCGCAAATGCACGGGTTATTATAGAATAGCGAGTGTAAGTACGGGTCGAACCCACTAAAATTTATCAATTTTTTTCTTTAAAAATAATTATGACTATCCAACTAGACTAAATTGGGTTGGAGATGAGATGGAATATTAAACTAAGCAATACAAACAAGAAATAGGAGTAAGAGAGATATAATCAAGGTAGCGTGAAAACTAGGACGTTGGATCCATTTATCACGTTAAACTAATACTGTGTAATAATTTAAATTCGTCATTCCCGGTTTTATAACTCAAATTAAACCGACTCTCATCGTATTGAATTCGGAAAAATAACACGTTACAAGTCCAAAATAAAATTTAACGCCTCAAAATTTAGACGCCTAAAATCCCTATTCCCTTAAAAATTTCACTTTTAAATTGCAAAATATAGTCTTTAAGCATGGGCTATCAATCAATTTAATAAAGTACAACCCATCAAAAAGTACTCATACTTAAAATAAAAAATGATTTTTTTTCAAACAATGCCGAAGGTTTAAAACGCACTCTCGTTTCGTTTTAAACGAATACCGAATTTTTAAAACGTTTAGCACATATCGGAAAGTAAAGACGAAATTAAATCACACACAATATTAATCACACATAATAAATTTCACCTAGTCCGAGTGAGGAAATTATGCTAGCATAATTGTAAACATAATAAAATTGCAAGAATGAATACTCAATTTCATTAAATAAACAAACTTACAATTGATGTGTCACAAATATTCTTGACATAAATTTCACTCACAAAATAATTATTGGCCCTCAATAAGGAACTAAAAACTGTATCTCTCTCTCTCCAATTCTCTCTACAACTCTCTGTGTCAAAAATGAAGAACCCAAGTGTTCTATTTATAGGCTTAGGGTTAGGGTATTTGGATTAGATGGGTCACTCCCTGATTGGTTGTATTTGAGGTGATAATTATCTCATGGAGTCTTGGAAAAAGTTGGAGATAATTATCCCCAAATTCGTCACTATTCACGTCACTATTCACAGCACCAACTTTAATCGCACTTTTGACCGCCAAAACTTTAAAATCTCATTTTCGTCCGAACTTCAAAGTTGTGAGTCTTGTCAAGACCTTTCGAAAAGCTACGGCAGGTCCTCAACGGACACTCGAGCGATTTTATAAAAAATATTTAGTCCAGCTGTGTCAGCCGTGTCATGTCGGGTCGCGATGCATCCTGACAATTTTTGCACATCGACTCCTTTGTAGTACAAATTTATGGGGTACTTATAAAAATAAAAAAAATAAAAATAATTAATTCAAATTTAGGATCACAAATATTTAAAAGTTACAAAATTACCCCTTTTTGCATTTTAGCCCCCCAAATTCATTAACTGCTTGTTTTAATTCAAAATTCAACCAAATTTCAGAAGGAACTTTATTTTTCCTAGATAAACATTTAAAAATAATTTTTAGGCCCATAAAGTTTGATAATTATGATTTCACCCCCAGAGTTATTAAAATTGTATTTTTAACTCGAATTTTATTCAAACTTGCATTTTTCTTTTCTTTTATGAAAACGACTCTAAAAACTCATTATTTATGATACAATGGGTCTAATAAGGTCTAGATTTGGTCATAATTCATAAAAAATAATGCACTTATCAAATACCGCAAAACCTAAACTTTGCTAGTCCTCGAGCAAAAATCAAAACTTTGAAATCTAACTCACTTTCATAGGAATCACGGTTGCACTTAGCATGTGCAACAAGCCGTTAAACCCCTAGGTTACCCTAGTGGACGAGTTTTGTCTCGTGAGGGTTTGCAGTGAATATACCCATAAAATTCAAAAACTTACTCAATACAAATGACTCAAAATTAATATAACCACGTTTGAATGTAAACTTCATAAATATAGTAGAACTTCACTTTTCAATATCAACTTATCGTGTAAGTGTGCATTGCCAATATAACCGTCCATTTCAAAAGATTTGATCGTTACTTTTCTTATCCGAAAGTTCGTTTTGATTTCAAAATCTCACGGAATGCACTCTCAATCGAACACTCGAAAATGGGTTATTTTCTCTCGGTATATGTGAATAAAAGAGTAAATTTAAATGAACAATTTTCACATATACATGATCAAAAATGGAATTTTTCTATAATGGATGAATATGATCTCATGAAAAGAAAACCGATTACTTTTTAAAAATATTGAATCACACCACAGATCCTATTGATCTTCTCTCCACACTTTAACTAACTTCACTTAAGATTGATTAGGACTTTCTTTGATTGTATTGTAGGCTCGGATTTGGCTAGAAAGAATGGTTTTTTAGAGTTCAAAATTTCTGAGAATATAGAGGTTTTTGAATATTTTGATTTTAAGGCACTTTTTCTTCTAACCTCCATTTTTCTTTGTTATTTTTTCAAATTCACATTTTTTTGCTCTTTTCTTTTCTTTTCTTTTCACACATTATTTTTGCAACCTCTTTTCTTTTGGCCTTTTTCCTACCATAATTTTACCCTAGCATTCTCTGAAAACGGTTATGGCTTCTTTTTATGGGCTTTAAACTCCCGGTTGGAGTTGGGTAGGATAATAGGTTTTCAACAAAAGGCATATTTTCTTTTTGGCTCAAATGGGCTTGCAATAGAATATTGTAAAATGGTTGGAGTTTTTGCCTAATTTTTGGGCTTTCAAACGATGGTCTAATCTCATTTCTCAAGTTTCATTAAGTTGATTTGTGCCTCAAGAGGACTTACTAACACTTCTAGTGCTTGAGATTCATATTTTGACTTTTTGTTTTCAGTAATCGAGCAAAACAAAGAATTTGAGATCATTAACGAATTTGTCACTGAAGGAAATATCGAGTTATTTTAACTCGGATTGATTTAAATCTCTCGAAAATGATGAATGGCATAATATCTCACCGAGCTAAAATCTCCACATTTATTCGTTAAGCATATTAACTTTCGCCACAAGATCCATTTTCGATCATATTGTATGGCTAATGTGCAAAAAAATCCATAAGTTGAGAGATCCATGAATTAAATTTATATTAATAAATCGTTTCAAAACTCAATCATACAGAAAATCTTTTTGGATTTTTGAATTTTTAAGATTTTTTTTTCATCCTTACCCCTAAACCTAAATTTTACATTGCCCTCAATGTATGCTCAAACTAGAATTATGGACAAAGAAAATAAAGTACAGAAGTAAAAGGATGATATTACACATGAATTTCCCCTTGTGTTACCAACTTGCAACCAATCTCACATTCCTTTCATCATAAATCAAAATTCTGAACAATTGAGAGTCAGTCCAATCGATAAAGTATACATATGAATGCATATAATGAATGTTGTGAGTGAAATTATCGAAATGCGCAATCACATTATAACAGAGATGGTCACTCTCGTGGAGATTATATTAATGAAATTCCGAATGACATGCTAAGTCGAGGTTTCCTGCAAACTCGAGAATGAATAAATCTGGCTCTAAATCGGACGATCCTCTACTCATTTCCTCCATCTCACCCAAACACTCAAATGACACAGGTGAACATGGTGGAACAGGACAATACGGCCTCACAAAACATTCATCACTAGGTGGAAACGCTTGAATGATTTTTTCAATCTCATCACTAGTAAATAAAATCTCACATGTCAACATACACTCAAAAGGATCGGGCTTATGTTCATAGAGAAGGAATTGGTCTATTCTATTATCAAAGTCACTTTCCTCTAAGTAACGAAATGAGTCCAACAACAATTGGACTTCAACAATAAGATCCTCATCAACCGAACCAAATTCTTCTTAAAAATCTCCAAGACTCATATCTAGAGACAAGTCAAGTGGCCAAGCACATAGATAAGTTGGGTCATTATCCCATGGAGTAGTGACATCGTTCACTTCTTGAACGTACTTGACTTCATTTCTCTCTCATCGGATGATGACCTCTCTAAATTAAAAACATTCAAATACATGGTCATGTTCCCAAATGATGGGTTTAGTTGCCCATTATGACATCGAATGACAGCGTCAGAGGTGGCCAAAAAGGGTCGACCGAGGATGATCAGGATTTGTGTGGATGATTTTACTACGTGTTGCGTGTCTAAGACCACAAAGTCTACCGGAAAGATAAACTCACCCACTTTAATAAAGACATCCTCTACAACACCTATAGGTATCTTAATGAATAGATCGGCCAAGGACAAGGTCATCTTGGTAGGCTTTAGCTCCCCCATACCTAGTTTCTCGTACACGGTGTACGACAGAAGGTTCACGCTTACTCCTAAGTCTAATAGAGCTTTCTCAAAGTGATGTTCCCCTATCTTGATAGAGATCGTCGGTGTCCCGGGATCCTTGTACTTCAGGGGAGTTCTATAGGAAATGATCGAGCTACCTTGCTCGGCGAGAAAATCTTTCTTGGTCACATTGGTGTGTCTCTTGAAGGTACAAAGGTCCTTCAAAAATTTGGCATAGGATGGGACTTTTTGTATAGCGTTAAGCAATGGGATATGGATTTGTACTTGCTTGAATACTTCCAACATCTTATCAACTTGTGCCTTTTTCTTTTGGGGCACCAATCGCTGAGAAAATGGAGCTTTTGGAACATAGGTTTCTATAGATGGCTCGGAAGATAAGGGTGGGGAGGAAGTTGGATCATCATGTGGATCTTCATTCTCCTTAAGTTTCTCGGATTCACTCTCGATGGGTGGTGATATATTCCTTTCGACTTCCTTACCAGACCTAAGCGTGATGATTCTTTGATATCCTCTTGGGTTTGTGATGAATCGACGTTATCTTGCACAAAATATTAACCTTTTGGTAGGTTACCTTTAGGATTGGGCTCAGTTTGACTCAGGAATGTTCCCTTGTTTCTATCACTCAACACGTTCGTTAATTGACTCACTTGAACCTCGAGTTTGGCTATGGATTGAGTATTTGCATGAAAGCTCTGTTGGGTGGATTGGAGGACATTTTGAAGTGTTTTCTGGAATCGGAAGGAACTTTGAGCAAGAAAATTCATCTTATCTTCTAAAGCTTGGATCTTTTCGGAAGAAGGATACGATGGTTCGGGGGCATTATTTTGGAAACCTGGAGGGTGATTACCAGAAGATTGACCTCCACTTTCTTAGTATTGACCCTTGGACCATGAAAAATTAGGGTGGTCTCGCCACCTAGGATTGTATGCATTGGAATATGGGTCATACTTTGGCCTATTTTGATAAAGGGCATTAGCTTGCTCGGTACGTGCCTTGTGGGTCAGAAGGGCGGGAAATTTTTTGACTAAGTGGTCGAATGCATCGCAAAGTATACACATAGGGGAACCTACATGTTGAACGATCGCAGGTGCGGTTCTATTGCCCTCTTTGATCGTCTCTAAAACTTCTAAACGTCGGGCCAATGTGGCCACTTTGGCATTTAAATCATAACTTTGTTCGACTTGGTGAATGAAACCCTCATTGGAGGTGGTGGATCTAGACTCTTTATCGGGTGCCCATCGCTGGGACTTTTTCGCTACGGCTTCTAGGAATAACCATGCGTCAACCTCAATTTTCTCGGTGAAATCACCGCTACATAATGGCTCGAGCATGGTTAGAGTATTACAATCAAACCCCTCATACAAAATTTGGACTTAACGTCCCATCTCAATCCCATGGTGCAGACATTGAAGTAGAAAGTCCTTAAATCTCTCCAAATACATCCACAAGGTTTCTCCCTCCTTTTGGCTAAATGTGTTGATGGCGTGACGTATCGACGCCGTCTTTTGATTGGAAAATAATTTTTACAGGAAGGCGACACTCATTTGGTTCCAAGTGGTGATCGATTCGGATGTTAACGAGTTAAACCAACTCTTGGCTTTGTCTTTCAATGAGAATGGAAACAATTTAAGTTTGATAATCTCATCGGTGAGTTGTTGATATTTAATGGTCCCACATATCTCCTCGAATTCTCGTATATGAAGGTAGGGATCCTCTTTGTCGGTACCTCGAAACACGGACAACATTTGGATTGTTCCATGATGGAATAGAAAATTATTCGTAGTGTGATCGGGAAGACATATGCACGAAGGTTAACTCTACCTAGTCAGATAAAGGTAATCTTTAAGGGCACGTGGCGCTAACTCGTCTCCCATCTCGATGAAAATCGAAAATCTACCTACGTAAGTATCGGGAATGCTAGACTCCACACTTGACAAACGACCGGTATGATCTCGAAACCAACTTCGCATACACTCAACTCACTCGAAATTTTTTCTTTGTTTTTATTGAAGAAAAAAAAACAATTAGGCTCAAACCACGTAATTCCTAGCTAACACACAGCAATTTGAATTATCTAAATTAGGTGAGGGGAATTTCAATGTTAAAATCTAGTTTTCCCGAGATTAATCGACAACAACGGGGGTCTCCGAATTAATCTCCCTAATTAGACAGCTCCTAGTCTTTGACAAGGGAGAATTTAAAAGACGACCAACTACGGTTATCGCCTCAAATCCCGCTTTTTCCTCCATGTAGGTGGTCGGTACGAAGACACATTAAAAACCACCAAACCTAGACAAGGTGATACGGGATCGATTTGACATGTTCGCGTTAGCCTTGTTAGGAGGTTTCCTATGATCTATGTGATATCCTAAGGCCAATGTCTACTTGATTTTAAATTAAATATGATGGCTCGGGATATGCAAATGCTGGGTTAATTCATGATTTTCGGGCCAAGGAAGGGTGATGAAATTCCCACCTTATCTTTCACACGGTGTGGACTTTTTACGTACATCCGGTGTAAACAAGTGACCGTAAAAAGTCCACACCTTATCTTTTTACGGTCACTTGTTTACACCGGGCCGAAGTTTAAGTTGATGTCGATCGGAGGGAAACGCCGCCTACGTTTCAGTCGTCCCTGAGAGTTCCTTGTGCTCATGGAAAGATTGCACAATTTTTTTCTTCGCGTTCGCGCATCGTTGGACACTTTTCCAAATTTTTCTTCGCCTTTTTTTTTTCAAGAATGAATATGCTCCTGAATAAAAGAAAAAAAACTACACCAAACGTAAAGTGTGACACATACACCCAAAAAAAAATTAACGAAAAGAGAAAAAAAAATGACACACACACTAATGGTGTAACGTTCTAAATTAAATGCGAAATTAAATCACGTAGGAGCACAAAAAAAACCATACCTCCGGCGTGGACTTTTTACGGTCACTTGTTTACGCCAGGCCGAAGTTTAAGTTGACGTCGATCGGAAAAAAACGCCGCCTACGTTTCAGTCGTCCCCGAGAGTTTCTTGTGCCCGTGGCAAGATTGCACAATTTTTTTCTTCACGTTCGCGCATCATTGAACACTTTTTCGAATTTTTCTTCACTTTTTTTTTGCAAGAATGAATATGCTCCTGAAAAAAGAAAAAAAAAACTACACCAAACGTAAAGTGCGACACATACACCAAAAAAAAAATTAACGAAAAGAAAAAAAATGACGCACGCACTAGTGGTGTATTTAACAAAAAAAATAAAGCACACTTATGAAACAATTTTTTTTACTTGATAAAAAAAACAGAATTACTACTACAAAAAAAAATCGGATTTTTATTTTTTTTCACTTTTTTTAGGGTCTACCTACTGGAAAAAAAATCGAATCTGGAAATCTTCAGAATTTTTTTTTCAAGTTTTTCCAATTTTTTTTTTTTTTGTATTTTAGGATAAACTTAGTGATAAAAGTGCTATTTATTTTAAAAAAACAGAAAACATAAAACAGAAAAATAAAAATATTGTTGTTGAATTTTTTTTCCATACATTTTTACTTTTTTTTGGATGAATTTTTACAAACAAAAATGCGAAAAGTAAAAAAAAATAGTCCAAAAATCACAACTTTAAAAAAAATTGAACAAATCCCTAACAACGGCGCCAAAAACTTGTTATCAATTTATAAAATACCGCGAGTGCACGCGCTATTATAGAATAACGAGTGTAAGTACGGGTCGAACCCACTGAGATTTATCAATTTTTTTTTAAAAATAATTGTAACTATCCAACTAGACTAAATTTGGTTGGTGATGAGATGTAATATTAAACTAAGCAACACAAACAAGAAATAGGAGTACGAGAGATATAATCAAGGTAGCGTGAAAAGTAGGACGTTGAATCCATTTATCACGTTAAACTAACACTATGCACTAATTTAAATTCGTCATTCCCGATTTTATAACTCAAATTAAACCGACTCTCATCGTATTTAATTCGAAAAAATAACACGTTAGAAGTCCAAAATAAAATTTAACGTCTCTAAATTTAGACGCCTAAAATCCCTATTCCCTTAGAAATTTCACTTTTAAATTTCAAAATATAGTCTTTAAGCATGGACTATCAATCAATTTAATAAAAGTATAATCCATCAAAAAGTACTCATACTTAAAATAAAAAATGATTTTTTTTCAAACAATGCCGAAGGTTTAAAATGCACTCTCGTGTCGTTTGAAATGAATATCGAATTTTTAAAACGTTTAGCACATATCGGGAAGTAAAGACGAAATTAAATCACACACAATATTAATCACACATGATAAATTTCACCTAGTCCTAGTGAGGAAATTGCGCTAGCATAATTGTAGACATAATAAAATTGCAAGAATGAATACTCAATTTCATTAAATAAACAAACATACAATTGATGTGTCATAAATATTCTTGACAGAATTCCACTCACAAAATAATTATTGGCCCTCAATAAGGAACCAAAACTATACATAAAGCTCTCTCTACAATTCTCTCTGTCAAAAATGAAGAACCCAAGGGTTCTATTTATAGGCTTAGGGTTAGGGTATTTGGAAGAGATGTGACTCTCCCTGATTGGTTGTATCTGAGTTCATAATTATCTCATGGAGTCTTGAAAAAAGTTGGAGATAATTATCCCCAAATTCGTCACTATTCACGTCACTATTCACAGCACCAACTTTAATCGCACTTTTGACCTCCAAAACTTCAAAATCTCATTTTCGTCCGAACTTCAAAGTTGTGAGTCTTTTCAAGACCTTTCCGAAAAGCTATGGCACGGCCTCAACGGACACTCGAGCGATTTTATAAAAAATATTTAGTCCAGCTGTGTCAGCGGTGTCGTGTTGCGTCGCGATGCATCCTGATAATTTTTGCACATCGACTCCTTTGTAGTACAAATTTCCGGGGTACCTATACAAATACAAATAAAATAAAAATAATTAATTCAAATTTAGGGTCACAAATATTTAAAATTTACAAAATTACCCCTCTTTGCATTTTAGCCCCCGAAATTCATTAATTTCTCGTTTTAATTCAAAATTCAACCAAATTTCAGAGCGAACTTTATTTTGCCTAGATAAATATTTAAAAATTATTTTTAGGTCCATAAAGTTTGATAATTATGATTTCACCCCCCAGAGTTATTAAAATTTCATTTTTAACTCGAATTTTATTCAAACTTGCATTTTTCTTTTCTTTTATGAAAACGATTCTAAAAACTCATTATTTATGGTACAATGTGTCTAACAAGGTCTAGATTTGGGAATAATTCATACAAAATAATGCAAGTATCACTAAGTAATTCATTGCCAATGGTGGCATCGACTACCTCATCAATACTAAGTAATAGGAAGTGATCTTTTAGACAAGCCTTGTCGAGATTTATGAAATCATCTTCAATGAAGCCCACCTTTTGCAGCTTGTCCACCTCTTCCTGGATGGACATATTCTTCTTGGGGGGAAATACAAGTCATCTTTTCTTGATCAAATTAGTAGCCTTGAAAATGTTCAGTTCATAGAATATGAATCTTGGGTCAATCACTGACATGTCCTCATGGATCAAGCGAACACACTTCCCTGATGTTTAAGGAATTTTATTGGTTCCCATTTGAGCACTAGATCCATGGATGAGCCGATATGTGTTATTATTTCTAGGAGATTATAATCATGGATAATGGTCTATGTAGCTTCTATAATTTGCCCTTTGACTAAATGGGCCTCTTAACAAGGATATATGTCTCAATCTGATAAGTTTTAGTGAATTTATTTGCTTTCTCTAGATCGACTATGGTAAAAATAGCATTCTCTGGCTTCAATTTGATTTCTCGTAACAATGTTGAACCCATAGAGCCTGAAAAATTTTGGGCATTGGTAGAGAGTTGATGGCACTGCTTCAAACCTTTTCAAACTGACTCCGCCAAAGATAATGTTGTAGGTTGATTGGATATTCGTGCCTAAGATGCAAAGATGGATCCTTTCAGTTTGACTTGTTGGCCAAGTGCCAATTAATACTTCTGACCTAACAATTCCCAAATGACACACCTTTCTCTCGAGAAATTTATAAAGGGCATATGACACCACTTCAGCTTACTGGTACTTTAGTCCCAATCCTTTGAAGCAGTTTTAAACATGATGTCGGCTAGCTACTATTATCCACTAGAATTCTGGCCACTCTTACCTCATGTACCCTCATAGTGACGATCGAAGGATCATATAGGGATATAGTACCCTAAACAAGTCATTCTTAAAATAAATTCTATCACTAACCTATTTTTATTCATCTTCTTTGGGAAATAATCAACATTGTTAAACAAATTTATTTATTAAATATATGAACATGTTTTGTCTTCATTTATTTTTACTTTTCTCTCGACTATTTCATTGACATAACCAGCATCACCACCTGTAATGAAACGACAACTAAAAGAGGTCATTTTCACCTCAAGTAAAGGCTCTATGGGTTTCTTCTATAGGTCTGGATCATCTTTTGAGTCGTCATATCTACCTCTTTTATTATCATCTCTTCCCTTACATACGGATTCAGATTGCTTTCTGATCAATATTTTATTCGTCCTATCAAAGAACTTGGAAAGCTTGTCTCCTCCAATCAGACTTTCTATTTTGTTCTTCAGGTCTATGAAATTGTCTGTAATATGCCAATAGTCTTTGTGAAAATAATAATATTTTGATTTATATCTTCTGTTAGAAGTAGATTTCAGTTTTCCAAACCATTTTAGATTCCTACTTCCTCGCATCTCCTCTGTGATGTGATGTAATCCATTAGTGAGGGGGAATACTCGTTAAACCTATTCAATTTTTTTCCTTTAATCTTTCTAATATTTCTTCTCAGAGCTCTTATTGACATTAGCCTTGGATCTTTCAGATTTCATAATAGCCATAGCCTCATCGCCGCTCGTAATTTTACTAACTTTATCCATCAACTTAGTTATGGACTTGGGGAATCTTGACCATGGCATAACATAACTTCTATAGAAGAAAATTATTTATAAGGGCAGTGATTGTTGTCTTTTATTCATAGTCCAACACCTCTAATTATCGTTGTTAAAATAAGTGATATATTCGCGAGTCGTTTCCCCTGATTGTTGGTAAGCACTTAGTAGGTGACCTACTCTCTTGATTGGTTTGTATCCAAAGAAAAAATTATTAATAAACAGCCCAAAAAGTTATTGGAAGATAGAGATTTTCTAATGAGACAAACTATTATACTAAAATTATGCCAATCTAGTAATGGTGCCTGAGAATGGTAGGCAATAAATATCATCAGGGACTGAGTAGATATCGACATCAGGCTTGTATTATTCCTCATGAAGGAAGCGATCAATTTTACCATCATATTTTGGAGTGACCACAGGTGACTTGAATTATCTGGCATTGGGAACTTCACAATTTCTAGGACAAAGGGTGATCCATTCACAAAACTCCTATGTAAGTAATTCTTAGATTTGGTTATTTCTCCTAAATAATATTTCAACCATTGGATTGAAACTTTCCAGGTGTGATCATCTGTATTACTTTTGATTTAAACAGCTTTAGCAGCTCGGCCTTGCATTTGTGTTGATCTCTCTTCCTAGGAATCTTCCCGATAAGAGAGGATCCCCACATGCTTTTTTTTGAAATGACAGAAACTTCTTGACGATCTCGTGATTTGGATATCCTTATAATTGTGGACCTTATCTGCTTGGGGACTTGATTGATCAAAGGAAGAGCCCCTACTTAATCTGTTTATGGTGGAAGGCCATTCTAGAGAGAAAGAAATCATATTATAGTAATCAGTGGATCTAATGGAAAAGGTCACACTTGGGCGATAAAACCTATCATTGGAGGATCTAGGATATCTAGATATGCTTCTTTCCTACATAGGTGCTGGAAAAACATTTCTCCCCTGGTGGATGGAACAACTGGATTTTTTTGAAGCGTATAAGTAACTTGCATTATTGTCTCTTGCATCGCTTCTTGACCTTTGGCTATATTTAGCAAGATTCCTTAAAGATCTCCCACACTAGGATGGGAAGAAAGACTAAAAGAATTACCAGCAGCGTGGCTACTTTCTGAAATGTCCATCATTTTTAGTGGTGTGATGTAGAAATGGTTATTTAAAGGAAACATGTTGAAATTAACATAATCTTGTTAGTTCCCATGGATGACGCCAAATTGTTGGTGTCTAAATTGGGTTTGCTAATTTGGATTGACCTTAGCTCTATTTAACCAATAATTTTAACCAAAGATAGGATGGTAAGCTAGAGAAGGATGATAATTATAGAGATACATTGATTTTACACAGTTCATTCCAAATTGTTCACCTACATCCATGAATTCAATGCCTCTATTATTTTAAAGGTTTAGTATAATATTCAAAATCCCTCTAGGGTTTGAATAAAGTATTTCAGTTATTCCTAGCTGAGAGATGTGGAAATCTATTTATAGCAGCAGAAAGTTACAGAAATGGAATACCTTTATACATTAGGTATTTAAATCTTTACACAATAATAAGAAGTTGTATATGATTCATGTGCATGTGCATTATGACTGTTGAAAATCCCATATGAGTCTGTTCATATTACTAACCCTTCGTATTCATGGGGTGGTCGGCTAGATGGCCAACCAAAAACATAACTGATACGACCATATTCATATGTTGTTTGAGGGTCCACTAAGTGTGGTGACATCTGCCACTCTTTTATTAGTCCACGTGGTCTACTTATTTTAGGCTACAACATCTTCAGTATTAGTTATGTGATAAATGAACCCCCAGTCCTAATTATTCCATATTATTTACAATTCCCGTGTATGACTCCCATTAATTGCAGTTTTTTTAGTTTAGTGCTTAATTATTCTGTACTCCATTTAGTCTATTTGGATAGTTGCAATTATTTTAAACATTAAAATTAACAAATTTCTATGGGTTCAACTTGTACCTACACTCTTTATTCTATAATAGCCCATACACTTAGGGTAGTTTATAAATTACAACACCACATATAATTTTATAGGTTGGACAACATTAATGAGGGTTATCATTGTAATTTTTTCTTCACTATCCACAACTTTAAGTTTTTCTTTTCTGAACCTATAGATGAAATCTTCGAGAGTTTTTCCTTTCTTATCTCAAACATTTAGAAGGTGGATCACATTCCTAGTTGGTTTTACCAAAGAAGAATTTAGTAATGATCTTATCATCAAGCTGTTTAAAGTTTCTGATATAACCCTTAGGCAAACTTGTGTACCACACGTGTGCTACCCTGTGAGAGTACTTGTAAATGTTCTACATATCATCAAATCCTATGTTGAGTAAATATTTGTAGCCGAGTGGTACATTTCTATATGATGAATGGGGTTTTTTCTCACATTATATTTTTTTGTTACCTACAGAGGTTTAAACTTAGAAGGAATATGATAACTTAAAGTTCCTAGGATGAAGGGATAACCTTTCGTGAATCCCCTATTAAAGGAATTCTTACATTTTATCAGATCACCCAACTTATTTTTGAGACTAGGAATGGAACTTTTCCAAGGATTTTCACATTAAGGATGGTTGTGTCTGCACTCTTATCTCATCAAATTTCCTCAGCTCTAATGACTCAGTCTATGAGACAAATATCTATATTGAACATAGGCTGACCCCTTAAAGGTTGAAGTTACCGTATGCCCCTTAGAGAATTATCTCCTATCACCTTAGCTTTGAGCATAAGGTGGGGCACAATGTCTTGGTCCTAATCTATTAAAAGTTAATTTCTTTATGAGACTAGTGAAATAAATAGCCATTTGTTGTGATTGATTCCTCTTCTAAGTTACAGATTTTGTTCTTACGATGATAAATATTATGCCATCTTGATAGGAATAGTCTCATCTTCTCAATTGAGATTTAACCTCAGCCTCTTCCTTATCTTCTTTTCACTACACCAAAAACACCAATTTGGCACACCTTGATGTTAAAAATCTGGCACAGTTTAAAACTGTGCCAAATTTTGGCACGGTTTAATGATAATCTGGCACACTTTTAAGCAGTGCCAAATTTTGGCACCGTTTAAAAGTGTGCCAAATTAGGAACACTTTGCTAAAATATAAATATCTTAAAAAAAAATTTACCTCCCTCGATTAGTTTTGGTCTCCCGCTCTCTATCCTCTCCCGCTCTCTCTCTCTCACGTTCAAGAAATCCCCCTAATTTTTCTCAGCCGATTCTTCCTGGGACCAACCCACCCACCGCCGTCAATGGAGATTCGACCCCGACCTCGAAGTAGTACGCCTCCGCAGCATCTCTTACGAGTCCTAGGGATACGTGTCGCCTGTCTCTTGTAGCGTCTATATTTTCCTCGATCAAGGTTGTTATTGGGCAATCATCTTGATCCGAACGAGGAAAATATAGACGAAGACGAAAACAATAAACGAATTCTATCAAAACGGCGTTCAAAAATTCCCACGACAGTTCTTATTGTAGGGGACGAGAATCTACGAGTGTTGAAAGGAAGTCATAAGGTGCTCTTAGGCTTAACGCAGGTGTCAGGATCCTTAAATGCCAACCGTCCGAAGGGAAGATGTGCAAGGAGGTTGGAATTAAGGAGCATCTTTCATCATCTGTAGCAGTTGTCATAGTTGGCTCCTCTTTGCCCCAATAGCAGTCGACGGGTCTTGCTTCCAGAAGGACTTTCTGAACCACAGGTGACTTAGGGACCTTTCAATGAACAAATTTGATTGGGATCATCACCCACTTGGTTAATGGGTTTAATTGATGGTTTTTTTAATCCATATTTTCAGATTTGTTTTTTTACATTAGTAGATGAATATTTTTTGTTCTTTTTTTCTTAAACTTGATGATAGTTTTTTATCTATTAAAAATAATTTTTTACGTTAAAAATCACTTTTTCTGAAAATGATTTTTATTTTGCTAGAAATTATTTTTTAATGATTTTGTGAGATTTGGCTTTTGCCTCCTGATTATCAGGAGATGATTGGTCGTTCGGATCAAGATGATTGCCCGCTGGTGTTTGGGTCAAAGAAAGAGTTGTATCTTTACCTCTGCGATCATCCCATCATTATCGACGGAGGTACTAAGGTAAATTTTTATGGATTTGTTTGGAATTTATGTTGAACCTCTATTAAATTAAATTTAACATACGAAAACTTTAATGGAAAAGTTGAAGACTCGTGCTAATGATAGTTGTGAATTAAATTCTACCTTTTCTGATGCTGGACCATTTATGGGATAAGAAATTCCAATGTGAATGAAATACAAATGGCTATTTAAACTATAAAAAAAATTACAATTTACGTCGAAAAATCCCAAGTCACTCCGTGCTTATAATGTGAAATAATAAATTGTTTGAATGTCATAGTAGTTATGATGATGATGGTGACGAGGGAAGAAAAATTGGAAATGAAGTGGAAGAGGAAATGACAAGGAAAGAAACGGACATGGAAGAAGGTGAGATAAGGCTGGGCCAATTTTGTCCAAGAATGAGGTTAAGGTAATAATAATCCCTTCCATTTCAATGCCCCTTTTTTCTTTTCAAATTCGTGTATAAAATAAGCATTGATAAGCTAGAGTTTTATGAATTGTTGTGTTTTTTTTTATTTAATATGTTGGATTATACGTGTGTGTGTGTGTATATACTGATAAGCTAGAGTTTTATGAATTAGGGGTGTTTAATTGAATCTAGTGAAATTGCTTCTAAAGTTTTGAAGTTTTGAGAGCATTATTCTAAGAATTTAAATAGTTCAATTATTTTTTGTGAAAAAAAGTATGAAAGTCTAAATTTATGTATCATCTGTGTATGTATTTATTTGGTTTTATAATATTTTCTTAACTTTCAAGATGCTCAAAGGTGATGGAAATAATGGGTGACCATGTGAAGAGTCTTTTGATGTTCGAATCGGATTAGGTAAATCAGTTGTGCTGAATTAGTCATTTATTTCAAAAGCATTATTTATTCTTCGTAATGAAGTTGGCACTATCGTTGAAACAGTTACATGTATCTATGTTTCAATACTGTTCTTATAGTCATTTGTATCTCTATGTAAGATGCTATCATTCAACTCCGTTTAGTTATTGGAAAATGATGTATCAAAATTTTGTATATCGAATAACAAAATGTCCATCAATTGCAAATACTGGAATTGATGATTAACTTTTGATACATCAATTGCAAATACTGTTTTATTTCACACTTGAATTGATGATTAACTTTTGAATTTGATTGGGTTTGGCTAAACATGGACTATTAGAGAAATCATAAGAGGAAGATGCTTGCTACACTTGGATTTTTGGCTAAACATGGAGTATGCGAAGGCTTCTCTAATTGGTACGTTGGGCACAATCAAATTTTAGACTCGGATATGGTTTGGATTTGTCAATTTGGGATAATCTTAAAAACTAACTTCTGAAACGCTATTGAATTTGTATGTATCTATGATTTTGTGGGTGTTTAGGAAATTTGGTTGAACAAGAGCACCGGATGGGTTTTCTTGATAAGGCATTGACAATTACAGGGATTGATGATTGGAAATATTAGATCACATTTGAACTGATGAATCTAGGTGAGCACTTTAGTGTTGTAAATGGGTTTTGATTTTTGTGATTGTCTAGTTGAATCTACTAATACTACTACTACAATCACTATTATTCTATGCCCTTTTTCTTTCGCCATATCAATGTTATTATACTCGGTGTTTCGTGTAGTTTTCTACCTCTTTGAGAATATGACGATAATTTTAAAACATCTAGATTAAGCTTAAAAAGATTAACCATGATCATCTTCCATCACAATCTTTGATCTCTAGATCAATTCAATACATGTTAAGCACAATCAAAGGTAGATTATTCACTATATGCACAAATGTGTTAATTAATATCCATCCATATCCATATAATAAAGCTCTCTAGATCAATTCAATACATCTTAAGCACAATCAAAGGTAGGTTATTCACTATATGCACAAATGTGTTAATTAATATCCATACATATCCATATAATAAAGCACAATATAACGCGTGTCCTAATGGCACATAATGATACCCAATTATACTCATAAAAGGGACATGTTATCAATTTCACACACGTGTGTATAATCATATATGGGTACTGTAATATTAAAGAGTTTGATCCAGTGCTAGGTGGGAATTGAATGCAGGCATTGGGAAGGTTTGGAGATCAAAAGGCCAGCATAGGCTACCAGTGATTTGTTTGGTTTTGTTTTACAAATGTTCAACTCAGGCCAGTTCCATCCAATCTTAATCAAGTTACTATAGGTAACTATTATTTAGTACCCATTTATTAACCTTTTAAAATGCAATGAATTATTTCTACTCAACATTTATAGTTTGTCTTTTTAATTCTATATCTGATCATTCCTTTTAAAGTTTGAAAATCACTTCATGGCTTACTTTATGAGATTATTTAGTTAAATTGGTGGAAGGGACTTGCTGGTGGTTTGGTTTTGGAATTTCCTGTTGCTGTTGAGTTTATTTTAAATGTTAAAACATGTTGGATTTAACGAAAAAACAAATGAAACTATGTCAAAATTTTCTAAAATCGATAAACGTTCTAAATTGATTAAAAACATACCTTTAGAGAATATGACAATATAGGAGTCACGCACACCTCGCACGGGACCAACGTATATTGTTGGAACTGACCGCGTAGTCCCAGGTCTCCCGGTTTGAGAATATGACGATAATTTGCAAAAATTAACAAACTTAAAAACAAGCCGTTAAAGGGTGAAAAACCAAACCAGCCTCCAAACGACCCCGTAGGAGGCACGAACACCTCGCACGGGACCAATGTGACTTGTAGTAACTAACCGCGTAGTCCCGGGTCTCCCGGTTTGAGAGTATGACGATAATTTGCAAAAATCACACTTAGAGTTAAAAACATGCCGTTAAAGGGTGGAAACCAAAACCAGCCCCCCAACGACCCCGTACGAGGCACGACCACCTCGCACGAGACCAATGTAACTTGTAGGAACTGACCGCGTAGTACCGGGTCTCCCGGTTTGAGAGTATGACAACAAATATCAAAAATCACATTTAGACTTAAAAACAAGCCGTTAAAGGGTGAAAACCAAAACCAGCCCCCCAAACGACCCCGTAGGAGGCACTAACACCTCGTACGGGATCGATGTAACTTGTAGGAACTGAGTGCGTAGTCCCGGGTCTCCCGGTTTGAGAGTATGACGATAATTTGCAAAAATCACACTTAGAGTTTAAAACATGCCGTTAAAGGGTGAGAACCTAAACCAGCCCCCAAACGACCCCGTAGGGGGAACGAACACCTCGCACGGGACCAGTGTAACTTGTAGGAACTGACCGCGTAGTCCCGGGTCTCACGATTTTAGAGTATGACGATAACTTCCAAAAATCACACTTAGACTTAAAAACAAGCCGTTAAAGGGTGAAAACCCAAACCAGCCCCCAAACGACCCCGTAGGAGGCACAAACACCTCGCACAGGACCAATGTAACTTGTACGAACGGACCGCGTAGTCACGGGTCGCTCGGTTTAAGAGTATGATGATAATCTGCAAAAATCACACTTAGAGTTAAAAACATGCCCTTAAAGGGTGAAAACCCAAACTAGCCCCCCAAATGACCCCGTAGAAGGCACAAACACCTCGCACGGGACCAATGTAACTTGTAGGAACTGACCGCATAGTCCCGGGTCTCCCGGCTTGAGAGTATGATGTTAATCTGCAAAAATCACACTTTGACTTAAAAATAAGCCGTTAAAGGGTAAAAATCCAAACCAGCCCCCAAACGACCCCGTAGGAGGCACAAACACCTCGTACGGGACCAATGTAACTTGTAGGAACTGACCGCGTAGTCTCGGGTCTCCCGGTTTGAGAGTATGACGATAATTTGCAAAAATCACACTTAGACTTAAAAACATGCCGTTAAAGGGTGGAAACCCAAACCAGCCCCCCAACGACCCCGTAGGAGGCACGAACACCTCGCACGGGACCAATGTAACTTGTAGGAACTGACCGTGTAGTCCCGGGTCTCTCGGTTTGAGAGTATGACGATAATTTGCAAAAATCACACTTTTAAAAACATGCCGTTAAAGGGTGGAAACCCAAACCAGCCCCCAACGACCCCGTAGGAGGCACGAACACCTCGCACGGGACCAATGTAACTTATAGGAACTGACCGCGTAGTCCCGGGTCTCCCGGTTTGAGAGTATGACGATAATTATCAAAAATCACACTTAGACTTAAAAACAAGCCGTTAAAAGGTGAGAACCAAAACCAGCCCCCCAAACGACCCCGTAGGAGGCACCAACACCTCGTACGGGACCAATGTAACTTGTAGGAGCTGACCGCGTAGTCCCGGTTCTCCCGGTTTGAGAGTATGACGATAATTTGCAAAAATCACACTTAGACTTAAGAACATGCCGTTAAAGGGTGAAAACCCAAGTCAACCTCCCAACGACACCGTAGGAGGCACGAACACCTTGCATGGGACCAATGTAACTTGTAGGAACTGACCGCGTAGTCCCGGGTCTCCTGGTTGGAGAGTATGACGATAATTTGCAAAAATCACACTTAGACTTGAAAACAAGCCGTTAAAGGGTGAAAACCCAAACCAGCCCCCCATCGACCCCGTAGGAGGCACGAACACCTCGTACGGGACCAATGTAACTTGTAGGAATTGACCGCGTAGTCCCGAGTCTCCCGGTTTGAGAGTATGACGATGATTTGCAAAAATCACACTAAGACTTAAAAACAAGCCGTTAAAGGGTGAAAACCCAAACCAGCCCCCCAAACGACCCCGTAGGAGGCACGAACAAGTCGTACGGGACCAATGTAACTTATAGGAACTGACCGCGTAGTCTCGGGTCTCCCGGTTAGAGTGTATGACGATAATTTGCAAAAATCACACTTAGACTTAAAAACATGCCGTTAAAGGGTGAAAACCCAAACCAGCCCCGAAACGACCCCGTAGGAGGCACAAACATCTCGCACGGGACCAATGTAACTTGTAGGAACTGATCGCGTAGTCCCGAGTCTCTCGGTTTGAGAGTATGATGATAATTTGCAAAAAATCATACTTAGACTTAAAAACTTGCCGTTAAATGGTGAAAACCCAAGCCAGCCCCCCAACGACCCCGTAGGAGGCACGAACACCTCGCACGGGACCGATGTAACTTGTAGGAACTGACCGCGTAGTCCCGGGTCTCTCGGTTTGAGAGTATGATGATAATTTACACTCATATATGTAATTTTATAGTTTGAGTAAATTTTTTTTTTGCAAATTATTGGGTTACTAATATCGTATCTTTTTTGTATCCTATTTTGTTTGCAGGATAACAGTTTATCATTGGCATTTATTCACGTGGAACACACAGAGAACTCAATGGTTTACAACAAGGGATTTATTTATGATTCCATTTTTTTGTGTAATGGCCGTGCGGTCTTTTATTATTTTATTGTTGAGTTTTATGGCCGTGCAGGCTTTTGTAAGTTAATTGTTATATTTTGTGGCCGTGCGGGCTTTATATTAGGCAGGTTTTGTATTAACAGGTTTTGAAATGTTCTAAAAATAGAGGAAATTCTGCCCAATTTTTTTTAGGCATGTGAACTATTAAAGACTTGTAATATTTTGAAGTTTGTATGTACATTAATTTATTAACAACGTGCAATATTATTAATTTGTGAATTTTGTGCTTTCAAATAATTTTTTTTTTTTTATAAAAAATTTGGCACAGTTCAAAACCGTGGCAAAAGTGTATCATATTTTGGCACGATTTTGAACTGTGCCAAAAAAATTTAAACTGTTCTGAATCTGGCACAGTTAAAAACTGTGTCAAAAGTGTGCCAGAAATATCAAATTCTGGCACGGTTTAAAAGTGTGCCAGAAGTGTTCCTGTTTGTCCAAATCTGGCACAGTTAAAAACTGTGCCAAAAGTGTGCCAGAAATATTAAATTCTGGCACGGTTTAAAAGTGTGCCAGAAGTGTTCCTGTTTGATCAAATCTGGCACACTTTTGAGCCGTGCCAGAAAAAAATTGCCATTTTGGAACACCTGATTCTGGCACAGTTCAAAACCGTGCCAGATTTGATCTGGCACAGTTTTAAACCGTGCCAGATTCCTGTTTTTGGTGTAGTGTTTATACATCTGTTTTGATCTGCTCCCTTACTTCCTAGATCACATTGAAGAGAGTCTTCTATATTTCTGACTCTTAACCTTGAACTCCCATATTTCCTTGGTGCATAAGGAAACTCTTATGACTAGTTTCAGTTAACCCTAATCTTCGAATTATGAGGGTCTGCAACCCCCTCTGTGGGCCACCCTACAAGCATGTCAATAAGAGACAACATTTTTCATTGTTATTATATATTAATTTTAATAGGTTTAATGTGTTCAGCCACTGGAAGGCAATGGGGGTACGTCCCATGACATTTTTTCTATCAGCAATTTCATATTTCTAATAAGGAATTCAACCCAAAATTTCCAAATTTATAGAAAACAAAATTTGGGTTAAACTTGTGATGATCTTAGGATTAAAACACAAAAAATATGATGGTGAATGATGAATTTTTGTACCTAATTTTCAGGGTTTAATTTCCTCCCATAAATTCCCGTATATGGTGAAAAATTAGAAATTAAGATGGATTTTTTGAATGTATAAAATCGGATTCCTAGAGGTTATAAAGGGTAACATTGTTTTTACCTAGAATTGTTGTTATTGAACAAATTCATAGAATACCTAAAAACTAGGTTAAAGATGAATAAGGATAAAGATCAAACTCAAACCTTCAAATGATAGATCCATATCTGATGTGAGTTAGATCAATGCTTATGATCAGGTTATGGTCGAGTTCACCCATGAAAGAAAACTAAGTTGATCATTCATTTCCCACAAGCGCTTCCAGAATGATTATACACCAAAATAGTAGCATAAAAAGTATGAAGGTAACTTAATGAGTCATATTAAGGATTCATTCTAGGCAATATTGATGAATAGTAAGAAAAATAATTAAATAAAGTAAATAGTATCAAATAGAGTACATCCACTATTGAGTAGTTCAGTTTCGATAATAGCTTGAATTAGGTTATAAGGGTACAATGAATTCCTCTATCTTCAATGATTTTAGCAAAGTTTAGGTATATAAAATGACATTCTTTTACAAGTAACTATATATTTTTTTTATAAGTGACATAGGGTGTAGTGTGCACCCAAAGCCACATGAAATGTGCCCAATCAATTTCCACTATTGGATGCACGCCATATGTACTTTTAGAATGTTCATAGGAATGAGATTATTCTCCCCACATTTGATGATGCCATGTGGAATCACATGCCTAGTCTTGGAAAGGCAAAATTACCCTTCTTGGTGTATTCTTGAGGTTCATAAATTTACGTCTGATTTTTTCGGACCCCTTTGAAACTAACCCTTTTGACATTGTTCATACGAGGCCATCCATAAGAGACAAATACGTAAAATATTCATAATGAAAAGGATAGTTAATAGTTAGGATCATAAATTGGTAATAAATACCTAAATTAAAGAGATTTGAAAAATGATAATTTATGTTTATGGACTGAATACTTTGGAGAAAGAATTAGTAATGATTAACCCATGTTTATAGTCTTAAAGTGTGAACATAGTCCATTTATTAAATTATGTTCTTAAATTTAGAATAAAACTTAATGGTGAAAGAATTAAATATAAGTCTTTTTCTACTTATATCACGTTTTCAGGAATGAATTAATCACGTAGATGAGTAGGAATGAGTACAGGATAAGCATGTGTTGGTTTGTTAACTTATGGTTGTTGTGGCTTATATTGAACAAATTGTGGTTGGACATAAAAGTTAGATATTTAATTCTATTAATCCTTTAATTTAATTCACCTTAATAAATCTTTAATCAATTGAAGTCTAAACAGCTACCATTTCTGAATAGAATTGTATATTTGGATATGTTTGTTTTTTCTTGGATTTCATTTATGAGGCATCCTACGAATGGAGTTTAGAAATGGGTATTTATGACCCTTATTTAATTACCTCAATGTTATAATGTTTTAATTTATGATTAGTTTCGAGTAAGATATAACATCCATTTAGTCCTTAACAAAATGACATGATGCCTAGGTAAATGATGTAATTAGGATGACCTGAAGAATATGGTAACTGGATAATAACCGTATACAACGCATCTTAGGAACCCCCCTAAGCACCATCTTAGATCCCTAGAACTCACTCATTCCCCATTAACCCTAGTTCATACTTTGAGTACTGATCTAGAGACCATTGGGGGCTCCCGAGCCCTGTCTGACTCTAATCAAATTTCTCGTCTGAGAGGAATCTCAATGATCTTAAAAGGTCTTTGAATCCCCTTTCCAACAGTCCTCCCCGTGCATTAATCTTCCTAACGGTTCGGGCGAACGATGTGTTTTACTATTGGAAACTGATCTTGAGGCACCGAGCATTCTCGTGCCCCGTTCAAATCTAGTCAAATTTCTTTCCCGAGAGAAATATCAATGAATCTTCAAAGGGCTCCAAATCCCCTTTTTAACGGTCCACCCCATGCACAAATCGGCCTTACGATACAGACGAACGATTCATTTCACCTCAAAAACTAATTGGGAGGCCACTGGGCACTCTCAATCCCCATTTGATCCTGTTCAACTCTTTATTTTGAACGAATCTAAATGAATCTTTAAAGAGATCTAAATACCCTTTCCAACTTATTTTACTCCAAAGGGTTATCGGGAACTTCTGGGACCCATTTGACTTTGGTTAACTCTTAGAACTAAATGAAGCTGAATGAAATCTCAAAGGGCTCTTAATAACCTTTTTAACAGTTAGTCTCGTGCGCGAATTGACCTTAAAATTCTCATATTTTAGCATTAGTCACTTTATTTTTGCTTTAGTACTTTATTTCATTACATTCCATACCTTAATTTCAAACCTTATTATTAGCATTTTTACATACTTTATTTTCATAAAAAAAACAAAACAAGAAAAATAGGGTTTAAAAATAGGGATTCCTGCTACACACTCTCACACTTAAAACACGTTTATCTTTACACACACACACACACACACATAAGAGAAATCCCCAATTTGGATTTATGGATTAAACCTCACCATATGTTCTCTTCGAACTACGTGAACTTTGATGCCCCTTGGGATACATAGGAGTTTTGGGTAAATTCTTAGATTCGAATCCTCCCTTATACACATTTGTTACCTTGTTTTCATTACATATATTCTAGATATATTATATGCTTGCTTGCTTCTGTATTGAACGATGTATGCACTCATTCTTCTATAACAACTTGTGAATCGACAAAAACTTACATTATACTTTGATTTATTATTTTGCTTTGTCCTTTTCCATTACGCAATTTGAGCGATTCCATTATCCATTTATATTATGCACATAAGTGCACACTTCACGGAGTCTAACAGGAGAAGATTAAAACATGCCCATGAGAGACCAAAAGGGTGGTATGGGTGCCTAAAATCTTCCCATTCAGTAACTTATTCCCCTAACCCTTGAACTACTTAGTTTTGTAAGCATTAGTATTGTCCTTGATGTCGTTCTCTCGAGGCGAAAACATTTATTTCGCCTGTTTTGTACAAAATAGGTTGTGAACCCTATCTATACACATTACCCCACATCAATGATGACCGAATGCCCCTTGAAAGGGAACAATCTCATGCACATGACAAAAGGGATGGAAAGGGAGGATTGGCCCTCCTCGGACCCTGACCCCCCTCGGGATGGACACAGTTGCGACTCCGCTCGGGACATTTTAAGAGGACTAGACTCTATTTTTTCATGGGTATTATTGTTTTCAACATTTGTGCATATACACCTACTTGTATATTCCCTTTATCCTCTATTTACCTTTTTGTATATATCTCTTTCATGTATATATCCCTTTCCACTCATTTATACACTTCACGCACTTGTATATACTCTCCATGTACACTTCACACGCTTCACAAAACACTTAGAATATCCATGTTTAGTCTTCACTAGCACACACCCACACTTCCTAAACTTGTATATATCTCCATGCTCACTTACATTTACCACACACAACTTGTAGTTGTTCTATGTATAGACTTACTATTACACACACTCACTTGTATACATTCCCATGTCACTTACTCACTCAAATATATCCATGCGTAGAATAGTTTCCATGCTAGAATTACTTTTTATAATATGTGTATATGCTCCCTCATTAGTTTAGTACTCCCTTTACTCATCATAATAAAAAATGATAAAAAAAATACTTGTGGGGACTCATTTATTTTAGCCTAATAGAGTAGCTGACCAACCCAACATGGAGAGTAGACTGCCCGACCCAAATCAGTTATTCATTAAAGACTCATGTATTTAACATGCACTTAAATACATAAGGATATACTCAAATTGGTTACAAATAATTTCATACATTTAGGGACACCATGATTTATTCACGATGTAATTGAGTTACTTGTACAACTCAATCTATTATTTTACACATCTATAAATTGTAAACCCTGGCCCAGGGCAATAGGATGTATCCTTCAACATTGAGAGACACTAATAAAAAAACATAGTAACCTCCCCGTAGACGTAGGCTAGTTGTCGAACTACATATATAAATTATTGCGTGTTTGATTAATTGCTTTCATCTTGGTGTTGTTTTATTGATCATTTATTATGATATTCTGTGCACTTAGAATTGGTGCCGTTTGTGGGAATCGATTATTTTCCTTATGAAAGCATTCATCAACAGAAAGACCATAATGTCTCACCATAGCAACAACATTCCTTGTGTTGGCGATGTACAAGATGAACCAGTCTTGCCTAGGGTTAGGTCAGAGATTCACTAGCAGCCAAATACCAGGTTTTGCTAAGAAAGATAGTTTTCTGAAGAAAGTTAAGGACCACCTAAGTTTACCTGGATCTCTAGGTTAGTCGATGCTTATGAAGCCAAGCTTTGAGAACAAAGAGAGGCCACATGCCTCCAAGTGGAAGAAAATGCTCATCTGCAAAGGCGACTTGAAAAGATGGAGAGAGATCTCCATAAAGACACCAGGAAGCATCATGATAGGACTCATAATCCTCAGGAGAGCAATACTCACTGATGATATTGGAAACAACACCACCAGATAAGGTGTTAACAAGCTCAAGCTAGTGATAACAATAGCAGGATAAGAGTGTATATACATATAGTAGAAGGAGGTGAGGAGAAGAGGATTAACACTTATATGTAAGTAGTTCAGCCAATCTGGCCTACATCCACTATGAGTGTGTGAGTAATATCACTAGATGAAGGCACTAACGACCATAGATATAATCTCTCAAGATTTCTCTCTCTATTGTGTGAACTAACAGAGTTTCAGCTAGGGTTGAAATTCTGGAACCCTTTACAAGGTAGAGGATGACCTCTATTTATAGTGTTTGGGGGGTGTAATGTACCCCCAAGCATGCAATGAGCATGTGCATGAGGATCGAACCAGTGTGAGGATGACAACTGGCTAATCTTATGTAGATAATGATGGCCTTAATATTCCCTCACGTGGGGGGGAATGATTCGGTTATAACTGATTTGTCCATGCGTTCCAAACCTTACATATGCTTGTAAATGCTCGGCCCTGCATCCTTGAGTGGTGTAACCTTGGTCTGGATGAGTACGAGGTTGGTAGAGTCAGATGTAGTTACTTTGTCTTCTTTAATCGTGATGACCTCGACCAGGAAGGTTGACCGAGGTTAGGTATGAGGTAGTTGGAACGTCGGCTGAGGCCGATGATGATGTTGGCACTTGATTGGTCCCGTGAGGCTCTGTTGACCTCGGTTGATCAAGAGTCAATGTTGGTGTGTGAGGGGGCGACCTTACGAGAGACGCACTTTCTGATGGTTGTCATAAGATTCTTGTCAACTCAGCTGTGAGAATGGCTAAGGTTGGTATCTCTGAGTACAAGGGTGCACTTTGGGCATATCAATCACCCCCTAGCCCTTAGTTTTCTATGTGAAAAGATGATTGAGGGGTATGTGTGTTAGGCCGAGGCTGAGTCTCTTTGATTGCCAATATTATCTTGACACATGTCATTTACTGAAGTGAGTAGCTTACTTTTCAAGGTGTGATGACTGTGACTTTCCCTTTAGGTTCCCTATGGTAATGATGGGACATTGGGACTCGCGCCCCATTATTGGATAGGTTTAAAAACCCTCTTTTCTCTCCTCATTCTCTTTCTTCTTATAAATTTCTCCCGCTTAGGTTTTGTAACTTCCTCTCTTTCTCCAAGAGTTCCATCGTTACTATGATTCTGAGCTTTCCTTGCTCCAAAACCTTCTCTCCTCTCTTTCGCGATTAGCCATGTATTATTCTCCACCCCTCTTTTCCTTTTTTAGTTAGAGCATCATCATTTCTGAGATTCTGACGATCCTTTACATTTTTCGGCGAGGGCCTACACTAGTATTAGTGGTTATAGGGCTAGGATAGCAGTGGTTTAGGGACTGTGGTAGGTAGCTCCGAGGTTATTTCAGCCAGAAATAGCCCTTCTTTAGGTTTCTGGTGAACCTCCGGTCACCTTCTCCGACGACCTTGTTCTTGAATGTTCTTGAAGTTCTTCATTTCAAACTTTCTAACTTCCCTTTTTTATCTTGAGTTTGAATTCTTTTAAGTTGTGTACCTATTTGTGGTTTGAAAGCCCTTCTTAAGTGTAGTGTCGTCCCACCTATGCTCAGACCTTTGTACCAAATCATTGAAGAGTTCTCCTCTCTTAGTGAGAAGACCTTTGAGAAAATTAGGCAAATAGAACTAGCCTAAGAGGAGGCTGGTAGGGCTGAGGCCTTTCCTCTAAGACCCATCTTTCCTCCACCCCTGAAGGTTATCTACCTTGAGCTAGCTGAGGTTCCTGTGGATCCCATACTAATGTTTGAATCTGAGTCATCTTCCTCAGACCCCATGTCTGTAGACTCTTTTCAAGAGGTTATGGATTACTCTCCTAGGCAGGGTAAGGTTCCTGAGGAAGCCGATGTTTCGAGCTGTGCCTCATCTCACCAAGGTTCTAGTACCTCACATAGGTCTTCTGATGTTGAAATCATAGGGCCAAGTGTGGCCATTTCCCCCATTATTGATGCCATTACTCTGTCGGCTGCCACCAGGGATGAATTTTCTCAGAGGTTTCCTGGTGGTGTGCCTGCACCTGCCCAGGCTGACGTTGTCGAGGAGAGTGATCTTGATACATCTGAGGCGGCCGAGTATGAGAGTATCGTCACTGAGTACGACCTTATTTCTTTTAGGCACCTCTATTCCATAAATTCTTCTGTTATCCTTAGGAAACCTCTGATGGATTAGAGGACCTTTGACGGCAGAGATGGAGAGATGTGCGTCTATGAGAGGATGTTCAAGTTGGGCTTCTATCTTCCTATTCACCTAACCATCAGAGTTATACTTTCCCATATAAATCTAGCCCCTTACTAATTATCTCTTAATGCCTGGAGGGTTATGATTGGGGCCATTGTCCTTTGGAGGGTTGTCCACCACTCAGATCTTCCAGTTAGGGTTTTCATAGGTTGTTATATGCCCTCCTCTGCCAAAAACCACCCTAGATATTACCACTTCTTAGATAGGAAATCAGAGAAGAAAATATTATTGGTTACCCAAACTTCAAACCATAACTGGAAATCTCGATATTTCTTTGATTCTGGGGCATGGGAATTTAGTCCAAATGAGGCCTCTGGAACGTCTGTTCCAAGGACCCCTCTGAGATGGGGGAAGCTCTCCCTTACTGCTAAAGCTGACCCTGAACTTAGCCAGGATAATTGCCAAAAATTTGAGGATCTTTGCAATTATGGCGAGCAGGGTCGCCTTATAAAATATGAACATATGATGACCCCCTACTACCTCTCTCAGATAGGCTTGGGGGTGTTCTTTTGGGAGAACTTCGTAAGTATTAATTTTATATATATTATACCTCTTAATTTTTATACCTCTAACTAACTAACTCAGAGACTTGTCTTTTGTAGAGCTCCCTGAAGGCATATCATATGACCTTTAGGAAATGTCTACTCCCAGTCTTCTAAAGTTAATGAAAAAGAGGTGTGGAAAAAATTTACCCCCTCTTAACACCAAGAAGAACGTCGGCACATCCCATGCAAATGTTACTAAAAAGAGGAAGACCCCAGCTGACCTAGAGCATCTGAAGCTGGGCAAGACTCAGAAAGGGGATCGTGCCATTCCCATCTCTACAGACGATGCCCTGGATGCTCCTCTTACTCAACTAAAAATTAGTGATAGCCTTGTTGGCCACAGTCTGAAGGCTGCCGATGCTATCGTTATAATAATGAATGAAGAGGATAAGTGTTTCTTATGCTCTTTGGACGTCCCATTGATGGCTGAGTTTACTCTCAACAAATCAATTCAGGCATTTATTTTTATTCATTTGCTTTCCACAAGTGTAGCCTCGGCTCTTTTATAAATTATATCATAGGAATGACCTTCTACTGTAGGGTGTCTTGTCCTTGCATCATCTCATTGATTGGAATCTAAAGAAGATTCCCCTTATAGAGAAAGGCTAAGAAGCTGAGAGGGTTCAAGCCTCTTTGAATGCAAAGGTTGAAAGGATGAAGGGGGTTTTCAAGCAGAGGGACGACGACATGTCTAAAATCAAGAAGGACCACGGCGTAGCTCTGAAGGCTAAGGATGATACCCTTCAGACTAAGGTGAATGTTGCAGTCAAGGTTTCTTTAGAGGATGCTGTAGAGAAGACAATTGAAGACTATAAGGTCTCTGATGAATTTATCAGCTTTGGCTTTGAATACCTTGAAAGAGGTATCAAAGCAACTGGTAAATGGGCAGCCACTAAGGAGAAAGATTCGGGGATCCCATCTGCCTCTGACTTTGTGGGTCTTGGCTTTGGTGATCCCCTGTTTGCTCAGGCCTTGCAAGAAGTTGAGGAAGCTGATGGTGCTTCAGTTGAGACTGCTACCCTAGAGGTCACTGAGACTAAAAACACTAATCATCAGGATGATGGAGCTAAGGTGACAAACGTCGATCGTGACGACACGACTGCAGCTACAGAGACTTAGCCCTTTTCTTGTGAAGCTTTTAAGAGTTGTAATTTTGGTTTCCTTTTTATTTGAAACTCTTAAATTTTTTGAACTTCTGATGGACTCTTGATGCTTTTGACTTGTAATTCATCTTTTTCATGATAATCATTAGTTCAATCTTCTTTAAACTCTGTTGCTTCACACGATGTTATGCTTGAATGTCTTACCTCTTAAACTCTCACCAAACTAATGATGTTTAAGGTCTGAGGTCACCAAATTATGATGTTCCACCTCATATTTTCACCAACTTAATGATGTTTAAGGTCCGAGGTCACTAAATTATAATGTTTACCCTCATATTTTTCACCAAACTAATGATGTTTAAGGTCTGAGATCACCAAATTATGATGTTCCACCTTATATTTTCACCAAATTAATGATGTTTAAGGTCTGAGGTTACCATATAATGATGTTTACCCTCATAAATTATCACCAAACTAATGATGTTTAAGGTCTTAAGTCACCATATAATGATGTTTACCCTCATAAATTTTCACCAAACTAATGATGTTTAAGGTCTGAGGTCACCAAACTATGATGTTTACCCTTATTTTTTCACTAAACTAATGATGTTTAAGGCCCGAGGTCACAAAATTATGATGTTTACCCTAATATTTTTCACCAAACTAATGATGTTTAAGGTTTAGGTCATCAAATTATGATGTTCCATCTCATATTTTCACCAACTTAATGATGTTTAAGGTCTGAGATCACCATATTATGTTGTTTACCCTCATAGTTTTCACCAAACTAATGATGTTTAAGGTCCGAGGTCACCAAATTATGATGTTACACCTCATATTTTTTCACCAAACTAATGATTTTTAATGCATATAACAAGAGTACTAACACAACATTTCTATCTTTTCATTAACATCTTCTATTTAAACTAATACATGTATTACAAAAAGATAAGAACAGCAACATTATATGTAATACTTCTTTAAGTGATCGGCATTCCAAGGGTTGGAGAAAGGTTCTCCTTCAAGGTTTTCTAGCCGGTAGGTACTGGGCACAACCTCATCAACTACTCTGTAAGTAACATGCCAGTTTGGATGGTGCTTATTTTCCTTTTACAATATCTTCTTTAGGACTAGGTCTCCCATAACTATAGGCCTTGATTTCACCCTTTGATTGTAGAATCTCGCAGTCCTCTGTTGGTAGTCTTCCTATCTTATCTCTGTATACTCTCTTCTTTCCTCGATCAAATTAAGATCAAGTATTATCTCTTACCCATTCCTCTAAGGGTCATAGGTATGAACTCTATGAGTGGTAAGTCCTACCTCTATAGGGATGACAACTTCTGAATCGTGGGCTAACATAAATGAAGTCTCTCTCGTTGTTGTCCTTGTTTCCGTCCTGTAGGCCCATAACACAACATATACCTCTTATGTCCATCTCCTTTTGGCCTTTTCTAACCTCTTTTTTATCCCATCAAGAATTATTCAATTTATAACCTCGATGAACTGGAACATTCTTAAACTGGGTTCCATTATCTGAGATGATGGTGTTTGGAAGACCGTACCTTCATATGATGTTCTTCCAGATGAACTGGAAGGTTTTCTGCTCAGTGATTGTGATCATTGGCTCAGCCTCTACCCATTTGGAGAAATAATAAATTTCCACGATCAAGAATAGATAATTATTCACAGCTCATGGCAGGGGTCCTACCAAATCAATGCCCCATATTGCAAATGGCTAAGGGGATCTGATTGAAGTCATAGGTCGATGAGGCTGATGAGGTACAGTGGAGAACCTTTGTTACTTATCACACTTCTTCACGTATGCAACTGCATCTTTGGCTAAGATCGACCACCAGTACCCCTAAGTGATTATCCTCTTAGCTAAAGGTCTTCCTACTATATGATTGGAGAAAGAACCCTCATGTACATATTATAAGATGTGTGGAACCTCTGAAGGGTGGACACACCTGAGGAGAGGAAGTAGGAACCCCTTCTTATACAAGACATCTCCCATAATTGAGAATTTGGCAGCTCCGAAACCTCAGTTGTCTTCTTTCTGACTTTGACTCTGGTAGGTCTCCCTCTTTGATATATTTAATAAGTGGATCCATCTATGAGGCTCCCATATTCAATTTGAGGCAAGTTCTGGAAACCTATTCTTCTTCAATGGTTGGCTTGAGCTGAATTTCAATGGGTCTTGCTCTTCTTATGTATGTCCTTATTGCTGAGGCTAACCTTACAAGTGCATCATTTCGACTGTTGTCTTGTCGAGGTATCCTCTTAATCTCCACTTCCTTAAAGCTTTCTATCATCATTCTCACCCTCTTCAGTTATTTGGCAATCCTTTAATCTTTGGCTTCATACACTCCCAGGACTTGGTTGATGACTAACCTTGAGTCATTGTGGACTAGGAGTTGGCCAACACTAAGGGCTTTTGCCAAGGAGAGACCTGCTATTAATGCCTCATACTCTGACTCGTTGTTTGAAGCTTTGAAGTTGAACCTCATCGCATATTCAATATCGATACCATCTGGTGCTGACACTATCAGCCCCGCTCCACTTCTGTTTTCACAAGACGACCCATCAATGAAGAGGTTCCAAACATCTTCATTTAAAGAGAAGTTCCCCTCTGATAGGGTCCCTTGCTTGAAGAGGTACCTGTCTTCCTCGTTCTTAACTATTATTTTTCTGGCTTGGCTTGACTCAACCTCATCCGGATCTTGGAAGACGTTTTTGTCTGGTTCATCTAAAGCCTTTTGACTATTTTTAACCTCATCCTCTTCCCAGGTAAACTCGAATACAAAGTCTGCTAGTGCCTGCCCTTTGATGGCAACCCTAGGTTGATAAAAAATGTCATATTCCCCCAACTTGATGGCCCAGGTCATTAGACCGCTTGACTTCTCAGGCTTATGGAGGACCTATTCGAGTGAGGAATCAGCGAGGACAACCATAGAGTGGGCTTGGAAGTATGGCTTCATTTTCCTAGAAGCATGTATCAGAGCATAGGCTAATTTTTCAATCCTTGGGTACTTCTATTCAGACCCTTCAAGATCTTTACTATTGAAATATACTAGCCTCTGCACTCCATCATCTTCTCTTACTATGGTTGCACTAATGGCTGATTCTAAAACATCTAGATATACATATAACTTCTCCCCCAGAATGGGCCAAAATAGGAGTAGAGGGGATTCGAGGTAGGACTTGAGCCCCTTAAAATCTTTGTCGCATTCCTCATCCCATTCGAAGGCTTTTCTAAGCACTTTGAAAAAAGGAAGACACTTGTATGTAGCTCTCAAGACGAACCTGTTTAGTGCAGCAACTCTTCCGATTAACCTCTGAACGTATTTTATGGTTCTGGGTGTCTTTACTTCCATCAGAGCCTTGATCTTCTTAGGGTTAGCCTCTATTCCCCTTTGGTTGACAATGAATCCCAAAAACGTTCCTGCTCCTACTCCAAACACATATTTGTCCGGGTTGAGCTTCATTCTATACTTGTCCATAGTGTCAAAATTTCTTTCAAGGTCGACCACATGAGTGTCGGCCTTGAGACTCTTCGTTAACATGTCATCCACATACACTTCCATGGATTTGCCTATCTGATCTTCGAACATCTTATTTACAATACGTTGATAGGTAACCTCTGCATTCTTTATCCAGAAGGGCATGACCTTTTAGTAATAGGTCCCCTTGTCTCTGATGAATGTTGTATTCTCTGAGTCTTCCATATTCATGAAGATCTGATTATACCTAAAATATGCATCCATGAATCTCATGAGCTCATGTCCTTCTATGGCATCCAACATCTTATCGATATGAGGGAGGGGAAATTGACTTTTAGACAGGACTTGTTCAAATTAATGAAGTCTAGGCATATCCTCTATTTCCCATTTTATTTTGGCACTATGACAACGTTGTATAACTACTTAGGGTATATGACCTCTCTGATGAACCTGGCCTCTTTAAGCTTTCTAACCTCTTCTCTTATGACATCATACTTCTTTCTTAAGTATACTCTTCTTCTCTACTTGATGGGCTTATCATCTTCTACACCATTAAGTTTATGGCACATAATCTTAAGGTCAATACCTGGCATGTCTGCATGGCTCTAGGCAAAGACACTTTGTCTCCTCTTTAAGAGCTTCACCAGTTCTTCCTTGATCTCAGGTCTTAGGTCTTTTCTGATTTGGATGGTTTTTTTCAACTCGTCCTCATTGAGGACGATGGACTCTACCTCTTCCAGGGCCTCTCCTTTCTTGAGCTTTGTTTCATCTCTAGGATCAAGTGTATCGATGTTGTATGTGGTTGTTGCCCTCTTATGAGCCTCTCTCTCTTCTTCAAAGTTGAAGTAGAATTCATGTGCCAATGTTTGCTCACCTTTCACTTCCCTTACTCCATAGGGAGTCGGGAATTTTAGCATTTGGTGGATTGTTGAAGGCACGACCTCAAATTCCTTGAGGGCTACTCGTCCTATGATGAGGTTGTAAGCTGAGAAGACGTTTTCATCCATCACAAAGAAATTGATTTTTCTGGTCAACCTCATAGGCCACTCATCTCCCATTATCACATCCATCTCATACATACCCAATGGATGAACCTTTTTATCACTGGAGCCAATCAAGGTATGGTGATAAGGGACAAGCCTAGCTCTTTTGAGGCCTGGGCTCTTAAAACAGGGCCAACCATAATGTCTGTAGAATTACCCCCATCAATGAGGATTCTCTGAACTTCACACCCATACACCCTTGTGGTGATTACCATAGGGTCATCGTGAGGAGCTAAGATACCTTTGAAATCAAGTCTTGAGAAGCCAACTATGAGAGTGTTGATATCTACCTTCTTTCTCTTCTCATTTTTAACCTCTGAACATGCCAAGTTTACAAACTCAACTTTAGCTACCGTCTTAGCCTCTTCCACACGAGCTTTGCAATCGGATACCTCTGAGCCACCCCCTGCTAGTCCTCCACAGATGGTGTTCATACCAAAAGAGATCATACTAACCCTCTTCATTGGGACATTATCATCTTTCGGTGGGAGGTCAGGGTCATCGTCATCATCATCTGAGTCCTCAGCTCTTCTGGTAGGGGCATCTTCTCGGCATCTATAATTTCTCTTCTTTTTAGGGTCATCTCTCCCCCCGTAGGAGCTATACCATCAACGTATTTATGAGCTTTCCAAACTTTAACATTTTCTCAATCTCGTCCTTCAGGTCAAAACACTTGTCAGTTAGATGGCCGTAATCTTGGTGGAACTCACACCATAGGTTCTTGTTCCTCTTATGTGAAGGAGCATTAAGCTTCTCCGGCCATCTCAAGGACCTGTCATTCTTTATTTCATTGAGGATGTGTTCGCAACTCACAGTTAGAGGAGTATAGTGTGCAAACTTATCGTCTGTAACCCGCTTCTTTCCATCCTTTTTCCTTAGAAATTTCCCATTGCTACTTCCATTTTCTTCCTCGTACTTTGCAGCCATCACTTTTTCTGCATTCAAGACCTTTCCATCTATTTCTAACAGCTTGGCCATAGACTTAGGACTTCAGTAATCTTGTAGAGTATCTTTCCCTTCTGAAGTCCTCCAATGAGGGTTGTCATGGCTATATTCTCTTCATAATCGTCAACCTCCAACTTTTCCTTATTGAACCTCGTGATGTAATCTCTGAGGCTTTTATTCTTGCCTTTCTTTACATAGAGAAGATGGGTTGTTTTCTTCTGAGGTTTTACCCCAAAACAAAAGTTATGTATAAAACGCTCATTCAAACCCTTAAAGTTCTCAACGAAATTTTAAGGGAGATAAGTGAACTAGATATGTTCAGCTCCCATTAAAGTTCTTGAGAAATCTTGTCACCTCATCTCATCAGGGATTGAATAAATGTCTGTTGCAGACTGATATATCTCAATTTGATGCACTGGGTTGGTACTACCATCGTACTTGGGAGACACCATAGGTGGTTTAAATTTGGCAGTGGTTGGGAAGTTGACAATCCTTGCCACAAATGGGGCCCTCTGAAAATCCCGTTTATAGTGGTTCTCGACTTTTTATGAGGTTCCCTATATTCTCTTACAGCCGTTGAAAGGAGTCATTTCAAGGTTTAGCAACGTCGCCTCTAAGGGGTAGACCGAGGGTTCCCCAGCTACTGCACAATGTCGACTGTTGACCTACTGGAAATAGTCTTGGCTATATTGGGGTCGACCATGATGAGGCCGATGTTCACCAACTTCCCTTTGTGAGCCAGCTACGCTTCTTGACTTGGATAACCTCTGCCTCAGATCATTAACTGGGTCAATACTTTCAAAGGCCGACCCTCTACTCAAGTGATCAAAAGTTGATTCTCTTTATCGGGCGTCATCATCTCGTCTTGCTCCACAACCTCGGCTCTTCTGTATAGGACGTATTGTGTTGTTTGAAACCTCGTATGGCTCCCAGAAGTCTGCTAGAGCATCCTATGCCTCAATATCGTCGTATCTGTCCTCAGGGCAAGGGTTTCCTTGTCTCCCCAGGCGTAAATGCCTAGGGTCCCTCCTTCGCTGAGGTGTGGGTTGGTCCTTTGGCGGTGCCTGTTTGAATAGCTGCCAGAGTAATCATCTCCAATGAGACCCCAACTGGTCTTATTATATTATGGCTTAGCTGGGCAAATTGCTCCTTCATCGCTTGCTATGTTGCAGCCAAGGACTTCAAGGTTGCTGCCACCTTAGCCATTTTGGACTGGAGTGGTACCTGGCTGGAACTAGGTCCTCTAACACCAGACGGTGGAGGA
The DNA here is from genome assembly GCA_949130495.1 of Sambucus nigra. NCBI lineage: Eukaryota > Viridiplantae > Streptophyta > Magnoliopsida > Dipsacales > Adoxaceae > Sambucus > Sambucus nigra. The sequence goes on from OX422209.1 coordinate 503,286,832, forward strand.
GGTGGTGGTAACTCCGGTGCCATATGATGAGACTAGAGAGCTTGTAATGAAAATATTATAGAGCTCGATACCTTAAAGGACATCTTTCAATGGTGACACAACTTCACACGAGGGGTGAGGCCTGGTTCACCACCAGAGTCCCCGGTGAGATCAAACTGAAAAAGGAAGAGATGACTCTTCTCGTTCCCACAAACGGTGCCAAAATGATGATGCTGGAAATAGTACCACCAGATAAGGTGTTGACAACCTCAAGCTAGTGATAACAATGGCAACATAAGTGTGTGTGTATATATATATATATATATATATAGTAGAAGGAGGTGAGGAGAATAGGATGAACACTTGTATGGAAGTGGTTCAGTCAATCTGGCCTACGTCCACTGTGAGTGTGTGAGTAATATCACTATATGAAGGCACTAACGACCATAGATACAATCTCTCAAGCTTTCTCTCTCTATTGTGTAAAGTAACAGATTTTCAGCTAGGGTTGCAATTCTGGATCCTATTACAAGGTAGAGGATGACCTCTATTTATAGTGTTGGGGGAGGGGGGTAATGTACCCCCCAAGCATGCAATGAGCATGTGCATGAGGATCGAACTAGTATGAGCATGACACCTGGATGATCTTATGTAGATAATTATGACCTCAATATTCCCTCACGTAGGGGGGGGGGGATAATTCGGTTATAACCGATTTTTCCATGCGTTCCAAACCTTACATATGCATGTAAATGCTCGGCCCTGCGTCCTTGAGTGGTGTAACCTCGGCCTGGATGAGTACAAGGTTGGTGGAGTCAGATGTAGTTGCTTTGTCTTCTATAATCGTGATGACCTCGGCCAAGAAGGTTGGCCGAGGTTAGGAATGAGGTAGCTGGGACATCGACTGAGGCCGATGATGATGTTGGCAGTTGATTGAGCCCGTGAGGTTCTACTGACCTCGGTTGATGAAGAGTCGAGGTTGGTGTGTGAGGGGGCCGACCTTATGAGAGATGACCTTACTGATGGTTGTCATAAGCTTCTTGTCAACTCGGCTGTGAGACTGGCCGAGGTTGGTATCTCTAAGTACGAGGGTGCACTTTGGGAATATCACTCACAACCGAGGGAGTATCTCCAAGAACAACTAAGATAGATACCAATGTGGAAAGTCAGAGCGAGATCTATTAGAACATGGACGATTAGAGAGGAACCACATTAGTAATGATCGTCAGGACGAGAACATCATAATTTTTGTCCGTAGAGAGATGGACCAACATCTAACCCATCAAGGATCCAAGTCTATTAGGGAGCTGGCTAGGAGATCTTTTAACACTCAGATGAAATCCCCTTTTTAAGGTCGATTTAAAAAGAGGAACCCCTAAGAATTTCGCCATTCCCATGTTCAAGATTTATGATGGGAATACAGATCCCATAGACCACGTTTGGTAGTACATGTTGTCAATGACCCTGTCGATCCACAACAACGCCTTTATGTGTCAGATTTTCCCTTCTAGACTATATAACGTAGCTTAAAAGTGGTTCAAAAAGTTTTTCCATAGGTTGGTCAAGATCTTCAAGGCCCTAGGAGAGGACTTTACTGCTCGCTTTATAACTAAAAACTCCCACCCAAAAGGATGGATTCATTACTCACAATGAAGAAAAAGCCATAAGAGAGCCTTTGTGATTAGGCCAAGAGGTACTGGGAGTTTTTTAATGAAGTGGAGGACTTCTTTGAGAAGGTTACTATTGAATCCTTCAAGATTGTTCTGTCAACCACATCTTTTCTGCACTAGTCCCTGACAAAGAAATACGTCAGAACCATCGACGACCTCATGGTTGGTATTAATAAATATGCCAAAGTTAAGGATGTGGTTCATTCTGATGCAAGGGATAACAGTCGAGAAAAGGTATGCAACGGAGGAGATAAAAGTGACACTCATAAGTAAGGGAATAAGAATGGGGGTAAGAATGTCTCTAAGAATGGGAATAAGTTTGATCCTTGAAAGACGTTACAGGATGTTAACACGGTCTTCAAAGAACCAATTTGCAAAATCTTGATTAAGATCAAGGATCAACCATTCATTAAGTGTCCCAAGAATATGGGCGGTGACCCAACAAAAAGAAACAATGCAGTGAGATGCACATTCAACAATAAGGGCGGACACAGAATTGAGAATTATAAGGCTCTGAAGTCACACTTGGAAGAGTTGGCCCAAGTTGGGCATCTCAAAGAATATATAGAAAAGAAAGCTTATAAGGTCTCAACCAATAGATACCAAAAACCAGACAATTTCCTTGATAACGACATGGGAAGGAGTTTGTGATGATCCATGGAGCATCCAACCTAAAGCAAATCTAAGAGAACACTGTTCAAATGGAGCTGGAGAAGGTCACTACTATTATGGAGGCATTCCAGATCGACCCTGTAAAAAGCTAAGCGGATAAGCGCCGGTTACCAGAGGACGTCGACTACACCAAGCACATCATCTTCACTAAAGAATATTTTATCGGAGTGAGGACTCCACATCACGATGCACTCGTGATAACCCTCAAGATTGCAAATTGGGATATTGATAAGCTATTGGTGGATCAAGTAAGCTCGTCAGAGGTTATGTACCTAGAGTTATTACACAAGATGAATCAAAATTTAACCGACCTCAATGAGGCCAAAGTTCCATTGGTTTGCTTCGTAGGGAGAATTATAATACCACTGGGAAAGGTAGTTCTGCTAGTTAGGGCATGCAACATTTCATAGCTAATTTAGTTCTTGGTTATGGACGTAAATTCCTCATATCATGCCATTCTAGGAAGAGGCTAGTTTCATGCCATGAGGTTTATAGCATCAACCTGCCAACAAAAGCTAAAGTGTATCATCGATTGGGTTGTGATCGAGATTTGTGGTGACTAGACTACTACAAGGAAGTTCTTCATCATGGTCATCCTCCCAAGGAAGGAGAATAAAAATAAACCAAAAGACACTTTAGAGGAAGTACATGATGGTGTTATACCCTTTAAATGGAAACTATGGTACGACTGACCAGGGGTGGATGATACTAGGGTCCACCCCGCTAAGAAGGTCATTGAAAGCCTAGAGGAGGTTGGAGATGATGACAACTTTTTAGAGAGAAAGTTTCTCATCAGAACTATACTCGTTGATCACGAAAATAAAGAGTTGATTACCTTATTAAGAAGAAATCTGGATGTTTTTTCCTAGGAGCCATATGATCTACCCGGAATTGATCCCGACGTATCCTTCCATCGACTGGATGTTGGCCCAACCTTTAAGCCAATCACTCAGAAGGCCCACCAAATAACCCCCGAGAAGGCTAAAAAGGTGTAGAACAAAGTAAGGAAGCTTTTGGATGCAGGATTCATTAGGAAGGTTCAGTTACCCAAGTGGTTATCCAATCCAATGATAGTATGGAAGAGAAATGTCAGTAGGAGGGTCTGTATAGACTTTATATACCTCAACAGGGCCTGCCCCAAATATAGTTTTCCACTGCCTAAGACTGATCAGTTGGTTAATGCTTTAACAACACGCGAAATGATGAGTTTTCCAGACACCTATTTAGGGTACCATCAAAATTCATTATTCGTTCCCGACTAGGATAAAACATCCTTATAACCCCGACTAGGTTATACTGTTATAAGGTCATATAGATTGGCCTAAAAATGCTGGGCAAACTTATCAGAGGCTAATCACGAAGATGTTCAAGCGAAAAATGGGAGACACAATGGAGATACACATCGATAATATGTTTATGATGTATAATGCTTCTATCTAGGTTTATGGACCTTAACTGGGAGGAGTAGCTAGTATTCATTCAGTGGGATCTGACACATTGCATTGACTAACATTTCAGGTATAGTGCTAGAGTAGCTGCATAGGAGGGATTGGAGATCTTGGGAATGCAGATGGAGATTTATTTTATTTTATTTTATTTAGTAGTTTAGCTTATATTTCCATTTCGTCAGTTTTATTATGAGACTTTCATTGTGGATTTGGTGGGCCAAACGGTTCCTCAGTTATTATTGGTTTCAGTCAGATATTTATATTTGGATTATTTCCTTTGAGTTTTCAATAATTTGAAGTTGGATTATTTTGGAGATAACATGGTGATGGATTTTAATTTCAACGAATGTTTATATTGGTTGGATAAACTTTAATATTATCTTGTGGAAAAAAGTTAATGGCTTATATTCCTATCACATGCTGAGAATGATAAATTATTTAGTAATATTCGACGTAGTTTGGCGGCAACTAGCCACCTCACTCGTCAAACTGCACGAAGTGTTATAGTTGGTATCAGAGCATGGTCTTAGGTCTCGTAGGTTGTGAGTTAATTTTAGCTTTTTCATTACCTATCTTTGATTACCTTGATGATTTATACTCTTAGATATTCCGATTCTGATGTTTTTTATTCCTATCTTTTCATATGGTGAATACTAAGGGATCTAGAGATAGGAGAGAGAGTTCACTTTTCGATCCCGTGGCTCCGAGGAGGAAGGGTCAGTTTTTTGGGTGCCAATGAGTTAGAGGCTATTGTACGTGAGGACATGATGGACGATATTGAAATAGGGAGCATGAGGTGGGAAAACCTAGAGGCACGGTAGCAGGGTATACCGCTTTAGTTTGGTATAGGGTGAGAGCTAGTATCTTTAAGAGCAATCCTCCCACTTTTGTAGGGGGATCTGACCCCACAATTGATCACCAATGTAGGCGCTTGAGGATGGTGTATAGTAAATATTTGTAGAAACAAATGTTGGCTACATTTAAGCTGATGGGAGATGCGTTACAATGGTCGAAAAGTGTCACCACATTTGAGGATAGAGATCGCCTATACTATGGATACTTTCTAGTGAAGTTCAATGAAAAGTATTTTCCTTACTAGATTAGGAGTACTAAGAATAGAGAGTTTTTAGATTTAGAATAGGATTTAAAATATGTTGTTGAGTATGAGCAGGAGTTCATAAAATCTGTCGATGTTTGTATCGAAGGAGGTGAATACTAAGGCAAAGAAAATGACATGTTTCATTAAGGCCTGTCATGATATATTAAGAAGATAGTGTTGGAGAATATGGCGTACACTACTTACACCCAGGTGGTGGAAGCCACACTATTATGTTGGCGAGATAAAGTGAATTACCAAAAGAAGTTGGGTAAGAGGTAAGAGTACAAGGATCTCAATGACAAACCGTGGAAGAGACAGCAAGAAGGATACAAGTAAAAGGTTATTAATCATGGCAGTGGTGTCCCGTAAGGCCCTCAGGGACAGGGGCCAGGACAACAGGGGGAGTGAGCATCAGGTATGCGTTATGAACCTTCTAAAGATACATGTTTTAATTATAGAGATTATGGACATCGATATCTCAAGTGTATGAAGAATCAGGACCAAGGGCCTCCATCACTGGCAACACCAGGTGTGCAGGGAGAATCAGTAGCACCCGTAGTGGGTAGGTGTTATTTACTTCAGAATCAGCAACCTCAAGTAAGGTATGTTCAGTAAGATCCAAGGCGTGGCTAGTGGGATAGCATGGTACATAATATTTTCCTATATATTTTTATATATATAGTTGGTAAATATATTGTATTTTTGTTTGTGGGGTAGGTGTGGTTAGGATTAGGTGTATGGGTTCCCAATTGTGGCATTCTACGTGTACGCATATGTAAGCCTTATATTATTGTTTGATTTTTACGTTTACACTGCCTAATTTCAAGGAAAAAATTCCTATCCTAGTGGGGAATTATATAACACCCCATAGTTTTAGGTCGATTATTTAAACCGTCGTAATAAAAAGTTGGAAAAATATTACTATTCTAATTTGAAACATTTTTAGCATCTAAAATGTTGGTTTTATTTTTGTAGAAATGGAATTTTAATCGAAATTGAAATCAAAAGAATAATCGGGTTTTACTGTTCAGGTCTGCATCGATTCGGCCCTAGGGACGAATCAATTCACATCGGATAGAGGCGACGGTTGGGGTAATTTTTAGAGTTTGTGTTTAACGAAAACTCTCCAAACTTCTATTTTAAATTAAACTCAGGGTTAGACTTTTTTTTAAGAATTTCATATTAAACTTAAGAGCAGTAGCCTCCCATATTTCCACCTCCTCTCACCTACAGAACCTAACCCCATTGAAAAACAAGATATAACCCAAGTTTTGAAGAGCCAAATCGAGTTTTCTCGGGATCAACCAAGAACATATTTTTGTTGTTTTCTCGAGAGGAATGCAACCATCCAATTAGATTCTTTAAAATAATTTTTAGAGATATGAATATTTTTATTTTTCCCCTTAGTATTATTCTTTTAAATGTTGCCTAAACACTAATAATTGAAGTTTTTATAAAACAAAATAGAAAGATTAATTAGAAAAGTGAAACTAATTCCGAGACTGTTTTTCTTCAAATCTTTAATATGAATAGACTCAAAATTATTGCATGCTAGATTAGATGATTGCATTACATTGGAATAATGGAATGTTTTCGTGTTGTAAATTAAACGGTGATAATTATCATTGGATTTCGATTCGTAAGACTACAATATTTACATGTAGGTTGTAGAATGAAATTTGTTGTTATGTGCCCCGTAATATGAATGTGAATGGGAAATATACAAGTTGTTGAAAAAAATTAATTAATATTATGATTAAATGAATGTAATTGGGTTAAATTTTAACCTTACTATTAATTGGAAGAATTGTTGTTATAGGTTGTTAAAATTCCTCGTGTGATCACTAATTGTGGTAATATTCGAGACCACGGGGACGATGGGAATTTTCGGGGTAGTTTTGCTTTCACCTTATTTTAGGTTGCTTGCTAGGTATGGGACTATTAGATAGGCCTTTGTTGTTATAACACTTTCTAGGTATGGGACTAGTTAGTGTAGATTTATGGTTGGGTAATTCCGGGTGGAGATGAATTATACGTCGTTCCGTTGGTTCGTTAGCCTAGATGCGAGACTCGGTAGTAGCTATTGGTAGGTATTCTTTCTATATAAGAGGGGTGGCGATATTAGGAAATAATGAACTTGATAAAATGGGAAATTAATACCTAAGATATTAAAGGGTTATTAAAAAGCATTTGCATCATCAATATGTGCATGGCCAACAATAAGGGGTGAACTGGCTATAATGACGTGGATGTGTGTTGACGTCACCAATATGTGCAGAGCTAATGAAATCGGACGAACTGGATATCGTGACATGTCGTGCATGTAACCTTACCAATAAATGCAGGGCTAATGAAATTGGACGAACTGACTATAGTAAGTGAAATGTGAGTGTGGTGTAAAACTGGGGGTGTGCCAACAATTTGTGAATGACTCGTAATAGGGTGAACTGGCTATGCTGGTGTCGCATAAATAAAATGAGTTGAATTAATTTACTTAAATTATTAAAATTGAATTGATAGCTTTAGCTTGAGCAAATTTTGTAATAAAACAATGGGACTTAGATAATGGGGTGGCTTAGCTATGTGGGTAGATAGTGGTAGTTTATTTTTACTCGCATTACAATATATCTCATTTAAATTAAAATATATTATTATGATGTTTATCATGTATAATGCATCTTTCTGGGTTTACGGACCTTAATTGGGACGAGTAGCTAGCATTCATGCAGTGGGATCTGACCTATTGTGTTGACTAACATTTTAGATATAGTTCTAGAGTAGCTGCATTGGATGGATTGGAGATCTTGGGAGTGCATCTAGAGATTTATTTTATTTTCCTTAGTAATTTATCGTATCTTTCCATTCCTTCATTTTTATTATGAGACTTTCATTTATGGATTTTGTGGGCCAATCGGTTCCACGGCTATTATTGGTTTCAATCAGATATTTATAGTAGGATTATTTCCTTTGAGTTTTCAATAATTTGGAGTTGGATTTATTTTAGAGATAGCATGGTGATTGGTTTTAATTTGCATGAATGTTTATATTGGTTTGATAAATCTTAATATTATCTTGTTGAATTTTTTTAATGCCTGATATTCCTGTCACATGCTAACAATGATAACTTATTTAGTATCACCTGGCGTAGATTTGGTGGGCCAATCGGTTCTACAATTGTTATTGGTTTCAATCAGATATTTATTGTAGGATTATTTCCTTTTGAGTTTTCAATAATTTGGAGTTAGATTTATTTTAGAGATAGCGTGGTGATTGGTTTTAATTTGCATGAATGTTTATATTGGTTCGATAAATCTTAATATTATCTTGTGTAAAAAAAAATTAATCTCTGATATTCCTGTCACATGTTGAGAATCATAACTTATTTAGCAGCACCTGGCGTAGTTTGGCGGTGGAGGCTAGCCACCTCGCTCGTCAACCGTCATTCGGGCATCATCTGACATCTCTCACATCTGCCTCATGTACATAGGGGCACTGACTATGGGACCAGCACCTTCTCGTCCATAATTTCCCTCACCACCGTCTCCCCTAAGTACCAGACGTACTCAAACTCATGTGCAATCAATCGTCACATTTACGCATGTAGTCCCGTGACCCTAGTATCCCGCAGATTCATCCCCAAGGAATATAAGGTCACCGGTAATCTCCAACATAAAATCAGTATTTACTCAAGAAATTAAGATGCCAAAAGATAAATAAGAAAAGACAAAAGATAATCTGGTGTTGTTCAGGGCGTTTAGAGCCCGCCGCATGTCCGCCAAAGATAAAGACTGGTTCGATCGTCAGTTGGACTTCCTACACCAGAACATCTAGTAGAAGTCTCACAAGTACTCATCCTTCATTTCTACCAACCCTATATTATGACCAGTCACCTCATAGAACCATATCGGTAAAAGACTGGACTCAACAAAAATGGAACAAAAAAGGAATGCAGGGAAATGCATAAAAAAAGGAAAGTAAATCCAAAATTACCTCCAAAATATACATGGCTCCGGTAAAAGTCTGCCAGCAACACCAGCTAAAATCATCCAAAGAAGAACAAAGGGATGCAAAGGTCAGGCTCCCTCAGTCATACAATTGGACGTCCAAAATCATCCTCAAATATGGTAAGAATCGAAAATGGACGACATCGCCACTCGTCGCCACCAAAAAGCCTCCCATTAAAAGAAAATTCGAGGGTTGTCTATCTCACCTGCTACCCGTTAGTCACATCCACCATCCTCCTCAGGATTGTCTCCTTTAAAGAAGAAATGCAGATAGAAACCCCAGACACGATCCTACCCAGATCCCCCAATGTCGGCTGCACCTCCTCCGGTGTCACCCTCAATGTGTGGTCCACCACTATCTGGAACCCCTCAGAATCAACCCTTGTCAGCTTCTTAACATCTATAGGGGTAACTGTCATCTCCCCGAAGCTAAGATAAAAACTGTGGGTAGTGTCCCACCACCTCTTTTCCAGAGCACACAACACCGCTGTAGAATGTGGTGTCTCATCCAAAGCCTGGGCCAAACGTTCAAGATCGGCATATGACACCATTCATCCCACCAAAATAGGGAGATTCTCACAAACTTCCTTAGCCTTGTCATCCCCTGAGACCGAATGATCGAAGGAGCTATGTAAGTCTTCCAAAAAAGAAAAAGGAAAACCTTTCACTAAAATAAAGAACAAAGAGAAAAATAAAATGGAACAATAAAGATCACCGAGTCACGTAGACATTAGGGTTCTTCACCCTAAACGAATGGTGGTATGAAAGCTTGCATAATAGGATATGCTCATCAGCTACAAGCTCGAACAAATCAAAAGAATTTTCATTGCCCAATGCAAGGCGCACCCTAGACTACCACTCCATGCCAGCAAAATCATCAACGACTAGCCACCCAATGTTGTATCCCTTGCATAAAGAACCAACCATTTGAAGTCTTTAAGCAAAAAGGATGTAGGAATGATTTTTAAAGAGAGAAAGCAGGATATTTAAATACTTGAAGGTGTGAAAATGGGGAGGGATCTCCCCCTTTTTATAGAAGGCTAAGGGGTCTGCCAATCGATAGTTCCCTGACCATACCAATTTTTAGTCGCATTTTCCTCTTCCCAAGGAAGTCTAAGAGGCCGTGCCATTATCGATTGGTACCCCCAAGCCTGCCTATCGGTAGCCCCTTCTAAATTTTTTACAAAAAATGCCAAAAAATTCTAGAAAAATCCAAAAATTGCCCGAAAAATCCCAAAAAATATGGAACATTTCTTTCCCTAAAAAAATTATTTTTGGAGCATGAAGCCCCTTACAAACCTCTCAAAATCCCCAGAAAGACTAATCACGCCCTTATACCCAATATACTCCCCAATAGAACCAATGATGCACCCACATCCAAGTCTACTACAGTTCCCAATTGGAACCTTAAAACTAAAACATTCCCCAGTATAATCTGAAATAACACAATCCCCAATGGAATCACAAGTTCACCTAATCCCCAAGATAACTTAAATTTCTCCGGGAGAGAAATTATTCGCATTACAACCTCAAGTCCTCATATATTACCTCGACCCTCATAATCGGTCGTCATAACTTTAGGTCCTTAGAATTAACCTCGATCTGTAGAATTGGTCGTCAGAACTCTAGTTTCTCAGAATTGACATCAACATGTAGAATTGGCCGTCATAACTTTAGGTCCTCTGAATTGATCTCAATCCGCATAGTTGGTCATCACAACTTTAGGTCCTCAAAATTGACCTCGACCCACAGAATTGTCCATCACAATTTCAGGTACTTAGAATTGACCTCGACCCCAAGAATTTGTAGTCACAACTTCAGGTCCTCAGAATTGACATTGGCCCTCAGAATTGGTCGTTACAACTTAGGTCCTCAGAATTAACCTCGACCCTCAGAATTGATCACTATAACTTTAATTCAACAGAATTAACCTCGACCTATAGAATTGCTCGCTGTAACTTTAGGTCCTCATAATTGACCTCAGTCCTCAGAATTGATCATCAAAACTTCAGGTCCCAATAATTGACTTCGGACTTAGAATCGATCGCTACAAATTTAAGTCCTCGAAATTTACCTTGGACATCTAACTTGTTCATCATAAATTTAGGTCCTCAGAATTAGCCTCGACCCTTAGGATTGATCATCATAACTTCATGTCCTCAAAATTGACTTGTCCCTCAGAATTGGTCATCATGATGTTAGGTCCTCAAAATTGATCTCGACCCTCAGAATTGGCCACTACAACCTTAGATCCTCAACATTTACCCCAATCCATGGAATTATTCATCCCTAGCATCACTTTAGGTCCTTTACCCACTGAATTGGCCACACTATCCCCTTTGAGAAAATCTTATCATATCTTTGACTTGCATAATCAGTCATTCTCGTCTCCTTAGGACATTAGAACTAACCTTGACCCATTGAATCTGACATCCTCATCTTCTTAGGTCTTTAAAGTCTACCTCGTTCCACCTAATTGATCATATTTTCTCCTTAGATTCGCAGAATAGACATCAACCATCAGAATGAGTTAATCTCACCCTCTAGGTCCACAGAATCGACCTAAAATACTCTTTGCCAATGTTGACGTGGTGTCTATCATTGCACAACCTTCACTTGTTCCAAACTCACCCTTCGAGGGTCTCTCTATAAACACCCCATTATAGGATCCCCTAATCACCTCCTTAGGTCCCTATTACTCACTCGATCACCTCCTTAGTTCCCTATTACTCACTCGTTCACCATAAACCCTAGTTCATACTCCGAGTATCGATCTAAAGACCACCGGGTGCTCCTAAGCCCTATTTGACTTCGGTTAACTTTCTTGTTTAAGTGGAAGCTCAATGAATATTCAAAGTCTCTGAATCCATTTCCAACGGTCCACCCTATGCCCAAATAGTCCTTACAATTGGGATGAACGGTTCATTTTACTATCAAAAACTAATTTAGAGGCCACTGGGTGCTCCCAGGCACCGTTTGACCCCGATCAACTTTCTCGCCTGAATGAAATCTCAATGAATGTTCGAAGTGCTCTAAATACCCTTTCCAACGGTCTACCCCGTTCATGAATCATCTTTGTGTTTTGGACGAACGATCCAATTTATCTCGAAAACTGATCTGGAGGCCACCCTATGTTATCTTCAAACTTAAAATACGTTTATCTCACACTTACCTCACACTTAAAATACGTTTATCTCTACACACACATAAGTGAAATCTCCCGTTTGGATTTATGGGTTAATTCCACCTTATGTTATCTTCAAACTATGTGGACTTTAATGTCCCTTAGGCTACGTAGGCATCTTGGGTAAATCCCTAGACTCTGGTCCTTGCTTATACACAAATGTTACTGTGAATTCGTTATGTAATACTAATTATAAATAAATTTGCATATTACCAATTACAAACGTATTTAATTAGAGTCAATTTTAAACCAAACAAAATCAGCCCCTAAACGTGCAACTACGTTTGTGCATGTGTCAAACCATCATAAATAACCAACTTGCATATTTCAGGATAAATCCCCGAAGGATAAAACATTTTATTTCACTATGAATTAAATCGTAATTTACAATCATAATGAAATCTGCAATAAGTTTACCTTAGCAAACCTACATAGATACGTAGCCTAAAGTCATCGAGAATAGCAACTCCAATTCATCCCAGGAACGCCCATGACACTCCCTATTAACACGCAGCGTCTTCATCCCAGTACTCCCCTCAAGAGCACCTACATCAGTAGTAGAGATCCTCTCTACAATTAAAAAAAACTTGACACAAGATGTGTTCTTGGGTTCTTAAACAATTCACACAAACTATTTGGATTATTTGTGAATTGAAAACAAAGGATTAAAACCCTAAAAGGGAGAAGACAAAGTATTCTCCTAAAGCAGTGTCGTCTCTGTTTAAAATAGCGGGTCTTCTAAATAAAAACAAAGATGGAAAAACCTTTTTTATAGAAAATATAATGTGGCGTGTCGCTCGAATGAAAAGGCAGTCTCGCTCAAACGAGGACATGCATCGCTCGAACGAGCTTTGTGCCACATGGCTATGTCTCTTGAATGATAACCACTGTCACTCGAACGAGACAGCGGGTAAAAAAATCATTTTTTATTTCTGAAAATTCGCCTTAACACTTAGAAATATATTTTTGACGAAAAACTTAAAAACACCGCCCCAACACTTATAAAATATTTGATGAAAATATCTCAATACTTTAAGTGAATTATTAAGGGACTAAAACACATCCTTACCAAAGTTAAACTTGCAGAAGCTTGAATGTTGAAGAAAACTTGATATTTAGATCCGTCTTCATGCTTATGTGATCTTGAACATTCTTCGACTTTTGTAGAGGTATATGACATACTCAATTGATAACGAATATTTATAAAATCATATCCTTACAAATATCCCCCTATGTCTATGCCGGTACAAAATAAAAACATTCGAATTATCAAAACAAAATGTCTATACAAATTTAATACCATCCCAGGAACCGAAAAATGAAGTTTTACTAGATATGTAGGACTCAAAACTCTTCTTCAAAATCTTCAACTTTAAATCTTTAAGCTTTCTCATCAGGGTGTGCACTAAATATGTAGACTCAAAACTCTTCTTTAAAATCTTCAACTTCAAATCCTTAAGCTTTCTCATCATGGTGTGAAAAATAATGATCTTAAATCTTTGTACCTACACATTTGAGACAAAGTAAATACCTTCGTGGCACATTGTGTTTGGAATGATATAAGAATAATTCAATCAATATAATCAAATCTCCCCCATAATGCAAACTCCCCCATAATATAATGCAAACTCCCCCATAATTCGTTTTCCCCCTTTTTATTTTTCTGAAATAGACATGGAAACGAATAAAAAAAATAAAGCATGGAGTTGTCACGACAAAAATGCATAGCAAATATGGATGAAACTATGCTCATGCGAAGAGGAACTCAAAACGCTTCCATAATTTATTTTTGATTTTTCAAATTTTCATACAGAAATGCAAAAAATAATTTTACAAAAATCACACACCATGAATTCACACTAAGATAACCAAATCATGAAAACAGAATGAATGGGTGTGAACATATTCAATAGGCAAATCAACGCAATCACACAAAACATATGTGCTCGATGTATACATGTACTCCTAACAAATGAATCTCAAAATCATCCTTAGGTGTTACAAAATGTTGAATTTAAATGACATCGACTCAATCGATCAGCACATCAATGTCAAGAATGATTCCCACACCAATCACGTCTAGAAGTATGAAATGCTTTTTCATGACGCTATCAGGACATGCAAACCCGTTTTTCATTTCTTTCCATCCAATCTCCCTCATAAATAACAATCATTATATTTTTTCTTTTTGAGGTGGCCCCTTTTTTTGCATATTTATCTTTTTATTACCTTTAAATTTTTTCGGGCACTTTTAAACGGTGGCTTTCACGACGAGTTAAGTTTAAACCCTCGTAGCCCTTTTCCCATGATTCACTCATCATATTTTGTTGCATTTAAATTCCTCACGGTAAACTGTTTTTATATGCACTACTTCCATTGTTAGGTCTCGCATATGGTTCGTTTTAAAGATAGAATTGAGATTACAACACTCTCACCAATATCTGATAAACAAGTACAATAATAAAAAAAATCAGTTCAAGTGTGCATTAAAGGAACTCATGAGTCAAACATGTAGGTAGTAACACTAAATTACATCTCAATGACTCTAAACATTGTAAAGTGCAAAAATGAAATGACGAAGCATATCAAAACACTATCAAATTATCACGTGGATATGGAATGATATTGTGACTCTATCATCCTAATTGTCCATTCATATATGGTACAAAACAAAATACAAAACTCTTTTTGTCTTTTTCAAAAATATTTATCAAAATAACATCTTTTTATATTTTTTAAATTTTTTATCAAAAACAAAACTAATACAGAAACAACACAAGTCATAACACTAGTAAGAATATATCATGAAGCACAACTAGCGTTTGATAAACATGCGAACACAGTTATCTATATGATATAGCAAGAGAAGAATCATGTGCAAGAAACCGAGAATCAACTAGTCTAACATCTAGTGCCTCTAAAAGAGATTTTCTAACCCAAATAGGTGTGCAATGAAGAATAAGGGTTTTGGGAACCAATGGAACACTATATTTTAACTTCCTACGACTTTTGCAAAGATCAAAATAAAAACGCCTAAGGTGACCTTTCCTACCAAAATGTGAACATGTGTAGACGGGTGGAACGACACCTATGGGTTGACCTTTTCTAACATCCTTGGGATTTATTGACCCTCAAAAATAAATAATGATCTTGGATTTAACACTCAAAACATTAGAACACGACGATCCACTACCATTGCTACCAACACTACTCCAGTCCGTCAAATCATTTTTAACTCCAAAATCTTTTACTCAAGCAAAGAATTGGACTCTTCCAATTTTAGGGAATCCTTCTCTTATTTTTAATTACTCCTAGAAGGTTATCGCGTTCTTTCTTAAAATGCGCACACTTATTCCTAAGAGTCTCCTCATGTGCCATAAATTCATTGAGTAAAATCTTTTTATCCACTTTGGCACAAACACAAATTCTAGAATTCTTAAAGTCCTCCAATTCCTTTTATAAAAATAAGACTCTATCATCACTCTCCTTTTTGGACAATTTTAACGCATTAAAGTCATGGTCCAAAGAAACAAATTTCTCATGGTAAAAATCTCTTTGATCTTGAACCTTTTGCAAAAGATCCATAGCGGATTTAAAACGACAATTTTCTTCTTCTAAAAAATAATTCTTTTTTCAAACGTAAAATCAAACTATTTAAATTATCAAAACTCTGACTCGTGTCATTAAGGAGGGGCATACGATTACATAAGTGCTCCATTGGAAAAATTGCAATTTTTTCACAAAATAGATTTTAAAAAAAAATCAACATCACACAATTTTTCCAGAAATAGGAATACATAGTAAATTAGTGTAACCTGTTATAATACCAATTTGTGAATTCGTTGTGCAATACTGATTATAAATAAATTCACAAATTCCCAATTACAAATATATTTAATTAGAGTCAATTTTAAACCAAATAAATTCAGCCCCTAAACATGCAACTGCGTGTGTACGTGTGTCAAACCATCATAAATAACGAACTTGCAGATTTCAAGAAAAATCTCCGAAGGGCAAAACCTTTTATTTTACTATGAATTAAATCACAATTTACAATCATAATGAAATATGCAATAATTTTACCTCAACAAACCTACATAGACACGTAGCCTAGAGTCAGCCAAAAAATCAACTCCAATTCAGCCCATAGATACCCACGAGCACTCCTTATTGACATGCACTCGTCTTCAGCCTAGTACTCCCCTCAAGAGAACCTATATCAGAAGTAGAGATCCTCTATACAAGAAAAAACTTGACACAAGATGTGTTTTTGGGTCCCAAAACAATTCACGCAAACTATTGGGGCGATTTGTGAATTGAAAATAAAGGATTGAAACCCTAAAAGTGAGAAGACAAAGTATTCTTCCAAAGCAGTTTCATCTCTGTTTAAAATCGCAGGTCTTCTAAATAAAAATGAAGTTGGAAAAACCTTTTTTATAGAAAATTTAAGGCGGCGCGTCGCTCGAACGAAATGGCACTCTCACTCGAACAAGGACACGTGTCGCTCGAACGAGCCAACGCGTAAAAAATCATTTTTTATTTATTAAAATTCGCCTTAACACTTAGAAAAATATTTTTGATGAAAAACTTAAAAACTCTGCTCCAACACTTAGAAAATATTTGATGAAAAATATCCCAATACTCTAAGTGAATTATTAAGGGACTAAAACACATCCTTATCAAAGTTAAAGTTGTGGAGGCTAGAGTGTTGAAGAAAACTTGATATTCGGATCCGTCTTCATGGTTATGTGATCTTGAACATTCATTGACGTTTGTAGCGGTATACGACATACCCAATTGATAACGGGCATTTACAAAAATCATGTCCTTATAGTTACCTGATTTCTTGTATATATTCTTAATATATTTTATATGCTTGCTTGCTTGTGTCTTAGCTGATGTATGCACTCGTTCTATAGGGTCTATGGACTGGTTAGGAGCTAAGTCCCTAGTTTTTCTTGTTCTATTTATTCCCACGGTATTGGGTTCTAATGAACATTACGTAGGTTCTTATAATACTGGGTCACATTTAATTACTTAATAATTAGAATTAAAATTAAGCTACGTATATCGATTAATTAATTAATTTAATGAGATATTGACTTGTAAAATATGTTCTCTTTCATCTCTATTATCGGATGTTTAGATAGTTTGATTTAGGTTTAAATATTCAAAATTTGGCTTATTCGGTTAGCATATGGCATGGGTTAAGTTTTAGGCCACTAAGAGCTTATTTTGGATCTTTTGGGTTAAAGTTATTTTGGGGCTTAAGCATAATTTTTCATTAATGATAACAATAACCTAATTATCTAAAACTAACTCACATAATAAAATTGGAGAGGAACCTTAATTGCTAAGAAGGAGGATGAATGATCAAAACTTTGAAGAAATGGGGGATTTTGATAGTGATTCTACAATCATTTTAAGGCAAGTTTATTTCATATCAGCATATAATTACACATGTGTTATAGTAATACTAATATGTTCGAATCTTCTAATAATATCACATAATCTTATTTGTAGTAACAATTAAACTTGATTTCGTAATTATAACTAATCATATTTTAAATTTGTACTTATGTAGTGAAGAACTATTAAATCTTTGTAAATAAATCAAGTAAGTAACCCATGTATCCATGTAATCTGTAATTGAAAGCATTAGATATGAATCTTACTATTTGTAATATGTTAAATCCATCACTTTATTTTTCTAACTCATTAGGCTTGATAGGATAATTGTATCAGTCTTGTGAAGAACATGAACTTAGATTTCATTTTATAAATAGGTTCATTTTCTAAATTCTATAATTACACTCTTAAACATGTTTTAAATCATCTAAAACTAATGGAAACATATTTCTAGTACATATATGTCAATTAGTTATGACAGAGAAATGGTGCTTTTGAGTATTAGAGGATATAGGAATGAAGAGGTTTTTGTTATGGCCACAATGGGAAAACAAGGTAGAAGAACACCCATTGTTCCCAACGGATTGATCCACCGTGATACCTCACATAGCTTTTGGTATAGGGTCGTGCATTTGGTATGATGACGTTTTGATTTTTATCTTGTGTTATTTTGAGGTTATAAAGTTAGACGTGCAATAATGTACTCAATAGTATCACAAGTGGTCCCCGAAGGCATTAAGGATAGGCCTTCGTACTTTGGATTTTAGGTTGCATAAAATCCATATAATTTGTATGTAAGGGATGCATGCACATTGGATATCGAATTATGTGATTCCTTTTATTTTACATTGTGATTATACTAGAGACATAGGAAACTATTAACAGTAAAGATCATTTGAATAAAAGATTTAATTATGAAATGTGGGCCTTAATCGATTTTGGGATGAGAACCATATGCTTATTTAGGTTGTTTGGGTTAGGATAACTTAAAATTAACCAAAATACTTGAGTAAGACATATAAATATTATCATTGCTTAAATGTAGTTATATTCTTATGCACTGTACACTTGCTCGGTTTAAACTTCTTTATGGAACTATTTTTTACATGTCCTAGGCCATAGCCATTGCCATGAACGTAAGAATGATTAGTTATATACTAATCTGAATTTCACTTTCGGTTATCTTCTCATAGGATATACGTGACAAGAATGTAGATAATATTTCTTTTTAAGTAATTATATTCATTCTTTGTATTAAATTCTGAGTCAAATTATTGTATTGAAGATCATTAATATTTGGGTTCAAATTTATATTCAATCTATGCATTCAGAGAGATTAGTTGATCATTCATTGTATTGGTGTTTATGTTTTCTTGCAGATTAAAAGGTATCATAAATGTGTTATTCATTATTATTTTTAGTATTGTTAGAGTTCATATTGTTTTATATAGTTCAGTTATACTTGAATGTTATTAATTTTTTTACTCTAGTTTCATTTATATTTAGAGTTGGTCAACCTATCGACGAATTTTAAGTGGTGTCACGGATTCATTGGGTATTTTTTTACCCAACTTAGTTCAGTTCGAGTTTAAATACATTAAAAGAATTTTTTGGGGTCCAGTACCCGTTTCAAATACAAATCCAATTTTTTTTCGGCCAGCCCCTTAAGTGTCTTGGGCTTATTCGGGTTCTCTCACTGACTATAAGAAATGGGTCCCCACAATTACCCCTAAATATTTTGGGCTTTAATGGGGTGTGGGCCAATAATTTTTAATTGAACTAAGGGCATTGCAACCGGAATGTCGTTCTTATAGATTTGGTGAAGTAAGTGAGAGTACGCTCATCATGGACCAAACACCATGGCATTTTTATAATTCTTTTGAATGAACGGGGACGTTGTAGTCTGACCAGGCATTTGAACCACAAAAAATTGTGTGGGAGATCATGTGTAATAATTGTCCTTGGGATTAAAACCTGAAATACAATCATTTGCGTTAGTTTAGTTCAGTGCACCTTATTTCTTGCTGGCTAATCTTTGCAATGTTAATCTTCTTCAGTGACTTCTTTTTTCTTCAGAGCTTCGTCAATCTTTGTAAGCTCATCTCATCCTGTCTCAATTTTCCCATTTTTTGAATTAGCTTGTTAGTGTAGCTAAGATTTCTATCCCTTGTTCATGCAATCATGTCGACGCTAGATACTAAATTAGTAGATGAATTTAGGCGCCAGTATCATGTCCCTGACAAGGTGATCATCTATTATGCCCCTATTCCTCCGAATGTCAGGGATGTTGAAAGGGGCACTAGATTCACACCCTCTTGGTTACTCAGGGGGATTTGACATTTCCCCCATATATGTTATTTCTTAAGTTCTTTAGTTATTTTGACATTGTGCCCGCCTAGTGTGCCCCCAATGTTTGGAAGATAGTTAATGGGGTCCATAGAATAAATACCCTTTATGGAACAAAGTTAGGTGTTATTGAGATATGCTACCGCTATGTGTGGTCGAGTACTAAGGAGGGTCTGTTGTACTTGAAAGCCAGGAAGGCTGAGAAAGTTTTGGTGGTAAATCTACATGATTCCCATAAGGATTATTGGGAACACGGGTTCGTTACTAGGAACTGGCAGCGTCCTCCTGCTGAGGCGAAAGAAAATGGGGCCCTGTAATTTTTTATTAAGGAGATGCCGAAATAGGTCGCTTCCTCTTTTTTAGTTCTTACTTGTTAATTTCTTGCCTTTTCTGCTTTTGTTTTTTAACTGATGTTCTTTTTCCTCCATTTTTATAGCTCCTGATAGGAACTAAGAGCCTGATATTAGTGAGGTTAATGCTAACGAGCTTATGAAGGCTTGGAACGTCAAGGAAAGGTTGGCAGACGGTGATAAGGATACATGTACTAGCTTTATTACTCGCCCAGTTAATAAGGTCCCAATTTAAAAAGCTCCTGAGTTCGATCCTTATGAGCCATTTGTACTTGAGGAGGAAAGCTTAGGATGATGATGATGATGATGATGATGATGATGATGATGATGATGATGATGATGATGATGATGATGATGATGATGATGATAATAATAATAATAATAATAATAATAATAATAATAATAATAATAATAATAATAATAATAATAATAATAATAATAATAATAATAATAATAATAATAATAATAATAATAATAATAATAATAATAATAAGAAGAAGAAGAAGAAGAAGAAGAAGAAGAAGAAGAAGAAGAAGAAGAAGAAGAAAAAGAAGAAGAAGAAGAAGAAGAAGAGATAGCCCCTCTACTGAAAAGGAGAAGATTAAAACTCCCAGAGGATGACGATCATACTGTCTTATCTCATCAAATTTTGTCTTTGAAGACATCTGCAGCTGGTTCCCCTTAGGGCAGTGGTTCTAGCCCTTTTGGTAAGGGGAAAAAGAAATAGCAGAAGAGAGAGGAGGTACAGGGAAAGAGGGAGAAAGAGAAGAAAAATAAGAGGAGATGAGGAGGGAAGAGGAGAGGGTAGAGACCAAGAGGAAGTTAGTGCTTCAATACCCTAGAGTCCCTGCTTTCCCAAGCCTTGAGGGGGATAGTTTGATAATGAGCCTTACCTTACCCCTGATCTATTGAAGAGGGTTGTGCCAAGTTGGGATCAACCCGGCTTGCCCTCAAAACTACTCAGGGGATGGCCCTGTGAGTTTCTTATGATGTTTTCTTCTCCTTACTTTCTCTGTCAATATACTGATTATCCATACATATCTTTGTGCGCAGTTGCTATCTAATTCCAGAACCCTCTTGGACAATGATGCTTATTACTCCATGAGAGATATAGAGATGGAAAATGCTCTGGGAAAGGAAAATGAGGCCCTTGCTAAAGCTCGCCAGGCATGGGAGCAAGAGAAAAATAAGATAACCAAAGAATACGAAATGCTCGAGGCGACTCATTAAGTGGTAGTCACTGAGAAGGTCGAGCTGGTGGAATCAAATGAGGCCCTATTCCACAAGGTTGGCAAGATGGAGAAGGACTTTCTTAAGAAAAGGATGTGAGCTACCTAAGGGATTTAATAAAGCTTGTGATGATGCTGAGAAGAAATTGGCCTATGGCTGCAAGGCTTCCTTAAAGAAGGGATGGGATCAGACCTTGAAGGCTATTGGAACTCCCAATGAATCTGAGCTCTTCAATCCTTTTGAGGAGAATGAGTAGGATGACGACCAACCTGTTGATCATATCAGGATCATTCCTATTGAAGCTGGTGTAAAATATGGTGCGGGTGAGGAGCAGTTGCCATTGACAAGGGAAATGTCATTGTTGATGATGATCAGGTGATTAATCAAGGCTCATAGAATAGGATTTTATTTATCTCCTTGTACGATATCATTTTATGAATATTTGTAACTATTTTTGGAGTTTCTAATGTATCGGCCCCTGGCTATCCTTTTCTATAAAGAATGAAAATTGAATGTCTTTCCTTTCTGCATGTATTCTCTTGATTCTTTATATGATAATATTTTTCTTCTGGTTTATTGTGTGTCATTTGTAGTCTACTAATTTAGGTCGCTATAATTATCCTAACTCCCAACTGGTGAAGATTCTCAGATCGAATATCATCTTGAAGGCTAGCAAAGCCTTTGTAAGGATATGCAAGTCCTTAAGGGGAAGGAGCAAGTAGTATAAGAACTAGACCGAGATGATCGCAAAACTGAAGGATGAACGTCAAGAGATGGAGAAGATAGGTGTCTTTGTATATGAAGAAGTAAACTCTTTAAGGGACAAACTCCTAGAGAAAATTGAGGTTGATCATGGATAAAGTCCTTCAAACTAAAAAAGATGTCTTAAGGAAAGAGGTCGCTGGTCTGAAAGCTTATGTTACTGTGCTCATAGACGATGTTAAAAGGCTGAGGTATGCATTCAGTATGGGACCCCGAGAAGCCTGGGGATAGGGATACAAAGTTGGATAGGCATATGCCCCAATAAAGCTCAAGGAGACTGAAATCATTGCCTTTACTCGAGTATGGTTAAGTCCCCTCAAGGAGGTGAAGGCTCCTAAAGAATCAAGGTTGTGGTATAAATACCAAGTTAAGTGTCTAGCCTAATTTTAAACCCCTTTCTCAAAATATGATGAATGGATTTCGACTGATGCCATTCCTTCCCAACTTTTAGACCACAACCTTGATGAAGGAGTAGAAGAACTTATCCCAAAACTAGATGATGGTCAGAGAACAATTATAGTGGTATATCTCGCTCGCCATCCTAGTCCTCCTTAGGTCTTGTGTATTTTTGATCTTTTAACGTAATTATAACTTTATAGTTCAATAAAGACTTTTTTCAATCTATTCTTAAGTTTTGATCATGTACTGACTGAACATACGTTAATCTGGCCTTTTCATAGGTTACTTTGATATCTCTTCTGACAAAAAAATATTGGTTGACCACTTTGGGGCCTTAGGCTTAATGAGTTTTAATCATTTTGTGCTTTTCATCTGAGTAAATGATGTTTAAGTGTTAGTCTTCTAACTTTTATGTGTTTGAACATTCTCCCAGTCTAATATACCTTATAAATATCATTCCATCCACTTTACCTTTTAGGTCGTGTCATCAGACTCCCTTAGGCCTAAGTAAGATGAAGTCAATAATGTACTTGGTTGGTGGGTAGTCCGCCTAATTAGGCTTTTTTCGACTAACAAATGTTCACGAGCAACTTGAGTTGGCTTTGTTTCATAAGGATACCTGTATGGATTTTGTTATTATTGGGGCAACTCTCGAGGCCTCTTGTGTTTGAAACAAGGTCTTGAGGGTAGTAGTAATTTAATGTGTTCATATTTGACTCGTTATAACTATTGTTAACCCTTTTCGTTAGGCATTTAGATATGAACAAAGGAGTTATCATTTAGAAAATATGCAAATTAATAAGATGTATTCAAGAGAAGTTAAGCATCCAATGTAAAATATGAGAATATAGTGTCCAATCGGCCTTTTCTCACTAAGTATTGTCTAACGAACAATGTAAGTTTGAAATTAAAAATTTGCTTAAACTAAACATGCTAATAAAACATAAAGAGAAGATCTAAAAGTAGAACTTATTAAGATTGGTTGTGTTCCATTCTCTTGGTATCTCCCTGCCCTCTAACGTTTCTAAGTGATATGCTCCTTGAAGATTGTCTGAGATTACTCTGAAGGGTCCTTCCCAATTTGGTCCCAATTCTCCATTTGATGGTTTTACGGCACTGTCGAGGACTTTCCTCAGAATGTAATACCTTATTAGAAACTTCCTCGAATTGACCCTTTTGTTGTATTGCTTGACAAGTTGATGTTAGTAGGATGCTAACTTGATTAAAGCCAGCTCTCACCGCTCGTCTTCTAGGTCAAGCTCAGTGCGTAATGCATCATTATTGAGGCCTTCGTCAACTAGGGTAGTTTTCATAGTTTAAAGGTCTACTTACAGAGGGATAATTTCTCTCATTCCATAAGTGAGCACAAAGGGGGTTTCCCCAGTTGGTCTCCTAGGAAAGCCCCTAGAAAATGAGGGAGTTTGTCTACCCAGACACCCTTATCTCTTTCTAACTGCTTCTTTAGTCCATCGAGCATGGTTTTGTTGGAAGCTTCTGCCTTCCCATTGCTTTGGGGATATGCCACAGAACTAAAGTGATACTTAATGTCGCTCTCGTTGCAAAAAGCCTGAAAGAAACCACTCTCAAATTGTATGTCGTTGTCAGTGATGATGGTCCTTGGTATCCCAAAACATGTTACGATGTTCTTCCAAATGAACCTTGTCATATCAGAATCTTGAATATTAGCTAGTGGTTCTTCTTCTACCCATTTAGAGAAGTAATATGTGTTGAGAAGCAGGTACTTATGATTCCCAGATGCGGTAGGTAGTGATCCCATAATATATAATCCTCATTGGATGAAGGGCCACGTCCTGGCTATGAATTTCAACATAAGATCTGCATTTGCAACATAAGCATCTGCATCTTTCTGGATATGAGGCCACTAATATCCTTCCTTAATTGCGTGAAAGGACAATAATCTTCCTCCTACATGACTCTTACAAATTCCTTCATGGAGTTTTCTAAATACTTGTTCGGCATCTTGCAAATGAATGCACTGGAGGTAGGGGCTTGTAAATGACTTTTTATAAAGCTTCCTTTTAGGGTTGAGGTAGAAATGAGCAACCTTGACTTTAACTTGATGGGCCGACCTCTTGTCATCTAGCAGTATGTCACTGACGATAAGATCCATCCAATTCAGGACTTATCTAAGGAGAACATGTTCTTCTACGACTGTTTGATCAATACTAGGCTACACGAGGAACTATATATGAATAGTTCTCCTCAGTTTAGATTCAATTGCCGAGATTATTGTTGCCAAAGTGTCAGCGTGACTGTTTTATCTTTAAGGGAACTATTGAATATCTATCTGCTCAAATCTACCTATAAGTCCCCCCACGATAGTGAGGTAGGCTGACATCATATCATCTTTGGTGTTAAAGTCCCCATTCACTTTCTTGGAGACCAGTTTGGAGTCGTCGAATACGTGGAGGTACTTTTCCCCAGCACTTGGCATTTGAGCAGGCCTATGATCAACGCTTCGTACTCAGCTTTGTTGTTAGAGTCTTCAAATCTCAATCTGATTCCTTTCTCTATCAAAGTGTTTTCTGGAGTGACCATCACGATTCCTACTCCTGCCCCCTTAGAGTTGGAGGCTCCATCAACATATAGGGTCCAGTCCTCAGACTGTGCTTTTTTTTACTGCTCCGTTTTCATCAGGGTGATTGGTTGGCAGCCTGTAAATTGAGTGATAAAGTCAGATAATAATTTCCCTTTAATTGGGGTTATAGTTTAGAACTAGATATAAAATCTTCGAAGTTCTACTGACCACTTAGAGGGTATTCTAAAGAGATCGTCTTTCTTCAGGACGACTTTGAGAGGGTAGGAGGTGATCATGGTTATTGAATGGGTTTCAAATTAATGTTTTAACTTCCTCGAGGAGACTACCAGCGCATAATCGAGCTTTTCTAGAGGCAAATATTATTGTTCAATATCCAAAAGTATTTTAATAGCGTAGTAAGTCGAGTGCTGCCCTCCTTCCTTCTCACATACAAGAGTAGAGCTCACCACGTGGCTTGATATAACCAAGTCAAGATATAGTGGGTCTCCGTCATTTGGAGTCACTAATAGGGACGGATTACTAAGGTAGGACTTAATTTCTTCCAGGGCTCACAAACAGTCCTCATCCCACATGAGGCCTTTAACCCTTTTTAAAAGTTGAAAGAATGGTCGACAGCGTTTCGAAGACTTAGAGATGAAGCGGTTGAGCACCGTAAGAATTCTAGTGAGTTATTGGACATCTCTCAACATCTGAGGTCACTATTAGGGATGGCTTACTAAGGTAGGACTTAATTTCTTCCAGGGCTCATAAATAGTCCTCATCCCACATGGGGCCTTTATCCTTTTTTAGAAGATGAAAGAATGGTCGACATCATTTTGAAGACTTAGAGATGAAGAGGTTGAGCCCCGCAAGCATTATAGTGAGATGTTGAACATCTCTAAACATCTGAGGAGGCTGGACTCTAGTGATAGCGTCGACCTGGTCAGGATTGGATTCAATTCCCCTCTTACTGACTAGGTAGCCTAAGAATTTTCCTGACTAGACACTGAATGAACACATTATTGAGCTTCATTCGATACTTCCTAGGGATCTCATAGGTTATCGCCAGATCTGAAAGGTGTTCAGCCTTATTCTTGCTTTAAACTAGCATATCATTGATGTATACCTCCATCGTTTCTCCCATTTATTTACTGAACATCTTTGTGACCAATATTTGATAAGTTGCTCCTACATTTTTTAGTGTAACAAGATAATCTAATGGGGGTTATAAAGGAGTCTTTGACCCGATCGGTCCTGAATAAAGGAATCTGATGGTAGCCAGAATAGGCATCTAAGAAGAGGTTTTATCCTTTTATATGTCGTTATAGCATCGACTAACTAATCTACCTTTCAAAATAGGGAAGTTATCTTTGGGACATGCCCTGTTGAGGTCAGTGAAATTGATACAAACCCTATAGATGCCATTGCTTTGGGGTACCACCACTAGGTTAGACAAGTATTTAAGGAACTGAACCTACCTAATGGATCATGCATCCAGTAGCTTCTTTACTTCTTTCCCGACTGCCTTAGCCTTATCGGGGGCTGTTCGATGAGCCTTTTGAATGATTGGTTTGAAAGTTGGATCGACATGAAAATGGTGGTATGCTACACTTGGATCGATCCCTAGTAGTTCTCATGGTTCCTAAGCAAAAACATCCAAATTTCTCTTGAGAAGTGCTACAAACTCTTTCTTCTCTTGATCGGCGAGAGTGGTTTCGATAAAAAATTTCCTTCCACGCTAAGTGTCGTCGGCTCCCACTTCTTTCGGGTTTTTTATGACCCTGTCGGTGGGGTGGACCCTGGTCTCCTCCACCCCTGGTCATCCGTATCGTAATTACTATTTGGAAGGTATAGCCCCCTCATGGGCTTCTTCCTAAGCCTCCTTTACTTTCTTCTTCTTTTCTTTCTTGGGGTGAATGGCTGCAAATAAGCATTTCCTAGCTGTGGCATGGTCGCCATGAATTTTGACCATGCCCCGATCGGTAATGCACTTAAACTTTTGGTACTAGGTGGAAGGTATGACATTCATGGCGTGGAGCCAACATCTGCCAAAACATTAGAAGAGAACCACCGCTTACCAAATTGACACTTTGGACCCTCGAGAAGAGGCTGATTTAGTAAAAGGGAAGGTCATGGAAACCATCGTATTGGGTAATGAAAATCCAGAGAGGACCACCCAAATTGGCTCTAACCTAGCACCATCCCTCAAACAAAAACAAATTACGTTTCTTAAAGAGAGGAAAATTGTAGTTTCCTGGAGCCATGAGGATATCCCTAGAATCGACCCTAACTTCATATACCATGAACTTAACATCAACAAAGATACTAAGCCGATCAAGAATAAGTGTAGAGTATTTAGCCCCCAAAAAAAAGTAGCTATCCAAGAGGAAGTAGACAAATTATAGAAAGCTGTAACAACCCGCATAATTTTGTGCTATTTTAATTAATTTTTGGAAAATGGAGTAAAATAAAATTTTTGATAAAATTATTTTTATTTCTCAAACTTGTTGGTTATTATTTTTTAAGGCGAGAATTTCAAACGGTTTCGAAAACGGAGTTAAAACGGATTTTATAATGATTTTTAAATGTTTTTAACTCTTGGAATTCTAAGTCGGTGAACATTAAGTAGTTTTCAAGAGTTGTTTTGGCTTCCAACTCTTCATTTCTTTGCCTTATTTAAAGGAGTCTTTTGGATTCCAACTCTTCATTTCTTTTCATTATAAAAGGGAGTCGTGGGCAACCTTTTTAACCTACTTTCCTCTTCTTTTTATATACACATTGGTCCTTGAGATTTGTGAGTTCCAACCTTAGATTAGAGGTGTTCTTGGGGCTATTTTGCTGGAGGTTCTTGGAGGAGATTTTGTATATATTTTTAGTTGACCTTGAGGATGTGATCGTTGGTTTCTCATCATGGTTTGAGGTATGGGGTTTTACACAATATGCTCCTTAAATCTCGCGAGTGTCATTCTCTTTGAATTCTTGTTAATTGAACTCATATTTGAATTGATAAATTCATTGAAATCTGGAAAATAATTGTTGAAATTATTTTGATTCATGTGGTATCATTATATTGTTGATGAGCACGTTATCATGAGATTTTAATATGGCACGGATGTTGGGCACCCGCCAAAATTCCTGTTTCCCGGGCTATGGCTTGATAAAGCATATGCGAATAGGGTGAGGCCTGGTGACCCGATTAAAGTGTTATTGAGAAATTATATTGATAAATGCTTTGAGATTTGCATTTTGATTTGAATATTCATACTCGTGTTGTTACGTTTTATTCATCGCTAACATATATTTGTTGAGCATCTTTCTTGTCGTATTGTGTACTTCCCCATATTTTCTTTTAGTGGCAGGTTAGCGCGGATTTTGGGGTGCTATGGAGATTGATTTTAGCGAGGATTGTTTGGGAAAGATTTGTATTATTTATTTTGTTGTATAGAGCAATGGAGATTTGTATTTTATTTTCGAGTTAGTTGTTGTATGTAATTCGAGAGACTTGGTATTTATTTGAAGAAATTGAGATTTGTAGTTTCTCTTTTGTTTTTGTGAGATTTAGGTGCTCTATACCTTGTTAGATTGTGGATTTAGTTTAGTTTTATCGTATTAGCTCTCCGTTCGCTCTCCCCGTGTGGGCGGGGTGTTACAAAAGCTTATTTCGTTGAAGATGTCAAATACCCTGATTGGTTGGCCATCGCAGTAATGGTTAAAAAGAAGAACGACAAATGGCAAATGTGTGTTGATTTCACTGATCTTAACAAAGAATGCCTAAAAGATCACTTTAATTTACCAAGAATTGATCAATTAGTATATACAATGGTAGGTCACGAGTTGTTGAGATGTATGGATGCATATTCTGGTTACAACCAAATCAAAATGAAATAGGAGGATAAAAAAAGCACATCTTTCATCACTATCCAAGGTACTTACTCTTACAAAGTTATGTCTTTTGGATTTTAAAATGCTGGAGCTATAAACCAAAAGCTAATGAATAGATTTTTTGAAGAACAAATCGGGAAAAACATAGAAGTATATGTGGATGACATGCTTACCAAGAGAAAGGAATATACTAGCCACACCAAAGATCTGAGTCAGACGTTCGATCAGCTAAAAAAATATCAAATAAAGCTCAGCCCGACCAAATGTGTTCGGCATATATGAAGGAATTTTTCTAGGATTTATTATTAATCATAGAGGAATTGAAGCTAACCCAGATAAAATAAAGTCATTAATTGATATGAAATACCCAAAATGAAAGAAGGATGTATAGAAATTAACGAGAATAGTGGATGCCCTCATTCGATTTGTATCCCGAGCTATCGATAAATGCCTACCATTCTTTACAGTTCTCTAAAAAAATCTTCGAATGGAATGAGGAATGTGAAAATTACTTTTATAATTTGAAGGAGTATTTGAGATCTACACCGCTAATCTCCCGACTAATTTTGGGAGAGAAATTATATCTATATTTAGTTATTTCAGAATTTGCTGTTAGCTCAGCATTAGTCAGATTGGAAGATGGAGTTCAAAAGACGGTATATTGAAGTAGAAAAGCATTCAAAGGAATGGAGATCAAATATCCACGCCTAGAAAAGCTATCCCTTGCTCTTATTGAAGCTTCAAGGAGGATGGAACCTTATTTTAAAGTTTATACCATCATGGTCTACACAGATTTACCTCTATGCTAGGAACTTCACAAACTAGATAAATCATGGAGGTTAATGTCCTGGGAAGTAGAGCTAGGAGAATATGAAATCATTTATGAGACAAGAATTGCGCTGGAGGGACATGTAGTTACATATTTTATTGTTAAATTCACGTATCCAGAAATGATCGATAATCCAATATTTTCTATCGATCATACTTCCTTGGAAGAAAGATCAGATCCAAAGCAAACTGAAGTTATCACCAATCAACCTGAAACATCAGCTGCCCGAGAGATGGTTCAACGGTACAGTGAGCAGAGCAAGAAAATATTCCAGTAAGGACTATTATCTGATAAGAGCTTGAGTGATGACATTTCAGTGTGGAAGTTGTATGAAGATGGATCCTCATGTGCTACTATCAGTGGAGCAGGCCTTAATATCAATACTCCGGACAATATTGACATGGAATGTGCATTTTCTTTTCAATTCTAAACCTCCAATAATGAAGAATAATATGAAGCACTAGTCAAAGGCTTGGAGTTAGCCTTAGCACTGGGGGCCGATCAGGTTATGGCACATAGTGATTATCAACATATTGTTAACCAAGTAATTCAAATCTATGGAGTCAAGGGAGATCTCATGATCAAGTATCTGTTTAAAACTATGAAAGTTATCTCCAAGTTCATTGTAATCAAAATGATCAGAATACCAAGGATAGAGTATTCCTGAGAATGCACCTTTTTGGCCGACTTCAGCGACTGGGAACTTATCTCCTAGAGACACGTGAATGAGAAGAATTTAAGAATCCATGGAATGCTGATTATCTCAGGAAATATAATCATTAGTTCTGTTATGAATTTGATGTAATCATTTCATCCAGTTTAATAAAGTTGTGATTTACAACCAGTTATTCTTTCTTTTTGTGTTTTTTTCCCGATGATACATCCCCCAACAAATTTTTCCAACTTCAAAAAAGAAAACAATTAAGACTTCATATATGACTTCGTCTTTGACAATTCACAAAATTGAAGTCCCTGAAACTTCATATATGACTTGAAGTGAAAAATAATAAGTTTTATTCGACCAAGTTAAATTCAAGAAGTACCTACATTCCTGGTCACCATTGACAACTAATGCAAACATTTAGCCCTAAAAATGACAAATATGTGTTTTACCTAAGTCCATTAGTAGAAACTAATGCACGATAACTCAACTTTATAACATGAACAGACACAAATCAATGAAGCAGGTTAGTTGATTGCATAGCCAATTAACTAATTAAAAAGCTTAATTATTAATCAAAGACTAAAATACATAGACAAGCATATACGCAAAAGAAAGTCTTTTTTTATTTCAATAAACTTCTATAAAAGACAAACATAGAAATCATATCGAAACAAGTGATGATAAGAAAAATAAAATCATTGCATAGGACGTTTCTCTTCAACTTTGTCCATCCCAGTCGGTGGAACATTAATAGTACTAGGCGGACTAGTAGTCTTAAAGTTTCTCAACCTATTGTAGCCACTTGGGCTCGGATAATCCAAAAAATGAAGGAGACGAATGTCAAAATCTTCACCATGAAGACCAAAATATCCTAGGTACTTTTTCACTGAGCTCTAAGGAATGGAGTTAGTCAGATTTCACTCAGCATTAATTATGAATGGAGGGTTAGGATAATCCAACATGCCTAGATCATGCTAATGCCACGATTCACTTTTTCATCCACCTTCAACAGTGTCAACTATCCTCACTTATAACCTTCTCAGTGAGATTGCTTTAATTGATCCTCGATATGAGTTATGGCTTCATCATAACCGTTTAGCCAGAAAGCTTTAGTTTTTTATGGAAGTGAATAGTTAATCGGTCTACTTGGTCTTGGAGCTTTTTTATGGTTTTTTCTTTATCCTTTATTATAGGTGCCTAGTCGACCAAGGTTTTCTTAGCCCTTTCTTAGTCCTTAGTAGATCGAGCAACGATCACCTGTCTAGAAGATTGGCAAGATTTGGTTTTTTTCCTTTTCAAGTTTTCCAATTCTTACATCAGCCTTACATTTTCAATCTCCAAGAAAGAAGAACCTTCGCTCGGCACAACTTCAACAGATTTTTTAAACTTTCTAACTAATTCCTTAAATTATTGTTTTCCTTCTCAAGAATATTGGCAATGTCCTGAGAACTTTCCACATCCCTATTCAACAGCAACTCTTTCTTCTTGAAAGAAGATATGATCTCTTGAAGCTTCTTATAAAAGCCCCAACCA
Organism: Sambucus nigra; assembly: GCA_949130495.1. Classification (NCBI taxonomy): domain Eukaryota; kingdom Viridiplantae; phylum Streptophyta; class Magnoliopsida; order Dipsacales; family Adoxaceae; genus Sambucus; species Sambucus nigra. The sequence continues at coordinate 503,318,831 of OX422209.1, forward strand.
GCACTCAAGGCCTCAAACTTGGCCGCATAGTTAGAATGGACTAAAGCCCTAGAAAGATTGTGATAATCTTACAATTTATCGATCATTTCATAGTATGTCGTATTATTAGCCATAGCTATGTCAAATAGACAATGTAGATGAACATAGGCTTCCTTTACTTGGTCTGAGGTATCCACGTCGAGTAACCCTTCCAGCTTAGTCTGAATTGAACCTATATGTCCAACACTCAAAAAGTTATTGCTACATCTTAAAAGATCAGTCTCAGTAAAGAGAATGGCATTTTTCTTGGAATTAAACTGAAAGGCAAGCGTATAAGAACAACAAATTTGACCAGCAGAATGAGCAAGTACAATTAAAAGTAAAAGCTAGAAAGTGGGCCAAAGAAAAGTTTTCATTCATCGCTTAGGAATGTATTATAGTGGGTTGCTCTATTATAATAAAAAAAAGGAATAAAAGTAAACATCAAAGAAAATATATACAAGATAGAGCGGTTCGTCAAACTTGAAAATATTTACACCTTCTTAGTGTCCTTTGTTGCTGCCTCTGGGAGAGGTACCATGGAGGATTCACTTGTTCCTTCTTCTTTATAAATCTCCTCTTCTAAATTAGGGTGGGGTTACTAGGATCATGCCTCTGAAATAAATCAGAATCGACTGAGATGTTGACCTTTTTTAAGGCATAAGTCCATCCATCCTTGATGGGAACCTTCTTCATGTACTTTATTTGAAGAATAGATACTGTGAGGGCTTTATCCCAATCTGTATTGAACGAATGTTCCTTACATTTCTTGCTCTGGGCCTTCAATTCTAAGAATTTTTTCTTCTAACAAGCTCCTTCAGGGTCCGAGTTAATTGCCTTATCTTCAATAGTCTTCACCTTATCCTCAGTTATTGTCACTCTATCTCTAGTTTTCTTGAGCTTCACTTGCCACTATTTTTGGTCTCTCTCATATGCTTCCTCAGAGTCCTTAAAATATTTCTTTAACCTTTAAACGCTTCCTCCAAGTCCATTTATGAGGGCCTTAACTAATCATCCCTGATCAATAACTAGCCATAGTCGACCAAAAACTACAGGATAAGGTAACCACAAAATCATTATCCCATATACTTAAGGGAAAATTATTCAAAGCGGGCAAAGGGTCAATAAGTTTACCAAGGCTAAATTATTATTTACCCTCTCCAACATATGGGTGCTGGATAAGGGATCGGTCGGAAGAACCCCTGCACTAATTAATCCCCTTGCTAGCCTAGGGTTCACTACCGCTGAAGCAGACGCAGTAGCAACTTTGTAGGCTAAGCTTTTTTGGACCAAGTCTTGTTGGAAAACTATTCATCTCTCAACTTTCTTGAATTGAGGCTCTGTTGTTTTGATCTCTTTAACATTATGGATCGGGGGCCTTTTATCGATAGCAGTATTATTTTTGGGGGGTGGAAAAGGCAGACCTGCCAATAGATTAGGAACTCTTATCTCTCCCATCTCAATAGTAGGTGAAATTTGGATGCGATGATGTCAAAGGACTCAAATGAGAATGATGTTTCTCCTCCTTATCTAGTCCAAAAGACTTAGTAGCAAAAGTGGTTAAAATGGGTTCCTCGTCCAAGTTGATTGGTGCTTGGGGAAAAATCTCAGTTGGTTAGGCCACTAAATATGTGATAGAGCTCTTATACTCTAGCAGTACAAAAGCAAATCTAGGGTTCTCTTACCTAATTCTCTTATGAATTGATTGAAAGAACTTTAACTCATCTAAGTTCACCTTAGACTCCTTGGAACACCTCTTCTTACTTTCCTATGCAAAAATAAAGCAAGAATTATTAGTAGACATATTATCAAACAGTTAGCAAGAGTATAGGAAAACTAAAATTCAAAGTGTTAGTCGACCTATACCACGCCCTTCTTGGGGGAATTTGGGACCAGTGTATTTCACCCCCTCAGGAAGGGCGACATACTGTTAGTTCTTCACCACTACTCCATAATCTTTATTGGAATTGGGCATATTAACTACTAATGCCATGTTGGCCTTATTAGTCTTCAAGTAGGATGTATTGTCTCCCATTGTGCCCCTTTATAGAAATACATCAGTTCAGAAATTCCAATATGAGTCATATAAAGTTCATTTAAATGATGGCCCCATTAACAAACCTCAAAGTGTCAGGGCCTACTCTTATAGGGGCCACATCAAAATACTGACAGAATTGAAGGAATAAATTATTTAGAGGGAAAGTTATTCCATATTTTGTAATAAATAAAATGGGTACCAATGACCCTCATCTAATGACAATACATCTAAACGACCTCCTACTAGTTCTAAAGATATCCAATTAGTTCATCCAAAGAATCCTCATCAACTATGTACACCATTGTTGATATGAAATAAAAAAAAATAAGTGGATAAAAAAGAAAGAAATCTTACAGAGCTCACTAAAGGACAACAAATATGAAATGATAAAAAAATCACGAAGGAAAAGAGATTGCTTAAGTGAAAAAGTTGGTGGTGAAAATAAATTGAGGGAAAACTCCGTACTTTTATAGATTGACCTCGAAAGTTGAAAAGTAATGATTGAATGAACTAACAATTGAAATCTTGAGGAGTGAATGTTTCCTAAAGGCATGAAAATACCAGGGTACCCTTTGACAATTCACCGTTTTTCAAATTATTTATAAAATTCCACTGACTGATATACCAGTGAAAAATTTGCAAGCCCAGAAGGTCGGCTACTGACCACCGTTACATTAAAATGCCAAGAAACTTTTTAGAACAAATACTCCATCCTTTCAATAAATCATCAAGCATGGAGTATTGGGTTTTTTTGTTATTGGTAAAATTATTCATGCCATGTGGACCAATGAAACTGGGGCACCTACTCATAAGTATACATCTCAGTGTTTCATTTATACTTGATCAGCTCTAGAAGCACTTGGTCGGCATACTAGCCGATGAGTTTAAGAAGATGAAGCATCCGAAAAAAGTTTATTCACATGGAAATTATCAAGAGTTATTCCACACATGTCGTAGAAGGTCAATAGTCTCATTCACTCTATATAGGTGTAAATGCTTGAATATATAAAGTTCTTCCACCCCTTGGTTTTTAGGGCCATTATTATTGATGTAAAAAATTAGAGTAGGTCCAATGCTTCAATCACAGATAAATAAAAGTAATACACAAGAGTTTTTAAAGTGGTTCGACTATTTTGGAAAGCCTACGTCCACTATTCTTCTTATTGCCTTTGCCTTATATGCTTTGAACGTATTGAACATGCCCTTGATAAAGGGATTACAATGTATTTATAGTCTCATAGGGAGATAGAGATATGGAATGTGAAAGGACGGAATGCCTTTATAAATTAGGCATTTACATCAGTACATAACGTTCATAATGTGTATGGTTGTCGACGTTTTACTGACTAGGTTGGTCGATATTTTTATTATTGCTCGGGCTTCTTGGAGTTCTTCGATATTTTGCATGTTGGTCGGCCTCCCAGGTCTTGGTCGGTGACTATGCCTTACTGACTAGGATTATTTCTACATTGGATTACACATGTCCATTTCTGATTGGTCCATATAAGTGGGTAATTTTTGTATCAACAGAAGCCCCCAATGTTCCATGCTTGATACTTACTTGAAAGTATGGAACATTTAGTCCTGGTAGTATCTCGGGCTACATTCTTGATGCTTGGTCAGTTTTCGACTTCCCACGCGTGTAAAATTATTGATTTCGCTTATAGCATGTACTGATGATGGAATTTTTGTAAATATTTTGAACTTTAGCGAACCGTTATAGGGAAAATACGTCTTTTTCTGCCTGGTCGCCAAAATTTCAATCGTCGTTTCACTTTAATCATTACGCTCGCCGATTATTGAGGCAATCTATAAAATGTAGTAAATTTCCACTTGTCTCTTACCTCAAACCTTCTAAGTTTTTTATATAATTTCTTAAGCTTTCGTTCGATCGTTTTTCCTCTTCTCTAGTTCTTGCTGAATCCTTAAGTTTTTGTAAGAATTTTTTCTTTTTCCTCTTTTCTCCATTTTTGAATCATGGTTTACACCATTGCTTCTCTTTATGAGTTTAGGAATGACGGGAACATACCCACCTGGGTAGATTTAGAGTTCCCCAGTCCTCATGTAGATATTTTTTCTTTATCTGAGGGTCATTGGATCCCTTCTCTATTCATGGCTGAATGTGGTTTTAAGTATACAGTGGCCAAAACGCCCTCGGGAAGGTCATGGGATAGGTTGTACTATTTATATTTCATATGATTATGCTGATGACTAATTTGTTGTAATACTAATTATTTTTTATTTAATTGCGGTTGATAGAAAAAGGAAGTGTCGCATAGAAAGTGACATCAAGCTTGATGAGCTCAAGTTTCTTTGGGCATTCACCAGAAGATTAGTGAGGAACACACTAGGTCGGCCTCATACCTGCTAAAGTACAAAAGTTCAATCACTTATTTTGTTGCTCGACCTTCAGTTGCTACTCCCTCCATTATAATTGACTTGGATCAGGATCCAGTTTCCACCTCTAGATGCAGTGGTGAATTTATTATTGGCCTTTCCTTCTCCTTGGACTCAGACCTTCCTCCCGCTGCTGCCATGGTAAAGAGAATATTTCCTCATACTATGGGAGATGTTTCTCCCCCTGGCTCCCATAAACCTACAGCTGGTGGGGACACTAATAAGGACGAAGCTGAGAAGAAGCCCCCAGCGAAGAAGGGAGAGGAATCTCCTTTTAAAAGATTGAAAAGGGACCTTCCTACTAGGCCAACTGAAGGAACTACTGTTGCCGACCAATAGAGCTTGGTTGATGTGTCTACTGATGCTATTGGCTCTCCAATAACCATTGGTCCTGGCTTGGCCAGGAAATTAATAAAGTCTAGTACTCTTCTAGACCACCATGGTGCTGCATCTACTATGCCCTGGCTCAAAATCTCTGAAAGGACTGCTCAGAGCCGTGCTTTGGTAAGAATTCTTCCTTGGTAGTTTGACTTTTTCATAATTTGCACTTTTTTTTTACTTCGTGTGTTGACTTGGCCTTTCTTTTTTACAGTTCCTGGTCGATTTCAACCAAATGTTGTAGAGGCGCAATGCATTTAGTTCTTCTTCAAATGATGTAGAAGAGACCTTTGATGGTCAAGAAGTCCTTACTTGACTCCCACCAAGCATTGGAACTTAAAAAGAAAACTTAAAATAATAAAATAAAGTCTGTTGGCGAAGATTGATTGAAAGTTGAAGAGGAAGCTACTAAAGCTCGGGGGCAAGTGGCTGAGATGACAAAGGGCCTGGTTGCTGATAAGGCCAAGAGGGTGAAGGTGAAGGATAATTACTTCAACAAATGCTGGGAGAAGTCCATCACTACTGCATTCATCCAAATAGAGTTAGTGAAGAAGAAATGCTTCAAAGATGGTTAGTCGGCTGATTTAATGGAGGTCGGCACAATTAGGGACTCCGAACTATTTCTAAGGCATAACCCTGGCTCTCGATGCAATTTGGAAGAAGAAGTTAAAGATGATTTAGGGTTAGGTGATTTCTCCTTAGTTATTGATTCTACAGTCGACCAACTGCAGACAGTTACTGAGTCAGCTCTTCCACCCTATACCGAGCAAATCACTCTAGCCATCCCTGCTACTGACCAAGCTAGACTTGAAATCGGCAGAGTGAAGGTGTAAATTTTCTTCAGAGTCAACCTTTTCCCTTTTTGTCTTTATTTTGTTTTATCTCAGTTGTTCTTATAATTTCTCCTTATTTATCAATAAAAAGAATATTTTCTTCACATCTACTTGTGACTTCTCATATCTGTTCATCATTTCTTGATTATTGTTATATATTTATCTTGTTGTTGATTGAATATCTTTTTATTTTTCTAGTTCATGGCCAAAATGGGACAACTCTCCTCCAACGAGTCAGAGTTATTCCAAAGGTCTAATAGTTAGTTCAAGGCTGGTCATATGACTCTGTCCAAGGAAGATCTATCAAACTTGCTCGGTGAAGATGTTTCAGATCAAGCCAAGGAAGCCTATCTATACCTGAAGTGTCTTCTTGGTTAGGCAGTGGCCTGTAACGTGGCTTACTTTGAGATGATTAAAGAGCTTCAAGAGGAACATGAAGAATCTAAGGCTCTCCTTCACGCTGACTATAAGGTCAAATGATAATCTTTAAGTGGAGCTCGGGCCTTTAAGGAGAAATTAGAAAAGCATACCTCTTCATATAGGAAGAAAGAATTCCTACTCAAGTGCGAGGTAGGTAAATCCAGATCCATTACCAAACTACTGGAGGAGGATAACAACAAACTGAGGAGTGAATTGAACTATTTGAAAAATCCTTCTGCAACTATTGCTACTGATGAAAATGTGTCATTCTTGTAGACTGAGAATGCTAGGTTGAGGGAGGAATTAGAAACCTTGATAAAGTCCAAACCTGCTTCTACTTCCCAACCAAGATCCAGCCGACCTACAACTGATGAGGCTAAAGCTCAGAAAACTTTTGCAAATCAAGTTGCACAGATAAAGGCCAAGAACTTAGCCATAGCTAAAATGTCTCAGAAGATCCAAGTTCAAGACGATAAACTTTCCACTCAATCTTCTCAATTTCAAACAAAAGACGGAGTGCTAAAGAAGCTATAACATCAAGTTAAAAGATTAACTTTCTAGTTTCACAAGCAACCCAAAAAAGTTTAGATGGAAAGGTAAAATGAAGCCCTTGGTCAGTTTGATGATCATTTCAGTCAGGCTCAACGTAAAGGCTATAAATGGGGTTGTACCAACTACCTGATAGTGATGAAGGTTCAACGGGAAAGAAAAATATGGTACTGGGCTGACCCTAGACTGCTGGGCTATGATAGTTTCCCCTTCAATTTGGATGTAAGTTGGATCCTAGTAGATTCCATTCCTCAAAGCCTGATTTCCAAGTACTTAGGAGACTATGGTTTGCATGAAGAGCTCAAAATAGTTCGATCTCCTCAATTACTTGACACTCCGAGCAACAGTAATAGGAGAATGCTTCAATAATTGAACTTCATTAATTATCCATACACCTTAGATGATCCTCCAACAGACATGAAACATGTGCCGAGCTAGTCAAATACTGAAGAAAAATGCCCAGCAGATTTTCATGTAATTATCATTAATATAAATGAAGTGCAATTTTTTCAACTTAGCTTGTTTGTCTATGGATGATTGAATGACTTTGTTGATTCATTAGTTCTACTAATACACTTATACATTTGCCTAAATTTAGTACTAGTTACCAATGAGATGATCATAGGTTCTACTGATATACTTAGATTTCTAAGTTTAATACCAGTTATCATATATGTGGACATAGGTTCTACTAGCGCACCTAGATTAAAATACATGTTTAGCACAAGTTACCCATGGTATTGCCATAAGTTCTACTAATGCACCTAAATTTTTAGGTTTATGATTAGTTACCAGTGGTGACCAAGCGTATGTAGAATATATGTCTATGATCCTATTTTGGAATCTTCACAACGTTTTCCTCCATTTGCTCAGTTCGAAAAAAACTTATTAATTTTTATATATAGTTTTATCCTTGATTTTTCTTGACCAAGTGTTGAGGACTTAAAATCCTATTTTGACTTGGGTTTTTGTGCTTTTGTCGATCAAGTATCTCCTTTGCGACCAAGTATTGAATTTATACCGACCAAGTATTTGCACGGATGCATATCACTAGTACTCCAACAAAAAAAATTTGAAGAAACCCACTTTTTATTCATGCTGAATCAAAATGAGTACAATAATAGTTGCTCGTTACATTACTGATAATATTTCCTAAGATGCTCGGCATTCTAAGGATTCTTGAATTCTTCTCCCTCTAGAGTTTCAATTCGATAAGTACCTGGTCGGACAACTGCTAAAATACAATAAGGCCCATTCCAATTGGCTTCAAGATTTTTGGTCTTCTGAATCACCTTCTTAAGTGCATAATCCTCCTCTTTTAAGTAGTCGGCTTTACTCTCTTGTTATAAAAATGTGTTGTTCGTTGTTGATATGCAACATTTCTTAAGGCTGCATCTTCTTACACTTCTTCCAATATATCAAGGTCTAGTCTTCGCATCAAATCACTGATGGGAGAATCAAAGTTCAACACTCTATGGGTTAGTAAACTTATCTCAACTGGTACCACTTCTTCAGTCCCAAATGCTAGCATGTATGGTGTCTCCCATGTTGCAGCCTTGGGAGTTATTAGGTAAGCCCATAAAATTGAGTGCAATTCATTTATCTAGTTCCCCGTAGCATCGTCAAGTCTCTTCTTCAACCCATTGAGCAAAGTTCTATTCATCACCTCAGTCTGCCCATTGCTTTGAGGGTGACCTGGAGCAGAATGCAACTTCTAGATCTTGGATTGGGCACAATAGGCTGCAAACTCATCGTTATTGAACTGAGTACTGTGGTAGGTAATGAAGGCATATAGCAAACCATATCTACAAATAATGTTTTTCCAGATGAAGTGGTACACCTTCTCATAGGGTATGTCCACCAATGGTTCCGCCTCAACCCATTTGGTGAAATAATCAACAGACATGACTAAGTACTTGAATATTCCTCAGGTGGTCAGTAGTGGGCCGACCCAATCTATTCCCCAAATGGAAAATGGCCATGGTGAAGTAACGGGAGTTAAAGCCACGTGTGGAGTCTTACAAATGTTGGAGAACTTATGGCACTTGTCACACTTCTTTGCAAAATCTGTACAATCTTCCTTTATGGTAGGCCATTAGTATCCCCGAGTGTTTATTCGTTGTAATAATGACCTCCCTACTACATGGGCTCCACAAAACCCCTCATGAACTTCTTCTATAAAATCTTTAACCTCCATTGGGTGAACAGAGTGTTGCAATGTAGCTGCGAACCCTATTTTATATAAAATGCCTTTATCTAACACGTACCTCACCGCTTTATACTTAAGCTTTTTAGCTTCAATTGGATCTGCTGGTAGAATTTCTTCTTCAATATAGGCTCTGATGGCATCTATCTTGGAAGGCCCCATATCCAATGTAATAAAATTAATCATCAGATCCTCATCAATACTTAGACTGACCAGAATTTCAATGGGAATGGTTCTCCTAAGCTCAATTTTGGTTGTTGATGCTAGCCGAGCAAGGGCATCAGCTCGGGCATTCTCCAATCTTAAAATTCTGCTCATTCGAATAGCTGGTAATTTCTCTATAACCTGCAGTGCCTTGGTGAGGTACATTATCATCAATTCACCTTTGGCTCCATACAAGCTCAAAATTTGATTAACCACTAATTGAGAATCACTGTGCACCACAACTTGTTCAACATTTAGTGATTGAGCCAAACTTAATCCCACAATTAAGGCTTCATACTCCGCTTCATTTTTTGAGGCCTAGAACTGGAATCTAAGTGCGTACTGAATATCAATCCCATCAGGGGGATTGAGTATAATACCTACCCCATTTCCTGTCGAACACAAATATCCATCCACATACAAGTTCCATACTGGGATGTTGTTATCAAAACCTTGGTCTGATAATGTCCCATGATGGAATACTTTCTTTCTTGCCTCATTATATTCATTATCCATATCCTGCATCTTGGTTAATTATTTTGGTAGGTCGGTAATAACTTTATCTGAGCTCTTCCTTACTAGGGTCTGCTCAAGATGTTGGTCAGTGGTGCCTTCGGTTGAGCTCTCCCCTACTGGGGTCTGATCTGCCTCAACGCCTTGTTGCTTGGGGACCTCTGGATAAGTGAAATCTATAATAAAGTCTGCTATAGCTTAGCCCTTTAATGAGGACCTTGGCTCATACATAATGTCATATTGCCCAGTACATCAATATCCCAGACTTCTCAAGTTTATGAAGAGTTTTTCGAAGAGGCATATCCGTGTATACCACAATAGTATGCGTCTGGAAGTAAGGCTTTATCCTTCTAAATTCCTCTATAAGCGTCAAAGATAACTTCTCCGATCGTGGATATATGATTTATGCTCCTCTGAAGGCTTTGCTAGTATAGTAGACTGGCTTCTTAACTCCATTATATTTTTGTATCAAGGCAGAACTTACAGCCGACCCAGAAACGTCTAAGTACAAATATAATTTTTCATCCAAAACTGGTCGGGAGAGAAATGGGGGTGATTCTAGATATTTATTCAGCTCCTGGAAAGCATTCTCACACTCGTCGTTCCATTGAAAGGTCTTCCTCTCCACCTTAAAGAATGGCAAACACCTGTCTGTTTCTTGGGGCACAAATCTATTCAAAGTTGCTACCCACCAAGTGAGCCTCTGAATATCTTTCTTGCAGGTTAGGGACTTCATTTCAATCAACGCCTTGATTTTATCAGGATTAGCTTCAATTCCCCTCTGGTTCACTATATACCCACGGAACATTCCTTCTCTCACTGGTGCTTCTCCAATTGATCAAAAGTTTGGTTGAGGTCGGCAATATGATCAGAGGATTTTTTTCCTTTCGTTATCATATCATCAACATACACCTCCAAGTTCTTGCATATCTGGTCTCCAAAGACCTTGTTCACCAACCTATTGTAGGTAGCACGTGCATTTTTCAAACCAAACGACATAACATTATAACCATAAGTTCCTCAGGGAGTAATGGAATAAGTGATTTCCCTATTTCAGGCTTAATTTTAATCTGGTTATAACCATAATAGGCATCCATAAAGCTCAATAGCTCATGTCCTGACATAGCGTCCAAAAGCTGGTCAATCCTGGGCAAAGGAAAGTGGTCCTTTGGACAAGCTTTGTTCAAATCAGTGAAGTCCACACATATTCTCCACTTTTTATTTTTCTTCTTGACCATAACAATGTTGTCCAACCCATCTAGGTATTTCACATCTTTAATGAATGAATATTTTTGAAGCTTCTCTAACTCCTCCGGAATAGCCTGGCTCTTCTCGGGGATGAACACACTACGCCTTTGCGTTACTGGCTTGTCCTCCTTGTTGATGTTGAGTTCATGGTAGAGGAAATTGGGATCAATCCCAGGTATATCCCCATGACTCCAGGCGAACACGTCCTTTCTTTATCTCAGGAACGTCACTAGCTCATGTTTAAGAACATGATCCAGTGTTGAACCTATCTGTGTGGTCCTCTCTGGCTTCTCGTCGTCCAGGATGATACTATCCGTCACTTTTACAATTTTACCTTTCACCAGCTCTGTCTCCTCTCTAGGATCTAAGGTTTCAAACTCATATTCACTATTAGGATCAGTAATGCCCACCTAGTAAGTGGTGGTCTTCTTATTTATTTCCTCAAAGTCCTCTTTCTTGGAGAAAGGAGTAATAACCTTACAGAGCTACATTTTAATCACCTTTTACCACCTCTACTCTGAAGTTAGTCGACAACTTCAAAAATTGATGGACACTTGAGGGAACTTATTCAAACTTCTTCAACTCGACTATTCCCATGATGACATTGTAGGCCGACTGTACATTCTTATCCATCACAAAGAAATGAAATTTTTCAGATCGACTTATTATCCAGTTGTCGAGCAACACCTCCATCTTAGTGGTGCCCAAAGGGTAAACTTTTTCACCCAAAAAAATCAATCAACAGCCTATGATACGGGTCTAGCTAACTGAGTTTCAAATCCATCTTTTGAAAGCAAGAATAAAACATGATATCTACTGAGCTACCATTATCAATCAGCACCCTGGAAACGATTGTATCCTGATTTGAATTTGATCACCAAAGTCCCGTCATGGGGGTACAAAACTCCTGACAAGTCATTTTTAGAGAACACAATCACCAACTTTTCCTTATTCACCTTCCTCGGATGATCTTCCTTAGCTAGATTGATCCTCTAGATGTAAGAACAAGATAAAGACTCATTGAGGTAATATTTTCTCTTAGAAGTATGATCTTGACCTCTATCATCTCCACCTGTAATCATTTGACAATCAAAGGAACCAAAACTAAGTGTGAATACCTCACGTTCTATTTTCATGGGTTTTGGGGGGAGATCGAGATCATCTTCAGTATCATCCTCATGATTCCTCTTCTTCTCTTCTCTGGGCTTGCATGGAGACTTTGACCTACGTCGAGCTCCTCTGTTGTCTTGATGATCAACAAACTTGTCCAGCTTTCCTCAACGAATGAGGGTTTCTATCTCATTATGTAGAGCAATACAATGATATGTCATGTTCCTATGGTCCTTATTAAATTCATGGTACTTAGAGTTGTCCCTCTTCCTAACAGGTGCTCTTAAATTCTCTGGCCAACGTACCTCCTTATTATGCTTAATATCCTCTTAAACATAGTGGATGCCTATTATTAATGGAGTGTAGTTATTGTACTTTCTGAGCCTGTCATCAGTCTTTTTTTTCTTTGAATCTTTCTGATTCTTGTGCTCCTTCTTCTTTTTCTTCTCGATTTTCCTCTCAGACTTTGCAACTGAGCTCTTCTTCGCTGCCATAGCTTTCTCGACATTCATGATCTTGGCCGCCTTAGCCATCAATTCTGTCATTGTCGTAGGAGGATCTTTGGAAAGAGTATAGTAAATCTTCTCGAGAAATATTCCACTCATGAGAGCTGTAATTGTTGTCTTCTCCTTATAATCAATGACCTCTAATTTTTCATTATTGAAGCGAGTAATATAGTCCCTTGTACTTTCTCCTACTCGTTGCCTCACACTTAACAAGTGAGCTACTCTCTTCACCGACTTGGATCCAAAGTAAAATTTCCTAATAAATATCTCAACCAGCTGGTTAAAGTCATATATTTATCCCCAAGGAAGACTATTGTACCAGATCTTGGCAGGATCTGTGATGGTACCCTAGAAAACCATGCATCTCATTTGATCAGGGACAGCATAAGTATCTGCTTCCTCTTGGTACTTCTCTATATAGGGAATATGATCCGTCTTCCCATCATACTTGGGAGTCACAACAAGAGCCTTGAACTTTGAAGGAGTGATAAATCCACAATAGCTTGCACAAAAGGTGACCCTTTAACAAAACTCTGATGTAAAGGGTTTTTAGCCTTCACTATCTATCCCAATTTATCCTACAAATATTGAATATATCCTTTCCGTGCATGATTGCCAGAATTAGATTTATGCGTTGTAGCTCGGCTATTCCGACCAACTGTTTGTGCTGAGCTTTTCTCTTGAGAGGTCTGGTCAGCATGGACAGATTATCGTGCGTATGATTTGGACTGGGCTGAGCCCTCTCATTAGTCGGTTGGTCGGCGAGTATTTCTCGACAATTTCCTGGTAACATTTTTATTCCCCCTAAGTCCCAGACGATTAAAAGGATATGCTCTACTTATCCTTTCTAAAGAACTGAGTCTTTCATGAGTGAAGGATTCCTTATCATAAGGCTCTGAAGTCCTAAGGGAAAAACTTTCCCCTGGACAGTAGGATGTGTCTCTAGAAGTCTTGGATTGACTGTGCCTATTATTTCTTAGAGGCGGTGGTGGCATACTCCTGTGAATAGATAAGGCAGGAGATTCAGCTTGTAGTGTTTGAGCCAATTGCGTTAGTGTGTTCTACATTGCCTCCTGTCATTTGGCCAGGCTAGCCAAAATTTTAGTCAAATCAGTGTTGGTGGGAGGAGAATATGAAATAGGTGGATTTCCATCATTACTGGCACTGGACTTGGGAATGTCAGTCATTTTTTAATGCGTGTAAGTGTATGAGTGAAAACGTTTAGAAAATCGTTCTTACAAACGACACCAATCTGTTGATGTAAAAAATTAGAATAGGTTTAATCCTTCAATCACAGATAAATAAAAGTAAGACAAAAAAATTTTCAAAGTGGTTCGGCTATATTGGAAAGCCTACGTCCATTGTTCTTCTTATTGCCTTTTCCTTGTCTGCTTTGAACATATTGAACGTGCCCTTGATGAAGGGATTACAATGTATTTATAGTCTTAGAGGGAGATAGAGAGATGAAATGTGAAAGTATGGAATGCCTTTATAAATTAGGCATTTACATCAGTACATAACTTTCATAATGTGTATGGTTGTCGGCTCTTTGTTAACTAGGTTTTTCGGTCTTCTTATCATTGCTCAAGCTTCTTGGAGTTGGTCGGCATTGTGCATGTTGGTCGGCCTCCCAGGTCTTGGTCAGTGACTATGCATTCCTGAATAGGATTATTTCTACATTGGATGACACATGTCCATTTCTGATTGGTCCACGTAAGTGCATAATTTTTTGTATCAACAATTATAAGTAGCTCATTTCCTTTAGCTCAATGGACAAGTTGATTACTCACAAGCAAGTCTGCCCATGATTCTATGTAACTACCTTCATCAGTAATACCATAACCGTACCACGTTAAAAATATTTGGTGTCCTTTATTATCTTGTTTATTTTCCTTATAATTATTTAAATAATTATTCGTGATTATGAAATTGGTAAATCATAGCTAAGATAAAGTCTATACCAATTTCGAACATCAACACTAACCTTTAATGCACATTTTCTTGTTCAATTATATACCCCACTGAGATTTGTATCTTCATCAGTTTATCTAATATTTGAACAAAAGTGAAGCATCATCCTACTTCAAAAATATAACTTGATTAAAATATTAAATGACGGAATAAAAAATATAATACGATAGATATGGGAAGATATTTTTTAACACCCTAGGTTCCTGAAGTGTGTCATATTTTTTGTATCCTTGTTGAATTAAACTTTCTGGTACTCATAACTCACAGTTAGTATTAATACATAAATATAAATTAGAACATGTCTATTATTTGAATAAATTAATTAATCCAAATAAAAATTTGCCAATATAATATACTAAAAAGAGAAATACACGATGTTGATGTAAAAACTGGAATTGATCCAATTTTATAATCACATAACTATATGTAATTGCAATAGTAAATAAATAAAGAAGGAGGCTTTTTAAAGCGGTTCGACTATGTAAGAAAGCCTACGGTCACTGTTATTGTATTGATTTCAGAGGTTATAGAAAGCTAGGTATTCTTGTCAATAAGAATATCCCAGATTCCATTCAATCTTGCCTTGGATAAAGGGGAGTCAAGGATTTATAGTGACCCGGATGTCAAAGGTGGGAATTCTAAGAGATGGAATGCTTTTATACATTTAAGCATTTACATTTGAACATAATGAATGTGACAATTCATTATAAATCACGTGTGGAAATACTCTTGGTATGATGACGCTTCATTGATCTTGATGGTTGGCCTTCCTAATGTTAGTCGGCCTTCCTTATATTGGTTGACATTCTTGCCAAGCTATTGTTTACTGATAACTCTTAATTTGTGTTCCTTCGGTTATGGATTGGAATTGGAATGTCGCTGTGGTCAAACTTCGAGTATCAAAATTCCTGGAATTACCTACAAAACTTGTTAAAAATTCAGTATCGTGGCAAATTCGGGCATCAATCCAATTTCTGGCGTTGAAACGGTAATCGTGAAAACTTGTAATACCAATTTTTATTAAAAATCTTTTTTGTGTTTTTGAAATTTTTAATCTTTTTTATTTTATTTTTATATTTTAAAAACACCTTTCAAGGGAGGAAATGACAATTTATGCAACAAAAATGACTACGAAAAATCAGAAAGTAATCTAGTTGAGAATTTATGAGAAGAAACAAGAGGTGGGGATTACACCGCGTAGTCAAATTAATTTAAAGTCCTAATTGTTCAATTAAATAGTTCGAAATAATATTGAATTTAAAATTTAACTCTCGTTACAATCATAAATTCAATTTTATCTTTTTCAGCAATTAAATCGGAAATAGTCACAACATAAAAAAATTAAGATTCACACTCGTTTCAATAAAATATCCGCTAAGATCAATTTATTGAAATTTGTACGAATCTTTGAATTGAACACACATAATTAATATTTTAATTCACGAATAATACTTATCTCTAAGTGAAATCCAGAAATCAAATATTAATTTGCACCATTAATTTATTAACTCTCGTTACATAAATTAATGTGTGATTTTTCCCAATTTAATTATCCTAGAGCGAATCAACAAATAATTATTCAAATAAAGCAACTTAACATACGCGTTTCACCCCACCCCTTGAATGGGGTGCTTAGCCATACATGATTAGAATTTTAGCACATAATTGACAAACAAGAATTAAAGAGAAAGAGTAGGAAATACGATACGCAATAATTTCTTGAGTCAATTGTGTGCATGAACACGCATCCCAAAATCGTCACAAACGCTGACTGGATTACAAAACTAAAAGTAAAAAAAGAACATACAAATTTTTGAAAACCTAAAACTATTTTTTTTGTATTTTTTTGACTATTTTTTCTACCCTCTTTTTTTTTCTCTTTTCTGTCTCTCGTCTCTCTCTGTATCTGTGTATATTTCTTCTCTTGTTGCTGTTCAGAGAGTCCTTTTTAAATGAGATGCCCCTCCTTCTTTTTAAGCCACGAAGTTGTGTTTGGAGAGATATTTGGGATTTGATTTGCCAAGTCAATGATTTCTTGGAGATAACTATTGACAATGGATATGGTTCTGATTATTTTGGGGATATAGTAGCTGATGGGGTTTCAACCGGGTACAGACTTGGTTTCGGTTTGGACTGAAAGGTCTCGGGTAGGTCAGGATGAATCGCAGCACCGCATGTCTGGAATGTGGGTGGCGGCTCGGGTCAGGCAGCGGTGACGCCGCAGGCGTTTTGGGGTTCCAGCGCAGGTGGGTCCGGGGAGGTTAGGGGGTCGGGTTAATGGGTTTAGCATAGGCTGGAAATGGTAAGGCTTTGGTTGTGGTTATGGGGTTTTGTTAATGGTGGTAATGGAGGTGAGGAGAGAGATCGTGGAAGGTGAGTTTGGTTATTTGGGGAAGATGAAGATGGGAAGGGTTGTGTGTGTGTTGGTGTAGGAAATAATGGTGAGGGTGAGGGTTAGTTTTAGGTGTATGTGAGTGTGTATGGTAGTTTAGGGTGTGAGTGGGTGTTATGTTTAATTTGTACCCCTAAAATTTAATAAACCTAAAAAAAAACTAACGTATCAAAATAAAAATTAAAAGACACTAATAACAATAAAATGAAATGAAAATGAAAATAAAAGCTAAAAACAAAACTCTATTAAAACTAAAAAAATATAATCCTAATAAAACTAAAATAAAAGAAATTAAAATGTAATAAAACTAGAAAATAAATTCCTAAAAACTAATCCTGATAAAAATAAAATAAAAATTAAAAATTAAAAACTAATAAAAATCAAAATCAAAATGAAAAAAGAATTAGAAAAATAGAAAATAAATCCTAAAAATAAATTCTAAATAAATCCTTAAAATAAAATGACTAAAAATAAAAATCTAGAAAAATAATAAAGGTACAAACTCAACACACACGAGGCTCGGGGTATGGACTCGGCTCGGTCTGGGCTAGGTTAAGGTTACGGGACTGGTTCGGGACATCGGAACACATCTGGGCACGCTCAAATAGGATTCCAGACTTTGCAATCTCCTTTGATTTCTTCGATGCACGCTTTTGACCGCTATTGAGTCGCAATTGTACTGATTTAGCATTATTTGTACTGCAATTGTGTATTGACCTGAGAAATAAATAAATACGAACATAAGGCCAATTTTAATTAAAACGAGCGACTAAAATGCATCTATTCGGGGTATAAAATATACACTTTTGGGTGCTTATCACACCACCCCTAAAAAGAACATTGCTAGTCCTCGAACAAAATTAGAGAGAAACAGAGATAAGTAACCAAAAGTGTGCCACTTTCGCAGGCACTGGCGATTGCACTTAGCATGTGCAATAAGCCGTTAAACCTTTAGGTTGCCCTACAGGACGAGTGGTGTCTCGTGAGAGTTTGCAGTGAATGTACCCACAAAATTTAAAACTTATTTGAATGCAGTTTTAAGCCACGAAGTTGTGTTTGGAGAGATATTTGGGATTTGATTTGCCAAGTCAATGATTTCTTGGAGATAACTATTGACAATGGATATGGTTATGATTATTTTGGGGATATAGTAGCTGATGGGGTTTCAACCGGGTACAGACTTGGTTTCGGTTTGGACTGAAAGGTCTCGGGTAGGTCAGGTTGAATCGCAGCGCCGCATGTCTGGAATGTGGGTGGCGGCTCGGGTCAGGCAGCGGTGACGCCGCAGGCGTTTTGGGGTTCCAGCGCAGGTGGGTCCAGGGAGGTTAGGGGGTCGGGTTAATGGGTTTAGCATAGGCTGGAAATGGTAAGGCTTTGGTTGTGGTTATGGGGTTTTGTTAATGGTGGTAATGGAGGTGAGGAGAGAGATCGTGGAAGGTGAGTTTGGTTATTTGGGGAAGATGAAGATGGGAAGGGTTGTGTGTGTGTTGGTGTAGGAAATAATGGTGAGAGTGAGGGTTAGTTTTAGGTGTATGTGAGTGTGTATGGTAGTTTAGGGTGTGAGTGGGTGTTATGTTTAATTTGTACCCCTAAAATTTAATAAACCTAAAAAAAAACTAACGTATCAAAATAAAAATTAAAAGACACTAATAACAATAAAATGAAATGAAAATGAAAATAAAAGCTAAAAACAAAACTCTATTAAAACTAAAAAAATATAATCCTAATAAAACTAAAATAAAAGAAATTAAAATGTAATAAAACTAGAAAATAAATTCCTAAAAACTAATCCTAATAAAAATAAAAAAAAAATTAAAAATTAAAAACTAATAAAAATCAAAATGAAAATGAAAATGAAAAAAGAATTAGAAAAATAGAAAATAAATCCCAAATATTGTTGGGGAACCAACTCCCGCTGGGAATTAAGCGGTTGTGAATACTCAAAGGAAGGAGGGGGAACATGAACAAGCTTATTATTGTTGTTTGAATGTCCGTCGTGGGGAATAAAGGAAGATGGAAAGTGCGATTGATGGTACGGAGCAGACTGATGCGGGACAAGAGGACGAGGTTGCCTTTGTGGGTTGTGTGGAAACCCAGGGGGACCACCAACATGTTGTTGGGGTTGGGCAGGAGCGGAGTTGTTGTCGTACTTATAAGATAAATAGGGGTGATTCCTATTGTTAGGATTGTAAGTAAACGACTGGGGAATGGGTTTCCTAGTGGTATCAAAGTCACATGCTTGGGCCATGGTGGGTTCGGGATCATATTTCAATAGGGGACACAAATGAGCTAAATGATCTTGACTTAAGCATACACCACAAGAGGAAGGACTAGAATCGTTGACAGTCATTTCTTGTTTAGAAAGTGTAACATTTTGTTGCATAGTACAACTGAGAGCGTCAACGGTTTTAGTCAATGAGTGTAAGCTGTGGAGCAAAGTTTTAAAATCAGGATCATTTTTTACCTTAAAAGTGTTCCCTACACGTGGAGGATCGGATTTCGAAAATGCATTGGTGCCCTCCCAATCTTGGGAGTCATCGCCTAATTCAAGGAGAAAATTATAGGCGGTAGTGGGAGTTAAATGCATGAACTTTCCTTTATGCATGGATTCAATCATGGTGCGAGAAGAAGGGATAAGACCATTGTAAAAAATATGGACTAAACGACTTTTCTCGAGACCCTTATGTGGGAAACTATTAATATAGTCTTTAAAACGGCCCCATGCTTCACAAAACTGTTCAGTAGGCTTTTGTCTAAAATCCTGAATAGCTTGGCGCATTTCATTGGTTTTGCTCATGGGATAATATTTAGACATGAACTTCTTAACAAGTTGTTCCCAAGTGAGGATAGAATCCGGGGGGAAGGAATGGAGCCACATGGATGCATTATCGTGAAGAGAAAAGGGAAACAACCAAAGACGAACATTCTCTTCGTCTAAGTTTTGATTTTTGAAAGTAGCGCACACAGTGAGAAATTTCCGCAAGTGAGTATAAGGAGACTCGCGTTCAAGGCCATGAAAACAGGGCAACATAGAAATAGTCGCGGGGCGAATTTCAAATTGCACGGCTAGAGTGGGTGGAAGGACGATACATGAAGGCGGAGTGGCCGTAATCGGGGAAAAGAAGTCCCTTAAAGCACGTTCGTCGGCCATGATGGGTGGTGTAACAGAAGCAGAGGAAATGGGAGAACTAGGGGTCTCCGAAGAAGAACACGGATCAAAAAAATGAGGACCAACGATAGGAACACGATCACCTAAGAGGGAATTTAGAGATGGAACACTAGGGGAACGTGTTAATCGATGATCAATGCGTTGCCAATGTGGCATAAAAGCAAGGAAAAAATATTTTTTTGGATTTTTGGGTATTTGAAAAAGAAGAAAATCTTTTTGGATTTTTTTTTTTTTGAAAAATAAGGAAGGAAAAATGGAAAATATTTTTGGATTGTTTTTGTTTTGTGAGAAAAAGAAAAATTTTGAGGCGGGAGAAAGGAAAATATTTTTGGAGTTTTGGGTTTATTGTAAAAAAATGCAGAAAAAACGAGAAAAGGGGCGATGGACTAACGGTGGAAAAACTGACAGTTGGAGCAAAAATTGGACTACCTAAAGGAACAACTTAGACACGTACACAAATGGAACAAGTCCGAAAGGGCACATAGCCAAATTATTATCTTCAAGTTAAGTGAGTGGGTAGTCAATTTTAATTAGTCCGCGGGGGAGAAAATCACGGAATCTTAGGCCTCGCCGATAAAGGTGTGCTCCTACTTTCTTCCCAAGGGACAAGAGGCTTACTAGTTAAGGCTCACCACACGAGCTACTACAACAAACAACTATCCGGTACCACGCTGGGGAAAGCACAACCCGTTTTACTGGGCGGCCTCACTTAAAACCCAGTTTCCCTAGACAAAAGTCTTAAGATAGTGGAATGAAGATTTGCAGGTGTGGAAAGGACTCACTAGAGTATCCTACGAGGGTCTCGTTCCGAAAGTGTCCTAATGAACACCGTTCCTATTTGTCTTACTAGTTGGTTGATTTTAATTTAAGTGAGAGCACAGGTAACAAGCAAATGGAGATATGATTGAGTGGGTGATGAAATCCCAACGCGTTGCAATGATCGGGTATAGGTCTTAGGTAAATTTATTCATCAAACCATCCAATTTAAGTGCGATACTGAAATAAAAAGCATAGAGGAGCAAGTAGCACACAAAAATTGACTCACTTGTAGGAGTTTCGCGAGTGATAAAGTTTTTACCTCCCAAGGTTTTTACACACGTGGGGTGAAGACCGAGTTGAGTCGGCCGGGGGGAAGTACGCCTACTTCAGTCGTCCCCGGGAGTCCTACCGACCCAAAGTAGAGAGGCTTCTAAATCCTCGTCTTTGGACGCTCTCTTTCTACCTTGTCCGGTTTCCCTTTTCTCTATTTTTTTTGTTTTTATTTTTGGAATAAATATTAAATATATATCGGTGTCAAAATGCACCCAAATTAATTACAATGCCTCAATAATCCTAAACAACCAGTCTAAGGAGGAAGAAGAAGGAATAACTACACTAAAAAAATTGAAAATTACAAATCTTCACGGGCTTCAATCTTCAAAAAAATCGGTAAGGTCGCCATTTGATAACTCTTAATTTGTGTTCCTTCGGTTATGGATTGGAATTGGAATGTCGCTGCGGTCAAACTTCGAGTATCAAAATTCCTGAAATTACTTACAAAACTTGTTAAAAATTCAGTATCGTGAAAAATTCGGGTATCAGTCCAATTTCTAGCGTTGAAATAGTAATCGTGAAAACTTGTAATTCCAATTTTTATTAAAAATATTTTTGTGTTTTTGAAATTTTTAATCTTTTTTATTTTATTTTTATATTTTAAAAACAACTTTCAAGGGAGGAAATGACAATTTATGCAATTAAAATGACTACGAAAAATCAGAGAGTAATCTAGTTGAGAATTTATGAGAAGAAACAAGAGGTGGGATTACATCGCGTAGTCAGATTAATTTAAAGTGCTAATCGTTCAATTGAATAGCTCGAAACAATATTGAATTTAAAATTTAACTTTCATTACAATCATAAATTCAATTTTATCTTTTTCAGCAATTAAATCGGAAATAGTCACAACATAAAAAAATTAAGATTCACACTCATTTCAATAAAATATCCGCTAAGATCAATTTATTAAAATTTGTACGAATCTTTGAATTGAACACACAGAATTAATATTTTAATTCACGAATAATACTTATCTCTAAGTGAAATCCAGAAATCAAATATTAATTTGCACCATTAATTTATTAACTCTCGTTACATAAATTAATGTGTGATTTTTCCCAATTTAATTATCCTAGAACGAATCAACGAATAATTATTCAAATAAAGCAACTTAACATACGCGTTTCACCCCACCCCTTGAATGGGGTGCTTAGCCATACATGATTAGAATTTTAGCACATAATTGACAAACAAGAATTAAAGAGAAAGAGTAGGAAATACGATACGCAATAATTTCTTGAGTCAATTGTGTGCATGAACATGCGTCCCAAAATCGTCACAAACGCTGACTGGATTACAAAACTAAAAGTAAAAAAAGAACATACAAATTTTTGAAAACCTAAAACTATTTTTTTTGTATTTTTTTGACTATTTTTTCTACCCTCTTTTTTTTTCTCTTTTCTGTCTCTCGTCTCTCTCTGTATCTGTGTATATTTCTTCTCTTGTTGCTGTTCAGAGAGTCCTTTTTAAATGAGATGCCCCTCCTTCTTTTTAAGCCACGAAGTTGTGTTTGGAGAGATATTTGGGATTTGATTTGCCAAGTCAATGATTTCTTGGAGATAACTATTGACAATGGATATGGTTCTGATTATTTTGGGGATATAGTAGCTGATGGGGTTTCAACCGGGTACAGACTTGGTTTCGGTTTGGACTGAAAGGTCTCGGGTAGGTCAGGTTGAATCGCAGCGCCGCATGTCTGGAATGTGGGTGGCGGCTTGGGTCAGGCAGCGGTGACGCCGCAGGCGTTTTGGGGTTCCAGCGCAGGTGGGTCCGGGGAGGTTAGGGGGTCGGGTTAATGGGTTTAGCATAGGCTGGAAATGGTAAGGCTTTGGTTGTGGTTATGGGTTTTTGTTAATGGTGGTAATGGAGGTGAGGAGAGAGATCGTGGAAGGTGAGTTTGGTTATTTGGGGAAGATGAAGATGGGAAGGGTTGTGTGTGTGTTGGTGTAGGAAATAATGGTGAGGGTGAGGGTTAGTTTTAGGTGTATGTGAGTGTGTATGGTAGTTTAGGGTGTGAGTGGGTGTTATGTTTAATTTGTACCCCTAAAATTTAACACGAACTAAAATTAAAACTCAAAATTTAATAAACCTAAAAAAAAACTAACGTATCAAAATAAAAATTAAAAGACACTAATAACAATAAAATGAAATGAAAATGAAAATAAAAGCTAAAAACAAAACTCTATTAAAACTAAAAAAATATAATCCTAATAAAACTAAAATAAAAGAAATTAAAATGTAATAAAACTAGAAAATAAATTCCTAAAAACTAATCCTAATAAAAATAAAATAAAAATTAAAAATTAAAAACTAATAAAAATCAAAATCAAAATGAAAAAAGAATTAGAAAAATAGAAAATAAATCCTAAAAATAAATTCTAAATAAATCCTTAAAATAAAATGACTAAAAATAAAAATCTAGAAAAATAATAAAGGTACAAACTCAACACACACGAGGCTCGGGGTATGGACTCGGCTCGGTCTGGGCTAGGTTAAGGTTACGGGACTGGTTCGGGACATCGGAACACATCTCGGCACGCTCAAATAGGATTCCAGACTTTGCAATCTCCTTTGATTTCTTCGATGCACGCTTTTGACCGCTATTGAGTCGCAATTGTACTGATTTAGCATTATTTGTACTGCAACTGCGTATTGACCTGAGAAATAAATAAATACGAACATAAGGCCAATTTTAATTAAAACGAGCGACTAAAATGCATCTATTCGGGGTATAAAATATACACTTTTGGGTGCTTATCACACCACCCCTAAAAAGAACATTGCTAGTCCTCGAACAAAATTAGAGAGAAAACAGAGATAAGTAACCAAAAGTGTGCCACTTTCGCAGGCACTGGCGATTGCACTTAGCATGTGCAATAAGCCGTTAAACCTTTAGGTTGCCCTACAGGACGAGTGGTGTCTCGTGAGAGTTTGCAGTGAATGTACCCACAAAATTTAAAACTTATTTGAATGCAGTTTTTGATTCGATGATGAAACGCTATACACCCCAACTTAAAAAGGACATCAAGGAACACCGTATCAAAATAGGATATGAAATTACTTAATACCAAAAGGGTAATCCTTCCTAAAACTCCGCATGTGTAGTGTGAAACAATCTTAAGTATCATTAGACTAGTTCTAAGATCGCCTTTTAGGAATCGACGATTTGACTTCAATTCTCACTGGATATAACTTTCTGAATCGAACTCTCTGAAACTTGGATAAGTGTATCGCTCTAGTGTGTGAGGATGTGAGTAAATGTAAACAAGTTCAAACGTCTCACACACTTTATAAGAAAGGACGGACAATGAAAAAATTTTGTCTCATGAAGGAATGCTAACCACTATGTCGAGAATGTCGAATTATTCACCATATAATCTTTTCATTTGCTCGAACATTTGACCAAAGGTGAAAATGGGGTTTATGTAAGGTATGAAGGGATAATAAAATGAAGAAGATGAATGATACGTTTTTGAGAAGAGTGTGACATACTTTGAATAACTATTGTCTTCATTAATTGAATTTATGATCGCATGCTTTCTTTTTCTTCTTTTCTATTTATTTTCTCTTTGCTTATTTTTTTTTATTGCGGTGCATTTTTCTTTTCATAATGGAAATGAAGACAATTTACATTGAACATTTCAAACACTATTTTTCTCAAAAATGATGGCAATGATGGATGGTATTTGGGACATATGGATAAGGGTAATATGGATAGAAAATGTAGAGTGAAGGGTAAAAATGGTAAGTGTATGGAAAAGTCGGTTTAGTGCTTGGGACAAACTACATGACACATGTTTCTTATAACTCGAAAGTAATGTCATTCTCAGTGATTAAGACAAATTTGAAAAACTAATGAGACCATGCAACGACTAAATGTAGTACCCAAAGAAAGTTGAGTCAACTTGTGACTCGGAGATACGTAAAAACTCTCAAAAAGGTGAAAAGCTCAAATATCACGGGTTTAAGTCGCCACAAGTTATCTTTTAAGGCTCTCTTGAGAATATTGTTACTCTTCAACTTTTGATTATAAACGTGATAGTGTAAAATTGTCGAGTTTAGGAATTCATGGTGCAAGTACGCTTTAAGAGGTATTAATTAATTTAAGGTTAAAAACGAAATTTTTGGTTCAAACACAGGTATTCCGAGATTTCTAAAAGAGGGATGATAGACAAATCATGTCATAAAATTTTATTGTTTTAACTGCACAAAAAGTTTAAAATCACTTGTTTCTGAAAATTTTCAAAAGAGGTACGATTTTGATAAATTTCCCACCCCCAAACAAAAGAGAACATCATCCTTGATGTTTAAAACCATATATAAAAATGAAAAACACAAGGGAGGAAAGAAAGTACCATCATGAACCACTAGTGAAATGTACCGCACTCTATAGCATAGATGAAACCTGAAGAACGGATGATATACAAAAAGACATACAAGTCTATAAATCATGTGAAAATCATTGGGTGGTGCGAAATACCACCCCCAAACAGGATAGGACTCATACTCAGAAACAATGAACAACTGACTGCCTCTCGGTAGCGCTAAGTTTAACGTCTTTAGCCAGACCGAACCAATCTCACCCTAAAGATAAGAGCTATGAAAGCACGGGGTGGCAGAAAAATGGGGTGATGAGAATCACCTCCAAACAAGACTGAACAATCAGTCTTCATAAGTGGGGTCAACAAGGTTAATTTCTTCAATGGGAGAGGGTCCTAGCTCTAAGAAAGGCTTCAATCGTTGACCATTAACCTAAAATAGGCTACCAACTTTAGGATTTTGAACTGTGATGGGGGAGTAACAGATTCAACAACAAAGGGTCCAGACCGACGGGTTTTTAACTTCCCGGGAAAGAGATGAAGACGGGAGTTATATAACAGCACTTTCTGACCAAGGTGGAATTATTTACGGAGGATGTTTTGGTCATGGATCCACTTCATTTTGTCCTTGTATTTCTTGGAAAAATCATAGCCATCATTTCGTATCTCCTCTAATTCATTAAGTTGGAGTTTTCGATGAATGCAAGCCTTGTCGATATCAAAATTAAGGGCTTTGACAGCCCAATAAGCATGATGTTCAAGCTCGACAGGTAAGTGGCATGGTTTACCAAAGACAAAGCGATAAGGAGACATGCCAATCGAAGTCTTAAAAGCAGTACGGTATGGCCACAAAGCATCATTCAAGAGTAAGGACTCGTCTTTCCTATTAGGATTAACTGTTTTTTCTAGGATTTGCTTGATTTCACGGTTGGAAACCTCAACTTGACCACTACTCTGAGGCTGGTAAGAGAGACCAACTTTTTGGGTAACACCATACTTTTTGACGAGTTGTTTAAATACTCGATTACAGAAATGTTTACCCCCATCACTAATGATAGCTTTGGGAGTTACAAAACGTGTGAAGAAAAACTCCTTAAGAAACTGGACGACAATGCGATGGTCATTAGTGCGGCAAGCTGTGGCTTCAATCCATTTGGAAATATAATCAACTGCAACCAGCATATATTGGAAGCCATGAGATGAAGGAAAAGAACCCATGAAATCAATGCCCCATACATCGAAGATTTTAACGATGAGAATGGGTGTGATGGGCATCATGTGACGATGAGAGCTACACCCAGATTGTTGGCATTTGGCACAAGCCTGGCAGTAGTTGTGGGCATCTCGAAAAAGAGTGGGCCAGTAGAAACCACTTTGTAAAATTTTGGTGGTGGTTTTCTTGGAGCTGAAATGGCCACCACAGGCACTATCGTGACAAAAGTAGAGTATACTTGACTGTTCATGGTCAGGAACACAGCGGCGAATGACTTGATCAGAGCAATACTTAAAAAGGAAGGTGTCATCCCAAGAGTAAAATTTTACCTAGGCCATGAACTTAGAACGCTCTTGTTTGGACCAATGATTGGAAAGTTGGTCGGTAACAAGGAAATTAACAATATCGGCATACCAAGGAGTGGTGGAAAAAGAAAAAAGTTAATCATCGGGAAATGTTTCCGAAATAGGGACAGGATCAGATGTAGACGCAATAGTGAGGTGGGAGAGATGGTGTGCAACCATATTTTTGCACCTTATCTTATCGCGAATTTCTAGATCAAATTCTTGAAGCAAGAGAATCCACCATATCAAACGTGGCTTAGAATCCTTCTTCTGAAGAAGGTGCCGCAGGGCAGCGTGGTCAGTGTAAACGATGATAGGGGAACCGATGAAATAAGATCAAAACTTATCGAGTGCAAATACGACAGCTAGCAACTCCTTTTGGTGGTTGTATAATGAAGTTGAGCATCATGGAGGGTTCTGCTAGCATAATAAATGACATACTGGCGCTTGTCAACCCGCTAACCAAGTACAACACCTAAAGAAAAATCAGATGCGTCACACATGAGCTTAAAGGGTAAAGACCAATTAGGAGGCTGAATGATAGGAGCAGAAGTGAGCTCGTATTTAAGGCGCTCAAAAGAAACAACACAAGCATCATCAATGACAAAGGGAACATCTTTGGATAAAAAGGTTATTAAAGGTATAGCAATTTTAGTAAATTCCTTGATGAAACGATCATAGAAGCCCGCATGTCCTAAGAAGGAGAGAATGTCCTTAACAGACTTAGGAATGGGAAGCGAGGAGATTATGTCAACTTTTGCTTTATCTACTTCAGTATTGTCGCGAGAGACTACATGACCTAGAACAATCCCCTTTTTCCCCATAAAATGATATTTTTCCCAATTAAGGACCAGTTTCTTTTCCTGACAACGTGTGAGGACCATAGTGAGGTGAGAAAGGTATTGCTCGAAGGAAGAACCAAACACTGAAAAATCATCCATAAAGATTTCGAGAAAACGTTAAACCATGTCGCTAAATATGCTAATCATACACCGTTGAAAAGTCACAGGTGCATTGCAAAGGCCAAAGGGCATGCGAGAGTAGGCAAAAGTGCCAAAAGGATAGGTGAAGTTAGTTTTCTCTTAGTCTTCAGGGGAAATTGGGATTTGGTTGTATCCTGAATAGCCGTCAAGGAAGCAGTAATACGCATGACCGGCTAAACGTTCGAGCATTTGGTCGATATAGGGAAAAGGAAAATGGTCCTTGTGAGTGACAGCATTTAGCTTTCGATAGTCAATACAGATACGCCAGCCCGTTTGCATACGGGTGGGAACAAGCTCATTATCACTGTTTTTTATGACGGTGACACCAGACTTTTTCGGTACCACATGAATGGGACTGACCCACTGACTGTATAAGACAGGGTAGATGATACGAGCATCGAGTAATTTTAAAATTTCAGCGCGCATGACTTCTTTCATAGCAGGGTTAAGTCGACGTTGGGGTTCATGAGAAGTCGTGGCGTTCTCCTCCAAATGAATACGATGACTACAAACATTGGGGTTCACACCGTGAATATCGGAAATGGTCCAACCTATAGCAGTGCTATGCTGAGTAAGAGTGTGAACTAATTGCTCTTCTTGATCAACGGTCAAATCGGAAGCAATGATAAAAGGGTGATGGTTGTTGGGGCCTAAGAAAGTATATTTCAACTCGAAAGGTAAGGGCTTAAGATCCAAACTAGCAGGTGGTGCGGGATTGACATCGAACTCAGACGCAGAAATAGAGTCCGGAGGGTGCGCTGGGCATAAAGTGGAGCAATCTGATGTGGCCGGAAGTTCAAAATATGGAATAGGGTGATCCACAGAGTGAAGAGGAAGTGTCCATCAGTGGAGTGGAATCTAGCAAGGCAGTGAGTTCAGAGATGGATGAATCAATGTCAAAGTCGGATCCAAAATGGGCCAAACAGTGTTGGAGAGGATCGGCAGGGTAAGTTTGGTCCAATATTTCGGATTCAATCACACACACCTCATCAATAGAATCGACATCAGTCGATTGTTGCATAAGGTGGAATATATTGACTTCTACAGTAATGTTTCCAAAAGAGAGATTCATGGACCCATCACGATAATTGATGATGGCATTGGCAGTGGCCAGAAAGGGGTGACCCAATATGATAGGAGTATTGGTTGGGTCGGGTGCAGGAGTGTCTAAGATGATGAAATCCACAGGATAGTAAAAGTCTGAAAATTTCACCAAAATATCTTCAACGATACCTTTAAGTACTTTCACGGAACGATCAGCAAGTTGAAGAGTAACTCATGTAGGTTTCATGTTTTGTAAACCTAACTCAAGGTAGAGGTAGTAAGGTAACAAATTAACACTAGCCCCAAGATCAAGTAAAGCACTAGTAGTGAACTTATCGCCTAACATGCAAGAGACAGTTGGACGACCAGAGTCTTTATACTTCACAACACCGTTATTATGGAGAAGGGACGTATCTTGCTCAGTGAGGAAAGCATCCCACGGAACATTTGTCCTACGCTTAACAGTGCACTAGTCCTTCAAAAATTTGGCATAAGAGGGGACTTGTTGAATCGCGGTGAGGAAGGAAATGTTAATGTGAACATTCTGAAAGACTTTCTTGATCTCGTTGAATTGATGAGCTTACTTAGTGGGAGCCAACCGATGAGGGAAGGGTGCCTTGGCCACATAACAGAGGTGGGCTCAGGAGGATTGGTCTTAGTGTGAGCGGGGGATTTAGAAGGTGTGGTAACCTTAGGGATAGACTCTAACAGTGGGATGGTCGGGTGGGGTACATCAGTGAGAGCATGAACACCATTATTATCTTGTTTTCCCGAGCGAATAGTAGACACTGCTTTCATATCCGCTTGGTAATTGGGTGGATTGGAAGTGGAACCAATCTCGTAGACTGAGTCTTTGTCGTTCCCCTTAGGGTTAGCAATGGGTTGACTGGGAAAATGACCTTTCTCTCGCTCAGACTCGAATAGGTTGAAACGCTGCTCAAGCCTTTGGAGGGCCTGAGTCTGAGTGGTCATAAATTGAGTGAGAATATTCTCGAGAGAAGAGGTGGAGGAATTGGGCGGAGGGGCATAAGATGGTTGGGGAACCAACTGCCGCTGGGAATTAATCGGTTGTGAATACTCAAAGGAAGGAGGGGGAACATGAACAAGCTTATTATTGTTGTTTGAATGTCCGTCGTGGGGAATAAAGGAAGATGGAAAGTGCGATTGATGGTACGGAGCAGACTGATGCGGGACAAGAGGACGAGGTTGCCTTTGTGGGTTGTGTGGAAACCCAGGGGGACCACCAACATGTTGTTGGGGTTGGGAAGGAGCGGAGTTGTTGTCGTACTTATAAGATAAATAGGGGTAATTCCTATTGTTAGGATTGTAAGTAAACGACTGGGGAATGGGTTTCCTAGTGGTATCAAAGTCACATGCTTGGGCCATGGTGGGTTCGGGATCATATTTCAATAGGGGACACAAATGAGCTAAATGATCTTGACTTAAGCATATACCACAAGAGGAAGGACTAGAATCGTTGACAGTCATTTCTTGTTTAGAAAGTGTAACATTTTGTTGTATAGTACAACTGAAAGCGTCAACGGTTTTAGTCAATGAGTGTAAGCTGTGGAGCAAAGTTTTAAAATCAGGATCATTTTTTACCTTAAAAGTGTTCCCTACACGTGGAGGATCGGATTTCGAAAATGCATTGGTGCCCTCCCAATCTTGGGAGTCATCGCCTAATTCAAGGAGAAAATTATAGGCGGTAGTGGGAGTTAAATGCATGAACTTTCCTTTATGCATGGATTCAATCATGGTGCGAGAAGAAGGGATAAGACCATTGTAAAAAATATGGACTAAACGACTTTTCTCGAGACCGTTATGTGGGAAACTATTAATATAGTCTTTAAAACGGCCCCATGCTTCACAAAACTGTTCAGTAGGCTTTTGTCTAAAATCCTGAATAGCTTGGCGCATTTCATTGGTTTTGCTCATGGGATAATATTTAGACATGAACTTCTTAACAAGTTGTTCCCAAGTGAGGATAGAATCCGGGGGGAAGGAATGGAGCCACATGGATGCATTATCGTGAAGAGAAAAGGGAAACAACCAAAGACGAACATTCTCTTCGTCTAAGTTTTGATTTTTGAAAGTAGCGCACACAGTGAGAAATTTCCGCAAGTGAGTATAAGGAGACTCGCGTTCAAGGCCATGAAAACAGGGCAACATAGAAATAGTCGCGGGGCGAATTTCAAATTGCACGGCTAGAGTGGGTGGAAGGACGATACATGAAGGCGGAGTGGCCGTAATCGGGGAAAAGAAGTCCCTTAAAGCACGTTCGTCGGCCATGATGGGTGGTGTAACAGAAGCAGAGGAAATGGGAGAACTAGGCGTCTCCGAAGAAGAACACGGATCAAAAAAATGAGGACCAACGATAGGAACACGATCACCTAAGAGGGAATTTAGAGATGGAACACTAGGGGAACGTGTTAATCGATGATCAATGCGTTGCCAATGTGGCATAAAAGCAAGGGAAAAATATCTTTTTGGATTTTTGGGTATTTGAAAAAGAAGAAAATCTTTTTGGATTTTTTTTTTTTTTGAAAAATAAGGAAGGAAAAATGGAAAATATTTTTGGATTGTTTTTGTTTTGTGAGAAAAAGAAAAATTTTGAGGCGGGAGAAAGGAAAATATTTTTGGAGTTTTGGGTTTATTGTAAAAAAATGCAGAAAAAACGAGAAAAGGGGCGATGGACTAACGGTGGAAAAACTGACAGTTGGAGCAAAAATTGGACTACCTAAAGGAACAACTTAGACACGTACACAAATGGAACAAGTCCGAAAGGGCACATAGCCAAATTATTATCTTCAAGTTAAGTGAGTGGGTAGTCAATTTTAATTAGTCCGCGGGGGAGAAAATCACGGAATCTTAGGCCTCGCCGATAAAGGTGTGCTCCTACTTTCTTCCCAAGGGACAAGAGGCTTACTAGTTAAGGCTCACCACACGAGCTACTACAACAAACAACTATCCGGTACCACGCTGGGGAAAGCACAACCCGTTTTACTGGGCGGCCTCACTTAAAACCCAGTTTCCCTAGACAAAAGTCTTAAGATAGTGGAATGAAGATTTGCAGGTGTGGAAAGGACTCACTAGAGTATCCTACGAGGGTCTTATTCCGAAAGTGTCCTAATGAACACCGTTCCTATTTGTCTTACTAGTTGGTTGATTTTAATTTAAGTGAGAGCACAGGTAACAAGCAAATGGAGATATGATTGAGTGGGTGATGAAATCCCAACGTGTTGCAATGATCGGATATAGGTCTTAGGTAAATTTATTCATCAAACCATCCAATTTAAGTGCGATACTGAAATAAAAAGCATAGAGGAGCAAGTAGCACACAAAAATTGACTCACTTGCAGGAGTTTCGTGAGTGATAAAGTTTTTACCTCCCACGGTTTTTACACACGTGGGGTGAAGACCGAGTTGAGTCGGCCGGGGGGAAGTACGCCTACTTCAGTCGTCCCCGGGAGTCCTACCGACCCAAAGTAGAGAGGCTTCTAAATCCTCGGCTTTGGACGCTCTCTTTCTACCTTGTCCGGTTTCCCTTTTCGCTATTTTTTTTGTTTTTATTTTTGGAATAAATATTAAAAATATATCGGTGTCAAAATGCACCCAAATTAATTACAATGCCTCAATAATCCTAAACAACCAGTTTAAGGAGGAAGAAGAAGGAATAACTACACTAAAAAAAATTGAAAATTACAAATCTTCATGGGCTTCAATCTTCAAAAAAATCGGTAAGGTCGCCATTTGATAACTCTTAATTTGTGTTCCTTCGGTTATGGATTGGAATTGGAATGTCGCTGCGGTCAAACTTCGAGTATCAAAATTCCTGAAATTACTTACAAAACTTGTTAAAAATTCAGTATCGTGAAAAATTCGGGTATCAATCCAATTTCTAGCGTTGAAATAGTAATCGTGAAAACTTGTAATTCCAATTTTTATTAAAAATATTTTTGTGTTTTTGAAATTTTTAATCTTTTTTATTTTATTTTTATATTTTAAAAACAACTTTCAAGGGAGGAAATGACAATTTATGCAATTAAAATGACTACGAAAAATCAGAGAGTAATCTAGTTGAGAATTTATGAGAAGAAACAAGAGGTGGGATTACATCGCGTAGTCAAATTAATTTAAAGTGCTAATCGTTCAATTGAATAGTTCGAAACAATATTGAATTTAAAATTTAACTTTCGTTACAATCATAAATTCAATTTTATCTTTTTCAGCAATTAAATCGGAAATAGTCACAACATAAAAAAATTAAGATTCACACTCATTTCAATAAAATATCCGCTAAGATCAATTTATTAAAATTTGTACGAATCTTTGAATTGAACACACAGAATTAATATTTTAATTCACGAATAATACTTATCTCTAAGTGAAATCCAGAAATCAAATATTAATTTGCACCATTAATTTATTAACTCTCGTTACATAAATTAATGTGTGATTTTTCCCAATTTAATTATCCTAGAACGAATCAACGAATAATTATTCAAATAAAGCAACTTAACATACGCGTTTCACCCCACCCCTTGAATGGGGTGATTAGCCATACATGATTAGAATTTTAGCACATAATTGACAAACAAGAATTAAAGAGAAAGAGTAGGAAATACGATACGCAATAATTTCTTGAGTCAATTGTGTGCATGAACACGCGTCCCAAAATCGTCACAAACGCTGACTGGATTACAAAACTAAAAGTAAAAAAAGAACATACAAATTTTTGAAAACCTAAAACTATTTTTTTTGTATTTTTTTGACTATTTTTTCTACCCTCTTTTTTTTTCTCTTTTCTGTCTCTCGTCTCTCTCTATATCTGTGTATATTTCTTCTCTTGTTGCTGTTCAGAGAGTCCTTTTTAAATGAGATGCCCCTCCTTCTTTTTAAGCCACGAAGTTGTGTTTGGAGAGATATTTGGGATTTGATTTGCCAAGTCAATGATTTCTTGGAGATAACTATTGACAATGGATATGGTTCTGATTATTTTGGGGATATAGTAGCTGATGGGGTTTCAACCGGGTACAAACTTGGTTTCGGTTTGGACTGAAAGGTCTCGGGTAGGTCAGGTTGAATCGCAGCGCCGCATGTCTGGAATGTGGGTGGCGGCTCGGGTCAGGCAGCGGTGACGCCGCAGGCGTTTTGGGGTTCCAGCGCAGGTGGGTCCGGGGAGGTTAGGGGGTCGGGTTAATGGGTTTAGCATAGGCTGGAAATGGTAAGGCTTTGGTTGTGGTTATGGGTTTTTGTTAATGGTGGTAATGGAGGTGAGGAGAGAGATCGTGGAAGGTGAGTTTGGTTATTTGGGGAAGATGAAGATGGGAAGGGTTGTGTGTGTGTTGGTGTAGGAAATAATGGTGAGGGTGAGGGTTAGTTTTAGGTGTATGTGAGTGTGTATGGTAGTTTAGGGTGTGAGTGGGTGTTATGTTTAATTTGTACCCTTAAAATTTAACACGAACTAAAATTAAACCTCAAAATTTAATAAACCTAAAAAAAAACTAACGTATCAAAATAAAAATTAAAAGACACTAATAACAATAAAATGAAATGAAAATGAAAATAAAAGCTAAAAACAAAACTCTATTAAAACTAAAAAAATATAATCCTAATAAAACTAAAATAAAAGAAATTAAAATGTAATAAAACTAGAAAATAAATTCCTAAAAACTAATCCTAATAAAAATAAAATAAAAATTAAAAATTAAAAACTAATAAAAATCAAAATCAAAATGAAACAAGAATTAGAAAAATAGAAAATAAATCCTAAAAATAAATTCTAAATAAATCCTTAAAATAAAATGACTAAAAATAAAAATCTAGAAAAATAATAAAGGTACAAACTCAACACACACGAGGCTCGGGGTATGGACTCGGCTCGGTCTGGGCTAGGTTAAGGTTACGGGACTGGTTCGGGACATCGGAACACATCTCGGCACGCTCAAATAGGATTCCAGACTTTGCAATCTCCTTTGATTTCTTCGATGCACGCTTTTGACCGCTATTGAGTCGCAATTGTACTGATTTAGCATTATTTGTACTGCAACTGCGTATTGACCTGAGAAATAAATAAATACGAACATAAGGCCAATTTTAATTAAAACGAGCGACTAAAATGCATCTATTCGGGGTATAAAATATACACTTTTGGGTGCTTATCACACCACCCCTAAAAAGAACATTGCTAGTCCTCGAACAAAATTAGAGAGAAAACAGAGATAAGTAACCAAAAGTGTGCCACTTTCGCAGGCACTGGCGATTGCACTTAGCATGTGCAATAAGCCGTTAAACCTTTAGGTTGCCCTACAGGACGAGTGGTGTCTCGTGAGAGTTTGCAGTGAATGTACCCACAAAATTTAAAACTTATTTGAATGCAGTTTTTGATTCGATGATGAAACGCTATACACCCCAACTTAAAAAGGACATCAAGGAACACCGTATCAAAATAGGATATGAAATTACTTAATACCAAAAGGGTAATCCTTCCTAAAACTCCGCATGTGTAGTGTGAAACAATCTTAAGTATCATTAGACTAGTTCTAAGATCGCCTTTTAGGAATCGACGATTTGACTTCAATTCTCACTGGATATAACTTTCTGAATCGAACTCTCTGAAACTTGGATAAGTGTATCGCTCTAGTGTGTGAGGATGTGAGTAAATGTAAACAAGTTCAAACGTCTCACACACTTTATAAGAAAGGACGGACAATGAAAAAATTTTGTCTCATGAAGGAATGCTAACCACTATGTCGAGAATGTCGAATTATTCACCATATAATCTTTTCATTTGCTCGAACATTTGACCAAAGGTGAAAATGGGGTTTATGTAAGGTATGAAGGGATAATAAAATGAAGAAGATGAATGATACGTTTTTGAGAAGAGTGTGACATACTTTGAATAACTATTGTCTTCATTAATTGAATTTATGATCGCATGCTTTCTTTTTCTTCTTTTCTATTTATTTTCTCTTTGCTTATTTTTTTTTATTGCGGTGCATTTTTCTTTTCATAATGGAAATGAAGACAATTTACATTGAACATTTCAAACACTATTTTTCTCAAAAATGATGGCAATGATGGATGGTATTTGGGACATATGGATAAGGGTAATATGGATAGAAAATGTAGAGTGAAGGGTAAAAATGGTAAGTGTATGGAAAAGTCGGTTTAGTGCTTGGGACAAACTACAAGACACATGTTTCTTATAACTCGAAAGTAATGTCATTCTCAGTGATTAAGACAAATTTGAAAAACTAATGAGACCATGCAACGACTAAATGTAGTACCCAAAGAAAGTTGAGTCAACTTGTGACTCGGAGATACGTAAAAACTCTCAAAAAGGTGAAAAGCTCAAATCTCACGGGTTTAAGTCGCCACAAGTTATCTTTTAAGGATCTCTTGAGAATATTGTTACTCTTCAACTTTTGATTATAAACGTGATAGTGTAAAATTGTCGAGTTTAGGAATTCATGGTGCAAGTACGCTTTAAGAGGTATTAATTAATTTAAGGTTAAAAGCGTAATTTTTGGTTCAAACACAGGTATTCCGAGATTTCTAAAAGAGGGATGATAGACAAATCATGTCATAAGATTTTATTGTTTTAACTGCACAAAAAGTTTAAAATCACTTGTTTCTGAAAATTTTCAAAAGAGGTACGATTTTGATAAATTTCCCATCACCAAACAAAAGAGAACATCATCCTTGATGTTTAAAACCATATATAAAAATGAAAAGCACAAGGGAGGAAAGAAAGTACCATCATGAACAACTAGTGAAATGTACCGCACTCTATAGCATAGATGAAACCTGAAGAACAGATGATATACAAAAAGACATACAAGTCTATAAATCATGTGAAAATCATTGGGTGGTGCGAAATACCACCCCCAAACAGGATAAGACTCATACTCAGAAATAATAAACAACTGACTGCCTCTCGGTTGCGCTAAGTTTAACGTCTTTAGCCAGACCGAACCAATCTCACCCTAAAGATAAGAGCTATGAAAGCACGGGGTGGCAGAAAAATGGGGTGATGAGAATCACCTCCAAACAAGACTGAACAGTCAGTCTTCATAAGTGGGGTCAACAAGGTTAAATTCTTCAATGGGAGAGGGGCCTATCTCTAAGAAAGGCTTCAACCGTTGACCATTAACCTAAAATAGGCTACCATCTTTAGGATTTTGAACTGTGATGGGGGAGTAACAGATTCAACAACAAAGGGTCCAGACCAACGGGTTTTTAACTTCCCGGGAAAGAGATGAAGACGGGAGTTATATAACAGCACTTTCTGACCAAGGTGGAATTATTTATGGAGGATGCTTTGGTCATGGATCCACTTCATTTTGTCCTTGTATTTCTTGGACAAATCATAGGCATCATTTCGTATCTCCTATAATTCATTAAGTTGGAGTTTTCGATGAATGCAAGCCTTGTCGATATCAAAATTAAGGGCTTTGACAGCCCAATAAGCATGATGTTCAAGCTCGACAGGTAAGTGGCATGGTTTACCAAAGACCAAGCGATAAGGAGACATGCCAATCGAAGTCTTAAAAGTAGTACGGTTTGGCCACAAAGCATCATTCAAGCGTAAGGACCAGTCTTTCCTATTAGGATTAACTGTTTTTTCTAGGATTTGCTTGATTTCACGGTTGGAAACCTCAACTTGACCACTACTCTGAGGCTGGTAAGAGAGACCAACTTTGTGGGTAACACCATACTTTTTGACGAGTTGTTCAAAGAATCGATTACAGAAATGTTTACCCCCATCACTAATGATAGCTTTGGGAGTTACAAAACGTGTGAAGACAAACTCCTTAAAAAACTGGACGACAATGCGATGGTCATTAGTGCAGCAAGCTGTGGCTTCAATCCATTTGGAAATATAATCAACTGCAACCAGTATATATTAGAAGCCATGAGATGAAGGAAAAGAACCCATGAAATCAATGCCCCATACATCGAAGATTTTGACGATGAGAATGGGTGTGATGGGCATCATGTGACGATGAGAGATACGCCCAGATTGTTGGCATTTGGCACAAGCCTGGCAGTAGTTGAGGGCATCTCGAAAAAGAGTGGGCCACTAGAAACCACTTTGCAAAATTTTGGTGGTGGTTTTCTTGGAGATAAAATGACCACCACAGGCACCATCGTGACAAAAGTAGAGTATACTTGACTGTTCATGGTCAGGAACACAGCGGCGAATGACTTGATCAGAGCAATACTTAAAAAGGAAGGTGTCATCCCAAGAGTAAAATTTTACCTAGGCCATGAACTTAGAACGCTCTTGTTTGGACCAATGATTGGGCAGTTGGTCGGTAATAAGGAAATTAACAATATCGGCATACCAAGGAGTGGTGGAAAAAGAAAAAAGTTAATCATCGGGAAATGTTTTCGAAATAGGGACAGGATCAGATGTAGACGCAATAGTGAGGCGGGAGAGATGGTGTGCAACCATATTTTTTCACCCTTTCTTATCGCGAATTTCTAGATCAAATTCTTGAAGCAAGAGAATCCACCGTATCAAACGTGGCTTAGAATCCTTCTTCTGAAGAAGGTGCCGCAGGGCAGCGTGGTCAGTGTAAACGATGATAGGGGAACCGATGAAATAAGATCAAAACTTATCGAGTGCAAATACGACAACTAGCAACTCCTTTTTGGTGGTTGTATAATGAAGTTGAGCATCATGGAGGGTTCTGCTAGCATAATAAATGAGATGCTGGCGCTTGTCAACCCGTTGACCAAGTACAACACCTAAAGAAAAATCAGATGCGTCACACATGAGCTTAAAGGGTAAAGACCAATTAGGAGGCTGAATGAAAGGAGCAGAAGTGAGCTCGTATTTAAGGCGCTCAAAAGAAACAACACAAGCAACATCAATGACAAAGGGAACATCTTTGGATAAAAGGGTTATTAAAGGTATAGCAATTTTAGTAAAGTCCTTGATGAAACGTTCATAGAAGCCTGCTTGTCCTAAGAAGGAGCGAATGTCCTTCATAGACTTAGGAATGGGAAGCGAGGAGATTATGTCAACTTTTGCTTTATCTACTTCAGTATTGTCGCGAGAGACTACATGACCTAGAACAATCCCCTTTTCCCCCATAAAATGACATTTTTCCCAATTAAGGACCAGTTTCTTTTCCTGACAACGTGTGAGGACCATAGTGAGGTGAGAAAGGTATTGCTCAAAGGAAGAACCAAACACTGAAAAATCATCCATAAAGATTTCGAGAAAATGTTAAACCATGTCGCTAAATATGCTAATCATACACCGTTGAAAAGTCACAGGTGCATTGCAAAGGACAAAGGGCATGCGAGAGTAGGCAAAAGTGCCAAAGGGATAGGTGAAGGTAGTTTTCTCTTAGTCTTCAGGGGAAATTGGGATTTGGTTGTATCCTGAATAGCCGTCAAGGAAGCAGTAATACGCATGACCGGCTAAACGTTCGAGCATTTGGTCGATATAGGGAAAAGGAAAATGATCCGTGCGAGTGACAGCATTTAGCTTTCGATAGTCAATACATATACGCCAGCCCGTTTGCATACGGGTGGGAACAAGCTCATTATCACTGTTTTTGATGACGGTGACACCAGACTTTTTCGGTACCACATGAATGGGACTGACCCGCTGACTGTCTAAGATAGGGTAGATGATACCAGCATCGAGTAATTTTAAAATTTCAGCGCGCATGACTTCTTTCATAGAAGGGTTAAGTCGACGTTGGGGTTCATGAGAAGTCGTGGCGTTCTCCTCCAAATGAATGCGATGACTACAAACATTGGGGTTCACACCGTGAATGTTGAAAATTGTCCAACCTATAGCAGTGCTATGCTGAGTAAGAGTGTGAACTAATTTCTCTTCTTGATCAACGGTCAAATCGGAAGCAATGATAAAAGGGTGATGGTTGTTGAGGCCTAAGAAAGTATATTTCAACTCGAAAGGTAAGGGATTAAGATCCAAACTAGCAGGTGGTGAGGGATTGACATCAAACTCAGATGCAGAAATAGATTCCGGAGGGTGCGCTGGGCATAAAGTGGAGGAATCTGATGTGGCCGGAAGTTCAAAATATGGAATAGGGTGATCCACAGAGTGAAGAGTATCATCATAGAGGGGCTCGAAAGGAGGATCCCAAGAGGAAGTGTCCATCAGTGGAGTGGAATCTAGCAAGGCATTGAGTTCAGAGATGGATGAATCAATGTCAAAGTCGGATCCAAAATGGGCCAAACAGTGTTGGAGAGGATCGGCAGGGTAAGTTTGGTCCAATATTTCAGTAACTAAGGATTCAATCACACACACCTCATCAATAGAATCGACATCAGCCGATTGTTGCATAAGGTAGAATATATTGACTTCTACAGTAATGTTTCTAAAAGAGAGATTCATGGACCCATCACGACAATTGATGATGGCATTGGCAGTGGCCAGAAAGGGGTGACCCAATATGATAGGAGTATTGGTTGGGTCGGGTGCAGGAGTGTCTAAGATGATGAAATCCATAGGATAGTAAAAGTCTAAAAATTTCACCAAAACATCTTCAACGATACCTTTAAGTACTTTCACGGAACGATCAGCAAGTTGAAGAGTAACTCGTGTAGGTTTCATGTTTTGTAAACCTAACTCAAGGTAGAGGGAGTAAGGTAACAAATTAACACTAGCCCCAAGATCAAGTAAAGCACTAGTAGTGAACTTATCGCCTAACATGCAAGAGGCAGTTGGACGACCAGAGTCTTTATACTTCACAACACTGTTATTATGGAGAAGGGACGTATCTTGCTCAGTGAGGAAAGCATCCCGCGGAACATTTGTCCTACGCTTAACAGTGCACTAGTCCTTCAAAAATTTGCCATAAGAGGGGACTTGTTGAATCGCGGTGCGGAAGGGAATGTTAATGTGAACATTCTGAAAGACTTTCTTGATCTCATTGAATTGCTGAGCTTACTTAATGGGATCCAACTGATGAGTGAAGGGTGCCTTCGCCACATAACAAAGGTGGGCTCAGGAGGATTGGTCTTAGTGTGAGCGGGGGATTCAGAAGGTAGGGTAACCTTAGGGATAGACTCTAACAGTGGGATGGTCGGGTGGGGCACATCAGTGGGAACATGAAAACCATTATTAACTTGTTTTCCCGAGCGAATAGTAGACACTGCTTTCATATCCGCTTGGTAATTGGGTGGATTGGAAGTGGAACCAATCTCGTAGACTGAGTCTTTGCCGTTCCCCTTAGGGTTAGCAATGGGTTGACTGGGAAAATGACCTTTCTCTCGCTCAGACTCGAATAGGTTGAAACGCTGCTCAAGCCTTTGGAGGGCCTGAGTCTGAGTGGTCATAAACTGAGTGAGAATATTCTCGAGAGAAGAGGTGGAGGAATTGGGCGGAGGGGCATAAGATGGTTGGGGAACCAACTCCCGCTGGGAATTAAGCGGTTATGAATACTCAAAGGAAGGAGGGGGAACATGAACAAGTTTATTATTGTTGTTTGAATGTCCGTCGTGGGGAATAAAGGAAGATGGAAAGTGCGATTGATGGTACAGAGCAGACTGATGCGGGACAGGAGGACGAGGTTGCCTTTGTGGGTTGTGTGGAAACCCAGGGGGACCACCAACATGTTGTTGGGGTTGGGTAGGAGCGGAGTTGTTGTCGTACATATAAGATAAATAGGGGTGATTCCTATTGTTAGGATTGTAAGTAAACGACTGGGGAATGGGTTTCCTAGTGGTATCAAAGGCACATGCTTGGGCCATGGTGGGTTCGGGATCATATTTCAATAGGGGACACAAATGAGCTAAATGATCTTGACTTAAGCATACACCACAAGAGGAAGGAGTAGAATCGTTGACAGTCATTGCTTGTTTAGAAAGTGTAACATTTTGTTGCATAGTACAACTGAGAGCGTCAACGATTTTAGTCAATGAGTGTAAGCTGTGGAGGAAAGTTTTAAAATCAGGATCATTTTTTACCTTAAAAGTGTTCCCTACACGTGGAGGATCGGATTTCGAAAATGCATTGGTGCCCTCCCAATCTTGGGATTCATCGCCTAATTCAAGGAGAAAATTATAGGGGGCAGTGGGAGTTAAATGCATGAACTTTCCTTTATGCATGGATTCAATCATGGTGCGAGAAGAAGGGATAAGACCATTGTAAAAACTATGGACTAAACGACTTTTCTCGAGACCGTGATGTGGGAAACTATTAATATAGTCTTTAAAACGGCCCCATGCTTCACAAAACTGTTCAGTAGGCTTTTGTCTAAAATCCTGAATAGCTTGGCGCATTTCATTGGTTTTGCTCATGGGATAATATTTAGACATGAACTTCTTAACAAGTTGTTCCCAAGTGAGGATAGAATCCGGGGGGGAGGAATGGAGCCACATGGATGCATTATCGTGAAGAGAAAAGGGAAACAACCAAAGACGAACATTCTCTTCGTCTAAGTTTTGATTTTTGAAAGTAGCGCACACAGTGAGAAATTTCCGC
The DNA here is from genome assembly GCA_949130495.1 of Sambucus nigra. Classification (NCBI taxonomy): domain Eukaryota; kingdom Viridiplantae; phylum Streptophyta; class Magnoliopsida; order Dipsacales; family Adoxaceae; genus Sambucus; species Sambucus nigra. The sequence continues at coordinate 503,361,255 of OX422209.1, forward strand.
AAGTGAGTATAAGGAGACTCGCGTTCAAGGCCATGAAAACTGGGCAACATAGAAATAGTCGCGGGGCGAATTTCAAATTGCACGGCTAGAGTGGGTGGAAGGACGATACATGAAGGCGGAGTGGCTGTAATCGGGGAAAAGAAGTCCCTTAAAGCACGTTCGTCGACCATGATGGGTGGTGTAACAGAAGCAGGGGAAATGGGAGAACTAGGCGTCTCAGAAGAAGAACACGGATCAGAAAAATGAGGACCAACGATAGGAACACGATCACCTAAGAGGGAATTTAGATATGGAACACTAGGGGAACGTGTTAATCGATCATCAATGCGTTGCCAATGTGGCATAAAAGCAAGGAAAAAATATTTTTTTTGGATTTTTGGGTATTTGAAAAAGAAGAAAATCTTTTTGGATTTTTTTTTTTTTGAAAAATAAGGAAGGAAAAATGGAAAATATTTTTGGATTGTTTTTGTTTTGTGAGAAAAAGAAAAATTTTGAGGTGGGAGAAAGGAAAATATTTTTGGAGTTTTGGGTTTATTGTAAAAAAATGCAGAACAAACGAGAAAAGGGGCGATGGACTAACGGTTGAAAAACTGACAGTTGGAGAAAAAATTGGACTACCTAAAGGAACAACTTAGACACGTACACAAATGGAACAAGTCCGAAAGAGCACATAGCCAAATTATTATCTTCAAGTTAAGTGAGTGGATAGTCAATTTTAATTAGTCCGCGGGGGAGAAAATCACGGAATCTTAGGCCTCGCCGATAAAGGTGTGCTCCTACTTTCTTCCCAAGGGACAAGAGGCTTACTAGTTAAGGCTCACCACACGAGCTACTACAACAAACAACTATCCGGTACCACGCTGGGGAAAGCACAACCCGTTTTACTGGGCGGCCTCACTTAAAACCCAGTTTCCCTAGACAAAAGTCTTAAGATAGTGGAATGAAGATTTGCAGGTGTGGAAAGGACTCACTAGAGTATCGTACGAGGGTCTCGTTTCGAAAGTGTCCTAATGAACACCGTTTCTATTTGGCTTACTAGTTGGTTGATTTTAATTTAAGTGAGAGCACAGGTAACAAGCAAATGGAGATATGATTGAGTGGGTGATGAAATCCCAACGCGTTGCAATGATCGGGTATAGGTCTTAGGTAAATTTATTCATCAAACCATCCAATTTAAGTGCGATACTGAAATAAAAAGCATAGAGGAGCAAGTAGCACACAAAAATTGACTCGCTTGCAGGAGTTTCGCGAGTGATAAAGTTTTTACCTCCCACGGTTTTTACACACGTGGGGTGAAGACCGAGTTGAGTCAGCCGGGGGGAAGTACGCCTACTTTAGTCATCCCCGGGAGTCCTACCGAACCAAAGTAGAGAGGCTTCTAAATCCTCGTCTTTGGACGCTCTCTCTCTACCTTGTCCGGTTTCCCTTTTCGCTATTTTTTTTTGTTTTTATTTTTGGAATAAATATTACAAAAATAAATCGGTGTCAAAATGCACCCAAATTAATTACAATGCCTCAATAATCCTAAACAACCAGTCTAAGGAGGGAGAAGAAGGAATAACTACACTAAAAAAAATTGAAAATTACAAATCTTCACGGGCTTCAATCTTCAAAAAAATCGGTAATGTCGCCATTTGATAACTCTTAATTTGTGTTCCTTCGATTATGGATTGGAATTGGAATGTCGCTGCGGTCAAACTTCGAGTATCAAAATTCCTAGAATTACCTACAAAACTTGTTAAAAATTCAGTATCGTGAAAAATTCGGGTATCAATCCAATTTTTAGCGTTGAAATAGTAATCGTGAAAACTTGTAATTCCAATTTTTATTGGAAATATTTTTTTATTTTTGAAATTTTTAATCTTTTTTATTTTATTTTTATATTTTAAAAACAACTTTCAAGGGAGGAAATGACAATTTATGCAATTAAAATGACTACGAAAAATCAGAGAGTAATCTAGTTGAGAATTTATGAGAAGAAACAAGAGGTGGGATTACACCGCGTAGTCAAATTAATTTAAAGTGCTAATCGTTCAATTGAATAGTTCGAAACAATATTGAATTTAAAATTTAACTTTCGTTACAATCATAAATTCAATTTTATCTTTTTCAACAATTAAATCGGAAATAGTCACAACATAAAAAAATTAAGATTCACACTCGTTTCAATAAAATATCCGCTAAGATCAATTTATTAAAATAAAAGGGAGAAAACTAGAAATTCTGACCTAAGCGAATCGATTCGCCCCTTTAGCGAATCGATTCGGGTGGGCGAATCGATTCGGTTCCCAATCCGAATCGATTCGGAAAGTATTCTGCAAACAGGTCTGTAAATGGAGAATCGATTCGGTATGTACCTGAATCAATTCGGCCCATTGTAGAAACCCAATTTCCTTTAGGCGAATCGATTCGGCCTGTACCCGAATCGATTCTGCCAGTTCGAGGGCCACAGTTTGGGCGATTTTTCAATCTCCAAAATACCCAAAATTCAATTCAATATCCATTTAAATCCTAACTTGGTTTTATTACTACAAACCCAAAGTTTTTATATCTCCTCAAATTCTTTAGAGGTCCTAACAATTCTTTTGAGACCCCTAATATCTATCTCCAATAAGTTCTAACTAATGATTTCAATCTCGGATAGCTTTCCGTAGAAAAATCACTATAAATCCAAAAAAAATCAAAAAAATACGCGGTCAGAGCCCAGGTGACCGCGTCAAAAAGATCTACAATTTTTATTTTTTGACCAAGAGCCGAATAGATTCTCCTCTAGGCCGAATTGATTCGGCAAGCACGCTGCCTCTACCATTCATCGTCTTCTCCGAGACGGTTTTGGCCATTAAAGCTTCTCCCAAGATTTTGTCGCCTAACCCAACGTCCTACAACCTCAACCAACTACAAATACACATATATTAAGGGTTCTAAACATTCTAGAACCCTAAACCACCAATTAATTTGGGTTAAAACCTAAGTTTCTCCAATTAACAAATTTTAGGGGTTTATTCGTTTTATCTCCCGAAAACCCGTTTTATCCACGAAAACTCAACCCAAAATCTTTAGGGTTTGTTTATACCAAACTACGGTATGAGATATTTATGCAAAAAGGAAATAAATCAAGTAAACACTTGCCTCGTGGATATAATCCGACGACCTCGAGTCGAATCCGGCGGAGTTTGGCCCAAATCTTCCTTTTTCTCCTCCTTTCTTCCTCCTCCTCTCTCTCTCTTCTCTCTCTTTTCTTTCTTTCCTCTCTTTTCTCCCTCTCTTCCTCCTTTTATAAGGAGAAAAGGGTTTTAACCCCTTGAAACCCAAAAACGACTCGTTTACCCACTTACGAGTTACTTTTACCTCTAAAATTATCCGAAACTCAATTTCGACAATCGGACACTCTTTTCCGACTATCTTGGACATTCCGAGACTCATGGTGCAGTCAAAATTTCCATCCGAGGTACTTGACCGCAAATCACTATTCTAACCCATAAAAGTAAATGCAGGTTTTCCAATTTAAAATCTGACCTTTTTGTCAATTTTCTCCACGGCGACATAAAATTAAATTACTTCGACCTATATAGTCCCAAAAGAAATTACGATACCCATCGAAAATCATTAAATCCTCAAAAATCCCAAAAATCACTATTTCGGGAAATTCTTCAAACATCCAGTTTATATTTAATTACGGAATTTAATTGCTTCCAAAAAGGCGGGTTGTTACATACTCCCCCCCTTACAACGGAAATTTCGTCCTCGAAATTCGGATACAACTTACACCACAAAGCCTAGAATCGTTCCAAAACCTAATACCTCAAGGGGAATGATACTAACCCAATGGTTCCTAACGATACACTTTGCGGCTACCGCAATCATAAAGTGACTCTAATACGTCACATTGTTCCCATCATCTATAGTGCCTAACGGCATAAACTTGAAATTTATATACTACGCCCATTCTACTTCAGGCGGTATATAAAACCATCTTACCAAGGTGCCCATACACCTTTCCAACTTGTACACATCTGCACATCCGTAGTGAACGTCTGACACGTAACACTCTCTCCCATTAAGGGTCTCCTTTCCTCGGTGTAATACTCACCTAAGAAATCAATACTTCTAATCTCGGCGCCACTAACATTAACGAACTTACGTCCTAAATAATACTAAAGTCTATACGATATCCTACCTACACAGAACGAATATAATCCTAAGCATGTCCCTAGTGCCCAAGGCCTCTCTCAACTCCCGACAATTGATTGGTTTCATGCGTGGGACGTCTCGCCAAAGCGAAATCCAAACAAGGAACCCTCCCATTACACTACTCCCTCGCGTAGTCGGTCATCGAGATATAGAGACCCAAGGCACACAAGCGGGACGTCCTAAATCCTACTAGGCTAGCCTATGAACGCATTCCTACTATCTTATCCTTCCGCCCATACAGAAGGAAACCTAATCAATCGAAGTGCCCACTTTCTGTAGAAAGTGTCACGAACATAATACCCAAAATTTATCTTCTCAAAATCTGCCTTTTTATTAAGGCTGGTTATATTCCTCAACCCAATTTCTCTAAGTCCAACCTCAACCACCCACTTGTGGCCAGGGGACCACTTTAGTTCTTTTCCATAGCACAATATCTCCATAAGTATATCGATATCATGTGGCTCATAGTCTATAGTGGTTCATCCACACTATAAGACCTTTCCACAAAATCAACATCCTTGCATCCCATAACAGCTCCCCACTCCCGACGCCGTTAAGAATCATGTGTGGAGTGTCTCGCAAAGCGAAATCCAAACAAGGAACCCCTCCACACATTAACCCTTGACTTCGTTGGTTATGGAGTTCTGTCATTTCAACATGCAACCGGGATATCCCTATCCCCTAATCCAACAAAAAGATGGTCTGAACTCCTATCTCTAACTAAGAGTCATACCACCCTGCGCTCGCACTCATTTTTAAGTCCTTGCGCAAACAATAATGAGCTTAATCTTATAGCTCAACGCAAATCCTGCGGCCTTAAATCATATATATAAGGTCGCCATATACCCAACTCACGATAATGAAACCTCTACTCATCGAAGTTTCGTATCCCATAACCAATAAGGTGAACTCAACTTATATCTAGGTGAGACACCGCAACAATAACCTGTTCCCTCCAGGAACCATGGACACGATAGACTTGTCATTTTTAGCCTGCTATCGCTCCAAAAATACACCATAATGTATTATACTCATTATAACACCGTACTCGTATAGACATATAGAACGAGTATCCCAAACCAGATATATATATATATATGTATATACACAATATATCAACACCCTCCTTTATGAAGAGTGAAGGAAAACAAAACTCCGCTACTGCGGACAACACATAGGCATACATGATATTATTTTATCGTGACCGCCATAATCAAATTACACACACGAGTCTAGAGCTAACTAATACCGTGACTTTATCTAGTCACTCCAAATATACCTCCTCGATTGAGGTAAAACTCATAACAACAACTTCATTTTAACGAATTTCCCAAGTGGATGTCCAACCACGGGGTCCTCGAACATACCCATTCTTTAGTGAGCCCATCCTTCTTGGAAGGACTCAATATTCATTGCACCTAACTTACTTAGGTACAAGGTTCATTTCTCCATAATACTATTTATTCACCGTCGGCCTCTGGCTGAACCTTAGGCGAATAATTCCCAAAACAGCATTCTTCTCATCCTGCTGATTCATGGGAACTCACGGTTAGAATTATTCGTAAGATCCCTTTCGAACCCTCAATTTCCATGAGGAATTCGACTATAGTACCACTCTCCACTTCAGCGGTACTGCGATACTCATAACTACTTATTATTTAGTAGTCGCCACCGAAATCCTTAACAATTACCATAGGGAGAGTGACCTCTACTAAGGTCCTCATCCCAACCTTCTACCAGCTTCCCCAGCTAAGCTCCACCTCCTGCTGCCTTCCGAGTTCCGCACACGATTCTCAATGAGTGCGTAAAAGATTTCTATAATCTTATAATATGGCGGGAGAACGAAATCTCACAAGAGAAATCAACAATCCTATTCCTGAGGCTCTATAACAAATCGAGAGCAACGCTGAAAGCGTAGTACGTCCGCACAGATTCCTAAGGACACTAGAACCTGATGCTCTGATACCATCTATGACACCCCGCCTAATAAGATACCGGGCGATCACTCCAATATTAAATTAAAATAGGAGTCTCATATGGATCATTCTTAGCATCACTGTCGAAAATTCATTTAATTACTAATAACCTATTAGGCCGGTGTCAAAATTTTAACTTTACTACTCTTTTTAACAACAATAATTAAAACATCCACACAGTTTATGCGTAAATGAAACTGAAATGAAATAATATAACCGAACACTCGGTCAAAATATACAACCATATCGAATGTTGTACCGAAAGAATAAATAAATGCAGTTGAGCCATTGGCTCGAATGTTTACACAATACCTCCTATCTAGAGTACAACGATGGAAGCGGCTATCAAAAACCTGCACGCATCCACAGCTGCTGCAGCTAACGTCTGGCTCGAAAGAATTTCCATCCAGGCGTCCCTGTGTCTGGACACCTATATATATAATATATATAAAAAAGAAGAGTAGATAAATGGGTCAGAGCCCGAGTTTTGAAAATATTTTGCAAGTGCATAAATGCCTTATTATTTTGAAAAATAGTTTTATCTCATATTTAAATTTGGTATCACACTCCCATGAGATACCCCTCACCTCTCCACTAACAGTGCACTCCTAACGCATCCATCTAAACATTCTAGTCAAGCTACCCGGCAAAACTAGTCTATCACCCAACCACTATCTATCCTAGATAGTCCAAGAAATGTACTAAGGGCTAAACTTCACCCTAGTCTCAACGCTATGCCATGTTCGTGCGTGGGGTGTCTCGCAAAGCGAAATCCAAACAAGGAACCCCACCGATACACTACTATGCGGCAAGGTCGATCGTCGAGATACGCCAGTCCCTCAGTACATAATATATATATAAATATACATATACCATAAACATTTATAATATTATAGCACTAAGGATTAAACTTCTCCCCAGTCTCAACACAGTGCCATATTCGTGCGTGGGGTGTCTCGCACTGTAAAACATCAGATGAATATTAATTTATCTTACCACGAATACCAAAAGTATTGGAAGGAATGTTTTCATTCCAATATTCTGCAGGAATTGCTTTGAGAACACATCCCCAACAATTATCCGAAGCATCAGTTTCCAATATTAATTTATCTCCTATTTTAGGAAAATAAACTTTTGGGAAATTATTAATAATTTCTTGTTTAATTGTTTTGACAACAAGAGTATCATTAGCACCCCATTGTTGCAACCACTGTAAAACATCACCTTGGAGTGTTGCAGCAAGGTAGTCTAAAAAATTTTCTTTAGACCATGTACTCTTATAATTAGTAATGAGTATAGACATGGATTGTGCCCACTCATTAATAGTTTGTTCTTGATCTTTAAAAGGTATATGCCTTAGATCAAGATAAATACCATGTTGAGATATATTTTGTTTATTCAAATTGTCTCTTCTCAAAGGGTTTGTTGAAATAATTAAAGAAAATCTGATTGGATATACTGGAGAACCCAAACTCCAAGAGGATGCGTGTTACATCTTATCTAAACTAGAATTATGTAACATTTGTCAATTTGAAGAATTTGTTGAACTATATAAAAAATATTATTTCAAACTAAAACATTCAGAGACCAAACACTGGATGGACCAATTCTTTCATAAACTCCCAAATCCATGGGATGAAATAGCCTTAAAATCTTATCCTGGCTGGTTAAAAACTATCGGGAAGGACGAGAAAGATGACAATCTTGGTTTTCGCATTAATTGGGTATTAAGAAAAATATCTGACCACTACATTGAAATAAAAGCCAAGAAACAAGTTAAAAATCAAATCACGAATTCTAAAGCTGGTTATAAATGCTGTGATAAGATTTTAAAAGAAAACTGGAAAATAGGATGTAATCCACCTCCTAGAAATTCCAAATATTCTAAATATTCTCGAAAGAGAAAATTTAAATGGAAACCTTGGAAAAAGAAAACATCTTTTTCAAAGAATAAAAAATATATTAGAAAAAAGAAACCTTCTAAAAAACCACCTCTAAAAAAGAAGTGCCGTTGTTACATTTGCAACGAAGAAGGCCATTATGCACCTGATTGTCCTAAAAAAGGAAAAAGTGCAAATAAAATGATAAAATTTCTTGAAGAACAAGAATTAGAAATATTCTATGGAGAAGATTTATCTGATTCTGATATTTCTAATTATGAAATTTTATATGAGATTGAATCTGATTCGGAAACATCCGATGAAGAATTCGTATTTATGTATAATACTGCAGAAGTACGAGGTAGTAGCGAAGATGAGCTACAAACAATAGCCCTTCGTGAAATAGTTGGAGAAGAAATCACTTTTAGCAACGAACAACTACAAGAAATTGTTAATCAAAGGCAACTTATAAAAAAGGAAGATGTCTATAAATTATCAAAATTCAAACTATTCTCAACAAGAATATTTGAACAATTTAATGGTAATACTACTGCTGGCTCAACAGATGATGAAACAGCAGATATTAAACTTTTTGATTTAAAAAGGATCAAAAGATGGAAGAAGAAACACCCAAATATTAAATATATACACATCGGGTTTATTCAAATCTGTATTACTTCCCTGTTTAGACAAGGTATGGATACACCCGTAGCTATACTGGTCTTAGACAAAAGATTCCGTAATCCTATGAACGCCATAATTGGAGGAGTCCAATCCAATTTGGTAAATGGAGTTATTTGGTTTAACATAAAACCAAATTTCTTCATATCTATTGATGATCCAAACATTGAGGAATCTGTCATTATAAAAATCCAAACCAAAGGAATAGGAATGAAAGATACCTCACGAAATATGTCAATACATTGGAAAACAATTCATGAATTGACAACTCTACCACATACAAATACACAAAATGTGGATAGAAATATTATAGAAATATTTGAACCTCGACCATTTGATTCGGCAATACAGCCCAGATTAATCAACTGGAGAGATTTGGAAGTCCCAAAACAATGGATACTACCCCAAATAACAGAACCACCTCCTGAAAAACAACAAAACAGTGTTGAATTACAGGTATCTGGTAATAATGTCTATTTTAAAAATAAACATTCAGAAAATTGGCAAAAGAATTTTCCTGACAATGATTGGGAAAAATTAAAAGGAAAAAACCTTTTGAAAGGCGAAAGTAGTAATAGTAAACCCCCTATTGCTATGAAAAATATACAAGTACCAATATTACCTGGAACAAATTATCTAAAAGAAGATAATATAAAATCCAGTCAAATTTATCATTTCCAATTAGGAAAAGAAGAAATAATCTTCTCACCAAGTCATGGAAAGAGAAGATATACTTATGTATTAGGTTACTTCAATTTTGCAGGCTATAAACCATATAGTCTTTGCACATTAATTGATACAGGAGCAACTATATGTTCTTGTAGACCTAATGCTTTACCTCCTGAAAAATGGATAAAAATGAAAAACCCTATTGTTGTAACAGGCATCAATGGGACACAAAATTTCATTGATTTAAAAGCTAAAAAAGTGGCTATATGGTTTAATGAAAAGAAATTCATTATTCCAAAAATCTTATGCTTTCCAGAAATGCATGGAGATTTTATTTTAGGCAACAATTTTATCTCAGAATATTTGCCTATAAGTATTGATGAGGGAACTATAAATTTAACCCTCAACAAAGATGTAGTAAAAATCCCTTTACTACAACAACATAAATATAAGTGCGAAAGAGAGTTTCGCCCTACTAAGAAAGGGGATATAACTCCTTTTATCAAAGCCCTTGAAGAAACTCATTGGCTTTATACTATATTAAATGATAATTTTAGTGAAAACCCACTAAAATTATGGAATAAAAGTCCAAGATATTGTAATCTCAGACTAAGAGATCCCAATGTCATTATAAGAGTAAAATCAATGATCTATACCAGAAATGATATAGATGAATTTGATAAACAAATCAAAGAATTATTGGATATAAATCTTATTGAAGAAACAATAAGTCCACACTCTAGCCCTGCCTTCATGGTAAGAAAACACAATGAAGTAATAAGAGGAAAAGCTAGAATGGTTATAAATTATAAAAGACTAAATGAACAATTAGAGTTTGATGGTTATTTTATTCCAAGAAAGGATGTATTAATTAACCAAACTAAAGGAAAAAAGTTCTTTAGCAAATTCGATTGTAAATCTGGATTTTGGCAGTTAAAACTAACTGAAGAATCCAAGCCATTGACAGCCTTTAGTACCCCTAGAGGGCACTATCAATGGAATGTTATGCCTTTTGAACTAAACACAGCTCCTCAGGTATATCAAAGATGGATGGACAAAATCTTTAAAGACCTTAAAGATTTTTGCGTTGTCTATATAGATGACATTCTTGTTTTTTCCAAAACCATAGAAGAACATAGATATCATCTGAAAATTATCTGTGAAAAATTCCAAAGACATGGAATCATTTTATCACCTAAGAAAATTGATGTTGAAAAAACAGAAATTAATTTTCTTGGCATAATCCTAAACCAGGATGGCCTACAATTACAAGATCATATTATCTCTAAAATAAGAGATTTTAATGAGGAAATTTTGGATAAAAAACAATTACAAAGTTTCCTAGGAATCCTTAATTATGGAAGAAATTTCATAAAAGGATTATCTCAAAAAGAATTACCACTTCTTGAAAAACTCAAAAAGAATGAAGTTTTTACATGGAGTGCTAATGATACTCTTGTTGTCAAAACAATTAAACAAGAAATTATTAATAATTTCCCAAAAGTTTATTTTCCTAAAATAGGAGATAAATTAATATTGGAAACTGATGCTTCGGATAATTGCTGGGGATGTGTTCTCAAAGCAATTCCTGCAGAATATTGGAATGAAAACAATCCTTCCAATACTTTTGGTATTTGTGGTAAGAAAACCACTGTCCCAAAAATAATTCAAAAACATGAATTGATATGTGGATATAATTCAGGAAAATTTAAACCAAATGAACTGAATTATATTATTTTTGAAAAGGAATTATTAGCAATTAAGCTTGCTATTAAAAAATTCCATATTTTCTTAGCACCTGAAGACTTTATTATCAGAACAGATAATAAAGCTGTCAAAGACTTCCTCATAAACAAAAGAAATATTTTAGAAGGAAGAAGACTTAAATGGTTCAACCAAATTGCTGTCTATACATTTGAAGTTGAACATTTAAATGGTACTAATAATTTTCTTGCAGATTATCTTAGCAGGAACTATGAAGAAAAACCTACTAACCAAGTAGAGTTTTTAGAAACCCACTAAACAAGTGGAGTATGGTGCATATTTTAAAATAACACCCACTAAACAAGTGGAATATTTTGAAATATGTTTTATCAAAACCACTAAACAAGTGGAGTTTTCTATTTTCAGGATGGGAGATAAGCACCCAGGAGAAGTAAAAGGAGATTGGGTAACTGTTGCTAAAAAGGCAAAAACCCAAGCATCATCGTCTACACAACCTAAACAAAATCCTGTTTATGTTGTATTCAGTGGAAGAAATCCAGGCTTCTATGACAACTGGAATCAGTGTTTTATGCAAGTAAACAAATACCCTGGTGCATGTCACCAAAAATTTGACACTATGCCAGAAGCCATTACAGCATGGGAAAATTGGATGAAACAGTTAGGACCTCCTAATATGATTTACCAGTTCTCCAAACTACAGACCAAGGAAAGCCTCCTTGATACTGAAACTTACGACTTTCACAACCCAGGAATCCCCTGCGAGTAGTATACCCCATTAAATGAAGCATGGAAATCTCATCTCCGAGATAAAAGAAAAGATTTTAGAAAAAATATGAGTATCCTTGCTAACAAAATTGCTGAACAAACAGCAACTTTGGACAAATTCAAAAGTCCGAGCCTTAAACTCATAAAAAGCTTAAACTATGAAAATGAAGATTTTCCTTTGGAAAAAATTGATACTTTTCTGGAATTTTCTGAATTACTGGAAAATGATTTTCCTGACAAGATCTTCAACACTATCAGGAGAATTTGTCTATTTGAAAAAGCAAAGATAATTCTCCCACGTCCTCTATTCCAAATCGAAATTTTACCAAAAATCGAGGACCATGAGCAAAAGATAAAAAGTCTTTTACTCCAACATTTTTACTCTAGCTTAAATTATAGTGATGACATGCCAAAACTGCATTTCATTACTGAAGAAGGATATCCACCTTGGGATATTGAAACAATTGAATGGGGGTTAGTAAACAAACTAATCTTCTCCAGTGTAGCCTGTTCCACTCATTTTGAATTTTTACCTATGATGATCAAAACCATGATCTATCATGTATTGACAAAAAGCAAGTACAAATATACTCGCTATCTGTCATTTCATATCACAAGCACAATTGGTTGGCGATCAAGAGAAATTTTTTATCAACCCTACCAGATCTGGTACCTCAGAGCTACTGAGGACTACGAATGGGACGAGATTGAACAAAATTGGGAAATTGCACTTAATGTACCGTTGGACCAGTTGGACACAACGAGATATTGGTCACAAAACCTGATCAATACTTCAAACCATGCAGAATATTTTTGTCGGGAATCAGCATTAAAATTCATGGTAACTGATGGCAGACGATTATTTGTTACCGATTTACCGATAAATTATACTACCTCGCTTGAACAACGAGCGGCAGTAAGGGAGTTTCTAAATAATTTGAAAAACAAAAATAATTTGGATGTTCCCTTTGAACAATTAAACCATGCGGAGGAATACGAACAAGCCCAATTACATGGACCTCCAAATCACAGCCCTAACGATAGTATGTCTTTCGACTCTGTCGCTGAGGCCAATATTGCCAATGCATTCGATGCATAACAATTGGAACAAGGAAATAAACCCACATGGACGACTGCAATTCATCCAGCACACGAAGTGGGATATGCACATGGACAGTAAACAGCTGACGCATGTGATGACGATTTGGACGTTTAAAACAAAAACATCCAAATCAATTACTATTTACTTTTTTGAATCATTATAAAATACTGTGTGCTTTTACTGTGCAAATCACTGTGCACTTTACATTCAGCAGCCCACGTTTATGTTTTCTTTCCTTTGTTTATTCATAAAGAAAAAGATAAGGTTATCTTTTAGAGGCTATAAAAGGAGAGCTTCTCCTCAGTTGTAAATCATCAGTTGTAATATTTCTCTTACTCTTTTGTACTCTCTTCTCAACATATAATATTAGTCCGATTAATTCCGACTTGTGTAATTGTGGTATCAGAGCCTTGTGATCAAAGGTTAGCATTATAACTATGTTTATATTGTTATGCTAATATGAATGTTAAAGTAGAAACTATTATACTCCATCACAGAACTTATGTTTCTGGAGAAAATTTTAGAGTAAAATATAAAGTTTTTGGAACTAAGTGTCGTAATAATTGTTGTATGAAATATCGTTTAATCCTAGTTTTATATAAATAACTATGTTATTTGGTATATGCAGTTATAATCTCCATATTATAATAGAGTTACGACTGTCCTTGTAAAAAACAAAAAGTAAAAAATCATGGTGATTTAAATATAAAGATATTATTATATTATTTTGAAAATCTTTAAAGTTTTCATAAAACCCATATCCCTATTATTATTTCAAAGCCCAATTTTCCATTCGCCAAAAAACTACTCTAGTTAAGCATTAGGCGTTAGGAAAACTGGTTTTAGGCACCTAAAATAACATATAATAGGAGGTCTTAGGTACCAATGGAATCTCGAAAAGATGAACAAAGTAATAATAATATTAATCTACAATGTTTAGCACCATGGTTACAAAAAGATGAGTCTATGTATAATCATAGTTTACATATAGATAAAAAATATGAAAATGATATTAGTAAAATTAGTACTACGTTAAATAGTTTAACTGATATAGTTTTTAGTTGGGTTAAACGAACTGAAAGACATCAGGTCGTTAATCAAAATTATGTAGAGAAAAAATTAGATTGTATTGAATTCAAATTAAACAAAGTTGATCAAAAAATTAGTCAACTCGAAACGGTTACAAATTTAGATCTAAAAGAGGAGACTAAACAACAAATTGAAAATCTATTAAACAAAATAGATAATCAAAATCCAGAACAAACTGGAATGAATAACCCAGGGGATAACAAAATTCCAAGGTTATATTATGGTTCGGAAGAAATTAAAGCTCTTAAAACAGAAGAATTTAATTACACCGAATATATAAATGTTCGTGAAATATTAGATTATTGGAAACATCTATACAAAGATCCAATATTAACTGTTTCAGAACGTAATAAACTCATTGAACAAATACAAACCACGTATTTGAAAAATGAAAAATTATTACAACACTATCAGAATGAATTAATCCAATATTCATCTGATGAAGAAGAAATTCCACCACATGTAGTAAATACAATTGATGGAAAAAGGAAGGCTGAAGACCCACTTCAGGAATTCCAAAATTAGGAAGCTTTTGAAGATTATATGCAAACCCCTGCATATAAAAATGAAAAAGAAGATTTTGTTAAAACAGGCAATGCTTCTACAAGTAATACTAAAAATGAGGATGAACCAAACCCTTTTTTCCTAAGAAGAGATAATTTGAATAAACAAAATATATCTCAACATGGTATTTATCTTGATCTAAGGCATATACCTTTTAAAGATCAAGAACAAACTATTAATGAGTGGGCACAATCCATGTCTATACTCATTACTAATTATAAGAGTACATGGTCTAAAGAAAATTTTTTAGACTACCTTGCTGCAACACTCCAAGGTGATGTTTTACAGTGGTTGCAACAATGGGAAAGCTCAGAAATAGGAATTCAGCAAAAAACTGAACTCCTACAAACCTTCAAATCTTTTGATGAAGTATTAAAAGGATTTGTTGAAATAATTAAAGAAAATCTGATTGGATATACTGGAGAACCCAGACTCCAAGAGGATGCGTGTTACATCTTATCTAAACTAGAATTATGTAACATTTGTCAATTTGAAGAATTTGTTGAACTATATAAAAAATATTATTTCAAACTAAAACATTCAGAGACCAAACACTGGATGGACCAATTCTTTCATAAACTCCCAAATCCATGGGATGAAATAGCCTTAAAATCTTATCCTGGCTGGTTAAAAACTATCGGAAAGGACGAGAAAGATGACAATCTTGGTTTTCGTATTAATTGGGTATTAAGAAAAATATTTGACCACTGCATTGAAATAAAAGCCAAGAAACAAGTTAAAAATCAAATCACGAATTCTAAAGCTGGTTATAAATGCTGTGATAAGATTTTAAAAGAAAACTGGAAAATAGGATGTAATCCACCTCCTAGAAATTCCAAATATTCTAAATATTCTCGAAAGAGAAAATTTAAATGGAAACTTCGGAAAAAGAACACATCTTTTTCAAAGAATAAAAAAATATATTAGAAAAAAGAAACCTTCTAAAAAACCACCTCTAAAAAAGAAGTGTCGTTGTTACATTTGCAACGAAGAAGGCCATTATGCACCTGATTGTCCTAAAAAAGGAAAAAGTGCAAATAAAATGATAAAATTTCTTGAAGAACAAGAATTAGAAATATTCTATGGAGAAGATTTATCTGATTCTGATATTTCTAATTATGAAATTTTATATGAGATTGAATCTGATTCGGAAACATCCGATGAAGAATTCGTATTTATGTATAATACTGCAGAAGTACGAGGTAGTAGCGAAGATGAGCTACAAACAATAGCCCTTCGTGAAATAGTTGGAGAAGAAATAACTTTTGCCAGCGAACAACTACAAGAAATTGATAATCAAAGGCAACTTATAAAAAAGGAAGGTGTCTATAAATTATCAAAATTCAAACTATTCTCAACAAGAATATTTGAACAATTTAATGGTAATACTACTGCTGGCTCAACAGATGATGAAACAGCAGATATTAAACTTTTTGATTTAAAAAAGATCAAAAGATGGAAGAAGAAACACCCAAATATTAAATATATACACATCGGGTTTATTCAAATCTGTATTACTTCCCTGTTTATACAAGGTATGGATACACCCGTAGCTATACTGGTCTTAGACAAAAGATTCAGTAATCCTATGAATGCCATAATTGGAGGAGTCCAATCCAATTTGGTAAATGGAGTTATTTGGTTTAACATAAAACCAAATTTCTTCATATCTATTGATGATCCAAACATTGAGGAATCTGTCATTATAAAAATCCAAACCAAAGGAATAGGAATGAAAGATACCTCACGAAATATGTCAATACATTGGAAAACAATTCATGAATTGACAACTCTACCACATACAAATACACAAAATGTGGATAGAAATATTATAGAAATATTTGAACCTCGACCATTTGATTCGGCAATACAGCCCAGATTAATCAACTGGAGAGATTTGGAAGTCCCAAAACAATGGATACTACCCCAAATAACAGAACCACCTCCTGAAAAACAACAAAACAGTGTTGAATTACAGGTATCTGGTAATAATGTCTATTTTAAAAATAAACATTCAGAAAATTGGCAAAAGAATTTTCCTGACAATGATTGGGAAAAATTAAAAGGAAAAAAACGTTTTAAAAGGCGAAAGTAGTAATAGTAAACCCCCTATTGATATGAAAAATATACAAGTACCAATATTACCTGGAACAAATTATCTAAAAGAAGATAATATAAAATCCAGTCAAATTTATCATTTCCAATTAGGAAAAGAAGAAATAATCTTCTCACCAAGTCATGGAAGGAGAAGATATACTTATGTATTAGGTTACTTCAATTTTGCAGGCTATAAACCATATAGTCTTTGCACATTAATTGATACAGGAGAAACTATATGTTCTTGTAGACCTAATGCTTTACCTCCTGAAAAATGGATAAAAATGAAAAACCCTATTGCTGTAACAGGCATCAATGGGACACAAAATTTCATTGATTTAAAAGCTAAAAAAGTGGCTATATGGTTTAATGAAAAGAAATTCATTATTCCAAAAATCTTATGCTTTCCAGAAATGCATGGAGATTTTATTTTAGGCAACAATTTTATCTCAGAATATTTGCCTATAAGTATTGATGAGGGAACTATAAATTTAACCCTCAACAAAGATGTAGTAAAAATCCCTTTACTACAACAACATAAATATAAGTGCGAAAGAGAGTTTCGCCCTACTAAGAAAGGGGATATAACTCCTTTTATCAAAGACCTTGAAGAAACTCATTGGCTTTATACTATATTAAATGATAATTTTAGTGATAACCCACTAAAATTATGGAATAAAAGTCCAAGATATTGTAATCTCAGACTAAGAGATCCCAATGTCATTATAAGAGTAAAACCAATGATCTATACCAGAAATGATATAGATGAATTTGATAAACAAATCAAAGAATTATTGGATATAAATCTTATTGAAGAAACAATAAGTCCACACTCTAGCCCTGCCTTCATGGTAAGAAAACACAATGAAGTAATAAGAGGAAAAGCTAGAATGGTTATAAATTATAAAAGACTAAATGAACAATTAGAGTTTGATGGTTATTTTATTCCAAGAAAGGATGTATTAATTAACCAAACTAAAGGAAAAAAGTTCTTTAGCAAATTTGATTGTAAATCTGGATTTTGGCAGTTAAAACTAACTGAAGAATCCAAGCCATTGACAGCCTTTAGTACCCCTAGAGGGCACTATCAATGGAATGTTATGCCTTTTGGACTAAACACAGCTCCTCAGGTATATCAAAGATGGATGGACAAAATCTTTAAAGACCTTAAAGATTTTTGCGTTGTCTATATAGATGACATTCTTGTTTTTTCCAAAACCATAGAAGAACATAGATATCATCTGAAAATTATCTGTGAAAAATTCCAAAGACATGGAATCATTTTATCACCTAAGAAAATTGATGTTGAAAAAACAGAAATTAATTTTCTTGGCATAATCCTAAACCAGGATGGCCTACAATTACAAGATCATATTATCTCTAAAATAAGAGATTTTAATGAGGAAATTTTGGATAAAAAACAATTACAAAGTTTCCTAGGAATCCTTAATTATGGAAGAAATTTCATAAAAGGATTATCTCAAAAAGAATTACCACTTCTTGAAAAACTCAAAAAGAATGAAGTTTTTACATGGAATGCTAATGATACTCTTGTTGTCAAAACAATTAAACAAGAAATTATTAATAATTTCCCAAAAGTTTATTTTCCTAAAATAGGAGATAAATTAATATTGGAAACTGATGCTTCGGATAATTGCTGGGGATGTGTTCTCAAAGCAATTCCTGCAGAATATTGGAATGAAAACAATCCTTCCAATATTTTTGGTATTCTTGGTAAGAAAACCACTATCCCAAAAATAATTCAAAAACATGAATTGATATGTGGATATAATTCAGGAAAATTTAAACCAAATGAACTGAATTATATTATTTTTGAAAAGGAATTATTAGCAATTAAGCTTGCTATTAAAAAATTCCATATTTTCTTAGCACCTGAAGACTTTATTGTCAGAACAGATAATAAAGCTGTCAAAGACTTCCTCATAAACAAAAGAAATATTTTAGAAGGAAGAAGACTTAAATGGTTCAACCAAATTGCTGTCTATACATTTGAAGTTGAACATTTAAATGGTACTAATAATTTTCTTGCAGATTATCTTAGCAGGAACTATGAAGAAAAACCTACTAACCAAGTAGAGTTTTTAGAAACCCACTAAACAAGTGGAGTATGCTGCATATTTTAAAATAACACCCACTAAACAAGTGGAATATTTTGAAATATATTTTATCAAAACCACTAAACAAGTGGAGTTTTCTATTTTCAGGATGGGAGATAAGCACCCGGGAGAAGTAAAAGGAGATTGGGTAACTGTTGCTAAAAAGGCAAAAACCCAAGCATCATCGTCTACACAACCTAAACAAAATCCTGTTTATGTTGTATTCAGTGGAAGAAATCCAGGCTTCTATGACAACTGGAATCAGTGTTTTATGCAAGTAAACAAATACCCTGGTGCATGTCACCAAAAATTTGACACTATGCCAGAAGCCATTACAGCATGGGAAAATTGGATGAAACAGTTAGGACCTCCTAATATGATTTACCAGTTCTCCAAACTACAGACCAAGGAAAGCCTCCTTGATACTGAAACTTACGACTTTCACAACCCAGGAATCCCTTGCGAGTTGTATACACCATTAAATGAAGCATGGAAATCTCATCTCCGAGATAAAAGAAAAGATTATAGAAAAAATATGAGTATCCTTGCTAACAAAATTGCTGAACAAACAGCAACTTTGGACAAATTCAAAAGTCCGAGCCTTAAACTCATAAAAAGCTTAAACTATGAAAATGAAGATTTTCCTTTGGAAAAAATTGATACTTTTCTGGAATTTTCTGAATTACTGGAAAATGATTTTCCTGACAAGATCTTCAACACTATCAGGAGAATTTGTCTATTTGAAAAAGCAAAGATAATTCTCCCACGTCCTCTATTCCAAATTGAAATTTTACCAAAAATCGAGGACCATGAGCAAAAGATAAAAAGTCTTTTACTCCAACATTTTTACTCTAGCTTAAATTATAGTGATGACATGCCAAAACTGCATTTCATTACTGAAGAAGGATATCCACCTTGGGATATTGAAACAATTGAATGGGGGTTAGTAAACAAACTAATCTTCTCCAGTGTAGCCTGTTCCACTCATTTTGAATTTTTACCTATGATGATCAAAACCATGATCTATCATGTATTGACAAAAAGCAGGTACAAATATACTCGCTATCTGTCATTTCATATCACAAGCACAATTGGTTGGCGATCAAGAGAAATTTTCTATCAACCCTACCAGATCTGGTACCTCAGAGCTACTGAGGACTACGAATGGGACGAGATTGAACAAAATTGGGAAATTGCACTTAATGTACCGTTGGACCAGTTGGACACAACGAGATATTGGTCACAAAACCTGATCAATACTTCAAACCATGCAGAATATTTTTGTCGGGAATCAGCATTAAAATTCATGGTAACTGATGGCAGACGATTATTTGTTACCGATTTACCGATAAATTATACTACCTCGCTTGAACAACGAGCGGCAGTAAGGGAGTTTCTAAATAATTTGAAAAACAAAAATAATTTGGATGTTCCCTTTGAACAATTAAGCCATGCGGAGGAATACGAACAAGCCCAATTACATGGAGCTCCAAATCACAACCCAAACGATAGTATGTCTTTCGACTCTGTCGCTGAGGCCAATATTGCCAATGCATTCGATGCATGACAATTGGAACAAGTAAATAAACCCACATAGACGACTGCAATTCATCCAGCACACGAAGTGGAATATGCACATGGACAATAAACAGCTGACGCATGTGATGACGATTTGGACGTTTAAAACAAAAACATCCAAATCAGTTACTATTTACTTTTTTGAATCATTGTAAAATACTGTGTGCTTTTACTGTGCAAATCACTGTGCACTTTACATTCAGCAGCCCACGTTTATGTTTTCTTTCCTTTGTTTATTCATAAAGAAAAAGATAAGGTTATCTTTTAGAGGCTATAAAAGGAGAGCTTCTCCTCAGTTGTAAATCATCAGTTGTAATATTTCTCTTACTCATTTGTACTCTCTTCTCAACATATAATACTAGTCCGATTAATTCCGACTTGTGTAATTGTGGTATCAGAGCCTTGCGATCAAAGGTTAGCATTATAACTATGTTTATATTGTTATGCTAGTATGAATGTTAAAGTAGAAACTATTATACTCCATCACAGAACTTATGTTTCTGGAGAAAATTTTAGAGTAAAATATAAAGTTTTTGGAACTAAGTGTCGTAATAATTGTTGTATGAAATATCGTTTAACCCTAGTTTTATATAAATAACTATGTTATTTGGTATATGCAGTTATAATCTCCATATTATAATCAAGTTACGACTTTGCTTGTAAAAAAAAAAAAGTAAAAAATCACGGTGATTTAAATATAAAGATATTATTATATTATTTTGAAAATCTTTAAAGTTTTCATAAAACCCATATCCCTATTATTATTTCAAAGCCCAAATTTCCATTCGCCAAAAAGCTACTATAGTTAAGCATTAGGCGTTAGGAAAACTGGTTTTAGGCACCTAAAATAACATATAATAGGAGGTCTTAGGTACCAATGGAATCTCGAAAAGATGAACAAAGTAATAATAATATTAATCTACAATGTTTAGCACCATGGTTACAAAAAGATGAGTCTATGTATAATCATAGTTTACATATAGATAAAAAATCTGAAAATGATATTAGTAAAATTAGTACTACGTTAAATAGTTTAACTGATATAGTTTTTAGTTGGGTTAAACGAACTGAAAGACATCAGGTCATTAATCAAAATTATGTAGAGAAAAAATTAGATTGTATTGAATTCAACTTAAACAATGTTGATCAAAAAATTAGTCAACTCGAAACGGTTACAAATTTAGATCTAAAAGAGGAGACTAAACAACAAATTTAAAATATATTAAACAAAATAGATAATCAAAATCCAGAACAAACTGGAATGAATAACCCAGGGGATAACAAAATTCCAAGGTTATATTATGGTTCGGAAGAAATTAAAGCTCTTCAAACAGAAGAATTTAATTACACAGAATATATAAATGTTCGTGAAATATTAGATTATTGGAAACATCTATACAAAGATCCAATATTAACTGTTTCAGAACGTAATAAACTCATTGAACAAATACAAACCACGTATTTGAAAAATGAAAAATTATTACAACACTATCAGTATGAATTAATCCAATATTCATCTGATGAAGAAGAAATTCCACCACATGTAGTAAATACAATTGATGGAAAAAGGAAGGCTGAAGACCCACTTCAGGAATTCCAAAATTGGGAAGCTTTTGAAGATTATATGCAAACCCCTGCATATAAAAATGAAAAAGAAGATTTTGTTAAAATAGGCAATGCTTCTACAAGTAATACTAAAAATGAGGATGAACCAAACCCTTTTTTCCTAAGAAGAGATAATTTGAATAAACAAAATATATCTCAACATAGTATTTATCTTGATCTAAGGCATATACCTTTTAAAGATCAAGAACAAACTATTAATGAGTGGGCACAATCCATGTCTATACTCATTACTAATTATAAGAGTACATGGTCTAAAGAAAAAAATTTAGACTACCTTGCTGCAACACTCCAAGGTGATGTTTTACAGTGGTTGCAACAATGGGAAAGCTCAGAAATAGGAATTCAGCAAAAAACTGAACTCCTACAAACCTTCAAATCTTTTGATGAAATATTAAAAGGATTTGTTGAAATAATTAAAGAAAATATGATTGGATATACTGGAGAACCCGGACTCCAAGAGGATGCGTGTTACATCTTATCTAAACTAGAATTATGTAACATTTGTCAATTTGAAGAATTTGTTGAACTATATAAAAAATATTATTTCAAACAAAGCAATTCCTGCAGAATATTGGAATGAAAACAATCCTTCCAATACTTTTGGTATTCGTGGTAAGAAAACCACTATCCCAAAAATAATTCAAAAACATGAATTGCTATGTGGATATAATTCAGGAAAATTTAAACCAAATCAACTGAATTATATTATTTTTGAAAAGGAATTATTAGCAATTAAGCTTGCTATTAATAAATTCCATATTTTCTTAGCACCTGAAGACTTTATTGTCAGAACCGATAATAAAGCTGTCAAAGACTTCCTCATAAACAAAAGAAATAGGCTATATGAAATTCATCTTTTGAAGCAGGGAAGCAGTCTACTACTAAGGCTCTTCAAGCGGCCAATATGAACTTACAGGCTAAAATAAAGGCCAGAAAAGAAGCCGAGTCTAATTTTAATCAGGTCGCGGAATCTCTCAAGGTCTCCCAGTCACAGATCGAAAAAACCGTACAAGCCACGGAGTCTTCCAATAACAAGCTGCGACTCCTACAAGGGAGGTATGAGGTACCAATGGAATCTCGAAAATATGAACAAAGTAATAATAATATTAATCTACAATGTTTAGCACCATGGTTACAAAAAGATGAGTCTATGTATAATCATAGTTTACATATAGATAAAAAATCTGAAAATGATATTAGTAAAATTAGTACTACGTTAAATAGTTTAACTGATATAGTTTTTAGTTGGGTTAAACGAACTGAAAGACATCACGTCGTTAATCAAAATTATGTAGAAAAAAAATTAGATTGTATTGAATTCAACTTAAACAAAGTTGATGAAAAAATTAGTCAACTCGAAACGGTTACAAATTTAGATCTAAAGGAAGAAGACTTAAATGGTTCAACCAAATTGCTGTCTATACATTTGAAGTTGAACATTTAAATGGTACTAATAATTTTCTTACAGATTATCTTAGCAGGAACTATGAAGAAAAACCTACTAACCAGAAAGATGACAACTGTAGTTTGGAGAACTGGTAAATCATATTAGGAGGTCCTAACTGTTTCATCCAATTTTCCCATACTGTAATGGCTTCTAGCATAGTGTCAAATTTTTGGTGACATGCACCAGGGTATTTGTTTACTTGCATAAAACACTGATTCCAGTTGTCATAGAAGCCTGGATTTCTTCCACTGAATACAACATAAATAGGATTTTGTTTAGGTTGTGTAGACGATGATGCTTGGGTTTTTGCCTTTTTAGCAACAGTTACCCAATCTCCTTTTACTTCTCCTGGGTGCTTATCTCCCATCCTGAAAATAGAAAACTCCACTTGTTTAGTGGTTTTGATAAAATATATTTCAAAATATTCCACTTGTTTAGTGGGTGTTATTTTAAAATATGCAAAATACTCCACTTGTTTAGTGGGTTTCTAAAAACTCTACTTGGTTAGTAGATTTTTCTTCATAGTTCCTGCTAAGATAATCTGCAAGAAAATTATTAGTACCATTTAAATGTTCAACTTCAAATGTATAGACAACAATTTGATTGAACCATTTAAGTCTTCTTCCTTCTAAAATATTTCTTTTGTTTATGAGGAAGTCTTTGACAACTTTATTATTTGTTCTGACAATAAAGTCTTCAGGTGCTAAGAAAATATGGAATTTTTTAATAGCAAGCTTAATTGCTAATAATTCCTTTTCAAAAATAATATAATTCAGTTCATTTGGTTTAAATTTTCCTGAATTATATCCACATATCAATTCATGTTTTTGAATTATTTTTGGGATAGTGGTTTTCTTACCACGAATACCAAAAGTATTGGAAGGATTGTTTTCATTCCAATATTCTGCAGGAATTGCTTTGAGAACACATCCCCAGCAATTATCCGAAGCATCAGTTTCCAATATTAATTTATCTCCTATTTTAGGAAAATAAACTTTTGGGCAATTATTAATAATTTCTTGTTTAATTGTTTTGACAACAAGAGTATCATTAGCACTCCATGTAAAAACTTCATTCTTTTTGAGTTTTTCAAGTAGTGGTAATTCTTTTTGAGATAATCCTTTTATGAAATTTCTTCCATAATTAAGGAATCCTAGGAAACTTTGTAATTGTTTTTTATCCAAAATTTCCTCATTAAAATCTCTTATTTTAGAGATAATATGATCTTGTAATTGTAGGCCATCCTGGTTTAGGATTATGCCAAGAAAATTAATTTCTGTTTTTTCAACATCAATTTTCTTAGGTGATAAAATGATTCCATGTCTTTGGAATTTTTCACAGATAATTTTCAGATGATATCTATGTTCTTCTATGGTTTTGGAAAAAACAAGAATGTCATCTATATAGACAACGCAAAAATCTTTAAGGTCTTTAAAGATTTTGTCCATCCATCTTTGATATACCTGAGGAGCTGTGTTTAGTCCAAAAGGCATAACATTCCATTGATAGTTCCCTCTAGGGGTACTAAAGGTTGTCAATGGCTTGGATTCTTCAGTTAGTTTTAACTGCCAAAATCCAGATTTACAATCAAATTTGCTAAAGAACTTTTTTCCTTTAGTTTGGTTAATTAATACATCCTTTCTTGGAATAAAATAACCATCAAACTCTAATTGTTCATTTAGTCTTTTATAATTTATAACCATTCTAGCTTTTCCTCTTATTACTTCATTGTGTTTTCTTACCATGAAGGCAGGGCTAGAGTGTGGACTTATTGTTTCTTCAATAAGATTTATATCCAATAATTCTTTGATTTGTTTATCAAATTCATCTATATCATTTCTGGTATAGATCATTGGTTTTACTCTTATAATGACATTGGGATCTCTTAGTCTGAGATTACAATATCTTGGACTTTTATTCCATAATTTTAGTGGGTTTTCACTAAAATTATCATTTAATATAGTATAAAGCCAATGAGTTTCTTCAAGGGCTTTGATAAAAGGAGTTATATCCCCTTTCTTAGTAGGGCGAAACTCTCTTTCGCACTTATATTTATGTTGTTGTAGTAAAGGGATTTTTACTACATCTTTGTTGAGGGTTAAATTTATAGTTCCCTCATCAATACTTATAGGCAAATATTCTGAGATAAAATTGTTGCCTAAAATAAAATCTCCATGCATTTATGGAAAGCATAAGATTTTTGGAATAATGAATTTCTTTTCATTAAACCATATAGCCACTTTTTTAGCTTTTAAATCAATGAAATTTTGTGTCCCATTGATGCCTGTTACAGCAATAGGGTTTTTCATTTTTATCCATTTTTCAGGAGGTAAAGCATTAGGTCTACAAGAACATATAGTTGCTCCTGTATCAATTAATGTGCAAAAACTATATGGTTTATAGCCTGCAAAATTGAAGTAACCTAATACATAAGTATATCTTCTCTTTCCATGACTTGGTGAGAAGATTATTTCTTCTTTTCCTAATTGGAAATGATAAATTTGACTGGATTTTATATTATCTTCTTTTAGATAATTTGTTCCAGGTAATATTGGTACTTGTATATTTTTCATAGCAATATGGGGTTTACTATTACTACTTTCGCCTTTTAAAAGGTTTTTTCCTTTTAATTTTTCCCAATCATTGTCAGGAAAATTCTTTTGCCAATTTTCTGAATGTTTATTTTTAAAATAGACATTATTACCAGATACCTGTAATTCAACACTGTTTTGTTGTTTTTCAGGAGGTGGTTCTGTTATTTGGGGTAGTATCCATTGTTTTGGGACTTCCAAATCTCTCCAGTTGATTAATCTGGGCTGTATTGCCGAATCAAATGGTCGAGGTTCAAATATTTCTATAATATTTCTATCCACATTTTCTGTATTTATATGTGGTAGAGTTGTCAATTCATGAATTGTTTTCCAATGTATTGACATATTTCGTGAGGTATCTTTCATTCCTATTCCTTTGGTTGGGATTTTTATAATGACAGATTCCTCAATGTTTGTATCATCAATAGATATGAAGAAATTTGGTTTTATGTTAAACCAAATAACTCCATTTACCAAATTGGATTGGACTCCTCCAATTATGGCGTTCATAGGATTACTGAATCTTTTGTCTAAGACCAGTATAGCTACGGGTGTATCCATACCTTGTCTAAACAGGGAAGTAATACAGATTTGAATAAACCCGATGCGTATATATTTAATATTTGGGTGTTTCTTCTTCCATGTTTTGATCTTTTTTAAATCAAAAAGTTTAATATCTGCTGTTTCATCATCTGTGGAGCCAGCAGTAGTATTACCATTAAATTGTTCAAATATTCTTGTTGAGAATAGTTTGAATTTTGATAATTTATAGACATCTTCCTTTTTTACAAGTTGCCTTTGATTATCAATTTCTTGTAGTTGTTCGTTGCTAAAAGTGATTTCTTCTCCAACTATTTCACGAAGGGCTATTGTTTGTAGCTCATCTTCGCTACTACCTCGTACTTCTGCAGTATTATACATAAATACGAATTCTTCATCGGATGTTTCTGAATCAGATTCAATCTCATATAAAATTTCATAATTAGAAATATCAGAATCAGATAAATCTTCTCCATAGAATATTTCTAATTCTTGTTCTTCAAGAAATTTTATAATTTTATTTGCACTTTTTCCTTTTTTAGGACAATCAGGTGCATAATGGCCTTCTTCGTTGCAAATGTAACAACGACACTTCCTTTTTAGAGGTGGTTTTTTAGAAGGTTTCTTTTTTCTAATATATTTTTTTATTCTTTGAAAAAGATGTTTTCTTTTTCCAAGGTTTCCATTTAAATTTTCTCTTTCGAGAATATTTAGAATATTTGGAATTTCTAGGAGGTGGATTACATCCTATTTTCCAGTTTTCTTTTAAAATCTTATCACAACATTTATAACCAGCTTTAGAATTCGTGATTTGATTTTTAACTTGTTTCTTGGCTTTTATTTCAATGCAGTGGTCAGATATTTTTCTTAATACCCAATTAATGCGAAAACCAAGATTGTCATCTTTCTCATCCTTCCCGATAGTTTTTAACCAGCCAGGATAAGATTTTAAGGCTATTTCATCCCATGGATTTGGGAGTTTATGAAAGAATTGGTACATCCAGTGTTTGGTCTCTGAATGTTTTAGTTTGAAATAATATTTTTTATATAGTTCAACAAATTCTTCAAATTGACAAATGTTACATAATTCTAGTTTAGATAAGATGTAACACGCATCCTCTTGGAGTCTGGGTTCTCCAGTATATCCAATCAAATTTTCTTTAATTATTTTAACAAATCCTTTAAATATTTCATCAAAAGATTTGAAGGTTTGTAGGAGTTCAGTTTTTTGCTGAATTCCAATTTATGAGCTTTCCCATTGTTGCAACCACTGTAAAACATCACCTTGGAGTGTTGCAGCAAGGTAGTCTAAAAATTTTTCTTTAGATCATGTACTCTTATAAGTAGTAATGAGTATAGACATGGATTGTGCCCACTCATTAATAGTTTGTTCTTGATCTTTAAAAGGTATATGCCTTAGATCAAGATAAATACCATGTTGAGATATATTTTGTTTATTCAAATTATCTCTTCTTAGGAAAAAAGGGTTTGGTTCATCCTCATTTTTAGTATTACTTGTAGAAGCATTGCCTGTTTTAACAAAATCTTCTTTTTCATTTTTATATGCAGGGGTTTGCATATAATCTTCAAAAGCTTCCCAATTTTGGAATTCCTGAAGTGGGTCTTCAGCCTTCCTTTTTCCATCAATTGTATTTACTACATGTGGTGGAATTTCTTCTTCATCAGATGAATATTGGATTAATTCATACTGATAGTGTTGTAATAATTTTTCATTTTCCAAATACGTGGTTTGTATTTGTTCAATGAGTTTATTACGTTCTGAAACAGTTAATATTGGATCTTTGTATAGATGTTTCCAATAATCTAATATTTCACGAACATTTATATATTCGGTGTAATTAAATTCTTCTGTTTTAAGAGCTTTAATTTCTTCCGAACCATAATATAACCTAGGAATTTTGTTATCCCCTGGGTTATTCATTCCAGTTTGTTCTGGATTTTGATTATCTATATTGTTTAATAGATTTTCAATTTGTTGTTTAGTCTCCTCTTTTAGATCTAAATTTGTAACCGTTTCGAGTTGACTAATTTTTTGATCAACTTTGTTTAAGTTGAATTCAATACAATCTAATTTTTTCTCTACATAATTTTGATTAACGACCTGATGTCTTTCAGTTCGTTTAACCCAACTAAAAACTATATCAGTTAAACTATTTAACGTAGTACTAATTTTACTAATATCATTTTCAGATTTTTTATCTATATGTAAACTATGATTATACATAGACTCATCTTTTTGTAACCATGGTGCTAAACATTGTAGATTAATATTATTATTACTTTGTTCATCTTTTCGAGATTCCATTGGTACCTAAGACCTCCTATTATATGTTATTTCGGGTGCCTAAAACCAGTTTTCCTAACGCCTAATGCTTAACTAGAGTAGCTTTTTGGCGAATGGAAATTTGGGCTTTGAAATAATAATAGGGATATGGGTTTTATGAAAACTTTAAAGATTTTCAAAATAATATAATAATATCTTTATATTTAAATCACCGTGATTTTTTACTTTTTTTTTTTTACAAGGACAGTCGTAACTTGATTATAATATGGAGATTATAACTGCATATACCAAATAACATAGTTATTTATATAAAACTAGGATTAAACGATATTTCATACAACAATTATTACGACACTTAGTTCCAAAAACTTTATATTTTACTCTAAAATTTTCTCCAGAAACATAAGTTCTGTGATGGAGTATAATAGTTTCTACTTTAACATTCATACTAGCATAACAATATAAACATAGTTATAATGCTAACCTTTGATCACAAGGCTCTGATACCACAATTACACAAGTCGGAATTAATCAGACTAATATTATATGTTGAGAAGAGAGTACAAAAGAGTAAGAGAAATATTACAACTGATGATTTACAACTGAGGAGAAGCTCTCCTTTTATAGCCTCTAAAAGAAAACCTTATCTTTTTCTTTATGAATAAACAAAGGAAAGAAAACATAAACGTGGGCTGCTGAATGTAAAGTGCACAGTGATTTGCACAGTAAAAGCACACAGTATTTTACAATGATTCAAAAAAGTAAATAGTAACTGATTTGGATGTTTTTGTTTTAAACGTCCAAATCGTCATCACATGCGTCAGCTGTTTACTGTCCATGTGCATATCCCACTTCGTGTGCTGGATGAATTGCAGTCGTCCATGTGGGTTTATTTCCTTGTTCCAATTGTCATGCATCGAATGCATTGGCAATATTGGCCTCAGCGACAGAGTCGAAAGACATACTATCGTTAGGGCTGTGATTTGGAGGTCCATGTAATTGGGCTTGTTCGTATTCCTCCGCATGGCTTAATTGTTCAAAGGGAACATCCAAATTATTTTTGTTTTTCAAATTATTTAGAAACTCCCTTACTGCCGCTCGTTGTTCAAGCGAGGTAGTATAATTTATCGATAAATCGGTAACAAATAATCGTCTGCCATCAGTTACCATGAATTTTAATGCTGATTCCCGACAAAAATATTCTGCATGGTTTGAAGTATTGATCAGGTTTTGTGACCAATATCTCGTTGTGTCCAACTGGTCCAACGGTACATTAAGTGCAATTTCCCAATTTTGTTCAATCTCGTCCCATTCGTAGTCCTCAGTAGCTCTGAGGTACCAGATCTGGTAGGGTTGATAGAAAATTTCTCTTGATCGCCAACCAATTGTGCTTGTGATATGAAATGACAGATAGCGAGTATATTTTTACCTGCTTTTTGTCAATACATGATAGATCATGGTTTTGATCATCATAGGTAAAAATTCAAAATGAGTGGAACATGATACACTGGAGAAGATTAGTTTGTTTACTAACCCCCATTCAATTGTTTCAATATCCTAAGGTGGATATCCTTCTTCAGTAATGAAATGCAGTTTTGGCATGTCATCACTATAATTTAAGCTAGAGTAAAAATGTTGGAGTAAAAGACTTTTTATCTTTTGCTCATGGTCCTCGATTTTTGGTAAAATTTCGATTTGGAATAGAGGACGTGGGAGAATTATCTTTTCTTTTTCAAATAGACAAATTCTCCTGATAGTGTTGAAGATCTTGTCAGGAAAATCATTTTCCAGTAATTCAAAAAATTCCAGAAAAGTATCAATTTTTTCCAAAGGAAAATCTTCATTTTCATAGTTTAAGCTTTTTATGAGTTTAAGGCTCAGACTTTTGAATTTGTCCAAAGTTGCTGTTTGTTCAGCAATTTTGTTAGTAAGGATACTCATATTTTTTCTAAAATCTTTTCTTTTATCTCGGAGATGAGATTTCCATGCTTCATTTAATGGTGTATACAACTCGCAGGGGATTCCTGGGTTGTGAAAGTCGTAAGTTTCAGTATCAAGGAGGCTTTCCTTGGTCTGTAGTTTGGAGAACTGGTAAATCATATTAGGAGGTCCTAACTGTTTCATCCAATTTTCCCATGCTGTAATGGCTTCTGGCATAGTGTCAAATTTTTGGTGACATGCACCAGGGTATTTGTTTACTTGCATAAAACACTGATTCCAGTTGAACATTTGACGTGGAATTTTCTGAATTACTGGAAAATGATTTTCCTGACAAGATCTTCAACACTATCAGGAGAATTTGTCTATTTGAAAAAGCAAAGATAATTCTCCCACAAGGAACCCCTCCGATACACTACTATGCGGCACGGTCGATCGTCAGGATCCATTAGACCCTCGGCACTCGATTTATACATATACATACATTTTACTATATACATCTGGATCTATCTCCCGGAATGAGAATACATTTACCAAGTATTTATCAATACTTATCATTTTCTCAAAACTTCCCATTTCCCTTTTTTATACTCAGGAAATGTAAATATAAAAGCCAATTCATTATCATGAATTTCTTTCATAAATCATATACTTTTTAAAAGCCAATTTTATTATCATAAAAATGCTTTTCCTTTTCAAAATATCCCATTTCCCTTTTTATATTCAGGAAATGTATTCAAAGCCATTTTCATTATCATAAAAATGCTTTGATCATATCATATGCTTCCACATCCCTTCTTCCATCCGAGAAGTGTTACCGAAGCCAATTTATATAACCCATTTCCCTTCCTATATCCAGGAAATGTAATTAAAGCCAATCCATTATCATGAATTACTTTAATATAACGCGTTCTAAGACCGCCCGTCCGGATTTCTCCACTGTGCGCGCCCCTAAATAGCTATCATCTTCCAGGGCCTATCATAAGACAACCTGGGATCCTACATCGCAAGACGTCGGGAAGCGGCCATGTGCCTGCGGGATAGTCAAGACCACAACCGGAATCTCCTAACCAGCGCAGAAAATATATATATCAACAAACACTCACATGGCCTATAGGACTATATCCACCCTGCGTTAATTTGTCAGGGGGCTTCACCATACGCACGCAACTTCCCTTATGATAGCGATTTAGAGAGGTGTGTAATCCATATTTTATTAATTATGAAAAATATTTCTCTTTCCATTTTGAAAATATTCATATTTTATTTTCAAAATCATTTACATCATATCATATATACTTTAATCACATAGTATATACATATACCATATATTCATCCTCGAATGTACATAAATGGCCATATTTGCCAACTATATATAGCGATGACCATTAATCCCAAAGATTCCCTCTAGGAATCATAACCATGCTTTCATATAAGCATGATACTAAACCCAAAGTATTTCCTTACTCTGTTCAATACTAATTACCTCAATCATCTCTTAAAGGTTTATTTATCCTCAAAACCCTTATTTAGGAATCCCCATAAAAATCCCAAATGGTAATTCAACTCCCCATACTCTCAAAGGGAGAAAACTAGAAATTCTGACCTAAGCGAATCGATTCGCCCCTTTAGCGAATCGATTCGGGTGGGCGAATCGATTCGGTTCCCAATCCGAATCGATTCGGAAAGTATTCTACAAACAGGTCTGTAAATGGAGAATCGATTCGGTATGTACCTGAATCGATTCATCCCATTGCAGAAACCCAATTTCCTTTAGGCGAATCGATTCGGCCTGTACCCGAATCGATTCGGCCAGTTCGAGGGCCATAGTTTAGGCGATTTTTCAATCTCCAAAATACCCAAAATTCAATTCAATATCCATTTAAATCCTAACTTGGTTTTATTAATACAAAACCAAAGTTTTTATATCTCCTCAAATTCTTTAGAGGTCCTAACAATTCTTTTGAGACCCCTAATATCTATCTCCAATAAGTTCTAACTAATGATTTCAATCTCGGATAGCTTTCCGTAGAAAAATCACTATAAATCCAAAAAAAATCAGAAAAATACACGGTCAGAGCCCACGCGACCGCGTCGAAAAGATATACAATTTTTTATTTTTTGACTAAGAGCCGAATCGATTCGCCTCTAGGCCGAATCGATTCGGCAAGCACGCTGCCTCTACTATTCATCGTCTTCTCCGAGACGGTTTCGTCCATTAAAGCTTCTCCCAAGATTTTGTCGCCTAACCCAATGTCCTACAACCTCAAACAACTACAAATACACATATATTAAGGGTTCTAAACATTCTAGAACCCTAAACCACCAATTAATTTGGGTTAAAACCTAAGTTTCTCCAATTAACAAATTTTAGGGGTTTATTCGTTTTATCTCCCGAAAACCCGTTTTATCCACGAAAACCCAACCCAAAATCTTTAGGGTTTGTTTATACCAAACTAAGGTATGAGATATTTATGCAAAAAGGAAATAAAGCAAGTAAACACTTGCCTCGTGGATATAATCCGACGACCTCGAGTCGAATCCGGCAGAGTTTGGCCCAAATCTTCCTTTTTCTCCTCCTTTCTTCCTCCTCCTCTCTCTCTCTTCTCTCGCTTTTCTTTCTTTCCTCTCTTTTCTCCCTCTCTTCCTCCTTTTATAAGGAGAAAAGGGTTTTAACCCCTTAAAACCCAAAAACGACTCGTTTACCCACTTACGAGTTACTTTTACCTCTAAAATTACCCGAAACTCAATTTCGACAATCGGACACTCTTTTCCGACTATCTCGGACATTCCGAAACTCATGGTGCAGTCGAAATTTCCATCCGAGGTACTTGAACGCAAATCACTATTCTAACCCATAAAAGTAAATGCGAATTTTCCAATTTAAAATCTGACCTTTTTGTCAATTTTCTCCACGGCGACATAAAATTAAATTACTTCGACCTATATAGTCCCAAAAGAAATTACGATACCCATCGAAAATCATTAAATCCTCGAAAATCCCAAAAATCACTATTTCGGGAAATTCTTCAAACATCCAGTTTATATTTAATTACGAAATTTAATTGCTTCCAAAAAGGCGGGTTGTTACAGGAACTTCAAGCATTGATGGATTGTTGACGGTACAACTTCAAACTTCTTCAATCCCACCCTATCGAGGATCTAGTTATAGGCAAATTGAACATTTTTATCCATGATAAAGAAGCGAATTTTCTCCATACGACTTGCTGTCCAGGTGCTGAACAACACATCTAGCCTGATTTCTCAAAGGTAAAATTTTTCACCTGAAAAACCTATCAACGGCCTGTGTTAGGGTTCTAGTTGGCTGAGCTTCAAGTCTAAACTCTGAAAACAGGGATAAAAATAATGTCTACTTAGCTCCCATTATCAATCAAGATTCTGGCGATGGCAATATCTTGGATTCTGAATTTGACAACCAGCGGGTCATCATAGGGATAAAGTACTCCAGAAATGTCATTTTTAGAGAATATAATCGCCAGTTTGTCTTTGTAGACCTTCCTCGGCCGATCATCTTCGATGAGATTAATTCTCTGACTATAAGAGCAGGCTTGGGCTCATTTAGATAAGTTTTTATTTCGATAGTATGATCTCCACCTCCTGCATCGCCACCTGTAATTACATGACAGTCAAGTGAACCAAAATTGATCATAAGTACCTCACGTTCTGGCTTCTTGGGCTTCTTCGGCAGGTTGGGATGATCCTCATAGTCATCTTCCTGATTTCTCTTCTGAACATCTATAGGCTTGCACGGAGAATTCGACCTTCCTCTAGCTTCTCTTCTTTCACGCCGATAAATAAATTTATTTAGTTTTCCTCGAATGATGAGGTATTCTATCTTATTTTTCAAAGCGACACAGTTATCCATTGTATGTCCATGATCATTATGGAATTCACAATATTTAGATCTATCCCTCTTGCTAGGGGGTACCCTCAACATCTCATGCCATCGCAAATCCTTATTATGCTTGATTTCCTCTAGGATATGGTGAATGCTAACACTCAATGGAGTGTATGTTCCATACTTTTTGAGCTTGTCTTCTTTTTTTGCCTCCTAATCCTTTGACTATTTTTTATCTTTTTGGTTCTTCTTATCAGGTTTTTATCAAGCTTTGTGGCTTGACTCTATTTTGCGGCCATCGCTTCTACGACGTTCATTATTTTTCCTACTTTTGCCATCAGTTCAACCAAAGTTTTAGGAGGATCTTTGGCTAGATTATAGTATAGTTTCTCGAGAAGCAGACCACTCATAAGAGCAGTGATGGTTGTTTTTTCCTCATAATCAATCACCTCTAATTTTTCATTGTTAAAACGCGTAATTTAATCCCTGATACTTTCCCCCACTTGCTCCTCAAAAGATTGGCCACTATTTTTATTGGCTTAGATCCAAAACAAAATTTGCTAATGAATAGCTCAGCAAGTTGATTAAAGTTGGAATTTTTCTCAGGGCAAGTTATTATACCATATTTGGGTTAAATCCGTAATGGTACTTAAAAATGCCATGCACCTCATTTCATCAGGTACTGCATATATATTCGATGAAAATTAATATTGCTCGATATGGAGAATAAGATAAGTTTTTCCATCATATTTGGGGGTGACCATAGGAGCTTTGAACTTAGATGGAGTAGAAAAATACAAAATTTCCTGAATAAAATGTGATCCTTTAACGAAACTCCGCTCTAAAGGATTCTTTTCTTTCACCATTTCATCCAACCGCTATTCCAACATCTGGATTGATCCTTTTCGCGAAGGATTGCCTGCATAAGATCTATGTGAAGAATCTTTGTTGTTCCGACCATCTGTTTGCGTTGAACTCTCCTCTTGAGAGGTCTTCTCGGTGTGCATATATCATCGAATTCTAGATCTTGATCTGACTGAGGCTTTAGGCTGGTCGGTTGGATGCTGAGTGTTCCTAGATAACCCCCTAAGAGGATTTCTATTTTCTCAAGGTCCCAGTTGGTCAAAGGGGAAGCTCTGCTTAGCTTTTCCAAGACATTTGGCCTTTTAGTATAAAAAGAATGAATATCATAGCGCTCTATGGACCTGAGTGATGAACTTACTCCTAGATGATAAGACGTATCTTATGAAGTTCTAGAATAATTATGCTTGCTGACTCTTGGAGGTGGAGGCAATATTTCTAAACTGGGTAAGGAATTCAATCGTTGTCGGGATGTGGATGGAGACCTAGCTTGTAGTGACTGAGCCAATTGCCTCACCGTTTTCTGTATGGCCACTTGTACCCTAGCAATACTAGCAAAGATTTCAGCTAAGTAAGTTGCCATAGACAAAACAGATGGAATAGGTGGGTTGCCTTCATTTCTAGCACTATACTCCGGATCATTCATCTTGTATTGAACTAGGATATACGAGAGTGAGAACAGTTATTAGGAACACGTTCTCACAAACGTCGCCAATCTGTTGATGTAAAAAATTGGACTTAATCTAATTTTATAATCACAGATAAATATATGTAATTTCAATAGTAAATAAAGAAAGAAATAGAGTTTTTAAAGTGGTTCGGAAGCTATGTAAGAAAGCCTACATCCACTATTATTGTATTAATTCATAGGTTATAGAAAGCTAGGTACTCTTGTCAATAAGAATATCCCAGAATTCGTTCTATCTTACCTCGATGATGGGGATACAATGTATTTATAGTGACACATATGTCAAGGGTTGAAATTCCAAGAGATGGAATGCTTTTATGCGTTTACATATGTACATAATTAATGTGATAGTTGCTTGTATAAACCACATATGGAAAGACCCTTGGTATGATGATGCTTCATTGATCTCGATGGTCGGCCTTCCTAATGTTGGTCGGCATTCCTTATATTGGTCGACATTCTTGCCAAGCTACAGTCTATTGACTAGGATTTTAGCCACGTAAGAGGACAAGTGTTCACTTTTGAATGGTCCACTTAGGCGGATAATTTTTTGTATCAACACACGAGTTCAATAATAAATGTAACATAAGTTTTTCTTGTTCTAAAAGTTTCTTCCACCAAAATCCGTCCTCCAAAATACAAAAATTATCACCTTTAACTTTCAAGATCCCAAAAGTTGTATTGAACAAGAATAAAGAAAAAATATAAACAAATTATTATCATTAGATGTTCATTATCACAAGAAGAAGAGTACTAGTAAAACCATTGAATTAATAATTATACCTAAAAAGAATTTAGGAGCGCCTTTATATTCACTATCATCAACAACCTTCAGATTTTATAGATTTGTTGTAAATAAATAATAGGTTAGTGTTTATTTATGTTAAAAAGTAATAACAAATAGAGATTTTATTTTGACTTACTCAATTTCTATCCAACACGAGGCAACCAATATGTTATATAAAGAAGACTCTCATCAGTTTCAAAAGCTAAAGATAAACATATATCATACACAATCCCAGGACCCCGACTGAAAAATGACTCTGATACGACGATGATAACAAGAATAACCAAGTTATTACCAGCCATTTTCGTAACCTTGGGGAACTTGCCCATTACTTTTCCACAAATGTAAAATATAAAATGCAAACAGTGTTGAAACAATCCTTGATTTATTTTGTTGAAACAATAATATTGTTAAAACATATTAACATTGTTAAAACAGATTTACATTGTTAAAACAAATTGGCATTATTAAAACAATCATTGATTTAAAATGGTGTTTGTGTAGTATTAAAATAATTTTATCGTTTCAAACTATTTTTCAGGCAATTTTGCAAGTATTATTATCTGGAAATTTTTTAAAGCAATGTTGTGATATCTGATTTATATTAACTGAAAATACAATGTTGTTGTTGATGTAAAAAACTAGATTATATCTAATTAATCAATCACAGATAAATATGAATAAACAAGACAAAGGATTTTTAAAGTGGCTCAGCCTTATGAAAATGACTTACGTCCACTGTTTTGTATTGTTGACTCTTTGCCTTGAATCTCGATAATAGATTTACCAAGAGATCCAAAGTCCCCTCCTTATGAGGAGGTTACAATGTATTTATAGTCTTGAGGCTGTACATATGAAAGGATAATGCGCTGTTATCTAGTAGACATATACATATGTACGATAATAATGCGCATTTATTGTGTAGTTTCCTTTTGATTCTCTTGATTTGGATGCTCTGCACGCTAAGTAGCTCAGACCGCTTAAGTTGCTATGTACGCTTAAGTTGCTCGGTACACTTAAGTTGTTCGGTATGCTCAAGTTGCTCGGAGCGCCTGAGTAGATCGGTGATAGTATATTATTCATTGAAAGTATTTGTATTTGCCACGTAGGTTGACACGTGTCTTCAAGTGATTGGTCCATGTCGGCAGACTAAATTTGGTATCAACAGAAGCCCCTAATGTTTCACAATTGAGGTTGAAGGAGAGTGTGGAACATTATGCTCGAAAACTGCTTGGATTAATGGTCTTAATGAATTTTAGGAAGATTTTCCTTGTATATAATTCCTTTTTGAGCACATAATATCATGCTTCATAAATATTTTGAATTTTCACGATCACTTCGATATTTGTGCCCTTTTCTTCTTTTAGCCGCCGGAAATGCAAATGTCTTCCCTTGTAATCATTTCTTTTCTCTATTCTCGAGGTAAAGTATTTAAGTGCGACAGAAATCCTATCATCTTTCACTTTTCAAATCTGTATCTGTGAACTCTTCATTGTCTCTCTATCTTGTGCCTTCGTTCATTCAATCGTTCATTGTCAACTGATCTCTCTTTCTTCCGTAAGATTTTCTTACCTATTCTTTATTTACTTTATTCACCATGGTTTATCTTGTTGAATCGTTGGATAAATTTCGATCTAAGTTTTCAATCCCTTCATGGGTTATTTTGGAAGAAATTTCTTGTCCTTCTGATTTATTTTCTTTGGCTGAGGGACACTGGTTCCCAAGTCTTTTTGTAACCGAATGTGGCTTTTCTTTCTCGCCAAATCCCATTTGTTTGGAGTTTTGCCAATATTTCGATATTGTACCTGCAAGAGTAGCTCCAAATACACGGAGGGTAGTTAATGGCGTACGTAGGTTGAAACAACTTCATGGAACTCGTTTGGGGATACCAAAAATTATGTATTGCTATAGATGGGTTACCAGTGATACTACTTTCTATCTAAAAACTAGGTTTTCGAATAGAGCTTTAGTTTTCAATCTTCCCGATGCCAATAGGGACTATTTTGATCATGGGGTTGTGATGAAAAATTGGCAACACCCTCCATTAAATGGAAATGATGTGTACCAAGGTCCCAGGTGTCCACCTTATGGCAATGGGATAGGTTGTTTTTATTTTTGAAATCTTATTTTCTTTGTATTCGATGAAATGCATCACTGACATTAAATTTGTTTGTTACAGTTGACAGTAAAAGGAAACCTCCAAAAGAAACCGATGTTAATATAAAACATTTAAAACTTATCTGGGGCTTGCATCAATCTGTTGCGGAGGAGCACATTAGATCTGCTTCTTATTTATTGCAGTACAGAAACTACACTTCATCTTTCATTGCTTGTCCTGTGGTAGTTGATCTTGATCGGATACCAACCTCTGAAACCAGTGTGGAAGGTTCTTCTTCTGACTTAAGTACTTCTATTACTGATGTAATGAAGAAGAGAAAATCTCCTGCCTTTTTTGACAAGTCTGCCTCTGCCACTAAAGAGTCATATAAGAATAAGCAAGATGTCCCAGATGAAGGGACAAAGAATATAGATGTACCCCCCTTTATTGCTTCTAAGGAAGCTAGTAAGAAGCCCCCTGTTCCTCCAAAAGAGACAGCACCTTCGAGTGAGACTGTTGTCATCTCACCAATAGAGACAGGACCTTTAATTAAAAGTTCTCTTGCTCCTTTGAGGAGATTGAAAAGAAGTTCGACTGAGAGACCTATTGACCCTATCTCTCAACCTTCAAATGTTGAAGGTAATGTTCCAGCTCTTGCTCCTCTAAGCTCTGCTATGGGTTTAATCAACTCTTGGATTGTCCCAAAATTCCAAGGCATTGAAGATACCTTTTCTCGTGAGAGAATTACTACTCTGGCTCCTCAACACATTACATCAGTAAGTATTATTAGCCTGAGTACTTTATTTTTTAGTACTATGTTCATATATTGACTTAAAGTTCTTTCTTTTTTCAGCTCGTGACGTGTTTCAACAGCATTTTGAAGAAAGATGAAGCCATCAGGGCTTCCACCTTCTCAGGTGGGGTAAAAGAAGCTTTTGCTGGATTAAATCAGTCTTTGAAGGAATCTCGTCAGAAGTACGAGGAAGACAAAGATTCTTGGGAAAAGCAATTTAAGCCTGTTGAAGTAAATCGAGATCAAGCTGTGACTACCTCCAAAGAGTTGGAGAAGAAATTGAAGGAGGTCGAACAACATAATACTGAGCTTGAAGTCAAGCTTAAGTCTGCCGAGGAAAATGTCGCCAAGATTCAATATACTGAGCGACATAAGATAGAGGTAGAAGAAAAACTAAAGTCTGCCGAGGAGTTCCTTAGAGAAAGGACTTCCTCGGAAAAAGCAAAAAGGAAAGCTGCTGTTAAAAAATCTTTTAGTTCTGGTTGGGCAAGGTTTGGAACAAGGGCCTGGCTATTATGTCTTCTCAAATGGAGTATGCCAGTGTTAAATATTTTAGGGACGGATGGGTAGCAGCCTTGAAGAAATTAAAGGCTGCTAAAAATTTTGAGTTGTTCCACGAGCATACTCATGGCCCCCTCCCTCTCCTAGAGAATAAGAAGAAGATGAAGCTGCTTCAGATGAATTTTCCATGATGACTGGAGAGCAGGTCCCTGTTGTTGCTGTTGTTCAACCTTCCAAGCAATTCGATCAAGCCATCACATCTATCGAGCAACGAACCCCTTCATCCAAACCGTTGGAAGAAGTCATAGGAAATAAGGAGAAGGTGTAAAGTTATTTGGGCCTTTTGTTTCTTTGTTTTCCTGGATGTAGCCATGATCTATTTTTTCCCTTATCATGATGAATAAAAATTTAAACTTTTGTTGTTCGTCTAAAATTTCTCTCTTACTTGCTCTGTTCGCATCATTGTTGATTTTGTTTTTCATTTTGTCTTTATTAGTTTGTGGCCAGGATGGAACTCTTATCATCTCATGATACAGAGTTGATGAAGAAATGCAATGACTATTTCAAAGATGGTCACGCAGACTTTACGAAGGCCCAAATAACTGACATCCTCAGATCAGATGCCTCTGAACGAGCAATTGATGCTTACCAGTACTTGAAGTTCCTGCTTGATCGTGATTTAGCCAACAATGTGTCTTATTACGAAATGATTGAAGATCTTTAGGGAACGATCGAGGAACTTTAACAGCAGTACAAAGAATCCACTACACTTTTGCATCAGAGTTATGAGAAAAAGTACCAACAATTAAGTGCTGACAAGGGATATGACAAGCACATTTTGCCTTACGAGAAAAAGAAAAGCGTGTTAAAGCTTGAAATTGAAGAGCATAGATTTATTGCCAAGCTGCTGGAGAAAGAGAACATCGCTTTGTAGGAGGAAATAAAACATCTCAAATCTGCTGCCTCTTCTTCTTCGGGAGCCTTGGTCCCTGTTGATGTAAAAAATTAGATCACTCTAATTATTCAATCACAAATAAATAAATGAGACAAAGAATTTTAAAGTGGTTCAGCCTTATAAGAATGGCCTACGTCCACTGTTATGTTATTGCTGAGTGTTTGGGAATTCTCGATTACAAGTTCTATCAAGAAATTCCCGTCCCCTTACAATGAGGATTGTACAATGTATTTATAGCCCTGAGGCTGTAATGTGAAAGGGTAATACATTAAATGATGTACATATGAAAGGGTAATACATTCAATGCCCCTTAAGCGTGTGCGTCTGAATGATAAGCATTTAATGAACAGTTAAACTGTTGGTTATCCAGCTATTAATGCTTTGTTCGAGGTGCAGCTCGGAACTCCTGAGTTTCTCGGACCGCCTAAGCTGCTCGGTATTCAAGAGTTCCTCGAAGAGTTCTTGTTCCTCAGAGCGTATGAGTTCCTCGGAGCATATGAGTTCCTCGGGGAAGCAGTGTTCCTCGTTGTAGTGTGGTTCCTCGGAGTGTGTGGGCTCCTCGAAAATATTTGTTGTTGCCACGTAGATTGCCACGTGTCTTCACTTTATTGAGCCATGTCAGCAGATTAAATTTGGTATCAACAGAAGCCCCCAATGTTTCATAGTTCAAAATTTGAGGAGTAGGGAACATTCTTTCTCGGAATATGGTATCTTTAAATGGCCCTCCTGATTTTTAGGAGTGTTTCCTTCGTATTTATTTCTCTTTCCAAATTCGTAGAATCAGTCTTTTTTGAATTTTCATAACCGCCTCGATCTCTGCGTACTTTTTGTCCTTTTAGCCGCTGGTAGCGTAATCGTTTCTTCTCGCTTCGATTGCCGCGCTCTTTTTGTTCCTCTAGCCACCGGTAGCGTAATTGTTTCTTTTTGTAATCATTACTTTACCATTTCCCGAGGTAAGGTATTTAAACTTCACAGACACTCCCATCGTCTTCTACATTTTCAAATTTGTATCTTCGAGTTTTCTGTCGTCTCTTTCTCTCCTGTGTATTCATCTCTTCCATCGTTCGTTGTCATCAGATCCACTCTTTTCCTGTAAGATTTTCTTCCTTATTCTTCATTTCCTTTATTCATCATGGTTTACCCTATCTAATCTCTTGATAAGTTTCACTCTGACTTTTCCATTCCCTCCTGGGTTATTTTGGAAGAGCTTTCTGAGCCTTCTGATTATTTCCGTTTGGCTGAGGGACATTGGTTCCCCGATCTTTTTATTGCTGAGTGTGGATTATCTTTTCCACTAAATCCCTTGTATCTGGAATTCTGTCAGTACTTTGACGTTGTTCCTGCAAGAATAGCCCCCAA
This sequence comes from Sambucus nigra, assembly GCA_949130495.1. Classification (NCBI taxonomy): domain Eukaryota; kingdom Viridiplantae; phylum Streptophyta; class Magnoliopsida; order Dipsacales; family Adoxaceae; genus Sambucus; species Sambucus nigra. The sequence continues at coordinate 503,404,037 of OX422209.1, forward strand.
CACATGGAGAATAGTTAAAAGGGTGCGTAGATTAAATCAAATCCATGATACTCGCATAGGAATTCCTGAGATTATGTTTTGTTATAGATGGGCAGTTGGTGATAACACCTTTTATTTAAAAACTAGAATGTTAAATAGGGCCTTAGTATTCAATCTCCCTGATGCCAATAGGGATTATTTTGAGCACGAGGTTGTCATAAAAAATTGGCAACATGCTCCTTTATCAGGAGATGAAGTTTATCAGGGTCCCAGATGCCCTCCCTATGGCAATGGGATAGGTTATTCTTATTTCATTTTATTTATTTTGAAATTATGCTTCCTTTATGTTTGATAAAATGTGTCACTGATGGCAATGTTTATTTATTTGCAATTGATAGAAAAAGAAAGTGCCCAAAAGAAGCAGATGTCAATATAAGGAACTTGAAACTTATCTGGAGTCTGCATCAGAGTGTTGCCGACGAGCACATTAGATCAGCCTCATATCTGCTACAGTACAAGAGCAACACAACCTCTTTTATTGCTCATCCAGTAATAAGTGAATCAGAGCTAGTACCAGCTTCCACCAGTTCTTCACCTGAATCTCACGTCCCTTTGAGTGAAATAATGAAGAAGAGAAGACCTCCCACTCTCTTCGAGAAGCCTGCCTCTGGCTCTGGAAAGGCAAAAGGAAGTAAAGTTGATGTCCCAGGGGAGGGGACAAAGAAGAATGATGCACCTTCCTCGGCTGCTGTTGTGAAGGTTGCCGAGAAGCCCGTAGTGGCTCCGAGCAGGTCTGCTTCTCCTGGAGAGGTGATTGTAATATCACTGACCAAGGGTTCTTCCTTGGTTGAATCTGTTCCTGTTCCCCCAAGGAGGCTGAAGAAGATCTCCTCGGTTCATTTGGGTGACACCATCACTCAGTCCCCAGCTACTGGAACTGGGGTTCCAACTTTTGTTCCCCCGAGCTCTGCCATGAGGTCGGTAAAGTCCTGGATCATTCCCGAGGTCCAAGGTACTGAAGAAAACATTACTCCGAATATGGTCACTTCGTTAGCTGCTCATCACCTTGCTTCTATAAGTCTTCTTACTTTGAACTTTTCACATTTCCTTTATCATTTCTGTTTCTGAGTTACTTTCTTTTTCTTTTCACAGTTGACGAGCTGATTTAATATAATTCTGAAGAAGGATGAAGCAATTAAAGCTTCATGCTCCTCGTCCAGTGTGGAGGGAGCTCTGGAAGAAGCTATCAAGTCTTTGGACGATTCTCGCCAGACATATGCTACTGACAAGGCTGTCTGGGAGAAGAAGCTTGCCTCCACCGAGCAGGAAAAAGCTTGAGCTGTTGAAGTCTCCAAAGAGTTGGAGAAAAAAATGAATTCCCTGGAGAAGGAAAATAAAGAGCTCGAAGAGAAGCTCAAAACTGCTTGGGAGCTTGAGGATAAGCTCAGGATTGCTGAAGAGGATTTGTCTCAACTTCGGGAGGTAAATCGGCAGAAGGAGGAGGCTGAGAAAAAACTGAAAGCTGCTGATGACCTACTGTCTGAGAAGCTTTCCTCGGAAAAGTTGAAAAGGAAACTAGCTGTGAAGAAGTCCCTCAGCGTTGGCTGGGACAAGGGGTGGAACAAGGGATTGGCTGTCATGGTGTCGCAAGTGGACTATGGCAGCCTCAAATACTTTAGGGATGGATGGGTTGCTGCTCTTTAGGAGATGAAAGTGGTTGAAAATTCTGAGCTCTTTCAGCAACACATCCCTGGTCCCCCTCCAACTCCTGAAGACTTAGAAGAGGACGAAGCTGCCTCCGAAGAGTCTTCTATGGTGATGGGAGATCATCCCCCAGCCATTCAGCCTGCTGCCGAGGAACTTCAGCAAATTGTTACTTCCTCTGAGCAATTGCCAGTGCTCCCCGAGAAACTATCCATTCCCTCCGAGCAACCTACTTCCTCATACCAGCCTCCCGAGAAGGTTTTGGGAGACAAGGAAAAGGTGTAGAGTTGTTCGGGTTTATCTTTACATTTTATTTTTCTTTTATCAAATGTAACCCAGAACTTGTAACTCTGAACTATGATATAATAAAAATTGGACTTTTTTACATATTGTTGTCTATCTTCTATTCATACTCTGCTTGTACTTCTTATTGATGATTGCTCTTTCTTTCTCTGCTAGTTTCTGGCCAGGATGGAATTGTTATCTGCTCATGATACAAAGCTGCTGCGATAATGCAATGAATACTTTAAGGCTGGTCACACAGACCTGAGTGCCGCACAAGTCGTCGCCATCCTCGGCCAAGATGCTTCAGAACATGCAATTGAAGCATATCAATATCTGAAGTGTCTACTTGATCGAGCAGTGGCCAACAATGTGGCCTATTATGATATGATCGAGGATCTCCAAGGCACCCTCTAAGACCTTCAGCTACAATACAAAGAATCAACTGCCCTGTTGCATGAGGGTTATGAGAAGAAGTACCAGCAGATCATTGCCGACAAGGGCTATGAGAAGCTTTTTACTGGGTACGATGTGAGGGAGAGAACCTTGAGGGGTGAGGTCGAGGAGTGCAGACAAATTGCCGAGTTGCTAGAGCAAGAGAACAATAACATGCAGAAAGAACTATCACAATTGAAGTCTGCAGCGTCTTCTTCAAAAGCCTTAATCCCAGTGACCGATGAGGGATTCTCGTTCTTAGAAGTCGAGAATGCCAACTTGAGGGACGAGTTAGAAACCTTAAAAAGGTCTGGACCTTCTTCTTCTTCTCGGGGATGAGCAAGAGCAGCTCAGATTCCTGTCGAGGAACAAAGGACTCAGTCTGCCCTAGAGAACCAGGCCTTCCAGTTAATGGTGAAAAACCAGGCTTTGGCTGAAATGTCAAAGAAGATCAGGGACTTGGAAGAGCAGCTCTCTGAGCAGAAATCTACCTTGGAGAACAAAGAACTATTCATAAAAAATCTCCACGAGCAGCTAAAGAGGCTAACATATCAGTTCCACAAACAGCCCAGGGAGTTCTGGATGGCTGGATACAACGAAGCGCTATACCACTTGGACGATCGTATCCAGAATGCCAATAATGAGGGCTACAAGCAGGGCTGGTTGAATGCCCTAGGTGTGCTGCAACTCGAACAGGGTCATTACCTGTGGGACTAACATGATCCCGGGCTACTCGACTTACCTGTGCCACCGTACAAATTGGATATGAGTTGGATCCCCGCACGGGCCATTCCTCGGAGCTTGATTTCAAAGTATCTCGGTGACTTCAATCTCCATTCAAAAGCCGATATATCTCGTCCCGAGCACCTCTTAGATCGACCATCCGTGATTAATGTCAGGATGTTGAAGGATCTCAATTTTATAAATTCTCCTCTGGCTTTAAATGATCTGCCTGCTGGCGAGGAACCTGTGTCAAAAGTAGAGGGGAAAAGACCAGTAGAATATGAATTTTGATGTAGTAGTTAGTATACATTTCAATGTCAATGTAACTTTCATTTTATTATCAATGTAATTTGTTTTGAATTTAATGAAAGACTTTCATTTTCATTTGCAATCTTAATTGCTACTGTTTTGTAAAACACTTTATATTTGTGCATGTGTATCTGTTAAAAAGATAACAATATTGTGTAATTTATCGACCAACTTATTGTCGAGTAGTGTGAATTTGTGGTAGTCACTTGGTAAAAATGATGTTTTGTTTCTCGACCAACTTAGTAATAATTAAAAAGTTACGAGTATAAAAAATGTTGCTCGATCACTTAATAATAAAGTTACGAGTATAAAAAATGTTGCTCGATCACTTAATAATAAAGTTACGAGTATCAAAATGTTTAAAATGTTTCCGACCAACCAAGGTTAGTGGGTTTTCATCCCCGACCAGCCATAGTTAGTAGATTTTTTCTTAAATGATTCCAACCAACCAAGGTCGGTAATTTTCCTTGTCGACCAACTACAGTTGGTGGGTTTTTATCCCCGACCAGCCATAGTTATTCTTTTTGAAATAATTTTACTTCCCGACCAACTCAAGTTGGCATTTTCGAGAATATATTTACTTCCTAACAAACATAAGTTGGCATTTTTAGGAATATTTTTATTTCCCGAGAAACATATAGTTTTACTTCCCGTAGGAATACAAAGTTTTTCTTCCCGGAGGAATACAAAATTTTTTCTTCCCGGAGGAATACAAGTAGCTTTACTTCCCGGAGGAATATAGGTAGCTTTACTTCCCGGAGGAATATAGGTAGCTTTACTTCCCGGAGGAATATAGGTAGCTTTACTTCCTGGAGGAATATAGGTTTCTCGACCAACCTTAGTTGGCCTTTTCGAGAAAAAATTTGAGTAGCCTGAGCTTTGCCGAGTTTTGCCCCGAGTAGTGTGTAGCACTAGTATTCCCCGAAAAACTTTTAATAAAAAGAAAGAGTTCAGCAGAATCTCTTCATTTTATTCATCACAGATAATACTTGCGTAGGTGCTCTGCATTCCATGCATTTTTAAACTCCTCGCCTTCTAGAGTTTCTATTCGGTAAGTTCCTGGTCGAACAACTTCTGTAACTCGATATGGTCCATGCCAGTTTGCCTCCAGTTTATTGTGCTTTTGAATGACTTTCTTCAGCACATAATCTCCTTCTTTCAGGTCGCACTTCTTCACCCTTTTGTTGTAGAACAAAGTTGTTCGCTGCTGGTAAGCAGCATTTCTAATGGCTGCTTCTTCTCTAACTTCCTCGAGTATGTCTAAATCCAGTCTTCTCATTAAGTCACTGATAGGGGAATTGAAATTCAGAACCCTGTGTGTTGGGAGGCCCAACTCGGCAGGTATAACAGCTTCACTTCTAAATGCCAGCATATATGGTGATTCTCCTGTTGCTACTCGGGGAGTAGTTCGGTAAGCCCAAAGTACTGATTGTAACTCGTTGATCCAGTTTGCTTTTGCATCATCCAATATTTTCTTCAAACCATTTAGCAGTGTTCTGTTTGTCACTTCAGTTTGTCCATTGCTTTGAGGATGGCCTGGTGCTGAGTGGACCTTCAAAATATTTGACTGATGGCAATAGGCAGCGAACTCCTCGTTATCAAATTGTGTTCCATGGTCCGTGATGAAAGCATGAGAAAGACCATATCGACAAATGATGTTCTTCCAAATAAATTGGTACACCTTCTCGTACGTCATATCAATGAGTGGTTCAGCTTCTACCCACTTAGTAAAATAATCCACTGCGACGACGAGGTATTTGAACCTTCCTCTGGTCGTTGGCAGTGGCCCAACCAAATCTATCCCCCACATGGCAAATGGCCAAGGGGAAGTTATGGGTGTCAACAATGCTTGTGGAGTTCTTCAAATGGAGGAAAAACATTGGCACTTGTCACATTTCTTGGCATAGGCTACCCAATCAGCCCTCATCATCGGCCAGTAGTATCCCTGCGTCATCACCCTTTATAAAAGCGTCCGACCTGCTACATGTGCTCCACAGGACCCTTCATGGATCTCTTCAATCAAATTTTTCACCTCGGAGGGATGTACACATCTCTGCAGACTTTCCATAATTCCTCTTCTATACAGAATACCGTTAGTTAATACATACCGAGCAGCTTTAAACTTCAATTTCTTGGATGCGAGATTGTCAATTGGTAATTCTCCCTCTTCAATATATGCCCTGATGGGATCCATCCAAGATGTTCCTAAATCAAGGGTAATAAAGTTCATCGTCAGATCTTCATCTATACTCCGAACAACCAACACTTCAATTGGGATTGTTCGTCGTATCTTGGTGCGAGTAGCTGATGCTAGTCAAGCTAGGGCGTCTGCTCTCGCATTCTCCATTCTTGGTATTCTGACCAGCTGAATAGCGGCAAATTCTGACACCAGCTCCTTTGCCTTTGCATGATATCTGATCATTAATTCTCCTCTAACTGCATATACTCCCAATATTTGATTTATAATTAATTGAGAATCATTGAAAACAATAACCTCTTGCGCCTCCATAATTTTTGCTAAATTAAGTCCTGCAATCATGGCCTCATACTCAGCCTCATTATTGGAAGCTTTGAATTGGAAACACAAGGCGTATTCCATGTCGACTTCGTCTGGAGTGCTTAAAACTATCCCTGCGCCACATCCTGTAGTGCAAGATGAGCCATCTATATATAGCCTCCATATAGGTAACTCGTCTTCAAATTTCTCATCAGTCAGAGTTCCTCGGTGAAATATTTGTTGCTTCATTTCGTCCTCCCCGGATATTTCCTGCTCTTCGTCGATCATCTCTTCTTACTGTTTTACCAATCGGAATTGGTCTGAGCTCGAATTTGATGATCTTGTAACATCCACTCACCCTTTTACGAACCGGAGTTGGTCTGAGCTTGTGTTTGTTGATCCTGTAACATCCACAAGTTGATCAGCGAGCAACTTTTGCTCCTCGGGGGTATCAGGATAGGTGAACTCTGCTATAAAATCTTCTACAGCCTGCCCTTTTAGCGATGATCTGGGTTCATAGACTATATCATATTCACCGAGCTCTATTGCCCAGTACATCAATCTCCCTGATTTTTCTGGTTTATGAAGGGCTTGCCTCAATGGCATATCAGTATATACTACTATGGTATGAGCCTGGCAGTATGGCCTCATTCTCCTACTTGCCTCAATTAGTTCCAGTGCCAATTTTTCCAGCCTTGGATATCTGATCTCTGCTCCTCGGAAGGCCTTACTTGTGTAGTAAATTAGTTTTTTCACTCCATTATCCACTCTGATCAACGTCGAGATAACTGCATTCTCGGACACTACAAGGTACAAATATAATTTTTCTCCCATCACTGGCCTGGATAACAGTGGAGGTGCTCCCAAGTATTTCTTTAAGTCTTGAAAAGCCTTCTCACATTCATCATTCCACCCAAAAGTCTTTCTGAGTGTCTTAAAGAATGGGAGACATCTATCAGTTGCTCGTGACACAAATCTGTTGAGTGCTGTTACTCGTCCCGTGAGACTCTGTACTTCCTTCTTCATCGTTGGAGATCGCAGCCCTAATAGAGCTTTGATCTTTTCAGGATTTGCTTCAATGCCTCGTTGATTGACAATGTACCCGAGGAACATGCCTTCTCTTACTCCAAATATGCACTTCGTCGGGTTCAACTTCATTTGATACTTATCCAGTTGATCAAAAGTCTGACTTAAGTCAACTAGATGATCGGCATCTTTCTTGCCCTTTGTCAGCATGTCGTCAACATAGACTTCCATATTGCAACTGATTTATTAAGCAAAGACCTTGTTCATCAGCCGCTGATATGTCGCACCTGCATTTTTCAAACCAAAAGGCATAACATTATAACAATAAGTTCCCCTAGGGGTAATAAAAGAAGTACTTTCCCTGTCTTCAGGTTTCATTTTGATCTGATTGTAACCAGAATAAGCATCCATGAAGCTCTGCAACTCATGTCCCAAGGTAGAATCCACCAGTTGATCAATTCGGGGCAGTGGTAAGTGATCCTTTGGGCATGCTTTGTTGAGGTCGGTGAAGTCTACACACATCCTCCACTTGTTGTTTTTCTTCTTTACCATCACCACGTTGGCTAACCAGTCTGGATATTTAACATCTTCAATGAAACAAGCTTTCTGGAGCTTCTCGACTTCCTCCTGTATAGCTTGATTCTTCTCGGGACTGAATACTCTTGTTCTCTGCTTCACATGCTTGATTTCCTTATTCACATTGAGCTCGTGACATAAGAAGTTTGGGTCTATCCCAGGCATATCTTCATGACTCCATGCAAAAGTTTGTCTTCTGCTTCTAAGGAAAGTTATCAATTCCTGTTTTAATGAGGCTTCCAACGACGAACCTACTTGAGTGGTTCGCTCAAGGTGTTTGTCGTCCAAAATGATGTTTTCAGTAGCTTCCACCACTTGACCCTTCACGAGTTGAGACTCATCTCTAGGATCCAATGTTTTAATTTCTGCACCTTCATCCAATTGATAGGTAGTAGTCTTTTTCCTTGATTCCTCCAGTTCTTCTTGCTCGGCGGATGAATAATAGCATTCCCGAGCTACTTTCTGATCACCTTTCACAACTCCTACTCCAAAATTTGTTAGAAATTTTAGGCACTGATGCACTGTAGATGGTAAAGCCTCGAACTTCTTCAATCCTACTCTTCCCATGATGATATTGTATGATGATTGAACATTCTTATCCATCATAAAGAAGCGTATTCTTTCTGCCCGACAAGCAGGCCACGTACCAATGAATATATCCAACTTGATCGTCCCAAGTGGAAATACTTTCTCGCCAGCAAAATCGATGAGGGGTCTGTGGTAAGGCTCCAGTTGAGATAGTTTTAGATTTAAACTATCGAAGCACGAGTAGAACATGATGTCTGCCGAGCTACCATTATCGACTAGTACTCTTAAAATCATAACCTCCTTCATTCTCATCTTGATCACCAGTGGGTCATCTTGAGGATATAGAACACCTGCAAGGTCGTTCTTTGAGAACCCAATGACCAACTTCTCTTTGTTCACATTTCTCGGGCGATCATCCTCAGCTAGATTTATTTGTTGAATGTACGAGCAAGCTTGAGCCTCACCGAGGTAAGCTTTTCTCTCTGCAATAAGGTCTCCTACTCCTGCATCTCCACCTGTTATAACATTACAGTCAAATGACCCAAAGCGTATTGAAAATACCTCTCGTTCTGGTTGCCTTGGTCTCTTGGGAAGATCGGGGTCATCTTCTGGATCAACTTCATGGTTTCTTTTCTTATTCTCCTCTCCTCGACAAGGAGATCTAGACCTCTCTCTTTCGCGGTTGTTGTTTCTTCTTTCGTTTCCACGATCAACATACTTTGACAGCTTTCCTCGTCTGATGAGTGTTTCAATCTCATTCTGAAGAGCTATGCAATTCTTGGTCATATGGCCATGATCTTTATAAAACTCACAATACTTTACCTTATTCCTCTTGTTAGGGTCTGCCTTCATTTTCTCTGGCCAGTTTAGTTCCTCGTTGTTCTTGATTTCTTCTAGAACATGGTTGATATACTTCTTCAAAGGAGTATAATTATCATATTTCTTCATTACATCCCATACCGACCTACTTTTTGAATGTTTGTCATTACCATTGTTCTTGTGCTCTTTCTTCTTAGCTTTATCACCTTCCACCTTGGTTTCTTTAGCATCCATATTCTTCTTCACAGCCATAGCCTCCTCGGCATTCATAATCTTGGACGCTTTTCCCATCAGGTCTGACATGGTTCTCGGTGGATCTTGGCCAAAGTGTAGTACAACTTGTTCGGTAGTAGTTCACTCATCAAGGCAGTAATCGCTGTCTTCTCCTCATAATCAATGACTTCCAGTTTCTCGTTATTAAAATGAGTTATATAATCTCTGGTACTTTCACCAGCCTTTTGTCTAACACTTAACAAATGTTCTACTCGTTTAACTGGCTTTGCCCCAAAGTAGAAATTTCCAATGAATAACTCGGCCAGTTGAAGAAAGGTTGAGATCTTACCCCGAGGAAGATTATTATACCATATTTGAGCAGATCCGGTAAGAGTTTTTGAGAATGCTCTGCATCTCATCTCATCTGGGACAGCATAGATGTCGGCTGCAGCTTGGTATTGTTCTATATGAAGGACAGGGTCAGTCTTTCCATCATATTTGGGGGTCACAACAGGTGCTTTGAACTTTGATGGTGTTGGAAAATCTATAAGTGACTGAACAAAAGGTGTTCCTCGAACAAAGGTTCGTTGTAGAGGATTCTTTGCCTTAGCCATTTCCCCTAATCTATCCTCCAGCCTTTGAATAGAGCCTTTCCATGCATCATTCCCTTCCTCGGGCCTGTTGGTTCGAGCAATTGATCGCATGGATGTGGCTTCCTGAGATCTATCTTAACGAGCAGCTGGTCGCTCATGAGATCTATCTTGACGAGCAGCTGGTCGCGACTGGGCAGATCCTTCCCTTAAATCTGATGGTCGTCAAAAACTCCTTGATACGAATTTAGGAGGACTTCTATTCCTTTCAAGTCCTAATCGATCAAAAGGTGATACCCTGCTTAACCTCTCTAGTGCACTAGTCCTTTCTGGAGAGAGAGTGACACGTTGTTCAGTATCTGTGGCTCGCGCTGACGAAGTTCGTCCAGGTTGATAAGAGAAATCTTCAGACTCCTCATTGCGAAATGAATTGGTACGCCTAGTACGTGAGGATGGTGCACGGGTGTTTCTTTGAATACTCCGCAGTCCTGAATGGGTTGGTGCACCGCCATGGAGGGTTTGGATGAGTTGTCGCATTGTTTCTTTCATGACGATCTGGTCCTGAGCTAGATTTGTCATTATTCCAGCCAGATCTGGAATATTTGGCAGAGCAGATGGATTTGGAGGGGTTCCAGCGTTGCGATTGCTGGATTCAGGAATATCAGCCATTTGTGATGGATTGTTTTTGGTGAAAAATGATATTACCAGTCGTTCCCACATTCGGCGCCAATCTGTTGATGTAAAAAATTAGATCACTCTAATTATTCAATCACAGATAAATAAATGAGACAAAGAATTTTAAAGTGGTTCATGTAACACCCCGCCTAATTAAATACCGGGTGGCCAGTCCAATACCAAATTAAAACAGAATATACAGTTGGCTCATTCTTAGCATCACTGTCGAAAACATTTACAACTCACCCAATACTCAAATAAGCTGGTGTTAAAAACTTTCCAATTTAAATTTCAACAAATCCATTTACATTTTTATAAGACGAACACAACCCATTTTATTCTACAAAACTGGTAACACAATAAATAACACAAAAGAATTTAAATGCATCTGGATTGAACATTCCCATATAATATAAATCCTTTACAATAAACCCAACAATGTTAAATGTATAAAAAGTCCCGAATATAATAGAATTTGACCTCAATAGAAATGATAACTGAATCCTTTGGGCGACATGCCCTAACTAAGAATACTGTGAATCAAAAGATGATAAGCGTCTAAGCAAAACTCCCATAGCTCCCTAGCTCGTCACAATCAACTATGGTTGGCGTCCCTGTTGCTGGACACCTGATATAGAGATACAATAGAAGAGAAAATATGCAAGCAAACGGGTCAGAGCCCGAATGTGTAGAGTATTTTTAAAGCAGCAAGTATTTAACAAGTGCAATAAAGCATTTATTATGTACATGTTAGATCCAACTCTCACTTGCAATACTCACCTCTCAACTAGAGTGCACACTTAACGTTTCTTATTAACCTCCTAGTTAATGGTTCCTCTTTTCTAATCTTCATATTACAGTTCCATTCCCATATCATAATCCCCGTATGTCCCATACCATACGTCCCATTATTATCCATTTACATTTCTCCTTTATTAGTTTCTCATTAACATGAATCATTACTCATTAATATGAGTTAAGCTTTTCAATTCTTAAAGAATAAACATCTATTAACTTAATTCCATTATCTTTCTCTATTCACCGTTATCTACAATTATCACCGTAGATAGATAAATAATTATGTAACCATTTAATCCATTATATATATATATATATACATATATTCATATATAATACCGCACCCCGAGTCACAGCTGTGGTGCAATGCATTACTCTGCTATCATGTCCCATCATCGCAGGTCGCCGAATAGGGGACTACAGGTTCGGTAAGATTCCACGAACCACAAACAACAACAAACAAATTGGAGGCGAACATAGTTCTCGTATCCATGGGTCACGCACATACCTACGTACCCACAGTCAGCGGACTTATCAACTCCCCGATAAGTCTTTCATAGACCTATGTTCTCGAGCGACAAATCAAAGATCCCATGGATTCATCAGGATATGACTGCCCTTACGCGTAAACCTCCCACCGATAGCAAGTAAGCTAGGTATGTCATACACATAATCATTAATCAATCAAATAGGTATTATCATACCTATAATATAATATCAATAAGGTAATTATCACTACCCTAAGATATTTCCCATACGTAGCTTTATATTTCTTTTAAAATATCATATCTTTACTTCATAAATCAATTACCCTTGCACCCTATAACATCTCTCCACTACCGACGCCGTTAAGGTTCATGCGCGGAGCGTCTCGCGAAGCGAAATCCAAACAAGGAACCCCTCCAATACACTACTACTTAACTTCGTCGATCGAGGAGGTCCGAAAACTTAAACTATGCGATCGGGATAATCTCATAACCTCTTTCAACCAAATGTATTCTAAGCTCCCATATCATAAGATCCAAATAGGTTTTTCCTCATCTTATATTCAGTAAGAAATTACTAATATCCTACTGGTCCATGACATTATTTCTCCCGAACTACTACGAGTTGAGTTCTCCTTTTAATTAAGGTTAAAACCGATAGTTTCAAATCTCTTATAAACACGTATTCTTTCACTTAGGATTAAACCTTCTTGTAAACTTAAGGATACCCAGATAATATATAAAATCACCCCTACTGGTCCTATCTTAAATCCTCATACATCACCATTCGGAGATTAACAAACGAATTTAGAAACCGAAATTTCATTCGATATAATTTTCATCATTTAAAATCATTTGAATCTAAATCCAATTAATTCAAATCTTAACAAGGGTTTACTGATATTTTCTAAGTCCCAAAATATGCACATAATAATCACCAAAGATCCATAAAAGTTTCGGGATAAGAATCAACATTTAAAAAGAAACAACATTACTTAAACTGGGGAGGTCGATCGATCGAAGGTGGGGGTCGATCGATCGATCCCTCAGGTCCAGGCCTGCATTTTCTGCATTTTCTGCAACTACGGGTTTAACAACTTTTGATCATTTAAACCTTCATCTAAACATCCCAAATGTCTTATAAACTTTACTACATGTTATAACAACATAGATGAACGATTTCCATTACTCTAAACATCCTAGAATCATCAAAGGATTGGATTAAAAAGCATGTTATTCTCCTTATTCCCAGAAATTTATTAACATAACTTCTTCAAGAACACATCAATGGTTTCTATCATTTCTTCAACAGATTCATGACTAATTCGTGGATTATTGTCATCCTAACACATGAGTTAAATTCCTATATCATTTCAGTTTTCCAGAAATCCATTTAATGATCCATTATCTCTTCCAAACATGAATAATCTTCTCTTTTCATATATTTTAACATGGACAATATACAAACTTCAATTGCTATTATTAAACACTTGCCTTTAGTGTAGGTCTGATCCTTTGGTGTAGTTTATCTCAGTTGGTTGTCCCTTCTTCGATCAAACTCCGGTGGTGGTTGGTGGTGGTTGGTGGTGGTGAACCTTGACTCTTGTTCTACACCTTCCCAAGTGACTTTTCCCTTCCCAAGCACTCTTACTCTTACTCTAAGAAGGTGGCTGCTCTTATTTGTGAAGAGGAGATGAATAACTCCCATTCACTTAATCTACCTATTCTTATAATAGTGCCAAATCCGAAACACTATTCATCCCCCCTAGAAAAATGACCAAAATGCCCTTTCGGGTTGTCTATTCATTCCCAAATGACCCGAGACTCAAAATTGACATCCAAATAGACTTTTCTGACTATTTCGAACCTTCCGGACGCAACTACGCAGTCGAAATGACTATTAGATCGATAGAAAATAAAATTCCCTTTTTAATTTACTAAACTAGTCCCGACACGTCCCATACCGCGTCTGACTAAAAATATAAATTACCGAATTTATATCATACGGTCATCTCAATGACATCACATTCATATATTACCTAAATATCTTTAAGTAATATTAAAAATCATCCATATCCATAGTCCGGATAAAACCCAAATGAATTAATTAATAATAAAATCTAATTAATCCATTAATTTAAAATATAACACATTTTAAAAGTCATTTAAAATTACGGGGTATTACATACTCCCCCACTTATAACAGAATTTCGTCCCGAAATTCAGGAATATAAGTTATAACGGTAAGGTCAACTCCGAGTATAAATCCCACATCGCAAGAAACCCAAGATGTACCGCCCATACAATACATTAACAAAGTCCCTATCGATGTTATACGCCAAGCCTCACCATATAGTCGCAACTGAATCAAATTTAGATTATTCCTAATCTTCCCTATACCATCCTCGTGACAAACTTTGGGAAAAAAACGATCCTCTCATAGTGAACAAATAAATCCTGAAGTCTCAATTACTTACCTTTTCACAATTTTGAAAATTACTACAATCCAATTATCCAGGGCGCCCATACGCCCTGTCGTACCTCTTTCAATATTAAAAGTTTCGCAAAGGTTTTAAACTCATATACTAAAGACCTAACTTATTTCGACTCCCAACGGTTAATAGTTTCGTGCGTGGGGTGTCTCGCAAGCGAAATCCAAACAAGGAACCACCCCGATACACTACTACCTAAAGTAGTCGGTCATCGAAACTCCTAAGGTCCTTAGTCAATAATGTATAAAAAAAAATTATAAAAATATCAGGTTATGATTTAATCAAAAATTTGGTTTTCCTTCGATTTCAAATAGATTCTACGCATTTACTCTCTTAGAAGACAAGATGCAGACATAAGCTCTCATATACCACAAGTTAATGCACGCCGCTAGTCAAATCACACTCGGACATGCTCAAGGTAAGTAATCCCATGATAAAAAATCAAACCCACGTGATAACATGTAATATAAAGGTGTCCCACACCCCTCAGTGAGTCTACATAAATCACAGTGCTATAGACTAAGTTTAGCAACCCTATTTCCCACACAACATTAATTGTAACAAAATCAATATATGCTTTATTATCCTTAGATAGAAAACATACCCTCATTCGCGGGTGGTGGCTGTTGATTCACTGCCTGATGAATGTTGTATACACGCCCGGACTGACCCTGCTGCGCGGTTGCTGCTGGGATGGGAGGTAGTGCTAACACTGGAGCTGGAGCTGGAAGAGCAGCTGGTGGAAATGCTGGTACCTGTGGCTCCTGTCGAGCATGTTGTTGCTGAGGGAATTTGTCTTTCTCAGGACAATCATGACGTTTATGGCCATACTTGCCACACACGAAACATTTTCCCACAAACTTTCCACTACTTTGCCCTTGTTGACCCCGAACCTGCTAGCCATTACCTCCCTTCCCTTGGCCCTGATGAGCCTGTCTTTGGCCCTGGTGGCCCTGTTGTCCTTGCCCCACACCTCTATCCTCAAATCGAGAATCTCCAGATCGCAAACGCTTAGCATAGTCCCCTACCTGGGAACCCTGCTCACTCTGACGCTGATGACTCTGCCCTAGCTGAGTCCCACTAGAACTGCCCCCAATAATCTTGCCTTGCAGGTCTGTCCCAAACCCCCGCTTGACACCCTGATTATGGAAGCGGTTATCTTGACAGTGGAGCATTGCAGCATTAAGAACATCTGCATACGTACGTAGTGAAAGATTTCCCAATAAATGTTGGCAAATTTTATAGTTCAACCCATCAGTGAACATTAGGACTCTCCTCTCCTCAGTAGGTACTTCAGCTGGTACCAAATTAGTTAATCGCGTAAACTCTTCCTCATATTCCGCCACAGTTTTCTCACCCTGCCTCAAATCAAGTAGTTTTCGCCTCATCTCTGTCTGGATGGCGGAAGGAAAATACTTCCCATCAAACCGTATCCAAAAGTCTTGGATAGTCATTGTGTCCCTCTCCTCCATAGTGGTCGTAGCTTCCCACCATTGCAAAGCTGCCCCTACTAGCTTGAATGTGGCTAGTATCTGACGTTGAACCTCAGTGCATTCGATCATCCTCAAGTGCCGTTGGATATCTTTCTTCCATTGGCTAGCAGTCATAACATCTGATCCTCCCTGAAACTCGGGTGGGTGTGCTTTCTGAAAGGCATCCCTTGCTCGTTCCCATGCAGTAGGAAACACTTGCCCTTGCGCGGGTGGCACAACCGGTGCTGGCGCGGGAGCCTGTTGAACAGCAGCCACGGCAGCATTGACTGCCTGAGCGACGATTGCAGCAACTTCGGCTGCAGTCATTATTCCCTGAGCTGGGGCGGGCTGAGGTGCACGTTGAGGAGGCATCTGAAACGAGAGAACACTATCAGTATTTGATAACACAAAATAGCTGAAGATCGTAAGCGTAAACAGAAAAGCAATAATCCTACCCATAGGGCTCTACATCAAAGAACGCTAAGCTGAAGACACAATAAGCCGTACAGATCCTAAAGGACACTAGAACCTGATGCTCTGATACCACCTGTAACACCCCGCCTAATTAAATACCGGGTGGCCAGTCCTATACCAAATTAAAACAGAATATACAGTTGGCTCATTCTTAGCATCACTGTCGAAAACATTTACAACTCACCCAATACTCAAATAAGCTGGTGTTAAAAACTTTCCAATTTAAATTTCAACAAATCCATTTACATTTTTATAAGACGAACACAACCCATTTTATTCTACAAAACTGGTAACACAATAAATAACACAAAAGAATTTAAATGCATCTGGATTGAACATTCCCATATAATATAAATCCTTTACAATAAACCCAACAATGTTAAATGTATAAAAAGTCCCGAATATAATAGAATTTGACCTCAATAGAAATGATAACTGAATCCTTTGGGCGACATGCCCTAACTAAGAATACTGTGAATCAAAAGATGATAAGCATCTAAGCAAAACTCCCATAGCTCCCTAGCTCGTCACAATCAACTATGGTTGGCATCCCTGTTGCTGGACACCTGATATAGAGATACAATAGAAGAGAAAATATGCAAGCAAACGGGTCAGAGCCCGAATGTGTAGAGTATTTTTAAAACAGCAAGTATTTAACAAGTGCAATAAAGCATTTATTATGTACATGTTAGATCCAACTCTCACTTGCAATACTCACCTCTCAACTAGAGTGCACACTTAACGTTTCTTATTAACCTCCTAGTTAATGGTTCCTCTTTCCTAATCTTCGTATTACAGTTCCATTCCCATATCATAATCCCCGTATGTCCCATACCATACGTCCCATTATTATCCATTTACATTTCTCCTTTATTAGTTTCTCATTAACATGAATCATTACTCATTAATATGAGTTAAGCTTTTCAATTCTTAAAGAATAAACATCTATTAACTTAATTCCATTATCTTTCTCTATTCACCGTTATCTACAATTATCACCGTAGATAGATAAATAATTATGTAACCATTTAATCCATTATATATATATATATATATATATATATATATATATATATATATATATATATATATATATATATATATTCATATATAATACAGCACCCCGAGTCACAGCTGTGGTGCAATGCATTACTCTGCTATCATGTCCCATCATCGCAGGTCGCCGAATAGGGGACTACAGGTTCGGTAAGATTCCACGAACCACAAACAACAACAAACAAATTGGAGGCGAACATAGTTCTCGTATCCATGGGTCACGCACATACCTACGTACCCACAGTCAGCGGACTTATCAACTCCCCGATAAGTCTTTCATAGACCTATGTTCTCGAGCGACAAATCAAAGATCCCATGGATTCATTAGGATATGACTGCCCTTACGCGTAAACCTCCCACCGATAGCAAGTAAGCTAGGTATGTCATACACATAAACATTAATCAATCAAATAGGTATTATCATACCTATAATATAATATCAATAAGGTAATTATCACTACCCTAAGATATTTCCCATACGTAGCTTTATATTTCTTTTAAAATATCATATCTTTACTTCATAAATCAATTACCCTCGCACCCTATAACATCTCTCCACTACCGACGCCGTTAAGGTTCATGCGCGAAGCGTCTCGCGAAGCGAAATCCAAACAAGGAACCCCTCCAATACACTACTACTTAACTTCGTCGATCGAGGAGGTTCGAAAACTTAAACTATGCGATCGGGATAATCTCATAACCTCTTTCAACCAAATGTATTCTAAGCTCCCATCTCATAAGATCCAAATAGGTTTTTCCTCATCTTATCAGTAAGAAATTACTAATATCCTACTGGTCCATGACATTATTTCTCCCGAACTACTACGAGTTGAGTTCTCCTTTTAATTAAGGTTAAAACCGATAGTTTCAAATCTCTTATAAACACGTATTCTTTCACTTAGGATTAATCCTTCTTGTAAACTTAAGGATACCCAGATAATATATAAAATCACCCCTACTGGTCCTATCTTAAATCCTCATACATCACCATTCGGAGATTAACAAACGAATTTAGAAACCGAAATTTCATTCGATATAATTTTCATCATTTAAAATCATTTGAATCTAAATCCAATTAATTCAAATCTTAACAAGGGTTTACTGATATTTTCTAAGTCCCAAAATATGCACATAATAATCACCAAAGATCCATAAAAGTTTCGGGATAAGAATCAACATTTAAAAAGAAACAACATTACTTAAACTGGGGAGGTCGATCGATCGAAGGTGGGGGTCGATCGATCGATCCCTCAGGTCCAGGCCTGCATTTTCTGCATTTTCTGCATTTTCTGCAACTACGGGTTTAACAACTTTTGATCATTTAAACCTTCATCTAAACATCCCAAATGTCTTATAAACTTTACTACATGTTATAACAACATAGATGAACGATTTCCATTACTCTAAACATCCTAGAATCATCAAAGGATTGGATTAAAAAGCATGTTATTCTCCTTATTCCCAGAAATTTATTAACATAACTTCTTCAAGAACACATCAATGGTTTCTATCATTTCTTCAACAGATTCATGACTAATTCGTGTATTATTGTCATCCTAACACATGAGTTAAATTCCTATATCATTTCAGTTTTCCAGAAATCCATTTAATGATCCATTATCTCTTCCAAACATGAATAATCTTCTCTTTTCATATATTTTAACATGGACAATATACAAACTTCAATTGCTATTATTAAACACTTGCCTTTAGTGTAGGTCTGATCCTTTGGTGTAGTTTATCTCAGTTGGTTGTCCCTTCTCCGATCAAACTCCGGTGGTGGTTGGTGGTGGTTGGTGGTGGTGAACCTTGACTCTTGTTCTACACCTTCCCAAGTGACTTTTCCCTTCCCAAGCACTCTTACTCTTACTCTAAGAAGGTGGCTGCTCTTATTTGTGAAGAGGAGATGAATAACTCCCATTCACTTAATCTACCTATTCTTATAATAGTGCCAAATCCGAAACACTATTCATCTCCCCTAGAAAAATGACCAAAATGCCCTTTCGGGTTGTCTATTCATTCCCAAATGACCCGAGACTCAAAATTGACATCCAAATAGACTTTTCTGACTATTTTGAACCTTCCGGACGCAACTACGCAGTCGAAATGACTATTAGATCGATAGAAAATAAAATTCTCTTTTTAATTTACTAAACTAGTCCCGACACGTCCCATACCGCGTCTGACTAAAAATATAAATTACCGAATTTATATCATACGGTCATCTCAATGACATCACATTCATATATTACCTAAATATCTTTAAGTAATATTAAAAATCATCCATATCCATAGTCCGGATAAAACCCAAATGAATTAATTAATAATAAAATCTAATTAATCCATTAATTTAAAATATAACACATTTTAAAAGTCATTTAAAATTACGGGGTATTACAGTTCAGTCTTATAAGAATGGCATACGTCCACTATTATGTTATTGCTGAGTGTTTGGGAATTCTCGATTACAAGTTCTATCAAGAAATTCCCGTCCCCTTACAATGAGGATTGTACAATGTATTTATATCCCTAAGGCTGTAATGTGAAAGGGTAATACATTAAATGATGTACATATGAAAGGGTAATACATTCAATGCCCCTTAAGTGTGTGCGTCTGAATGATAAGCATTTAATGAACAGTCAAACTGTTGGTTATCCAGCTATTAATGCTTTGTTCGAGGTGCAGCTCGGACCGCCTAAGCTTCTCGGTATTCAAGAGTTCCTTGGAGAGTTCTTGTTCCTCCGAGCGTATGAGTTCCTCGGGGAAGCAGTGTTCCTCGTTGTAGTGTGGTTCCTCGGAGTGTGTGGGTTCCTCAGAAATATTTGATGTTGCCACGTAGACTGCCACGTGTCTTCACTTTATTGAGCCATGTCAGCAGATTAAATTTGGTATCAATAGTCCCCATTAATGATGATGGTTTTTCCTTTTTAGAAGTAGAAAATTCTAACTTACGGGATGAGTTAGAAACTTTGAGATGAGCAGGGTCTTCCACACCTGCTCGTGAAAGACCAAGATCTTCTTCTCGTTGATGAGCAAGGGCTGGTCGGGTTACTATTGAAGAAACAAGAACTCAATTGGCCTTAGAGAATCAAGCCGTTCAATTGATGGCGAAGAATCAAGCTTTGGCAGACATGTCTAAGAAGATTCTAAGTTTCACCGACTAACTCTCTAGTCAGATTTCTGCTCTGGAAAGTAAAGAAATTCTGGTGAAGAAGCTCCACGAGCAACTTGAGAGATTAACTTATTAATTTCATAAGTAGCCCAGGGAATTTTGGATGGCTGGGTATAATGAAGCTTTGTATCATCTTGATGCTCGTTTACAGCAGTCGAATAGCGAAGGATATAAGCAAGGGTGGTTGAATGCCTTATGTGTTCTTAAACTGGATCAAGGTCATTTCTTGTGGGATTATTATGATCCTGGAGTTCTTAATTTGCCTGTGCCTCCCTTTAAACTTGACCTTAATTGGATTCCAGCCCGTGCTATTCCTCGGATTTTGATCTCCAAGTATCTCGGTGATTACAGCCTTCATTCAAACTTTGAGATATCTCGTCCAGAGCACTTGCTTGATCGACCATCCATAAGTAATGTCAGAATGTTACGAGATATGAATTTCATAAACTCTCTTTATGCATTAGATGATCCTCCAACTTGGCTGGAACCTGTTTCAAAAGCAGAGGGAAAGAAACCCATAGAATAGGACATTTGTAATGGATCAAATTTCATATCTTATGTAATATGCTTTGCTTTAATAAAGAAAGATTTAGTCTTTTTCCATTTCATTTCCTTCGAAATAATTTCTAGAATGTCCTCGTTTATTGATTGGTGTAGAGTGCCTTTATTACTTGTTGGTGAATATATATATATATCCTGTTTTGTTTTTAGATAATGGAATTTGTCCCATTTGTTGCTTGATTATAGTGACTTGTCACTCTTTGGGCCTAAGCAATGAAATTTGTCCCATGTTCCTGCTCAGTTGTAGTAATCTCTTCTGGATTACCTTGTTGCCTAGACAGTGGATGCCCCGGGAGGTCATCCATCTTCTTACCTAGTTTGGCACCAACCAACCGGAGTTGGTGGTTATTGAATTACCGACCAGCCGGAGTTGGTGGTAAATGAATTGCCGACCAACCGGAGTTGGTGGTTATTGAATTGCCGACCAATCGGAGTTGATGGTAAATGAATTTCCGACCAACCCAAGTTGGTGGTTAATGAATTACCGACCAACCGGAGTTGGTGGTTAATGAATTACTTACCAACCGGAGTTGGTGGTTAATGAATCACTGATCAACCGGAGTTGGTGGTGCTGTAGTTAATGAATTATCGACCAATCGGAGTTGGTGGTTAATGAATCACCGATCAACCGAAGTTGGTGGGTGCTTCTCTGAATGTGTATAATGTGTAGTGTGTAGCACTAATATTCCGAAAAAATTTCAACAAAGGAGGAAAATATGAGCGAAACATCCTTTTATTCATATTGAAAGAAACTGTGTTACATGGGGACTTTAATTACTGATAGTACTTGCGCAGATGCTCTGCATTCCATGCGTTCTTGAACTCTTCCCCTTATAAGGTTTCAATTTTGTATGTCCCAGGACGAACAACTTCAGTTGCTCTGTAAGGTCCATGCCAGTTGGCCTCCAGTTTGTTATGTTTTTGGATCACTTTCTTCAGCACATAATCCCCTTCTTTCAAATCGCACTGCTTCACCCTTTTGTTGTAGAACAAGGCTGTTCGTTCTTGGTATGCAGCATTCCTGATTGCTGCTTCTTCCCTAACTTCTTTAAGCATATCCAGATCTAAACGCCTCATCAAATCACTTATGGGAGATTTGAAATTAAGCACCCTATGTGTAGGTAAACCCAATTCAGCAGGTATGACAACTTCACTCCCAAATGTCAACATGTATGGAGACTCCCCAGTTGCTGTTCGTGGTGTAGTGCGATATGCCCATAACACCGAATATAGCTCATTGATCCAATTTCCGTTTGCATCATCCAGTCATTTTTTCAAACCATTAAATAGGGTTATGTTCGTTACTTCAGTTTGCCCATTTCTCTGAGGATGTCCTGGCGCAGAGTGGATCTTCTGTACATTGGATTGGTGACAATATGCAGCGAATTCCTCATTGTCAAATTGAGTTACATGGTCAGTAATGAATGCATGTGGGAGACCATATCTGCAAATAGTACTCTTCCAAATAAATTGATAGACCTTGTCATATGTCATATCAATGAGAGGTTCAGCTTCCACCCATTTGGTAAAATAATCCACAGCAACCACGAGGTATTTGAATCTTCCCTTGGTCGTCGGAAGTGGCCCGAACAAGTCTATCCCCCACATGACGAATGGCCAAGGGGAGGTGATGAGTGTTAACAATGCCTGTCGAGTTCTTTGTATGGAAGATAAACCTTGGCATTTATCGCACTTTTTAGCATAAGCTGCGCAGTCAGCTTTCATCGTGGGCCAGTAATACCCCTGTGCTGTTATCCTTTACAAAAGAGTCCGACCTGCTATATGGGCCCCATAGGATCCTTCATGAACCTCTTCAATTAATTCTTTCACTTCGGAGGGATGGACACATCTGTGTAGTCCTTCTATAACTCCTCGTCTATACAAAATTCCACTGGTCAATACGTAGCGAGCAGCTTTAAACTTCAGTTTCTTGGCTGCAAGTTTATTAGGTGGCACAATCCCTTCTTCGATATAGGCCCTGATGGGATCCATCCAGGATGGTCCCAAGTCAAGGGCAATGAAGTTCATCATTAAGTCCTCGTTTACACTCCGATCTACCAGGATTTCTATTGGGATTGTTCTTCATAGCTCGGTGTGTGTTGTAGATGCCAGCCGAGCTAAGGCATCAACTCTTGCATTCTCCAATCTTAGTATTTTGATCAACTGAACTGCGGTAAAAGTCGAGATAACCTCCATAGCTTTTGCATGATATTTGACCATTAATTCTCCCTTCGTAGCATACACCTCGAGAATTTGATTTACGATTAATTATGAATCGCTAAATACAACGACCTGCTCTGCCTTCATGGTTTTGGACAGACTTAGACCCACGATCATAGCTTCATATTCATACTCATTATTAAAAGCCTTAAATTGAAAACGTAGAGCATACTCCATATCAATTTCATCGAGACTGTTTAAAATAATTCCTGCTCCACTGCCTGTGGCACATGAAGAACCATCCACATACAGATTCCACACATGTACCTCATTATCAAACTCTTGATCAGACAGAGTTCCTCAGTGGAATATTTGATTCTTCCTTTTGTCCTCCCCTAGCACTTCTCGCTGCTCGTTGATTATCTTCTCTTGATCGTCCACAGATGGAAATTGGTCAAATTCGACAATCTCGTAACATCTATGAGTTGGTCTGTATTAAGCTCCTGCTCTTTGGCGGTATCAGAGTGGGTAAACTCTGCGATAAAATCCACTACTGCGTGCCCCTTGAGCGATGATCTAGGCTCATAAAATATGTCATATTCACGAAGTTCTACTGCCCAGTACATCAATCTTCCTGATTTCTTCGGTTTATACAGAGCTTGTCTTAATGGCATATCAGTATACACCACTATAGTATGGGCTTGGAAGTATGGCCTCATCCTTCTACTCACCTCGATTAGTGCTAGTGCTAACTTTTCCAGTCTTAGATATCTTATCTCTGCTCCTCGAAAAGCCTTGTTGGTATAATAGACTGGTTTTTGTACTCCGTCATCCACTCTTATCAACGCCAAGCTAGCTGCATTCTCTAAAACTGCCAGGTACAAGTATAATCTTTCTCCCATTACTTGTCTAGATAACAATGGAGGTGTCCCCAGATATTTCTTCAACTCTTGAAAGTCCTCCTCGCATTCATCATTCCACTCAAAAGCTTTTCGAAGGGTTTTAAAGAATGGGAGGCATCTGTCTGTTGCTCGTGACACAAATCTGTTAAGTGCTGCAACTCGCCCTGTGAGACTTTGCACTTCCTTCTTTGTAGCTTGAGATCGTAATTCCAATAAGGCTTTGATCTTTTTAGGGTTCGACTTAATACCTCGTTGGTTAACAATATATCCGAGAAACATACCTTCTCGCACCCCAAATATGCATTTGGTGGGATTCAACTTCATTTGATATTTCTCTAGTTGATTGAAGGTGTGACCTAGGTCAACTAAATGATCAGCAGCTTTCTTGCTCTTCGTCAGCATTTCGTCGACATAAACCTCCATGTTATGACTGATTTGCTCTGCAACCACCTTATTCATCAGCCGCTGATATGTGGCACCTGCATTTTTAAGTCCGAAAGGCACAACATTATAGTAATAAGTTCCCCTTAGGGTGATAAAAGAGGTACTTTCCCTGTCCTCAGGCTTCATTTTAATCTGGTGTTAACCAGAGTAAGCATCCATAAAACTCAACAATTCATGCCCCGAGGTAGTATCCACCAGTTGATCGATTCGTGGCAAAGGAAAATGATCCTTTGGGCAGGTTTTATTAAGATCAGTGAAGTCCACACACATCCTCCACTTATTGTTTTTCTTCTTCACCATCACCACATTAGCTATCCAATCAGGATATTTGACGTCCTCAATAAAAAGGCTTTTTGTAATTTCTCTACTTCTTCCTATATAGCTTGGTTCTTTTCAGGGCTGAACACCCTTCTTCGCTGCTTCATTGGCTTGACCTCCTTGTTCATGTTGAGCTCGTGGCACAGGAAACTCGAGTCTATCCCTGGCATGTCTTCATGACTCCATGCAAAAGACTATTTTCTGCGCCTTAGAAATGCTATCAGTTCCTATTTTAATGATACATCCAATGACACACCAATTTGGGTTGTTCGTTTTGGATGTTCATCGTCCAGAATGATACTTTCAGTGGTTTCCATGACCTGGCCCTTCACGAGATGAGACTCATCTTTATGGTCTAATGTTTCAATCTCTGCATCATCTATTTCATCCACTTAATAAGTAGTAGTCTTCTTCCTGGATTCTTCGCATTCCTCCTGTTCGGTAGATGAATAGTAGCATTCTCGAGCTACTTTTTGATCGCCTTTCACAACTCCCACTCTAAAATTGGTTGGGAATTTTAAACACTGATGTACAGTAAATGGTACTGCCTCGAACTTCTTCAGACCTACCCTTCCCATAATGATGTTGTAAGCTGATTGGATATTTTTATCCACTATGAAAAAACGTACTCTTTTTGTTCGACAAATAGGCCATATACCAATAAGCATATCCAACTTGATCGTCCCAAGTGGAAAAACCTTTTCACCAGTAAAACCGAGGAGGGGCCTATGATATGGCTCTAACTAGGCTAACTTTAGATTCAAACTGTCAAAGCATGGGTAGAACATGATATCTTTCGAGCTCCCATTATCCACTAGTACCCATGAAATCATCACTTCCTTCATTCCCGTCTTGATCAACAATGGGTCATCATGAGGATATAGTACACCTGCCAAGTCGTTCTTAGAAAAATCGATGACCAGTTTGTCCCTATTCACCTTTCTCGGGTGATCATCTTCAGCCAAGTTTATTCGTTGTATGTAAGAGCAAGCTTGGGCCTCATTGAGGTAAGCTTTCCTCTCCGTAGTCAGATCTCCACCTCCTGCATCTCTACCTATAATGACATTACATTCAAATGACCCAAAATAGATTGAAAATACCTCGCGTTCTGGATCTCTTGGTCTTTTGGGGAGGTCGGGATTATCTTCTGAATCATCTTCGTGATCTCTCTTCTTGTCTTCTTTTCCTCGACGAGGAAATTTAGATCTTTGCCTTCTTCTGTTGTCTATTTTTCCATCGTTCTAGCGATCGACGTACTTATCTAGTTTTCCTCTCCTGGTGAGTGCTTTAATTTCATTTTGAAGGGATCTACAACGTTTGGTCGTGTGGCCTTGATCTTTGTGGAATTCATAATATTTAGACTTGTCCCTTTTATCAGGATCTACCTTTAATTTCTCTGGCCAGGTTAGCTCCTCATTGTTCCTCATCTCTTCCAGAATGTGATTTATATCTACCTTCAAAGGAGTATAATTTCCATACTTCCTCCTCTTCTCCAGTGCTTTCTTACCTTTCAACTGCCCGTTGCCACCATTGTTCTTTTGATCCTTCTTCTCAGTTTTACTAGGCTCAACCTTGGTCTCCTTAGTGTCTGTATTCTTCTTCGCATCCATGGCTTCCTCAGCATTCATGATTTTGGCTGCCTTTGCCATTAGTTCTGCCATGGTCCTAGGCGAATCTTTCACCAAGGTATAGTACAGCTTGTCTGTTAATAATCCACTCATCAAAGCAGTAATTATTGTCTTCTCCTCGTAATCAATTACCTCAAGCTTCTCATCATTGAAACGAGTAATATAGTCCCTGGTACTTTCGTTTGTCTTCTGTTTAACACTCAGCAAATGTACTACTCGTTTGACTAGTTTCGCTCCAAAACAAAAATTCCCTATAAAGATCTCTGCTAGTTGAAAGAAAGTCACAATCTTCCCTGGAGGAAGGTTGTTGTACCATATCTGGGCTGACCCGGTGAGAGTTCCTGAAAATGCCCTACATCTCATCTCATCTAGAACTGCATAGATATCGGCAGTAGCTTCGTATTATTCTATATGAAGGACAGGGTCAGCTTTTCCATCATATTTAGGCATCACCATAGGAGCTTTGAATTTTGATGGTGTGGGAAAATCCATAATTGCCCGTATGAATGGTGTCCCTTGGATAAAAATTCTTTGTAGAGGATTTTTGGCCTTAGCCATTTCCCTTAATCTGTCCTCCAACCTTTGAATAGGGCCTTTCCATGCATCGTTTCCCACCTCGGGCCTATTTGTTCGAGCAACTTATCGTATTGAGTTTTCCTCTTGGGATCTTTCATTGCGAGCTGTTGGGCGTGATTGGGCAGAGCCTTCCCTTAGGTCGGATGGTCGTTGAGAGTTCCTCGATGCAATCCTAGGAGGACTTCTATTCCTTCTAGGGCCCAATCGATCAAAAGGTGAGGCCCTACTCAACCTTTTTAAAGTTCTAGTCCTTTCTGGCGTTAGAGTGATGTTCTGCTGAGAGTCTGTAGCTCGTACTGATGAGGTATGACCAGGGTGATACGAAAGATCACTAGATCTCTCAGTACGATATGAGTCAGTACGTCTAGATTGAGAGACGTACGGGAATAACGTTCGTCTAGTTCTTGAACATGGCAAATGGGTATTTCTCTAAACACTTCGTTGTCCTGATTGGGCCGATACTCCTCCTTGAACAGTTTGTATAAGTTGACGCATAGTTTCTTGCATGGTCGTTTGCCCTTGGGCCAAATTAGCCATTATACCAGCCAGATCTTAAAAATTTGGGGGAGTAGAAGGGTTTGGAAGGACCCCAGTATTTCGATTACTGGACTCCGGATTCTCAGCCATAGATGATGAATTGTTTTGGTGAAAAACACTAAGTACAGTCGTTTCTCACAGACGGCGCCAATCTGTTGATGTAAAAAACTAGATTATATCTAATTAATCAATCATAGATAAATATGAATAAACAAGGCAAAGGATTTTTAAAGTGGTTCAGCCTTATGAAAATGGCATACATCCACTGTTTTGTATTGTTGACTGTTTGCCTTGAATCTAGATAATAGGTTTACCAAGAGATCTAAAGTCCCCTTCTTATGAGGAGGTTACAATGTATTTATAGCCTTGAGGTTGTACATATGAAAGGATAATGCGTTGTTATCTAGTAGACATATACATCTGTACGATAATAATGCACATTTATTGCGTAGTTGTCTTTTGATTCTCTTGATTTAGATGCTCTGCACGCTAAGTAGCTCGGACCGCTTAAGTTGCTCGGTACGCTTAAGTTGCTCTGTACGCTTAAGTTGTTCGGTATGCTGAAGTTGCTCAGAGCGCCTGAGTATCTTGGTGACAATATGTTGTTCATTGAAAGTATTTGTATTTGCCATGTAGGTTGACACGTGTCTTCAAGTGATTGGTCCATGTCAGCAGACTAAATTTGGTATCAACAGTTGTGATATTTAATTTAAAATGGTGTTTGTAATAAATGGTACACAGATTCGGATAACTTATTTATATGAGGAATGTGATTTATATATAACTGGTGAGGATATATTAGTAGTTGCCATCAGATATAAGTCAAAAATTTTGCTATCTGGATATGTACTGAAAATATAAACTGAGGCAGTGAAATTCTTGTCTTTTCACTATGTTACAAACATATTTATATAGAAATATATACATGAGGGATGGAACTCCCCACTAACCCATTATTCTACATGACACAATAACTGCCCACTATATTAAGCACTACACCGCATACACCAATAAATGTTGAACATTGCAGAACTATACAACTGCTCATAATTGACCAGTTGCTGCGCACATGAGCTGCATTAATAACCATCCAACTATTGCGTGCATGCGCTACATGAATGTCACTTGTACCCATTATCATTCCCCCTAAAGCTTGGTGTGGAGGGATAATAAACACCAAGCTTGTGACGGAGGAGCTGGAACTTCAGAATGGAAAGAGCCGTCTTCAAGATATCCGCAAGTTGCGAATGTGAAGGGATATATTACGTGATGAGTTGGCCTTATGGCACTTTTTCTTGAACAAAATGATAATCCAATTCGACATGCTTAGTGAGAACATGTAAGACGGGGTTAATTGTCATGTACAAGGCACTAAGATTGGCACGGTGGAAAGATCAGGAAGAACATATGAAACCCAAGTTAATTTAGGAGTGGCAGCTGCGAGTGCATGATACTCATCCTCGCAACTGGAACAGGAGACCTTAGGTTGACATTTTGAACACCAAGAGACATAATTTGTACCTAAGAAAATGTAGTAGCCAGAGTTGGACCTTTGGGTTTCAGCACTCCAATAAAAAAGATTTGTTGGAGTGAGTAATTTCTCAATGTATGCTTTTTGAGAAAGTAAACCACCACCACAAATAGGAAAAAGTTCAATCCCAAGGAAAAATCTAAAATTGCCGAGATCTTTAATAGAGAATTCGATGCTAAGGAGGATAATAAGATTATAGAGAAGAGAGGAGTTGGTGCCTACGATAATAATATCATCAACATATACCAAAAGAACAGTAGTGTCATTAGAGTCGTGTTTGACAAATAAGCAAGAATCAACCCGACTACAAAGAAATCCCAAAGTGAGAAGGAAACGGATAAAGAGATCAAAACAGGCTCTAAGGGATTGTTTAAGGTCGTAGATGGACTCATCCAAGGCACACGCATAATGAGGAAAAACAGAGTGGATAAATCCAGGAGGTTGTTTCATACAAACCTTTTCTTGAAGTGAGCGATGTAAGAAGGAATTTTTTACGTCCAATTATCATATGGACCATTTTTTAGTGATGGCGATAGCAAATACAATGTGAATTGTAGCAGGTTTCACAACTAGACTAAAAGTATCTCCGACATCAAGGAAATCAATTTGATTATAACCTTGTGCCACAAGATGAATCTTGTATCTATTAACGGAACCATCTGGCTTTAATTTGAGTCCCAATTTAATGCATCTTAGAGTGTTTGGGGAGCAATGTCTAGGCTTCATGGATGGTAAGAGGTTCAGTAGAAAGAGGTCCCTCAAGTTTAGAGGCATAGAAAGCAGCAGGGTTGTCTGCTTGGTTGGTGGTGCGAAATTGTTTAAAATTATTGCGAGTCACCATAGGATGTTGATCACTCCTGTAAATGGGAAAAGTCAAGCCAGAAGTGGGTTTTGAAGGGTGTGACGAAGATCAAGGGGGAACATCAAGTAGGATAAATAACTTAAGACCATTGGGATGATGTGCTTGAAGAATATGTGAAGAGGCAAGTTGACATGACACGGTAGATGGAGGATTAGATGGGATTGATGGACAGACGATTGGTTCCATTAGAGAGCAGGTATGAGGATTATTGCAGGGAGTAGATGGATGCATAAGGAAATAACCTTAAAGGTTTTGAGATAGAACTAAAGGGATAGACTTAGGTAAAGTACTTGGGTCATCCAGTCTTGTACCAGGAGCAGGGAGGTTAGGAAAAAACAGGGTCAAATTATTTAATGAAGTAAGTATCCTAGTATCCGGGGTTTCTTTTGTAGTTGGTGTTGTCTCAACACCCTCCATCTTTGCATTAATTGCAGTTATAATGTTGGATTAAGATTTAGGACTTTTTGCTAGCATATGAGATGAACAGTTATGGCTTGTCTCTAGCATGCTGTTGTTGTCACCTTTTGTATTATTTCGACTATAAGGATCAGTGTTAGTATTGGGTGCATTAAAAAATTCCTCATACGTTGGCAATTCTGTGACTTCACTGCACCCCATCATGTATCTATCAGGGGTAACATATGGAAATACATGTTCATCAAAAAGCACATGTCTACAAATATAGACTCCTCGAGTGGATGGATTATAACATCTATATCCTTTGTGAATAGAGTTATACCCAAGAAAGATACATGGATACGATTTTCGGGTGAGTTATGTTGGGTCTTATTCTTTATATAGGGAAAGCACCTACACCCAAAAATCTTTAAATTTTCATAGTTGGCTTGTTGATTAATAAGTTGGAAGAAAGGTGTTTCCTTATTCAATTTTGAGGATGGAAGCCTATTTATGAGGTACACAACTATTAAAAAGGTATCTACCCACACGAACAATGGTATTTTTGCATGTAGCATCAAATATAAGTGTTGTGTTAACAATGTGTCTGTGTTTCCTTTCAGCAACTCCATTTTTCTCAGGAGTGTGTGGACATGATTATAAGTATGCCATACTTGTTTAGGTTTTCAACAAACTCTTTGCTTGAATATTCTCCTCCATCGTCACATTGGAACACCTTAATTTTGCTTGAAAATTTTGTTTCTACCATCTTTTGAAATTAAAGGAAAGTGTTATAGCAATATGATTTTTATTTCAAATGATATAGCCACGTGTATCGTGTACAATCATCAATAAATATAACATAATATTTCATGTGTTGTGATGAAAGTACAGGTGTTGGTTCCCATATATCCAAATGAATTTTAGCAAATGGTTCTTGAGATATTTTTGCATTCAAATGAACAAGTAGTCTACAACTTTTTCCCATTTGACAACTTACACACACAGTGGGCATTTTACTCCAATTGCTAACTTGTAGACATTTGTTTCTAGCTAATAATTATAGACTATCATTGCCAGGATGTTCTAATCTCTTATGCTAAATGCTATCACTACTTTTGTTTTCAGAAATTGTTGTCAATGCTTCTAACTTGTAATTATCCAATGCATATAATGCTCCCTTCTTAGCGTTTTTGGCCATCACTTGTTTGGTTTTTTTGTCCTTAACAACAAAGTTACTGCCAGTAAACTCAAGTGTACATTCATTTTATCTTGGAAGTTGAGATATAAATACAAGTGACTTCTTTAACTCGGGTACTACAAGTACGTCTTTTAGTTTAAGCCCATTTATGACCTTGTCCCCAGTGTGTGTAATATCCAAATGTGACCCATCTCCCACTAGGACTTTGTTATTTCCGCAATAAGGCTGTAGGTTAAAAAGAGTACATATCGTGTTTGTCATGTGTGTGGATGCACCTAAGTCCATGTAGAGATTGTTGTCAGCAGGAAATTGGGAGTGCGATGACATCATAGCTTGTGGATTTCCTCCTTGAGGTTGAACCAAGAAATCCCATATGTAGAAGCATGTAAATGCCTTGTGGTTATTTGATCCATAAAGTTGGCATTCCCCCTGTCTTTCAGAATGCATGTTTTGCTTTATAATGTTGCCTTATTGTCGCCCAAAGTCCATCATGGAAGCCTGGTTTCTAGGTGCATTCTGAGTGGTTTGCAAGCTTCCAGTCGAGTGAAAATTCTTCCCATAGCGACTTCTTTGGTGCCAAATTTGTTGCCCTCCTTGACTCCAGTTTGGTTGCCTGTTATTATGATAAAACCTAACAGGTCTAAAACCTCGACTTATAGAGTTAAAACCTCTAAAGTTGGTGCGTCCTCTAAAACCCCTACCATGGCTTCTGTTAAAACCATGAAATGGTTCTCGTTGGGCAACAAATGCCATGGTTGGGTCAAGTTCTGATGATTGTGCATTTATGGCTTGTGGTGGCTCCTTCTCTTCTCGCAGATCAAATTCTCTCAAAGCTGAAATTAGTTGTCCAAGACTAGCGTATGGTGTTTTTCCAATCATAAATGTTCTAAAGGTTTTGTACTTTGCCCCAAGTCCTTAGAGTAAAGTTATCACTTTCGAGTCTTCATCAAGTGGTTTGTTAATGGCCATGAGGCCATCAGAAATATCCTTGAAAGCTTTCACATATACGTCAATAGTTTTTCCTTAAATGGAAATGGACCTTAGTTCTTCCTTCAATGCAAACTCCTTGTCTATAAGACTTGAAGATATTGTTCCTCTAGTTTCCCATGTTGCCTTTGTCGTTTCACATCCAACAATCAAATAAATAAATTCTTCCATAATAGTTATTGCAATCCAGATTCTTAGGAGAACATCTTTGTCCTTCCAATCTTCATCCTCTTGTTTTTCTTTATCCTTTCCAAATTTTGTGGTGGCTCATCTTTAATAAGACGAGTCACTTTCATGGACTGCATGAGCTGTAACATTTGTGTCCTCTAAACCAAATAGTTTGAGGGTTTCAGTTTGACAAAACGTATAGATTTCAGATGGTTTAGGGAGCTCATGGAGAGAAATAAACTAATTGAAGACATTTCTTCCCTAGGGTCTGATACCATGAAAATATAAACTGAGGCAATGAAATTTGTGTGTTTTCATTATGTTACAAATATATTTATACAACAACATATACATGAGGGATGGAACTCCCCACTAACACATTATTCTACACGATATAATAACTGGCCACTATATTAAGCACCACACCACATACACTAATAACTGTGGAACATTGCAGAGCTATACAACAACTCCTACCTGACTAGTTGTTGCGTGCATGAACTGCATGAATAACCGTCCAGCCGTTGCGTGCACGAGCTGCATCAATTTCACTTCTATCTGTTATCACGTACCATCCTAAACTGCCACTATTGCCATCTTTCTTCATATATATATATATATATATATATATATATATAGTCAGACTCCTGTGCACACTAAGTTTGTACATCATTTTTTTAAAATAGTAAAAAAATATATTTTTGAGCTAATTTTGTTTTTGTGATATTTAAACATTTCATGAAACCCATATAAAAAATTCATTTCAAAAAAATATTTTTTTATATTTTTAAAAAATTGGTCAAACTTTCGTTGCTTTTAAGCACTTCAAAAGCTCTAAAAGTTTGACCATTTTTTAAGAATAGCAAAAAAGTTTTTTTGAGCTGAATTTTTTTATATGGGCCTTTGAAATGTTTAAATATCACATAAAAAATCAACTCAAAAATATGTTTTTAATAATTTAAAAAAAATTAGTGTGCGTCAGCACATGTGCAAACTTAGTCTGCACAAGAGCCTGACTCTCTATATATAACAGTGTTATAATAATTGTTATATACCACATATATCTTATATATATTAGTAATATGACAACATTATTATAAAAACACATAGATCCGGTGTGCATGTGTGTGTATATACACACGTGGTATATATAACAGAGTATACATCCTATATATTAAACACAGAGAGTTACCAACCAAACAAGGATATATATATATATATATATATATATATATATATATATATATAGTCGGTATATATAACAGAGTATATATCCAATAAAAATAACATAGTAGCTAGGCAATCAAACTAACCACAGAAAAACCCATAGATCCAAATTTTTTTTTAAAAAAATAAAAAAATGAAAGAAGAAGAGGATGGAGAGTGGAAAAGAAGAACTTGGTTGATAATGATGATTGGCCGATTGGTGGAGCAACTGATTGAGAGAGGAAAGGGAGACAGAGGTCTAAAAAAATGAAAAAAAAATTAACCCAGTAAACGGTTAGGGTGTAAATACATCCAAAAATAACTTTTAACCTTTTTTAAATAAAAAATTAAAACCCACCATTTAAACCCACTTTACTATTATTGTAATACAAAATAAGATATATAAATAAACTTAAGTTATATTATATTAATATTCTTATTAATTTATACTACAAAAAATATTTCTATTATTTAATTAAAAAATATTTAAAAAGTAAATAATAAATATAATTATTTTATGGACATGGGTATGGATACCCATAAAAATGGATATCAGTCAAAATAGATATTCCGTCTCGGATACGAAATATCTATCATGGATACCAGCCTTATTCGTATCCATATTCATTGTTTGGATATTTAAAACTTATATCCAAATCCTCTCTTTCGAATACTTTTTCGGATAAATATCTACTAAATTTGAATATGAATAATGAATGGACTTGAATTTTTGAATATCCATTTTCATCCCTATCTACAATATAAAAAAGGGCATGGTCTATGATATAAAAGTATGTGAAAACAAAAGTCTATGTGAGAATTTTTCTTGGTAAGTTTTGAAAAAATATCATAGCAAAATGAGTAAAGTAGGTAATTGTACTGCGCTGATCGTTTAGTATTCGTTTTAGGATTGGATGGAAGACTGGAAGCTAAAACACATGTAAAATATAGATAGATAATCTGTTTCGATATAAATATTTTTATACCCCTTTAATTTTAGTTAACATTTTCCTTTCTCTTAGTAGCATTTCCTGTATTTTTTGTAAAGGCCCACATAAGTTGACTAAAAAGTTTCTTATGATACCACCAATAAACATAGAGGTAGTATCTCTACAAGTTGATGAATCGGTATTATGCTTATAATAAAGAGTCAAAGGTTGCCATTGAAAGTGATAGATATGTTTGCTCACACAATTATTACTTATAATTGTAGTCTTAATAAAGATGAAGTCATTGAAATCATTGTGAACATTACATTTATCAAGGATAATAAGATTCATTCATTTCTAAATATAGACGCATTATGCTCTTCCCATATTCCCCAAAGAGTATAAATTCTCTCATAGAGTTGAATATTATTACTTGCATTATGTTATTTTATAAAAACAAAACTCTTCATTCGGAAGACAAATCAGAGTCATCGCAATATTAAAGAAAATCGCACAGTCATTAAAAGCATCCATATTAGAATCAACCTGGACACATAATATGCATTTGTTAGTGTTGAAAATGTGATGGTGGAATAAAATATCAGTTAAGGCATTACGATATAAAAACTAAACCACAGATTTAGCATTTCATTACAAGGAAGAGCCCATATTCTACTGAAACTAAAGTGTAATATCCAATGCATTTTTCTATTAAGGGATGCCAATACTATCTTATTGAAACTTAAGTGTAACTTCCTACCCATTTTTCAGTCCTAAAATTTATATCCTCGTTTTCTGTTAACCAGTGAAGGCCAAATTCAAAATTTAAAAACTAATTATGTATATCTCTCCAACCCCAAGAGCAACGATTAAAATTTTTAGACTCAATGATATCATTAGTGGAAAAATGATTTTGCTTAAAAACCCATGTCCAATAAGCATTGTCAATATATAGTAGATTAAAAATTAATTTATGAATATAGCATTTGTCTAAATAATCAAAGCTTTGAAGTTAAGACCTCCTAAAGTGTTTGGAGCAGCCACCTATTCCATAAAAAGAGTAGTTTTTTTCTTAGAATCTTAAATCGGTTTCCCCCAAAAAATTATTTTCTTGTCATACTCTTGTCATAATGTGACTCCCATTTTAAAGAAGACATTCTATAATAAGGAAGTGACATCATAACCGAATTGATAAGAGTAGTATGACCAGATAAAATATTATTATACCAAAAGATAACTTATGCCCTAGTTTAGTCATGGGGTCTTGAAAAAGTGATTTAGTGACAAGCTCGTGATAACAGGAATACCAAGATATCTATTTGACCATTTGTAGATAGGCAAACCGATCAAATTGTTCAAAATTATTTTCCTATTGCAACGATCTTTACTAAAAAAAATAATGATCCTTTCTTCTTAATACTTTCCATGGAAAGCTCATGGAAGTGATCAAGTAAATTTTTTTGAATTAATTATATTTTTATATTTGGCTTGTAAAAATAACACTCATTCGGGCGCAAAAGCCAAAATCGAAATCTGTTAAGCACATTTTGAGGCACTTAAAGGACATATTTTTTTTGAACTCTTAATATCATCAACAAAAGTCCTAAGCAAGGTATCAAGGTCGAGAAGGGCGTCCCCATGATTTAAGCCTTTAAAGGAATGAAACACTCTGATGTATTACCATATAGTAAAATTTTAAAAGTTATTGTTGTGACATATTCTGTAGGTGCAAAAAATCTCACCCGTAGGGGGTGCCAATTCATCACAATACAAGCATGAAAATAAATACGAGAGAGACAAAGATTTATGTGGTTTGACCATGAATGGCTTACGTCCACGGGGCTGCTGCTGCGTTCCATTAGAATGATGAGAGAGTTTACATGAATGTGTTTCTCTAGATTTTAAGCCCCCTTTCACAATGGGGGGTGTCCCCTTTATATAGAGTTAGGGGTTACATTAGGGTTAAAAATATAGATGAGTCCTATCTTCGTGAAGTTTGATTTGACTTAGATACTGCTCCTCGGTCTTCTAGTTTATCAAGGACTCTAGTCGTCCCTATCTTATTGGAGCGTCTGATGCTCACCATCTTGAACGGGGTGCTCTCCACATGTCATGCTATTATGTAGGCATATTTTTTACCCCCACAATAGCCCCACAGTGCCCAGTTCAGCTGAGTTGATTCCGAGATGAGCTGGGAGCTGGTCCATAATCTCTTTAAGTGTGTGCAGTTGCTGAGGTGAACTGGACTGGCGTTCTTTGAGTTGTCGTTCAACTTTTAAGCCTTATTTGGTTGATCTTCTTGCCTTTATAAGTTTTTTAGACGAATGTTTGGCTTGAGTTGAGAGACATTTAGTTGATATGGGAACCGGACTCGAGAGTGTCGAGCTGCCTACGTACCCTCATGGGATCAGGTCGAACGTAGTTCATTGTTCTATTTTATTGCATGGCCTAATTTGTGAGGCTGACCACAGGCCTGTTCAGAATTCGTTTGTTGAGTCTTCCTCGAGCGTGCATCCAGTTTTAGACATCTCCCTGTATTTCGATCTTATATGGTCCATTTGGTGAGGCCGACCACAGGCCTATGTGTCGAGCCTTGCTCGAGCATGTACCTAGTCGGGTTAAGACCTTGCATTAGGTTTTTCATATGGTCTAATTGGGGAGGCCAACCAAAGGCCTATGTATCGAGGATTGCTCGATCATGTACCTAGTCGGGGTAAGACCCTGCACTAGGTTTTTCTATATGGTCCGATTGGAGAGGCCGATCGAAAACCTATGTGTCGATCCTTGCTCGAGCATGTGCCTAGTAGGGGTAAGACCTAGCATTAGGTTTTTCATATGGTCCAATTGGAGAGGCCGACCAGAGGCCTATGTGTCGAGTCTTGCTCGAGCACGTACCTAGTCGGGGTAAGACCCTGCATTAGGTTTTTCATATGGTCCAATTAGAGAGGTCGACCATAGGCCTATGTGTCGAGTCTTTCTCGAGCATGTACTTAGATAGGGTAAGACCCTGCATTAGGTTTTTCATATTTGATATGTAATCCGTATGCTTATTGTACCTGGGCCTTTCCCGCAAGTCAATGTAATACCAATTTTGTTCGCATTTTTCCATTTTTTAATGCTTCGTATGTAAATATTCGTCTATTTTACCTTTTAGGTTGTGACGTCACACTTCCTTAGGCCTAAAAGACGATGGAAAAAATGCACCTGGTTTAAGGGCCATACACCCGTTCAGGATTTTAACCGACCAACATACTTGGCGACTAACCTGAGTTGGATTTTTGCCTAGGGATCCCCTGTAGGGCTTTTGTTGTTACCGGGGCAACTCGTGAGGCCATTTGTGTTTGGAGATGACAAAGGCCTGAGGACTTCCTTAATTTAATTGAAACAAGCAAGATAGTTGTTGTAATTAAATCAAGCTTAGTCATGATCGTCATTTGAAAGACTAGTGCGAGTGTTAACCATGTTGGCATTGGCCTTTTCTATTTTGATTTAAATGTTACGGTGAATCTGTTCACGTGTCATCGTTGCCATGGAGCCCCCAATCGGGCTGTGAAGAGGAGACTGCCCGACCGTCCATCGAGTTATTTGATCTGTATAACCGAGATGGTAAGTCTGCCCGATCGTTCCTTGTGACTTTATTTTGTTGAAGAGTATTGCGTTGATCGTTCATCGAGCTGGATATATTTAAGGATTATCTTACTCATATAGCTCCATGTAATGTATCGTTCCCCGGGGCATACTTGTTCGCTGACCATGCATGGTGGTTCCTGAATGCTGTTGAAAACTCCATATAGCTCATACATCTGAAGAAATTGATATGAGTTCAAAGCATCTTCGTGAAAAAATGCATTAATTTGATATGGCGTTCAAGAAACGCCGTTCCTCTGGAGTAGATATCTTGGTGCTGATGACGCCCTTTCGACGTCGACAAGCGAATGGGTTGTCCGATGATGATGCTGATACATTCAGGGTGACTAGTTATTGTTATCAACATGTTATGTTTGTAGACTGTGATCTTGCTGGATATGTGACTTCTTACATGTTGGATTCATCCTTGTTGATAAATATAGTTGATCATTGCTCTCCATGTTGCTTTATGTGTTATTGGATCTTTGTTATACAGATTGCTCAACTTCTCACTTGCCGAGGTTGAATTAAATAAGAATTGTATTGCCCAAATGTTCATTGGAGCTCGAGACGTGATCACATAATGTCGACTATCCATCGAAGCTAAGGGTCCGTCAAGGCAAAATTAGAAAGGATCTAGTAGATGTTGCGAACGATCCATGCTCTAGCATCTGTCGGAGCATTGATAAGATAAATGATGCCTGAGCATCCATCGAGGCAAG
The DNA here is from genome assembly GCA_949130495.1 of Sambucus nigra. Lineage (NCBI taxonomy): Eukaryota > Viridiplantae > Streptophyta > Magnoliopsida > Dipsacales > Adoxaceae > Sambucus > Sambucus nigra. The sequence continues at coordinate 503,443,098 of OX422209.1, forward strand.
ATCATCAAGGTGAAAAGTAGATTTCCAGATTAAATAAATGATGCCTGAATGCCTGTCGAGGCAAAAATTATAGAGGATCTGGTAGATATTGCGAGTGATCCATGCTCGAGCATCCATCGAGGCAAAAAAGGACCGAGCAGATATTACGAACGATGCTACAGTGTTAGTGAAAACTAACTTTCCAATAGATATAATGTCAATCATTAATCGACTCTGTCAACCATCTGTCGAGACTGAATATAAGAATTATCCTGACCAACTATATATTGGGGATAAAATGCAGTATGTGTGGCAAATATTTTTGGGACTAAATATATAAAAATATTTTCCCGATCATTTGTCGAGATAAATCTTGAATATGCGCGACCGTCCATAGAGCCAGATAATCAATAGTGAATATTGAAGAAATATCATCACCCAAGCATCCGTCGGTTATAACATATAACCTTACCAATAATTTGTTAGGTCTTAATAGTATTGTAGCGTGCTCGATCATCTGCTAGAGCAATAAAAAGATAGATAGCGCCTGGTTGGTCAGTCAAGACAACGCAGCACAGTGCCGAATAGATATAGAGAGCGATTCGTTCTCGAGCATCTAACGGTGCATTAATAAGATTTCCAAGAGCTTAAGATTGTTGTCGAGCTTTCATCGGGATTGAATCTTGTACCTGTGAAAGTTAATGAGTTGCTCGACCATTTGTCGAGGCTGAATCAAATATAATTTATCATGCAATTTGTTTATTCAGTCAAGGAATATATGATGTGCATCTGCTCGATCATGTGTCGAGGAAATATTTCATAGTATTGAATGAATGACATGAATGATCCCATAATTATTATGATAAAATCTCACGAGGATGGTCGTGCCCGAGCATCCGTCGGTGCTACGCTAAGTATTAGTAAAGATATTACAACGACCATCCATTGGTGTAACCAATAGTAGCTAGACAACAATATTGAAAATTAAATGAATGAATAAATGATATGAGTGCCCTATAAGTGCGCCCCAATATTTATGTGAACAAAATAATTATAATAAACTCGAATGAAAGATGCAAAGTTTATCAAATATATCCATATGTACGACATAGGAGTTAATTTGGAATTTTTGCAAATAGATCTAAGCAAATACTCAATTGTGAGTTGGTTTCAAAATATTATTTTCACAAAAAAATTGTGTAGTGACTTTTGTGACATTTGTGAAGTATGTAGTATAGATAGCCCCCTGCTAACAAATTTATGATGATTAAAATCGTGAACATAATTTGTGAGCAAATAAAATATTATGAGACAGAAACGAACAATGAACAAATAAATGTGCGTATCCATCAATTGGGGTTGTGTTAAATATAAGGATTATCATGACCAACATCCATTGGGGATAAAATGAGACTTGTACAGTAGATATCTTCGGGACTAAATATATAGAAATATTTTGTCGATCATCTGCTGAGATGAATCTTGAATGTGCCTGACCGTCCTTCAGGTTAAGAATCAGAGAACCCGAGCTTCAGTCGGAGTAATAATACTTTTGCCCAAGCATTTCTTTGGGTCTAAAGTGCTATAGTGTGCTCGACTATCTGTCAGAGCATTAATAAAATGAATGGTGCCTGGATAGTCCGTCGGGGCAAAGTTATACAATACCGAGTAGATATAGCGAGAAATTCGTGCTCGAGCATCTGCCAAAACATCAATGAGATTTCCAAGAACTTAAGATTGTTGCCGAGCATCCGTCGGGACTGAATCTTGTACCCGTGGAAGTTAGTAAATTGTCTGACCATCTGTTGAGGCTAAATTAAATAGAAGTTATCATAAGAATGATCTGTTAAGTAAAGTATATAAGATATGCATCCGCTCGGCCATTTGCTCGAGAAAAAATTCATAGTACGTATGAATGTAATAAATGATCCAATGATTTTTATGATAAAAATCCCACTGAGATAACTGTGCCCGAGTATCTGTTGGGGATGAGCTAAATAACCAATAATCTCTTTTTACAGAGATTAAATTGTTGTAGCTGTATGACAATATTGAAAACTAAAATGACCGAATAAATGACATGAGTGCTAACTAAAATGACCGAGCAATACAAAAATTAGTCAAATATATCTCAAGTTTGGACCCCAAGCAAATATCTAATTATGAGTTTTTAAAAATATGTTTCCTCATAAAGCCACATAAGGTTGTCACGGAAGAAGCAAATAGCAGATGTTAATAAAGTAAAAGTGGTGAGAAACAACCAATGGGTTGCATTATTGTCGCAAAATGTCCACGAGATGGTGGCGATCAGTAGATTTGTTGTTGTCCTCCAAAGTGCACACTCCTCTAATAAAGTTAAATAGGTCTGGAATCTGAAGCCCTAAAATAATCTTGTTCGTGCTCGTCAATGCCCCGGGCATGCTCATAGTCGACGAGTGGTTTGGTCCAGTGACACTGTTCGCCGAGCTCGTCGTTGCGGCGCTCTGTTCGCCGAGATTGTCATTGTGGTGCTCTGTTTGTCGACCTCATAGCGAATGCTCTCTGGTCGACCAACCATTATGGTCGCAATTGAAGAAATGCCCCTCCTGGCTCCTCGTTGTAGTATACTAGTGGTCACCGGCCAAGAAGGGTGGTCGAGAAAGGTCGCTGACATGTGGAAGACTCTGTATGGTGGTCTCCGACCATCGAGAGATTCCTACGACCCTCTCATAGGGTCCTTGATCAATTTCCAAAATACATCACAGAATTTTGTTGTTGCCAAAATTAGCAACTTCCATAATAAATTAGCGATTCATTGCCTGATGGGTTAAAAATGGTTAAAACCCCAAATGGGTCTCGCTACTCCTAACCTATTTACTACCGTTTGAGTGGGATTCCACAGTTGTTGTGTGAGACTTGTTGTATAGTGGTCGACCTACTCCGGCAACATTGATGTTACGGGGCTATTGCGTAGTGGCCACCAGCCTCTGGCGACGTTACCCTGGGATCCTTACACCTTGTTATCGATCAACAATGAGAATCGTGGTTATAGATTGATGGGGCCTCCGTGCCCAAGGCAAGTAGATTTCGATTGAAAAATTCGGTGTGTGAAAGTTTGGTGATTGATATTTTTCGTTCGTTCCACATCGAATTTTGATTACATAGAGCTGTGACTCCGCCGTCGAAGAGTTAAGATATGAGCCATCTGCTCAGGTGGGTGGTAGTCCCAACTTAAAGGTTGGAGATGTCCACAGATTTCATCCTGAAGATGACCGGATGCTCGTCAGTTTCCTCGTGAAAACATGAATTGATGGCTTGATCATGTGCCCAGAATCTGCATACCTTTGTGAAAGCATAAATGTTCTATATCTTTGTAAATATATGGTCCCCATGCCTCTTGATGAGAGAGAAACATTTTAGACGTTTATCCCTGTCGAAGAATTTGGGATATAGGAATCAAGATTATGGTGTAACCCAGTAAATAACTGTGTCTGCCCAGAAAAATCTCATTGAGAGTCCAGATATTTGGAGAGTCTTCATAGACATCTCCGATAGTGAATTTCGTGTGAAACAAACAATGAAAATTGTCTAGAATCAAAGCTGTAATGCAGATTTGCAAATGCATAAAAATTGAATACACAGAATGAATACAAATGTGCAAAGAATCGTGCATTAATAAAACGATGTTTATACAAAATATATAATCATTCATACGGAGATAAAAAAAAGTAAACTTAGCTCTTGATTATCGTGCGTGTACACCATGAGGTCGCAACGTAAATCTCCATCTCATAAACAGGAAGGAAAGACTTTTTTATCATTTCCCATAGACAGCGCCAAATGTAGGTGCAAAAAATCTCACCCGTAGGTGGTGCCAATTCATCACGATACAAGCATGAAAATAAATACGAGAGAGACAAAGATTTACGTGGTTCGACCATAAATGGCCTACGTCCACAGGGCAACTACTGTGTTCCATTAGAATGATGAGATAGTTTACATTAATGTGTTTCTCTAGCTTCTAATCCCTCTTTCACAATGGGGGGTGTTCCCTTTATATAGAGTTAGGGGTTACATTAGGGTTACAAATATGGATGAGTCCTATCTTCATGGAGTTTGATTTTACTCAGATACTGCTCCTCGGTCTTCTAGTTTATCAAGGAATCTAGTCGTTCCTATTTTATTGGAGCGCTTGCTGCTCATCATCTTGACCGGGGTGCTCTCCACATGTCATGCTATTATGTAGGCATATTTTTTGCCCCCTCACATTGTATGATATGTTCAGACTAAAACGTAGGGAATTCATGGTTATTCAAAATATTTATAATAAAAATTTCATTCCAATTGGTCATAAGACTTGGAAAGATCAAGTTCTATATCTAGACCTAGTATAATAGATTTAGAATGCCTCGCTATATGCAAGGTTTTAGGAGTGATATAGATATTATCATGAATATTATGACATATAATGAATCATGTTTTAAAGGGGGTGATTCGTTTGGAAGTTACATGGTCTAACCTACGTATAATAAGAGCTGGAATTATTTGGTAAATTAAATCACAAAGGGTTATACGTTTGTAAATCGATGATTCTAAATGAGTTTTGTTTTTTAGATATAAATATTAAGTATGTTTGGTTTATCTCACATAAAATATGACGAGAGTGGAAAAAATCAAAGACCAATTTAATCACAATATTATAATAATATCTCAATTATCCTTAGAAAATTTAATAGTAAGACCATCCGAGCTTGGATATTTGATCAAAAGTGTACCCCAAATTATATAAATAATTTCTTCTTATATGATTTTGTGCATAATAATCCCATAATCAGAAGAGTTAATACCTAGAGGTTTATCGTCAAAGTCACTAAAATCATTTAGAGGATTAATAGTTTTGTAAATACTTATATATGATTGGTTAAAAGCCTTCTCCATTTCTTTATGCTTTAAAATCCAACCTTTATCCTGTTAAAAAATGGACAACATATGATTACTTTCCTACGTTGATTAATATAAAAATGAAACAATTTCGTATCACAATCAGTATTAATGACCCATTTAATCCTATTTTTTGTTTCCAAAACAACACCTCCCAATAATACCTATTTAGATGCTTAACATAAAGATTTTCTTCACAAATAGATCATGATCATCTACGCTATTAACTAATCTTTCTTTAACAAAAGATAACAAGTTTTGATTAAGAGAAATTATATTTATTGCATTACCAAATATATATTTTTTCCAATTTTTAATCTCGTCCGAAGTTCGATAGATTATTCAGAAAACTAAAAGCCCGGGAGACATGGAGAGTAGGAAAACAATAAATTTAACGATCACTTTATATGATTCATCTTTATTTCGAGCATAATCATAAGCAAAATGTGAGTTCGAGGCATAAAATATGGTTTACTATCAAGAAGAACTGAACAATGAACCGAAGAAGAATGAACCAAATTTATAATAATAGTATGAGGGAAATTATTGAAGTAAGAATTATAACAAAGGAAATAAACTAATATTTCCCTAATATGAGTATAGTTTTTAGGTTCATTATGACTTAACCATAAATTTTGTATGCATAATTTAACTTAATCATAAATTTTTAATGCATAATTTAACTTAAACCCTTGCTTTTATAATTCTTCGACTTTATCCCCAACATAGTGGGTTAAGTCTATTTTCACATTATAAACAGATAAAAAGTTAAATAAATAATTTGACTTACCCCTACTTTTATTCAATATTTTAAGATAATCCCTTGTGCTAGTAATTTTATGAAAGATATTAGTAAAGTGGGGATTAGGTTAAATGACCTATTAAAAAGTGGAAGTAAAGCTAGAAAGCTCTTTTTTATTATTATTCCAAGAACGAGTGAGTCCCAAAAAACCCAACTCTAGAAGTTGGCAATCATAAATACAATTATGAAGATAATTACTTTTGCCATAACTAAAAGGGACCCCCATATTTTACATTTGGGTGAAATATTTAATTAAAGTCACCAAGAAGTAATGGAGACAAGTTCATATTCATATGTAAATTTTGGAAAATATCCCATATCTGACGACACCGTTTTGTTTGACCGTAGTTGTAGATAAGGCTAATAATGGCTAGTAGTGTTGGTTGAGTGATTTATTGCAACAAGTGATCCTATTTTTCTTCATATCTAGCGACCAAAACTTTCATTTCCCGTGTATTTCAGAGGATCCATAATCCTTCATAAATTCCATAACATGGAAGAATGAAATGACCATCAAAAGGTAGGTTAGTAATGATATTTGTAAAGAATGAGAATCCATATATGTATCCATAATAACCAAAAAGTTAAGACTATGTTGAGTAATATGCCACATGGACCAAGTGATGAAGTTCCTACACCTAACACCGCGATAATTCCGTGTGAGCATTTTATTATTTTATTGAAGAAAAGACTTATGTAATTTTTCAACTCAACGTAGATACCCAACGGGTTTATAACGTTTTGGGGAAAGTATTCTTAGGTCCCTCGCAGGAAAATTTTAAATACTAAAGAAATTTTAATAAATTTTAAACACTCAGGTCCACTAATTCTCTTCTTGAAGAAGTCTATGCTAGTGGCATAAAAAGTGGACCTAATAGTAAATTATCTTTAAATGTTTAAAAATTATTAACAAGGGACCTAATTGTAAATTGCCTTAATTTTTTTAATTGAATGATAGGGAATTGGGGAATGACAATATTTGCCATGAAATTGGTTAGCATTCTGAACACTAGGTCTTGATTGGAAAGAAACGGACACTCATAATTTACTAATTCCATCCTTTATGCTGGTTCCCATCTTGAAGTGACGGAGATGAGGTTGTATATGGAATTATTGGAAAATGAATACCTATTCTTCAAACATTACGTGTTGGTCTCTTGCATCTCTAATAATTACACCTCGTCCATCTTTATGTGGAATTGTTTTCCAACAGAATTTTGCCTCCTCGATCAATATAAATGTAACTCTCACTCCAGGAAAAATAGGCATGTAACTTCATGATATCCCTCGAATTATCAATAAATGGTAAAAGTAGAGAAACACCTCGTAGTTATAAGCAATTGCCGAACTATATAAATCTTGTATTGTGCCTCTATTTATTCTAAGTCGGGCCTTAATTATATAGATTTTTTTATTATGATTACTGATTCATTTCAAATCTTGCACATTTATGCCCTCGAACTTATGCATTTTACCCCCCTCGGGTACCGTAATTGCTATATTTATTCTCGTTAATCAGACAACCTCTGTTTTATATGCTAAAATGTTATTTGAGGTATTATTGAGCTTTTATAGGTTTTACGGTGCTTAGTGTGAAGTTTGAGATCATTCCGATAAAGTTTCATCGCGATTCGCATGTTCAAGGGCATTTTGGTAATTTCAAACTTCAGGATTTTTCCCGAAGTCCTCACGAAAGTTGTATCTCTCGGTCCAAGCTTCGTGTGGACATGAACGGTTCTCAAATCGAAGCCCAAATGAAGTAAACACGTGTGGCCATCCCCGATCCTTGCGGCGGGGTGGTGTGGGGGGGGGGGTATCCTAGGTCCTTACGCGTCCCTCTCGGGTGCGCTTCGATCGGCATCATTTGGGTGAGGTGAAAAATGTAGAGAGATAGAGTCGCCAGTCTATTTTACTCAAAACAGACAAAAGAAAGGGATCCAACCCGAAGGACATCATCCAAAGACATATTGATGCATACGAAACCAAAATGATTCGAAAAGGGTTCGGAGGCTAAGTTATGAAATGGGAAAGTGTTAGGCACCCATTCCGCCCTTTCGGTCTCTTATGGGTTTTTGTTATTTTACTTTATTTTCTCCGTGATATGTGTGCATGTGTATACATATTTGACATAGGAAGCATCGACTTGCACCATGGAAGAGGTAAAGAGAGTCATCCGTAGGAAGGTATAAAAATATTAGAAAATAGGATTTACGCTATTATCCTTACGTTGACCGTTATGATGGAACGATAACGCATGTTGAATAAAACGCCACTAAGAACAAATATATGTATATATATATAATATAAGATAGTGGAGTTTAGAGAAAATAGAAAATGAGAGAAAAAGTAAAAATAGAACTCGAGTCTCGGGTTTTACCCCGAGATGCCTACGTAGCCTATAGAGGCATCAAAGTCCACGTAGTTCGCATGAAAAATGAGGGGTGGGGTTTATCCCATAAATCCAACCGAGGGATTCTCTTATTTGTGTGTGTGTGTGTGTGTGTGTGTGTAGAAAAGTGTTTGAGTTGTGAGAAAAGTGTAAGAAAAGTATGAGAATTCCCGTTTGGAATTTATGAGCAAACCCACTTTTTCTTTTCTTTTTTATTTATATGAAAATAAGAGATGTACAATAATACTAAATAAAAAGTATATTAGGATGTGTGATATGTGATAATGAAAGTGCTAAGTAATAAAATAAGTTATTGTGAATTTATGAGAATTTAAGGAGAGAGTTGAGAAAACTGGACCTTCTTAAAGATCTTGAGCTTGATCTTGAATGTCGAAGAGCAGCCCTTAGACTTCGATGATGATGGAGGGTAGTGAATTCACCAAATTTGATGAAAAGGATGATGAAAAGTGAAGGTTGGAAAGGGATTTGGGTGTGGAAATCACGCTGACTTCGAGTGAGGTTTTCTGGATTTACTGAGAGTGATATCTATCAGATCTGGGATCCTCTTGCAAGTGAGATCAGGCCTCATTTTTGTAGGCCCAGGGCATTGATGATCAGCATAGCCCTGTTCCTGCCAATCGGCAGGAGAGTTTAGGCACACTGTCGATAGGTAGGGTCTGGACCTACCGTTTGGCAGTGTCTTTCAAGCCTTTTCAGAAAATTGGTTGCATAACGCAAACTGTTGATCATAATCGTGCACGGGGTAGACCATTGGAAAGTTAATTCAGAGACCTTCTAAAGTCCTTTGGACTGCTCCTGGGTTCGGGAGTTGACTTTGGGTCAAATATAGCTCATAAGCATTCGTCGATCCATTGAACGGGGAATCGTCGGACGCAAATGGATCGTTCGTCCGTATGGTAAGTCCGAATCATGCACGGGGTGGATCATTGAAAATGTTAGGAGATCTAATTTGACATTCCAAAGAGTTTGATCCAGTTCAGGGAGTTGGCTTCAATCAATCGAGCCCTGGAAGCATTCGGTGACCTTTCAGAGTAATACAGATCATTTGTCCATACCGTAAGTCGGAATCACGAACGGGATGGACCGTTGGAAAGGGGTTTTAGTGCCCTTCTAAGATTCATTCAGTCTCAATCGAGTTGAATAGTTTACTTAGGTCAAACAAAGCCCGGGAGCGCCCGATGGCCTCTTGATTGATTTTCGAGGGAAAATAGGTCGTTCGTCTGCATAGTAAGTCAGAATCGCGCAGGGGACGGACTGTTGGAAAGGGGTTTCAGTGCCTTTTGAAGATTTATTCAGTCTAGGTCAAGTTAAAGACTTTTACTTTTGGTCAAACGGAGCCTGGGAGTGCCCGATGGCTTCTAGGTCAGTACGCGGGGTATGACCTGGGTTTGTAGTGATGAAGGGAGGTGCTAGGGACCTAAGGAGAGTTTAGGGGGTAACAAAATGGGGTGTCTACAACATGGACCTTTAATCGGGGAAGAATTATAAGTTAATTATATTATTATTTTATTTATTCATTAACAATCTATTTAATGACCTCCATATCCTTTTCTCTTTCATTTTGCTGCACACTCCAATTCAACCATGGGACAAACGATAGCCGTCTAATAGACACCGCATGATGCTTTTGAGGGAGGATGACCAATTCAGAGGTTCGAGGACGATTCGGAGGACCTTAGGGAGAGAGGATGACCAAATCAGAGGGTCGAGGCCGATTCTGAGGACCTATGGAGTGTGCTGGGGATAACCAATTCGGTGGGTAGAAGCCGATTTTACAGGCTTAAGTTGAGATGACCAATTCTGCGGGCTTAAATAGAGATGACCAATTCTGCGGGTCAAAGCCAATTCTGCGGGCTTAAGTATGAGATGACCAATTCTGCAGGTCGAAACCAATTCTGCGGGCTTGAAGATGAGGTGACCAATTCTGCGGGTCAAAGCCAATTATGCGGGCTTGGCCAATTCTGCGGGTCAAAGCCAATTCTGCGGGCTTGAAGATGAGGTGACCAATTCTACGAGTAGAAGCCAATTCTGGGGCTTATGTAGAGATGACCAATTCTATGGGTCGAAGCCAATTTTGTGGGCTTATGTAGAGATGACCAATTCTACGGGTCGAAGCCAATTCTGTGGGCTTAAGTTGAGATGACCAATTCTGCGGGTCGAAGCCGATTCTACAGGCTTAAGTTGAGATGTTCTTGGGGAACTCTGTCGGGGAGATTTATCTTGTGGTTTTATTTTGGGCTGGGGAGCCGAGTGCTGGGGAAATCTTTTGTATCCTCTGAAGGAAAAGCCAAAATTCTACTAGGGAGATTTAGGTGGCCTAGGGTTTGGATGTATTGCTTGGGGAAAATTGAGGCCTTTGGGGCATAGGGGGGGGGGGATCTTTAGAGATCCTCCGGGGATGTTTCCAGGAGGATTTTTACTTGGTTTTTGAGAGTTCCTCTGGAGAAATAGGGGTTTCGCTTGAGGGAGTGCAAAATTTTCTTGGTGAAAATGTTCTAAATCCTTCCTGGGATTTTTAGGTTTTTTATGAGAATTTTTCAGGGCTGTCTGGTATTTTCTGGGAATTTTTGTACGAAATTTAAAGGGGGTGCCGATCGGCATAGTTCAGAGGGTGCCATTCGGTAGTGGCACAGACTTTTGGCCTGCCTCGGGAAGGTAATGGGTCAGTGCCGATCGGTGGGTGGGGATTAATGCCGATCGGCATGACCCTTGGCATGGGGGCGAATTCCCCTCATTTTTCACATCTTCTTGCTTTCTTTCTTTCTGCGATTTTCCTCTGCAAATCTTTTTATCATTTCAATCTCTAAGAAATGGATGCCTTTGTGAGTGCTTCAGTGCATAGGGAATGGTTGACTGCTGATGACTGGGAAAACGTGGAGTGGAGGGCTAGGGCGCCTCTTGCTTTGGGGAGAGAGAACTCCTTTAACACATTCGAGCCGGTTGCGAATGAGCAGACTTTGCTATGAGAGCCTTCGCATCATCAGTCTTCTAAGGTGGTGAGCCCCGGTAGTTATGTAAGCAACCTGACTTTTGGCATTATTGATTTTTCCTTCCTTCTCATGACCGTGGGACGACGGGGCTTAAGGACGTCTGAGAGCATCTTCCACCTGTAGTGCGTTAGGTGGTATCATCAGCGGGTTTTGGGAGGTTGGCGTCTGCGCTGGATAAGACGCCTTGGTCGACAACGGTCTTATGCGCTTTGGGGTAAAGATGGTGGGATACTTCCCACACCTTCCATTTCAGTTTTGGGGAGATGACCGTGACTCCTATAGATGTGCAGCAACTGCTGGGGCTGGATTGCAATGGGGAGCAGATAGGGGTGGATCGCTCTCTGAGGGTGAGGGCGGAGGCGGTGAGGGCGACGCTTGGTGATGTAGGGAGGATAGTTTCTGGGGATTCCATCTGGATGTACTTGCTGAAGGATGTCTTGCTGAGTAGGGGGTTGATGTGGAGGATGGGTTGTAGGTGAAGCAGATGGCCCGGTTGTTCATTTTGCTGGTACTGGGAGGTTTTATGGTGTCGTCGGGTGGAGAAGTCGTCCATTTGTGGTTCTCGCCATATTTGAGGATGTTTTTTAACATCCCTCTCTGTGATTGGGGGAGTCTGACTTTGGAGACCCTCTATTTTTCTTGGATGCATTCCATCGGTGCTGCCGGTGAGGTATCGTTTAATTTTGCGCATTTTCCTTTCATGCATTCGCATTTTCCTTATGCGTCTCTTTTTTTATTGTGAATTCTCATCTTTGGCAGACGTGGTTCTATGAGGTGATTGAGTGCAACACCCAGTTGATTGACTTGAAGGACGAGACTGATGGGGACTTCTGTCGATTGTATCGATGGTGCAAGGCCAATCGGCATTCGAAAGGATATCTCTCTCTGGAGGCGGTGCGTCAAGTCTTGAATGGCCTGATCAGTGGTAGGGTAAGACTCTTTCCTTTTCAGCCTTGGTCTTAGGCATGTTCTGATTTTGTATTGACTTATGCCTGCTAGGGATTTCCAGGTAACTTTTTACCCTTGGGGGAGAGCCATTCAGGATACGGGGGCGATCGGGGTTAATGTGAAGATGAGGCATTTGCTGGCGCATGAGTTCGGCCATTCCTGGTATCTGGGGGAGCGGGTGGTTTGGTAGACTGTGGAGGAGGAGGTGGTGGTTCCACCTGTGCAGCCTCCTACGTCTATGAGGCGGGAGCTTCTGCTGCCGAAGGATGCGAAGATCGCGGCGATGATCGGTGAGTCCTACTTGTTGTACACTGATAAGACTGTGTTGTATGACTATATGGACTGTGTGACGAGCTGGTTGATGGCGGTCAGCATATATGATGCCTTGCATTTCCCTCGTACTGGTTCTAGTCGGGCGGTGGGGTCCTCCCACAACGGAGGTGGTCCGTCGGTGTATGCGGCAACGGTGATTTCAGAGATTCTCTTTGTTCGATTGCATACCCCTTCGTACAACATCCGACGGGCTGATGGAGGGATGGTCCCCATATTGCATCATCCTCATGCGATGGATCCGGAGGATCTAGGTTTGATAGAGGAGGTTCTTCATCCTGCGGTATACCTTTCTGTTCTTTTCCTCTTTTGGTTTCTTTTATGTTTTGATCCCTCTTTGATACTGATTTTTCCTTTTACTTACAGTAAGTCCGGGTGTTGACCACTTAGCTGAGGGACATCAGGGACTGGATATCTTTGGCGACTGCCCATATTCGAGATGCAGTCCCCGTTCCTTCTTGCTTAGTGTCGTCTGCTTCATCCGGGTAGGACTCTGGCTCGGGTAGTTTAGTTAGTTTTAGTTAGTTTTTCTTTCTTTTTCAGAAACCCTAGTTTAGATACAATTTCCAGTTTTAATTCCAATAGTGAGATTCATTCAAAAATTATTTGATTACAAGTTTTCTTAGTTGTTGCTATTACTGCTAGGGTGAGATTAGTGAGTTATTTCCTCTCTTCAATTCCTTTCTACATCAATTCACAAGTTTTCCTTAGTTTGATTATGATTTTCTACACATCAAACACTGTTTTCATTACTTTCAGCATGCTAGGGTAGATTTTCTAAGGTCGGGATACATGAACCCAGCCTGATGTGATAGTTGCATGTGTACAATATTAGTCCTCTGAATTTAATGATTGATTACGATCGTATCACGTAAGAACACAACAATTGTAGATCTTTAGATCTCGTTTGCCTCTGGGTAACCGGGATGCTTTAGAATGCAAATAGAGTGTCACTATCGTGATACCGATTTACTCGTCCTCAGATTAAGTATGATGCGGAATTGAACCTCATATGCATAATGCTTGGGAGTACTAGATTCTGGGTCTAGTTAATCAGTTAAATTTACGATTAGTATTATAACTACAATACACTAGGGTTGGGGGATCGTATTCCCGTCCTGTTTTTCTTCATCACATAGTTTAAAGTTTCAAAACATTCTTCATCAGTATTTTAGGTAATTTATTATAATTGCATCTTTTCATAATTTCATAATTGCATCTAGTATAATCATTCCCAAAACCAAATCATTTTTTCTTTATTTTTAGAGTCAGAGTTAGGATTCATTCATCTTTCCTGTCGTTACAAATTCGTTGTCCTAGTTTCTTGTGGATACGATCCTGACTTACCGGGTTTATTACTAACGCGACAGGCTTGCACTTGAGCTTATAATGAACGCACATTAGAGACACTTTCTGAGTCGTGTCAAGTTTTTGGCGCCGTTGCCGGGGAATTAGGTAGACTTAGGATTAGATCGAGTCAATCTAAAACTTTGACCAAAAATCTCCCAAAAAATCCAAAAACATATAAAAATTTCAAAAAGCACAAAAAGATTCACCATCATCTCTCACAAGCTATTAATGAAAAATTCTGAACTCACTCGCACACCCCATAATACTCCAACCAGCATTCACGAAAATCCAATAGTTGAGTACAACCCCGATAGCCCCCACACTCCTAACGCCCCACAGTTTTGGATTCCACCTCCTACACCGTCACACTCAATCTCCAATAACACTCTGTTTTCCTTCTTAGGACACACCTCCGAACACACTTCGAGCACACCAAGTGAGAGCACCGAGTCATTAAGAGAGAGAGAGATGTCGCAACACAGTGGTGCAGCCGTCGATGAGGAAGAGGCCCCGTACCGCCCGCTGAGAGAATTTTTATATCCCGATCGCACTGTCACTCTAGGATGCCTTATACTCCCGTATAATGCCGGGAAATTTCTCTTTTAAAAACGGGATGATCCAGATGTTACCCCATTACCATAGTATGGATTCTGAAAATCCATACTTTCACATTACGGAATTTGAGGATGTGTGCGATACTCTCAATGATCAAACTTGCACACGAGAGGTGATCTGCCTCAAACTCTTCCCCTTCTCGCTCAAAGATAAAGCTAAGACCTGGCTATTGTCTTTACCTCCAATCTCGATTCCATCTTGGAACGAGTTGCAATCTATATTTCTCAAGAAATTCTTCCCACCACATCGAACAATCTCCATAAGGGCTCAAATCCAAGCGTTCAGACAATCTAAAAATGATCCATTTCATCGATGTTATGAGCGTTTCAATGATTTAGTTACTTCATGCCCCCATCATGGATTTGATTCAGTGCAAATCATTTCTTTTCTCTATAATGGGCTGAACCTTAACTCTAAGCAACTCGTTGAAACCATGGGTAGTGGTCTGTTTGTCGACTTAGACGCCCACGATGTTGAGCTTCACCTGAGGTATGTCGCCGAGACTACCCAATCCTAGGATACATCCGCCCCTAATGCTAAAAATCAAAATTGTCAAGTGACCACCACGCCATCCGCGTCCGGCCTATTTCATGTAGAAAAGAGTTCTATAGCGGACAGTCGGATCGATATACTTGAGAAAGCAGTGCGAGACCTACGTGAGATATGTGGAAGAGGACCAACTGGATCCATACCAAACCCCGTTGAAAAGGTGTGTGCGATTTGTGAGGTGGGTCATTCAATTGAGGAATGCTCGACTATACCCGCCTACAAAGTGATGCTTCGAGCAAGTTAGTGGTATAGGCAGATTTAAGGGTAATTTCGGTGCACTGTACGGGAATTCTTGCAACCCTTCATAGAAAAACAATCCTGGTTTTAGCTATGGGTAACAACATGCTGTGATGAACCCTACTTCCCATGTTGCTCGTCCTCCACCACAACACTTTCAACAAGCCCCACACATACAAGGACATGTGCAAGAACCACCACCTCAAGGAGCTTATATCCCGCCATCGCAGAGAACTCTCGAGGATATCATGAATCAATTTATCACAATCCAGACTGCAACCAATGCCAAATATGATCACCTGATTAGCGAAATAAATACAAGTCTGTCAAAGATACAATCCTCGTTGAGTGTTCAAGAGAAGGGAAAGTTTCCTGCCCAGTGCCAAAGACCTCCCCAAGGTCAAACTAGTGTTAGCTCCACCTCTACTGAACATTAGGAGAAATGTGAAGCTGTGACCACTCTCCATAGTGGGAGAGTTGTTGATTTATCACCTCCCCCACACGACACAACAAAAGACAAGGAGATTTCGCTCGGCACAAAAGAGGCCGAAGATGTCCCCTTGAATGAGAGTGACAAAGAAGACACTAGTGAGCCCGAGGTAGTAGTGAAACCACCCTCCGCGACACCATTTCCTCAAAGTTTGATTCCTTCCCATAAAGGAAACCCACGTGACGACATGCTAGAAGTGCTAAAGCAAGTAAAAGTGAACTTACCTTTCCTTGATGCCATTAAGCAAATTCCAGCTTATGCAAAAGTCATCAAAGACTTGTCGACGGTAAAGAGAAAGATGAAGGTAAAGAACAATGTCTTTCTAGCACAGAACGTGAGCTCCATTCTACTTAACGACCTCCCGCCTAAATTCAAACATCCCGGTGCACCCACCATTTCATGCATCATTGGAGAAAATAGAATTGAAAAAAGCCTTACTTGACTTGGGAGAAAGTGTCAATATCCTCCCTTATTCCATTTATAGGAAACTTGATTTGGGTGATCTCAAGCCCACAAAGGTCACTCTCCAATTAACAGATCGAACTGTGAAGATCCCAGTAGGCATAGTCGAGGACGTGATGGTTTAAGTTGACACTTTCTACTTCCCGATAGACATTGTCATTTGGGATACGGAGCCCTCCCTTAACTCGAGCAACCATGTTCCCATCATCCTTGGGCGCTCGTTCTTAGTTATGGCTAACGCAATCATCATTACTCAAAATGGGCGAATGCAACCCACCTTTAGGAACATGACCTTAGAGACCATCATCTTCCACATACCCCAACATACGGGTGAAGAAGATGATTTTCACGCGGTGAGCCAAATAGATGAGATAGTAGAGGAGTACTTTGAGGATAATTATTACGGAGATGCCTTAGGGTCCTGTTTAGTGTCGAGCCACGAGAGTGAGGGGACGTACACCGACTTTGAGAGGGAAGTTAGGGAGTTGAGAGAGTTACTCGATGAGATAGCATCAGACGAGGATGCGAGAGATGTTAATTGGGTTTTGAGATTCGAGGAGCTACCACCGAGGGATACACACATGGTTCCCTCCAGCGATAAATTTCCATCCCTCAAATTGAAGAAAGTCCCCTCCCATATTAAATATGCTTACCTAAGAGAGGATGAGACATTTCTTGCTGTTATCTCCTCTAGCCTAGACGAATAGCAGGAGGGTAAACTGTTGAAAATTCTGAGTAGCGGGCCAGGTGGCGCATTTGCAATGATTACCAGAAACTCAACGCGGGAACTAGGAAAGACCATTTCCCCTTACCATTTATTGATCAAATGCTAGAGAGAGTAGCGGGCCACCCTTACTATTTCTTCCTTGATGGTTATTCCGGATATAACCAGATTGAGGTAGATGTACGTGACCAGGAGAAAACGACCTTCACTTGCCCTTTTGGTACGTTTGCCTACAAACATATGTCATTTGTCTTGTGTAATGCGCCCACGACCTTTCAAAGGTGTATGTTGAGCCTTTTTAGCGACATGACCGAGAGAGGACTCGAAGTGTTCATGGACGATTTTAGCATTTTTGGCACCTCTTTCGATCGTTGTCTAGAAAAATTGGAAAAGTACTTGCCCTGTGTGTGGAAAAGAACTTAGTGCTGAATTGGGAGAAATGTCATTTCATGGTCACCGAGGGAATAGTTCTTGGACACATAGTATCATCCAAGGGAATAGAAGTTGATAGGGAGAAAATAGATGTCATAGCTGATCTTCCCCCACCAAAATTGCTTAAGGACGTGCGCTCTTTCTTGGGCCACGAGGGGTTTTATCGAAGGTTCATTAAGGACTTTAGCGTCATCGCTAGACCCTTAAGCAACCTACTCATGAAGGACACCCCATTCAAGTGGACAGAATCATGCCAAAGCTCTTTTGAAAAATCGAAAACCATGCTTGTGTCCGCTCCCATCATGCATGTTCCGGATTGGTCTTTACCATTAGAACTTATGTGTGATGCTAGAAATTATGCAATAAGGGCTGTTTTGGGCCAAAGAAAAGATAAGAAAGCCCATGTCATCTACTACACAAGACGGACTCTTGCCGAACCACAACTCAACTACTCTACCACGGAGAAAGAGTTTTTAGCGGTAGTCTTTGCCCTTGATAAATTTCAGTCATATCTGATCGGTTCTCCCATTACTTGCTTCACCGACCACACGGCATTGAAATACTTACTTGCAAAGAAAGATGCCAAGACGCGCCTCATAAGGTGGATCCTACTCCTACAAGAGTTTAATCTCTCCATTAAAGATAAGAAAGGGGTAGAAAACGTCGTTGTCGACCACTTATCGCGGCTTTCATCCAAAGTACCAAGTGATCACATACCCATAGACGAATACTTTTTGGATGAGCAACTTTTTGCTACATCTTCGTTGCCCTAGTTTGCGGACATCGTGAATTACCTTGTCACGGGAGCCGTCCCTCTCGACAGGACACCGCAAGATAAGAAGAGATTTATCACTTGGTCGCGCATGTTCTTCTATGATGATCCATTCCTTTTTAAATATTGCGCCAACCAAATCATCCGACGATGTGTACCGGATGACGAGATCTGAAAAGTCATCCAGTTTTGTCATTCGGAAGCTTGTGGAGGCCACTTTTCGAAGAAAAAAACGGCCGCTAAAATTCTGCAATACGGCCTCTATTGGCCCACAATATTTCGGGATGTGAATGATGCTTGCAAATCTTGCAATAGGTGCCAACGGATGGGAGCCATTACCCGACGAGACATGATGCCTTTTACCCCCATACTCATCATTGATATCTTCGACTGTTGGGGTATTGACTTCATAGGTCCTTTCCCCACGTCCTTTGGTTTCCTATACATCCTTGTCACGGTAGACTACATTTTTAAATGGGTGGAAGCTATAGCTACCAAGACAAATGACAACAAAGTGGTGATAAAATTCTTGCAGGAAAATATACTTTTCTGCTTGATCATTAGCGATAATGGAACGCACTTTTGCAATAGGTCATTCGAGAAGCTAATGAGAAACTATGGTGTCGTTCACAAGGTTGGAATGACTTATCACTCGCAAACGAATGGGCAGGCCGAACTAGCAAATCGAGAAATCAAGAACATTCTTGAAAAGACCGTCAATCCTACCCAGAAAGATTGCCACTTAGATTGAACGATTCGCTATGGGCCTATCGCACCGCATATAAAAATCCACTCGGCATGTCCCCTTTCCTCTTTGTGTATGGAAAACCTTGCCATCTCCCCGTGGAGTTAGAACATATGGCGTATTGGGCAATCAAGGAATTAAACTATGACATGGATAAGGCCGGTGAAGCTCGCAAGCTTCAAATAATTGAGTTAGAGGAAATACGTAATGATGCGTATGAGAATGCTAAAATTTCCAAAGAAAGGATGAAACTCGCTCACGATAGCATCATTCGACGCAAAGAGTTTCTTCCCGGGCCAAAATTTCTTCTCTATAACTCTCGGCTTCATCTCTTTCCGGGCAAGTTACTGTCACGATGATCCGGCCCGTTCATTGTGAATAATGTTTTCCCTCACGGAGCTGTTGAATTAGACGATTTAAAAGGGGGAAATACATTCAAAGTGAATGGACAGAGTCTAAATCCATATCTAGAGGTGAGTGTGGAAGAAGTCGACACCGTCTAGTTGTCGGACCCCATTTACGGGGTAGAGTGAGCTGTTACAGCGAGGTTGTTGCACCCCCGACGCGTATGGGATGAGAGTCATGTGTGTAGTGAGAGTCGTGTGTATAGTAAGAGTCGATAAGATTAGGGTACATTTGGGAAAGAGTATTCGCATGTTTCGGGAATATTGAGTCAAGCCGTGTTGACCATTAGTATCGAGAGGGTTTAATCCAAAATTAATTAGGAGTATGTTGTGAAAGTGAAAATTTTCGAAGAAGAGAGATCGAAATTAAGTTCGGGGAAAAATCTAGCTCAAACACTGGAGGCAGACCGGTTCCTTTATATTTAGCCCCGGACCAGTTCCTTTAAATTTAAGGCGGACCGGTCCGCCAGTCGAATTTTCCTACATAATAAAGGACCGGACCGGTCCGGCCCCCAGGCAGACCGGTCCGCTTTCTGCAGTTCTGTTTTTCCCCTTCCCAAGATTCACCCCCTCTCCCTAATCCCATTCATTCCCTCCAATTCATCTCCCAACCCTAACCTTTCCCTCCCAAATTCACCCCCTTTTCCCTCCAAATCCAACCCCTACCCCCACCCTTTTACCTATAAATACACACCCAAACACTCCCTTTCCCTCCACACCTTCAACCAAACTCCTCTTTTCTCCCTCCCTATATTTTCCAAGAAAAAATTTCTCTTGTCATCATGTCCCAACGCGCTTCCCCCACCAAGTATGACTCCACCGACATTCACCCCTCCGACCATGGGGAATTTCATTCCCGTCAAGAGGAACGGTGGTGCCATCATTTTTTCGGTTCGGATCGTAAACTCTATTTGGAGCGCGCTGTCGAATGGACCGATCTGACCCAATCCGTTACTGCCCTTTTCATGGCTAGGGGTTGGTGCCGATTCCTCAACGAAACATATGAAGCGGTTTGGGCTGCCGAGGTGCGCTCCTTTTATGGCACCCTTGTTAGGACGGGAAAATTCGAGGCCCAAGATTACGTGGATGGGACTGTCATTCCCTTTTCATTGGACCTCCTCATAGCCAAATTGGCCGAATACGGTGTTCCCGACATCCAAGAATTCACTTACCCTCGGAACATCCCCCCGGTCGCCAAGGAAGTGATCATGAACCGAATTGCCCCCGGTGTTGCATGGACGAGGCAAACTGTCACTGTTGGATGCCTTAATGAGAAGGCACGCGTCACTTTTCAGATTGTGTGCGCCAACATCTTGCAAACATCAAATGACTCAGCGATGCGACCTCGCCAAGCCACCTTGACCTACCACCTCTTTGACCCACACACTTCCATCAACTTGGCCCGCACCTTATACGGCGACATCTTGGTTACAGCCCTTGATAAGAAAGGTGCCGCCCCACTTCCCTATGCCCGTTTGATCACTTCCATTCTCAAGGACGCTGGCATTGCGGCGCCTCTCGACCGAATTCGCTTCCCCGGTCCTTTAAGACAAGGGACCCGCACTAAGAGCGCCAAATAGCTAGCTATGCTACGGGCAAGGCGGGGTAGACATAGCGAAGAGGAGGCTGCCTCGAGCGAGAGCGACGAAGAGGAAGAAGAGACCGCTAGTGTGGATGTCAAAATGGGGGGTGTTGGTTCAGATGAAGAGTCGGCGGAAGAAGAGGACGATCCTGATTTTGAGTGGGCGGGTAGCGACCTCACCAACCGAATGGCGGCACTTGAGACGAGCTTTGGCAACTTTTTGACCGACTACCGTTGCGATACGAGCTTGATATTCCGCTTCCAAGCGGACATATGCCGATGCCAAGGGGATCCCAATGAGCCATTGCCCTCCTATTTCTATGATCCCTATGGCCCCGACGTGGCCGGTTCCTCCCAACCCCCGCCCGAGTGAAGCTTGATGTGGTTATGACAGTTTTTATTTGTTTTTCCTGTTCACATGTGTGTATGTTTTTCCTTGTAATTGTACCACAGTCTTGTTTTCTATCAAATTTTTATTTTTCTCCATTTGTTTGTTTTATTTATCGCACTTATTATTTTGCCTTGTTTAGATTTTAGTCCTTTTTGCTTGAGGACAATGCAAAAGTCTAAGTTAGGGGGGGTCACAAGTGCGTATTTCTAAAACTTCACAAATTTTTAAAAAAGCCCAGAAATTTCCAAAAAAATCATAAAATTTTGAAAAACCCAAAAATATTTTTGTTCAAAATGAATAAAAATTGGAATTCAAATTTTTCAAAAATATCATTAAAAGTCGGTTTAAAGTCTCAAGTTGAAAAAAATTCAACATACACAAAGCCGAAGTTGACAAAAGATGGAAATTGAAATAAAATTGACGACTTAACGAATAAGTGTTGAGATTAACAAACCCGGTGAGATTCGAGCCTATCACATTTTGCGAGTTTTTAAATCAATCCGAGTTAATTGTTAACTCAAAGTTCTTTTCAGCGCTTAAAAGTTGTCGAGGATCTCAACCCTTTCATTTTGATTGGTTATGAAAAACGTGTGTGATATTGCTTTGAAAAACGTGCCAAAATTGATCTCTAAACTTAAATTCATCTCAAAACGCATATGGTAACGCAATTGGAATTTTGGACAATGAAGTAGGCCCTCGTTTTTCACCCAAAAATATTGGCCAGAAAAAGATGCGAAAAATCACCCCTTTTGCAACCCAAATTGAGCCAATAGATTTTCCCTTTCGTTTGACAACTCAAAAAACCCAAATAGCCCAGAATTGCGAAAAAATGAAGAAATTCAGAATGAAGTCCGAAAAGTGCGTATAAAGGGGCAAGAAAAAAAATAGATATGCTCAACAAAAATAGCAAGAAAAGAAGTGAAAAACAGAAAAAAATAGAGAAACAGAAAAGAAAAAAAATTAAGCAAGTAGCCCGTAAAAAGCACAAATGGACATCATAAATGACTTTTCCAATTCCCATCCTTCCTACCATTTTCATTTTACCCCATATACCATAAAATCCAAAAAAGTCCAAACCGAGTCTAAATTGCGAAATTGGTAACCGCGTGGAGAGCTAATACACCAAAAGATAATAAAAGAGATTGAATGCGCAAAAAAGAGGCAATGTTCCCGTTTTTAAAATCGTAATCCATTGATGAGATCCTATTACCATAAAATTTCCGTCTTTCTTCTTGTATGCGTGACTTTGCGTCAATTATATTTACTCTCTATATCACGTATATCGAGAGAATAGCCATAATTCGAAAGTTTCGTTTGTGAGAGCATCCCGTGAGATTTTGAAATCAAAACGAATTTTTGGGTAAGTAACGTGATGATCAATCAGTGGAAATTGGCGGTTATATTTCCGGCTTCGCGCACACACACTATGGTTTGAGACTTGTAAATATGACTTGATGATGACTATTTTATGGGAAAGTTTGCATTACACAATTTTTGCGTATTTTGAATCTTCTTTTAGTCGAATTTTGTGGGTATATTCACTGCAAACTCTCACGAGACACAACTCGTCCTACTAGGATAACCTAGGGGTTTGAAGGCTTGTTGCATACGCTAAATGCAATCGCTTGCCTGCGAAAAAGGTATTCTATCCCAATAAAATGTTTTTCAAGAGTTAAGTCGTGCTAGGATTCTTTTACATTGCTCGGGACGCGCAAAGTTCTAAGTTAGGGGGGTTTGATTAGGCATAAATTCTTCCCAATTTATCCCTTAATTTAGTTACTTTTAGCACTTCGAACAACATAATCTATTTGACTTTATCTCATAATCTTACTACTGACTTATCCTACCAAGTACACCGAGTTTCTGGTATTTCCTATTGATTTTACAGGTATTTGATGTCAAGAAACGAAAGAAAGAAATCAGAAGAATGGAGAAAGACTAGAAGGAAAGTCAAAAGGGCAAAAGTGTAATTTTTACCCGGAATTCGGATGAGGTACCTAAGAAAAGTTGACGTTATCACTTTCTTGAGCACATAGGAAGAAACGGAACCTCAATCGGAGTCCCGGAATAAAAGATATGAGCAGTCAAAGTTGAGAAAAAAAGTCAAACAAGCAGACCGATCCGCCTAAGACCCGGACCGGTCGGCTGTGCCATACTCCAGAAGTCCCCGGATCGAAAGAAAATTGAAGAAGGATGAAAAATAAAAGAACCAATCCGCACCGGACCGGTCCGCCAGAAAATTAAAAGAACCGATCCGCATCAATAGGCAGACCGGTCCGCCCCTAACCCGGACCGGTCCGGGTGTCGAGTTTTATAATCTTATCCTATTCTAATAGGAGTCCTAGTGCAGCAAAAATTCTTGAATTTTTGTAGGGTATATAAACCCGAGTTTTTATCATTATTAGACGGAGAATTTTAGTTAGTTTTCCTTTCTTTTTCAGAAACCCTAGTTTAGATACAATTTCCAGTTTTAATTCCAATAGTGAGATTCATTCAAAAATTATTTGATTACAAGTTTTCTTAGTTGTTTCTATTACTGCTAGGGTGAGATTAGTGAGTTTTTTCCTCTCTTCAATTCCTTTCTACATCAATTCACAAGTTTTCCTTAGTTTAATTATGGTTTTCTGCACATCAAACACTGTTTTCATTACTTTCAGCATGTTAGGCTAGATTTTCTAAGGTCGGGATACATGAACCCAGCCTGATGTGATAGTTGCATGTGTACAATATTAGTCCTCTGAATTTAATGATTGATTACGATCGTATCACGTAAGAACACAACAATTGTAGATCTTTAGATCTCGTTTGCCTCTGGGTAACCGGGATGCTTTAGAATGCAAATAGAGTGTCACTATCGTGATACCGATTTACTCATCCTCAGATTAAGTATGATGCGGGATTGAACCTCATATACATAATGCTTGGGAGTACTAGATTCTGGGTCTAGTTAATCAGTTAAATTTACTATTAGTATTATAACTGCAATACACTAGGGTTGGGGGATCGTATTCCCGTCCTGTTTTTCTTCATCACATAGTTTAAAGTTTCAAAACATTCTTCACCAGTATTTTAGGTAATTTATTATAATTGCATCTTTTCATAATTTCATAATTGCATCTAGTATAATCATTCCCAAAACCAAATCATTTTTCCTTTCTTTTTAGAGTCAGAGTTAGGATTCATTCATCTTTCCCGTCGTTATAACTTCGTTGTCCTAGTTCCCTGTGGATACGATCCCGACTTACCGGGTTTATTACTAACGCGACAGGTTTGCACTTGATCCTAGAGTGAACGCAAATTATAGACACTTTTTGAGTCGCATCACTGGCTATGCTGAAGCCATTGCTCTGGGTTTGGTTTCAAAATTGTTGTTGGTGACTGGGGAACTGCTGGTGGATCCATAACTTGCAGCCATTACTTCATGGATGTCATACCGTCGCAATCCTGTAGCGGTGATACTAGCAGAGACCCTGAACGGTCTAAATGCCTAGCGAGAAGGTTGTTCTGACTTCCTAAGGGGTAGCCCCGTGATGCTATTCATGTGGTTGTCTAAAAGACTCCGCCTGGTGACTCTTCTAGAACATCCTTTGTCGATTGTACCCAACTTCTTTTCGCATCACTTCTTCAGCGTTGGCCTAGATATTGAGAGTTGGGAGAATCGGCTTGTGGAGCATGGGGCTCATAATCTGTACTGGCCAGTGCCTTGGTGGGGACAGTTATTGCCTGTTCTAGAGCTAGGAGAATACCCGTATATGCAGCTGGTTGGTCTCAGCCAGACCTTTTTTTATTTCCCTTGGCGGCTTCTGCTCCAATTTGGCTGGGCACAAGTCGTGCCACCTCGGACACTTAATTTCTTTTCGGTAGAGGATTTAACCGAGCGTCTGTAGCTTGGCCCTTTGTGGGAGAGTCGACGTCCGTCGACCCATCCCTCTCAGTCTGTTGGGAGAGTTTGGCATATCCTTGGGGATTATATGAAATGGTTGTGGAGAAGAGTAGTTAGCAAGATGTTGTTAGTGGAGACTGGACAAAAGTGGCTTGTCTCTTTTAACACCATGGAAGGCGGTGTCGAGGTTTTTTCGAAGCTGGTTTAAGCTTATCGGTCCATGGAGTGTCTGCGACACTTTGTTTAGGCAGGGGAAACTTGGGGACCCCGGGATGTAGATGATGATGACGGAGAGGGCTCCTCTGGTAGCTATGGGTAAAAAATGGGGAATAAATGTGGGGATTTTATTTGGTTTTTCTAGGAGGGTGGGGGGAAGGGAGTTATCCATTACTTTTATTATGTATTATGTACCGTAATTTCTTATTAGTGAAATAAACAAGCTCCTGATCATCCAGTTGTGACTTTCGATGAATTTTGTGTTGTTTGAATTATCTATACCAATCGCTAAGGCATACAAAATCCTTTTGTTCAAATATATGTTAGAATGAACTGTCGTTCTCGGAGGTAAGAAAAGAATAGTACTTTGTGAAAAAGAAAGGGTCATGCTCATGTAAGGTGTATTAGCTGCCTACGTACCTATGGGGTTTTGAAATTTTATACTTTGTTTCAAAATGGTTATTTGCAGAGGATCTGGCCCATGTAGTTCTGGGCAAGGGGAAATAAAGAGATTTTTTTTTTAGAATTAAAGGGAGGTGAGAAGAGTCGTAGTGTGCTGAGATTTCGGACTAGGGGTATAACTTCTTGAGATGGTCTAGGTTGACTGGACGAGCCATCTATTCCCCATCTAAGTCGGTAAGCATGGCGACACCACCGGATAAGATCTTCTTGATAATTTAGGGGCCTCTCTAATTAGGCTTGAATTTCCCTCTTGGGTCCCAGATGGGTTCTATGATTTCTTTGAGGGCTAGGTCCCTTTTTTCGAAAACTGCGGTCCTTGACTCTCTTGTTGAATGAATGCGTTATTCGTCGATGGTACCCTTGTATATGGTATAGTTCTTTTAATCTCCTTTCATCTAGGAGGGACAGCTCATCAAGACGGCTTTGGCACCAGCCTTCTTTGCTGACCTTGCTTTCAAGCATGACGCACAACGAGGGTATTTCTAGCTCCACGGGTAGGACTACTTCCATACCATAAACCATAGAGTAAGGGGTATCCCCAGTAGAGGTTCGAATTGAGGTTCGATAGCCCCAGATGGCGTACGAGATCCGATCGGCCCAGTCCCGACAACTTTTGGTCATCTTGCTGATGATGGCTTTAAGGTTCTTATTGGCGGCTTCAACTACACAATTGGTCTGAGGTCGATAGGGAGAATATTCGTGTCTTTGAATCCCATACTCATTGACCACCTCTGTGACTTCTGCCTAAAAATACAACCCGTTATCTGATACTAGCTCGTGCGGGACCCCATACCGACAGATGATATTTTTCTTGACGAATTTGGCCACTTTCTTGGCATTCAGCACTGTGTATGACTCCGCTTCGACCCATTTAGTGAAGTAATCAATGGTAGCTAGGATGAACTCATTCCCATTGGAATCCTTCGGTGTAAATTTACCTATGATGTCGATGCCCCAGGTGGAGAACGTCCAGGGAGATGTCATGTTGTATAATTCACGTGGAGGCAAATGCTAAAGTTTTGAGAATTGTTGGCATTTGAGGCATCTCCGTACATAAGTGGTGCAATCATGGGTTATGGTGGTCCAGTAGTATCCATGTCGGATGATCTTTTTGGTAAGCATGTGATCGTTCATATGGGGTCCGCATTCCCTGTTGTGGATCTTCTGTATTATCTTTTCAATGTCAGCCCCTGCGATGCAGTGTAGATGACTTCCACCGAAGTTCCTTTTGAGTAGTGCTTTGTGACAGATGATGTACTGGGCGGAGAGTCTTCAAAGGGTTTCTTGGTTTTTTTTATTGGAACCCTCGGGATACCTACCATGCTTAAGGAGGCAGAAGATATCATAGTACCAACAATTGGTTAGCTCGGGATCTTCTGTAGTGATGAGCTCAATGTGGTAGCAATCGTCCTTGACTCTCCACTTTATAAGCACTTGACCGGTGATGAGGGAGGAATCCCCGTAGACATCTAGGCATTGAATACCTTTTTTGAGAGAAACTTTGAGGCCTACTGTGCATGCCTCGTATTCAGTCATGTTGGTGGTGCAAGGGAAATCCAACTTGATGGCGATGGGAGTGTGGCAGTCATCTAGGGTGATCGGAAGTATCCCAATTCCATATCCCTTCTTGTTGGCAGCACGATCAAAGAACATTTGACATCAAAGGTTTTCTTGAGAAGTGTAAAGATTGTTTTCATCTGGGAATTCGGAGATCCAGACATCAGCTTCTTCTACAGGGGTAATCAGCGAGGTAGTCAGAGATGGATCTTCCTTTCATGGCTTTCTGCGTGATGTACATGATATCGAACTCATCTAGGAGCATTAACTATCATACCATTTGGCTGGATAAGGCGGGTTTCTCAAGTAGGTATTTGATGGGGTCCATTCGAGATATAAGTTTGATGGGGAAGGTGAGCATGTAGTGCCGTAACTTTTGGGTAACCCAGAAAAGTGCGATACACGCCTTTTCCAAAGAAGTGTAGTTAACCTCGTACTCGGCTAATTTATAACTGGCATAATAGACGGCTCTTTCTTTGCGAGAATCTTCAAGGTATTGGGTTAGCAAATCCCCAGCTGCAGTGTCGGTTATGGTTAGGTATAGGAGAAAGGGGAGATCAGGCTATGGTGGCATGAGTACCAGGGGTTGGGTCAGATATTGTTTGATTCGGTCAAAAGATTCTTGGCATGCCTCGTTCCAAACTTTAGTTGAATCCTTTCGGAGGAGTTTGAAGATAGGTTCGCAGATGGAGGTTAGATGGCTGATGAATCGGCTGATGTATTACAATTTCCCAAGGAAACCTCGGACTTCTTTCTCTGTTCGGGGAGGTGGCATCTCAAGTATGGCTTTCAGCTTAGCGGGATCTGCTTCTATCCCCTTCCCACTGACCATGAATCCCAAGAGTTTTCCCTTTGTAATGCCGAAGATCCATTTATGTGGATTGAGTCTCATATGATACTGTCGCAGTTATTCGAAGAACTTTCAGAGAGCAGGAACATGATTGGATTTGATAATCATATCATCCACATAGACCTCAACTTCTTTGTGAATCAGATCGTGTAGGATGGTTGTAGTAGCCCTCTGGTAGGTAGCCCCAGCATTCTTGAGACCAAATGGCATGACAGTGTAGCAAAAGGTTCCCCATGGAGTGATGAATGCGATTTTTTCTTGGTGGTCTGGTTGCATTTTGATTTGATTGTACCCGGTAAACCCGTCGACGAATGACTTAAGAGCATGACTGGCTGTGTTGTCCACGATCGTATCGATATTAAGTATCGAATAATCATCCTTTGGAGAGGCTTTGTTCAAATCCTGATAGTCTACACACATCTGAACTTTTCCTTCTAATTTCGGCACGGGCACTATGTTAGCTAGCCACATGGGATATTCGATCACACAAATAAAGCCTACGTTTAATTGTTTGACGACCTCTTCTTTAACCTTGAGCAACCATTCGGTGCGAAGCCTTTTCAACTTTTGTTTGATCAGCTTGTAATCTTGGAGAGTGGGAATCTCGTGCTGAGCTATTTCAGGATCAATGTCAGGCATATCATCGTAGGACCATGCGAAGACATCCACGAATTCTTTTAGCAATTATTCAAGTTGTTCACGCTCATTCTCGTCGAGAGTAGTCCCTATCCTAATCTCGCGCAGTTAGCTACCAGAACCGAGGTTAACAATAACAGTCTCTTCTTCATTAACTTGAATGCGATTACGTTGTTTATTATTAACCTTATTTAGATCAGTTAAGAATTGTTCATTTGCAAAATCATCATCATCAAAAGTTTGATTAGAATCCAAACAATTAATGTAAGGCGCAGCAAGATACTCAAAATCTTTGTTTATTTCATTGATAGGAAAAGTAGCATTAAGAACCTCATCAAAATAGGACTCGATTACATTTGAACAAGGATAGACAATAGAAGAAGAAAAGGGGTAAACATTAGGATTAGGTGAGATTTTATCAGGTAAAACTGGCGCAGCATGCCAGTAGAGGAGAGGTGTATCAGCAGATTTAATCAGGTGGGATGGATCCAGTGATGTAGTGCCTGAATGAACCATGCAGAGTGTCAGCCCCAGTGTCTGTAAGCTGAGGAATCTTCGGAGTCACTTTCCTCAGTCTCTTCGGTATCTTTGATGAGCAGTTTTACTAGGTGTTGGGAATTTTCTACCCATGGGTAACTGTCTTGGAAAAAAATCTCCATTCTAAGATTCATCCTCTTATCTGTATGGCCATACCATGGTTCTGGAAAGCCGCAAAAGGGGAACTCCTCACCCTCTTTGATGAATCTTCCGTTCAAGGAGTCACCTGGGATAGTCTGAACGCGGTCTAGTATTCTCTTTGGTCGAGACTAGTGGATCATTCTGGGCTCTTGTTCTGACGGTTGATACCCTAAACCATAAGTAGGGAAAACTATCTTCAGTTTAATCGGCTCGAGAATCCCTTGTTGTCTTTATCCTAGCCCCAGTCCGGGAATGAAGTGCATGTTTCTGAACATCTGAATCACATTGACATTGCCATGAGGGTCGTATTCTGGACAAACCCTTTCTTTGAAGTTATCCTCTGTCGGGAGTAGAAGTGGTTCAACTCAAAATACTGATAGGAGCATATCATTTGACCCGTGCTGTATCTCAAGGATTGGGCTGCTGGTACTTACAACCTCGGCATTGTCGTCGTCGCCCAAGATGGTAATGACCCGTCCGTCGGCGAAGAACTTTAATTTCTGATGGAGTGAGGAAGACACACCCTTGATACTATGGAGCCAAGGTCATCCTAGAAATAAGTTAAAACAGGCTGGGATGTCAATAACTTGGAATTCGATGACAGGGTTTATAGGGCCAGCCCCTATTACAAGCTTTATGGATCCCATCACCTCCCGATGGGTATTATCGTAGGCACGCACAACAGTGGAGGTTGGAGCGAGGTCGCTTTCTTTCAGGCCTAAACATTTTAAGGTTCTCAGTGGGCAGACATTCAAGGCAGAACCATTATCGATAAGAGAGAGTGGCATAACCTTCCCCATAACTTCGACGGGGATATTGACTGCATGATTGTGGTTTGGCCCAATCTTGGGTATTTTTTCTTCGGAAAAGGATAGCATTCGGGTAGAGGTCAAGGATCCGACCAAATTTACTGATTCTTCTGGTGTGGTAGAAGGAGGAACTGTGGGTCCAGTGAGCAACTTGATCAAAGCATTTCTTATAGCTGAGAAGACATGAAAAGCCCCCATATAGTGATGTTAGCTTGAGTTTTCTTCAGTTGATCGAGGATCTTACTCTCCTCGAAGGTCATTTCTGGCATAGGAAGGTTTTCAACGCCCTTCCCTTTTTTATTGGCTGGTAGTGAGTTTGGGATCTGGTAATGCCTCCCTGATCTAGTTATGTGATTTACTGAAGAAGGGAAAAACATTAATCCCGTTTACTCGTCGATCTCGGGTTTTTTTCCAACTTATTTATTTCTCCGAGGAGTTCTTCAAATGATATCATTCCACATATGTCGACTACCGGGCCAGTTTTCTCGAAAGCTTGTTCTTCATTCGAATCGCTAAATTCTTCCCCCCATCCGGTGATAATAATTCTATCTTTCCATGTAAAGTCGATGCATTCCACAACTTCAACGGCTTCTTCATACAGGTCATCCCATTCTGTGGGGATATGTAAGGGTAAAGGGACCAGGCGCCCCTGTAGCTTCAGAGTATCAAGTAACTCGGTCATACTATAAATGTTGTTGGTTTGCTTGAATAATTCTTCTATGATCTAGATGACATCATCCAGACTGACTTCACTGGTTGGTACTACCCAACTATCTGACTCTCGAGCCCATTTTCGTGCTTCCAAGAACAGGTACTGAACCTATGGCAATCAATGACCATCTGTGAGGGCAATTTCATCCTGAACTCTAGGAGTTGGTTTAACACTTATGACAATTTCATGCTTCCATTTTCAGAATGGGTACGGACAGTGATGCATGCTCTAGTAAGGAGTGATAGTGCCTGATCAGTGAGGCTAGTAGAGTGTAGGAGGGAATATGGGCAAATTTGGAGAGGTTTAGGAAATTATATGGGTGTGATTTGAGTTAAGGGATCGAATTCTGGGTTATCTTCTAGAAAGATGGCATTGGCATGATTTGGAAGTGGGTTGTGAGTAGTGTTTGGCTTAGGATTAGCTAGTGGGGCGATGGTACCCCGGTCAATTAGACCTTAGATTATGTTTCGGAGGTGAAAGAATTTGTCGGTGATTAGCCATCAGTTTGGTGAAAGGCATAATGGGCATCTTCCTTGAAGTTTCTAGGGAGTGGATTTGGCAATGGACGGGGATCCAAAGGTTTGATAAGGTTTCGGCTTAATAAGGCTTGATAAAATTTGGAGAGGGGAGCATGGAGCTCGGTCTATTCATTTTGGACTGGGATAGGGCGGCTTTCCGATGCCCATGAGGTGGTTGGTTGAGAGATGTTGTTGATGGTTGAGACTGTAGCACTGGCAAGTTTGTCATATTTTTTAAAGGGTGAATTGTTCGGACACCTTCTTTGGTTCGACTTCTGTTTTAGCAAGTCCTTCCTCGATTTCTACTCCTTATTCTCTGAGAGATAGGAAGTGGGGATAGTATTGTCCTCCCATCGTTTCTCGGACATGGGGTAAGAAGTTCTTCTTCACTATGCTGACTTACTCTTCCTTGGAAGGCCGATTGGTCATGGTTACTGCTTTTTCCCTCCATCGGGCGATGAAGTTACTGACTGATTCCCCAGGGTTCTGTATGATCAGCTCTAAATCACTGTGGGTTACCTCAATGTCTTCATTGTATTTTTATTGTGACATGAATTCTCGGGCTACATCCTCCCAGCTATAAATTCTGGACTCTTCGAGAGATAAAAACCATCGGAGGGCGCTATCCTTCAAAGTTTGCTGAAACAATTGGGCCATCACTTCTTCAGAAGCCCCTAGTAGAGTCATGGAACGGTGATATCTTCATAGATGAACAATCGAGGGTCCACTTCCTCTAAATTTCTCGATATTCGGCATCTTAAACTTCTTAGGTAACCTCGCTTTAGGATAAGGAGGCATGTGGGTGTAGTCCATGGAATTTCCTGAGATTCTGACTTGGTAAAACTTCTTGGTGAGCATCTTGAGGTCTTCTTTGACTTTGTTCAGCTCTTCTTCCTTTGGATCAATGATTATAGGCAAGTTAGCCCTAGGCTGGGCAAGGTTCGGCATAGGAAGCTGGCCAGGTGACGGCCCATTAATATGAGGGGCACGTGAAACGTGCTAATACTCTTCGGGAACCCATATGGGCTCGGGTGGACCCATAGCATGAGGAAATAGGGCCTCGGGCTCTTAAGGAATAGGAACTTGGTTTTGTTGCATTTCTCGGACCTCAGTTTAGAGGTTGTCAATCTTGGACACGAGCTGAGCTAGGACTATCGTCAGATTCGGCTGCACAACGGGTATTTGATTTGTGTTCTCCATGGAAAGCGGATGGATATCGGACTCAGAAGAGGTAGCAGGGGAATGGACGAAACTTCGGGGTGACTTGACTGAAGATCGAACCCAATAAGGAGCCAGGCTAAGGGTTTGCGATCGACCTCAGAAGGCACAAAAATGAGATTTATTTTTTAGAAAAAGGGATGAATTTTTTTTCTTTTTGAGATGAAAAGACAATTTTTTTTTTGATAAAGAAGGAAGAAATATTTTTGGATTTTGGATAAAAAAGAAAATTTTCTTTTTGGAGACGGTCTCAGCATGATTATTATAATTATTATGTTTTCACTTGTGTTTATTCTCTTAAATGAAAAATGAAATGCCGGACGGGACCCGAGCCTGGAAAAATTGGGTTTGTAATATATGCAAAGCTATGGATGGACTTTTGATTAGGCTAAAGGATAGGGTCTCATTTTTAAAAATGCGCGAAAATTTAGGCGGCAGGCCGACTCGGAATTTCGACAGAGTTTTGGGTAGAAACCGACAATCTAACATGTGTGTCCTAGGCTTGACACCTATATGCGGGTATGCAGTTTGTTGGGTGAATCGGAAAGGGTTCCCCCCTTTGGCGTGACTTCCATGATATACGTCTTGCTCTTATGGGCAATCGGTACGTGTGAACAATCTATTTGATATACTTGAGTGTACGTGAATTGCCTCACCATATACCTCGTGGGGATGGTACGTGTGGGAGCGAATTCGATATACTCGGCATACGTGAATGAGTTCCCTGCGATATACCTCCCGTCATGACTTAGATCAAGTAGTACGATGCGGGGGGAACCATTCAATATATGTCGAGGGTACTTGTCTAATGGAAGGTAAGAGTCACATCGCTTAGGCTAACTGCACCCTGCCGGACCAGCGCCTATCACGAAGTGACCATCCAATTACTTGGTAAAATTTGGTCAATCACAATGCTCTTTGGTGATGTCGAATCATGCATGATCCTCTTATTAGTATCTTATGATGAGAGTGTTTTTCTTTATCATGCCCAATGGGGATCAAAGTATAAGTACCAATGGTATACCAAGTATGGGTGGGTTATGCGTGCAATATGTGGATATATGTGACCCTAGGTGCACGTGGTGTGAAGTGTACATGGAGAATTTTCTACCAGTGTGTGAAGTGAAGCATAAGTATGGGAGATACATGGAAAAGGGGAACATGCAAAAAATGGGGAAATATGAACAAGTATAAAATCCATGTAAATAGAGTTTAGCCCTCAAAATAAGCATATAATCCCCAACAGAGTCGCCACTATGGCCATCCCCCAATCTCGCGGTGGGCGGGCGGCGTAAGGGAGGATCCTAGGTCCCGCGCGTCCCTCTCGGGAGCGCTTCGATCAGCGTCATTTGGGTGAGGTGAAAAATGTAGAGAGATAGAGTCGCCAGTCTATTTTACTCAAAACAGACAAAAGAAAGGGAGCCATCCCGAAGGAGAGCATCCAAAGACATACTGATGCATACGAAACCAAAATGATTCGAAAAGGGTTCGGAGGCTAAGTTACGAAATGGGAAGGTGTTAGGCACCCATTCCACCCTTGCGGTATCTCATGGGTTTTTGTTATTTTCCTTTATTTTCCCCGTGATATGTGTACATGTGTATACATAGTGGAGATATATAGGAATCATCGACTTGCACTATGGAATAGGTAAATCCAGTCATCCGTAGGAAGGTATAAAAATATTAGAAAATAGGATTTACGCGATTATCCTTACATTGACCGTTATGATGGAACAATAACTCATGTGGAATAATACGCCACTAAGAACAAATATATGTGTATATATAATATAAGAGAGTGGAGTTTAGAGAAAATAGAAAATGAGAGAAAAAGTAAAAATAGGACTCGAGTCTCGGGTTTTACCCCAAGGTGCCTACGTAGCCTATAAAGGCATCAAAGTCCACGCAGTTCGCATGCAAAACGAGGGGTGGGGTTTATCCCATAAATCCAACCGGGGGTTCTCTTATTTGTGTGTGTGTGTGTGTGTAGAAAAAGTGTTTGAGTTGTGAGAAAAGTGTAAGAAAAGTATGAGAATTCCCGTTTGGAATTTATGATCAAACCCTCTTTTTCTTATTTTTTTGGGTTTTTATTTATATGAAAATAAGAGATGTGCAATAATACTAAATAAAAAGTATATTAGGATGTGTGAGATGAGATAATGAAAGTGCTAAGTAATAAAACAAGTTATTGCGAATTTATGAGAATTTAAAGAGAGAGTTGAGAAAATTAGACCTTCTTGAAGAACTTGAGCTTGATCTTGAATGTTGGAGAGCAGCCCTTATACTTGGATGATGATGGAGGGTAGTGAATTCACCAAGTTTGATGAAAAGGATGATGAAAAGTGAAGGTTGGAAAGGGATTTGGGTGTGGAAATCACGCTGACTTCGAGAGAGGTTTTCTGGATTTGCTGAGAGTGATATCTATCAGATCTGGGCTCCTCTTGCAAGTGAGGTCAGACCTCCTTTTTATAGGCCCAGGTCATTAACGATCGGTATAGCCCTATTCCTGCCAATTGGCAGGAGCATTTAGGCACACTGCCGAAACACACGGTCTGGGACCTGCCGTTTGGCAGTGTCTTTCAAGCCTTTTCAGAAAATCGGCCGCAGGACGCAAAATGTTAATCAGAATCGCACACGGGGTGGACCATTGGAAAGGTAATTTAGAAACCTTTGAAAAGTCCTTTGGACCTCTCCCAGATTCGGGAGTTGACTTTGGGTCAAATATGGCTCGAAAGCATTTGTCGGTCCATTAGATGGGGAATCGTCAGACGCAAACAGATCTTTCATCCGCATTGTAAGTTTGAATCGCTCACGGGGAGGATTTTTGGAAAGGTTAGGATATGTACTTCGACATTCCAAAGAGTTTGATTCGGTTCGGGGAGTTGACTTCGGTCAACCGAGCCCTGGAAATATTAGGTGACCTTTGGGAGTAAAACGGATCGTTCGTCCGTACCGTAAGTCGAAATCATGCACGGGATGGACTGTTGGAAAGGGGTTTCAGTGCCCTTAGAAGATTCATTCAATCTCGATCAATTTCAAGAGTTGACTTAGGTCAAACAGAGCCCGAGAGCGCCTAGTGGCCTCCTGATTGAGTTTTGGGGGAAAACAGGTCGTTCGTCCGCATGGTAAGCCCGAATCGCGCACGGGATGGACCGTTGGAAAGGGGTTTCAGTTCCCTTTGAAGATTCATTCAATCTTGGTCGAGTTTAATACTTTAAATTTTGGTCAAACGGAGCTTGGGAGTGCTCGATGGCTTCTAGGTCAGTACTTGGGGTATGACCTGGGTTTGTAGTGATGAAGGGAGGTGTTAGGGACCTAAGGAGAGTTTAGGGGGTAACAGAATGGGGTGTCTACAACATGGACCTTTAATCGGGGAAGAATTATAAGTTAATTATATTATTATTTTATTTATTCATTAACAATCTATTTAATGACCTCCATATCCTTTTCTCTTTCATTTTGCTGCACACTCCAATTCAGCCATGGGAGATTTTGGCCAATCTCGGGTTTTGGATTCATCCCAAATTGAGGACTTTTGTCCAAAATTGGAGATTGAATATTGATCACATACGCAAATGGGTCTTTTTAGCCACTTTTTTTTAGCTTGTTCTTTTGACAACAATGGTGGAACAAGTGGGTTATGGAGGTTGTTGGTCTCGACAACATTTTTTGCAGCGAGTTTTGTTGTGTGGTCTCGGCTTTGGCCAAAAATGGTGATTTCCATGGAGCTTTTGGTTTTAGCTGCGATGTGGGTATGTATCAATGGCTGTGATGTGGGTATGTTTCAATCGCACCATATGGGTCTTGAGCTACGAAGGAGATGGATTTCCAGAGCCGTCGGTCGGTCGGCCACGCTCTGGAGATCGACTGGGTTTTATTTTTTTGCTTGGATTGTAGACAGCGGCCCCTTTACTGTTCACCCGATCGACCTGTGCTCTGTTTTGCCCGAAATATCTGTAGCCTCTTTTTCTATTTTTTATTTTCTTTTTCCTTTTTCTTTTATCCTCTACTTGTAACTTATTCCCATTTTTCATTTCTTTTTCCTTTTCTTTTTCCTTTTCTTTTATTTCTTTTATGTAACTTAGTATAAATAGAAGATATTTCTCTTTTTTGGAGATATCTTGTAATAATAGATCATTTTCCATACTTAGGGCTAGAGAGGGAAGCTAGGGTTTGGAGGGTTTGGGGAGTGTGCCATTTTCTTCCTCCGAGGGTTTGCTCGTATAGAGGGGTTTTCCCGTCGAGGTTGTGTAGAAAACTATCCTTCGTCTTCTCTATTAATTCGAGTTTCCAATGTTTGTATTTCTTTATTTATCACATTTTTACTCTCTTTCTAGTTTAGATTTATTGCGTTTATTTACATGCTTTCTAATGTAGATTTACCGCTTTATTTACCGCGTTTTTATCATACTTTCTAGGTTAAATTAGCCTAGGTTGTGTTGGATTGAACTCACCTAGGGTTAATGTGTTGCTTTGCTTTGGTGATGGAGTTTACGGGTTTATTTCGAGTGGGTTGTCCTAGTAATTATGCCTAGGAGATTTAACGGGGCATATCATGTATGCTCCGTATTTACCACCTTGCGTGCGTAATATCTAGGGTATTTGTTGACACCAAAATCTTATTAGACTTTTATGCGAATTTAGGGGTGTGAAACCTCTTGATTTAATTACTTATTGAAACGAGACGCAATCTTAATAATTCGTCGACCCATGTAACCATTTTATACTAATTAACTCAGGGTGAGGGATATCCAATGCAACCTATAGTTTTTATTTGCTTTTGTTAGTCTAGTTTAATTATATGCCTAGATTAAGTTTTCTTTTCTTTTAATCACCTTTTACATTTTTATTCCTGAAATAATAATTCAATTACAACCTAGAAACATTCTCCGTGGATTCGATACCCGGACTTGGCCTCTATACTCCCTTTTTGAGTATAGTCATAAGTTTAGGGTTTCGTATAGAGTCGGTGAGCCGAAACTAAAACGGTCGGCGCGTAGTTGACCCTCGCGCCGCGGAGAAACCCAACCTATCAAATAGCACCGTTGCCAGGGAATGTTTTGTTTTGGATTGTATGTGTGTTATTATCTCTTAGTATTTTTTCTTTTGTATTTGTATTATTTGTTTAAACTCTTTCTGCAGGATAGAACATTTGAGCGCTAAGAAACTTGGATTCTCGGTCGCGTACCTTCCTTCTTGAATTCTCCATCTACAAATAATTCGGTAACCATGTCCTATTTTATAGCTTTGTCGGTAATTCTAATGTTTCATTTGGGATATGTTCTCGAACCTGACCCTGCGAATGTTTCATTTGGGATCTCTTCTCGAATCTTGAACCATTAGAATTACCGGTGGATTACTATGAGTCGGTAGAAATTATTTAAAACTTTTAAACCTTTTGCTGATGAGGACTCTTTGCCATTCTTTTTTTCCATGATGGATGTTATCCCCACTCGTGCACCATCTCCCATTCCAACTGAAAAACCTTTCGAAGATGAGTCGATTTTTCTTGGACGTCAAGTGTGTCTTTCCCCCTTGTTATCCAAATCCCCCATCCTCTGCCCAAAATTTCAAATTGGTGAAGGTTCACTTTTTTCACCTCCCACATGCCTTCCACTGTTCAAACAAAATTCATATCTTCCGGGAGGCACGTTGTAAATAGTAGGTTGTAAACAGTTGGTTGTAAATAGTTAGCTTTTTTCCTTTAGTTTTTTTCTTTCCTTTTTATTTAGTCTAGTGTAATTAGTTAATTTTTTGTTATTTGTTCGTACTATTCTTCGTACTAACTTGTTTTGTAGATTCAATTGGACTCCTGATTATGGAGATCGCTCCAATTTTGGGTAATATCATTCTTTTCCTCTCTTTATGTTGTGTTCTTGAGGGATGTGTTGGGCACAATGCAACATTTACGTTAGGGGTGTGGGATATTCTATCCATTTCTTTGTTTTGTCCATTAAGTTATCACATGTTAGATACTAAGTATGCTTTTCATAGAAAAATTGAAAATTTCAAAAATATTTTCTTTCGTTTTTCTCCTTTATTAGGCATTTTGCCTTTGTTTTCGATGATAAATATCAATAATTGTTCGATCCAATAGACAACTCAACGATGCATGTTCTCAATTTTAGAAGTTATTAGGAATTAGTCCTTAAATCATTGATATTATGAATAATTTCATGAATTAAACTTTATCCCATGAGCACATGCACTTTTCTTGCTTTAATGATTTGGTTTAAGATTTTTATAACTTGATAATTTTTTGTTGCATTGTATATACTTACACCGAGTAAGCTTTGTACCTTCGTCATTTGTGAGTGTATACACTATTCGTTACTCATTTAAAACGTTACATTCATTAGTAATCTCACTATTCTTTCATTGATTGTTCATTAATTGAGTTTATATCTTGAAATGTATTACCTGAGCATGATTTTCAAAGTTTGTTTTGACTCGAGAATTGCATAAATTTTAGGAAATGATCATAGGCAATCTTTGTTATATCACGCATATTAGCCTTGATCGCACCTTATATATTTTCCCTCATCAACCCCTTCGAGCCTAAATATTAGCCTTTCTTTTCATAACCCCAAAATCCCAAAACCAACTCCACGTTGGAGTTTTAAACCACATATACTACCTTCCTTACCTATGTTTGGAATGTAACTTGGAATTGAATGATGTAGTTATCTTACGGTTGCAATTAAGCATATGAGAGTGAGAAAAGAAAATAAAGAGTAGTGAAAAAGAAAATAAAATAAAACATGAGAAAAAGAAGTAAAGAAAAGAGAAAGTTTGTATATATATGTTGTGTATAGTGTTCAATAAGCTTTGATTGCTCTCCATTGTCATACTTAATGCTTGATTTTGGAACTTGTTTTCCAATTTTTGATATTGCCCGCATTTTTCCATTATCCCAAATTTTCATCCCTAAACACTTTGAATCCGTACATAATCCTTTCATTTCGTACCTTAACCCCAAACCCACATTACAAACCTATCAAGTCCTATGTGATCTTAGGGTGAATTTAATTTAGAAGTTGAAATAGTTTGATAATCTTTGAAAATGCATTTTGCTCCTTTAATGAGTGGTATCTTTCATTGAGATCAAAATTTTTAATTTCGTATATAGCGTTCTTCATTTGTGACATGAGTGCTACCTAGTTTCCACTTACATTTACTCTTTATGCACGCATGTTCCGTGTGTTAACTCCCTATTTCGAGTGAATTCACTTGATGAGTGTAATGCCCATGATGATTGAATATATGCTTGCTTTAATTTTTATCCGATTTATATAAGTTTTTGCCAAATCATACTTTGCATGTGCTCTCTCCGCTCCCACATTTTAAGGTTTCAATTGTATGAGGTGCATTCTATAATATTAATAATACGGACTGTTGTGTGAATTCATTCACTGTGCTAATAATGTGTATGGAATCTTTTTCATATTGTTGGGCTTGTCGCATGTTTTTTGGGCATGTTTTGAGTAAACGACATAATTTTTGTGAGTTTCAACCCTGAAAATCCTCACGAGATGACACTCGTCCACTAGGGTAGCCTAAGGGTTTAAAGGATTTTTACATACGCTAAATGCAATCTTTCGCCCGCAAATGTGGCCTTATCCCTTTTATCGGTTTTGTATATTTCTACCATTTTATGATTTTCTTATAATTCTTCTTGCTTTGAATTTCATTACTAGGAACTAGCAATGTGTAAGTTAGGGGGTGTGATTCGTATCGAATCTTGCACATTTATGCCCTCGAACTTATGCATTTTAGCCCCCTCGGGTAACGTAATTGCTATAATTATACTTGTTAATCAGACAACCTACGTTTTATATGCTAAAATATTATTTGAGGTATTATTGAGCTTTTATAGGTGTTACGGTGCTTAGTGTGAAGTTTGAACGCGTTTCGATAAAGTTTCGTCGCGATTCGCACGTTCAGGGGCATTTCGATAATTTCACACTTCGGGATTTTTGTCCGAAGTCTTCTGGAAGTTGTATCTATCGGTCCAAGCTTCACGTGGCCATGAAAGGTGCTCGAATCGGAGTCCGAAAGACGAAAACACGGACCTTTAATTAGAGAAGAATTATAAGTTAATTATATTATTATTTTATTTATTCATTAACAATCTATTTAATGACCTCCATGTCCTTTCCTCTTTCATTTTGTTGCACACTCCAATTCAGCCATGGGCGATTTTGGCCAAGCTCGAGTTTGTGCTCGGGTTTTGGGTTCATCCCAAATTGAGGACTTTTGTCCGAAATTGGATATTGAATATTGATCACATACGCAAATGGGTCTTTTTGGCCACATTTTTGGAGCTTATTCTTTTTACAACAATGGTGGAACAAGTGGGTCATGGAGGTTGTTGGTCTAGGCTCCCTTTTTTGTAGCGGGTTTTGTTGTGTGGTCTCGGCTTTGGTCGACAATGGTGATTGCCATGGAGATTTTAGTTTTAGCTGCATTGTGGGTATGTATCAATGGTTGCGATGTGGGTATGTTTCAATCACACCATGTGGGTCTTGAGCTACGAAGGAGATGGACTTCCAGAGCCGGCGATCGATCGGCCATGCTCCGGCGATTGATCGGGTTTTATTTTTTGGCTTGGATCGTAGACAGCGGCCCCTTTACTGTTCACCTGGTCGACCGGTGCTCTATTTTGCCCAAAATATCTGTAGCCACTTTTTCTATTTTTTATTTTCTTTTATCATGTAATTGTAACTTACTCCCCTTTTTCATTTCTCTTTCCTTATCTTTTATTTCTTTTATGTAACCTAGTATAAATAGAAGACATTTCTCTTTTTCATACTTAGGGTTAGAGAGGGATGCTAGGGTTTGAAGGGTTTGAGGAGTGTGCCATTTTCTCCCTCCGAGGGTTTGCTCGTATAGAGGGGTTTGCATGTTGAGGCCGTGTAGAACACTATCCTCCATCTTCTCTATCAATCTGAGTTTCCAATAACGGTATTTCTTTATTTATCGCGTTCTTACTCGTTTTCAAGTTTAGATTTATTGTGTTTAATTACATGTTTTCTAGTGTATATTTACCGCTTTATTTACCTCATTTTTATCATGCTTTCTAGGTTAAATTAGCCTAGGTTGTGTTGGATTAAACTCACCTAGGGTTGATGTGTTGCTTTGCTTTGGTGATGGAGTTTACGGGTTTATTTCGAGTGGGTTGTCCTAGCTATTACGCCTAGGATATTTAACTGGGTATATCATGTATGCCCCATATTTATGAACTTGCGTACGTAATTTGTATGGTATTTGTTGACACTAAAATCTTATTAGACTTTTATTCGAATTTAGGGGTGTGACAACTCTTGATTTAATTAACAGTAGAAACGAGTCGCAATCTTAATAATTCGTCGACCCATGTAACCATTTTATATTAATTAACTCGGGGTGAGGGATATCCGACGCAACCTATAGTTTCTATTCGCTTTTTTTAGTCTAGTTTAATTATATGCCTAAATTATGTTTTCTTTTCTTTTAATCACCTTTTACATTTTTATTCCTGAAATAATAATTCGATTACAGCCTAATAACATTCTCTGTGGATTTGATACCCGGACTTGGCCTCTATACTCTCTTTTTGAGTGTAGTCATAAGTTTAGGTTTTTGTATAGAGTTGGTGAGCAGAAAATAAAACGACCGGCGTGTAGATGACTCTCGCGTCGTGACAAAACTGAGCCTATCAATTATCTACACTCACAATTAGCTTCGTCTGTGGGAACGATTCTTCTTCCTATGTAAGTTAAATCCATCAAAATAAGTAATTTCTCATCCTTACAACACACATGTTCTGGGCAGTCAGTAAGGTGGATTTCCACCATAGAGAGTCAGGTTTGAGATCCACCTGAATAGGAGTCAAGGTGCCTGTCATCCATGATAATGTCCACCAGAAAAATATTTTAATTATAGAAATTAGCAGTCTAGATAAACTTAGATCTCGATTTTTCAACATTTATGAACAACGACTCGACTAGCAAGAGGCAATACTCCCCTGATTGGAGGAAAATATGCGTCTCCAATGACGCCTGGAAAATAGAGTGAGAGCTCCAAGGAAATAAATTCAAGCATCATGGATGGATGCCTATGCCTCTGACGAGTGGAACTCATAGTCGAGGAAGGATTTTTCGCCACTAGAAGTAACATTCAGAGCACGAGAGGCTTCTAGAAAGGCCAAATAAAGATAAAGGATATTGTAGATGAGATATTCATTGTTTGGTCTAAAAATAGATGGATCAATACCCAACAAATCGTGGGGCTAGATCCATCAAGGAATTGGACATGAGGGAACTCGTCAATTAGATGCAGTCCCTTTTCTCAAGGATAATTGAGGATGAGGATCTCCTAAAGAAGTTCACAACCCCAAGGTTCAATATATATAATAGGATAACATATCTTATAGATCATGTGCGCCAGTATAGACAAGTAATGACCCTGTGGAACCATAACGATGCCCTCATGTGCCGTATATTCTCCTTGATCCTAAGGGGTTTTTCATAAAAGTGGTTTAATAGGTTGACACATAGGTAGATCAAGAATTTTAAATTCAACTGAGGAGGCTTCATAACTCTCTTTATTACAAGAAGTTCTCACCCAAAAAGAATGGATTTTCTCCTCACAATGAGGGGGAAACACCAGGAGACTTTGAGGGATTATGCCAGTTGTCATAGCATCATTCAAGATACACCTGCCCCACAACTCCTTATTGCATCATTCCCCCATGAATAAGGAGAAAGGCATCATCGACTATGCACATCAGTCATCGATGAAGAATAAGGAAGACACAATCGGTAATCTTAAGTCGCGCATAGAGAAGTACAAAAATATAAAAGGACCTCAAATACCATCTATAAGACCTAAACAATGCATTGCATTTAAAACCATAATATGGAAAAAAAGATAATAAGGTGACCCACAGTGTCGATCAAAAGCTAGACAATGTCTTGACGATGATTTAGGGCATGAGTTCATAGTCATTCACGGTGCTTCAAGTACCAAGAAAATCCAAGCAATGCAGTTTCAATGGAAATCAATAAGTTTACTTCCATGATGGAGGCCTTCTAGATTGACCCTTCCAAAATTAAAGTTGACAAGCAAATGATATTGGAGGATATAAATTACAATAAAAACATAGTCTTCGCTGAAGATTATTTGATCAGGATGAGGTTCCCACATGATGAGATGCTAGTAATCACCATCAGGATCGCAAATTGGGACGTGGATAAGCTATTATTATATCAAGGAAGCTCCTTTGAAGTCATGTACTTAGATCTGTTTAATAAACTCAACCCAATAATGTAATATTTGAAGGAATCGATCGTCCCTCTATTCGGCATCATCGAGAAAATGACTATGCAATTAAGGAAATTAGTCCCACCATTTAGGGCTAGAAATATCTCAAATTTGATTGAGTTATTGGTGGTTGATCTAGAGTGTACCTATAATTC
This sequence comes from Sambucus nigra, assembly GCA_949130495.1. Lineage (NCBI taxonomy): Eukaryota > Viridiplantae > Streptophyta > Magnoliopsida > Dipsacales > Adoxaceae > Sambucus > Sambucus nigra. The sequence continues at coordinate 503,487,228 of OX422209.1, forward strand.
CATTATTAGGAGAGAACAGTTGCACACAATGAAACCTATTACCTCTATGTACCATAAAAAATCAAATGTATCACGAATGAGGAGTATTAGAAATCATAAGAAATTAAGATGATGCTGGGACATGCTTAATGTCCACTATTAGCCCTCCACCAGAAAGGAAGAATGGAAAGGAAGTTGTTCCTAAATCATCCAAAGATGGATTTACACCATTTAAATGGAAACTAAAGCATGGAAGAGACCATAATTGACCCCACTGAAAGGGTCCTAGAAAAGTTAGAATAGATAGCCTTTGATGGAACTCAAATGCAAAAAGGAAATAATTTATCGGAACTGTGTTATCAAACAAGATAGGAACAAGTAGATCTCTCTAATAAAAGAGGATCAAGATGTATTTAATTGGAAGCCATATGATATGTCTAGGATTTACCCAAAGTCATGTGCCACAGACTTTATACTGATCTCACTTTTTCGTTGATTATAAAGATTACTCGTCGAACTGCCCTGGAGAAATCAAAATTGGTAAAAATGGAGGTAGAAAAACTTCTAGAGGCAAGGTCCATTAGAGTTTGAATTCCTAAAATGGCTCTGAAACTCGATGGTAGTGAAAAAAAGTAATGGGAACTGGAGGGTGTGTATGGACTTCACCGATCTTAATAAATCTTTCCCCAGTGATAGCATTCTTCTATCCAAGTTTGTTCAGTTATTCGACGCCATAACCAGTCGCAAACGGGTGAGTTTTATGAATGTGTACTCAGGGTATCACCAGGTCACTTTGTTCTGCTAAGACCAAGATAAAACTTCATTCATAACCACCTTGGTCATGTATTGTTACAAGGTAATGTCTTTGACCTTAGAATGTAAGAGACATTTATCAATGTTCAATTAATAATTATGGGACATAATGGAGGTTCATATTGATGATATGCTCATCAAGAGCAAGCTCAAAGAAGACCATCTAGTGGATTTAACTAACACTTTAAAAATACTTAGGCACTGTCAGATGAAGTTGAACATGGCTAAATGATCCTTTGAGGTTCAATCCAAAATGTTTTTGAGGTACATAGTTAGTAAGATTATATTAAGGCAAAGCCCGACCTGATAGTGGCAATCAATATCGTCCAACCCCCTAAAAGACAGTGTATAATATCCAAAAGTTAATAGGAATATTAGAAGCTTTGTGGTGATATATTTAAAAGTCCTCTAAATGATGCTGACAACTCTTTTAGTTATTGAACAAGGATAAAGTCTTTACATGGAACGATGAATGCTCAAACACTATTGAAGAGATCAAATCCTATCTGAGAAAGCCTCCCCTACTGTCCACTCCAGATCCAAAGTACCCTATATATCTTTACCTGGAGATTTCTAGTCATGCCGTTAGTTTACCCTTGACACGTGAGAAGGAAATATGCTTAACCCTATACTACGTCATCAAGACACGTCTAGTTATCGATAAAGGCTACCTCCTACTTGAAATAATTAGCCTACTCTTTGGTCATAACATCATACAAGTTGAAGCTCTATTTTAAATCTCATCTAATCATAATCATCACCTCCATCCCCCTCAAATGCATTCTTTAGAATTCTGACTTGTCCATATGGATGTCCAAATAATAGGTTGAGATTGGAAGGTTTTATAAAAACTATTAACCGAGAACATCAATTAAGGGGCATGTGTTGGCATATTTCATTATCGAGTTCACAAGAGAAGGGAAACCAAGCAAAACAAGATACAGCCGACTAGATAATGAGTCGAGGGATTTACTGGATCAAAAGTGGAAACTTTATTTTGACCTTTCATCTAATTAAACGGGGCAAGAGTAGGCCTTGTACTGATTTCCCAAATAATTCAATGATCGAGCAAATGATTAGGCTTGGATTAAAAACTTCTAACTACGAAGCCGAGTATGGACTTTTCATTATCAGGTTATGTAAATCCTACTCAGTGGGGGAAGCCCACCTTGATATATATTGCAATTAAAATTTTGTATCCAACCAAGTAATGACTAACTTTAATGTGAGGGATGAATAAATTTTGATGCACCTACATCTCTCAGGAATTAATAGCCAAATTCAAAAAAGTCCACATTCAACAGTTCACCCGGGGGAATAATAGCCATGTTGATGACTTAAGAGTCTTGGGGTTAGCAGTGGACTCTGATCTGAGAAGAACCATTGAAGCGGAGTTCCTCTCTAAGCCCATCATCATAAAGGTCATGGTTGCTAAGTAGGTTCTCGTCGTATAAAGGAGCCTAAACTAACTTATCTACAAGATGACGTCTTATCGTTCGATAAGAATCAAGACCATCAAATCAGGGTAAAAACTTATGAATTTAACCTATCACCTGATGAAAAACTCTACAGGAGATCTTTCACTGGTCCCTACCTCCAACCAATAGCGAGAATGTTCTATGTGAGCTTCACGATGGAATTTGCAGAATCTATGCTATAAGAAGATCTATGTCTCTTAAGGTGATCAAAGAAGGGTATTAATGGTCGTATATGCATAAAGATGAAATATCCTATGTGAGAAAAATGTAAAAAACATCAAAACTTTTCTTCCGTTCTTCATAAGTTGGATAACAATATGAGGTAACTGACCAATCATTCGTCATTTTCCCTGTTGGATTTTATTTTGTAAATACACTCCCAACAGAAACAGGAAATCACAAGTGGCTCATAGTTGGCACACACTACTTCAGAAAATGGATTGAATCAGAACCATTGGTGAATATCAGAGACACTGATATCATCAAGTTCATTTGCAGAAACATTGTGACACACTTTAGTATACCTAAGGCGATCATCATGGATAATAGTAAGCACCCAAAAGTATTTAATTTATACTCCAAATATATGTATTTTAGTCACTAGATATTAATAAAATTGCTCTTACATTCATATTTGTCTATCTTGCAAGTTAATATGCAGTTGCGGTATCAAATTGTGCTAAATCAAAGTAGTTGTGGCGAACTAGCAGCCAAAAGCATTCAATGAATAAAATCAAAGTGATCATGAAGTGAGAACTCCCTTTTGAGCTGGCCTAATCCCGTACTAAATACCCAAGCCCAAATTCAAGCCTAAATTGAGCGAAGCCATTACCTAAACCTCGTTTTTGTTTAATTCGTACTTAATACTTTTTTTAGATTTTTATTTAAGTTATGAATATATTTTATGATTTTTATATTTTATTTGTGTGAGTATAGTTGTAAATATTCAAGTTCATGTTTTTTTCTCTTTTATTATGTCGGAGTTTTTTATATTTTTATGTAAATATAATCAGGATGTGTATTTTTTTAACATTTTTTTATTTTATTTTGGTGCCATTAGTTTAATTACTACTATTTTCATTTGAGTCTTTTATTATTTTATAAGTTAGAATTCAATTTTTAATTCTAATAGATTTTATTTATAGTTTTATTAAAGTCGTAAATATTTAGTTTAGTTTTAATTAATTTTGATTAAAATATGTTGGTATAAATTAGATACACACACGCACACATACTCTAATTCCATACACCAAAACACAACTAAATACCCCCTTCACCCACACCCTCTTTCCATATCCCACACATATACCCTAATCACTCTCACACCTCAATCAAACAAAACAATGAGTTTCTCTCTCTTATCTTGTCTCTTTCAACTGCACCAACCAAACATTTTCTCCTCTTCTTCAATAAGAAACCCTCCATAACTAACACCTTACACTAACTTCCAACACCACCCCATACCCCTTATCTCTCCCCTTTCCGGCCACCATAATGCACCATGTTGCCAGCAAACTGTCCTACCCTATTACCATCGGTCGACGACCTCATCCAAATCAAACGAGCCACCCGAAAGCTAAAACCTCTGGCTCTCCAAAATCATAACCCACCAGACCCGTCATTGAGCTAACCTTTCTCCAACCAACCGACCCAAGCCCTAAGCTACCTCTGAACCAACATCCATCCTTATATCTCCTACTAACCCGTTGTCGTACCATTAGCTAAAGCCACCCTTCCAACTCCATGACCACCCTTTCATACCTCCCTGGCGACCCAACTCCATAATCTGGACAGCAACCAAAATTTGGCCAAACTGACTCCTACTGGGAAAAAAATCATGACCCTATAACCTCTCATTAAGAATCCAATTTCAAGTTATAGGAATGGAATTTGAAAGTAAATTTTAATTTCATAGAATTTAAATTAATTTTTTAATTTCAATTCTAAATCTTAAAATTAAATTATCAAACGAATCCTTAGTGAAAAATGGGACCTATCTTTTAAGGAAACCCACGTGCCAAAAAAACCACCACTATCCTAAATTTTAAATCCCTCCTAATAAACATTTGACTCAGCAAATAAAAATAAATCAAATCTCCTCAGACCTCTCAACCACCAAGGGTCTCTAGCTCATTTGGAAGGGAAAGACTGATATTTCTTCATTTTCTCTCTGCATTCTAGCGTAAAATAGAGAGAGCATTTTTCAGAAAATACACAAAAAAAATTACAGGTTTAATAAAAATTCCATAATTATTTCTTCTACTTGATTTATTTTTATTGTAATCGGTTGAGATAATTTATGTCAAGAAATCGGACGCAAAGTGAAGAAATCAATTCAACAAGGAGACTTGTTTTATTATTTATTTCTATCTCTCTTATTTTAATTTCATGCTTTTTATAGACATTTTATTAAATTTTGTGTATGCTAGTATGAGAATGTTAGGCTAAACACCCCCTTCAATGGATGGAATGAAACCGTATATGATGTTATTCTAAGTAACAAATTTATTTATTTGTTATATTTATGTGAAAATAAATTTTGAAATTGTCTCGTTTCAGTTTATGCCACGAGAGAGGGTAAATTAATTTTATTTTAAATTAATGTTTAATTTAGACTAAAACTATAGATAGGTTTATCCTTAATATGGCATTACATTGGAAGTGTTTACTCGGTGTTGCATTCAATCATTTACATAATTTTTCAACAAATTGACCTTAGCGGGTGATTTATTAAAAAATGTATAAATATAATTTTTAGAGTTATGACATTTTAAATTAATTTTCTAAAAGATATCATTAAATTTATAATTGTAACAAGACTTAGATTATAATTTTAGTATTATCTCGAAATATTTTAAATAAATAAATTGGTTAATTAAAATAATTAATTATGCGGTGTAATCCCACCTCTTGAATCTCTTCACACTTATATATTTTCACTAGTTTGTTTAGTTCACTTATGATTTTTATCATTAATTAATTAATTCTCCATTGAAATTATTTTAATATATATATATATATATAATAAAGTTGCAAGTACTCGCACTATTTGTTTCTTCACGTTGAAAGTCAAATTAATATCCGTACTTACCATTATACAAGTTGTCTAACAATTACTGTAGGTAGTTCAAGGGATTTTAAGACTTAGCTTTTCAAAACACTGATTATGGATACACGAAAAAGCAAGTTAACAAATGGCGTAGTTGCCACTTTTCTGGGTTGAAGATTAACATGATTATTTTTGTATATCATATTTTATTGCATTTATTTTTCTTATTATATTGGTTATATTAGGATTTATTGAAGCATTGTATTTATTTGGGTGTATTTAAAACATCATTTTATTTGTAATATCTATTTATTTTAAATACCAAACAAAGGCGAAAAGGGAAACGGGACATGATAAAGAGTGCGTCTTTCGAGAGGACTTGAAGCCTCTCTATTTTTTATCTGTAGGACTCTCGAGGATGAATAAAGTAAGTCATACTTCCCTCTAATGGATTCAACTCGATCTTCACCCACATGTGTAGCAGCTGTGGGAGCTATCTTTCTTTATACCTTGCAAATTTCCTGGTAGCGAGTTCGTTTCTTTATTTGACTATATGTTCCTCCGTGCTTTTATTTTATGCATTGTCTTACATTGAATGGTGTGATGAATTAATTAACCTAAGTCCTACACCCGTGATTACAGTGAGAAGGGATTTCATCACCCGACTTACTCATTTATCTTATTTTATGCAATCCGCGCCTTCACTTAATTAGAATTAACCAACTAGCAAGACAAAGTAGGAACACAACTTTTGCATAAGGCGACATATTGGATCCATGATTTTCTCGCCGTGGATTAATTAAAATTTGACTACCCCTCACCTAATTGAATATAAAAATTGGCTATGTGCTAGTTAGGACTTATCCTTCGCTTGTAAGAGTCTGATTTTATCTTTAAGTAGTCCATTTTACAATCCATCCTCTCATTTTTAAACATGAGTCTGCCATTCCCCTTTTTCCTAAACAATCACACACACACACACACACACACACACACACACACATATATATATATATAAAGCCCAAAACTCGAAAAATATTTTTCATTTTTCTTAACGCCTAATATTTCAAAATTTGTTACCCATTTTGGTGATAAATAAGTTCAAAACAAATTAACAAGAAAAAGCAATCACCATAACAAATAAAGAATGTAAGGAATGACAATCACACAACACAAAATTTACGTGGTTTAGGAAGAATGCCTACGCCCACGATGGTGCTCTCAATATTATTTCTCTATACTCCGGGGAGTGTTTTACAGGGAAAATAATACATGCCCTTTGCCCTAGGCTGAGGGTTTGTTATATACATGTTCATTTCTGGGGAGTGGGGGTGTTGGACGCCCCCACGTCAGTCCATAACCCCTAAAATATCTCCTTATGATATTTTAGGGAATTTGACTGGGTCGCAAGCAAGTTAGTTGAGGCGTGAGGTTTCCAAACTTTGGGCCGGGATCTACTGGGCTACTCGTCTGGGCCAAGTGACAAATCGAGATACCCACAATTGCCCCTAAAGTTGTTGTGCCACGATTTGGGCTCAATAATTTCAAATGATTTGTCATAATGGCATTTTTTTTAATTGTGCAACACTCTTCAAGATCGAAGCGCCTCTTCTGAATTGATTTAGGCAGCAGGCTGTCTTGGCGCTATGATTAAAAAGGTTTAAAACATCCAAGATTTCGTTGTTGCTCTCTCATTCCCAGGTCTTGTCTTCCAATCTCGACCTTTTCATCGTCCTTTCTTGTGACTTTGCATTATCCCAAGCTAAGTCTCTACTTCGTAAGTTCTTCTTACTTCTTCTCTTTGCTTTTTCTGTTGAGATTTCTTCACATCTGCTGCTAGGGTTTTTATTTTTCAATGATGAAAATAGGCAATAGATCGATATATGAATTTAGGAAGTTTTATAACATTCTAAGTTGGGTAGACATCGAGTGTGCCCCTATCGCTCGTAATGTTAGAGAGGTTGAGGATGGTCACTGGATTCATGTTCTCTTATTGTCCCAAGGGGGTCTTACTTTTCCCCCGAGTAATTTATTTTCGCTTTTTTTTGGTTATTTCAATATAGTCCTTGCACAATGCTCACCCAATGTCTGGAAAATTATTAACAGTGTGCATAGAATAAATCAGCTCTAGGGCACCAATTTAGGGTTGGCTGAAATCTGCTTCTGTTATTCTTTTTCGCGAACAAGCTCTGGTCTTCTGTACCTCAAGGCTAGGAGTCCTAAGAGGGTGTTGGTAGTAAATCTACCTAATTCCCACAAGGATTACTGGCATGAGGGTTTTATTGCAAGAAAATGGGAGTTCCCTCCTCATACTGAGGGATCAAGGTCTGTCATATTCGTGGTCCCCTTTTATAGGGAGGAGTACATAGGTGGGCTTAGTCTTTGTTCTGCCATCGATCCTCTGTTTATGTATAATTCTTCTCATATTTTTCTCTTTTCTTTTCAGTGAAGATAAAGAACTTTGAACCTGCTCTTAGCGAGGTTCGAGTTGTTGAGTTGGTCAAAGCCTGGAACATCAGGGAAATCTTGGCTGACGGTGAACACCCTCGATCAGCGACTTTTTTCCTGGAGTATAAGAACGTTGGGTCCAGCTTTATTACGCGACCTATGGAGAGCATCCCTGAGCTAGATATTACTGAAGAGGTTACTGTCGATCCCATCCAATTGGATGAGGAAGAAAGAAGCTCTGGTGAGGATAGCGAGGGTGATAATAGGGGAGGTATTGAAGGTGGTTATAGTAAAGAGAGCTCTGGGGGTGAAGGATCTTCCAGCTCGAAAGAAGTTTCAGAGGCTCGAGAGTCTTCGAGTGAATCGAGTAGTTCCAGAGAGGAAGATATGGTTCCTCCCAGAAAGAATCTGATTCGTGATGATGATTATGTTCTCCTTTCTCGTCAGTCGAAGAAGAAGAAATATAGAAGTGGAGGGGTTGCAACTGGTTCTCAGTCTGTTGCTCATAAGTAGGAGAAGAAGAAGAATGAGGAAGAGTAGTTGAGAGGGAGGGAGAGAAAGGAGGAGGAGAGGAAGAAGGCGGAGGAGAAAAAAGGTGGAGGATAGAAGGAGAGTTAAGAAGGAGAGGAACGAGAGGGAAGAGGAATAGAGAAGAGATGAGGTTAGGATGAAGGCATGGCAGGCTCTGGTGCCTGTGTCTGCCTTTCCCAAAGGGGCTTCTGTGTCCCTTTCTCCTCAACTGGCTCCTGCGTTGCTCGAAAGAGCAGTTTTGCCGACTGATCGTCAGAAGGCGATGGGGACCGACCAGTTAGCTCTAAAAGAGATTCATAGGCCATCCTTGGTAAGTTTCCTCCCACTTCTCTATTCTTGTAATACTATGCTCTATGCTTCCCTTGCTAATATTTCTCTTCTTTGCAGTTTGTTACCAACTTTGTCGTCCTCTATCGCTGCCACGACGAGCTGGTAAAGAGGAATGCTGATCTTGAGAAGAAGAATGTTGAGCTGGAGGCCAGCTTGAAGACTACTAATGTTGTCCAGAAGTCCTCTGATCTCGCTCTGTTTGAAGCCAATCGAACAAAGGAGGCAGCAGTTAAGGAACTTGGGGAGTTGAGGCAGTCTTATGACCTGGTTTGCTCGGGCAAATTGGCTGTGGTGGAGGAGAATAAGGTGCTGGTGGAGAAGGTGAAGAAGGTGGAATATGAGGCAGCTGATCAAGTGCAAAAAGTAGCGCGTGTAAGGATGCTAGTCGTTATTTTCGTTTCGGCTACTCAATACAAACAAACCTAAGTTACTACTACACTTGCGAGGCAAGCACAGCGGTAAGTCGGGTATAAAAAATCCACAGGGATGAGATGCTAGAGTTTAATTGATTTAATATTCCAAAATAAAAGGTGTATTACAAACTAAAAAGGAAAAGATGCATAAAAGGGAAATGTTTATCTAGGCAAGGGAAAATGAATCTACATTAACAAAGCGAGTAAACTATAGGTTGCGTCGAATATCCCTCACCCGAGTTAATTTCTATAAAAGGGATACATGGGTCGACGAGTTATTACAAATGCGTCTCATTTCGACAGTCAATTAAATCAAGGGTTGTCACGCCCATAAATCCTCATAAAAGCCTAATAAGATTTTAGCGTCAATAAATATCCCGAAAATTGCGCACGAAAGGTCGTAAGCACAGGACATACATGATATGCCCCGTCAAATCTTCTAGGTGCAATAACTAGGATAATGTACCCGAAATAGACCCGTAAACACCATCACCAAAGTCAAGCAACGCATTAACTCGAGTGACTTCAATTCAAGCACAACCTAATTTAAATTACCTAGAAAGCATATTAAAAATGCGGTAAATAAAGCGAGTAAACAAACGTGGTAAATTTATACTACAAAGAGATTAAATCAAAGCTTGTAAACCTAATTATCAAAGCAAGAAATGAAGAAATACAAACTATATTAATGGAGAGGATAATGAATAGTCAACTTACATACCAAAAAGGGTGTCAATCCAAGAAGAATTGAAGAAGAACTAAGCAAAAACCCAAACCCTAACCTAAACTATCTTCTAAAACCAGCTAAAATTGTCCACACCTGTCATTACAACAAAATTTTGTATTTATACTAAGTTGGAATTAAATTAGAAAAGAAAAGAGAAAAGAAAAGAAAGCCCAAAATATCTGCAGAAACAGGGGATCGATCGATCGACCCCTGTGGTCGATCGATCGATCAAGAGCAAAATATCCACTGTCGATGAGGATTGATCGATCGACCAAAGGGGTCAATCAATGGATCAAGCAGGTCTCAGCCAATCAGCACACTGCATTCTTTTCTTCCTCTTCTCCTCCTCTTTTGGTTTCCTTATTTTTCCTTCCGTTGAAATCGCCGTAACTTCATCATACGAACTCGGAATCGCGCACCATTTATGGCCACGCAAAGCTAGAGAGGAGGGATACAACTTCTGTAGATGATAGGCCAGGTAACCAAGCTATAAAAAGACTAAAATGCCCTTGAATGTGCGGTCGTGTACAAAAATCGAGCAGAGCGCGTCCGAACTTCACACTTAGCATCTAATTACCTACAAAAGCTCAATTAACCCCTACAAAACATGTTAACGTAGAAATCCAAGATTGTATGATTAATGAGCATAAATATAGGGAATAAGATACCCGAGGGGTCTAAAATGCGTTCGTTCGAAGGATGAAATATGCAATATTTACGTATCATCAGCAGCCACACTTAAGGAAAGCTCATACAATGCCGGATGGGCTGCTGCGTATGAGGATGCCAATGTTCATATTGGCTATATAAGCCGCCTGAACTTTAAGAAGGATTAGAACAAGGCTCTCCTGGCTGTCAAGGTGGATATCGACTCCCCACTGTTCGATGAGCATGATCTTGGGCCTAAGCCGATGGTGGATGAGGCACCTGTTCCTGCCTCCGATGAAGGCGTTCCTACTTCCCAGACCATCCCTGCTGGTTCTTCTTCTGGCCAAGGGACATTAATCACCCCATTTAAGATAGGTGTTCCTTCTTCTACAGACAAGGGAAAATAACCAGTGACCTCGGAGCAAATTGAGGTTTCCAGCTAGCCTGCTTTAGGTATCCCTTTGTATTTTTGTTTTGCTTATTTTTTCCTTTTTTATTTCACTGATGTACTCGGAACCTTTTCTTTAATTAAATGATATCTTCTCACTTTCTGCATACTGATTTCTTTGCTCTTAATTCTTGTATGGCTTGTAGCTAGTTGATATTGATGAATACATACCTGCCACTTCTCAACTGGGAAGGATTCTTGGTCCTAATACTAGTAACCAAGTTTGCCAAGCTTTCATAAGGATTTGCAAGTCCCTTAGGTCGAGGAACCAGAGCTTTAAAGACCAATCGGAACTCGTTGCCAAACTAAAGGATAGTCTTCAGGAGATGGAAGAGGTTGGTGCTTCCGTTCAAGAGGAAGTGAATGCTCTGAGATCTAAAATTCCGAATGCCTCTGAGATCAATCAAGTCGGAGAAGTTCTTCAATAGGAGAATGAATCTCTGAGAAGGGAAGTGTCGTGACTTAGAGAACATGTGTCGAGCATTGCACCTCAAGTTTTGTGAGGTTCCTCTTCATCGACTGGTCCGCGAGCTGGTACAGCGCCACCCCTCAAGTTTTGTGAGGTTCCACTTCATCAACTGCTCTGCGAGTCAGTACAGATGTCGGGGGTCCATCTAGGGAGATGGACGAGCTTCGAGGAGATGTTTGCCAAGCATACATGATAGCTACCGGGCACCAAAGAGATGTTACGCTGCTAAGGCATCTGTTCAAGAAAGGTCCTCGATGAGTGTGGGTTGACGGTCATGATCAGGTTTGGGTAGATGCTCCGACGAGGTTGGCAGAGTTTGAAGAGCTATCCTTTATTAGATGAAGGTTGAATTCTCTCAGGGAGATGAAAGTCCCCAAGAACTCAGTCCTCGGGTATCGTCATGATATATCCCTTTCGACTCTGATGCCTAACCCTTTTTGGAGGGATGACCAGTGGGTCCCCATAGATGTTATTCCCAGATAGCTACTGGAGCCGAATGCAAATAAAGTAGAGTTGGAGTTAGCTCCTCACCCAGACGATGGTCGAAGAGCGCAAGTAGATGATTACCTTGCTCGGAGACCTAATCCCTAATAGGATTTACTTAATTCATTCAATGTAACTCTGTTGTAAATGCAGTGAAGTAATAAAATATTTATGTTTTGGGCGATTCGCCGACTAAACATGTGTTGTCTATTTTTTACTTCATTAATTTTTTGTTTGATTATATTGGGATCTTCGTAGCCGACTAGATTTGATGTGGGTAGAGTTCTTTTATTGCGTGAGTATCCTCCTAGTCCAGTATGCTTATAAGATACCATTCTGCCCTACTTTACCTTTTAGGTCGTGTCGTCACACTCCCTTAGGCCCAAGTGTGGCAATGGCGAGGACACACTCGGTGTTGGATGTTCTATACGATCAGGTTTTCTAAGCCAAATATGATTTGGTGACCAATTCGATTTGGTCGAGCTGCCTAAGGGTCCCCTGTAGGGCTTCATATATTGTCAGGGGTAATGCTAAGAGGTTATTCGTATTTGATAACGAAAACCTGAGGAGGGTTACACCCTGCTTTTGCATGTTGAGTGGGGTGCCTTTCGCTTGGAAAGGATGTGCAAGTTATAAAGTTCATAAAAAAATTAACACTTCATAGAATGCCACTGCCAAATGATCCTTTATTAATAAAAAATAATGAAAAGTGGATTTACCATTTCAACAATGTAATAAAAGACCAATATAGAAAACTAGAAGTAGAATTTCTTTAGGTTGGCCGCATTCCAAGCTCGGGGTATCTCCCTACCCTCCAACATTTCTAAGTGAGCAGGTTGTCACTTGTTACCTTGAATGGTCCCTCCCAGTTTGGTCCTAGCTTGCCATCTGATGGTTTTACTGCACTGCCAAGAACTTTTCGTAGAACGTAGCCCCCAACTTAGAATGTCCTTGGATTGACCTTCTTGTCTTAGTTCTTCACTAGCTGCTGCTGGTAGCTTACTAGTTTCACTAGAGCTAATTCTATACGCTCGTCGGCAAGGTCAAGTTCAGCGAGTAATGCTGCATCATTTTGGACTTGGTTGACCAAGGTGGAACTCATGGTTGGGAGGCCGACTTCTAAATGGATGATTGCCTATATTCCATATGTTAGTGCGAATCCTCAATTGCTCTTCGTGGGGCAGTGCGGTAAGCCCATAGAATATGTGGCAACTCATTCACCCATGCCCCCTTGGCTCGCTCTAATCACTTTTTCAGTCCATCAATCACTATTTTGTTTGAAGCTTCAGCAGGTTCGTTGCTCTGAGGGTATGCCACAGAACTGAAATGGTGCCTGATCTCGTGGTCGTTATAGAAACCTTGGAATAGGCCACTGTCGAACTGGGTTCCATTGTCAATGATGATCGTTCTAGGGATCTCAAAAATTATAATTATGTTCTTCCATATGAATCTCATCATATCTGCGTCTCTGATGTTTGTCAGGGGCTCCGCCTTAATCCATTTGGTGAAGTAGTCTGTTGCGACTAATAGATACTTATGATTACTGATAGCGGTAGGAAGAGGGTCGCTGATGTCCATTCCCCAGTAGGTGAAGGGCCAGGGGATGGTAAGTGATTTTACATCGCTGGCGGGTTGGTGAACCATAGGAGCGTGTAGTTGACATTTCTCGCACCTGCGAGCATATACCCCAGAGTCTTTCTGCATGTATGGCCACTAGTAGCCTTCCTTCATTGCTCAAAAATCTAGACATCTACCCCCAATATGGCTCCCACAGATTTCTTCATGAAGCTCATGCAAGACTTGTTCGACGTCCTTCCGGTGAACGCATTGGAGGTAAGGGTCGGTGAAAGATTTTTTGTATAGTTTGCCCTCAGGAGATAAGTGAAAGCAGGAAGCTTTGACTCTTATCTGATGAGCGGCCTTCTTATCGTCTGGTAATGCACCATCCTTCAAATAGTCCCTTAGGGGGTCCGTCCAACTAGGTGCTGATTCAATCTGGAGAATATAACTCATGTCTGGAAGCTCGTTGCTCTGGTTAATGCTCGACTGGCCGAGGAAGTCGATAGGGATAATTCTCTTTAAGTCAGAGTTAATTACTGAATTCAAGACCGCTAGGGTGTCAGCATGACTGTTTTGTCCTCTGGGAAACTACTGGACACTGACTTCCTTGAAGTTGGACATTAATTTCTTTACTAAGGCGAGGTAGGTTGCAATTCTCTTATCCCTCGTGTTGAAGTCTCCACTTATTTGATTGGAGACCAATTGTAAGTCACTGAACACTTGTAGTTATTTTGCACCCAATGCCTGTGCCTTTTGCAGGCCTGCTATCAATGCTTCATATTCCGCTTTATTGTTGGAGGCTTCAAATCCAAGTCTGATTCCCTGCTCGAGGATTGTATCTTCTTGGGTAACGAGCACGATGCCTACTCCTTCGCTTTGAGTTGGAGGCTCCATCAACGAATAGTCGCCAAACACCTTATGCCGAGTAATCTTCCCTCTGACCCACGGATTGAATTTGGTCGCAAGGTTGTTCGCCTGTAAACTTCGCGATGAAGTCGGTGAGGACCTGCCGCTTGATTACATTCCTTAGTTGAAACTAGATGTCAAATCGTTTGAGCTCGACTGACCACTTTAATAGTCTTCTGGACAAATCCGCTTTTCGCAGAACTGCTTTAAGGGGGTATGACGTAAGGACGAGGATAGAGTGTGCTTCGAAGTAGTGCTTCAACTTTCTCGAGGCTACCACTAGTGAAAATGCAATCTTTTTCTGTGGTAGGTATCACTGCTCGGCATCCAAGAGGGTCTTGCTCGCGTGGTAGACAGGGTTCTAGATTCCCATTCTTTCGCATACCACTGCAAAACTGACAGCGTGGCTGGAGACTGTAAGGTATAGGTACAAGAAATTATTCTCTTGAGGTATTACGAGAAAGGGTGGTGTGCTGAGATAAGCTTTGAGTTCCTCTAATGCCTTCGAGGAATCTTGATTCCACTCCACTATTTTTCTTTTCTTCAATAGCTGGAAGAATGGCTGGCACTTTTCGGATGACTTCGAGATGAATCGATTCAAGGCGGCGAGCATGCCCATGAGTTTCTGTACGTCTCTTATCGTGCGGGGAGGCTACACCTTGTTGATTGCATCAATCTTGTTTGGGTTGGCTTCAATGCCTCTCTCACTAACCAAATACCCGAGAAACTCTCCTGACTGGACACCGAAGGAACATTTACTCTTGTTGAGCTTTATTCGGTATTTCCTGAGAATTTTGAAGGTCATTGATAGGTCTGAGAGGTGGTCTCCTTTGTGCCTGCTCTTGACGAGCATATCGTCGATGTAGACTTCCATGGTATCTCTCATTTCGTCTTTAAACATCTTGGTGACCAGCCGCTAGTAGGTTGCTCCTGCATTTTTTAGCCCAAAGGGCATAACTTTGTAACAGTATAGTTCGACGATGGTGATAAACGTTGTCTTGTCTTGGTCTGGTGCATATAGAGGAATCTAGTGATACCCCGAGTATACGTCTAGGAAACTCATTCTTTCATGAGCTGCTATGACGTCCACCAACTAGTCAATCTTCGGGAGGGGGAAACTGTCCTTAGGGCACGCCTTGTCAAGGTCAGTGAAGTCGATACAAACTCTCCATTTCCCATTATTCTTTGGAACCACTACTGGGTTGGATAACCATTTAGGGAATTAAACTTCCCGTATGGATCCTGCATCCAACAGCTTCTCTACTTCTTTCTCTATAGCCTTGGCCTTCTCGGGTGCAGTTCGCCGTGCCTTCTGCGCGATAGGCCTGAAAGTGGGGTCGACGTGCAACCGATGATAAACCACATTGGGGTCAATTTCAGGCAGCTTATACGATTCTCATGCAAAAATATCCTGATTTTTCCTCAATAGTATCATCAATTCTTTCTTCTCTCATTCTGTGAGAGAGGCCCCAATCAAGAACATCTTATTTTTATTGTTGCCACCGGCTGCGATCTCTTCTAGGTTCTCAATGACCCGCTCATAGGGGAGGAGCCTGGTCTCCTCCATTCCGGGCCTTCCATACTTTAGCTTCTATTTTGAAGGTATCAAACCTTCTTGTTCCTCAACCTTCTTTTTGGTCTTCTCGAACTTCTTCTCTGGTTTTGGGAGGATGGCTTCTATGAAGCACCTCCTAGCCATTGCTTGATCTCCGTGGATCTCCATCAGTCCTCTCTCAGTCAAGTACTTGAGTTTTTGATGGTAGGTCGAGGGAACAGCCTTCATTGCATGTAGTTATCCTCTGCCGAGGATAGCTTGGTAGGGCGAGTCAATGTCGACTACCAAAAACTCGATCATCTTGGAGACACTTCCTGCCCTCACTGGCAGTATGATATTTCCTAAAGGGATAGTTACTTTTCCAGTGAAGCCAACTAGAGAGACAGTGGCTTCCTTCAAGTCGGCAATGATTAACTTTAATTTTCTGAACAGGTCGAGATACATTACTTCGGATGAGCTTCCCTAGTCGACGAGCAACTTGTCAACATCATAGTTTTCTATCCTGAGGGTAATGATCAAGTCGCCATGGCGTGGGTTTATTACTCCCACTAAGTCTTCATCCGTGAACACTATGTGTTTGCTGTAGTCAATGTCATCTGCTTGCCGATACTTTCCTGACTGTGTTTTTGCTGGATCAATTTGAAAAGCTTGCATTACTACTATAAGTTTTTTTACTTCCATCCGGTCTGAATTCCCTTGAATCTGCTTTAGATTAGATGCCCCATGAATCACTGTGAGTTCATGGCCAGCATCATCCTCGAGCACGTTGTCGATCCGTGTGTCTCCATTGGCAGTGATACGACGCAAATATTGCGTATTTCACCAGTTAACCTATGCATTATTATCCCCCTCGGGTATTTTAATCCCTATATTTATGCTCGTTAACCAGAAAACCTCGAATTTCTATGTTAACATGTTTTGCAGGGGTTAATTGAGCTTTTGTAGGTATTTGGATGCTTAGTATGAAGTTCGAACGCTTTCCGGAAAAGTTTCGTCGACTTTTGCAGCTTCGGGGGCATTTTAGTAATTTCAACATTCGAGTTTGAATCTCTAACTCTTCATGGAAGTTGAATCCCTTTTATTTCTCTTCGCGTGGCCGCCGATGGTGCATGATTCCGAGTTGTATCGATGGAGTTATGGCATTTTTAGGATGGTTTTGACTTAAAAAGTACACTCAAGGTCACATGCAAGGGCATTTTAGTCATTTCATATTTTGGTTTTTTAGCCTAATGTCTTCTTGGATGTTGTAGCCCTCTGAGGTTATCTTCGTGTAGCCTCCGACCGTGCCTAATTTCGAGCTATAACGAAGAAGTTACGGCCTTTTCCGTAAAACAGGATAAAGCTGCAGATTCCATGCCTGTAGGTAACGAATCGATTCGGCCGAATCGATTCGAACACCCCAAATCGATTCGGTTTGGACCAGTGTGATCAGATCCCTTTGACCAAATCGATTCGGACACCCCAAATCGATTCGGTCCTGCAGATATTTGTTTTTCTTCTTGTTTATTTACAAGTTTGCCATGGGATATTTTGTGTATAAATACTCTCTTCTCTCATTTTTTAGAGGGATCTTGATATCTTCATTTTGTCTTAGATTTTAGGGTTTGTAAACTTGGGAGATTTTCCCTACTCCTCTCTTGTACTCTTTGTTTTGTAAGTTGTACCTTAACTTTAATTCCATTAATTTAGTTGTCTTCCTTAATTTCCATGCTTTAATTTACTTGCTTTCTTTACTTTCTCGCCTAGATTAAATTATTTCTTGCTTAATTAGTTTATTGCTTTGTTAATTAGTTTAATTCATGTATTGCCCTTAGATAAATAGGGTCGGGGTTGTGTTCCGCCATTTACGGGTTTGGACCTCAAAAGTTAAGGTTTCATGTAAAATTGCATTTAATTGAAACCTCGCGTAGTAAAGTTGGATTATTATGCGTTTAACTTTCTTTGTCACGCAACGTTAGTGTTTATAGCGATATTCCGAATTTAATCCGCGTGTGACCATTTTCCGTTAAATGTTTAATCTCGCAACTTTGGATTAAATTCCTTATTGTGTGATGTTTATGCAAAATTGAAAATGCTCGATTAAATTGCTTTTGAGCCTTAACTCTAATTAGTAGTTGTTTCGATCCGTGTGGTAGAATACGATCCCGATCCTCGTTTTACTTTTGTGTAGCATAACTTATTCTTTTCTTTTTCCACCATAACCACACATTACCTTTTCTTTTATTTATTTTACACTTTTATTCTTGAAGTTTTAAAGCAATTAAAATCTAAAATTCAATCACTCCTTGTGGATTTCTTACGATACCCGACTTACCGTTGTGCTTGCTTGTCAAGTGTAGTTGTAGTTTAGATTTTTTGCATTGAGTCGCCGAACCGATAACAACGATTTGCGTATTACACGACGCACGGTTTCCGCTCGATCAGAAAGCGACCTTCTCTGCCTTTTTTTCCCACAAACTCATTCAGGTGCCCTATTTAGGCCAACTCTTCAAGGTGAGATTTAAGAGCCTTGCAGTGCTCAGTTTTGTGTCCTCCTTCCTTGTGAAAAGTGCATCTCAGCGCGTTATTTCTGTCTGAGGGATATCCTCCCATCTTTCTGGGCCACTTAACGAATGGCTCGTCCTTGATCTTCACTAGGATATTGTAAATTGGTTCTTTGAAAATAGTGTTTACTGGCTGAAATGCCACTACAAGAAAACTAATTTTTCCCGACACTTTTTTCTCGGTATTGATTAAAAATGCAGAGAATTTTTTTTACTAGCATTTATTTATAAGTATTGAAAATTGACAGCATTTATATTGATGTGCTGCATAAATATAGCATTTTTTAATTAATGCTGATATAAATGTGATATTTTTAGGCATTTCATAACTAATGCCACTAAAAGTGAAAAAAATGACAATTCCTTAGTTTTTGGCGGGTGTTTGTTTTTTCTTAAAAAACATATACCCATGTTTCTTTTGTATGAGCTGAAACTTCCTCTATCCCATCACGCCTCTTCCTCCGGAAGAATCTCCACCATCCCAATCCTTCCAAAACCTCTCTCCCCTCAATTAATTTGACCTAATAATCCTCAATCCTCTTGGTTGGGACTGCTCTTGCGATTTTGTTCTTTGAAGACGGTGTCAGTTTCTTGGTTGGGTTGCGTTTTGCTTTTTGAAGACAACTTGGCCCTATTCATCCTAGGTAAGTTGAGTAATTTTTATTTCGCTATAGTTTTCTTGGTTGGGTTGTGTTTTTTTGCGATTATTTTTTATATTTTTTTTAGTTGGGTTTTCTTAGTTTTCTTGGTTGGTTGGGTTGCGTAATTTTTCTTGGTTGGATTATTATTGTTTTTTTAATCATTATTGGATCATTGTTGTTCATCCTAGGTAAGAGTCTCTTGGATATTTTTCTTGTATCATTGCTATTTTTTTAATTTATTTCGATAAATTTCCATATTTTTCTTTGAAGAATGTATTGGACATGATCATATTAGGTAAGACTGCATCACTTTCTTGGATCATTGATGTTTTTTTTAGTTATTTCGATCAATATGATGGGTTTTGATTGCTTCTCCATGTCTCTCTCTCTATATATATATCACGAATCAATAATATTTTGACATTTTTTATTCTGTTATTGTTTATGATTTAAAATTAAACTGTGTTGATGCCATATATATATATCATGAATCCAAAACACAAATTAATTGATGTGTGTGAGCGAGAGATTTTGTTTTTGAGTTTTTACTAAATTTTGTTGTTTAGTTTTAAAAGAATTGCATTTGGGTAGTTTCAAATCAATCTATATATCTCATATGCTTGGATATAATCTACTGATAAATAATTGTTGTTGTTTGAGTGTATTTGTGTTTGAACCTTTAGCACAGCACTAGCAATAGGGTGGGTTGGGCTGAATTTGGGCGGATCGAATATAGGTTAGGTCAGTCTTGGGCCGGTCAAATATGAGTTGAGGTAACATGCGGGTTGGGTTTGGATCTGGCTAACCCATTTTCAAGTATTGAATGTTGCTTTAACAGTTAGGTTATGTTAAGATATAAATGGGTGGCCCATATTCAACCCGTTATTTTTCTATGTGGGCCTATATTCAGCGCGAGTTTCAAAAGATAGGCCTCATGACTTTAACATGTGGGCTATTTTGGGTGGACTCACCTTAAATGGGCGAGGTTTTCCAGTTCTACTTTGGCGGCTTATTTTAGATTTGTTTTTTGGTAAATGACTTGAATATCATTCAATGCATTTTTTTTCTTTTTTTGGTTATCAATCAAAATTAGTCAATTCACTATTGTTTTGGTTCAAGTTTGTGAAATTTATACTCAATTTTAATGACCACTTTTATGGAGTTTTTGTAGTTTTTATAAAATATCTTGAATTGTTGCTTTGAATCTTGAGAATGTCAAAGTACAAATTTCTAGGAAAAATGAATTCATTGTTATATTAATATTATTGTTTACGTTGGTCTTGTTTCTTGGTCGTCGCTGTTTTTCTGCGTCTATTTATATAAATAGATGAAGTATAAATAAGATGATATTTATCCACGACCTAGCATATTTAGTTGGATCTTCTCATTTATTTTTGGTAACTACCCATTTTTTTCACTCTTTCATTTATTTCAATTGTTTAAAAAAGTCCAGTTCAACGTAGTTAAACGTAAACTTAAATCACTCCCTATGATATAATCTTTGTGTAACTCCTATACCATTGTTTTAATTGATTACTATTCTTTGAATCATCAAAATCGATGTGTTTTTTACAATAGGGGGTTATATATTTATATATTTTTTCATGTTTATGTATGTGTGCATTCATGTGAGGGTATGTATGTGTCACATTAGCCTTTTAGTTTGATATGTACTTATTATTTCTCATGCATATGTATGTGTGTATTTATGTGTGCATGTATATATGTATCACATTAGCCTTTTAGTTTGATATTACAAAACTTACCAGCTCTAAATCAAAATTAGATGTGTCTACATGTATTTATTCGTCTTGACTTAATCTATTTTAGAATTACTAGTTTATCTTCATTTTATATGATAATGTCCAGGCTGCAAGTTAGATCTAATCGTCAGAGTTTGACAAGATACTTGTTGTCCCAAACAGATGTGAGAACTTTTTTTACAATGTTTTCATTCACTCAACTTAGTTTATATATTTTATGTTTTGTAATTTTTGTTGTTGTGATGGTATCTTTACAAAATTAGTTTTTTATATTGTAGTTAAATTTAGTAAGCCCCTTTATTCATTCAATATGTGCTAAATTTTAAGATAACAAACAAGTTTTAATCTTACTTTCTAATTTGGACAATTTGATTTAGTAGCGTTTTCATCTAGATTTTATTATTTAATTATGCTATCTCATTATTGAGAAGGAGATTTGTTTGTCGTAATGATTATTTTTTACTAAAGTTATTTTTTATGCGAGGGCATTATGCATTATTTGGTGTTTAATCTTTTTAGCTTTTAGAAAATTAAGTCTTGATGTGAGTTGTTGTGGGTATTCAATAGTTGTACATTGTTTTCGTTTAAGCTAAAATGTTTAGGCATTAGGCGTAGTCTTCTTCTTAATGTTCCAAGATTCATTGCTACATTAATATCTTTTAGTAATTGATTATGTTATGAGTGAGTTTTTTTAATTTTTGTTAACTAATTAAGGTTAAAATATATTGATAGTTAAGTTTCTTCATTTTATATCACTAAATATTGGTAGTTTTCATATAAGGCCATATCCAAATGGTGTTATAATTAAATACGTACTACTTGTAAATTTACATAGTTTTGAAGGAGCATATTAATGAATTATGGTTTAACATTTTTTTTATTTATTGTATTTTTTTATGAATTTTCCTAATGAATCTAACAATAATTTTTGTAATAGTGTGAAGTAATCAACAATCTTTTCAAATGGATAGCGATAAGAGTTGGATGGAATTGTCAAGAGTTTCTCAGTGTTATATTAAAGGAGTTAATGGGTTTCTTGATTTTGCATTTGCCAATAAATACCCCGAGCTAGTGATCAAATGCCCGTGTAAGAAATGTCGAAATACCATTAGCCATAAAAGAGAAGCTGTTTATGAGCATCTCATCATACATGGGCTTGTTAAGAATACACTAGGTGGATTTATCACGTAAAAGGTGCTCCATACACAATGGGAATTAGTGGACCGGACGAAGTGCATGACTCGAATATAAGAGATGATATGTGTGGACTACTACATGATATATTCGAAAATCGAAATGAAGAGGGTATGCGATGTAACAACCCGTATGAAGAGCAGGATGGGATGGATGAAAATGCATCAGCATTTTTCAAGTTGTTAAAAGATGGAGAACGTGAGTTGTACCCTGGTTGCAAATCTTTCTCATCACTTTCATTTATTGTTCGGCTATTTCATATGAAAACACTTTATAGTGGAGCCACGTGTTGTTTAATACATTGCTTCAATTCTTAAAAGAGGCACTTCCGGAGGGTGAGATACTTTCATACTCTCAAGTAATAAAGATGGCTAATGATTTGGGGTTTGATTATCAAAAAATTCATGCATGTCCAAATGATTGTATGTTATATTGGAAAGAGAACAAATATCGTGAGGATTGCATAGTATGTCATACATCAAGATGGAAGCAAGTTTCGGGTGAGTCTGATGATGAAGAAGGTAGGGGTCGAAAAATTCCCGCAAAGGTTGTTAGGTACTTTCCACTTAAACCAAGACTTCATAGATTATTTATGTCATTGAAAACATCCTCCCTCATGAGATGGCATGCGAAGGAACGTAATAATGACGGCATATTAATACACCCAACTGATTCTAAAGCATGGAAAACCTTCGATCAATAAAATCCCAATTTTTCTAGTGACTCGCGCAATGTTAGGCTCGGACTAGCAGCCGATGGCTTCAATCCTTTTAAAACAATGAGCATATCTCATAGCATGTGGCCCGTTGTTTTGATGATATACAACTTGCCTCCGTGGATGTGTATGAAATAACCTTATCTTATACTGTCTACGTTGATTGACGGTCCACATGGCCCAAGAAATAATATTGATGTTTACTTGCAGCCTCTCATCGATGAGTTAAAGGAATTGTGGAATGATGGCATACTTACTTACGATGCAACGACTGAAAAAATGTTTTGTATGCGTGCAGCATTAATGTGGACAATTAGTGACTTTCCCGCGAATGAAAACTTGTCAGGTTGGAGTACAAAAGGTAGATTGGCTTGTCCTTATTAAAACAAGAACACTCGTTCACAGTGGTTAAAAAATGGGAAGAAATTTTTCTATATGGGTCATCGTCGGTGGTTGGATCATAACCACAAATTCATAAATGATACCGTAGCTTTTGATGGGAAAGTTAAAAGAGAAGAGAAGCCCACTCAAGTATCCGGGGATGATATCTTGGAACAATTAGAGGCAATGGAAAGAAATAATGAGAAGGGTCACTCATCGGCGACGATGAAGAGAAAAACGAGTATCGACGGTGAAGGGAATTGTGATAGTTCTCTAAATTGGAAGAAAAAAAGCATATTATTTCAGTTGCCGTACTGGAAGCATCACTTGATTCGTCACAATCTTGATGTTATGCATGTAGAGAAAAATGTGTGCGATAACATACTTTGGACATTGTTAAATATTGATGGAAAATCAAAAGATAATATAAAGGCTCGTCGAGACCTTGAGAACATGGGTATTCGAAAAGTATTGCACCCTAAGAGCTTGCCAGATAGCAAAGTATATTTACCACCAGCATGCTTCACAATGAGTAAAAGTGATAAAGACATATTTTGTAAGGTATTAAAGAATATCAAAGTCCCAGATGGTTATGCATCTAATATTTCACGGCGTGTAAACATTAAGGACCGAAATATTTCTGGACTTAAGAGCCACGATAATCATATCATAATGCAATAACTACTCTCGTTAGAAGTACGAAAATCATTGCTTAGGAATGTAGCAATGTCTTTGATTGAATTATGTAATTTTTATCGGCAACTCTGCTTAAAGACAATGACCTCCAAAGACTATGAATATTTGCAAGATCGTATTGCTCTTACACTCTGTCATCTTGAGAAAATCTTCCCCCCAAATTTTTTCGATATTATGGAGCATTTGACAATCCATTTAGCTGAGGAGGCAATGATTGCTGGACCAGTACAGTTTCGATGGATGTATCCCATCGAGAGGTATGTTTCGTGTATGCATTATATCTATGTCACCTAAATTAATGCATATAAATTACTACTTTAATTTTTTTACAATGACGAACATATTTTTATTTACACTAAAAGAATACGTTCGTAACTGAAGTCGTCCAGAAGGTTCAATTACTGAAGGATACCTAGCAGAGGAATGCAAGACATTATGTGCGAGGTACCTGGGTGATGTTGAGAGTAAATTTAATCGAACTTTATGAATTGATGAAGCCGATGACAACTCAAGTTCAATAGTTCGTACATTAGGTAAAGGAGTAGCATTTATGTTGATGACACTTCATTTTCACAAGCACATCGGTACGTGTTATTCGACTCCTTCGCAATGAAGCCTTTTCATGAGTAAGATAACATTTGAATGGATTTTAAACTTTATTTAATTAAATATTCCTCTACGTTATTCAATTTATACATACATGTTTTACAGGAAATATATAAAATGCTAAAACTGGAGAGACCTCGTGTGGGACACTACAAAATTAACCGCATTCACAACGAAGCGTTTCACAAGTGGTTTGGGGATCATGTAAGTCATCATTGTATTTATATGTAACCACATTTTAATATGATAATGACACATTTAATTTTCACACATCTAATTTTTATTACTCAATCATACGAAAAAATTTAGGTACGAAATATAAATGAGGGCGAGGTGTCAAAGGAAGTTGCAATTTTGGCTTCAGGCCCCTCCCAATGGGCTATAAGATACACGGGATATATTGTAAATGGGTTTATATTTTGTACAAAGCAGCGTGAGAGAAGATTGAATACTCAGAATAGTGGAGTTATGCTTGATGCCACCACCGAAAGTTTTGCAAGTGAAAGGACAAACGACCTGTTTCGGGTGATGTAACATATTATGGAGTATTAACAGATATATTTGAATTGCGCTATTCAAATGATTTCAAGTTTGTGCTATTTAAGTGTGATTGGGTTGATACTCATTCGGGTACGACAAAGGATGATTTTGAGTTCACATTAGTGAACTTCAAACATTCACTATACAAGCATAATCGGATGTCAGATGAACCGTTTATATTAGCATCTCACGCGAAACAAATTTGGTATGTACGAGACCCGATTGAAGAAGATTGGCATGCTGTCGTGAAGATGACACCAAGAGATTTATATGGCATGTATGGTAAAGATACTTATGGAAATGACACAATAGATGCAGAAGTTAATCCGTACAACATATAACAATTGGATGACACTCTAATCAACTATGATGGGGATATTACATGGGTTAGGGTTGGTGTATAGGGAACGACTGTTGACAACATAGTTGATATAGATGGAGGTGATGATATCCGTGTTGGTATAAATGCAGATTGTAGTGATGATGATGTTTCTGAGACCTATGAAGATGATTCCGATGCGGACGAGGAAGCTAATGAGAGTGATATAGATAAAAATGAGGAGACCAGTGATGATTATGATATTGAAAGTGATGATTATGATGATGACATAGATAAAGATGATAATTGACATGAATTTTCCAATTACATATGGTTTTATTTTTTAAGGATGCTTAGATGTTCACGAAAGTTGACACTCTTTTCTTAGTTTAATATTTTTAAAATGAGTAATGACTGAATGCATTTTATTTGTTTCACATTATATGTATGAATGTATAAATAATGATGGAGAGTAAAGTTCTTTTTGTTTTTAGTTTAATTTCTGTATTTATTGATGATTAATGAATGGTTGCATTTTATATTTCTTGCCTTTTATTGACGATTACATCTACTACTGTATAGGTGTTAGTCAATGTGTGATGTTATGGTATGAAATAAGGATTTTCACTCACATATTCAATGGATGTTGCTCAAATTGCATTTAGAAAGTTCCTTCTAGACCCAAAAGTTTAGCTCTTGTTGGCGCAATAAGGCATTTGACAGCTTTGGCATTAGTGGTTATCAATTTATCAAGGTATTTTTTGTTTAACAACATAATAAGTTATTATGTTGTCATAAGTAATTATTAATGACTGTCTCATAAGTAATTATTTGATGCGTTTGATTCATCTTTCACATTGTCATATCCCGGTGATTTATATTCTGCCCATAAGTTAAATCTTGAATCTTACATGGCTTTGCAATGTCACAGATAGTGTTAACATCTTTGTTGATGAACCATTTCAATAGTACGAGTGCAGCCATGCCATTAGGCAAAACTGCGAATAATTATTAGATAACCTGGTCCAATACTTCAATAATTCTTTATTATGTTTGTTTCAATTGTATAGAGTTTGGTTAAACACGACACTTTGGGATATGTATTTTTAAATACCATTATCGTGGGGACTCTTATCAAATCATATCACATGTTATGATTTCACTATATGTTTACTTTCTTACAATTTTGTATTTAAGTCTGTTACAATTTTTTTCTCAGTTGACTGATACATGCTTCAACATATATTTGGTATGTTTGTTTATGTGTTGTGTTTATGTTCAAGGAACAAGCAGTTATGTGCTTCCTTGATGTGCTGTTGTGATCAAGCAGTTATTTTATTTATATTATTGGTTGTGAGGGAGGGGGTCATTTATTTGCGCTTTTGATCTTTGGGGTGATTGGGGTGGGAGAGAAGATGAATCCTTCGTAAAGTACAACACATTGGACATAAATCGTGTAAAAACTGTAAAAGACTTACACTGTATGAAAACACAAACAAGGATCGTTTGCTTCTCGTTACGACCCCGTCCACAATCCACAAGTTGCATGCGCACCATACACATAAAAATTGCTTATGTACATCTCTATTGTCATGAGATCAGAGGAATGGTTACAAAATCGAGTTACTCCATGTGTTCACATGACAAATGCATATTAGTATCCTACTCTATTATATTCCTAAGAGGATGTCCCTTTTCAACTCAATTTAATTGAATTAAAAAAAAACAATGCAAAAAAATCCTCCAGTTCCCAGCTCCAAATTCTCTTCCCAAACTAATATAAGTTTAAACCCACACAATCAGAAGAAAAGAATAAACAAAATCAAATCAAATAAAAAGTTGGAGTTAACATCCATACCATAAACATGGCACTTATTGTAATCATATGCACCTTAACCATCTCTTAATAACTGGTGCTTCTAATTCCCATGAATTGCTCGAGATACATTTGGCAGATAAGGCTTTACCCCTTTTACTTCAGCTTCAACAGCACTTTGAAACTTCAATCGATCATTAGATAATTTGCAAGGCCATCTATGACCTATCCCTAAATAGTGTCGCAATGACATGACAAGATCCCTTGATGAGATTCTCTAATCTCCACGAGAAAGAAGCCTCTTTGTAAAAGGTGTATCATCTCGAAAACTTTCTCAATCCAATCATAAGGTAATGTGGCATAAAGAAAATATTAGGAAGTCTTAGATTGCAAACAATGAATAGTCAAAGTGTAATAAGAAAGTAAACCTAAATAAATGGATGGCATGACCAAAGAGTAAAAGTCTTAAACCACTTCACATCACCAAAAGTATCCTAGGGCGTCACAAGAAAGTCTTCTAGTCAAAGCAAATCTGCAACTTCTATTATCGCTTGTCTGTTGCTAAGCACAGTTTTATCTTGCCGGAAATATGCCTGGATAGCATCTCCTGCCCTCTCAAACACCTCGAGTAAATGGTGTCCAGACACATTCACTTCTTTCTTATCCTCATGTTTCAACACATGCATTATACGTCGAAATATGTTCACGGACTGTTACAATGGGATCAGTAAGCTTTTCCCAGGCCATAATGAGCAGGGCAGCAAGCTCCACCAGTTTACCATTCCTTGCATAATGCAAAATTTCCTCTTCAGTCCCATGGGCCTGATCCATGTGGTACCCAATCCTTTACTACCCTTTGGACCACCACTTCATTTTTCTTTTTAATAGTATAATGTCGTAATATAGTATAAGTCCTGTCAAAATATGACTACGCCAGGCCATATGTCCAACCCTACGAATGAATGATCAATAATGTCGATATTAAAATATCCTTCTTATGTTGTTAACAGTTTATCTTGCATTGAGTTTATATTGAGATAAACAATTTATCATGTAAAGCATAAACATGTCTAATAATTTTTAGTTTGAGCACTGAATTTACCAACTTTTTTTATTGTTTACCCATGAAATTAGAAAAGGTCTTTATACCTCACAATTTTATAACATCTTGGCTTGGATAAGCAGTACTCTTGTAAACTCAATGGTGAATTTTTATTTTTGCAAGTTGCTATGACATCGCAGCGGCAGAGTAAATCCCTCTCATAGGCACATTCCTGTTCACAGTCTCTCTTGCACTCACAATCCAATCTCCAACCACAATTTTAGCTGCAATCTTAGCCCAATTCTTATTCCCTTTTGGTATCTAGCTCGACCGAACGATCAAACTCAACTAACAGTGAAAGCGATAGTAGCTCGACGGAGAGTGAGCCTTTACATAACCAAGACGCCCATTCACATGAATAAGGTACTCAAAGTTATTTGATTTATATGTGCTTAATTAACTATGTAGATTGAAGTTAACCTATATTTTCAATTTTTACGGTTCAGCTTCAGCCCAATATGCCACTAAACGCAAAGGCATTGCAAAGTTGGGTGAATTATGGGGTACGGGAAAATGCTTAGAGCTTCACTTCGATGATTTTTATCAGCCAGTTGGAGATACCTTAGAGCTTCACTTCAACGATTTATATTAGCCAGTTGGAGATACCGCAGATAGACTATCTACCTATTTAGGCATTTTAGTTCGTGATGGAAACATGTAAACTTTCTTTTGTAAATTTCTGTGTAACAGAACTCTTATTAGAATACTCTTTGCAATACTGTATGTTATCTCTTGATAATTTAAAGATGATTATTTAATCGATGTAACAGGTTACTAATTTAATTTTATATCGATGCTGAGCAGGTTACCGTTGGCTTTCAAAGATTGGAGTTGCAAGGACTTATACCCATACAAGGAACATGTTTGGTGAGAGGTGAAGGTAAAATCAAATGATACCATGATTTATGGCAAATGAATTGAAAATTTGAATTCTTTACAAAGATAATTATATAAGCTAAAATCATATGTGTAGTAGATGACTTGTTTTTCTATACATTGTAATTATATAGGAGAACACTGATGCCCTTAAAGAATTCAAAAAATGTGCATGAAGAAGGTTGGAAAGATATGGAATAATTGGAAAGAAAAGGTGAAGAAACATTATCGTGCCTTTGATACCGACGATGAGAGATTGAAATATTGTCCACCTAGAGTAAAGCTAAAGCAGTGGTCGTAACTTGTTAAGTATTGGGGAACTCGTGAGGCAAGGGTATGAATGTATTACTAGCAGTAAAGTTTTATAAATTCAAGTTAAACATATATTTTAAATATATTTTTGTAACAGAGAACGAGTCGAAGAAATTGTCGAACTCATAAGAAGCAAAGAACACCACATACTTCCGGAAGAAAGAGTCATACGAATGTTGCTCATAAGGTATTTTATAAAAGATTTTGATTGTCAATAGTATTTTATGTTATCAAACTTATTTATGTAACGACTTACGAGTCATTGGGTTTATGTAGATGGAGGTTGATCAAGGGAAAAAGGTTTCATTGGTTGATGTTTACATCAAAACACACGAGAGGAGCGATGGCTCAGCCATCGATAAGGATTCCGCGGAAGCAATGGTACAAAAATATCATCCATGTTCCTTCCCTTCTTTCTAAATCTCAACGACCTCGTTTTACCTATTAATCAAAATTCTTATTATGTTTATTAACCATTTTAAAAGGCAACATGCAGGAGATTGTGTCATATCGTTAAAATCATAATATATATCATACACGGATGAGGATTAAATTAATAATTAAATAAGTTTATTATATATGAAAGTTAAAATTATGCATGAAATTATTATGTGAAACATTTAAAATTAGTGGTGGGGAGATACTGGGATCTTTATTCTATTTTGGGTTGTGAATGAATGGTTATAATTTTTGTTTTATATAATAAGAATCGTTTCATTTCACTCAAAAATGAGGCAAAAAGTAGATCAACTTCTGTCAGATTGTAATGAATTCGTCAGTCATAAAGACGAGATATTTTATGAAGTTCTGGGACCTGATAAACACGGTCATTGTCGAGCTTATGGGCATGGACCATCTCCAACTGATGTACATGGAATTAAGCGGCCTAAGGTTAATGAAAAATAGTATGATCGACTAAGATCTGAAATTCTATCTGAATTTCAGGATAAATTTGATCATTTAGAGGCTCAGTTTGAGTTGATACGCACACACATAATGACTTTCCCTTCCATTGTATCCAAACAGTTTAATAAGTACACACTTTTATCTTTTGTGCTTAACTTTCGTGTATATATATAAATATATGTTCTAATATTGAATTATGCTATTAACAGGTTCCTCAATCCTCCAATGAGTTAAAACATACCATCATATACGTCTATTTTGCAACCCGAGCAACAATTAGAAGAAACCAACCAATTTCAACATGTAGGGGTACCACAATCAGATCACCATTTAGTTTCATCTCAACAGGTAAGTAGATAACTACTTTTTAAAATCATAATTTAAGACTATATATTTTCATGACTGAAATAATTCATTTTTTATAGATTGCAAATCAACACTTGGCTGCCCCCGAGACTACTGCTCGTGTTAATGAGCAAACGAATGCTACTTCAATTCAGGTATGTTACTAATTTAAAGAATTTTAAAGGGAACAATATATCTGCGCTTTCTTGGGGAGTTTATGTATACTTGACATTGGGTTGTTGGTTTATTTTGTTGTATTTAGTCTTAAAATTTCTAGGATGTCTTAAAAATAAATAAAACTCTGTCGATTTTTTTCCAGAAATACATCGTTGATGACATATTCATCTTGTTTGTAGAAAGAACCATCAAAGAAGAAGAAGAAGCACCATCAACTACGACAAAGGGTCTCGAATAATTCACTTCCTAAAATTGTAGACCTTATTACTTCCGGACTTCCAAAAGTGGTTGTGGCACATGGATTCATTGTGAGCAAGGACCCTTCAACAAAAGTAGGTGGTACGCCATTGGGTGAAGACTTTTGGGAAGTATATATTGAGAAAACATTTATAACAAATGAACCATTGCCTAGACCTTATGGAAACAAGTCCACAATTGGAGATGCACATCATTCAACTGTAGTATGGCATATTGCTAATGTACTAATTTTTAATTTTAATTTTTTAATTAAAGTACTAAAGAACAAGTATCCATGACTAACGATTGACTTTTTTATTTTTAGGTCGGAGAGGATGTTTGACTTTGATGAAGAAGGATCGTCCATTATATAAAATTTCGTTTCGCTTCATGTTTCTCCGCTTTTTCTTATTGGACAAATGATACATTTTATTTCGTGGATGAATAATTGTTCCAATAACAGTTATATTTATTTACGATGAATGCTATTGGTTTTAATTTAATGACGTTTTAATTTTATTACTGCCCCCTTAATTTAATGTTATGGTAATGTATTTGCACATAAATACAATACTTCTTATATTATTTTTTACCACTTGTTCCCAGTCATATATATTAAAAATAATGTCAATATTTTGTTTGATGCCGCTATATTTATTCTCGGTATTTTTTTAGTGCCGCCAAAAGTGTGTTGGAACCTTTAATAGGTGTTGCAAAAGGTTATTATCAACATTTTTAATGCCATTAAAAGGTTATTACCAACCTTAATATAAATGCTGCTAACTTTTTGCGACATTTTTTAAAATGCCATTGTTCTTTTACCACATTGGCTATCGCACTTGTGAAAATGCCGCCATAAGTGCATCTAACTTTTTGCGGTATTTTTAAAATGCCGTTGTTCTTTTACCACGATGGTTAACGCACTAGTGGAAATGCTGCCAAAAGTGCTGCTAACTTTTCGCGGTATTTTTTAAAATGTCGTTGTTCTTTTACCACATTGGCTATTAACGCACAAGTGGAAATGCCGCCAAAAGTGTTATCGGCATTTTTAGTGCTTTTTTCGGCCTTTAATTTATGCCGGGAAAAATCAATATTCCTGTATTGCTTTTGAAACATCGTTCTTGTTTCCATTCTTGAAGCCACTCTTGCCCCCATTCTTGCCCCCCTCTCTTCTGGTTTTCAGCCTTGTCGTTGCCCTTGGAAGCGAGCTTAGCTCGACCATTTTCCCTTACACTAAGGCGGGTCATATCCTCAACTTTGGTGTACTTCTCGATGTGAGCCATCAGGTCATCAATGGTTGTGGCCTCCTTCTTAGTGAGGCATTGGTGCAAGAGGCAAGATCTGGGCAGGCCAATCTTGAAAGATGTCATCGCTACCTCCTCTGAGCAGTCCTCAACCTCGTTGAACAACTACCAATACCTTTTTGCGTAGTCCCAGAGGCTCTCCTGGGGTGTTTTTTTCATTGTCAATAAGGAATCCATCCTCTTTGGATGGGAGCTGTTGGTAATGAAGCGAGTCGTGAAGAGCTCTGCCAGGGACTCAAAGCTCCTGATGGATCTGTGAAGGAACCTCTCGAACCACTTCTGGGCCACATCATGCAAACTCGAGGGAAAGATCCAGCACATTAATGCATCCCTTTGGTTCCAGAGAGTCATGGGCTGCCTGTATTGCCTAACGTGATCGATAAGGTCAGTCTTTCCGTCATATATCTTGAATCTAGTAATTGCAAACTTCTTGGGGGCTTCTTCTTCTTCTATCTCCATTAAGAAAGGGGATTTCATATGGGTCTGAGAGCTCACCGGGGTAGCTCTCTGGTCGACCTGGCACCCCAATGTGTTGGGTGATGGTCCATTTCTCTTCGGACCAAATTTCGTATGTCATCATTTCCTCGACCTGGGCTCCTATAATGGCGAGTTGGTCGCTATTGCTCGAGAAAGTCATCATCCGACTCGTGTTCTTCAATTATTTGGGATCCTCATCTAGGGATACTTCCTCGGCTGCGAGACTTGCTCGCCTGAGGACTAGGAGTGCGGTATTGATGTTGCCTGGTGCTACGATGGAGCTCTTTCTCCATCCTTTCCAATCTCCTTTTGAGGCGAGCATTCTGAGCCTCTTGCTTTTGAGCGACCTCTCCTTGCTCTTGGAGCCTTGCCTCATATGCATCGATCAACCTGGAGATTTACGTGGACCTATCTGGTCCCTGACTTTCTTCTGAGGCTTGTCGCTCTGGGCGATCTCTCTGATCTGAATGTCGAACTTCAGATCTGATCCTGCGAGGTTCAGGATGCTCTTGGATATCCCCTGCTTGAGGGGCTTTTCTACTGTGACCAGACATTCCAAATTCTTTATTAGTGAGGGTTTTCTTAAAGGAAGACAAATGTTCCCACAAACGGCGTCCATTGTGGTGACAAATTAACGAGAAAAAGCAATAACCAGAACAAATAAAGAATGTAAGGAATGACAATCACACAACACAAATTTACGTGGTTTAGCAAGAATGACTACGTCTATGGTGGTGATCTCAATATTATTTCTCTATACTCCGGGGAGTGTTTTACGGGAAAAATAATACATGACCTTTGTCCCGGGCTAAGGGTTTGTTATATACATGTTCGTTTTCGAGGAGTGGGGGTGTTGGACTCCCCCATCTCGGTCCATAACCCCTAAAATATCTTCTTACGATATTTTAGGGAATTTGACTAGGTCGCAAATGAGTTAGTTTAATCGTGAGGTTTCCAAACTTTGGGTCGGGCTCTACTGGGCTACTCGTCTAAGCCCAAGTGACAATTGAGGTACCCACACCCATAAAAAAATTCATTTTTTTTCCCATTTATCAAACATCCAAAAATATTTTGTTCACTTTTTCATCATAAAAAATAAAAAAATCACTTGTTTTATGCCAAATTGGCAACATCTTAATCATCGATTAACACACCACCTAGTGATCTATCTTTCAATTACCTAATCGTGTTCGCATCGTTGATCTTTCGCATCCTATCCATGATTATTGTTTTCCACTTCGGAGACTCATAGTTCTCCCACTACCCCTCCCACCATGGATGACGAATGTGATTTAGTGGAATATGTTTCCCCGAAAATGGCCAGTCCTCTGTCTTGTATCATTCCCCCACCAACCCTGGCCCCCCAATTTAAAATTCGGCCTACTACCATTTCCATGTTGCTTACCTTTTACGGTCTTGAGAGTGAGTCTCCTTGCACTCACTTGCAAAATTTCTAATTGTTTGTAATACGTTTAAAAATAAATACTTAGATAAAGAAAATGTGAACCTTCGGTTATTCCCATTTTCTCTTCCTGATAATGTATTTAAGTGGTTACATTCATTCCCACTAAATTCCATTACGACATGGGAATAACTAACTAAGAAGTTTCATATTTAAATTCTATCCCATGAGCAAAACAAATGAAATTCACCAAGCCATACAAGACTTTCGCCAATGACCTAATGAACAATTTTTCAAAGCTTGAAGTTAATTTTAAGGTTTCTTAAACCACTTCCCTCATCGTGGCCTTGAAAAAGTCATTTGGTCCATGGTTTTTATAATTTACTAGTTCCCACCTCTAGTACATGTTAGAATCCATGAACAAAGGCAAATTCAAGCACTTAATGCCCACTTCCACCTACAATTGTCTTGAGGAACTAGGCGATAACTCCCAAAACTGGGAGGGAATCCTATGCACACTTATAAGGTTAAGAACGACCCTGATTTCAAAACGTTGATAAATAGTTTAAGCACATTGATAAAGACCATCAATGCATTCACTTGTTCACTATAAAAAAAATCCTTTTTATCCAAACCGGTGATGACTATCAACAACGAGTCTAATCCATCTTCTTATGGTGTTTGTTTAAGTCTTGACCACGTATCTCATTCTTTTAGAGGATCTTGAGCCCACCTTAGATAATGCATGTACTTTTGATGCCATCATAAAACCACCTACCTCGTCATTTACTTATACTCCTGATAATAGGAATTATCCCTACTTTTCAGACAAATATGATAGTAACTCTGCTCCAACTCGACCCCAACACCATGTTGGTATTCCATCTAGTTTCCAACACCATCAATAAAGATCACCTCGTGCCTCAATTCAAAATCAGTCTCAACATCATAATGCATATAGTCACCATCACCAATATGGTCCTCCCATAGGATCATCATATGTTAATAATCACCTTGTCCTCGTTCCTCCAGTGACGTATGAGTATAATTCCCAGCTCAATGCTCATAGATATTTAGTTCCTTAACCACCCTATGCAGCTCAACCCTAATTTTTTACCTTTTCTCTAGAGTCCCTTTTAACATAGTTTATCTTGACTAAACAACAAACAAACCAGGCCTACAGTCAAGAAATCCAAAGACTTAAATAAAGTTATAATCATCTTGAGAGAGAGAGAGGGAGAGAGAGAACTAGATTCCCTAGTTAGCCTATCGTTAATCCTCAAGGGAAAGGGAAAGAGTCTGCTTATGAAGTTGGGACCGCATCTAATCACAATTCGTATCAAGCTGATATGAAAGATTTAACTACGCTTAGGTTTAGGAAACTAATTGTCTATGGTGTTGATTCCACTTTTGATTATGAGACTAATTCCTCTTCTGGGTGCCCCATCGTGCCCAATTCTTCCATTCTCATTCCTGATAAATCAAAGGAGACATATTTACCTAACCTACTGTGAAAACCACTAAATTTTTGCCTAAATCACCATTTTCTCATAGGTTAGCCCCGTCCAAACAAGCACAACAATTCAATGAAATCAAGAAAGTGTTTCAGAATGTTCACATCAACATTATCTTCCTCACCTCTATTCAACAAGTACCTTTCTATGAAAAAATTTTAACGGACTTGTGTGCCATAAAAAGAATGATGAATGTTCCTCGTGATGCCTTTGTCACTGAGCAAATGTCCCTTAACCATGAAAACGGAGTAGTAAAATATAAAGACCCAAGTCGTGCCCCTATCTCTTCCATGATCGGAGACAAGTTTACCAATAAGGCGTGTTTAATCTTGGATCCAGTGTTAATTTTCTATCTTAGAGACAATGTTAATTTTCTACCTCCCTCACTCTATCTGGAGCTAGGAATGGAAAATATAAAACCCACCCACGTTACTCTTCAACTAGCTAATAGTTCTGTGAAAATATTTTAGGGAATAGTTGAAGATTTTTTTTGTGAAAGTATCTGATTTTTATTATCTCGTGGATTTTATCATTTTAGGCACTTCTGCACCCGACCCAACCAATGTTCCTATAATATTGGGTCGTCCCTTCTTAGCTACGAAAAATGATCTCATCAATTGTCGTGATAGCTATATAGACCCTTCTTTTGGAAATATTACCGTTGACGCTATCATTTTCCGCCTTATGCAACAAAATGTCAATGTTGACTCCATTGATGAGTTGTGTGTGATTGAATCATTGGTATACGAGATGTTGGATCACTCATAACCTAACGATAATCTCCAATAATGTTTAGCTCACTTTGAGTCCAACTTTTATATTGATTCCTCCATTTTTAAATCGAATGCTTTGTTAGATTATACACCAATGATGGACACCACCATTAAGTTTGAGTCCCTATTTGTCTAAACTCTTCTTTCTCTGGAAAACTCAGTTAACCCATGCCCAGTTATTTCCTTAAACTCTAATTTTTCATCTGAGTCTAATGAATCTCGTGAGTCCTTACCTATTTTGAAAATTAATCCCTTACCCTCTGAGTTAAAATATACTTTCTTAGGCCCAAACCAACATCAT
Source organism: Sambucus nigra (assembly GCA_949130495.1). Lineage (NCBI taxonomy): Eukaryota > Viridiplantae > Streptophyta > Magnoliopsida > Dipsacales > Adoxaceae > Sambucus > Sambucus nigra. Next base: position 503,524,005 of record OX422209.1, read on the forward strand.
CCTGTTATAATTACTCCCGACTTGGCAATACATTAAGAGGAATATTTGGTCCATATTCTTGCCACACATAGCATCACTATTCAATAGATCATTTTAAATATTCATGGCATTAGCCCCAATATCTGGAGTCATCGCATCCATTTAGAATAAGATACAAAGACTTCTCACGAACCCCAATGTCATATAAATCTTGCAATGAAAGAAGTCGTAAGAGTTGAGATATTAAAATTACTTGATGCTTGTATCATTTATCCTATCTTGGATAGCTAATGGAAGAGTCCTATTCATGTTGAGCCAAAAAGTCTGGCATCACCGTCGTTAAAAACAACAATAATGAGCTTGTGCCTATCCTTATGAAAATCGATTGGCGTGTTTTTATAGATTATAGAAATCTCAAGACTGTCATTCAAAATTATCACTTCCCTCTCCCGCTCACTGGTTAAATGCTTGAATGTTTAATGTGTCATACGTATTAGTGTTTTCTAGACTGATACTCAGGATATAATAAAATCCCTGTTTCTCCGAAAGATAAGAAGATATGACCTTAACTTATCCTTTTGGTACATTTCCTTACCCTTTCATGCCTTTTGGCCTCTACAATGCACCTGTGACTTTTCAATGGAGTATGAAGAGTATCTTTAGTGACATGGTAGAGCATTACATTAAGGTTTTATGGATGATTTCTCCATTTTTGGATCATCATTTAACCATTGCATGTCTAATCTTACTAGAGTTATCGAGCGCTATGAGGAAAAAAAAGTTCGTCCTTAATTAGGAAAATGCCATTTTATGGTAAAGAAAGGCATTTTTTAGGTCACGTTGTCTCTAGTGCTGGTATTAAAAGTAGATAAAGAAAAAATCTACTTGATTTCCACGCTTCCAATTCCAATGTCTGTTAAGGACATTCGCTCCTTGTTAGGTCATGCAGGCTTCTATCGATGTTTCATTCAGGATGTTTTTAAATTGCTCGAACTTTAACAATCCTTTTATCTAGAGATGTTCCATTTGTAATTGACTATTCGTGTGTCGCATCCTTTGAGTGCCTAAAAGTTGCATTCACTTCCACTCCTATCAGGCAACCTCCTAATTGGTCCCTCTCTTTCAAGATAATATGTGATGCATCTGATTTTTCACTTGGGGTCATGGTCAGTCAAAGGGTTAACAAGCATACTTATGTCATATATTATGCTAGAAAAATCCTCCATGATGCTCAATCTAATTAAATGACCATTGAAAATGAGTTATTAGTTGTAGTATTTTCTCTCGATAAGTTTTGATCGTATTTTATAGGTTCCCCTGTCATCGTCTACACTAACTATGCTACCATTCGATACCTTATTCATAAGAAAGATTCAAAACCATGCTTAATACGATTGATACTCTTACTTCATAAGTTAAACCTTAAAATACTTTATAAGAATGGGTGTGAAAATGTTGATGCATACCATCTCTCTAATCTTACTATTACCATCTCTTTAATCTTATTATTACATCTTAAACCTTGAGCTAGATTGTTTCTACCTTGCCTTGGTGTGCTGATATTAATAATTTTCTTATTATTGATTAATTGCCCGATCATGAGCCTGAACAAGAAAAGTCTAAATTTTTGGCGAATGTGAAGTATTTTGCACGAGAAGATTCATATATTTTTAAGTATTTCACTAATCATGATATTCGACGTAAACTGCTAGAATGGGAACAAACTAGTATACTGTCCTTCTACCATTATGGTGCATGTGGCTGCCACTTTAGTTCAAAGAAAACCTCCATGAAGGTGCTGTAATTTTGTTTTTATTAGCCCATACTTTTCAAGATGCCCACCAAAATTGCCAAGCATGTGCTAAATTCTAACACTCTAGGCATATGTCTCCATGTCATATGTTGCCTCTCACTCCCATCCTTATTATTAAGGTTTTTATGTGCAGGGTATCGATTTCATGAGCCCATTTCCCTTTTCTCATGGTTTCCAATACATTTTAGTTGCATTAGACTATGTATCTGAATGGATTAAAGCGATTGCATTTTGAACCAATGATCATCGAGTTGTGGTCCATTTACTTAAGGAGTATACGTTTGCACATTTTGGAACCACCAGAGATATCATTAGCGAAGGGGATAATTATTCTTGTAATCGACTATTTGAACACCTTGTCAAAAAGTATGGTGTTACCCACAAAGTTGGTCTCTCCTATTACCCTCAAACGAGTAGACAAGTCGAGGTATCCAACAGAGAAATTAAGTAAATTCTTAAAAAGACCGCCAATCCTAATAGGAAAGATCGATTCTTACGCATAAATGACTCATAATGGGCACATCATACTGCATATTAAACTTCAATTGGTATGTCTCCTTAATTGTTGGTTTTTGGCAAGCCTTGTCACCTCCCTATCGAGCTTGAATATAATACATATTGGGCTATCAAATTCCTAAATTTTAATATTGATGAAGCGGGTGTCCATAGGAAACTTCAACTAAATGAACTGGAAGAGTTGCTAAATGATTTATATGATTTCTCAAAATGATACAATGACAAAATGAAATGGATTAACGACCAAAGTATAATGCGAAAAACTTGTCAGAAAGTTTTGTTGTATAATTCCCATCTTCATATCTTTCTCGGGAAACTTAAAACCAAGTGGTTAGTTCCATTCTCCATTGGATCTATTACCCCTTATGGTGATATCACTATAAAAATTCCCAAGGATAATATCCTTTTCCAAGTTAACGGTCAATGGTTGAAACATTTCTTAGATCTTTGTCCCCCCACTACTAAAGAACCTAACCTTATTGTCCCAATTTATAAATACAAATGATTATGTCTTGTTTGGGGGTGATTCTCATCATCCACATTTTTTCTGCCTCCCATGTTCTCCTAGTTTTTATCTTGTTTATGATGAGTTTCATTCAGTCTGGCTGAAGACATTAAACTTAGAGCTATTTAGAGGTAACCCATCATGGCTTGTTTCCATATATGAGTCTCATCATGTTTGGAGGTGGTGTTATATCCACTCCCCCAATGATTTTCTTATTCTTAATGGACTTGTACATATTTTTTCCCACCTCTGTTCTTCAGGTTCTGCCATTGAATCCATCATGCGGTCCAAATTTCATTATTGGTTGATTATGGTCATTTTTGTCCTACCTTATGCTTTCAATTTAAAACATAGTTCTAAACATCAAGTATGATGTTCTCTTTTATTTGTGAGTGGATAATTTATCAAAGTTGTACCTCTTTTGAAAGAAATTATAAGAAATAAGTTATTTTTAACTATTGTTGTCCAGTTTATCTGGATTTTTTATGACATGAATTATCTATCATCCATATTTTAGAAATCTCGTAATACCCTTATTCGAACTTGAAATTTTGTTTGTTTACCATAAAATTAAATAATACCTCTCAAGCCATACTTGCACTATGAATTTCTAAACTCAACGAAATTTTCACTATCTGTTTTACAATATAAAGTTGAAGAGTTACTACATTCTCATGAGAGCCTTAAAAGATCACTAATTGAGACTTAAACCCGCGAGATTTGAGATATTCATCTTTTTTAGGGTTTTTACGTTATCTCCAAGTTATAAATTGAGTCAAATTTCTTTGGGTACCACACTTAGTCATTGCATAGTCTCATTATTCTTCATTTTTGACGTGACCATTGAGAGTGAAATTACTTTTGAGTTGTAAGAAACATTTATCTTGTAGTTTAGTCCAAGCACTAAACCGTCACTCATGTTACATTACAATTCCCTTCATCCATTACATTTCTGTATTTTTCTTGTCCTTATATAGTCTAGTGTGTATGAAGAGAAAATTCATCGCAATAAAAATGAAAAAAGAAGAAGAGAAGTATAAGAAGAACGCAGAAAAACTATATACAAAAAAAAAAGAAAAAATCATGCGATCATAGTTTTGTGAAATGAAGACATTAGTTATTAAAATTGTATTATACTCTTCTCAAAACCCTACTGTCATAATAATTCATACTCTTCATATCATTTTCCTCTCATGTCTTACAAAACTCCATTTTTATTATTGGTAAGCTGTTCGGACTAACGAGAAGTCAATATGGTGATTAACTCAACATTCTCAGCATAGTGGTTCATTTTCCTTCATGACATCAATGTCTTTCATAAAACTGTCATTTTTTATAAGTGTGTGAGGCGTTTGACCTTATTTATATTTACTCACCTTCTCACACACTAGAGAGATACCCTTATCCAAATCTAGGAGATTTAGATTCAGAGAAATATGTCCAGTGAGACTTCAAGTCATAGCTTTGATTCTATAAAGGAAATATAGGAATTACCCTAACGATACTCAAGATGGTTTCACATGACACACACAGATTTTTAGGAAGGATTACGCCTTTGGTATTGAGTTATTTTATTACATACACTAATGGTTTAACATTGAATTCTTTGAAGTCTTTGTAATTGAGTTTTATAGGTTCTTATTGTCATATAAAAAACTGCCTTCAATAACTCATTTTCATTAAATTTTTGAATTTTGTGGGTATATTCATTGCAAACCCTCACGAGACAATATTTTGTCTATAGGGTAACCTATAGGTTTAACGGCTTGGTACACATACTAAGTGCAATCGCAAGTGCCTATGAAAGTGGCACACTTTTTGTTACTTGTCTCTATTTATCTCTATTTTTTCTCGAGGACTACCAATATTCTATTTGGGAGTGATGTGATTAGCACCCAAAAGTGTTTAATTATATCCCAAATAAATGCATTTTAGTCGCTAATTCTTTGTGGAATTGCCCTTATTCTCGTATTTGTCTATCTTGTAGGTTAATATGCCGTTGTAGTATCAAATTGTGTTAAATCAAAGTAATTGGGGCAAAATATTGTCAAACGCATTCAAGGAAGGAAATCAAAGTGATCGTGAAGTCAAAAATCCCTTTTGAACTTGCCCAGTCTTGTACCAAATGTCCAAGCCCAAATCCAATCCTAAACCGAGCCCACGCAATTATCTAAACCTCGTGTCTATTTAGTTTATCCTTTTATATCTTTTTTAGATTTTTATTTGAATCGTGCATATTTTTAATGATTTTTTATATTTTATTTGTGTACATATAATTGTAAATATTAGGGTTTGTGTTCTTTTTAACTTTTTATTATGTCGGGTGTTTTTATATTTTTATGTAAATATAACAGTATGTGTATTTTATTGTATTTTTCTTTATTTTATTTTATTTGTTTCTAGTTTTATTACTTTCCTTTTTATTATTTTTAATTGCGTCTTTTATTATTTTATAGTTTAAAATTCACTTTTTAATTTCAATAGATTTTATGTTATAGTTTTATTAGAGTCATAAATATTTAGTTTAGTTTTAATTAATTTTGGTCCAATTAGATTTTTATAAATAGGTTTTTATGGTCTAGTTCTTTGACTAAACATTTTGGACAAAAAAATCGATGAAACAAATTTTAAACGATTACGTCCAACATATAAATATTGTCAATCTAAAAAAATCATAAACCTAATCGGCTATTGGAGGTTTTTATGCAACTAACTACTATTCTCCGAAATCAAAAATAACATCAATCTTAATGCTTTTTTCGTCTGTCCAATAATCGATTACAATGTTCTTAATCAATTCCACATGCATCACTTGACTCTATCATTTGTAAGTTTATCTTTATCAGCAGTTGGTTTTTCTATTTTCGATCGATTACAATACGTCAATGTACTTTGTTTTTATTCAAGAGACTCATTGTAATTTCATAATTCATGTGATTGAATAACTTTTTATATGTTTTATATGTATATGTTTTGATTTTGTGTTTTTTATGCATTTATGTTTGGATTCTTCATATATACGATTATATTTATCAATATTTGTAATTGTTAGTTGAATGTGCTGATGAATATTATTGATGTTTCATTCGAATTTTAAGAGTACTTGATTTTGAGTTGGTATTGAATCATTTACTGATATAGGTCCGCGCCAGCGGAACTAACAAATTCGACATCAGTTTTCAAAGTACACGCAGTGTTTATAAAGCAGACGTGATTGTTTTTTTAAAATTGTGCGTCCACTTTATTGCTTCATGTATAGGTTTTTAAACAGTGCCTGTAATTTTATATTAATTATATATAAACATTTTGATATTTCATGCATTAAATTATTGCACACATTTTTTGAATTGTCGACCTTGAAGTAAATATTTTTTGTCTCTCTTTTACTGCAGGATATTATGGTAAGTAGTATAATAGCAAGGTGTTTTTATTTGGATACTATGATTTGTATTGAAATATTTGAAGATATCTCATTAGATTTCATATGCAATGAGTTGTGTATTAGGTTTACTAATTTGAGAAGTGGGAGTTTTTCATTGAGGTATTCATTTGGTGATGAATGTCGGTTCATATTGGTTTGTGACAACGATGTTTGTTATATGTTGTGGTTCCAATTGATCGTGAAAGCTAATTTCATTTAGATATGTCACTAATTCATTAGAATTGCCAAGTAATACATGTCGTGAACGAATTGAATGCTCTAATCGAATTGGTGATATAAATACACAGAGGTTAGAGTCCTTATCATCAAGCACTGCAAATGATCTTAATAGTTGCATTGAAAATGACTTTTATCTTGGAGGTGTCGAGCCAAGTAAGTCAAAAGTCTATCTTTCAAATGATTGGAAGACATATATAAGTCATGAGCAGCAGTGTTTTGAAGGAGGTGTAGTGGAATTTCAGGATAAATTGCGAAAGTATGCCGTTGAGGTTGGTTTCAAGTATGTGTATTTAAAGAATGATAAAAATCGAGTGACGGTTGAATGCTCTAAAAAGACTACTGAGACTTACATGTGGAGAATTCATGCTTCATTATCTACAATAAATGGATACTTTAACATACAAAGTTTAAATAATGAGCATACATGTAGAGGTGTCTTTCGTAGTCCGTCAGCGAAAATGATAGCCTCCAAGTTGGTTTCAACATTGGTAGCTAATGATCTTAGAGATAACTCGCTATTGAGACCAATTGATGTAGTTAGAGATATGAAGAAGAATTATGGTCTTGATATAGCTTATCAACGTGCATGGAGTGCGAAAGAGATGGTTGTTACTGATATACATGGTGATGAAAAGGTTTCTTATGCATTAATGAATAATTATCATGACCTTCTACTGCAGTATAATCCTAGGTTGCATTGCATCCTTGACATGGAACATGAGAGTAAAACATTCAAGATAATATTTGTAATGTTTAGAGGATGTATTTATGGGTTTCAATTCTGCAGACCTATTTTATTTATTGATGGTGCCTTTTTGAAGAGCCGTTACCGTCGAACAATATTGTCAGCAACTGCAAGGAATGGGAACAATGGTAAATTAATTCTAAATATTTTATTTTGTGTATTGCATTGACATTTTGTTTGTTCCATTCCGGGTCATCAAAATACAAGCATAAAAATATAAAGTACCTTTGAATGTCTTTGTTTTAGTTCACGTGTACTTTTCATTTTTCTGCGTATATTTTGATGATATGTATTATTATGTGTAATACTAACTAAAGTACACGCATAGTACATGTCAAGTACACGTGAATGTTTTTTATTAATTTCACGTGTACTTTTCATTTTTATGCGTGTACTTTGATGATGATGTTGTTATGCTGAATACATACTAAAGTACGTGCATAGTACATGTCAAGTACACGTGAATGTTTCTGTTAATTTGATGCGTACTTTTCATTTTTATGCGTGTACTTTGATGATGTTGTTATGTTGAATTCAAACTAAAGTATACGCATAGTACATGTCAAGTACACGTGAATGTTTCTATTAATTTCGTGTACATTTCATTTTTATGCGTGTGCTTTGTTGATATGTGTTGTTATTGAGAAATAATAAAGCCAAGTACACATTAAAAATGTAAAGTACCTTTGAATGTCTTGGTTTAGTTCACCTGTACTTTACATTTTTATGCGTGTACGTTGATGTTAGTGTTGTTATTTGAAACTAATTCAAAGTACAAGCAAAAGATAAGAAAGTAAACGTGCATGTCTTTTTATCTTTCTCACGCGTACTGTACATTTTTATGTTTTGTCTTGTTATTTACAAACAATTTAAATTAAACACATAATATATTTCCCATGTGTTTTAAGGTCCGCGCCAGCATCATCAATTTACGATGTGTTCTACATGGATATGTTATTTATTTTAATTTTGATATATTTTTATATTTCAAGCCTTTTTCCTGTTGCATATGATGTTGTTGATTCTGAAACCAAAGATAACTAGATGTGGTTTCCTGTCAATTTGTATAGTGCAGTAATTGAGCAATATCGAAACATAACATTTATATCAGATCGAAACAATGGATTACTTAAAGTTGTTTCGAGGGTCTTCCCATTGTCTACACATTCCTACTGTATACATCATTTACAAGGGAATATAAAAAAGAAAATTCGTGGGAATTGTGGTGGATTTCGAAAGAAAATTATTAAAAAAAATTATCTTGTGCATATGTTGTCTCAGTAGATGAATTTCATAAGAATATTGAAGCATTGAAGAAGGAAGGAGGAGCTGCTATTGCTGATTTCATTGATAGTTTACCTCCCGAGAATTAGTCTTGTGCATATTTCCTTGGTAAATGGTATGGTGACATGGCATCTAGTGTTGCGGAGTCATTCAAATCATGGATATTGGAGGAAAGGCATTTACCAGTAATGAATATGCTTGATAAATTGAGAGTGAAGATTATGAATTTCAATGCAAACAAACTTATTGAGTCTGACAATTGGAGAAATGATCTATGTCATTTTTTTCAAAAGTTATCGAATGAAAATTGGAATAAAAGCCGACATTGGACTATTAGTCACTCAAGTCAAAATGTATTTGAAGTTCATTCAGAAGTGCAAGCAATAGTTGACTTAGAAGAAAGGAATTATTCTTGTAAGAGTTGAAAGATTAGATGTTTTCCATATTCTCATGTTGTTTGTGTTGTACGGAGGAAAGGGACCAGTATTTATGATTATATTGAGGAGTACTATAAGGTATCTTTCTACAGAAAATCATATCGATACCCCAGTTCCTCTTCCTGGTTTGATTTCCTTAAATATTCCTATGCCTGAAAATCCATTTATCCTTCCACCAATGACTAAGAGACCGACAGGCAGGACAAGAAATAAGAGAATAAAATCTTATGGTGAGATCACAGTAAGGGAAGTTACTTGCTCGAGGTGTAGTAAGACGGGTCATTACAGGTCTATTTGTAAGGAATCCATTTGATTACGATTAAAATTGTTGAATTCATTCATTTTAACCATTTGATTGAATAAATTAATTAATAAACCATTTGTTTCACGTAAATGAAAGTAATTTTAGTTTTTAGTCTCATTGTTTAGTTTATTTTTTGTGTAGCGGTACACGTATTTTTCATAAAATACACGTGATTATTTTTCCTGATGTTCACGTGTACTTTACATTTGTATACGAATGTTATGTATAATACACGCGCATTATGATGACCAAAGCCATTTTATCAATGTGTGTACTTGATAAAATGTGCGTGTACTTTATGAAGTACACGCAGAATATATAAAGTACACGCATTTAAAAATGGATTTGGTCAGTTCAATCTGCATTTACTATATAAAAGCATGCATGTACTTTATTTATTACATTTAATTTAGATTTACTTGATGAAATATGCGTGTACTTTATGAAGTACACGCATAATATATATATATATATATAATATGCGTGTACTTGATGAAATATGTGTGTACTTTATGAAGTACATGCATTTAAATATACGTGTACACGCATATTTTTATAAAGTACACGCATATTGATATGACCAAAATCTAATTCAATATACGTGTACTTTATGTATTCTGCATGTAATTTTATAAAGTAGACGCATATAAATGAATGTACTATCTGAAAAATGGTTTTGGACATTACAATATGCTTGTACTTTATAAAAGACACTTAGGTCACTCATATTCTTAAATTCCTATGTGTTATGGTCCGCGCCAGCGGCATTATTATACAAGTATTTCAATAAGCGTGTACTTTATAGACTATGTATGCACTTTATAAAGTACACGTATAATATATAAAGTTCACTCATTTATATAATGGTTTGGGACAATACCTTGTGCGTGTGCTTTATAAAAACTTACGTGTATTATAATTTATAATAGATAGAATCGTATTTTGACATATTTTTATAATACAATCATATTTTGACATACCAATTTTTTTACAATAAATGATATTAATGTTTACATTTTTTACAATACAATGTAGTTTGTTCTTTTTTTTAGTAAAATACACGTGATCATTTTTATAAAGGTTCACGTGTACTTTACTATATCTGGTGTATGATATAAGTGAGAATACATGCATGAAAGAAATAATTTTTTATTAAAACAGAAAAATAAAGTATAATCTTTTCACATAACAAAAGCTGAAAGAACTAAAGAAGGCTTCTATTAGGGAAATATGTTAAAAGGCATCCATGGTGTCAGAAAGAGATTCAATTAAATTCGACCATACTTGAATTTCTTCTTCTATGACAGCTACAAGGCCTTCATGGTGCGCCTTCTTCTCCTTCAGCTTGGCGATTTTCAAGGGAACTTCTTGTCTATAAAAAGACACGAGGTCTTCATATATTTGAGGAGGGTCCTCATCCACATCACATAAATCTATGGGAATGGGTGGAAGGCCAGAGTAGCCTCCCCTCATATATGTTTGAAACTGCTCAAAGGCAGTTTCATATGAGGAAAGATTTTCCTCAATTTTCCTTATTTTTTTTATTTCTTTCATCTCTCTCAAGAGTACCTCACAACTTTTCTACTGGAATAGTCATTATGTAATCTTTACCCTAGATGTAATGGTTAAGAAAGGAACAAATATTACTCTTTTATAGGAAAAGTTAAAACTATTTATTTCTTTGACTAGAAGTAGTTGGAAAGTGACTAGTTGAGCTTAATAAATTGATTTTGGTTATTGTGTCCTTCTAAATAAATATATAAAGTAGTTTTCAATTAAAAATAAAAAATTATTACATTAACCAGTGCGTGTAGATCGTTTATATTGCGTGTACATTGTACATTGTATATATTGCATGTACTTTGAAGAATTCATGAGTGTACTTAGTAATTATCACTTGTAGTTTTGGTTAAAATGCGTGTACATTGTTTCATAACACTGAGGTGCATTGTTTGTCTATACCTTACGTGGATTGTGGTCCGTGTCAGCAGAAATAAACCATTTTGATGTAATAAATATTGTAAACAATAAAAAATATAACACAAAATAAATTACAAATATGGTGTGTATTTGAATCAATTTATAGAAGTTTTTTCTCCTTTCGGGGAAAAAAGTATTTTGATAGAAGCATTTCCCTTAGTACATATGCTCTGTGTTTTAGCATGTCAGGGCTTGAAATAATTTTTGCATTTCCTTATTTCTGCTAATTTGTTCAATGTAGTAGATGCAGAACACCCCACAGTCAACCCTGAAATTAAAATAAAACAAATATACAAATTAGTATGATGTGAATGAAATTTTTTGAAAATATACAAATTAGTTATTTTTAGAAATGAAGTTTTTGCTTACGCATTATATGGCTTAGGGAATTCATGATCTCAAATTAGGTCAAATTTGAGATCACTTTCCAGCAAGAAATCTACTGTCCTTTTTTCTTGCTCTATCAATGGATCATCATCCAATGTAAACTCATTTGATGTACCTTCATCAAACTTTCTCTGAGTTTTGAAACCATTATTTTTCATTGTTTTTGCTTCAGTCTTCAATAGGTACAGTGTTTTTTGGAAGACAGAAAACTGTTAAAAAGATAAATATTTAGTGTATACAAATAAAAGAGTATGTGAAGATTAAAGAGTGAAAAGTACACGCATAATATTAAAGTACATGTGTATTTTATTTGTCCATTTCACGTGTATTTTAAAATATGAAGCGTGTACTTTTCCTAAAGAGTGAAAAGTACACTCATAATATTAAAGTACACATAATTTGTATTGGTTCATTTCACGTGTATTTTAAAATATGATGCATGTACTTTGATAATCTCGGTGATTATGTGAAACTAATACAAAGTACACACATTATATGATAAAGTACACATCTATCATATAAGTACAAGTAACATTACTAATTAAATTTAGGCACTAACCATTTTTTCGTATCATCGAAGTATATTGTGTTTGTTTCCTTGTCGTCCGATTGAAGGGAATCCATGTGGACGACTTTTTTTTTGTATATCACAAGTAATGTGAAATGTCCTATGTTATGTCTTAGTATAATAAACAAATTATTACTAGTGCCTAAGTATTCAAATAAATCTATGTATAACTCCCTCTTCTTATTGACTTCAATTTTGCTACAAGCTTCTATATGAATAAAAATTATAGACATTGTGTTAATAAAAAAACCGAAATTTTGTTTTACAAAGCTTTCGGTTTAATTGTACTTACCCAACAATAATCATAAAAAGTGTGTGAGTGGGAGATCCCTTCCTCTGTCATTTTAACCTCAATACATCACTAAAGGCAAGTATTATATATTTTACACAATATAAAATGGTGAGAAAATAATAATGTTGAAATTTAATGAATGTCTAATATTTGGACTACATACTTGGCTTGAAATTTCTTGATTCTTGAGGACTTCAACAAAATCTTTTCATGGGACATACGAAACCAGCCCTTTGAAAATAAATTCCCTGCATGTTATATAAGTAATAAGAATTGTATAATAATAATAACCTTATTCTTTTCCAACAAAAAAAAATATAAATGAGTGAAGTGATAAATCATGAAATAATACACTTTACCCTGGCTCAGCCTTTTGAATAAACTCTTCAATTTTTTTCTTCGTAGCTTCATCGAGATATTCAAACTTGAAGTGAGTTTCTTGCATTTATTGAGCTATTGCTAGAGGGCCTTTTCTCAGCTTTGTCTCTTTTTGTTTTTTAATTCATTCATGCTTCTCGGTTTCTCTATCAGCTTTTCTTTTCTTATGTCCTCTAGTAACAAGCCCTTTATTTTGTGTATTTCTAGGGTGCCCTGAACTGTCTTTTCCTCTATGTTTTTTAATTGCATTCTCTTGTACATTGTGGCTAGTTCAGTCTTCAAGCTCAAAATTTCATCCATGAGTTATTTATTAGTGTTTTCCTGATATATTTAAACAAGCAATGTTGGATTGTAAGCATTTTTTGAAACAATGATTTAAGTTCCCTTGCGTGTATTTTGATCAAATTTGTGTTTTCATCCAAATTTGTGTGTATATTATAAAGTACACGCGTGTATTTTATAAAATACACGTGTACTTTCATCATAATTTTCTTTTACTTTAGAAATTACACGCGTGTACTTTATATCTATTGTACTTTATAGATACCTGATCAGTGTTTTTCACTGTTGATTCATCAAGCATTATCTTCAACTTCGAAATTTCATCATTAAGGATTTTATTATTACTTTCTTGTTATATAAAAAGAATGTTAGATTATAAGCAATACTTGAATAAAACTGCATTATTTCTAATCAAATAATGCGTGTACTCTGCATTATTTCTAATATCAAATAAAACTGTATTAAAAATACTATCAAATAAAACTGAGTTTACTTTAGGAAAATTACGTGTACTTTAGGAAAAATGCGTGTACTCTGCATTATTTATAATCAAAAGTATCTGTTGAGTTCTTTTCGATTCTAACTCCTCAAGATTTTGCCTCAACGTCATATGTTCTATGTCAGCATCTCTCCATTTCTGCAATGTAGTATCATACTTTTTTTTAGATCTTCATTACTCAGAGACAGATATCCATTTTTTGTTCCAAAGTTCGTGATGATTCTCCCTATTTTTTCAATGATTCATCAAATTCTTTAATTCTATCTGAGTCACTCATTATGACTTGATCAAGATTTTCTTTTAAAGAATTGCTTAACTCATCTAGTTGGGAATTTTTTACCTCCAACTTATTTAGTAAATCTTTCTCATTCAAAAGGTTGGAATTCTCCACCTTTAACTTCTTCATTTCCTCTTGGGCTTCCAAAGGTGAATCACGATCTACCTGCAATTGTACATTCAAAATGGCAAGGTTATCACTCTCCACCTCCAAAGAGGTCACCTTCTCTAGTGCACCATTAAGATCTTCAGCTGCATTAGATAGTTGGTTATTTTTTCCAACAATTCCATTTTCAAAATAGCAATTTGTTCCTCCAAATTAACCTTTGGTTGATCATTTTCTTTCTTTTTATTTGGATTCACAATGTTTTTAAGGGGAATATTCCAATCATGTGAAAACTCGTTGTCATTAATATCTTTAGCAACTTATTCTGATGATGAATCAACACGTATAGGACTTTTTGTAGAAATGTTCAAAGAGTAACTTGGCCCTTCAAACTGAGATTCCTTTTGTACAGAAATGTCCTTACAATATGGTTTATTTATAGCCTGCTTCAAAGTTGTTGTTGTGATGTCATTCTTCACAAACCATTGTCTCAAAGAAGACAATTGCCACCTCAGAAATTTTGGCATCTTATCTTTAAATTCTTCAACAGGAGAAATAATTTCAAATTTCTCACATGCCCAATACTATGATCATACAAAAAACAAAATGATATTAATAATTGTATTATCTAGGTATTCATAATGGAAAGTACAAGTGATTTGTTCAATATATATGCAAAATTAAACGTGTACTTTGTAAATTTTACAAGTATATTTTAAAAGTACACGTGATTTTAACAAAGTAAACGTGTACTTTGTCAATATAAGTTCGCGTGTACTTTCTAAAGTACACTTATAATATTAACAAAAACATATAACAAGTGTATTTTGAAAGTACACTGGTTATATTTACAAAACATAGTACACGTGTAGTGTACTTTCAAAATACACGTGAAAATACACTACACCAAAACTGGCGATTGGTCACGGCCAAAATCCCAGACCAAAACTGTGGGTCGCGGACTTGGTCCGTGACCATTTCGGGCGTGATCATTTTCGTGGGTCGCGGCCCAAGTCCGTGACCAAAAAATGGTAACGTCCGAGAGGGGTCATGGCAGATGGTCGCGGACTTGGGCCGTGACCCATACCATGACGGGTCACGGCCCTCATTCGTGACCCACGACCGTGACAAAAAATATAAAAAAATGGTCGCGTCCCTCATCCGTGACCCACAACAGTGACAAATTAGTCGCGGCCAAAGTCCGCGACCCACGACCGTGACAAAAAAATAAAAAAATTGGTCGCGTCCCTCATCCGTGACCCACAACCGTGACGAATTGGTCACGGCCAAAGTCCGCGACCCACAACCGTGACAAAAAAAAATAAAAAAAAAATGGTTGCGGCCCACGTCCATGACCCACAACCGTGATGAAAAAAAGAAAAAAAATGGTTGCGGAATTTGGCCGCGATGCGCGACGAAAAAAATAAAAATGATCATGGACAAAGTCCATGGCCATATTTAACTATAATTTAAAAAAAAAATGTATTTTTTTGGTCCAATCCTAAAATTGGGGTTCGTATGAGTGCACCGTCGGTTGCTACGTGTAACGTTGGACGCGTACGAGGTGTCGCAAATATTTATTATTGGAAAAACAATAAAAAAAAATCACAAATTGCGAATCGAGAACGTTGTTAATAAACAAATATATATAAAAACTTAAAAATATTACACGTCTTAATAATTCACAGACCAAAAATTGGGCAGAGTTTCCTCTATTTTCTTGACATTCCAAATCCTGTAAATGTAAAACCTGCTTATTATAAAGCCCACACGACCATAAAACTCAACAATCAAATTATAAAAGCCCGTGCGGCTGTAACACATAAAAAAAATCCTGAATGTCCACAACATATAAACAATCTTCATGTTCTAAACCATTGCCTCCTCCATTTGTTTCGCGTACAAAAATCCTACAAATGATAGAATACATAAAAAAAAATATCAGTAACCAAGTAGTTTTACAAAAAAACTAATCAAGCTGAAAAATTGCATATATGGGTTAAAATTATCAACGTATAAATATTTTTAAGCCTAAGTCTAGAAATATCAAAATTACCGTCGTACTCTCAAACCGGGAGTCCCGCGACTACGGGGTCAGTTCCTACGAGTTACATTGGTCCTGTGGGAGGTGTTGGTGCCACCCACGGGGCCGTTAGGGGGTTGTTTCGAGTTTTCACCCTCTAACGCCATATTTTTAAGCCTAAGTCTACAAATATGCAAATTATAATTGTATTCTCAAATCAGGAGTCCCGCAACTGCGGGGTCAGTTCCTACGAGTTACATTGGTCCCGTGGGAGGTGTTGGTGCCACCCACGGGGACGTTCGGGGGCTCTTTCGAGTTTTCACCCTCTAACGCCATTTTTTCATAAGTCTAGAAATATACAAATTACCGTCGTATTCTCAAACCGGGAGTCTTGCGACTGCACGGTCAGTTCCTACGAGTTACATTGGTCCCGTGGGAGGTATTGGTTCCACCAACGGGGACGGGCGGGGGTTGTTTCGAGTTTTTAACCTCTAACGCCATGTTTTTAAGCCTAAGTATAGAAATATGCAAATCATCATTGTACTCTCAAACCGGGAATCCCGCGACTGCATGGTCAGTTCCTACGAGTTACATCGGTCCCGTGGGAGGGTTGGTGGCACCCACGGGGCCGTTCGGGGACTGTTTCGAGTTTTCACCATCTAACACCATGTTTTTAAGCCTAAGTCAAAAAATATGCAAATTATCGTCGTATTCTCAAATTGGGAGTCCCGCGACTGTGGGGTCAGTTCCTACGAGTTACATTGGTCCCGTGGGAGGTGTTGGTGCCACCTACGGGGACGTTCGGGGGATGTTTCGTGTTTTCACCCTCTAACGCCATGTTTTCCTTAAGTCTAGAAATATGCAAATTACCTTCGTATTCTCAAACCGAGAGTCTCGCGGCTGCGGAGTCAGTTCCTAAGAGTTACATTGGTCCCATGAGAGGTGTTCGTGCCACCCACGGGGACGGTCGGAGGCTGTTTCGAGTTTTCACCCTCTAACGCCATGTTTTTAAGCCTAAGTCTAGAAATATGCAAATTACCTTCATACTCTCAAACCGGGAGTCCCGCGGCTACGTGGTCAGTTCCTACGAGTTACATTGGTCCCGTGGGAGGTGTTGGTGCCACCCACGGGGCCGTTCGGGGGCTGTTTCGAGTTTTCACCCCCTAACGCAATGTTTTTAAGCCTAAGTCTAAAAATATGCATATTATCATCGTATTCTCAAATCGGGAGTCTCGCCGCTGCGGGGTCAGTTCCTACGAATTACATTGGACCCGTGGGAGGTGTTGGTGCCACCCACGGGGCCGTTCGAGAGCTGTTTCGAGTTTTCACCCTCTAACGCCATGTTTTTAAGCCTAAGTCTAGAAATATGAAAATTACCGTCGTAATCTCAAACCGAGAGTCCCGTGGCTGCGAGGTCAATTCCTACGAGTTACATTGGTCCTGTGGGAGGTGTTAGTGCCACCCACAGGGCTGTTCGGGGGTTGTTTCGAGTTTTCACCCTCTAACACCATGTTTTTAAGCTTATGTATAGAAATATGCAAATTACCGTCATACTCTCAAACTGGGAGCCCCGCAGCTGCGTGGTTAGTTCCTACGAGTTACATTGGTCCCGTAGGAGGTGTTGGAGCCACCCACGGGGCCGTTTGGGGGCTGTTTCGAGTTTTCACCCTCTAACGCCATCTTTTTAAGCCTAAGTCTAAAAATATGCAAATTACCATCGTACTCTCAAACCGGGAGTCCCGCGGTTGGGGGGTCAGTTTCTACGAGTTACATTGGTCCAGTGGGAGGTGTTGGTGCCACCCACAGGGCCGTTCGGAGGCTTTTCCGAGTTTACACCCTCTAACGCCATATTTTTAAGCCTAAGTCTAGAAATATGAAAATTACCGTCGTATTCTGAAACCAGGAGTCTCACGACTGCGGGATCTGTTCCTACGTGTTACGTTGGTCCCGTGGGAGGTGTTGGTGCCACCCACAGGACCGTTCGGGGGCTGTTTCGAGTTTTTACCCTCTAACGCCATGTTTTTAAGCCTAAGTCTAGGAATATGCGAATTATCGTCGTACTCTCAAATCGAGAGTCACGCGGCTGCGGGGTCAGTTCCTACGAGTTACATTGGTCCCGTGGGAGGTGTTGGTGCCACCCACGGGGCCGTTCGGAGGCTGTTCGGAGTTTACACCCTCTAACGTCATGTTTTTAAGCCTAAGTCTAGAAATATGAAAATTACCGTTGTATTCTACAACCGGGAGTCTCGCGGCTGCGGGGTCAGTTCCTACGAGTTACGTTGGTCCCGTGGGAGGTGTTGGTGCCACCCACGGTGCCGTTCAGAGGCTGTTTCGAGTTTACACCCTCTAACTCCATGTTTTTAAGCCAAAGTCTAGAAATATTAAAATTACCGTCGTATTCTCAAACCGGGAGTCTCGCGGCTGCGGGATCAGTTCATACGAGTTACGTTGGTCCCGTGGGAGGTGTTGGTGCCACCCACGGGGCCGTTCGGTTGATGTTTCGAGTTTTTACCCTCTAACGCCATGTTTTTAAGCCTAAGTAAAAAAATATGCAAATTACCGTCGTTTTCTCAAACTGGGAGTCCTGTGGCTGCGGGGTTAGTTCTTACGAGTTACATTGGTCCCGTGGGAGGTGTTGGTGCCACCCAGGGGGCGTTAGGGGGCTGTTTCGAGTTTTCACCCTCTAACTCCATATTCCTCCTAGGTCTAGAAATATAAAAATTATCATCGTACTCTCTAATCGGGAGTCCCGCGGCTGCGGGGTCAGTCCCTACGAGTTACATTGATCTCGTGGTAGGTGTTGATGCCACCCACAGGGTCGTTAGGGGGCTGTTTCGAGTTTTCAACCTCTAACGTCATGTTTTTAAGCCTAAGTCTAAAAATATGCAAATTATCGCCATATTCTCAAATCGGGAGTCCCGCGGCTGCGGGGTCATTTCTACGAGTTACATTGGTCCCCTAGGAGGTGTTAGTGCCACCCACGGGACCGTTCGGGGACTATTTCGAGTTTTCGCCCTCTAACGCCATGTTTTGCTTAAGTCTAGACATATGCAAATTATGTTGTATTCTCAAACCGGGAGTCTCGCGGCTCCAGGGTCATTTCCTACGAGTTACATTGGTCCCGTGGGAGGTGTTGGTGCCACCCACGGGGACGGTCGGGGGTTGTTTCGAGTTTTCATCCTCTAACGCAATGTTTTTAAGCCTAAGTCTATAAATACGCAAATTACCATCGTACTCTCAAACCGGGAGTCCCGCGGCTGCGTGGTCAGTTCCTACGAGTTACATTGGTCCCGTGAGAGGTGTTGGTGCCACCCACGGGGCCGTTTGGGGGCTGTTTCGAATTTTCACCCTCTAACACCGTGTTTTGCTTAAGTCTAGAAATATGCAAATTACCGTCATATTCTCAAATCGGGAGTCCCGCGGCAGCGTGGTCAATTCCTACGAGTTACATTGGTCCCACGGGCGGTGTTGGTACCACCCTCGGGGCCGTTTGGGGGCTATTAGGCGGTTTCACTCTCTAACGCCATATTTTGCTTAAGTCTATAAATAAGCAAATTACCGTCGTATTCTCAAACCGGTAGTCCCGCGGCTGCGAGGTCAATTCCTACGAGTTATATTGGTCATGTGGGAGGCAATGGTGCCACCCACAGGTCCATTTGGGGGCGGTTTCGAATTTTCACCCTCTAACACCGTGTTTTGCTTAAGTCTAAAAATATGCAAATTACCATCGTATTCTCAAACCGGGAGTCCCGCGGCTGCGAGGTCAGTTCCTACGAGTTATATTGGTCCTGTGGGAGGTGTTGGTGCCACCCAAAGGTCCATTAGGGGGTTGTTTCGAGTTTTCACCCTCTTACACCATGTTTTTAAGCCTAAGTCTAAAAATATGCAAATTACCATCGTATTATCAAACTGGGAGACCCACGGCTGCGGGGTCAGTTCCTACGAGTTACATTGGTCCCGTGGGAGGTGTTGGTGTCACCCACGGGGACGTTCGGGGATATTTCGAGTTTTCACCCTCTAACACCATGTTTTTAAGCCTATGTCTAGAGATATGCAAATTACCATTGTACTCTCAAACCGGGAGCCCCGCGGCTGCATGGTCAGTTCATACGAGTTACCTTGGTCCCGTGGGAGGTGTTGGTGCCACCCACGGGGCCGTTCGGGGGCTGTTTCAAGTTTTTACCCTCTAACGCCATGTTTTTAAGCCTGAGTCTAGGAATATGCAAATTACGGTCTTACTCTCAAACCAAGAGTCCCGCCGCTGCGTGGTGAGTTCCTACGAGTTACATTGGTCCCGTGGGAGGTCTTGGTGCCACCCACGGGCCGTTCGCAGGTTGTTTATAGTTTTCACCCTCTAACGCCATATTTTTAAGCCTAAGTCCAAAAATATGCAGATTACCGTCTTTTTCTCAAACCGGGAGTCCTGCGGTTGCGGGGTTAGTTCCTACGAGTTACATTGGTCCCGTGGGAGGTGTTGGTGCCACCCAGGGGGCGTTAGGGGGTTGTTTCGAGTTTTCACCCTCAAACGCCATATTAAGCCTAGGTCTATAAATATACAAATTATCGTCGTACTCTCAAACCGGGAGTCCCGCGGCTGCGGGTCAGTTCCTACGAGTTACATTGGTCTCGTGGGAAGGGTTGGTGCCACTCACGGGGACATTAGGGGGCTGTTTTGAGTTTTCGCCCTCTAACGTCATGTTTTTAAGCCTAAGTCTAAAAATATGCAAATTATCGTCATATTCTTAAACCAGGAGTCCCGCGGCTGCAGGGTCATTCCTATGAGTTACATTGGTCCCGTAGGAGGTGTTAGTGCCTCCCACGGGGCCATTCGGGGACTGTTTCGAGTTTCCGCCCTCTAACGCCTTAAGTCTATAAATACGCAAATTACCATCGTAATCTCAAACCGGGAGTCTCGCGGCTGCGTGGTCAGCTCCTACGAGTTACATTGGTCCCGTGGTTGGTGTTGGTGCCACCCACGGGGCCGTTTGGGTGCTGTTTCAAATTTTTACCCTCTAACACCGTGTTTTGCTTAAGTCTAGAAATATGCAAATTACCATGCTATTCTCAAACTGGGAGTCCTGCGGCGGCGAGGTCAGTTCCTACGAGTTATATTGGTCCCGTGGGAGGTGTTGGTGCCACCCACGGGGCCATTAGGGGGTTGTTCTGAGTTTTCACCCTCTAACGCCATGTTTTTAAGCCTAAGTCTAAAACTATACAAATTACCATCCTATTCTCAAACTGGGAGACCCACGACTACGGGGTCAGTTCCTACGAGTTATAATGGTCCCGTGGGAGGTGTTGGTGTCACCCACGGGGCCGTTCGGGGGCTGTTTCGAGTTTTCACACTCTAACACCATGTTTTTAAGCCTATGTCTAGAAATATGCAAATTACCATTATACTCTCATACCGGGAGTCCCGCGGCTGCGTGGACAGTTCCTACGAGTTACATTGGTCCCGTGGTAGGTGTTGGTGCCACCCACGGGGACGTTAGGGGGCTGTTTCGAGTTTTCACCCTCTAACACCATGTTTTTAAGCCTATGTCTAGAAATATGCAAATTACCATTGTAATCTCAAACCGGGAGTCCCGCGGCTATGGGGTCAGTTCCTACGAGTTACATTAGTGCCGTGGGAGGTGTTGGTGCCACCCACGGTGCCGTTCAGAGGCTGTTTCGAGTTTACACCCTCTAACTCCATGTTTTTAAGCCAAAGTCTAGAAATATTAAAATTACCGTCGTATTCTCAAACCGGGAGTCTCGCGGCTGCGGGATCAGTTCATACGAGTTACGTTGGTCCCGTGGGAGGTGTTGGTGCCACCCACGGGGCCGTTCGGTTGATGTTTCGAGTTTTTACCCTCTAACGCCATGTTTTTAAGCCTAAGTCAAAAAATAAGCAAATTACCATTGTATTCTCAAATCGGGAGTCCTGCGGCTGCGGGGTTAGTTCCTACTAGTTACTTTGGTCCCGTGGAAGGTGTTGGTGCCACCCATGGGGCCATTAGGGGGTTGTTTCGAGTTTTCACCCTCTAATGCCATATTAAGCCTAGGTCTATAAATATAAAAATTATCGTCGTACTCTCAAACCAGGAGTCCCGCGGCTGCGGGGTCAGTTCCTACGAGTTTCATTGGTCTCGTGGGAGGTGTTGGTGCCACCCACGGGGCCGTTAGGGGGCTGTTTCGAGTTTTCACCCTCTTACGTCATTTTTTAAGCCTAAGTATAAAAATATGCAAATTATCATCGTATTCTCAAATCGGGAGTATCACGGCTGCGGGGTCAGTTCCTACGAGTTACATTGGTCCCATGGGAGGTGTTGGTGCCACCCACGGGGACGGTCGGGGGCTGTTTCGAGTTTTCATCCTCTAACGCCATGTTTTGAATGCTAAGTCTATAAATATGCAAATTATCGTCGTACTCTCAAACCGGGAGTCCCGCGGCTGCGTGGTTAGTTCCTACGAGTTACGTTGGTCCCGTAGGAGGTGTTGGTGCCACCCACGGGGCCGTTTAGGGGCTGTTTCGAGTTTTCACCCTCTAACGCCATCTTTTTAAGCCTAAGTATAAAAATATACAAATTACCATCGTACTCTCAAACCGAGAGTCCCGCGGTTGCAGGGTCAGTTTCTACGAGTTACATTGGTCCAGTGGGAGGTGTTGGTGCCACCCACGGGCCGTTCGGAGGCTTTTCCAAGTTTACACCCTCTAACGCCATATTTTTAAGCCTAAGTCTAGAAATATGAAAATTACCGTCGTATTGTGAAACCAGGAGTCTCGCGGCTGCGGGGTCTGTTCCTGCGTGATACGTTGGTCCCATGGGAGGTGTTGGTGCCACCCACGGGACCGTTCGGGGGCTGTTTCGAGTTTTTACCCTCTAACGCCATGTTTTTAAGCCTAAGTCTAGGAATATGCAAATTATCATCGTACTCTCAAATCGAGAGTCACGCGGCTACGGGGTCAGTTCCTACGAGTTACATTGGTCCCGTGGGAGGTGTTGGTGCCACCCACGGCGCCGTTCGGGGGCTGTTTCTAGTTTTCACCCTCTAACGTCATGTTTTTAAGCCTAAGTCTAAAAATATACAAATTACCATCATACCCTCAAACCGGGAGTCCCACGGCTGCGGGGTCAGTTCCTACGAGTTACATTGGTCCCGTGGGAGGTGTTGGTGCCACCCACGAGGCCGTTCGAAGGCTGTTTCGAGTTTACACGCTCTAATGCCATGTTTTTAAGCCTAAGTCTAGAAATATGCAAATTACCGTCGTATTCTCAAACCGGGAGTCTCGCGGCTACGGGGTCAGTTCCTGCGAGTTAAGTTGGTCCCGTGGGAGGTGTTGGTGCCACCCACGGGGCCGTTCGGCGGTTATTTCGAGTTTTTACCCTCTAACGCCATGTTTTTAAGCCTAAGTCTAGGAATATGCAAATTACCGTCGTACTCTCAAATCGAGAGTCCCGCAGCTGCGTGGTCAGTTCCTACGAGTTACATTGGGTCACGTGGGAGGTCTTGGTGCCACCCACGGGGCCGTTCGGGGGTTGTTTATAGTTTTCACGCTCAAACACCATGTTTTTAAGCCTAATTCCAAAAATATGCCAATTACAGTCATTTTCTCAAACTGGGAGTCCTGCGGCTATGGGGTTAGTTCCTACGAGTTACATTGGTCCCGTGGGAGGTGTTAATGCCACCCACAGGACCGTTAGAGGGATGTTTCGAGTTTTCACCCTCCCATATTAAGCCTAGGTCTAGAAATATAGAAATTACCATCGTACTCTCAAACCGGGAGTCCCGCGGCTACGGGGTCAGTTCGTATGAGTTACGTTGATCTCGTGGGAGGTGTTGGTGCCACCCACGGGGACGTTAGGGGGTTGTTTCGAGTTTTCACCCTCTAACGTCATGTTTTTAAGCCTAAGTCTAAAAAATATGCAAATTCTTGTCGTATTCTCAAATCGGGAGCCCCGCGGCTGCAAGGTCATTCTTACGAGTTACATTGGTCCCGTATGAGGTGTTAGTGCCACCCACTGGGCCGTTCGGGGACTGTTTCGAGTTTTTGCCCTCTAACGCCATGTTTTGCTTAAGTCTAGATATATGCGAATACCGTCGTATTCTCAAACCGGGAGTCTCGCGGATGCAGGGCAGTTCCTATGAGTTACATTGGTCCCGTGGGAGGTATTGGTGCCACCCACGGGGACGGTCGGGGGCTATTTCGAGTTTTCATCCTCTAACGTCATGTTTTTAAGCCTAAGTCTATAAATACGCAAATTACCATCATACTCTCAAGCCGGGAGTCCGGCGGCTGCGTGGTCAGTTCCTACGAGTTACATTGGTCCCGTGGGAGGTGTTGGTGCCACCCACGGGGACGTTTGGGGGTTGTTTCGAGTTTTCACCCTCTAACACCATGTTTTGCTTAAGTCTTGAAATATGCGAATTACCATCGTATCCTTAAACCGGGAGTCCCGCGGCTGCGAGGTCAGTTCCTACAAGTTATATTGGTCCCGTGGGAGGTGTTGGTGCCACCCACGGGGCCATTAGGCGGCTGTTTCGAGTTCTCACCCTCTAACGCCATGTTTTTTAAGCCTAAGTCTAAAAATATGCAAACTACCATCGTATTCTCAAACTGGGAGACCCGCAGCGGCGGGTCAGTTCCTACGAGCTACATTGGTCCCGTGGGAGGTATTGGTGTCACCCACGGCGCCGTTCGGGGGCTTTTTCGAGTTTTCACCCTCTAACGCCATGTTTTTAAGCCTATGTCAATAAATATGCAAATTACCATTGTACTCTCAAACCGGGAGTCCCGCGGCTGCGTGGTCAGTTCCTACGAGTGACATTGGTCCCGTGGGAGGTGTTGGTGCCACCCACGGGGCCGTTCGGGGGCTGTTTCGAGTTTTCACCCTCTAACGCTATGTTTTTAAGCCTAAGTCTAAAAATATGAAATTTACCATCGTACTCTCAAACCGGGAGTCCCGCGGCTGCGAGGTCAGTTCCTACGAGTTACATTGGTCCCGTGGGAGGTGTTGGTGCCACCCACGGTGCCGTTCGAAGGCTGTTTCGAGTTTACACCCTCTAACTCCATGTTTTGAAGCCTAAGTCTAGAAATATGCAAATTACCATCGTATTCTCAAATCGGGAGTCTCGCAACTGCGGGGTCAGTTCTTACGAGTTACGTTGGTCTAGTGGGAGGAGTTGGTGCCACCCATGGGGCCGTTCGGGGGATGTTTCGAGTTTTTACCCTCTAATGTCATGTTTTTAAGCCTAAGTCTAGGAATATGCAAATTACAGTCGTACTCGCAAACCGAGAGTCCCGCGGCTTAGTGGTCAGTTCCTACGAGTTACATTGGTCCCGTGGGAGGTGTTGGTGCCACCCACGGCGCCGTTCGGGGGTTGTTTCATATTTTCACCCTCTAACGCCATGTTTTTATCCCTAAGTCAAAAAATATGCAAATTACCGTCGTATTCTAAAACCGGGAGTCCTGCGACTGTGGGGTTAGTTCCTACGAGTTACATTGGTCCCGTGGGAGGTGTTCGTGCCACCCACGGGGCCGTTAGGGGGATGTTTCGAGCTTTCACCTCTAACGCCATATTAAGCCTAAGTCTAGAAATATGAAAATTATCGTCGTACTCACAAACCAGAAGTCCCGCGGCTGCGGGGTCAGTTCCTGCGAGTTACGTTGGTCCCGTGGGAGGTGTTGGTGCCACCCACGGTGTCGTTCGGAGGCTGTTTAGAGTTTACACCCTCTAACTGCATGTTTTTAAGCCTAAGTCTAAAAAGATGCAAATTATCGTCGTATTCTCAAATCGGGACTCTCGCGGCTGCGGGGTCAGTTCCTATGAGTTACATTGGTCCCGTCGGAGGTGTTGGTGCCACCCACGGGGCCGTTCGGGGGCTGTTGTGAGTTTTCACCCTCTAACACCATTTTTGCTTAAGTCTAGAAATACACAAATTACCGTGGTATTCTCAAACCGAGAGTCTCGCGGCTGCGGGGTCAGTTCTTACGAGTTACATTGGTCCCGTGGGGGGTGTTGGTGCCACCCACGGGTAAGGTCGGGTGCTGTTTCGAGATTTCATCCTCTAACGCCATGTTTTTAAACCTAAGCCCAAAAATATGCAAATTACCATCGTATTCTCAAACCGGGAGTCCTGCGGCTGTGGGGTTAGTTCCTACGAGTTATATTGGTCTCGTGGGAGGTGTTGGTGCCACCCACGGGGCCATTAGGAGGTTGTTTCGAGTTTTCACCCTCTAACGCCATATTAAACCTAAGTCTAGAAATATGCAAATTATCATCGTACTCACAAACCAGGAGTCCCGCGGCTGCGGGGTCAGTTCTTACGAGTTACATTTGTCTCGTGGGAGGTGTTGCTGCCACCCACGGGGCCGTTAGGGGGCTGTTTCGAGTTTTCACCATCTAACGTCATGTATTTAAGCCTAAATCTAAAAATACGCAAATTACCGTCGTACTCTCAAACCGGGAGTCCCGCGGCTGCGTAGTCAGTTCTTACGAGTTACATTGGTCCCGTGGCAGGTGTTGGTGCCACCCTCGAGGCCGTTTGGGGGTTGTTTGGAGTTTTCACACTCTAACGTCATGTTTTGCTTAAGTCTAGAAATAAGCAAATTACCGTCGTATTCTCAAACCGGGAGTCCCGCGGCTGCGAGGTCAGTTCCTACGAGTTATATTGGTCCCGTGGGAGGTGTTGGTGCCACCCACGGGGCCATTAGGGGCGGCTTCGGGTTTTCACCCTCTAACGCCATGTTTTTAAGCCTAAGTCTAAAAATATGGAAATTACCTTCGTATTCTCAAACCGGGTGACCCGCGGCTGTGGGGTCAATTCCTACAAGTTACATTGGTCCCGTGGGAGGTGTTAGTGCCACCCACGGGGCCGTTCGAGGGATGCTTCGAGTTTTCACCCTCTAACGCCATGTTTTTAAGCCTAAGTCTAAAAATATGAAAATTATTATCGTATTCTCAAATCGGGAGTCCTGCGGCTACGGGGTCAGTTCTTACGAGTTACACTGGTCCCGTGGTAGGTGTTGGTGCCACCCACGCGGCCGTTTGGGGGCTATTTCGAGTTTTCACCCTCTAATCCCATGTTTTTAAGCCTAAGTCTAAAAATATGAAAATTATCATCTTATTCATAAAGCAGGAGTCCCGCGACTGCGGGGTTAGTTCCTACGAGGTACATTGGTCCCATGGGAGGTGTTCGTACAACCCACGGGGACGTTCGGGGGGCTTTTTTGAGTTTTCACCCTCTAACGTCATGTTAAGACTAAGTCTAGAAATATGAAAATTACCATCGTACTCTCAAACTGGGAGTACCGCCGCTGTGGGGTCAGTTCCTACGAGTTACATTTGTACCGTGGGAGGTGTTGGTGCCACCCAAGGGGCCGTTAGGGGGTTGTTTCGAGTTTTCACCCTCTAACGCCATGTTTTTAAGCCTTAGTCTAAAAATATGCAAATTATCGTCATATTCTCAAACCGGGAGTCCCACCGCAGCGAGGTCAGTTCCTACGAGTTTTATTGGTGCCGTGGGAGGTGTTGGGGCCACCCAAAAGGCCGTTCTGGGGCTGTTTCGAGTTTTCACCCTCTAACACCATATTTTTAAGCCTAAGTCTAGAAATATGCAAATTACTGTCGTACTCTCAAATCGGGAGTCCCACCGATGCATGGTCAGTTCGTACGAGTTACATTGGTCCCGTGGGAGGTGTTGATTCCACCCACGGGGACGTTCGGGGGTTGTTTCGAGTTTTCACCCTCTAACGCCTTGTTTTTAAGCGTAAGTCCAAAACTATGCAAATTACCGTTGTATTCTCAAACTGAGGGACCCGCGGCTGTGGGGTCAGTTCCTACAAGTTACATTGGTCCCGTGGGAACCCACCCGCGGGGCCGTTAGGGGGTTGTTTCTAGTTTTCACCCTCTAACGCCATGTTAAGCCTATGTCTAGAAATATGCAAATTACCGTCGTACTCTCAAACCAGGAGTCCCGCGGCTGCGGGGTCAGTTCGTACGAGTTACACTGGTCCCTTGGGAGGTGTTGGTGC
This sequence comes from Sambucus nigra, assembly GCA_949130495.1. Taxonomy (NCBI): domain Eukaryota; kingdom Viridiplantae; phylum Streptophyta; class Magnoliopsida; order Dipsacales; family Adoxaceae; genus Sambucus; species Sambucus nigra. The sequence continues at coordinate 503,552,057 of OX422209.1, forward strand.
ACCCCACGAGGCCGTTAGGGGGCTGGTTCGAGTTTTCACCCTCTAACGCCATGTTTTTAAGCCTAACTCTAAAATATCCAAATTATCGTGGTATTCTCAAATTGGGAGTCCCGCGGCTGCAGGGTTAGTTTCTACGAGTTACATTGGTCCCGTATGAGGTGTTGGTGCCACCCACGGGGCCGTTCGGGGGTTGTTTCGAGTTTTCACCCTCTAACGCCTTATTTTTAAGTCTAAGTCCAAAACTATGCAAATTATCGTCGTATTCTCAAACTGAGAGCCCCGCGGCTACGGGGACAGTTCCTACGAGTTACATTGGTCCCGTGGGAGGTGTTTGTCCCACCCACAGGGCCGTTAGGGGGTTGCTTCAAGTTTTCACCTTCTAACACCATGTTTTGCTTAAGTCTAAAAATATGCAAATTACCATCGTATTCTCAAACAGGGAGTCTCGCGGCTACGGGGTCAGTTCCTACAAGTTACATTGGTCCCGTGGGAGGTGTTGGTGCCATCCACGGCGCCGTTCGGGGGTTGTTTCTAGTTTTCACCCTCTAACGCCATGTTTTTAAGCCTAAGTCTAAAAATTTGCAAATTACCGTCGTATTCTCAAAACTGGGAGACCTGCGGCTGTGGGGTCAGTTCCTACGAGTTACATTGGTCCCCTAGGAGGTGTTGGCGCCACCAACGGGGCCGTTCGGGGGCTGTTTCGAGTTTTCACCCTCTAAAGCCATGTTTTTAAGCCCAAGTCTGAAAATATGCAAATTACCGTCGTACCCTCAAACCGGGAGTCCCGCGGCTGCGAGGTCAGTTCCTACGAGTTAGATTGGTCCCCTGAGAGGTGTTGGTGCCACCCATGGGGCCGTTCGGAGGCTGTTTCGAGTTTACACCCTCAAACGCCATGTTTTTAAGCCTAAGTCTAGAAATATGTAAATTACCATCGTATTCTCAAACCGGGAGTCTCGCGGCTACGGGGTCAGTTCCTACGAGTTACGTTGGTCGCGTGAGAGGTGTTGGTGCCACCCACGGGGCCGTACGGCGGCTGTTTCGAGTTTTTACCCTCTAACGCCATGTTTTTAAGCCTAAGTCTAGGAATATGAAAATTATTGTCGTACACTTAAACCGAGAGTCCCGCAGCTGTGTGGTCAGTTCCTACGAGTTACATTGGTCCCGTGGGAGGTCTTGGTACCACCCACGGGGCCGTTCGTGGGGTCTTTCTAGTTTTCACCCTCTAACACCATGTTTTTAAGCCTAAGTCCAAAAATATGCAAATTACCATCGTATTCTCAAACCGGGAGTCCTGCGGCTGCTGGCTCAGTTCTTACAAGTTACATTGGTCCCGTGGGAGGTGTTGGTGCCACCCACAGGGACGGTCGGGGGCTGTTTCGAGTTTTCATCCTCTAACACCATGTTTTTATGCCTAAGTCCAAAAATATGCAAATTACCGTCGTATTCTCAAACTGGGAGTCCTGCAGCTGCGGGGTTAGTTCTTACGAGTTACATTGGTCCCGTGGGAGGTGTTGGTGCCACCCACGGGGCCGTTAGGGGGTTTTTTTGAGTTTTCACCCTCTAACGCCATATTAAGCCTAAGTCTGGAAATATGCAAATTATCGTCGTACTCACAAACCAGGAGTCCTGTGGCTGCGGGGTCAGTTCCTAGGAGTTACATGTGTCTCGTGGGAGGTGTTGGTGCCACCCACGGGGCCGTTCGGGGGCTGTTTTGAGTTTTTACCCTCCAACGCCATGTTTTTAAGCCTAAGTCTAGGAATATGCCAATTACCGTCGTAGTCTCAAACTGAGAGTCCCGCGACTTAGTGGTCAGTTCCTACGAGTTACATTGGTCCCGTGGGAGGTTATGGTGCCACCCACGGCGCAATTCGGGGGTTGTTTCAAGTTTTCACCCTCTAACGCCATGTTTTTATACCTAAGTCCAAAAATATGCAAATTACCGTCGTATTCTCAACCCGGGAGTCCTGCTATTGCGGGGTTAGTTCGTACGAGTTACATTGGTCCCGTGGGAGGTGTTGGTGCCACCCACGGGGCCGTTAGGGGGCTGTTTCGAGCTTTCACCCTCTAACGCCATATTAAGCCTAAGTCTAGAAATATGCAAATTACCGTTGTACTCTCAAACCGGGAGTACCACCACTGCGGGGTCAGTTCCTACGAGTTACATTGGTCCCGTGGGAGGTGTTGGTGCCACCCACGGGGCCGTTAGGGGGCTGTTTCGAGTTTTCACCCTCTAACGCCATGTTTCTAAGCCTTAGTCTAAAAATAAGCAAATTACCGTCATATTCTCAAACCGGGAGACCCGCGGCTGTAGGGTCAATTCCTACAAGTTACATTGGTCCCGTGGGAGGTGTTGGTGCCACCCACGGGGCCGTTCGGGGGATGCTTCGAGCTTTCACCCTCTAACGCCTTGTTTTTAAGCCTAAGTCTAAAAATATGAAAATTCTTATCGTATTCTCAAATCGGGAGTCCTGCGGCTGCGGGGTCTGTTCCTACGAGTTACATTGGTCCCGTGGGAGGTGTTGGTGCCACCCACGGGGCCGTTTGGGGGTTGTTTCGAGTTTTCACCCTCTAATGTCACAATTTTACGCCTAAGTCTAAAAATATGCAAATTATCATCGTATTCACCAATCGGGAGTCCCGCGACTGCGGGGTCAGTTCCTACGAGTTACATTGGTCCCCTAGGAGGTGTTGGTGCTACCCACGGGGACGTTCGGCGGCTGTTTCGAGTTTTCACCCTCTAACGTCATGTTAAGACCAAGTCTAGAAATATTCAAATTACCGTCGTACTCTCAAATCGGGAGTACCGCCAGTGCGGAGTCAGTTCCTACGAGTTACATTGGTCCCGTGGGAGTTGTTGGTGCCACCCAAGGGGCCGTTAGGGGGCAGTTTCAAGTTTTCACCCTCTTACGCCATATTTTTAAGCCTTAGTCTAAAAATATGCAAATTATCGCTATATTCTCAAACCGGGAGTCCCGCGACTGCGAGGTCAGTTCCTACGAGTTATATTGGTCCCATTAGAGGTGTTGGTACCACCCACGGGGCTGTTCGGGGGCTGTTTCGAGTTTTCACCCTCTAACGCCATATTTTTACGCCTAAGTCTAGAAATATGCAAATTACTTTTGTACTCTCAAATCGGGAGTCCCACCGATGCATGGTCAGTTCCTACGAGTTACATTGGTCCCGTAGGAGGTGTTGGTGCCACCCACGGGGCCGTTCGGGGGTTGTTTCGAGTTTACAACATCTAACTCCCTGTCTTTAAGCCTAAGTCTAGAAATATACAAATTACAGTCGTATTCTCAAACCGGGAGTCTCGCGGCTGCGGGGTCAGTTCCTACGAGTTATGTTGGTCTCGTAGGAGGTGTTGGTGCCACCCACGAGGCCGTTCGGGGCATGTTTCAATTTTTTATCCTCTAACGTCATGTTTTTAAGCCTAAGTCTAGGAATATACAAATTACCATCGTACTCTCAAACCGAGACTCCCGCAGCTTAGTGGTCAGTTCCTACGAGTTACATTGGTCCCTTGGGAGGTGTTGATTCCACCCACGGTGCCGTTCGGAGGTTGTTTCGAGTTTACACCCTCTAACTCCATGTTTTTAAGCCTTAGTCTAGAAATATACAAATTACCGTTGTATTCTCAAACTGGGAGTGTCACGGCTGCGGGGTCAGTTCCTACGAGTTACGTTGGTCTCGTGGGAGGTGTTGGTGCGACCCACGGGGCTGTTCGGGAGATGTTTCGAGTTTTCACCCTCTAATGCCATGTTTTTATCCCTAAGTCCAAAAATTTGCAAATTACCCTCGTATTCTCAAACTGGGAGTTCTGCGGCTGCGGGGTTAGTTCCTACGAGTTACATTGGTCCCGTGGGAGGTGTTGGTGCCACCCACGGGGACGTTAGGGGGTTGTTTCAAGATTTCACCCTCTAACGCCATATTAAGCCTAAGTCTAGATATATGCAACCTATCATCGTACTCGCAAACCAGGAGTACCGCGGCTGCGGGGTCAGTTCCTACGAGTTATATTTGTCTCGTGGGAGGTGTTGGTGCCACCCACGGGGCCGTTAGTGGGTTGTTTCGAGTTTTCACCCTCTAACGTCATGTTTTTAAGCCTAAGTCTAAAAATATAAAAATTATCATCATATTCTCAAACCGAGACTCCCGCGACTGCTGGGTCAGTTCCTACGAGTTACATTGGTCCCGTAAGAGGTATTGGTGCCACCCACGGGGCCGTTCGGGGGCTGTTTCGAGTTTTCACCTTCTAACACCATGTTTTCTTAAGTCTAAAAATATGCAAATTACCGTCGTATTCTCAAACCGGGAGTCTCGCGACTGCGGGGTCGGTTCCTACGAGTTACATTGGTCCCGTGGGAGGTGTTGGTGCCACCCACGGCGCCGTTCGGGGGTTGTTTCTAGTTTTCACCCTCTAACGCCATGTTTTTCTTAAGTCTAGAAATATACAAATTACCATCGTATTCTCAAACCGGGAGTCTCGCGGCAGCGGGCTCAGTTCTTACGAGTTACATTGGTCCCGTGGGAGGTTTTGGTGCCACCCACGGGGACGGTCGGGGGCTGTTTCGAGTTTTCATCCTCTAACACCATGTTTTTAAGCCTAAGTCCAAGAATATGCAAATTACCATCGTATTCTCAAACCGGGAGTCCTGCGGCTACGGGGTTAGTTCTTACGAGTTACATTGGTCCCGTGGGAGGTGTTGGTGCCACCCACGGGGCCGTGAGGGGGTTGTTTCGAGTTTTCACCCTCTAACGCCATATTAAGCCTAAGTCTAGAAATATGCAAATTATCGTCGTACTCACAAACCAAGAGTCCCGCGGCTGCGGGGTCAGTTCCTACGAGTTACATTTGTCTCGTGGGAGGTGTTGGTGCCACCCACGGGGCTGTTAGGGGGCTGTTTCGAGTTTTCACCCTCTAACGTCTTGTTTTTAAGCCTAAATCTAAAAATACACAAATTATTGTCGTACTCTCAAACCGGGAGTCTCGCGGCTGCGTGGTCAGTTCCTACGAGTTACATTGGTCCCGTGGGAGGTGTTGGTACCACTCTCGGGGCCGTTCGGTGGCTGTTTGGAGTTTTCACCCTCAAACACCATGTTTTCCTTAAGTATAGAAATAAGAAAATTTGCATTGTATTCTCAAACCGGGAGTCCCGCGACTACGAGGTCAGTTACTACGAGTTATATTGGTCCCGTGGGAGGTGTTGGATCCACCCACGGGGCCATTAGGGGGCGGCTTCGAGTTTTCACCCTCTAACGCCATGTTTTTAAGCCTAAGTCTAAATATATGAAAATTATCATCGTATTCTCAAACCGGGAGACCCGCGGCTGCGGGGTCAATTCCTACAAGTTACATTGGTCTCGTGGGAGGTGTTGGTGCCACCCACGGGGCCGTTTGGGGATGCTTCGAGTTTTCACCCTTTAACGCCGTGTTTTTAAGCCTAAGTCTAAAAATATGAAAATTATTGTCGTATTCTCAAATCGAGAGTCCTGCGGCTGCGGGGTCAGTTCCTACGAGTTACATTGGTCCCGTGGGAGGTGTTGGTGCCACCCACGGGGCCGTTCGGGGGCTGTTTCTAGTTTTCACCCTCTAATGCCATGTTTTGCTTAAGTCTAGAAATATACAAATTACCGTCGTATTCTCAAACCGGGAGTCTCGCAGCTGCGGGCACAGTTCTTACGAGTTACATTGGTCCTGTGGGAGGTGTTGGTGCCACCCACGGGGGCTGTTTCGAGTTTTCATCCTCTAATGCCATGTTTTTAAGCCTAAGTCCAAAAATATGCAAATTACTGTCGTATTCTCACACTGGGAGTCCTGCGGCTGTGGGGTTAGTTCCTACAAGTTACATTGGTCCCGTGGGAGGTGTTGGTGCCACCCACGGGACCGTTAGGGGGCTGTTTCGAGTTTTCACCATCTAACGCCATATTAAGCCTAAGTCTAGAAATATGCAAATTATCGTCGTACTCATAATCCAGGAGTCCCGCAGTTGCGGGGTCAGTTCTTACGAGTTACATTTGTCTCGTGGGAGGTGTTGGTGCCACCCACAGGGCCGTTAGGGGGCTGTTTCGAGTTTTCATCCTCTAACGTCATGTTTTTAAGCCTAAATCTAAAAAAATGCAAATTGCCATCGTACTCTGAAACCGGGAGTCCCGTGGCTGCGTGGTCAGTTCCTACGAGTTACATTGGTCCCGTGGGAGGTGTTGGGTCCACCCTCGGGGCCGTTTGGGGGCTGTTTGGAGTTTTCACTATCTAACGCCATGTTTTGCTTAAGTTTAGAAATAAGCAAATTATAGTCGTCTTCTAAAACCGAGATTCCCACAACTGCGAGGTCAGTTCCTACGAGTTATATAGTCCCGTGGGAGGTGTTGGTGACACCCACGGGGACATTAGGGGACGGCCCCGAGTTTTCACCCTCTAGCGCCATGTTTTTAAGCCTAAGTCTAAAAATATGCAAATTACCATTGTATTCTCAAACCGGGACCCCGCGACTGCGGAGTCAATTCCTACAAGTTACATTTGTCCCGTGGGAGGTGTGGGTGCCACCCACGGGGCCGTTCGGGGGATGCTTCGAGTTTTCACCCTCTAACACCATGTTTTAAAGCCTAAGTCTAAAAATATGAAAATTATTGTTGTATTCTCAAATCGGGAGTCCTGCGGCTGCGGGGTCAGTTCCTACGAGTTACATTGGTCCCGTGGGAGGTGTTGGTGCCACCCACGGGGCCGTTTGGGGGCTGTTTCGAGTTTTCACCCTCTAATGCCATGTTTTTAAGCCTAAGTCTAAAATTATACAAATTGTCTTCGTATTCACAAACCGAGAGTCCCGCGACTGCGGGGTCAGTTCCTACGAGTTACATTGGTCCCGTGGGAGGTGTTCGTGCCACCCACAATGACATTCGGGGGCTGTTTCGAGTTTTCACCCTCTAACGTCATGTTAACCCTAAGTCTAAAAATATGCAAATTACCGTTGTACTCTCAAACCGGGAGTACCACCACTGCGGGGTCAGTTCCTACGAGTTACATTGGTCCCGTGGGAGGTGTTGGTGCCACCCACGGGGCCGTTAGGGGGCTGTTTCGAGTTTTCACCCTCTAACGCCATGTTTCTAAGCCTTAGTCTAAAAATAAGCAAATTACCGTCATATTCTCAAACCGGGAGTCCCGCGACTGCGGGGTCTGTTACTACGAGTTATATTGGTCCCGTGGGAGGTGTTGGTGCCACCCACGGGGCCGTTCGGGGGCTGTTTCAAGTTTTCACCCTCTAACGCCATATTTTTAAGCCTAAGTCTATAAATATGCAAATTACTGTCTTACTCTAAAATCGGGAGTCCCACGGATGCATGGTTAGTTCCTACGAGTTACATTGGTCTCGTGGGAGGTGTTGGTGCCACCCACGGGGCCGTTCGGGGGTTGTTTCGAGTTTTCACCCTCTAACGCCTTGTTTTTAAGCCTAAGTCCAAAACTATGCAAATTACCGTCATATTCTCAAACTGAGAGCCCGCGGCTACGGGGTCAGTTCCTACAAGTTACATTGGTCCTGTGGGAGGTGTTTGTCCCATCCACGGGGCCGTTAGGGGGCTGTTTCGAGTTTTCACCCTCTCACGCCATATTAAGCCTAAGTCCAAAAATATGGAAATTACCGTCGTATTCTCAAACCGGGAGTCTCACGGCTACGGGGTCAGTTCCTACGAGTTACATTGGTCCCGTGGGAGGTGTTGATGCCACCCACGGCACCGTTGGGAGTTGTTTCTAGTTTTCACCCTCTAACGCCATGTTTTTAAGCCTAAGTCTAAAAATATGCCAATTACCGTTGTATTCTCAAACTGGGACACCCGCGGCTGCGGGGTCAGTTCCTACGAGTTGCATTGGTCCCGTGGGAGGTGTTGGTGTCACCCACGGGCCGTTCGGGGGCTGTTTCGAGCTTTCACCCTCTAACCCCATATTTTTATGCTTATGTATAGAAATATGCAAATTACCATTGTACTCTCAAATCGGGAGTCCTGCGGCTGCGTGGTCAGTTCCTACGAGTTACATTGGTCCCATTGGAGGTATTGGTGCCTTCCACGGTGCCGTTCGGGGGCTGTTTCGAGTTTTCACCCTCTAACGCCATGATTTTAAGCCCAAGTCTGAAAATATGCAAATTACCGTCGTACCCTCAAATCGGGAGTCCCGCGGCTGCGGGGTCAGTTCCTACAAGTTACATTGGTCCCGTGGGAGGTGTTGGTGTCACCCACGGGGCCTTTCGGTGGTTGTTTCGAGTTAACACCCTCTAATGCCATATTTTTAAGCCTAAGTCCAAAAATATGCAAATTACCGTCTTTTTCTCAAACCGGGAGTCCTGCGGTTGCGGGGTTAGTTCCTACGAGTTACATTGGTCCCGTGGGAGGTGTTGGTGCCACCCACGGGGCCGTTAGGGGGTTGTTTCGAGTTTTCACCCTCAAACGCCATATTAAGCCTAGGTCTATAAATATACAAATTATCGTCGTACTCTCAAAACGGGAGTCCCGCGGCTGCGGGGTCAGTTCCTATGAGTTACATTGGTCCCGTGGGAGGTGTTGGTGCCACCCACGGGGCCGTTCGGGGGCTGTTTTGAGTTTTCACCCTCTAACGCCATATTTTGCTTAAGTCTAGAAAGATACAAATTACGATCATATTCTCAAACCGGGAGTCTCGCGGCTGCGGGCTCAGTTCTTACGAGTTACATTGGTCCCGTGGAAGGTGTTGGTGCCACCCACGGGGGCTGTTTCGAGTTTTAATCCTCTGACGCCATGTTTTTAAGCCTAAGTCCAAAAATATGCAAATTACCGTCGTATTCTCAAACCGAGAGTCCTGCGACTGCGGGGTTAGTTCCTACGAGTTACATTGGTCCCGTGGGAGGTGTTGGTGCCACCCACGAGACCGTTAGGGGGCTGTTTCGAGTTTTCACCCTCTAACGCCATATTAAGCCTAAGTCTAGAAATATGCAAATTATAATCGTACTCACTATCCAGGAGTCCCGCTGCTACGGGGTCAGTTCATACGAGTTACATTTGTCTCGTGGGAGGTGTTGGTGCCACCCACGGGGCCGTTTGGTGACTGTTTCGAGTTTTCACCCTCTAACGCCAAGTTAAGCCCAAGTCTAGAAATATGAAAATTACCGTCGTAATTTCAAACCAGTTGCCTGCGACTGCAGGGTCAGTTCGTACGAGTTATATTGGTGCCATGGGAGGTGTTGGTGCCCCCCACGGGGCCTTTAGAGGGCTGTTTCGAGTTTTCTCCCTCTAACGCCATATTTTTAAGCCTAACTCTAAAATATGCAAATTATCGTCGTATTCTGAAATCCAAAGTCCCGCGGCTGCGTGGTTAGTTCCTACGAGTTAAATTGGTCCCGTAGGAGGTGTTGGTGCCACCCACAGGGCCGTTCGGGGGCTGTTTCGAGTTTTCACCTTCAAACACCATGTTTTGCTTAAGTCTAAAAATATGCAAATTATCATCGTATTCTCAACCGGGAGTCTCGCGGCTACGGGGTCAGTTCCTACGAGTTACATTGGTCCCGTGGGAGGTGTTGGTGTCACCCACGGGGCCGTTCGGGGGCTGTTTTGAGTTTTCACCCTCTAACCCCATATTTTTAAGCTTCTGTCTAGAAATATGCAAATTACCATTTTACTCTCAAACCGGGAGTCCCGCGTCTACGTGGTCTGTTCCTACGAGTTACATTGGTCCCATGTGAGGTGTTGGTGCCATCCACGGGGCCGTTCGGGGGCTGTTTCGAGTTTTCACCCTCTAACGCCATATTTTTAAGCCCAAGTCTAAAAATATACAAATTACTGCTGTACCCTCAACCCGGGAGTCCCGCGGCTGCGGGGTCAGTTCCTACGAGTTACATTGGTCCCGTGGGAGGTGTTGGTGTCACCCACGGGGCCGTTCGGTGGTTGTTTTGAGTTTACACCGTCTATTGCCATGTTTTTACGCCTAAGTCTCGAAATATGTAAATTAACATCGTTTTCTCAAACCGGGAGTCTCGCGGCTGCGGGGTCAGTTCCTACGAGTTACGTTGGTCCCGTGGGAGGTGTTGGTGCCACCCACGGTGCCGTTCGGGGGTTGTTTCGAGTTTTTACCATCTAACGCCATATTTTTAAGCCTAAGTCCCGGAATATGCAAATTATCGTTATACTCTCAAACCGAGAGTCCCGCGGCTTAGTGGTCAGTTCCTACGAGTTACATTGGTCCCGTGGGAGGTGTTGGTGCCACCCACGGGGCCGTTCGGGGGCTATTTCGAGTTTTCACCCTCTAACGTCACGTTTTTAAATCTAAGTCTAAAAATATGTAAATTATCGTTGTATTCTAAAACCAATACTCCCGCGGCTGCGGGGTCAGTTCCTACGAGTTACATTGGTCCCGTAGGAAGTGTTGGTGCCACCCACAGGGCCGTTCGGGGGTTGTTTCGAGTTTTCACCCTCTAACGCCATTTTTTGTTTAAGTCTAGAAATATGCATATTATCATCGTATTCTCAAACCGGAAGTCTCGCGACTGCGGGGTCAGTTCTTACGAGTTACACTGGTCCCGTGGGAGCTGTTGGTGCCACCCACGGGGACGGTCGGTGGCTGTTTCGAGTTTTCATCGTCTAACGCCATGTTTTTAAGCCTAAGTCCAAAAATATGCAAATTACCGTCGTATTCTCAAATCGGGAGTCTTGCGACTGCGGAGTTAGTTCCTACGAGTTACATTAGTCCCGTGGGAGGTGTTGGTGCCACCCACGAGGCCGTTAGGAGGCTGTTTCGAGTTTTCACCCTCTAACGCCATATTAAGCCTAAGTCTAAAAATATGCTAATTATTGTGGTACTCACAAACCAGGAGTCCCGCGACTGCGGGGTCAGTTCCTACGAGTACATTTGTCTCGTGGAAGGTGTTGGTGCCACCCACGGGGGAGTTAGGGGGCTATTTCGAGTTTTCACCCTCTAACGTCATGTTTTTAAGCCAAAATCTAAAAATACTCAAATTACCATCGTACTCTCAAATCGGCAGTCTCGCGGCTGCATGATCAGTTGCTATGAGTTACATTGGTCCCGTTGGAGGTGTTAGTGCCACCCTCGGGGTCGTTTAGGGGTTGTTTGGAGTTTTCACCCTCTAACGCCATATTTTGTTTAAGTCTAGAAATAAGCAAATTACCGTCGTATTCTCAAACTGGGAGTCCCGCGACTGCGAGGTCAGTTACTACGAGTTATATTGGTCCCGTGGGAGGTGTTGGTGCAACCCACGGGGCCATTAGGGGGCGGCTTCAAGTTTTCACCCTCTAACGCCATGTTTTTTAGCCCAAGTCTAAAAATATGCCAATTACCATCGTATTCTCAAACCGGGAGACCCGCGGCTTCGGGGCCGATTCCTACAAGTTACATTGGTCCCGTGGGCGGTGTTGGTTCCACCCACGGGGCCGTTCGGGGGATGCTTCGAGTTTTCACCCTCTAACGCCATGTTTTTAAGCCTAAGTCGAAAAATATGAAAATTATTGTCGTGTTCTCAAATCGAGAGTCCTGCGGTTGTGGGGTCAGTTCCTACGAGTTACATTGGTCCCGTGGGAGGTGTTGGTGCCACCCACGGGGCCGTTCGGGGGCTGTTTCGAGTTTTCACCCTCTAACGCCATGTTTTGCTTAAGTCTAGAAATATACAAATTACCGTCGTATTCTCAAACCGGGAGTCTCGCGGCTGCGGGCTCAGTTCTTACGAGTTACATTGGTCCCGTTGGAGGTGTTGGTGCCACCCACGGGGACGTTCGGGGGCTGTTTCGAGTTTTCATCCTCTAACGCCATTTTTTAAGCCTAAGTCCAAAAATAAGCAAATTACCGTCGTATTCTCAAACCGAGATTCCTGCGGCTGCGGGGTTTGTTCCTACGAGTTACATTGGTCCCGTGGGAGGTGTTGGTGCCACCCACGGGACCGTTAGGAGGTTGTTTCGAGTTTTCACCCTCTAACGCCATATTAAGCCTAAGTCTAGAAATATGCAAATTATCATTGTACTCACAATCCAGGAGTCCCGCGGCTGCGGGTTCAGTTCATACGAGTTACATTTGTCTCGTGGGAGGTGTTGGTGCCACCCACGGGGCCGTTAGGAGGCTGTTTCGAGTTTTCACCCTTCAACGCCTGGAATGACTCGATCCAGCGACTAGAGGATAAGATCGGTGATATACTGAAGAGTCGGGACCCTCTTCAGAAGGGATACACCATAGGCTCACCCTTTGTGACGAAGATAGTCAACTTCCCTACGCCATCAAGGTTCAAGCCACCTGTGGTCACGCCAAGATACAACGGGAGCACCAACCCTGTCCACTATGTTGAGATGTATCAATCAGTAGGAGACATATACTCTGTCTCAGATGAGATGAGGTGTCGTGCCTTTTCTGGTACCCTAACTGGGGCTGCACATATCTGGTACACGTCTCTTCCAAAAAATTCCATTGAAAATTTTAAGCTGTTGGCAGATTGGTTCATCCACAACTTTTGCTTTGGGGTGAGGCCACAGAAGAAGACAACCCACCTGCTCTATGTTAAGTAGGGGAAGAATGAGAGTCTGAGGGACTACATAGCCAGATTCAATAAAGAGAAGCTGTAGGTGGAAGACTATGAGGAGAGCATAGCTATGATAGCCCTGATTGGAGGACTCCAAAAGGGGAAGCTGTTATGGAAGCTTGCTGAAGACCCTCCGAGGACGATGGCTGAATTTCTGTCAACAACAGTAAAGGTGATGAACGCCGAAGAGGCGATGGCCGCAAAATACGAAGACGAAAAAGGAGGCGCTAGTGGGGGTAAATACCCTAAGAAGAACAAAGAGGGGAAGAATAGGTCTACGGATGAAAAGTTCGCTGGTTACACCCCTCTAACGGTCAGCTGTGAACAAATTCTCAATGAGATAAAGAGTGATCGATCCTTGAAGTGGCCTGAGAAGTTGAGGGCAGCCCCCAACAAGAGGAATAAGAGCCTGTGGTGCGAATTTCACCAAGACCACGGCCACATAACAGACAAATGCTTTTCTCTGAAAGATGAGATTGATAAGATGCTGAAAGAAGGGAAGCTCAGAAAGTACGTCGACAAAGGTGCCTTCAAGAGGGGCCGAGGGGACGACCCCAGAAAGAAGCGAGGCGATGCATATAGAGAAGGTCCTCAAAAAAGAGGGTACGACCCTTCTGATGATGAGGACGACCCTGACCTCCCACCGAGAGACGACCAAGGTCCTGTCAAGAGTCTTAATATGATCTTGCTCGGAGTGGGAATGATCTCCAAGGGTCTAGCAGGAGGAGGGTCTGAGGTCGCTGACAGGAAGGCCCATGTGGCTGAGGCCAAGGCAGTGACGAAGACGGTGCACTCAACCTCTCTAGAGGTCAAGTCAGAAAAGAGAAAGAATGTCGACATGGACACTCTGATAGTGGGATTCTCGAGGATGGGCTTTAAAGGCCTCCTAGCCCCACACGATGACCCACTCGTCATCACAACTAGGGTGCATGGGAGTGAGGTGCGGAGGATATTGGTCGACGGGGGCAGTTCTACAGATGTAATGTTTTGGCCATGCTTCAAAGCCTTAGGTCTCAGTCGTGCTAGACTCGTCCCATACCATCATCCATTGATTGGGTTCAGTGGGGAAAAGGTTGATCCCCTTGGAGTATATGAGGCCGATGTCAGGATGGGGGACGAGTGGACGAGATGGCCTACCAAGAAGGTCAGCTTCTTTGTGATGGATGAACATGTGTTTTCGGCCTACAACATCATACTGGGGCGTGTGGCCTTCAAGGGGTTTGAAGCTGTGTCGTCTACGGTCCATCAGATGATTAAATTTCCTACCCCTTACGGGGTGGGGGAAGTTCAGGGAGACCAGACGACAGCGCAAGAATGTTACTACAACTCTGCTGAAGAAAGGGAGGCACACAAGAGGTCTACAACCACTTACAATATTGATACCCTAGACCCCAAGGATGAGACGAAGCTAAAGAAAGGAGATGCCGCGGAAGAGGTATAATCCATCATCCTCGATGAGGATGACCCGGAAAAAACCGTCTAAGTCGGCAAGTCTCTGAAGCCTAATATCAGGGAAGACCTCATTAAACTGTTGAGGAGAAGATGAAGCATATTTGAGTGGAGTCATGTAGATATACCGATGATCGACCCTGAAATCATGTGCCACAAGATCAATGTGGTAGAGGGAGCAAAGCCAATGAAGTAGAAGAGGAGAATTTATTCTCGAGAAAAGTATGAGGTCATTAGGGATGAGGTCAAGAAATTAGAAGACGTTGAGTTTATCAGAGAGGTCATCTACCCTGAATGGCTATCCAATGCAGTCATTGTCCCAAAGGCCAACGGGAAGTGGAGGATGTGTGTGGACTTCACCAACCTCAACAAGCACTGTCCCAAAGACAACTTCCCTCTCCCCCGCATTGACCAGATGGTAGACGATACCGCAGGTCATGAGCTCATGAGCTTTATGGATGCCTATTCAGGGTACAACCAGATCTTCATGAACCCTGAGGACTCGGAGAAGATAGCCTTCATCACTGACAAGGGGACATACTGTTATAGGGTCATGCCCTTTGGCCTAAAAAATGCGGGGGCAACGTACCAGCGCCTTGTAAATAAAATGTTCGAAGACCAAATTGGAAAGTCTATGGAGGTCTATGTAGATGGCATGCTGACTAAGAGTTTGAAGGTATAAGTTCATGTGGCAGACCTGGAGAGGACCTTTAATAAGATGGAAAAATACCAGATAAAGCTTAACCCGGCCAAGTGTGTCTTCGGGGTCGAAGCAGGGAAGTTCTTGGGGTTCATTGTCAACCAAAGAGGCATTGAGGCCAATCCTGAAAAGATAAAGACCCTTGTTGAGATGAAGACCCCCAAGTCCATTAAAGACGTTCAGAGACTCACAGGGAGAGTTGCTTCCTTGAACAGGTTCGTGTCTAGGGCCACAAACAGGTGTCTACCATTCTTCAAAATTCTCAAAAAAGCCTTCGAATGGAGTGAAGAGTGTGATGAGGCCTTCAAGGAGTTAAAATCATACATGGGGTCTCCCTTGTTGTTGTCACGGCCCATGCAGGGTGAACGACTGTATGTGTACCTCGCCGTCTCAGAGTCATCCATCAGTGCAGCCATTGTGAGAGACGAAGACGGAGTACAAAAGCCTGTGTATTTTAACAACAAGGCACTCCAGGGGGGAGAGCAAAGATATCCAAGGATGGAGAAGTTGGCCTATGACTTGATCCATGCATCGAGAAAGATGAAGCCATACTTCCAGTCCCATACAGTGGTCATCCTCACTGACTCTCCCCTTAGGCAGGTTTTGCACAAGCCTGAAAAATCAAGGAGGTTAATGGACTGGGATATAGAGCTGGGGGAGTTTGACATAGTGTATCAGCTTAGGACGGCCATTAAGGGGCAAGCATTGGCAGACTTCGTGG
The DNA here is from genome assembly GCA_949130495.1 of Sambucus nigra. Taxonomy (NCBI): domain Eukaryota; kingdom Viridiplantae; phylum Streptophyta; class Magnoliopsida; order Dipsacales; family Adoxaceae; genus Sambucus; species Sambucus nigra. The sequence goes on from OX422209.1 coordinate 503,567,466, forward strand.
TCGAGTTTACCTGGGAAGATGATGAAGCCGAGGGTGAGAGCCTCAGGAAGATAGATACTCGACAGGGTGAGCACACTGACACACCTGCAGAAAAGGATGAGACGAGCACCGCTAGAAGGAAAGTGGTTGAAAACGAAGAGGGAAGGTATCTCTTTAGACAAGGGTCACTCACCATGGGAGGTTTCTCAGAAGAACACACCGCGTGGAGTCTCTTCGTCGACGGGTCCTCTTGCGAAAGTGGGAGCGGAGCTGGATTAATAGTATCAGCACCCGACGGCACAGACATTGAGTACGCCCTGAGGTTTAACTTTAAGGCCTCCAATAACGAGGTCGAATATGAGGCCTTGATAGCAGGCCTCTCCTTGGCCAGATCTCTTAGTATCGGCCAGATTTTGGTTCATAGTGATTCGAGGCTAGTAGTGAATCAGATACTAGGAGCCTACGAGGCCAAGGATGAGAGGATGGCTAAGTACCTTGAGAAGGTGAGGTAATTACTAAAGGGCTTCAGAGAAGTGAAATTAAAGAGGATACCTAGGCTCGACAATGGCCGTGCTGATGCCCTTGCGAGGTTGGCCTCGGCAACTAGGACAGACATCAGGAGGACGGTCCCAGTAGAAATTTTGCTTCGGCCAACTATTGAAGACGCTGAGGGAACACTTAGAAATTTCCTAAATGTTTCTCAGGAAGCTTCGTGGATGGACCCCCTGATCAGGTACATTAAAGAGGGGGAGATGCTAGAAGCAAGGTAAGAAAGGAAGAAGTTGAGATACAGGGCTGAAAAGTTCGCTGTCATTGGGGATACCTTGTACAAAAAGGGATTTTTACTCCCCTTACTTAGGTGTGTGTACCCATATGAGGTCCCATCCCTTTTACAAGATGTGCACGAAGGATCGTGCTCAAGCCACATTGAGGGCAGATCCTTAGCGAAGAGGGTGATCACCCAAGGGTACTGGTGGCCGACCTTGGGGAAAGACGCCGCAGCATATGTAAAAAAATGTGATAAATACCAGAGATTTGCCACCATCCCTCATCAACCCCATCAGCCTCTTACCTCCATTACATCCCCATGGCCATTTTCAATGTGGCGGATCGACCTCGTAGGACCATTACCAAGAGCAGTCAATAACTATCGGTTCCTCATCGTAGCTATTGACTATTTCTCAAAATGGGTGGAGGCCGAACCGATGGTCACAATTACAGAGCAGAAGACCTTCCAATTCATCTAGAAAAATGTTATATGCAGATATGGTCTCCCCAACACCCTCATCTCGGATAACGGGACTCAGTTCAAGAATACCTCTCTACAGAGATATTGTGAAAGGGTGAGTATCAAACAATTTTTCTCCACCTCAGGCCGACCTCAGGCCGACCTCAGACCAATGGGCAAACAGAAGTTACAAACAGGACAATCCTAGATGGAATCAAGAAGAGGCTTGAGGAGGCAAAAGGAAGATGGGTCGATGAGTTATATGCCATGCTGTGGGCATACGGGACGACAGTGAGGACCTCTACCGGAGAGACCCCATTCATGCTAGCTTATGGCTCAGAATCCGTCATCCCCATCGAGATTGGGTTTCCTACTCATAGGATCCAAATGTATGACCCCCAGAGAAATACAGAAGAAAGGAGACTCGACTTAGACCTGATTGAGGAAAGGAGGGAAGACGCCGAGATAAGGCAGGCCGCCTACCAGCAGAGGACCGCAAGATTTTACAATCAGAGGGTGAAACAGAGGCCAATCGTAGTGGGGGACTTGGTCCTCAAAAAGACTTGGCAAAATCCCAACAAGATCCATCCTAATTGGAATGGCCCATATAGGGTCATAGATGAAGTCGTCCCTGGGACATATAGACTAGAAAACCTAGAAGGGGAACCCTTTTCCAACCCCTGGAATGCAGATCATTTGAAAAAATACTATCAGTAGTGTTGTAAGATCTTGATAGACCATAATTGTAATAGGAATTGCTCCAATAGAACACTTGGAAAATTAATGGTAGACACTTGTGTTTCCCCTCATCCTGTGTTTATCAGTTCTAGTACGCATGAAAACAATTTCAGAGAACGTCCCTAGGCTATAATGAGGATCAATGGAGGGGACGACCCCACCATTGCCCGCAAGAAAGAGGAGGGAATACTTTATTAAAAACCATTAGTTTGGTTATTGGAACCCTCGGCTATAATGAGGATCAATGGAGGGGACGACCCCACCATTGTCCTCAAGAAAGACGAGGGAATACTTAATTAAAAACCATTAGTTTGGTTATTGGAACCCTCGACTATAATGAGGGTCAATGGAGGGGAGGACCCCACCATTGCCCTCAAGAAAGACGAGGGAATACTTGATTAAAAACCATTAGTTTGGTTATTGGAACCCTCGGCTATAATGAGGGTCAATGGAGGGGACGACCCCACCATTGCCCTCAAGAAAGACGAGGGAATACCTAATTAAAAACCATTAGATTGGTTATTGGAACCCTCGGCTATAATGAGGATCAATGGAGGGGACGACCCCACTATTGTCCTGAAGAAAGACGAGGGAATACTTGATTAAAAACCATTAGTTTGGTTATTGGAACCCTCGGCTATAATGACGGTCAATGGAGGGGACGACCCCACCATTGCCCTCAAGAAAGACGAGGGAATACTTAATTAAAAACCATTAGTTTGGTTATTGGAACCCTCGGCTATAATGAGGGTCAATGGAGGGGACGACCCCACCATTGCCCTCAAGAAAGACGAGGGAATACTTAATTAAAAACCATTAGTTTGGTTATTGTAACCCTCGGCTATAATGAGGATCAATGGAGGGGACGACCCCACCATTGTCCTCAAGAAAGACGAGGGAATACTTGATTAAAAACAATTAGTTTGGTTATTGGAACCCTCAGCTATAATGAGGGTCAATGGAGGGGACGACCCCACCATTGCCCTCAAGAAAGACGAGGGAATACTTGATTAAAAACCATTAGTTTGGTTATTGGAACCCTCGGCTATAATGAGGTTCAATGGAGGGGACGACCCCACCATTGCCCTCAAGAAAGATGAGGGAATACTTAATTAAAAACCATTAGTTTGGTTATTATAACCCTCGGCCTATAATGAGGGTACCCTCCCTTGACCCTCATCATAGGCCGAGGGAGGGGCTAGTGGTATTGTTGGGTTAGTGATATTGTTAGTACAAAAAATCAACAATACAAATCACATAAGAGACGAGTATGGAAGACAGCAAGAGACATTATATTACAAAGTGATGTTCGTTTTACAAAAATAGAGTACAAAAATATTGATTACACTAAAAGGGTGTGGCCTACAGACAACCACCCTATTGAGCAGCATCAGAGGGCAGGGCCTCAACGTCAATGAGAGAGGTTTCCTCAACGATCACGACAGGCCGAGCCTCATATGTGCCTGTGCCTTCTGCATGCTGAGATTCCACTTGGGCTAGGGCTTCAGCAATAAGTGGGTCATCTAGTTGAACTGGCTCAAGAGAGGGTCGAACAGACGACACTACGTCATCAAACTTAAGGACGACCCACCGACAGGTCGTCCTAATCCCCCTCTCTAAGTACTCTATACCGAAGCCTTGGAACTCGTCTGAGAGTTTGTAGGCCTCCACAGCATCGGTCTCTACCTTCTTCACCGCCTCAGATAGCTCAGTCTTGTGCTGATCCCCCATGTTGGTCAAAGCCTCGTCCCTCTCCTTAATAAGAAAGTCCTTGGCCGCCATGTCTGCATCATGCTGCCTCATCAGCTCGTCCAGAACCCTTGCATGTTCAATTCTGGCACTCTCTAGCTCAGCCCTTGCAGTCTCCAGCTCCGTCTGCAAATTGGCCTCGTGTCGGATGGCTCTCTCGTCTTCATGGAATTTTTATTGGTTCTCAGCCATCCATTTAGTAGCCAAAGTGAAAGCGCATACAGACTGCACAAAAATAATAAACAGTTGTCAAGAGGCCGAGAAAATAGTTAGTGAAAGAATGAAACTATGGGAATACCTGAGCTAGAGCATGCAGACCATAGTCATACACTTTTACTGGAGGCATCTTTGATAGAAATTCATAATCAGCAGTCGAGGGGGCAGAAAACATGGACGCCTTGGCTGCCCTCAGGTTCGTGATCAGGGAAGATGGCTCGGCCTTCAGTGATGTCAAGTTTTGGGACCAGAAGGCCCCCATGCTAGAAGAGCAACCAGTCCCCTCGGATGACTCCACCCTCGCCCTCGTCCTAGAATCCGACCAAGGGTCAGCAGGGACTTCAGGCTCCTTTCTTTTGTGACCGTCGGCTGTCGGTTCAACAACTGTCGGCCCCACGGCCTGTGTCTTCCTCGGAGCCTGCTGAGGCTCCTTGCCCTTCCTCTTGCCTAAGCCAGATAGCAAACTTGGGGCAGTCATTTCCCAGAGTTGATCAGATATACCAGAGGGATGACCTGAAAGGGGGACGATACGTTAGAAAAATGCAAAGGCAAAGATGAAACACTTGAAAAAAGTAAAGAATGAGCAAAAAATAATGTAACTCACATAGCTCTGTCAGGGGACCAACCCTCATACCAGCTTCTTTGAGGAACTTAGGGGTCATCAGATCTTCAAATTTTGCAATCTCAACCCCTCTCCCTCGTTCCCTCAGGTACTCAACTATGTCTTTCTCATCCAGACTAAGTCCGGGATCAGACCTGGCCTTCATCGAGGGGTTTGACCATCTTCTGGGAACCCTTAGACTATCGTCAAAATGTTAAGACTCAGCGGAAAATTCCCACTCCCCAGAAATGAAGAAAAATATCTTCTTCCAATCGTGGTTGGAGGTCTGTGCCACGTGGAGAAGTTTTTTGTCAGACCTCCTCGCCCCCAGGTGGTAGTACCCAGGCTTTTTGGATGAGGAGGTGATATTGTAACAGACCAAAAATACTTCGGCCGATGGCTCGTCAGTGAAAGCATTCTTCCACAAGGAGAGGTAGCCAAGGATCGTCCTCCAGGAGTTAGGAGGAAGCTGAGAGGGGACAACGCCGAGGGCTGACAGGATATCTACGACAGCAGGATGCTGAGGGAATCTGACACCAACCTTGAACATTTTCTCGTATACTGCAACCTCTCCCTCTTCATCCTCGAAGACCCTCTCAGACTCAGAGGGAACCCTCATAGTTATATTTGGGGACACTCCATAGGCATGCCTCAACATCAAGAGGTCACGATCCCTAACTGAGGAGATATAGGACGAGGCATAGGAGGTGTTAACCTGGTCATCATCTGAGTCCTCACCCTCGTCCTCTGTCCCCTCTCCCTCGGCCTCATCACCTGCCAGAGACCTCTGGGGAAAAGCCATCTGGAAGGCATGTGGAGATAGAGTAGTCACAGGGACGGCCTCGGAAGCAACCATACCCTCGGCCTGTCGTCCTGGGCTCATATCAGGCGCCTCACCTCTCCCAGAAGGTCCAGCGCCAGTGGGCGACGACGCTCTCTCATCCATCTCTCCTGAATAACTCTCGACAGGACGATAGGATGACCCACAAGACTCAGACGGCTCAAATGGTTTTATGGTGGCTAGAGAAATGGGAAAGATGGGTCGTACCCAATTAGGGTCGGCCCCTCGTCTTCTCTCCTCCTCTTCCTCTATTCGTCTGATCTCTATGAAAAGCTTCTCTCGCAAGGATGGGAACTCCTCGGCTAAATTATAAAGCCTCCTAAGCATTAAGGGGGAGACCCTACACTTATAAGAATTTGGGTAACCTAACCTTACTACAAACAAATATCACAATTGACCACGGTGGACTTTTCGATCAAAACCTAAGAATTGAAGGGTTTTTTTATCAAGAACAATTCAAGAACAGCTTATCGGAGGTTACACCGGAAAAGCTATGGAACAACCTAAGAAAATCTAGCCATATGAGCTGAAAACAGGAAAGCAAACAGAAATGAAGATAAGTAGGGCACTAGGGTCGAGGTGTTACCTGAGGAGGAATGGCGAAGCTGCTAAGCTTGAAGGTTCAAAAATTGCAGAAATGGCAAGAAGGCTGGAAGCGAGAGAGAGAGAGAGACAGCTTGGGCGCGAAGAAGAAGAAGAGAATGAATGGTTTCAAAAATTTCTTATATACTTTAGTAATGAGTGGGCCCATTACCCAAGCCAAAGCACAGCCCACGAGGAGGACATCATTAGGGCACAAAGCCCAAAGCAGCATGCAACCGCCATGCCTTAAAAATTGGAACGACATTGGATAAAAATTTGACAGCTGTCACATCAGTTTGACAGGTGTCACTCATCAAACAGACCATACACTTAGTCTCAAAAGCAACATTATCCCTCAGCCATCTCAGCATCATCTATGGCTAAGGGCTGGGGAGTGAGTGATATACCCGTATATACCCTCGGCCATGCCGAGGGCGCCCTGCACCTCATCAGGCCCAGACGACCTCTCAGGGGTCGACCCTTCATCAGGCTTCGGACGACCCTTCATCTGGCTCCGGACGACCCCTTAGGGGCCGACCCTTCATCAGGCTCCGGACGACCCTCTGGGGCCGACCCTTCATCAGGCTCCGGACGACCCCCTTAGGGGGGTGACCCTTCATCAGGCTCCGAACGACCCTCCGAGGGTACGACAGTACGAGGCCCAAATTAGGCCAGACTCATTACCGGAAGGAACTTTGCCCTCGGCCTCATAACAAAGGCTGAGGGTGACATCATCACAGCGCGTGGTTTGGGAGACGCGTGAAACAGTGCACGTGAGGCTCACATGGCACATGGGAGACCGTTATAACAAAATCACACCCTCACGTGAGGGAATATTATGTCATCATTTGGCATCTACAGGTGTCAACAGGGGATTGGCTAGATCATCATTCACATGCACCATGCATACTTGGGGGGTACACTACACCCCCCAAGACCTATATATACTTGTCACCTACAACCCTACAGAGGAGATCGATCGATAATTGTAACCCTAGAAAAAACTCTGCTTGTACACACAGTAGGGAGAGAAAGTGAGCTTATGTGCATTGTATCCAAGGCCATTAGTGCCCATACTTAGTGGATCACACACTCACAGTGGATGTAGGCCGAATTGGATGAACCACTATACATCATTGCCTTATTCCTCTTATACTCATCTCCTTCTACACACTTATACACTTACATATCTATGGCTGCCATGGCTGCCATTGTTTGAGCTCATCATCACTTATCCGGTGGTGCTAGATCTCAGCATCATCAGGGCCGTTCGGGGGCTGTTTCGAGTTTTCACCCTCTAACGCTATGTTTTTAAGCCTAAGTCTAAAAATAAGCAATTTACCGTCGTACTCTCAAACCGGGAGTCCCGCGATTGCGGGGTCAGTTCCTAAGAGTTACATTGGTCCCGTGGGAAGTGTTGGTGTCACCCACGGTGCCGTTCGGAGGCTGTTTCGAGTTTACACCCTCTAACTCCATGTTTTTAAGCTTACGTCTAGAAATATGCAAATTACAGTCGTATTCTCAAACCAGGAGTCTCGCGGCTGCGGGGTCAGTTCCTATGAGTTACGTTTGTCTCGTGGGAGGTGTTGGTGCCACCCACGGGGCTGTTCGGGGGATGTTTCGAGTTTTTACCCTCTAATGCCATGTTTTTAAGCCAAAGTCTGGGAATATGCAAATTGCCGTTGTAATCTCAAACCGAGAGTCCCGTGGCTTAGTGGTCAGTTCCTACGAGTTACATTGGTCCCGTGGGAGGTGTTGGTGCCACCCACAGCGCCGTTCGGGGGTTGTTTCAAGTTTTCACCCTCTAACGCCATGTTTTTATCCCTAAGTCCAAAAATATGAAAATTACTGTCATATTCTCAAACCGGGAGTCCTGCGGATCTGGGGTTAGTTCCAACGAGTTACATTGGTCCCGTGGGAGGTGTTGGTGCCACCCACGGGGCCGTTAGGGGGCTCTTTCGAGTTTTCACCCACTAACGTCATATTAAGCCTTAGTCTAGAAATATACAAATTATCGTCGTGCTCACAAACCAAGAGTCCCGCGGCTGCGGGGTCACTTCCTATGATTTACATTTGTCTCGTGGGAGGTGTTGGTGCCACCCACGGGGCCGTTAGTGGGCTGTTTCGAGTTTTCACCCTCTAACGCCATGTTTTTAAGCCTAAGTCTAGAAATATGCAAATTACCATCGTATTCTCAAACCGGGAGTCTCGCGGCTGCGGAGTCAGTTACTATGAGTTACATTGGTCCCGTGGGAGGTGTTGGTGCCACCCACGATGCCGTTCGGGGGTTGTTTCTAGTTTTCACCCTCTAACGCCATGTTTTTAAGCCTAAGTCTAAAAATATGCAAATTATCATCGTATTCTCAAACTGGGAGACCCGCGGCTGCGGGTTCAGTTACTACGAGTTATATTGGTCCCGTGGGAGGTGTTGGTGTCACCCACGGGGTCGTTCGGGGGCTGTTTCGAGTTTTTACCCTTTAACACCATATTTTTAAGCTTATGTTTAGAAATATGCAAATTACCATTGTACTCTCAAACCGAGAGTCCCGCGACTGCGTGGTCAGTTCCTACGAGTTACATTGGTCCCATGGGACGGACTGTTTCGAGTTTTCACCATCTAATGCCATGTTTTTAAGCCTAAGTCTAAAAATATGCAAATTACCATCATACTCTTAAACCGGGAGTCCCGCGGCTGCGGGGTCAGTTCCTACGAGTTACATTGGTCCCGTGGGAGGTGTTGGTGCCACCAACGGGGCTGTTCGGAGTCTGTTTCAAGTTTATACCCTTTAACACCACGTTTTTAAGCCTAAGTCTAGAAATATATAAATTATCGTCGTATTCTCAAACTGGGAGTCTCGCGGCTACGGGGTCAGTTCCTACGAGTTACGTTGGTCCCGTGGGAGGTGTTGGTGCCACCCACGGGGCCGTTCGGGGGCTGTTTCGAGTTTTTACCCTCTAACGCCATGTTTTAAAGCCTAAGTCTAAGAATATGCAAATTACCTTCGTACTTTCAAACCGCGAGTCCCGCAGCTGTGTGGTCAGTTCCTACGAGTTTATTTGGTCCCATGGGAGGTCATGGTGCCACCCACGGGGCCGTTCTGGGGTTGTTTCTAGTTTTCACCCTCTAACGCCATGTTTTTAAGCCAAAGTCCAAAAATATGCAAATTACCGTTGTTTTCTCAAACCGGGAGTCCTGCTACTACGGGGTTAGTTCCTACGAGTTACATTGGTCCCGTGGGAGGTGTTGGTGCCACCCACGGAGCCGTAAGGGGGTTGTTTCGAGTTTTCACCCTCTAACACCGTGTTTTGCTTAAGTCTAGAAATATGAAAATTACCGTTGTATTCTCAAACCGGGAGTCCCGCGGTTGCGAGGTCAGTTCTTACAAGTTATATTGGTCCAGTGGGAGGTGTTGGTGCCACCCACGGGGCCATTAGGGGCTGTTTCGAGTTTTCACCCTCTAATGCCATGTTTTTAAGCCTAAGTCTAAAAATATGAAAATTAATATCGTATTCTCAAATGGGGAGACCCGCAGCTGCGGGGTTAGTTGCTACGAGTTACATTGGTCCCGTGGGAGGTGTTGGTCCCACCCCCGGGGCCGTTCGGAGATTGTTTCGAGTTTACACCCTCTAACGCCATGTTTTTAAGCCTAAGTCAAAAAATATGCAAATTACCGTCTTACTCTCAAACCGGGAGTCCTGCGGCTGCGGGGTCAGTTCCTACGAGTTACATTGGTCCCGTGGGAGGTGTTGGTGCCACCCACGGGGCCGTTCGGAGGCTGTTTCGAGTTTACACCCTCTAACGCCATATTTTTAAGCCTAAGTCTAGAAATATTCAAATTACCGTCGTATTCTCAAACCGGGAGTCTCGCGGCAGCGGGGTCAGTTCCTACGAGTTACGTTGGTCTTGTGGGAGTTGTTGGTGCCACCCACGGGGCCGTTCGGGAGCTGTTTCGAGTTTTTACCCTCTGACGCCATGTTTTTAAGCCTAAGTCTAGGAATATGCAAATTACCATCGTACTCTCAAACCGAGAGTCCGACACCTGCGTGGTCAGTTCCTACGACTTATATTGGTCCCGTGGGAGGTCTTGTGCCACCCACGGGGACGTTCGGGGGCTGTTTCCTGTTTTCACCCTCTAACGCCATGTTTTCAAGCCTAAGTCCAAAAATATGCAAATTACCGTCGTTTTCTCAAACCGGGAGTCCTGCGCCTACGGAGTTAGTTCCTACGAGTTACATTGGTCCCGTGGGAGGTGTTGTTGCCACCCACAGGGTCGTTAGAGGGCTGTTTCGAGTTTTCACCCTCTAACGCCATATTAAGCCTAGGTCTAGAAATATACAAATTACCGTCGTACTATCAAACGGGGAGACCCGCAGCTGCGGGGTCAGTTCCTACGAGTTACACTAATCTTGTGGGAGGAGTTGGTGCCACCCACGGTGACATTAGGGGGTTGTTTCGAGTTTTTACCCTTTAACATCATGTTTTTTAGCCTAAGTCTAAAAATATGCAAATTATCATCGTATTCTCAAACCGGGAGTCCCGCGGCTGCGGGGTCATTCCTACGAGTTACATTGGTCCCGTAGGAGGTGTTAGTGCCACCCACAGGGCCGTTCGGGGACTATTTCGAGTTCTCACCCTCAAACGCCATGTTTTTCTTAAGTCTAGAAATATACAAATTACCGTCGTACTCTCAAACCGAGAGTCCCGCGGCTGCGTGGTCAGTTCCTATGAGTTACATTGGTCCCTCGGGAGGTGTTGGTGCCACCCACAGGGCCGTTTGGGGGCTATTTCGAGTTTTCACACTCTAACACCGTGTTTTGCTTAAGTCTAGAAATATGTAAATTACCATCGTATTCTCAAGCTGGGAGTCCCGCGGCTGCGAGGTCAGTTCCTATGAATTATATTAGCCCCGTGGGAGGTGTTGGTTCCACCCACGGGGCCATTAGGGCGCTGTTTCGAGTTTTCACCCTCTAACGCCATGTTTTTAAGCCTAAGTCTAAAAATATGCAAATTAACATTGTATTCTCAAACTGGGAGACTCGCAGCTGCGGGGCAGTTCCTACGAGTTACATTAGTCCCATGGGAGGCGTTGGTGTCACCCACGGGGCCGTTCGGGAGCTTTTTAAAATTTTCACCCTCTAACGCCATATTTTTAAGCCTATGTCTAGAAATATGCAAATTACCATTGTACTCTCAAAACCGGAGTCTCGCGGCTGCGTGGTCAGTTCTTATGAGTTACATTGGTCCCGTGGGAGGTATTGGTGGTACCAACGGGGACGGTCGGGGGTTGTTTCGAGTTTTCACCCTCTAACGCTATGTTTTTAAGCCTAAGTCTAAAAATATGCAATTTACCGTCGTACTCTCAAACCGGGAGTCCCGCGGCTGCGGGGTCAGTTCCTACGAGTTACATTGGTCCCGTGGGAGGTGTTGGTGCCACCCACGGTGCCGTTCGAAGGCTGTTTCGAGTTTACACCCTCTGACTCCATGTTTTTAAGCCTAAGTCAAGAAATATGAAAACTACCGTTGTATTCTCAAACCGGAAGTCTCGCGGCTGCGCGGTCAGTTCCTACGAGTTACGTTGGTCCCGTGGGAGGTGTTGGTGCCCCCACAGGGCCGTTAGGGGGCTGTTTCGAGTTTTAACCCTCTAACGCCATGTTTTTAAGCCTAACTCTAAAATATGCAAATTATCGTTGTATTCTCAAATCGGGAGTCCCGCGGCTGCGGGGTTAGTTCCTACGAGTTACATTGGTCCCGTAGGACGTGTTGGTGCAACCCACGGGGCCGTTTGGGGGATGTTTCGAGTTTTTACCCACTAACGCCATGTTTTTAAGCCTAAGTCTAGGAATATGCAAATTATCGTCGTACTCTCAAACCGAGATTCCCGCGGCATAGTGGTCAGTTCCTACGAGTTACATTGATCCCGTGGGAGGTGTTGGTGCCACCCATGGCGCCGTTCGGGGGTTGTTTCATGTTTTCACCCTCTAATGAGATGTTTTTACCACTAAGTCAAAAAATATGCAAATTACCGTCGTACTCACAAACCAGGAGTCTCGCGGCTGCGGGGTCAGTTCCTACGAGTTACATTTGTCTCGTGGGAGGTGTTGGTGCCACTCACGGGGCCGTTAGGGGGCTGTTTCGAGTTTTCACCCTCTAACGTCATATTTTTCAGCCTAAGCCTAAAAATATGGAAATTATCGTCGTATTCTTAAACCGGTACTCCCGTGGCTGCGGGGTCAGTTCCTACGAGTTACATTGGTCCCGTAGGAGGTGTTGGTGCCACCCACGGGGTCGTTCGGGGGCTGTTTCAACTTTTCACCCTCTAACGCCATGTTTTTAAGCCTAAGTAAAAAAATATGAAAATTACCGTCGTATTCTCAAACCGGGAGTCCTGCGGCTGCGGGGTTAGTTCCTACGAGTTACATTGGTCCCGTGGGAGGTGTTGGTGCCACCCACGGGGCCGTTAGGGGGCTGTTTCGAGTTTTCACCCTATAACGCCATATTAACCCTAAGTCTAGAAATATGCAAATTATCGTCGTACTCTCAAACCGGGAGTCCCGCGGTTACGGGGTCAGTTCCTACGAGTAACATTTGTCTCGTGGGAGGTGTTGGTACCACCCACGGGGCCGTTAGGGGTTGTTTCGAGTTTTCACCCTCTAACATCATGTTTTTAAGCCTAAATCTAAAAATATGCAAATTATCATCGTATTCTCAAACCGGGAGTCCCGCGGCTGCGGGGTCAGTTCCTACGAGTTACATTGGTCCCGTAGGAGGTGTTGGTGCCACCCACGGGGCCGTTCGGGGGCTGTTTCGAGTTTTCACCCTCTAACACCATGTTTTGCTTAAGTATAAAAATATGCAAATACTGTCGTATTCTCAAACCGAGAGTCTCGCGGCTGCGGGGTCAGTTCCTACGAGTTACGTTGGTCTCGTGGGAGGTGTTGGTGCCACCCACGGGGCCGTTCGGGCGCTGTTTCGAGTTTTTACCCTTTAACGCCATGTTTTTAAGACTAAGTCTAGGAATATGGAAATTACCGCCGTACTCTCAAACCGAGTGTCCCGCAGCTGCGTGGTCAGTTCCTACGAGTTACATTGGTCCCGTGGGAGGTGTTGGTGCCACCCACGGGGACGGTCGGGGGCTGTTTCGAGTTTTCATCCTCTAACGCCATGTTTTTAAGCCTATGTCTATAAATATACAAATTACCGTCGTACTCTCAAACAGGGAGTCCCGAGGCTGTTTGGTCAGTTCCTACGAGTTACATTGGTCCCCTGGGAGGTGTTGGTGCCACCCTTGGGGCCGTTTGGGGGTTGATTGGAGTTTTTACCCTCTAACACCATGTTTTGCTTAAGTCTATAAATATGCAAATTACCGTCGTATTCTCAAACCGGGAGTCCTGCGGCTGCGAGGTTAGTTCCTAAGAGTTATATTGGTCCCGTGGGAGGTGTTGGTGCCACCCACGGGGCTGTTTCGAGTTTTCACCCTCTAATGCCATGTTTTTAAGCCTAAGTCTCAAAATATGCAAATTATCATCGTATTCTCAAACCGGAGTCCCGCGACTGCGGGGTCAGTTCCTACGAGTTACATTGGTCCCGTGGGAGGTGTTGGTGCCACCCACAGGGACGTTCGGGGGCTGTTTCGAGTTTTCACCCTCTAACGCCAAGTTAAGCCTAAGTCTAGAAATATGAAAATTACTGTCGTACTCTTCAACCGAGAGTACCGCCGCTGCAGGGTCAGTTCCTACGAGTCACATTTGTCCCGTGGGAGGTGTTGGTGCCACCCACGGGGCCGTTAGGGGGCTGTTTCGAGTTTTCACCCTCTAACGCCATGTTTTTGAGCCTTAGTCTAAAAATATGCAAATTACCATCATATTCTCAAACCGGGAGTCCCGCGGCTGCGAGGTCAGTTCCTACGAGTTATAGTGATCCCGTGGGAGGTGTTGGTTCCACCCTCGGTGCCGTTCGGGGGCTGTTATAAGTTTTCTCCCTCTAACGCCAGATTTTAAAGCCTAAGTCTAGAAATATGCAAATTACTATCGTACTGTCAGATCCAGAGTCCCACGGATGCATGGTCAGTTCCTACGAGTTACATTGGTCCCGTGGGAGGTGTTGGTGCCACCTACGGGGCCGTTCGGGGGTTGTTTCGAGTTTTCACCCTCTAACTCCTTGTTTTTAAGCCTAAGTCCAATCCTATGAAAATTATCATCGTATTCTCAAACTGAGAGCCCCGCGGCTGCGGGGTCAGTTCCTATGAGTTACATTGGTCCCGTGGGAGGTCTGGGTGCCACCCACAGGGCCGTTAGGGGGCTATTTCGAGTTTTCACCATCTAACGCCATGTTAAGCCTAAGTCTAGAAATATGCAAATTAAAGTCGTACTCTCAAACCAGGAGTCCTGCGGCTGCGGGGTCAGTTCGTACGAGTTACATTGGTCCCATGGGAGGTGTTGGTGCCCCCCACGGGGCCGTTAGGGCGCTGTTTCTAGTTTTCACCCTCTAACGCAATGTTTTTAAGCCTATGTCTAATAATTTGCAAATTACCGTCATATTCTCAATTAGGGAGAGCCGCGGCTGCAAGTTCAGTTCCTACGAGTTACATTGGTCCCGTGGGAGGTGTTAGTGTCACCCACGGGGCCGTTCGGGGGCTGTTTCGAGTTTTCACCCTCTAACGCCATGTTTTTAAGCCTAAGTCTAGAAATATTTAAATTACCGTCGTATTCTCAAACCGATGCTCCCGCAGCTGCGTGGTCAGTTCCTACGAGTTACATTGGTCCCGTGGGAGGTCTTGGTGCCACCCACGGGGCCGTTCGGGGGTTGTTTCCAGTTTTCACCCTCGAAAGGCCATGTTTTTAAGCCTAAGTCTAGAAATATGCAAATTACCATCGTACTCTCAAACCGAGAGTCCCGCACCTGCGTGGTCAGTTCCTACGAGTTACATTGGTCCCGTGGGAGGTCTTGGTGCCACCCACGGGGCCGTTCGGGGGTTGTTTCTAGTTTTCACCCTCTAACGCCATGTTTTTAAGACTAAGTCCAAAAATATGCAAATTATCGTCATTTTCTCAAACCGGGAGTCCTAAGGCTACGGGGTTAGTTCCTACGAGTTACATTGGTCCCGTGGGAGGTGTTGTTGCCACCCACGGGGCCGTTAGGGGGCTGTTTCGAGTTTTCACCCTCTAACGCCATATTAAGCCTAGGTCTAGAAATATACAAATTACCGTTGTACTATCAAACCGGGAGACCTGCGGCTACGGGGTCAGTTCCAATGAGTTACACTGATCTCGTGGGAGGAGTTGGTGCCACCCACGGGGACGTTAGGGGGCTGTGTCGAGTTTTCACCCTCTAACGTCATATTTTTATGCCTAAGTCTAAAAATATGCAAATTGTCATCGTATTCTAAAATCGGGAGTCCCGCGCCTGTGGGGTCATTCCTACGAGTAACATTGGTCCCGTAGGAGGTCTTAGTGCCACCAACAAGGCCGTTCGGGGACTGTTACGTGTTTGCACCCTCTAACGCCATATTTTGTTTAAGTCTAGAAATATGCAAATACCGTCTTATTCTCAAATCGGGAGTCTCGCGGCTGCGGGATCAGTTCCTACGAGTTACATTGGTCCCGTCGGAGGTGTTGGTGCCACACACGGGGAAGGTCGGGGGCCGTTTCGAGTTTTCATCATCTAATGCCATGTTTTTAAGCCTAAGTCTATAAATACGCAAATTACTGTTGTATTCTCAAATCGGGAGTCCCGCGGTTGCAGTGTCAGTTCCTATGAGTTACATGGGTCCCTTGGGAGGTGTTGGGGCCACCCACGGGGCCGTTTGGGGGCTATTTCGAGTTTTCACCCTCTAACACCGTGTTTTGCTTAAGTGTAGAAATATGCAAATTATCGTCGTATTCTCAAACCGAGAGTCCCGCGACTGCGAGGTCAGTTCCTACTAGTTACATTGGTCCCGTCAGAGGTGTTGGTGCCACCCACGGGGACGTTCGGGGGATTTTTCGAGGTTTCACCCTCTAACGCCATGTTTTTAAGCCTGTGTCTTGAAATATGCAAATTACCATTGTACTCTGAAACCGGGAGTCCCGCGGCTGCGTGGTCAGTTCTTAAGAGTTACATTGGTCCCGTGGGAGGTGTTGGTGCCACCCACGGCGCCGTTCGGGGGCTGTTTCGAGTTTTCACTCTCTAAAGCTATGTTTTTAAGCCTAAGTCTAAAAATATGCAATTTACCATCGTACTCTCAAACCGGGAGTTCCGCGGCTACGTGGTTAGTTCCTACGAGTTACATTGGTCCCGTGGGAGGTGTTGGTGCCACCCACGGTGCCGTTCGGAGGCTGTTTCGAGTTTACACCCTCTAACTCCATGTTTTTAAGCCTAAGTCTAGAAATATGAAAATTACCGTTGTATTCTCAAACCGTGAGTCTCGGGGCTGCAGGGTCAGTTCCTACGAGTTACGTTGGTCTCGTGGGAGGTGTTGGTGCCACCCACGGGGCCGTTCGGGAGATGTTTCGAGTTTTTACCCACTAACGCCATGTTTTTAAGCCTAAGTCTAGGAATATGAAAATTAACGTCGTACTCTCAAACCGAGAGTCCCGCGGCATAGTGGTCAGTTCCTCCGAGTTACATTAGTCCCCTAGGAGGTGTTGGTGCCACCCACGGCGCCGTTCGGGGGTTGTTTCAAGTTTTCACCATAAAAACGAGATGATTTTATCCCTAAGTCCAAAAATATGCAAATTACCGTCGTATTCTCAAACCAAGAGTCCTGCGGTTACGGGGTTAGTTCCTATGAGTTACATTGGTTCTGTGGGAGTTATTGGTGCCACCCACGGGGCCATTAGGGGGTTGTTTCGAGTTTTTACGCTCTAAAGCCTTATTAAGCCTAAGTCTAGAAATATGCAAATTATCGTCGTACTCGCAAACCAGGAGTCTCGCGGCTGTGGGATCAGTTCCTACGAGTTACATTTGTCTCTTGAGAGGTGTCGGTGCCACCCACGGGGCCGTTAGGGGGTTGTTTCGAGTTTTCGCCCTCCAACATCAAGTTTTTAAGCCTAAGCCTAAAAATATGCAAATTATCATCGTATTCTCAAATCGGGACTCCCGTGGCTGCGGGGTTAATTCCTACGATTTACATTGGGCCCGTAGGAGGTGTTGGTGCCACCCACGAGGCCGTTCGGGGGCTGTTTCGAGTTTTCACCCTCTAACGCCATGTTTTGCTTATGTCTAGAAATACGCAAATTACCGTCGTATTCTCAAACAGGGAGTCTCGCGGCTGCGGGGTTAGTTCTTACGAGTTACATTGGTCCCGTCGGAGGTATTGGTGCCACCCACGGGGACGGTCGGGGGCTGTTTCGAGTTTTCATCCTCTAACGCCATGTTTTTAAGCCTAAGTCCAAAAATATGCAAATTAACGTCGTATTCTCAAACCGGGAGTCCTGCGGCTGTGGGGTTAGTTCCTACGAGTTACATTGGTCCCGTGGGAGGTGTTGGTGCCACCCACGGGGCCGTTAGGGGGCTGTTTTGAGTTTTCACCCTTTAACGCCATATTAAACCTAAGTCTAGAAATATGCAAATTATCATCGTACTCACAAACCAGGAGTCCCGCGGCTGCGGGGTCAGTTCCTATGAGTTACATTTGTCTCGTGGGAGGTGTTGGTGACACCCACGGGGCCGTTAGAAGGCTGTTTCGAGTTTTCATCCTCTAACGTCATGTTTTCAAGCCTAAGTCTAAAAATATGCAAATTATGGTCGTATTCTCAAATCGGGATTCCCGCGGCTGCGGGGTCAGTTCCTACGAGTTACATTGGTCCCGCAAGAGGTGTTGGTGCAACCCACGGGCCGTTTGGGGGCTGTTTCGAGTTTTCACCCTCTAACGCCATGTTTTGCTTAAGTCTAGAAATATGCAAATTACCGTTGTATTCTCAAACCGGGAGTCTTGCGGCTGCGGCGTCAGTTCTTACGAGTTACATTGGTCCCGTGGGAGGTGTTGGTGCCACCCACGGGGACGGTCAAGGGACGTTTCGAGTTTTCATCCTCTAACACCATATTTTTAAGCCTAAGTCCGAAAATATGCAAATTACCGTCGTATTCTCAAACCGGGAGTCCTGCGGCTGCAGGGTTAGTTCCTACGAGATACATTGGTCCCGTGGGAGGTGTTGGTGCCACCCACGGGGCCGATAGGGGGCTGTTTCGAGTTTTCACCCTCTAACGCCATATTAAGCCTAAGTCTATAAATATGGAAATTATCGTTGTACTCACAAACCAGGAGTCCCGCGCTGCGGGGTTAGTTCCTACGAGTTACATTGGTCTCGTGGGAGGTGTTGGTGCCCCCCACGGGGCCGTTCGGAGGCTGTTTCGAATTTACACCCTCTAACGCCATGTTTTTAAGACTAAGTATAGAAATATGCAAATTACCGTCGTATTCACAAATCGGGAGTCTCGTGGCTGCGGGGTCAGTTCCTACGAGTTACGTTTGTCCCGTGGGAGGTGTTCGTGCGACCCACGGGGATGTTCGGGGGCTGCTTCGAGTTTTTACCCTCTAACGCAAGTTTTTAAGCCTAACTCTAGGAATATGCAAATTATCGTTCATACTCTCAAACCGAGTGTTCCGCAGCTGCGTGGTCAGTTCGTACGAGTTACATTGGTCCCGTGAGAGCTGTTGGTCCCACCCACGGGGACAGTCGGGGGTTGTTTCGATTTTTCATCCTCTAACGCCATGTTTTTAAGCCTAAGTCTTTAAATAAGAAAATTACCATCGTACTCTCAAATCGATAGTTCCGCGGCTGTGTGGTCTGTTCCTACGAGTTACATTGGTCCCGTGGGAGGTGTTGGTGCCACCCACGGGGACGTTTGGGGGTTGTTTCGAGTTTTCACCCTCTAACACCATGTTTTGCTTAAGTCTAGAAATATGCGAATTACCATCGTATTCTCTAACCGTGAGTCTCGAGGCTGCGAGGTCAGTTCCTACGAGAGATATTGGCCCCGTGGGAGGTGTTGGTGCCACCCACGGGGCCATTAGAGGGCGGCTTCGAGTTTTCACCCTCTAACGCCATATTTTTAAGCCTAAGTCTAAAAATAGGCAAATTACCATCGTATTCTCAAACCGGGAGACCTGCGGCTGCGGGGTCAGTTCCTTCAAGTTACATTGGTCCCGTGGGAGGTGTTGGTGCCACCCATGGGGCCGTTCGGGGGATGCTTCGAGTTTTCACCCTCAAACGCCATGTTTTTAAGCCTAAGTCTAAAAATATTCAAATTATCATTGTACTCTAAAACTGGGAGTCCCGCGACTGTGAGGTCAGTTCCTATGAGTTACATTGGTCCCGTGGGAGGTTTTGGTTCCACCCACGGGGACGTTCGGGGGCTATTTCAAGTTTTCACCCTCTAATGCCATGTTAAGCCTAAGTCTAGAAATATGTAAATTACCGTCGTACTCTCAAATCGGGAGTATCTCCGTTGCGGGGTCAGTTCCTACGAGTTACATTGGTCCCGTGGGAGGTGTTGGTTCCACCCACGGGGCCGTAAGGGGGCTGTTTCGAGTTTTCACCCTCCAACGCCATTTTTTTATGCCTTAGTCTAAAAATATGCAAATTACCATCATATTCTCAAACCGGGAGTCCCGCGGCTGCGGGGTCAGTTCCTACGAGTTATATTGTTCCCGTGGGAGGTGTTGGTGCCACCCACGGGGCCGTTCGGGGGATGCTTCGAGTTTTCACCCTCAAACGCCATGTTTTTAAGCCTAAGTCTAAAAATATTCAAATTATCATCGTCTTCTCAAACTGTGAGTCCCGCGACTGGGAGGTCAGTTCCTACGAGTTACATTGGTCCCGTGGGAGGTGTTGGTGCCACCCACGGGGATGTTCGGGGTCTATTTCAAGTTTTCACCCTCTAACGTCATGTTAAGCCTAAGTCTAGAAATATGCAAATTACCTTCGTACTCTCAAATTGGGAGTACCGCCGTTGCGGGGTCAGTTCCTATGAGTTACATTGGTCCCGTGGGAGGTGTTGGTGCCACCCACGGGGCCGTTAGGGGGCTGTTTCGAGTTTTCGCCCTCTAACACCATTTTTTTATGCCTTAGTCTAAAAATATGCAAATTACCGTCATATTCTCAAACCGGGAGTCCCGCGGCTACGAGGTCAGTTCCTACGAGTTATATTGTTCCCGTGGTAGGTGTTGGTGCCACCCACGGGGCCGTTCGGGGGCTGTTTCGAGTTTTGACCCACTAACGCCATATTTTTAAGCCTAAGTCGAGAAATATGCAAATTACTGTCGTACTCTCAAATCTGGAGTCCCATGGTTGCATGGTCAGTTCCTACGAGTTACATTGGTCCCGTGGGAGGTGTCGGTGCCACCCACGGGGCCGTTCGGGGGTTGTTTCGAGTTTTCACCTTGTAACGCCTTGTTTTTAAGCCTAAGTCCAAAACTATGAAAATTACCGTCGTATTTTCAAACTGAGAGCCCTGCAGCTGCGGGGTCAGTTCCTACGAGTTACATTGGTCCCGTGGGAGGTGTTGGTGCCACCCACGAGGCCTTTCGGGGGCTATTTTGAGTTTTCACCCTCTAACGCCATGTTTTTAAGCCTAAGTCTAGAAATATGCAAATTACAATAGTACTCTCAAAACGGGAGTCCTGCGACTGCATGGTCAGTTCCTACGAGTCACATTGGTCCCGTGGGAGGTGTTGGTGCCACTCACGGGGCCGTTCGGGGGCTGTTTCGAGTTTTCCGCCTCTAACGCCATGTTTTTTATCCTAAGTCTAAAAATCTGTAAATTACCGTTGTACTCTCAAACCGGAAGTCCCGCGGCTGTGGGGTCAGTTCCTACGAGTTACATTGGTCCTGTGGGAGGTGTTGTGCATCCCACGGGGCCTTTCGGGGGATGTTTCGAGTTTACACGCTCTAACGCCATGTTTTCAAGTATAAGTTTAGAAATATGCAAATTACCGTTGTATTCTCAAGCCGAGAGTCTCGCGGCTGCGGGGTTAGTTCCTAGGAGTTACATTGGTCCCGTGGGAGGTGTTGGTGCCACCCAAGGGGCCGTTCGGGGGATATTTCGAGTTTTTACCCTCTAACGCCATGTTTTTAAGCCTAAGTCTAGGAATATGCAAATTACCGTCGTACTCTCAAACCGAGAGTCCCGCGGCTGTCTGGTCAGTTCCTACGAGTTACATTGGTCCCTTGGCAAGTGTTGGTGCCACCACGGGGCCGTTCGGGGTTTTTTTCTAATTTTCATCCTCTAACGCCATGTTTTTAAGCCTAAGTCCAAAAATATGCAAATTACCGTCGTATTCTCAAACCTTGAGTCCTGCGGCTACGGGGTTAGTTCCTATGAGTTACGTTGGTCCCGTAGGAGGTGTTGATGCCACCCACGGGGCCGTTAGGTGGTTGTTTCGAGTTTTCGCCCTCTAATGCCATATTAGGCCTAAGTCGAGAAATATGCAAATTACCGTCGTACTCTCAAACCGGGAGTCTCGTGGTTGCAGGGTCAGTTCCTACAAGTTAGATTGGTCCCGTGGGAGGTGCTGGTGCCACCCATGGGGACGTTAGGGGGTTGTTTTGAGTTTTCACCCTCTAACGTCATATTTTTAAGTCTAAGTCTCAAAATATTCAAATTATCGTCGTATTCTCAAACCGGGAGTCCCGCGGCTGCGGGGTCAGTTCCAACGAGTTACATTGGTCTCGTAAGAGGTGTTGGTGCAACCCACGGGACCGCTTGGGGGTTGTTTCAAGTTTTCATTCTCTAACACCATGTTTTTCTTAAGTCTAGAAATATGCAAATTATCGTCGTATTCTAAAATTGGGAGTCCCGCGACTGCGAGGTCAGTTCCTATGAGTTATATTGGTCCCGTGGGAGGTGTTGGTGACACCCACGGGGCCATTAGGGGGTTGTTTCGACTTTTCACCCTCTAATGCCATTCTTTTAAGCCTAACTCTAAAAATATGTAAATGACCATCGTATTCTGAAATCGGAAGACCCGCAGCTGCGGGGTCAGTTCCTACAAGTTACATTGGTCCCGCGGGAGGTGTTGGTGCCACCCACGGGGCCGTTCGGGGGATGTTTCGAGTTTTCACCCCCTAACGCCATGTTTTTAAGCCTAAGTCTAAAACTATGAAAATTACTGTCGTACCTCAAATCGGGGGTCCTGCGGCTGCGGGGTCAGTTCCTACGAGTTACATTGGTCCCGTGGGAGGTGTTGGTGCCACCCATGGGCCGTTTGGGGGCTATTTCGAGTTTTTACCCTCTGATGCTATCTTTTTAAGCCTAAGTCTAAAAATATGCAAATTATCGTCGTATTCTCAAACCGAGAGTCCCGCGGCTGCGAGGTTAGTTCCTATGAGTTACATTTGTCCCGTGGGAGGTGTTGGTGCCTCCCACGGGGACGTTCGGGGGTTTTTTCGAGTTTTCACCCTCTAACGCATTGTTAAGCCTAAGTCTAGAAATATGCAAATTACCATCGTACTCTCAAACTGGGAGTACCTTCGATGCGGGGTTTGTTCCTACGAGTTACATTGGTCCCGTGGGAGGTGTTGGCGCCACCCATGGGGCCGTTAGGCGGCTGTTTCGAGTTTTCACCCTCTAACGCCATGTTTTAAGCCTAAGTCTAAAAATATGCAAATTATCGTCGTACTATCAAACCGAGAGTCCCGCGACTGTAGGGTCAGTTCCCACGAGTTACATTTATCCCGTGGGAGGTGTTGGTCCCACCCACGGGGACGTTCGGGGGCTGTTTCGAGTTTTCACCCTCTAACGCCATGTTAAGACTAAGTCTAGATTTATGCAAATTACCGTCGTACTCTCAAACCGGGAGTACCGCCGCTACGGGGTCAGTTCCTACGAGTTACATTGGTTCCGTGGGAGGTGTTGGTGCCACCCACGGGGCCGTTAGGGGACTTTTCGAGTTTTCACCCTCTAACGCCATGTTTTTAAGCCTAAGTCTAGAAATATGCAAACTACCATCGTACTCTCAAACCGGGAGTCCCGCGACTGCGGGGTCAGTTCCTACGAGTTACATTGGTCCCGTGGAAGGTGTTGGTGCCACCCACGGGGCCGTTCGGGGGTTGTTTCGAGTTTCACCCTCTAACGCCATGTTTTTAAGCCTAAGTCAAAAAGTATGCAAATTATCGTCATATTCTCAAATCGGGAGTCCCGTGGCTGTGGGGTCAGTCTCTACGAGTTACATTGGTCCCGTGGGAGATGTTGATGCCACCTACGAGGACGTCCAGGGGATGTTTCGAGTTTTTTCCCTCTAACGCCATGTTTTGCTTTAGTTTAGAAATATGCAAATTACCTTCGTATTATCAAATCAGGAGTTTCGTGGCTACAGGGTCAGTTCCTACGAGTTACATTGGTCCCGTGAGAGGTGTTGGTGCCACCCACGGGGACGGTCGGGGGTTGTTACCAGTTTTCACCTTCTAACGCCATATTTTTAAGCCTAAGTCTAGAAATATGCAAATTACCGTCGTACTCTCAAACCGGGAGTCCCGCGGCTGCGTGGTCAGTTCCTACGAGTTACATTGGTCCCGTGGGAGGTGTTGGTGCCACCCACGGGGCTGTTTTGAGTTTTCAACCTCTAATGCCATGTTTTTAAGCCTAAGTCTAAAAATATGCATATTATCGTCGTATTCTCAAATCGGGAGTCACTCCACTACGGCGTCAGTTCCTATGAATTATATTGGACCCGTGTGAGGTGTTGGTGCCACTCACGGGGCCGTTTGGGGGATGTTTCGAGTTTTCACCCTCTAACGCCATGTTTTTAAGCCTAAGTCTAGGAATATGCAAATTACCATCATACTCTCAAACCGAGAGTCCTGCGGATGCGTGGTCAGTTCCTACGAGTTACATTGGTCCCGTGGGAGGTGTTGGTGCTACCCACGGGGCCGTTCGGGGGTTGTTTCTAGTTTTCACCCTCTAATGCCATCTTTTTAAGCCTAAGTACAAAAAAATGAAAATTACCGTCGTATTCTCAAACCTTGAGTCCTGCGGCTGCCTGGTTAGTTCCTACGAGTTACATTGGTCCTGTGGGAGGTGTTGGTGCCACCCACGGGGCCGTTAGGGGGCTATTTCGAGTTTTCACCCTCTAACGCCATATTAAGCCTAAGTCTAGAAATATGCAAATTACCGTCGTACTCTCAAACCGGGAGTCCCGCGGCTGCGGGATCAGTTCCTACAAGTTATATTGGTCCCGTGGGAGGTGTTTGTGCCACCCACGGGGCCCTTAGGGGGCTGTTTCGAGTTTTCACCCTCTAACATCATGTATTTAAGCCTTAGTCTCAAAATATACAAATTATCATCGTATTATCAAACCGGGAGTCCCGCGGCTGCGAGGTCAGTTCCTATGAGTTACATTGGTCCCGTGGGAGGTGTTGGTGCCACCCACGGGGACGTTTGGGGGCTGTTTTGAGTTTTCACCCTCTAACGCCATGTTTTGCTTAAGTCTACAAATATGCATATTGCCGTCGAATTCTCAAATCGAGAGTCTCGCGGCTATGGGGTCAGCTCCTACGAGTTACATTGGTCCCGTGGGAGGTGTTAATGCCACCCACGGGGACGGTTGGCGGCTATTTCGAGTTTTCATCCTCTAACGCCATGTTTTTAAGCCTAAGTGTATAAATATGCTAATTACCATCGTACTCTCAAAACCAGGAGTCCCGCGGCTGCGAGATCAGTTCCTACAAGTTATATTGGTCCCGTGGGAGGTGTTGCTGCCACCCACGGGGGCATTTGGGGGTTGTTTTGAGTTTTCACCCTCTAACACCATGCTTTTAAGCCTAACTCTAAAAATATGCAAATTACCATCGTATTTTCGAACCGGGAGACCCGTGTCTGCGGGGTCAGTTCCTACAAGTTACATTGGTCCCGTGGGAGGTGTTGGTGCCATCCACGGGGCCGTTCGAGGGATGTTTCGAGTTTTTATCCTCTAACGCCATGTTTTTAAGCTTAAGTCTAAAAATATGAAAATTATTATCGTATTCTCAAATCGGGAGTCCTGCGATTGCGGGGTCAAGTCCTACGAGTTACATTGGTCCCGTGGGAGGTGTTAGTGCCACCCACGGGGCCGTTTGGGGGCTATTTTGAGTTTTTACCCTCTAACGCCATGTTTTTAAGCCTATGTCTAAGAATATGCAAATTACCGTCGTACTCTCAAACGGAGAGTCCCGCAGCTGTGTGGTCAGTTCCTACGAGTTACATTGGTCCCGTGGGAGGACTTGGTGCCACCCACGGGGTCATTCGGGGGTTGTTTCTAGTTTTCACCCTCTAACGCCATGTTTTTAAGCCTAACTCCAAAAATATGCAAATTACCGCCATTTTCTCAAATCGGGAGTCCTGCGGCTATGGGGTTAGTTCCTACGAGTTACATTGGTCCCGTGAGAGGTGTTGGTGCCACCCACGGGGCCGTTAGGGGGATGTTTCGAGTTTTTACCCTCTAACGCCATATTAAGCCTAAGTCTAGAAATATGAAAATTATCACCGTACTCACAAACCAGGAGTCCCGCGACTGCGGGGTCAGTTCCTACGAGTTAGATTTGTCTCGTGGGAGGTGTTGGTGCCACCCACGGAGCCGTTACGGGGCTGTTTTGAGTTTTCACCCTCTAACGTCATGTTTTTAAGCCTAAGTCCGAAAATATGCAAATTACCGTCGTATTCTCAAATCGGGAGTCCTACGGTAACGGGGTTAGTTCCTACGAGATACATTGGTCCCGTGGGAGGTGTTGGTGCCACCCACTGGGGCGATAGGTGGCTGTTTTGAGTTTTCACCCTCTAACGCCATATTAAGCCTAAGTCTAGAAATATGGAAATTATCGTCGTACTCACAAACCAGGAGTCCAACGCTGCAGGGTTAGTTTCTACAAGTTACATTGGTCTCGCGGGAGGTGTATGTGCCCCCACGGGGTCGTTCGGAGGTTGTTTCGAGTTTACACCCTCTAACGCCATGTTTTTAAGACTAAGTCTAGAAATATGAAAATTACTGTCGTATTCACAAATCGGGAGTCTCGCGGCTGCGAGGTCAGTTCGTATGAGTTACGTTTGTCCCGTGGGAGGTGTTGGTGCCACCCACGGGGCCGTTCGGGGGCTGCTTCGAGTTTTTACCCTCTAACGCCATGTTTTTAAGCCTAAGTCTAGGAATATGCAAATTATCGTCGTACTCTCAAACCGAGTGTCCCGCATCTGCGTGGTCAGTTCGTACGAGTTACATTGGTCCCGTGAGAGCTATTGGTGCCACCCACGGGGACGGTCGGGGGTTGTTTCGAGTTTTCATCCTCTAACGCCATGTTTTTAAGCCTAAGTCTTTAAATAAGCAAATTACAGTCGTACTCTCAAATCGGGAGTTCCGCGGCTGTGTGGTATGTTCCTACGAGTTACATTGGTCCCGTGGGAGGTGTTGGTACCACCCTCGGGGGCTGTTTGGAGTTTTCACCCTCTAACACCATGTTTTGCTTAAGTCTAGAAATATGCAAATTACCGTCGTATTCTCTAACCGTGAGTCCCGCGGCTGCGAGGTCAGTTACTATGAGTGATATTGGTCCCGTGGGAGGTGTTGGTGCCACCCACGGGGCCATTAGGGGGCGGCTTCGAGTTTTCACCCTCTAACGCCATATTTTTAAGCCTAAGTCTAAAAATAGGCAAATTACCATCGTATTCTCAAACCGGGAGACCCGCAGCTGTGGGGTCAGTTCCTTCAAGTTACATTGGTCCCGTGAAAGGTGTTGGTGCCACCCACGGGGCCGTTCGGGGGATGCTTCGAGTTTTCACCCTCAAACGCCATGTTTTTAAGCCTAAGCCTAAAAATATTCAAATTATCATCGTATTCTCAAACTGGGAGTCCCGCGACTGCGAGGTCAGTTCCTACGAGTTACATTGGTCCCGTGGGAGGTGTTGGTGCCACCCACGGGGACGTTGGGGGGCTATTTCAAGGTTTCACCCTCTAACGCCATGTTAAGCCTAACTCTAGAAATATGAAAATTACCGTCGGACTCTCAAATCGGGAGTACCGCCGTTGCGGGGTCAGTTCCTACGAGTTACATTGGTCCCGTGGGAGGTGTTGGTGCCACCCACGGGGCCGTTAGGGGGCCGTTTCGAGTTTTCACCCTCTAACGCCATTTTTCTATGCCTTAGTCTAAAAATATGCAAATTTCCATCATATTCTTAAACCGGGAGTCCCGCGGCTACGGGTTCAGTTCCTACGAGTTATATTATTCCCGTGGGAGGTGTTGGTGCCACCCACGGGACCGTTCGGGGGCTGTTTCAAGTTTTGACCCACTAACGCCATATTTTTAAGCCTAAGTCGAGAAATATGCAAATTATTATCGTACTCTCAAATCTGGAGTCCCATGGTTGCATGGTCAGTTCCTACGAGTTACATTGGTCCCGTGGGAGGTGTCGGTGCCACCCAAGGGGCCGTTCGGGGGTTGTTTCGAGTTTTCACCTTGTAACGCCTTGTTTTTAAGCCTAAGTCCAAAACTATGCAAATTACCGTCGTATTTTCAAACTGAGAGCCCCGCAGCTGTGGGGTCAGTTACTACGAGTTACATTGGTCCCGTGGGAGGTGTTGGTGCCACCCACGGAGCCTTTCGGGGGCTATTTTGAGTTTTCACCCTCTAACGCCATGTTTTTAAGCCTAAGTCTAGAAATATGCAAATTACCATAGTACTCTCAAAACGGGAGTCCTGCGACTGCGTGGTCAGTTCCTATGATTCAAATTGGTCCCGTGGGAGGTGTTGGTACCACTGACGGGGCCGTTCGGGGGTTGTTTCGAGTTTTCCGCCTCTAACGCCATATTTTTTATCCTAAGTCTAAAAATATGTAAATTACCGTTGTACTCTCAAACCGGAAGTCCCGCGGCTGTGGGGTCAGTTCCTACGAGTTACATTGGTCCCGTGGGAGGTGTTGGTGCCACCCACGGGGCCTTTCGGGGGATGTTTCGAGTTTACACGCGCTAACGCCATGTTTTTAAGTATAAGTCTAGAAATATGCAAATTACCGCTGTATTCTCAAGTCGAGAGTCTCGCGGCTGCGGGGTTAGTTCCTACGAGTTACATTGGTCCCGTGGGAGGTGTTGGTGCCACCCAAGGGGACGTTCGGGGGCTATTTCGAGTTTTTACCCTCTAACGCCATGTTTTTAAGCCTAAGTCTAGGAATATGCAAATTACCATCGTACTCTCAAACCGAGAGTCCCGCGGCTGTCTGGTCTGTTCCTACGAGTTACATTGGTCCCTTGGGAAGTGTTGGTGCCACCACGGGGTCGTTCGGTGCTTTTTTTTAATTTTCATCCTCTAACGCCATGTTTTTAAGCCTAAGTCCAAAAATATGCAAATTATCGTCGTATTCTCAAACCTTGAGTCCTACGGTACGGGGTTAGTTCCTACGAGTTACATTGGTCCCGTGGGAGGTGTTGATGCCACCCACAGGGCCGTTAGGTGGTTGTTTCGAGTTTTCTCCCTCTAACGCCATATTTAGCCTAAGTCCAGAAATATGAAAATTACTGTCGTACTCTCAAACCGGGAGTCTCGTGGTTGTGGGGTCAGTTCCTACAAGTTACATTGGTCCCGTGGGAGGTGCTGGTGCCACCCACGGGGACGTTACGGGGCTGTTTTGAGTTTTCACGATCTAACGTCATATTTTTAAGTCTAAGTCTCAAAATATTCAAATTATCATCGTATTCTCAAACCGGGAGTCCCGCGGCTGCGGGGTCAGTTCCAACGAGTTACATTGGTCCCGTAAGAGGTGTTGGTGCCACCCACGGGACCGCTTGGGGGTTGTTTCAAGTTTTCACTCTCTAACACCATGTTTTGCTTAAGTCTAGAAATATGCAAATTATCGTCGTATTCTGAAACCAGGAGTCCCACGGCTGCGAGGTCAGTTCCTATGAGTTATATTGGTCCCGTGGGAGGTGTTGTTGCCACCCATGGGGCCATCAGGGGGTTGTTTTGACTTTTCACCCTCTAATGGCATGCTTTTAAGCCTAACTCTAAAAATATGCAAATGACCATCGTATTCTCAAATCGGGAGACCCGTGGCTACGGGATCAGTTCCTACAAGTTACATTTGTCCCGTGGGAGGTGTTGGTGCCACCCACGGGGCCGCTCGGGGGATGTTTCAAGTTTTCACCCCCTAACGCCATGTTTTTAAGCCTAAGTCTAAAATTATGCAAATTATTGTCGTATCCTCAAATCGGGGGTCCTGCGGCTGCGGGGTCAGTTCGTACGAGTAACATTGGTCCCGTGGGAGGTGTTGGTGCCACCCATGGGCCGTTTGGGTGCTATTTCGAGTTTTCACCCTCTGATGCTATCTTTTTAAGCCTAAGTCTTAAAATATGCAAATTATCATCGTATGATCCAACCGGGATTCCCACGGCTGCGGGGTTAGTTCCTATGAGTTACATTTGTCCCGTGGGAGGTGTTGGTGCCACCCACGGGGATGTTCGGGGGTTTTTTCGAGTTTTCACCCTCTAACGCATTGTTAAGCCGAAGTCTAGAAATATGCAAATTATCGTCGTACTCTCAAACTGGGAGTACCGTCGATGCGGGGTTTGTTCCTACGAGTTACATTGGTCCCGTGGGAGGTGTAGGCGCCACCCACGGGGCCGTTAGGCGGCTGTTTCGAGTTTTCACCCTCTAACGCCATGTTTTAAGACTAAGTCTAAAAATATGCAAATTATCGTCGTATTATCAAATCGAGAGTCCCGCGACTGCAGGGTCAGTTCCTACGAGTTACATTTATCCCGTGGGAGGTGTTGGTGCCACCCACAGGGACGTTCGGGGGCTATTTCAAGTTTTCACCCTCTAACGCCATGTTAAGACTAAGTCTAGATTTATGCAAATAACCGTCGTACTCTCAAACTGGGAGTACCGCCGTTGCGGGGTCAGTTCCTACGAGTTACATTGGTTCCGTGGGAGGTGTTGGTGCCACCCACGGGGCCGTTAGGGGGCTTTTCGAGTTTTCATCCTCTAACGCCATGTTTTTAAGCCTAAGTCTAGAAATATGCAAACTACCGTCATACTCTCAAACCGGGAGTCCCGCGACTGCGGGGTCATTTCCTACGAGTTACATTGGTCCCGTGGAAGGCGTTGGTGCCACCCACGGGGCCGTTTGGGGGCTGTTTCGAGTTTCACCCACTAACGCCATGTTTTTAAGCCGAAGTCAAAAAATTTGCAAATTATCGTCATATTCACAAATCGGGAGTCCCGTGGCTGTGGGGTCAGTCTCAACGAGTTACATTGGTCCCGTGGGAGATGTTGATGCCACCTACGAGGACGTCCGGGGGTGGTTTCAAGTTTTCACCCTCTAACGCCATGTCTTGCTTTAGTTTAGAAATATGCAAATTACCTTCGTATTATCAAACCGGGAGTTTCGTGGCTGCAGGGTCAGTTCCTACGAGTTACATTGATCCCGTGAGAGGTGTTGGTGCCACCCACGGGGACGGTCGGGGGTTGTTACCAGTTTTCACCTTCTAACGCCATGTTTTTAAGCCTAAGTCTAGAAATATGCAAATTACCGTCGTACTCTCAAATCGGGAGTCCCGCGGCTGCGTGGTCAGTTCCTACGAGTTACATTGGTCCCGTGGGAGGTGTTGGTGCCACCCACGGGGCCGTTCGGGGGCTGTTTTGAGTTTTCAACCTCTAATGCCATATTTTTTAGCCTAAGTCTAAAAATATGCATATTATCGTCGTATTCTCAAATCGGGAGTCCCTCCACTATGGGGTCAGTTCCTATGAATTACATTGGACCCGTGTGAGGTGTTGCTGCTACCCAAGGGGCCGTTTGGGGAATGTTTCGAGTTTTCACCCTCTAACGCCATGTTTTTAAGCCTAACTCTAGGAATATGCAAATTACCATCATACTCTCAAACCGAGTGTCCTGCGGCTGCGTGGTCAGTTCCTACGAGTTACATTGGTCCCGTGGGAGGTGTTGGTGCCACACACGGGGTCGTTCGGGGGTTGTTTCTAGTTTTCACCCTCTAACGCCATGTTTTTAAGCCTAAGTACAAAAATATGCAAATTACCATCGTATTCTCAAACCTTGAGTCCTGCGGCTGCGGGGTTAGTTCCTACAAGTTACATTGGTCCCGTGGGAGGTGTTGGTGCCACCCACGGGGCCGTTAGGGGGCTATTTTGAGTTTTCACCCTCTAACGCCATATTAAGCCTAAGTCTAGAAATATGCAAATTACCGTCGTACTCTCAAACTGGGAGTCCCGCGGCTGCGGGATCAGTTCCTATGAGTTATATTGGTCCCGTGGGAGGTGTTGGTGCCACCCACGGGGCCGTTAGGGGGCTGTTTCGAGTTTTCACCCTCTAACATCATGTATTTAAGCCTTAGTCTCAAAATATACAAATTATCATCGTATTCTCAAACCGGGAGTCCCGCGGCTGCGGGGTCAGTTCCTACGAGTTACATTGGTCCCGTGGGAGGTGTTGGTGCCACCCAAGGGGCCATTTGGGGGCTGTTTCGAGTTTTCACCCTCTAACGCCATGTTTTGCTTAAGTCTACAAATATGCATATTGCCGTCATATTTTCAAACCGAGAGTCTCGCGGCTACGGGGTCAGCTCCTACGAGTTACATTGGTCCCGTGGGAGGTGTTGGCACCACCCACGGGGACGGTCGGGGTCTATTTCGAGTTTTCATCCTCTAACGCCATGTTTTTAAGCCTAAGTGTATAAATATGCTAATTACCATCGTACTCTCAAAACCAGGAGTCCCGCGGCTGCGAGATCAGTTCCTACGAGTTATATTGGTCCCGTGGGAGGTGTTGCTGCCACCCACGGGGCCATTTGGGGGCTGTTTAGAGTTTTCACCCTCTAAAACCATGCTTTTAAGCCTAACTCTAAAAATATGCAAATGACCATCGTATTTTCGAACCGGGAGACCCGTGTCTGCGGGGTCTGTTCCTA
Source organism: Sambucus nigra (assembly GCA_949130495.1). NCBI lineage: Eukaryota > Viridiplantae > Streptophyta > Magnoliopsida > Dipsacales > Adoxaceae > Sambucus > Sambucus nigra. Next base: position 503,599,262 of record OX422209.1, read on the forward strand.
CAAGTTACATTGGTCCCGTGGTAGTGTTGGTGCCACCCACGGGGCCGTTCGGGGGATGTTTCGATTTTTATCCTCTAACGCCGTGTTTTTAAGCCTAAGTCTAAAAATATGAAAATTATTATCGTATTCTCAAATCGGGAGTCCCGCTGTTGCGGGGCAGTTCCTACGAGTTACATTGGTCCCGTGGGAGGTGTTAATGCCACCCACGGGGCCGTTTGGGGGCTATTTTGAGTTTTTACCCTCTAACGCCCTGTTTTTAAGCCTAAGTCTAGGAATATGCAAATTACCGTCGTACTCTCAAACCGAGAGTCCCGCAGCTGCGTGGTCAGTTCCTACGAGTTATATTGGTCCCGTGGGAGGACTTGGTGCCATCCACGGAGCCGTTATGGGGCTGTTTTGAGTTTTCACCCTCTAACGTCATGTTTTTAAGCCTAAGTTCAAAAATATGCAAATTACCGTCGTATTCTCAAACCGGGAGTCCTGCGGTAGCGCGGTTAGTTCCTACGAGATACATTGGTCCCGTGGGAGGTGTTGGTGCCACCCACGGGGCCGATAGGGGGCTGTTTCGAGTTTTCACCCTCTAACGCCATATTAAGCCTAAGTCTAGAAATATGGAAATTATCGTCGTACTCACAAACCAGGAGTCCCGCGTTGCGGGTTTAGTTCCTACGGGTTACATTGGTCTCGTGGGAGGTGTTGGTGCCCCCCACGGGGCCGTTCGGAGGCTGTTTCGAGTTTACACCCTCTAACGCCATGTTTTTAAGACTAAGTCTAGAAATATGCAAATTACCGTCGTATTCACAAATCGGGAGTCTCGCGGCTGCGAGGTCAGTTCCTACGAGATACATTTGTCCCATGGGAGGTGTTGGTGCCACCCACGGGACCGTTCGGTGGCTGCTTCGAGTTTTTACCCTCTAACGCCATGTTTTTAATCCTAAGTCTAGGAATATGCAAATTATCATCGTACTCTCAAACCGAGTGTCCCGCAGCTGCTTGGTCAGTTCGTACGAGTTACATTGGTCCCGTGAGAGCTATTGGTGCCACCCACGGGGACGGTCGGGGGTTGTTTCGAGTTTTCATCCTCTAACGCCATGTTTTTAAGCCTAAGTCTTTAAATAAGCAAATTATCGTCGTACTCTCAAATCGGGAGTTCCGCGGCTGTGTGGTCTGTTCCTACGAGTTACATTAGTCCCGTGGGAGGTGTTGGTGCCACCCTCGGGGACTATTTGGAGTTTTCACCCTCTAACACCATGTTTTTCTTAAGTCTAGAATTATGCAAATTACCATCGTATTCTCTAACCGGGAGTCCCGCGGATGCGAGGTCAGTTCCTAATAGTGATATTGGTCCCTTGGGAGGTGTTGGTGCAACCCACGGGACCGTTAGGGAACGGCTTTGAGTTTTCACCCTCTAACGCCATGTTTTTAAGCATAAGTCTAAAAATAGGCAAATTACCATCGTATTCTCAAATCGGGAGACCCGCGGCTGCGGCGTCAGTTCCTTCAAGTTACATTGGTCCCGTGGGAGGTGTTGGTGCCACCCACGGGGCCGTTCGGGGGATGCTTCGAGTTTTCACCCTCTAACGCCATGTTTTTAAGCCTAAGTCTAAAAATATGCAAATTATTGTTGTATTCTCAAACTGGGAGTCCCGCGACTGCGAGGTCAGATCCTACGAGTTACATTGGTCCCATGGGAGGTGTTGGTGCCACCCACGGGGACGTTCGGGGGCTATTTCAAGTTTGCACCCTCTAACGCCATGTTAAGCCTAAGTCTAGAAATATGCAAATTACCGTCGTACTCTTAAATTGGGAGTACCGCCGTTGTGGGGTCAGTTCCTACGAGTTACATTGGTCCCATGGGAGGTGTTGGTGCCACCCACGGGGCCGTTAGGGGGTTGTTTCGAGTTTTTACCCTCTAACGCCATTTTTTTATGCCTTAGTCTAAAAATATGTAAATTACCGTCATATTCTCAAACTGGGAGTCCCGCGGCTGCGGGGTCAGTTCCTACGAGTTATATTGTTTCCGTGGGAGGTGTTGGTGCCACCCACGGGGCCGTTCGGGGGCTGTTTTGAGTTTTGACCCACTAACGCCATATTTTTAAGCCTAAGTCGAGAATTATGCAAATTACTGTCGTACTCTCAAATCTGAAGTCCCATGGATGCATGGTCAGTTCCTACGAGTTACATTGGTCCCGTGGGAGGTGTCGGTGCCACCCACGGGGCCGTTCGTGGGTTGTTTCGAGTTTTAACCTTGTAACGCCTTATTTTTAAGCCTAAGTCCAAAACTATGCAAATTACCATCGTATTTTCAAACTGAGAGCCCTGCAGCTGCGGGGTCAGTTCCTACGAGTTACATTGGTCCCGTGGGAGGTGTTGGTGCCACCCACGGGGCCTTTCGGGGGCTGTTTTGAGTTTTCACCCTCTAATGCCATGTTTTTAAGCCTAAGTCTAGAAATATGCAAATTACCGTAGTACTCTCTAAACGGGAGTCCTGCGACTGCGTGGTCAGTTCCTACGAGTCACATTGGTCCCGTGGGAGGTGTTGGTGCCATTCACGGGGCCGTTCGAGGGCTGTTTCGAGTTTTCCTCCTCTAATGCCATGTTTTTATCCTAAGTCTAAAAATATGTAAATTACAGTTGTACTCTCAAACCGGAAGTCCCACGGCTGTGGGGTCAGTTCCTACGAGTTACATTGGTCCCGTGGGAGGTGTTGGTGCCACCCACGGGGCCTTTCGGGGGATGTTTCGAGTTTACATGCTCTAAGGCCATGTTTTTAAGCATAAGTCTATAAAGATGCAAATTACCGTTGTATTCTCAAGCCGAGAGTCTCGCGGCTGCGGGGTTAGTTCCTAGGAGTTACATTGGTCCCGTGGGAGGTGTTGGTGCCACCCAAGTGTCCGTTCGGGGGCTATTTCGAGTTTTTACCCTCTAACGCCATGTTTTTAAGCCTAAATCTAGGAATATGCAAATTACCGTCGTACTCTCAAACCGAGAGTCCCGCGGCTGTCTGGTCAGTTCCTATGAGTTACATTGGTCCCTTGGGAAGTATTGGTGCCACCACGGGGCCGTTCGGGGTTTTTTTTCTAATTCTCATCCTCTAACGCCATGTTTTTAAACCTAAGTCCAAAAATATGCAAATTACCGTCGTATTCTCAAACCTTGAGTCCTGCGGCTACGGGGTTAGTTCCTACGAGTTACATTGTTCCCGTGAGAGGTGTTGATGCCACCCACGGGGCCGTTAGGTGGTTGTTTCGAGTTTTCGCCCTCTAACGCCATATTAAGCCTAAGTCCAGAAATATTCAAATTACCGTCGTACTCTCAAACCGGGAGTCCCGTGACTGCGGGGTCAATTCCTACAAGTTAGATTGGTCCCGTGGGAGGTGCTGGTGCCACCCACGTGGACGTTAAGGGGCTGTTTTGAGTTTTCACCCTCTAACGTCATGTTTTTAAGTCTAAGTCTCAAAATATTCAAATTATCGTCGTATTCTCAAACCGGGAGTCTCGCGGCTGTGGGGTCAGTTCCAACGAGTTACATTAGTCCCGTAGGAGATTTTGATGCAACCCACGGGACAGTTTGGGGGTTGTTTCGAGTTTTCACTCTCTAACACCATGTTTTGCTTAAGTCTAGAAATATGCAAATTATCGTCGTATTCTGAAACCGGGAGTCCCGCGGCTGCGAGGTCAATTCCTACGAGTTATATTGGTCCCGTGGGAGGTGTTGGTGCCACCCACGGGGCCATTAGGGGGTTGTTTCGAGTTTTCACCCTCTAATGCCATGATTTTAAGTCTAACTCCAAAAATATGCAAATGACCATCGTATTCACAAATCGGGAGACCCGCGGCTGCGGGGTCAGTTCCTACAAGTTTCATTGGTCCCGTGGGAGGTGATGGTGCCACCCACAGGGCCGTTCGGGGGATGTTTCGAGTTTTCACCCCCTAACGCCATGTTTTTAAGCCTAAGTCTAAAAATATGAAAATTATTGTCGTATTCTCAAATCCGGGGTCCCGCGGCTGCGGGGTCAGTTCCTACCTGTTACATTGGTCCCGTGGCAGGTGTTGGTGCCACCCAGGGGACATTTGGGGGCTATTTTGAGTTTTCACCCTCTGATGCTATGTTTTTAAGCCTAAGTCTAAAAATATGCAAATTATCATCGTATTTTCAAACCGGGAGTCCCGCGGCTGCGGGGTTAGTTCCTATGAGTTACATTTGTCCCGTGGGAGGTGTTGGTGCCACCCACGGGGACATTCGTGGGTTTTTTCGAGTTTTCACCCTCTAATGCATTGTTAATCCTAAGTCTAGAAATATGCAAATTATCATCGTACTCTCAAACTGGGAGTACCGTCGATGCGGGCTCTGTTCCTACGAGTTACATTGGTCCCGTGGGAGGTGTTGGCGCCACCCACGGGGCTGTTAGGCGGCTGTTTCGAGTTTTCACCCTCTAACGCCATGTTTTAAGCCTAAGTCTATAAATATGCAAATTATCGTCGTATTATCAAATCGAGAGTCCCGTGACTACGGGGTCAGTTCCTATGAGTTACATTTGTCCCGTGGGAGGTGTTGGTGCCACCCACGGGGACGTTTGGGGGTTGTTTCGAGTTTTCACCCTCTAACGCCATATTAAGACTAAGTCTAGATTTATGAAAATTACCGTCGTACTCTCAAACCGGGAGTACCACCGCTGCGGGGTCAGTTCCTACGAGTTACATTGGTTCCGTGGGAGGTGTTGGTGCCACCCACGGGGCCGTTAGGAGGCTGTTTCGAATTTTCACCCTCTAACGCCATGTCTTTAAGCCTAAGTCTAAAAATATGAAAACTACCATCGTACTCTCAAACCGGGAGTCCCGCGACTGCGTGGTCAGTTCCTACGAGTTACATTGGTCCCGTGGGAAGTGTTGGTGCCACCCACGGGGCCGTTCGGGGGCTGTTTCGAGTTTCACCATCTAACGCCATGTTTTTAATCCTAAGTCAAAAAATATGCAAATTATCGTCGTATTCTCAAATCGGGAGTCCCGTGGCTGTGGGGTCAGTCTCTACGAGTTACATTGGTCCCGTGGGAGATGTTGATGCCACCTACGAGGACGTTCGGGAGATGTTTCGAGTTTTCACCCTCTAACCCCATGTTTTTCTTTAGTTTAGAAATATGGAAATTACCTTCGTATTCTCAAACCGGGAGTCTCGTGGCTGCAGGGTCAGTTCCTACGAGTTACATTGGTCCCGTGAGAGGTGTTGGTGCCACCCATGGGGACGGTCGGGGATTGTTTCCAGTTTTCACCTTCTAACGCCATGTTTTTAAGCCTAAGTCTAAAAATATACAAATTACCCTCGTACTCTCAAACCGGGAGTCCCTCGGCTGCGTGGTCAGTTCCTACGAGTTACATTGGTCCCGTGGGAGGTGTTGGTGCCACCCACCGGGCCGTTTGGGGGCTGTTTTGAGTTTTTAACCTCTAATGCCATGTTTTTAAGCCTAAGTCTAAAAATATGCATATTATCGTCGTATTCTCAAACCGGGAGTCCCTCCACTACGGGGTTAGTTCCTACGAATTACATTGGACTCGTGGGAGGTGTTGGTGCCACCCACGGGGCCGTTTGGGGGATGTTTCGAGTTTTCACCCTCTAACGCCATGTTTTTAAGCCTAAGTCTAGGAATATGCAAATTACCGTTATACTCTAAAACCGAGAGTCTCGCGGCTGCTTGGTCAGTTCCTATGAGTTACATTGGTCCCGTGGGAGGTGTTCTTGCCAGCCTCGGGGCCGTTCGGGGGTTATTTCTAATTTTCACCCTCTAACGCCATGTTTTTAAGCCTAAGTACAAAAATATGCAAATTACCGTCGTATTCTCAAACCTTGAGTCCTGCGACTGCGGGGTTAGTACCTCCGAGTTACATTGGTCCCGTGGGAGGTGTTGGTGCCACCCACGGGGCCGTTAGGGGGCTGTTTCGAGTTTTCACCCTCTAACGCCATAATAAGCCTAAGTCTAGAAATATGCAAATTACCGTCGTACTCTCAAACCAGGAGTCTCGCGGCTACGGGGTCAGTTCCTATGAGTTATATTGGTCCCGTGGGAGGTGTTGGTGCCACCCACGGGTCGTTAGGGGGATGTTTCGAGTTTTCACCCTCTAACATCATGTATTTAAGCCTTAGTCTCAAAATAAAAAAATTATCATCGTATTCTCAAACCGGGAGTCCCGCGGCTGCGGGGTCAGTTCCTACGAGTTACATTGGTCCCGTGGGAGGTGTTGGTGCCACCCACGGGGCCGTTCGGGGGTTGTTTCGAGTTTTCACCCTCTAACGTCATGTTTTGCTTAAGTCTATAAATATGCAAATTGTCATCGTATTCTCAACCCGAGAGTCTCGTGGCTACGGGGTCAGCTCCTACGAGTTACATTGGTCCCGTGGGAGGTGTTGGTGCCACCCACGGGGACGGTCGGGGGTTGTTTCTAGTTTTCATCCTCTAACGCCATGTTTTTAAGCCTAAGTGTATAAATATGTTTATTACCATCGTACTCTCAAAACCAGGAGTCCTGCGGCTGCGAGATCAGTTCCTACGAGTTATATTGGTCCCGTGGGAGGTGTTGGTGCCACCCACGGGGCCATTTGGGGGATGTTTTGAGTTTTCACCCTCTAACGCCATGCTTTTAAGCCTAACTATAAAAATATGCAAATTACCATCGTATTTTCAAACTGGGAGACCCGCGTCTGCGGGGTCAGTTCCTACAAGTTACATTGGTTCCTGCGGGAGGTGTTGGTGCCACCCACGGGGCCGTTCGGGGGATGTTTCGAGTTTTTATCCTCTAACGCCATGTTTTTAAGCCTAAGTCTAAAAATATAAAAATTATTATTGTATTCTCAAATCGGGAGTCCCGCGGTTGCGGGGTCAGTTCCTACGAGTTACATTGGTCCCGTGGGAGGTGTTAGTGCCACCCACGGGGCCATTTGGGGGCTATTTTGAGTTTTTACCCTCTAACGCCATGTTTTTAAGCCTAAGTCTAGGAATATGCAAATCACCGTCGTACTCTCAAACCGAGAGTCCCGCAGCTGCGTGGTCAGTTCCTACGAGTTACATTGGTCCCGTGGGATGACTTGGTGCCACCCACGGGGCCGTTCGGGGGTTGTTTCTAGTTTTCACCCTCTAACGCCATGTTTTTAAGCCTAAGTCCAAAAATATGCAAATTACCGCCATTTTCTCAAATCGGGAGTCCTGCGGCTACGGGGTTAGTTCCTACGAGTTACATTGGTCCCGTGAGAGGTGTTGGTGCCACCCACGGGGCCGTTAGGGGGATGTTTCGAGTTTTTACCCTCTAACGCCATATTAAGCCTAAGTCTAGAAATATGAAAATTATCGCCGTACTCACAAACCAGGAGTCCCGCAGCTGCGAGGTCAGTTCCTATGAGTTACATTTGTCTCGTGGGAGGTGTTGGTGCCACCCACGGAGCCGTTAGGGGGCTGTTTTGAGTTTTTACCCTCTAACGTCATGTTTTTAAGCCTAAATCTAAAAATATGCAAATTATCGTCGTATTCTCAAATCGGAAGTCCCACGGCTGCGGGGTCAGTTCCTACGAGTTACATTGGTCCCGGAGGAGGTGTTGATTCCACCCACGGGGCTGTTCGGGGGCTGTTTCGAGTTTTCACCCTCTAACGCCATGTTTTGCTTAAGTCTAAAAATATGCAAATTACCGTCGTATTCTTAAACCGGGAGTCTCGCGGCTGCGGGGTCAGTTCTTACGAGTTACATTGGTCCCGTGGGAGGTGTTGGTGCCACCCACGGGGACGGTCGGGGGTTGTTTCGAGTTTTCATCCTCTAACGCCATGTTTTTAAGCCTAAGTGTATAAATATGCAAATTACCGTCGTACTCTCAAATCGTGAAGCCCTTATACTTTTGACTCACTTGAGTCTATATTGTAAAAGTGCTCATCTAGTTTGGAAATTGTGACAAAATTGTGTCCGACCTAGAATCCAAAGAACCTCAGAATTTTGTTTGCTACTTCATCTCTCTATCTTGTAGTGATCCAGAACCTATTTCCAACACTCACACACAGTAGAATTCATTTATTGCATATCATATTGCATAATAATGTTTGTACATATGTTGAGTGTGTTTAAATCCCTAAAGTGGAATTTTAATAATTTTTGGGGATTTTTTAAAGATTTTTAAAATAAGTTTTTCTTAATTAAAACTTGTTTTAAAAAGTTTTGTGGTCAGTTTGTAAATATAATTTGTTGATTTATAGTGGCTTAATGTTACCTTGGGTAGAATCCGAAAGCGGAGTAAACTTGAGGGTGTGGTTTTAATTAACTTGAGATGCACGTTTGTTATCCTGTTATTAACCAATACATGTCCTTGTCTGATTGGCTGAAGTTGTGTTTTTTTACTGAGTTAAAATAGCGTTTGTTCCTAGCCCTTGGATCATTAGCTATCAACGATCTGCATGTTATCTTGGTGAATCCCAGTACAACTCTTTAGACCAATCAGGATTCGTTTAATCACCGTCTTATTAGAACCCTTCGATCTAAGTCAATTTGGCTTGACTTAATCCAGGCCCTTGGTTCTGAGCCAGCCTCTCGAACCTTCTCCTCACCCTATAAAAGGGACCCTATTCTCAGACTTCGAAGACTTTTGCCATTTTCATTTCTTCTGAGAAATTGAGAGAGAAGAGAGAAAACAGAGAGAGAAGAGAGAGAGTTAGAAACCCTAACCCTGTTCGTCTAAACCTCTTCCATCCAAACTCAAACACTTCTTCAAATACCTCCATATCCAAAACACTTCTCTGAGTGTTCTTGAGAGCCTGAGAGTTTGAGTTGAGTTTGTTTTTGTTGCTGTAACCTCGTGTTCACTAGATCTTATTTTCAACTTAAACGTTCATTCAGATCTGCTTTCTGATTTCATAGAAATTTCAGATCTGAGTTATTCATGTTACATTACACTTAGGTTCATTCTTTATTTTCTCATCTTGAGAAATATATTGTTGATTATTTTCTCTAAAACGTTTGCTTACTTTGAAATCAACAATAAATGTTTTCTGTTTCTAGTTCTTGTAAAACTAAACCTTTGACCTAGTTTGGAATCTCACTTGGAGGTTTTCAATCTCGAAAAGTTTTTCTAAATTCTGAGATTGATTAAGACCTTGTCTGTCTTCCTAGCAAGGTATCCGTGGATTCTGGGAATGATTTAAAGGTCAAATAAGGTTCAAAATTTTGTAAGAAGAAAGAAAAAGAAAAGATCACAACATATAGTGTTACTGTAATTTGTTAGGACTGTTTGTACTTAATAAGTGTGTGTGTGTGTGTGCATGCATGTGTTAGAAAGAACTTCCACAAACACTATCACCCTACAACACGAAAAGTGTTGGTAATAAGATCTTGAGAACAAAGAGTCGACGTAAAGTGCTGGAACAAATCAGAAGTTAACAAACTGGGAGAACTACATCTACAATCAGAACTGCAGAGAAGTTTAACGACACCAGAGGGTACATTCCTAAACTTATATAGGACTGAGTTGTTTGCATGTTAGTTATATAGTTTATAACTCATATATTTGTTTTAGTGGATTTTTCATTTTACTCCGTAGAGGGAGTCGTGGATGTTTCCTCAATTGGTGAGGTTTTACCACGTAAAAAACATCGTGAACATAATCTTTCTACATCTCCTCATCTCATTCTTGGTTGTGCTGAGTTTAAGATTTTTAAACTACTTTATAAACTTGTGATTCAATTCTTGAATAGATATCGTACATACTGATTTGTTAAACACGTTTTGTGTTCAAATAGTTTGGTTTTTACGAAAAGAGTTCCTTAAAAAAAACAGATCGGAATTACTTAAATAGTTTATTTTTAATAAACGGCTTTAGTAACATTTTTCAAACCGGGAGTCCTGCGGCTGCATGGTCAGTTCCTAAGAGTTACATTGGTCCCGCAGGAGGTGTTGGTGCCACCCTCGGGGTCGTTTGGGTGTTGTTTGGAGTTTTCACACTCTAACACCATGTTTTGCTTAAGTCTAAAAATATGCAAATTACCGTCGTATTCTCAAACCGAGAGTCCCGCGGCTGTGAGGTCAGTTCCTACGAGTTATATTGGTCCCATGGGAGGTGTTGGTGCCACCCACAGGGCCATTAGGGGGCGGCTTCGAGTTTTCACCCTCTACCGCCATGTTTTTAAGCCTCAGTCTAAAAATATGCAAATTACCATCGTATTCTCAAACGGGGAGACCCGCGGCTGCGGGGTCAATTCCTACAAGTTACATTGGTCTCATGGGAGGTATTGGTGCCACCCACCGAGCCGTTCGGAGATGTTTCGAGTTTTCACCCTCTAACGCAATGTTTTTAAGCCTAAGTCTAAAAATATGAAAATTATTGTCGTATTCTTAAATCGGGAGTCTTGCGGCTGCGGGGTCAGTTCCTACAAGTTACATTGGTCCCGTGGGAGGTGTTGGTGCCACCCACAGGGCCGTTTGGGGGCTGTTTCGAGTTTTCACCCTCTAATGCCATGTTTTTAAGCCTAAGTCTAAAAATATGAAAATTATTATCGTATTCTCAAACCGCGAGTCCCGCTACTGCGGGGTCAGTTCCTACGAGTTACATTGGTCCCGTGGGAGTTGTTGGTGCCACTCACGGGGACGTTCGGGGGTTGTTTTGAGTTTTCATCCTCTAACGCCATGTTAAGCCTAAGTCTAGAAATATGCAAATTACCTTCGTACTCTCAAACCGGGAGTACCTCCGTTGCGGGGTCAGTTCCTACGAGTTACATTGGTCCCGTGGGAGGTGTTGGTGCCACTCACGGGCCGTTAGGGGGCTGTTTCGAGTTTTCACCCTCTAACACCATGTTTTTAAGCCTTAGTCTAAAAATAAGCAAATTACCATCATATTCTCAAACCGGGAGTCCCGCAGCTGCTGGGCCAGTTCCTACGAGTTATATTGGTCCCGTGGGAGGTGTTGGTGCCACCCACGGGGCCGTTCGGGGGCTGTTTCGAGTTTTCACCCTTGAACGCCATATTTTTAACCCTAAGTCTAGAAATATGCAAATTACTGTCGTACTCTCAGATCGGGAGTCCCACGAATGCATGGTCAGTTCCTACGAGTTACATTGGTCCCGTGGGAGGTGTTGGTGCCACCCACGGGGCCGTTCAGGGGTTATTTCGAGTTTTAACCCTCTAACGTCTTGTTTTTAAGCCTAAGTCCAAAACTATACAAATTACCGTCGTATTCTCAAACTGAGAGCCCCGCGGCTGCGGGGCCAGTTCCTACGAGTTACATTGGTCCCGTGGGAGGTGTTGGTCCCACCCACGGGGCCGTTAGGGGGTTGTTTCGAGTTTTCACCCCTAACGCCATGTTAATCCTAAGTCTAGAAACATGTAAATTACCATCGTACTCTCAAACCAGGAGTCCCGCGACTGCGGGGTCAGTTCGTACGAGTTACTTTGGTCCCGTGGGAGGTGTTGGTGCCCCCCACGGGGCCGTTAGGGGGCCCTTTCGAGTTTTCACCCTCTAACGCCATCTTTTTAAGCCTAACTCTAAAATATGCAAATTATCGTCGTATTCTAAAATCGGGAGTCTGGCGGCTGCGGAGTTAGTTCCTACGAGTTACATTGGTCCCGTAGGAGGTGTTGGTGCCACCCACGGGACCGTTCGGGGCTGTTTCGAGTTTTTACCTTCTAACACCATATTTTGTTTAAGTCTAAAAATATGGAAATTACCGTGGTATTCTCAAACCGGGAGTCTCGCGGCTGCGGGGTCAGTTCCTATGAGTTACATTGGTCCCGTGGGAGGTGTTGGTGCCCCCCACGGGGCCGTTAGGGGGCTCTTTCGAGATTTCACCCTCTAACGCCATGTTTTTAAGCCTAAGTCTAAAAATATGCAAATTACCATCGTATTCTCAAACTGGGAGACCAGGGGCTGCGGGGTCAGTTCCTACAAGTTACATTGGTCCCTCGGGAGGTGTTGGTGCCACCCACGGGGATGTTTGGGGGTTGTTTGGAGTTTTCACCCTCTAAAACCATGATTTGCTTAAGTCTAAAAATATGCAAATTACCGTCGTATTCTCAAACCGAGATTCCCGCGACTGCGAGGTCAGTTCCTACGAGTTATATTGGTCCCGTGGGAGGTGTTGGTGTCAACCACGGGGCCATTAGGGGGCGTCTTCGAGTTTTCACCCTCTAACGCCATGATTTTAAGCCTCTGTCTAAAAATATGCAAATTACCATCGTATTCTCAAATTGAGATACCCGCGTGTGCGGGGTCAATTGCTACAAGTTACATTGGTCCCGTGGGAGGTGTTGGTGCCACCTACGGAGCCGTTCGGGGGATGCTTCGAGTTTTCACCCTCTAACTCCATGTTTTTAAGCCTAAGTCTAAAAATATAAAAATTATTGTCGTATTCTCAAATCGGGAGTCCTGCGGCTGCGGGGTCAGTTCCTACGAGTTATATTGTTCCCGTGGGAGGTGTTGGTGCCACCCACAGGGCCGTTTGGGGGATGTTTCGAGTTTTCCCCCTCTAATGCCATGTTTTTAAGCCTAAGTCTAAAAATATGCAAATTATTATCGTATTCTCAAACCGGGAGTCCCGCGACTGCAGGGTTAGTTCCTACGAGTTACATTGGTCCCTTGGGAGGTGTTGGTGCCACCCACGGGGCCGTTAGAGGGTTGTTTCGAGTTTTCACTCTCTAACGCCATGTTTTAAAGCCTTAGTCTAAAAATAAGCAAATTACCATCATATTCTCAAATCGAGAGTCCCGCGGCTGCGGGGTCAGTTCCTACGAGTTATATTGGTCCCGTGGGAGGTGTTGGTTCCACCCACGGGGCAGTTCGGGGGCTGTTTCGAGTTTTCACTCTCTAACGCCATATTTTTATGCCTAAGTCTAAAAATATGCAAATTAATATCGTACTCTCAAATCGGGAGTCCCACGGATGCATGGTCAGTTCCTACGAGTTACATTGGTCCCGTGGGAGGTGTTGGTGCCACCCACGGGGCCGTTCAGGGGTTGTTACGAGTTTTCACCCTCTAACGCCATATTTTTATGCCTAAGTCTAAAAATATGCAAATTACTATCGTACTCTCAAATCGGGAGTCCCGCGGATGCATGGTCAGTACCTACGTGTTACATTGGTCCCATGGGAGGTGTTGCTGCCACCCACGGGGCCGTTCAGGGGTTGTTACGAGTTTTCACCCTCTAACGCCTTGTTTTTAAGCCTAAGTCCAAAACTATGCAAATTGCCATCGTATTATCAAACTGAGAGCCCCGCGGCTTCGGGGTCAGTTCCTACGAGTTACATTGGTCCCTTGGGTGGTGTTGGTCCCACCCACGGGGCCGTTAGGGGGCTGTTTCGAGTTTTCACCCCTTAACGCCATGTTAATCCTAAGTCTAGAAACATGCAAATTACCGTCGTAGTCTCAAACCAGGAGTCCCGTGGCTGCGGGGTCAGTTCGTACGAGTTACTTTGGTCCCGTGGGAGGTGTTGGTGCCCCCCAGGGGGCCGTTAGGGGGCCCTTTCAAGTTTTCACCCTCTAACGCCATATTTTTAAGCCCAACTCTAAAATATGCAAATTATCGTCGTATTCTCAAATCGGGAGTCCGGCGGCTGCGGGGTTAGTTCCTACGAGTTACATTGGTCCCGTAGGAGGTGTTGGTGCCACCCACGGGGCCGTTCGGGGCTGTTTCGAGTTTTTACCTTCTAACACCATATTTTGTTTAAGTCTAGAAATATGAAAATTACCGTCGTATTCTCAAATCGGGAGTCTCGCGGCTGCGGGGTCAGTTCCTATGAGTTACATTGGTCCCGTGGGAGGTGTTGGTGCCCCCCACGGGGCCGTTAAGGGGCTCTTTCGAGTTTTCACCCTCTAACGCCATGTTTTTAAGCCTATGTCTAAAAATATGCAAATTACCATCGTATTCTCAAACTGGGAGACCCGCGGCTGCCGGGTCAGTTCCTACGAGTTACATTGGTCCCTCGGGAGGTGTTGGTGCCACCCACGGGGTTGTTTGGAGTTTTCACCCTCTAACACCATGTTTTCCTTAAGTCTAAAAATATGCAAATTACCGTCGTATTCTCAAACCGGGAGTCCCGCGGCTGCGAGGTCAGTTGCTACGAGTTATATTGGTCCCGTGGGAGGTGTTGGTGCCACCCACGGGGCCATTAGGGGGCGGCTTCGAGTTTTCACCCTCTAACGTCATGTTTTTAAGCCTCAGTCTAAAAATATGCAAATTACCATCGTATTCTCAAACCGAGAGACCCGCGTGAGCGGGGTCAATTGCTACAAGTTACATTGGTCCCGTGGGAGGTGTTGGTGCCACCTACGGAGCCGTTCGGGGGATGCTTCGAGTTTTCATCCTCTAACGCCATGTTTTTAAGCCTAAGTCTAAAAATATAAAAATTATTGTCGTATTCTCAAATCGGGAGTCCTGCGGCTGCGGGGTCAGTTCCTACGAGTTATATTGTTCTCGTGAGACGTGTTGGTGCCACCCACAGGGCCGTTTGGGGGATTTTTCGAGTTTTCACCCTCTAATGCCATGTTTTTAAGCCTAAGTCTAAAAATATGCAAATTATTATCGTATTCTCAAACCGAGAGTCCCGCGACTGCAGGGCTAGTTCCTACGAGTTACATTGGTCCCTTGGGAGGTGTTGGTGCCACCCACGGGGCCGTTAGGGGGTTGTTTCGAGTTTTCACTCTCTAACGCCATGTTTTTAAGCCTTAGTCTAAAAATAAGCAAATTACCATCATATTCTCAAATCGAGAGTCCCGCGGCTGCGGGGTCAGTTCCTACGAGTTATATTGGTCCCGTGGGAGGTGTTGGTTCCACCCACGGGGCCGTTCGGGGGCTGTTTCGAGTTTTCACCCTCTAACGCCATATTTTTATGCCTAAGTCTAAAAATATTCAAATTAATATCGTACTCTCAAATCGGGAGTCCCACGGATGCATGGTCAGTTCCTACGAGTTACATTGGTCCCGTGGGAGGTGTTGGTGCCACCCACGGGGCCGTTCAGGGGTTGTTACGAGTTTTCACCCTCTAATGTCTTGTTCTTAAGCCTAAGTCCAAAACTATTCAAATTACCATCGTATTATCAAACTGAGATCCCCACGGCTGCGGGGTCAGTTCCTACGAGTTACATTGGTCCCGTAGGAGGTGTTGATCCCACCCACGGGGCCGTTAGGGGGCTATTTCGAGTTTTCACCCTCTAACGCCATGTTAAGCCTAAGTCTAGAAACATACAAATTACCGTCGTACTCTCAAACCAGGAGTCTCGCGGCTGTGGGGTCAGTTTGCAAGAGTTACATTGGTCCCGTGGGAGGTGTTGGTGCCCCCCACGGGACCATTAGGGGGATTTTTCGAGTTTTCACCCTCTAACGCCATATTTTTAAGCCTAACTCTAAAATATGCAAATTATCATCGTATTCTCAAATCGGGAGTCTCGCGGCTGCGGGGTTAGTTCCTACGAGTTTCATTGGTCTCGTAGGAGGTGTAGGTGCCACCCACTGGGCCGTTCGGGGGCTGTTTCGAGTTTTCATCTTCTAACACCATGTTTTGCTTAAGTCTAGAAATATGCAAATTACCGTCGTATTCTGAAATTGGGATTCTCGCGGATACGGGGTCAGTTCCTATGAGTTATATTGGTCCCGTGGGAGGTGTTGGTGCCCCCCACAGCGCCGTTAGGGGGCCCTTTCGAGTTCTCACCCTCTAACGCCATGTTTTTAAGCCTAAGTCTAAAAATATGAAATTACTGTCGTATTCTCAAACTGGGAGACCCGCGGCTGCGGGGTCAGCTCCTACGAGTTACATTGGTCCCGTGGGAGGTGTTGGTGTCACCCACGGGGCCGTTCGGGGGCTGTTTCGAGTTTTCACCCTCTAAAGCCATGTTTTTAAGCCTAAGTCTAAAAATATGCAAATTACCGTCGTACTCTAAAAACCGAAAGTCCCGCGGCTGCGGGGTCAGTTCCTACGAGTTACATTGGTCCCGTGGGAGGCGTTGGTGCCACCCACGGCACCGTTCGGAGGTTGTTTCGAGTTTACACCCTCTAACGCCTTGTTTTTAAGCCTAAGTCTAGAAATATGTAAATTACCGTCGTATTCTCAAACCGAGTGCTTCGCGGCTGCGGGGTCAGTTCCTACGAGTTACGTTGGTCCCGTGGGAGGTGTTGGTGCCACCCACGGGGCCGTTCGGGGGCTGTTTCGAGTTTTTACCCTCTAACGCCATGTTTTTATGCCTAAGTTTAGGAATATGCAAATTACCGTCGTACTCTCAAACCGTGAGTCCCGCAGCTGCGTGGTCAGTTCTTACGAGTTACATTTGTCCCGTGGGAGGTCTTGGTGCCACCCACGGGGCCGTTCGGGAGTTGTTTCTAGTTTTCACCCTCTAACACCCATTTTTAAGCCTAAGTTCAAAAATATGCAAATTACCGTCTTTTTCTCAAACCGGGAGTCCTGCGGCTACGAGGTTAATTCTTACGAGTTACATTTGTCCCGTGGGAGGTGTTGTTGCCACCCACGGGGCCGTTAGGGGGCTATTTCGAGTTTTCACCCTCTAACGCCATATTAAGCCTAGGTCTAGAAATATACAAATTACCATCGTACTGTCAAACCGGGAGACCTGCGGTTGCGGGATTAGTTCCTACGAGTTACACTGATCTCCTGGGAGGTGTTGGTGCCACCCACGGGGATGTTAGGGGGCTGTTTCGAGTTTTCACCCTCTAACGTCATGTTTTTAAGCCTAAGTCTAAAAATATGCAAATTATCATCGTATTCTCAAACCGGGAGTTCCGCGGCTGCGTGGTCATTCCTACGAGTTACATTGGTCCCGTAGGAGGTGTTAGTGCCACCCACAGGGCCATTCGGGGATTGTTTCGAGTTTTTGCCCTCTAACGCCATGTTTTTCTTAAGTCTAGAAATATGCAAATACCGTCGTATTCTCTAACCGGGAGTCTCGCGGCTACGGGGTCAATTCCTACGAGTTACATTGGTCCCGTGGGAGGTGTTGGTGCCACCCACGGGGACGATCGGGGTCTGTTTCGATTTTTCATCCTCTAACGCCATGTTTTTAAGCCTAAGTCTATAAATACGCAAATTACCGTCGTACTCTCAAGCCGGGAATCCCGCGACTGCGTGGCCAGTTCCTACGAGTTACATTGGTCCCTTGGGAGGTGTTGGTGCCACCCACGGGGCCGTTTCGAGTTTTCACCCTCTAACACCGTGTTTGGCTTAAGTCTAGAAATATGCAAATTACCGTCGTATTCTCAAACTGAGAGTCCCGCGGCTGCGAGGTCAGTTCCTACGAGTTATATTAGTCCCGTGGGAGGTGTTGGTGCCACCCACGGGGCCATTAGGGGGTTGTTTCGAGTTTTCACCCTCTAACGCCATGTTTTTAAGCTGAAGTCTAAAAATATGCAAATTACCATCGTATTCTCAAACTGGGAGACCCGCAGCTGCGGGTCAGTTCCTACGAGTTACATTGGTCCCGTGGGTGGTGTTGGTGTCACCCACGGGGACGTTCGGGGTCTTTTTCGAGTTTTCACCCTCTAACGCCATGTTTTAAGCCTGTGTCTAGAAATATGCAAATTACCATTGTACTCTCAAACCGGGAGTCACGCGACTGTGTGGTCAGTTCCTACGAGTTATATTAGTCCCGTAGGAGGTGTTGGTGCCATCCACGGTACCGTTCGAAGGCTGTTTCGAGTTTACACCCTCTAACTCCATATTTTTAAGCCTATGTCTAGAAATATGCAAATTACCGTCATATTCTCAAACCGGGAGTCTCGCGACTGCGGGGTCAATTCCTACGAGTTACGTTGGTCTCGTGGGAGGTGTTGGTTCCACCCACGGGGCCGTTCGGGGGATTTTTCGAGTTTTTACCCTCTAACCCCATGTTTTTAAGCCTAAGTCTAGGAATATGCAAATTACCATCGTACTCTCAAACCGAGAGTCCCGCGGCTTAGTGGTCAGTTCCTACGAGTTACATTGGTCCCGTGGGAGGTTTTGGTGCCACCCACGGCGCCGAGGTTATTTCAAGTTTTCACCCTCTAACGAGTTGTTTTTATCCCGAAGTCCAAAAATATGCAAATTACCGTAGAATTCTCAAATCGGGAGTCCTGCGGCTGCGGGGTTAGTTCCTACGAGTTACATTCGCCAAGTGGGAGGTGTTAGTGCCACCCACGTGGCCGTTAGGGGGTTGTTTCGAGTTTTCTCCCTATAATGCCATATTAAGCCTAAGTCTAGAAATATGCAAATTATCGTCGTACTCACAAACCAGGAGTCCCGCGGCAGCGGGGTCAGTTCCTACGAGTTACATTTGTCTCGTGGGAGGTGTTGGTGCCACCCACGGGGCCGTTAGGGGGCTGTTTCGAGTTTTCACCCTCTAACGTCATGTTTTTAAGCCTAAGTCAAAAAATATACAAATTATCGACGTATTTTCAAATCGGGACTCCCGCGGCTGCGGGATCAGTTCCTACGAGTTACATTGGTCCCGTGGGAGGTGTTGGTCCCACCTACGGGGCCGTTCGGGGACTATTTCGAGTTTTCACCCTCTAACGCCATGTTTTTAAGCCTAAGTCTAGAAATATGCAAATTACCGTCGTACTCTCAAACCGAGAGTCCCGCAATTACGTGGTAAGTTACTACGAGTTACATTGGTCCCGTGGGAGGTGTTGGTGCCACCCACGGGGCTGTTCGGGTGTTGTTTCAAGTTTTCACCCTCTAACGCCATGTTTCTAAGCCTAAGTCTAGAAATATGCAAATTACCGTCGTACTCTCAAATCGGGAGTCCCACGACTGCGGGGTCAGTTCCTACTAGTTACATTGGTCCCGTGGGAGGTGTTGGTACCACCCACGGGGCCGTTCGGGGGCTGTTTCGAGTTTTCACCCTCTAACGCCATGTTTTTAAGCCTAAGTCTAGAAATATGCAAATTACCATCATAATCTCAAACCGTGAGTCCCGCAGCTGCGTGGTCAGTTCCTACGAGTTACATTGGTCCCATGGGAGGTGTTGGTGCCACCCACGGGGCCGTTCAGGGGTTGTTTTGAGTTTTCAACCTCTAATGCCATGTTTGAAAGCCTAAGTCTAAAAATAAGCATATTATCATCGTATTCTCAAACTGGGAGTCCCTCCACTACGGGGTCAGTTCATACGAATTACATTGGACCCGTGGGAGGTGTTGGTGCCACCCACGGGGCCGTTTGGGGGATGTTTCGAGTTTTCACCCTCTAACGCCAAGCCTAAGTCTAGGAATATGAAAATTACCATCGTACTCTCAAACCGAGAGTCCTGCGGCAACGTGGTCAGTTCCTACGAGTTACATTGGTCCCGTGGGAGGTGTTGGTGCCACCCACAGGGCCGTTCGGGGGTTGTTTCGAGTTTTCACCCTCTAACGCCATGTTTTTAAGCCGAAGTCCAAAAATATGCAAATTACCGTCGTATTCTCAAACCTTGAGTCCTGCGGCTGCGGGGTTAGTTCTTACGATTTACATTGGTTCCGTGGGAGGTGTTGGTGCCACCCACGAGGCCGTTAGGGGGCTGTTTCGAGTTTTCACCCTCTAACGCCATATTAAGCCTAAGTCTAGAAATATGGAAATTACCGTCGTACTCTCAAATCGGGAGTCCATCGGCTGTGGGATCAGTTCCTACGAGTTACATTGGTCTCGTGGGAGGTGTTGGTGCCACCCACGGGGTCGTTCGGGGGATGTTTCGAGTTTTCACCCTCTAACACCTTGTTTTTAAGCATAAGTCTAAAAATATTCAAATTATCATCGTATTCTCAAACCGGGAGTCCCGCGGCTGCGGGGTTAGTTCCCACGAGTTACATTGGTCCCGTAGGAGGTGTTGCTGCCACCCACGGGGACGTTCGGGGGCTGTTTCGAGTTCACCTTCTAACACCATGTTTTGCTTAAGTCTAGAAATATGCAAATTACCATCGTATTCTCAAACCGGGAGTCTCGCGACTTCGCGGTCAGTTCTTACGCGTTACATTGGTCTCGTTGGAGGTGTTGGTGCCACCCAGGGGAACGATCGGGGGTTGTTTCGAATTTTCACCCTCTAACGCCATGGTTTTAAGCCAAAGTCTAAAAATATGCAAATTGCCATCGTATTCTCAAATTGGGAGACCCGCGGCTGCGGGGTCAGTTCCTACAAGTAACATTGGTCCCGTGGGAGGTGTTGGTGCCACCCACGGGGCCGTTCGGGGGATGTTTCGAATTTTCACCCTCTAACGCCATGTTTCTAAGCCTAAGTCTAAAAATATGAAAATTATTGGCGTATTCTTAAATCAGGAGTCCCGTAGCTGCGGGGTCAGTTCCTACGAGTTACATTGGTCCCGTGGGAGGTGTTGGTGCCACCCACGGGGAGGGTCGGGGGCTGTTTCGAGTTTTCATCCTCTAACGCCATGTTTTTAAGCCTAAGCCTCTAAATATGCAAATTACCGTCGTACTCTCAAAATCGGGAGTCCCGCGGCTGCGTGGTCAGTTCCTACGAGTTACATTGGTCCCGTGGCAGGTGTTGGTGCCACCCACGGGGCCGTTCAGGGGCTGTTTCGAGTTTTCACCCTCTAACGCCATGTTTTACTTAAGTCTAGAAATATAAAAATTACCGTCGTATTCTCAAGCCGGGAGTCCCACGGCTGTGAGGTCAGTTCCTACGAGTTATGGTTGTCCCGTGGGAGGTGTTGGTGCCACCCACGGGGCCATTTGGGGGCTGTTTCGAGTTTTCACCCTCTAATGCCATGCTTTTAAGCCTAACTCTAAAAATATGAAAATTACCATAGAATTCTCGAACCGGGAGACCCACGGCTGCGGGGTCAGTTTTTACAAGTTACATTGGTCCCGTGGGAGGTGCTGGTGCCACCCACGGGGCCGTTCGGGGGTTGTTTCGAGTTTTCACCCTTTAACGTCATGTTTTTAATCCTAAGTCTAAAAGTATGAAATTATTGTCGTATTCTCAAATTGGGTGTCCCACAGCTGCGTGGTCAGTTCCTACGAGTTACATTGATCCCGTGGAAGGTGTTGGTGCCACCCACGGAGCCGATCGGGGGTTATTTCAAGTTTTCACCCTCTAACACCTTATTTTTAACCTAAGTTCAAAACTATGCAAATCACCGTCGTATTCTCAAACCGAGAGCCCCGCGACTGCGGGGTCAGTTCCTATGAGTTACATTGGTCCCGTGGGAGGTGTTGGTGCCACCCACGGGGCCATTTGGGGGCTATTTCGAATTTTCACCCTCTGATGCCATGTTTTTATGCCTAAGTCTAAAAATATACAAATTATCATCGTATTCTCAAACCGGGAGTCCCACGGCAGCGGGGTCAGTTCCTACGAGTTACATTGGTCCCGTGGGAGGTGTTGGTGCCACCCACGAGGACGTTCGGGGGTTGTTTCGAGTTTTCACCCTCTAACGCAATGTTTAGCCTAAGTCTAGAAATATGCAAATTATCGTCGTACTCTGAAACTGGGAGTACCATCGATTCGTGGTCAGTTCCTAATAGTTACATTAATACCGTGGCAGGTGTTGGTGCCACCCACGGGGCCGTTAGACGGTTGTTTCGAGTTTTCACCCTCTAACGCCATGTTTTTAAGCCTTAGTCTAAAAATATACAAATTACCTTCGTATTTTCAAACCGGGAGTACCGCGGCTGCGGGGTCAGTTCCTACGAGTTACAATGGTCCTGTGCGAGGTGTTGGTGCCACCCACGAGGCCGTTCGGGGGTTGTTTCGAGTTTTCACCCTCGAACGCCATGTTTTTAAGCTTAAGTCTATAAATATGCGAACTAGTGTCGTACTCTCAAACCGGGAGTCCCATGGCTGTGTGGTCAGTTCCTACGAGTTACATTGGTCCCGTGGGAGGTGTTGGTGCCACCCACTGGCCATTCGGGGGTTGTATCGAGTTTTCACCCTCTGATGCCTAATTTTTAACCTAACTCCAAAACTATACAAATTACCATCGTATTCTCAAACCGAGAGCCCCACGGCTGCGGGGTTAGTTCCTACGAGTTACATTGGTCCCGTGGGAGGTGTTGGTCCCACCCACGGGGCCGTTAGGGGGTTGTTTCGAGTTTTCACCCTCTAACGCCATGTTAGGCCTAAGTCTAGAAATATGCAAATTACCATCGTACTCTCAAATTGGGAGTCCCTCGGTTGCGGGGTCAGTTCCTACGAGTTACATTGGTCCTATGGGAGGTGTTGGTGTCACCCACGGGGCCGTTAGGGGGCTGTTTCAAGTTTTCACCCTCTAACGCCTTGTTTTTAAGCCCAACTCTAAAATATGAAAATTATTATCGTATTCTCAAATTGGGAGTCCCGCTGCGGCGGGGTTAGTTCCTACGAGTTACATTGGTCCTGTGGGAGGTGTTGGTGCCACCCACGGGGCTGTTAGGGGGCTGTTTCGAGTTTTCACCCTCGAACGCCATGTTTTTAAGCCTAAGTCAAAAAATATGAAAATTACCATCATATTCTCAAACTAGGAGACCCGCAGTTGCGCGGTCAGTTCTTACGAGTTACATTGGTCCCGTGGGAGGTGTTGGTGCCACCAACAGAGATGTTCGGGGGCTGTTTCGAGTTTTCACCCTCTAATGCCATGTTTTTAAGCTTAAGTCTAAAAATATTCAAATTATCATCGTATTCTCAATCGGGAGTCCTGCGGCTGCGGGGTCAGTTCCTACGAGTTACATTGGTCCCGTGGGAGGTATTGGTGCCACCCACGGGGACGATCGAGGGCTATTTTGAGTTTTCACCCTCTAACGCCATGTTTTTAAGCCTAAGTCTAGAAATATGTAAATTACCATCATACTCTCAAACCGGGAGTCCCGCGGCTGCGGGGTCAGTTCCTACGAGTTACATTGGTCCCGTGGGAGGTGTTGGTGCCACCCACGGGGCCATTAGGGGGTTATTTCGAGTTTTCACCCTCTAACGCCATGTTAAGCCTAAGTCTAGAAATATGCAAATTATCGTCGTACTCTCAAATATAGAGTCCCTCGGCTGCGGGGTCGGTTGTTACGAGTTATATTGGTCTCGTGGGAGGTGTTGGGGTCACCAACGTGGCCGTTAGGGGGCTGTTTCGAGTTTTCACCCTCTAACGCCATATTTTTAAGCCTAACTCTAAAATATGCAAATTATCATCGTATTCTCAAACCGGGAGTCCAAAGGTTGCGGGGTTAGTTCCTACGAGTTACATTGCTCCCGTAGGAGGTCTGGGTGCCACCCACGGGCCGTTTGGGGGTTGTTTGAGTTTTACCTTCTAACACCATGCTTCTCTTAAGTCTAGAAATATGCAAATTACCGTCGTATTCTCAAACCGGGAGTCTCGCGATTGCGCGGTCAGTTCCCGTGGGAGGTGTTGGTGCCACCCACGGGGACGATCGGCGGGTGTTTCGAGTTTGCACCCTCTAACGCCATGTTTTTAAGCCTAAGTCTAAAAATAGGCAAATTATCATCGTATTCTCAAACCGGGTGACCCGCGTCTACGGGGTCAGTTCCTACAAGTTACATTGGTCCCGTGGGAGGTGTTGGTGCCACCCACGGGGCCGTTCGGGGAATTTTTTGAGTTTTCACCCTCTAGCGCCATGTTTTTAAGCCTAAGTCTAAAAATATGAAAATTATTATCGTATTCTCAAATCGGGAGTCCCGCTGCAGCGGTGTCAGTTCCTATAAGTTACATTGGTCCCGTGGGAGGTGTTGGTGCCACCCACGGGGACGTTCGGGGGCTGTTTCGAGTTTTCACCCTCTAACGCCATGTTTTTAAGCTTAAGTCTAGAAATATACAAACTAGTGTCGTACTCTCAAACCGGAAGTCCCACGGCTGCGTGGTCAGTTCCTACGAGTTACATTGGTCCCGTGGGAGGTGTTGGTCCCACCCACTGGGCCGTTCGGGGGTTGTTTCGAATTTTCACCCTCTAACGCCTTATGTTTAACCTAAGTCCAAAACTGTACAAATTACCGTCGTAATCTCAAACCGAGATCCCCGCGGCTGCGGGGTCAGTTCCTACGAGTTGCATTGGTCCCGTGGGAGGTGTTGGTCCCACCCACGGGGCCGTTTCGGGGTTGTTTCGAGTTTTCACCCTCTAACGCCATGTTAAGCCTAAGTCTAGAAATATACAAATTACCGTCGTACTCTCAAATCGGGATTCCCTCGGTTGCGAGGTCAGTTCCTACGGGTTACATTGGTCCCGTGGAAGGTGTTGGTGTCACCCATGGGGACGTTAGGGGGATGTTTCGAGTTTTCACCCTCTAACGCCATGTTTTTAAGCCTTACTCTAAAATATGAAAATTATCGTCGTATTCTCAAACTGGGAGTCCCGCGGCTGCGGGGTTAGTTCCTACGAGTTACATTGGTCCCATGGGAGGTGTTGGTGCCACCCACGGGGCTGTTAGGGGGTTGTTTCGAGTTTTCAACCTCGAACGCCATGTTTTTAAGCCTAAGTATAAAAATATGAAAATTACCATCATATTCTCAAACTGGGAGACCCGCGGCTGCGAGGTCAGTTCTTACGAGTTACATTGGTCTCGTGGGAGGTGTTGGTGCCACCCACGGGGACGTTCGAGGGCTGTTTTGAGTTTTCACCCTCTAACGCCATGTTTTTAAGCATAAGTCTAAAAATATTCAAATTATCATCGTATTCTCTAACCGGGAGTCCTGCGGCTTCGGGGTCAGTTCCTACGAGTTACATTGGTCCCGTGGGAGGTGTTGGTGCCGCCCACGGGGACGATCGGGGCGTGTTTTGAGTTTTCACCCTCTAACGCCATGTTTTTAAGTCTAAGTCTAGAAATATGCAAAATACCGTCGTACTCTCCAACCGGGAGTCCCGCGGCTGCGGGGTCAGTTCCTACGAGTTACATTGGACGCGTGGGAAGTGTTGGTGCCACCCACGGGAACGTTAGGGGGTTGTTTCAAGTTTTCACCCTCTAACGCCATGTTAAGCATAAGCCTAGAAATAGGCAAATTAACGTCGTACTCTCAAACCGGGAGTCCCGCGGCTGCGCCACTAAACTCGTTGGAAATACTGGCCTTGTTTGTAATGATTATCTTAAGTGTATTATGAATTCTACATTATATTTTTTCACTAAAGGCATGAGAGCGTATAATCAATCCCACCTATATAATTGGAGTGTTACCTCATTAGGATATTTCACTATTTGAATAAAAATATATCATAGGAGGGTACAATCTCAATCTAACAAAATATATCATTTAACTTGTGCCCAAAATATATCATTTAACAAAATATATCTTTTAAATTTTTGGCCATGGTCAATAAGGAAGTTAGTGGTCAGGAATTTCTATGAGTATCAAAGCAACTGTATTTATTTTGTTTAAGAAAGTGTATTTACAATGTGAAATGACGTGTGCCTGTAATCAATGCATGCCACTATAATGTCTCTTTCTGCCAAATGCTATCCTAAAAGAGAACCCCAAGCTTTATACCTACATTACTAAAGAATACACAGACCTCAATGGGATTTACCTCAATAGGAATTACCTGAATAGTGTGAAATGAGCCATCAACAACAATTTGATTACATCATTCCACGAATACAAAATGTAAAATTGAAAAATAAATGAAAACCAATCCAAGTAAGCAATATGTAAACCTCGATCCGCTTGCTTTCAATATGTAAACCAATCCATAGAGAATGCATATATGCTGATGCATATGTGCATATATGTTGTATATATGCAGCAAGCATATATGCATATGCATATATGCTGTCGGGTTTTTAAAACCATACATATAACGTGTTTTTATAAAACATGAACAAATGAATATCGATCCACGTTGTCTAATTTAATAAAATAAAAGGCAAATTTATATCTATAGCGGGAGTTGTCTGACCCGAGATGCTAGCAGAAGATGTTATTGCCGGTGTAGTAAACGAATACGATCCTAACGGACATTGTTTTGGGTTTTTGTCGTCTAATGCCATGTTTTTAAGCTCAAGTTTAGTAATACGCAAATTAGCATCGTATTCTCAAACCGGCAGTCCCATGATCGTGTCGTCAGTTCCTACGAGTTACATTGATCCCGTGGCAGGTGTTGGTGCCACCCACGGGGCCGTTCGGGTCCTGTTTTGAGTTTTCACTCTCTAACGCCATATTTTTAAGCCTAAATCTAGAAATATGCAAATTACTGTCGTACTCAAAAACCGAGAGTCCCACGACTGCATGGTCAGTTCCTACGAGTTACATTGGTCCCGTAGTAGGTGTTGGTGCCACTCACAGGGCCGTTTGGGGTTTGTTTCGAGTTTTCACCCTCTAATGCCTTATTTTTAAGCCTAAGTCCAAAACTATGCAAATTACCATCGTATTCTCAAATCGGGAGTCCCGCGACTGCGGGGTCAGTTCCTACGAGTTACATTGGTCCCGTGGGAGGTGTTGGTGCCCCCCACGGGGCCGTTAGGGGGCGCTTTCGAGTTTTCACCCTCTAACGCCATGATTTTAAGCTTAACTCTAAAATATGCAAATTATCATCGTATTCTCAAACCGGGAGTCCCGCGGCTACGGGGTTAGTTCCTACGAGTTACATTGGTCCAGTAGGAGGTGTTTGTGCCACCCACGGGGCCGTTCGGGGGCTGTTTCGAGTTTTCACCTTCTAACACCATGTTTTGCTTAAGCCTAGAAATATGCAAATTGACATCGTATTCTCAAACAGGGAGTCTCACGACTGCGGGGTCAGTTTCTACGAGTTACATTGGTCCCGTGGGAGGTGTTGGTGCCACCCACGGGGCCGTTCGGGTGCTGTTTCAAGTTTTCACCCTCAAACGCTATGTTTCTAAGCCAAAGTCTAGAAATATGCAAATTACCGTCGTACTCTCAAATCGGGAGTCCCGCGACTGCGGGGTCAGTTCCTACGAGTTACATTGGTCCCGTGGAAGGTGTTGGTCCCACCCACGGGGCCGTTCGGGGGCTGTTTCGAGTTTTCACCCTCTAACGCCATGTTTTTAAGCCTAAGTCTAGAAATATGCAAATTACCGTCGTACTCTCAAATCGGGAGTCCCGCAATTACGTGGTCAGTTACTACGAGTTACATTGGTCCCGTGGGAGGTGTTGGTGCCACCCACGGGGCCGTTCGGGGGCTGTTTCAAGTTTTCACCCTCTAACGCCATGTTTTTAAGCCTAAGTCAAAAAATATGCAAATTATGGTCATATTATCAAACTGGGAGTCCCGCGGCTGTGGGGTCAGTTCTTACGAGTTACATTGGTCCCATTGGAGATGTTGGTGCCACTTACGGGGACGTTCGGGGGATGTTTCGACTTTTCACCCTCTAACGCCATGTTTTGCTTTAGTCTAGAAATATGCAAATTACCTTCGTATTCTCAAATCGGGAGTCTCGTGGCTGCGGGGTCAGTTCCTACGAGTTACATTGGTCCCGTGAGAGGTGTTTGTGCCACCCACGGGGACGGTTGGGGACTATTTCGAGGTTTCACCCTCTAACGCCATGTTTTTAAGCCTAAGTTTAGAAATATGCAAATTACCGTCGTAATCTCAAACCGGGAGTCCTGCAGCTGCGTGGTCAATTCCTTCGAGTTACATTGGTCCCGTGGGAGATGTTGGTGCCACCAAGGGGGCCGTTCGGGAGCTGTTTTGAGTTTTCACCCTCTAACGCCATGTTTTTAAGCCTAAGTCTAAAAACATGCATAATATCATCGTATTCTCAAACCGGGAGTCCCGCCACAACGGGGGCAGTTCCTACGAATTACATTGGACCCGTGGGAGGTGTTGGTGCCACCCACGGGGCCGTTTGGTGGCTGTTTCGAGTTTTCACCCTCTAACGCCAAGTTTTTAAGCCTAAGTCTAGGAATATGAAAATTACCATCGTACTCTCAAACCGAGAGTCCCGCGACTGCCTGGTCAGTTCCTACGAGTTACATTGGTCCCGTGGGAGGTGTTGGTGCCACCCACGGGGCCGTTCGAGGGTTGTTTCTTGTTTTCACCCTCTAACGCCATGTTTTTAAGCCAAAGTTCAAAAATATGTAAATTACCGTCGTATTCTCAAACCTTGGGTCCTGCGGCTGCGGGGTTATTTCCTAAGAGTTACATTGGTCCCGTGGGAGGTGTTGGTGCCATCCACCGGGCCGTTAGGGTGTTGTTTCGAGTTTTCACCCTCTAACGCCATATTAAGCCTAAGTCCAGAAATATGCAAATTAACGTCGTACTCTCAAACCGGGAGTCCCGCGGCTACGGGGTCAGTTCCTACGAGTTACATTGGTCCCGTGGGAGGTGTTGGTGCCACCCACGGGGCCGTTAGGGGGCTGTTTTGAGTTTTCACCCTCTAACATCATGTATTAAAGCCTTAGTCTCAAAATATACAAATTACCGTCGTATTTTCAAACCGGGAGTCCCGCGGCTGCGGGGTCAGTTCCTACGAGTTACATTGGTCCCGTAGGAGGTGTTAGTGCCACCCACGGAGCTGTTCGGGGACTGTTTCGAGTTTTCACCCTCTAACGCCATGTTTTGCTTAAGTCTACAAATATGCAAATTACTGTCGTATTCTCAAACCGGGAGTCTCGCGGCTACGGGGTCAGTTCCCACGAGTTACATTGGTCCCGTGGGAGGTGTTGGTCCCACCCACGGGGCTGTTCGGGGGCTGTTTCGAGTTTTCACCCTCTAACGCCATGTTTTTAAGCCTAAGTCTAGAAATATGCAAATTACCATCGTACTCTCAAACCGGGAGTCCCGCAATTATGTGGTCAGTTACTACGAGTTACATTAGTCCCGTGGGAGGTGTTGGTGCCACCCACGGGGCCGTTCGGGGGCTGTTTCAAGTTTTCCCCCTCTAACGCCATGTTTTTAAGCCTAAGTCAAAAAATATGCAAATTATGGTCATATTATCGAACCGGGAGTCCCGCGGCTGTGGGGTCAGTTCTTACGAGTTACAGTGGTCCCATTGGAGATGTTGGTGCCACTTACAGGGATGTTCGGGGGATGTTTCGAGTTTTCACCCTCTAACGCCATGTTTTGCTTTTGTCTAGAAATATGCAAATTACCTTCGTATTCTCAAACCGAGAGTCTCGTGGCTACGGGGTCAGTTCCTACGAGTTACATTGGTCCCGTGAGAGGTGTTGGTCCCACCCACGGGGACGGTCGGGGGCTGTTTCGAGTTTTCACCCTCTAACGCCATGTTTTTAAGCCTAAGTCTAGAAATATGCAAATTACCATCGTAATCTCAAACCGGGAGTCCTGCAGCTGCTTGATCAATTAATACGAGTTACATTGGTCCCGCGGGAGGTGTTGGTGCCACCCACGGGGCCGTTCGGGGGCTGTTTCGTATTTTCACCCTCTAACGCCATGTTTTTAAGCCTAAGCCTAAAAATATGCATATTATCGTCGTATTCTCAAACCGGGAGTCTCGCCACTACGGGATCAGTTCCTACGAATTACATTGGACCCGTGGGAGGTGTTGGTGCCACCCACGGGGCCGTTTGGGGTTGTTTCGAGTTTTCACCCTCTAACGCCAAGTTTTTAAGCCTAAGTCTAGGAATATGAAAATTACTGGTGTATTCTCAAACCGAGAGTCCCGCGGCTGCGTGGTCAGTTCCTACAAGTTACATTGGTCCCGTGGGAGGTGTTGGTGCCACCCACGGGGCCGTTCGAGGGTTGTTTCTAGTTTTCACCCTCTAACGCCATGTTTTTAAGCCTCAGTCCAAAATATGAAAATTACCGTCGTATTCTCAAACCTTGGGTCCTGCGGCTGCGGGGTTAGTTCCTACGAGTAACATTGGTCCCGTGGGAGGTGTTGGTGCCACCCACGGGGCCGTTAGGGGGCTGTTTCGAGTTTTCACCCTCTAACGCCATATTAAGCCTAATTCCAGAAATATGCAAATTATCGTCGTACTCTCAAACCGGGAGTCCCGCGGTTACGGGGTCAGTTCCTATGAGTTACATTGGTCCCTTGGGAGGTGTTGGTGCCACCCACGGGGCCGTTAGGGGGCTGTTTCGAGTTTTCATCCTTTAACGTCATGTATTAAAGCCTTAGTCTCAAAATATACAAATTACCGTCGTATTTTCAAGTCGGGTGTCCCGCGACTGCGGGGTCAGTTCCTACGAGTTACATTGGTCCCGTAGGAGGTGTTGGTGCCACCCACGGGGCCGTTCGGGGGATGTTTCGAGTTTTCACCCTCTAACGCCATGTTTGGCTTAAGTCTACAAATATGCAAATTATCGTCGTATTCTCAAACCGGGAGTCTCGCAGTTGCGGGGTCAGTTCCTACGAGTAACATTGGTCCTGTGGGAGGTGTGGGTGCCACCCACGGGGTCGATCGGGGGCTTTTTTGTGTTTTTATCCTCTAACGCCGTGTTTTTAAGCCTAAGTCTACAAATATGCAAATTACCGACGTATTCTCAAATCGGGAGTCTCGCGGCTACGGGGTCACTTCCTACGAGTTACATTGGTCCCGTGGGAGGTGTTGGTGCCACCCACGGGGACTGTAGGGCGTTGTTTCGAGTTTTCATTCTCAAACGCCATGTTTTTAAGCCTAATTCTATAAATATGAAAATTACCGTCGTACGTTCAAAACTGAGAGTCCCGCGGCTACGAGATCAGTTTCTACGAGTTAAATTGGTCCCGTGGGAGGTGTTAGTGCCACCCACGGTGCAATTTGGGGGATGTTTCGAGTTTTCACCCTCTAACGCCATGCTTTTTAGCCTAACTCTAAAAATATGCAAATTACCATTGAATTCTCAAACCGGGAGACCCGCGGCTGTGGGGTCAGTTCCTACAAGTTACATTGGTCCCGTGGAAGGTGTTGGTGCCACCCACGGGGCCGGTAGGGGGATGTTTCGAGTTTTTACCCTCTAACGCCATGTTTTTAAGCGTAAATCTAAAAATATGAAAATTATTGTCGTATTCCCAAATCGGGAGTCCAGCGGCTGCGGGGTCAGTTCCTACGAGTTACATTGGTCCCGTGGGAGGTGTTGGTGCCACCCACTGGGCCCTTTGGCTTCTTTTTCGATTTTTCACCCTCTAATGCCATGTTTTTAAGCCTAAGTCTAAACATATGCAAATTATCGTCGTATTCTCAAATCGGGAGTCCCGCAGCTACGGGGTCAGTTCCTATGAGTTACATATGTCCCGTGGGAGGTGTTGGTGCCACCCACGAGGACGTTCGGGGGTTGTTTCGAGTTTTCACCCTCTAACGCAATGTTAAGCCTAAGTCTAGAAATATGCAAATTACCATCGTACTCTCAAATTGGGAGTACCGTCGATGCATGGTCAGTTGCTACGAGTTACATTGGTCCCGTGGGAGGTGTTGGTGCCACCCACGGAGCCGTAAGGCGGCTGTTTCGAGTTTTCACCCTCTAACGCCATGTTTTTAAGCCATAGTCTAAAAATATGCAAATTACAGTCATATTCTCAAATCGGGAGTCCCGCGGCTGCAGGGTCAGTTGCTACGAGTTACATTGGTCCCGTGGGAGGTGTTGGTGCCACCCACGGGGCCGTTCGGGGGCTGTTTCGAGTTTTCACCCTCTAACGCCATGTTTTTAAGCCTAAGTCTAGAAATATGCAAATTACTGTCGTACTCTCAAACCGGGAGTCCCACGGCTTCGGGGTCAGTTCCTACGAGTTACATTGGTCCCGTGGGAGGTATTGGTGCCACCCACGGGGACGATCGAGGGCTATTTTGAGTTTTCACCCTCGAACGCCATGTTTTTAAGCCTAAGTCTAAAAATATGAAAATTACCATCATATTCTCAAACTGGGAGACCCGCGGCTGCGAGGTTAGTTCTTATGAGTTACATTGGTCTCGTGGGAGGTGTTGGTGCCAACCACGGGGCCGTTCGGGGGCTATTTCGAGTTTTCACCCTCTAACGTCATGTTTTTAAGCATAAGCCTAAAAATATTCAAATTATCATCGTATTCTCAAACCGGGAGTACTGCGGCTACGGGGTCAGTTCCTACGAGTTAAATTGGTCCCGTGGGAGGTGTTGGTGCCACCCACGGGGACGATCGGGGGCTGTTTTGAGTTTTTTCACCCTCTAACGCCATGTTTTTAAGTCTAAGTCTAGATATATGCAAATTACCGTCGTACTCTCAAATCGGGAGTCCCGCGGCTGCGGGGTCAGTTCCTACGAGTTACATTTGTCCAGTGGAAGGTGTTGGTGCCACCCACGGGGCCGTTAGGGGGTTGTTTCGCGTTTTCACCCTCTAATGCCATGTTAAGCCTAAGTCTAGAAATATGCAAATTATCGTCGTACTCTCAAACCGGGAGTCCCTCGACTGCGGGGTCAGTTCCTACGAGTTATATTGGTCCCGTGGGAGGTGTTGGTGTCACCCACGTGGCCGTTAGGAGGCTGTTTGGAGTTTTCACCCTCTAACGCCATGTTTTTAAGCCTAACTCTAAAATATCCAAATTATCATCGTATTCTCAACCCGGGAGTTCCAAGGCTGCGGGGTTAGTTCCTACGAGTTACATTGGTCCTGTAAGAGGTGTTGGTGCCACCCACGGGACGTTCGGGGGCTGTTTCGAGTTTTCACCTTCTAACACCATGTTTTTCTTAAGTCTAAAAATATGCAAATTACCGTCGTATTCTCAAACCTGGGAGTCTCGCGACTGCGCGGTCTGTTCCTACGAGTTATATTGGTCCCGTGGGAGGTGTTGGTGCCACCCACGGGGACGGTCGACGGTTGTTTCGAGTTTTCACCCTATAACGTCATGTTTTTAAGCCTAAGTCTAAAAATAGGCAAATTACCATCGTATTCTCAAACCGGGCGACCCGCGTCTACGGGGTGAGTTCCTACAAGTTACATTAGTCCCGTGGGAGGTGTTGGTGCCACCCACGGGGCCGTTCGGGGAATATTTCTAGTTTTCACCCTCTAACGCCATGTTTTTAAGCCTAAGTCTAAAAATATGAAAATTATTATCGTATTCTCAAATCGGGAGTCCCGCTGCTGCGGGGTCAGTTCCTATAAGTTACATTGATCCCGTGGGAGGTGTTAATGCCACCCACGGAGACGTTCGGGGGCTGTTTTGAGTTTTCACCCTCTAACGCAACGTTTTGCTTAAGTCTACTAATATATGAATTACCATCGTATTCTCAAACCGGGAGTCCTACGGCTACGGGATCAGTTCCTACGAGTTACATTGGTCCCGTGGGAGGTGATGGTGCCACCCACGGGGCCGTTAGGGGGCTGTTTCAAGTTTTTGCCCTCTAACGCCATGTTTTTAAGCATAAGTCTAAAAATATTCAAATTATCATCGTATTCTCAAATCGGGACTCCTGCGGCTGCGGGGTTAGTCCCTACGAGTTATATTGATCTCGTGGGTGGTGTTGGTGCCACCCACGGGGACGATCGGGGGCAATTTTGAGTTTTCACCCTCTAACGCCGTGTTTTTAAGCCTAAGTCTAGAAATATACAAATTATTGTAGAACTCTCAAATCGGGAGTCCCGCGGCTGCGAGGTCAGTTCCTACGTGTTACATTGGTCCCGTGGGAGGTGTTGGTGCCACCCACGGGGACGTTAGGGGGTTGTTTCGAGTTTTCACCCTCAAACGCTATGTTTTTAAGCCTAAGTCTAAAAATATGAAAATTACCATCATATTCTCAAACTGGGAGACCCGCGGCTGCGAGGTCAGTTCTTACGAGTTACATTGGTCCCGTGGGAGGTGTTGGTGCCAATCACGGGGCCATTCGGGGCTGTTTCGAGTTTTCACCCTCTAACGCCATGTTTTTAAGCCTAAGTCTATAAATATGCAAATTACCATCGTACTCTCAAACCGAGAGTCCCACGGCTACGTGTTCAGTTCCTACGAGTTGCATTGGTCCCGTGAGAGGTGTTGGTGCCACCCACGGGGCCGTTACGGGGCTATTTCGAGTTTTCACCCCCTAATGCCATGTTTTTATGCCTAAGTCTAAAAATATGCAAATTATCATCGTATTCTTAAACCGGGAGTCCCGCGGCTATGGGGTCCGTTCCTACGAGTTACATTGGTCCCGTGGGAGGTGTTGGTGCCACCCACGGGTCCGTTCGGGGGCTGTTTCGAGTTTTCACCTTTTAATGCTATGTTTTTAAGCCTAAGTCTAGAAATATACAAATTACCGTCGTACTCTCAAACCGGGAGTCCCTCGGCTGCATGGTTAGTTCCTATGAGTTACATTGGTCCCGTGGGAGGTGTTGGTGCCACCCACGGGGCCGTTAGGGGGTTGTTTCGTGTTTTCACCCTCTAACGCCATGTTTTTAAGCTTAAGCCTAGAAATATGCAAATTACCGTCGTACTCTCAAACCGGGAGTCCCGCGGCTGCACGGTCAGTTCCTACAAGTTACATTGGTCCCGTGGGAGGTGTTGGTGCCACCCACGGGGTCGTTCGGGGGTTATTTTGGGTTTTTGCCCTCTAACGCCATATTTTTAAGCCTAAGACTAGAAATATGCAAATTACCGTCATATTCTTAAACCGGGATTCCCGCGGCTGCGCCACTAAACTCTTTGGAAATAGGGGCCTTGTTTGTAATGATTATCTTAAGTGTATTATGAATTCTACATTATATTTTTTCACTAAAGTCATGATAGCGTATAATCAATCCCACCTATATAATAGGAGTGTTACCTCGTTAGGATATTTCACTATTTGAATAAAAATATATCATAGGAGGGTACAATCTCAATCTAAAAAAATATATCATTTAACTTGTACCCAAAATATATCATTTAACAAAATATATCTTATAAATTTTTGGCCATGGTCAATAAGGAAGTTAGTGGTCAGGAATTTCTATGAGTATCAAAGCAACTGTACTTATTTTGTCTAAGAAAGTGTATTTACAATGTGAAATGACGTTTGCCTGTAATCAATGCATGCCACTATAATGTCTCTTTCTGCCAAATTCTATCCTAAAAGAGAACCCCAAGCTTTATACCTACATTACCAAAGAATACACAGACCTCAATGGGATTTACCTCAATAGGAATTACCTGAATAGTGTGAAATGAGCCATCAACAATAATTTGATTACATCATTCCACGAATACAAAATGTAAAATTGAAAAATAAATGAAAACCAATCCAAGTAGGCAATATGTAAACCTCGATCCGCTTGCTTTCAATATGTAAACCAATCCATAGAGAATGCATATATGCTGATGCATATGTGCATATATGTTGTATATATGCAGCAAGCATATATGCATATGCATATATGCTGTCGGGTTTTTAAAACCATACATATAACGTGTTTTTATAAAACATGAACAAATGAATATCGATCCACGTTGTCTAATTTAATAAAATAAAAGGAAAATTTATATCTATAGCGGGAGTTGTCTGACCCGAGATGATGGCAGAAGATGTCGTTCCTGGATAGGTGCAAAACATTGGAAATATACCTATTAGTTAACGGACGCTTTCACACCGTTAGTTGTTACTATTCATTTCATACTCGAAAAGACGATCTTATTTCCGGTGTAGTAAACGAATACGATCCTAACGAACATTGTGTCGGGTTTTTGCCGTCTAATGCCATGTTTTTAAGCTCAAGTTTAGTAATACGCAAATTATCATCGTATTCTCAAACCGGCAGTCCCATGGTCGTGTCGTCAGTTCCTACGAGTTACATTGGTCCCGTGGGAGGTGTTGGTGCCACCCACGGGGCTATTCGGGGGCTATTTTGGATTTTCGTCTTCTAACGCCATTTTCTTAAGCTTAAGTCTATATATTTTCAAATTATCAATGTATTCTCAAACCGAGAGTCCCGCGATCAGTTGCTACGAGTTACATTGGTCCCGTGCGAGCTGTTGGTGCCACTCATGGGGCCATTCAGGGGCTATTTCGGGTTTTCACCCACTAACACCATGTCTTTAAGCCTAAGACTAGAAATATGCAAATTATCGTCGTATTCTCAAACCGAGGGTCCCGTGATCACGCGGTCAGTTCCTACAAGTTACATTGGTCTCTGCGAGGTGTTGGTTCCACTCACGGGGCCGTTTGGGGGTTGTCTCGGCTTTTCACCCACTAACGCCATATTTTTAAGCCTAAGTCTAAATATATACAAATTACCATCGTATTCTCAAACTGGGAGTCCCGTGATCGCGCGGTCAGTTCCTATAAGTTACATTAGTCCCGTGGGAGGTATTGGTGCCACTCATGGAGTCGTTCGGGGGTTGTTTCGGGTTTTTGCCCTCTAAAGCCAAATGATAGAGATAAATAAATGAAAACATATCTATTCTAAACAAAAGAACCGGTAAATCACCTACCATTTGCACAAATAGCAGGACATTACACTTAAAAGTAGATGAAATTCATAAATTAATGTAAAGTGTTAATACAATGTCAATATCATAATAGGATGCAAATAAGATTGATGAGGATAAAATAATATTTTTGATACTCAATCTTCCTCTAAATCAACTAAAAGATCCTTCAAATTAGGGTTGTCATCAAGAGCTGACTGGAACTCTTTTGGAGCCTTTAATGCGTCTACTTCAGTAGTCATACCCTTTGGTGCATGTACAACAATAGACCAATTGCCATCGTTTATGCACTTCGAGTAGAATACCTTCTTTACATTCTGAAAGGCACAAATAAAATGCTCGTCGACTATGCGGTCTTTAGTCTTCAGGTTTGATAAATCTACCATCATAAGTTTGGAGTCGGGATCAACTTTGTAAGCATTCGTTGTATCCTCCACCTTTACCCAATCATAATAGAATACGATTTCTGTGAAATCCAAGTAATCAAGTTCTAGAATTTGTTGAATTATTCCATAATAGGTTAGCACCGTATTCTTGGATTTTTATCAATTTTGCTAGCGATACAGGTGGTCAAGGCAGAAATTGATATTCCACTGTTTTGCGTCAAAAGCTTTTCCTCATATGGAGTACCTCTTTTGACACCCATGCCCTAAAGTCAGTTGTCATCCAATTTCTCCTTTGATTTTGGATAATTTCGCTCTCGTACTTCCTACAGAAAAATTATAGAGTTTAGATCATAAAATAAAAAATACATATAATCAAAGAAGAAGAATTCAATAGATACTCACTCTCTCCAGTCTTGGACTTCATCTTGCGATTCGAAGCATGATGAGTTGCTTGCTCATATTGTAGGTTTGTGAGTTTCACCTCTTTAGGGTTCCCAGACGATAATTTGTCCTCAAACTCGTTAGGTTCCTCTATCACTCGTTCTCCACAAGGATTAAACCTCTTCACCTCTTGTTATGGCATATGTTCCCTAGCGTATAGCGATGATTCCACTGTTACGTATTCTTCAGCAATCGACCCTCCAATATACCATGTATTCTTTACATAATCTTTGAAGGTTTTCATCAAGCGCTCAAAAGGATACATCCAACGATACCTCACGGGACCACATAATAAAGCGTCATCGCATAAAGGCACAAGCAGGTGGATACTGATATCGAAGAATGACGGAGGAAAATATTTCTCTAATACATAAACTGCCTCGGCTAAAGTTGATTTTGCAGCTTTAATGTGCCTTCTGTTTACCACTTTTGCACAAAGTAGGGTAAAACACAAACTGATTTTCATAATTGCCCGACGGAGATCTTTATGTGCAGAGAAGCAATGCCGAAATAACAGTGGGATTAATTGGATGATCACGCGCCAGTCGTGAGACTTGCACTGTTTCAAGTCATTTGCTTGGTATCTTACTACCCTACGTAAATTACCAGAATAACCGGTTGGAGTCTTCAAGTTGAACAACGTGTCTAAGAGGATCTTCTTCTCACTAGTAGTAAAAGTGAAAGCAGTCGGGGGGATAGAAATTCTTCCTGTCGTTGTATCATTTTTTAACCACAGTCGCTTCTTTATTTTCATATCCTGTAGATCTCGGCGGGCACGCTCTCCATCTTTGGAATGAGATCCACCCAGACATGTTCCTATCAAATGTTCTGCAATATTCTTCTCTGTGTGCATCACATTAATTATATGCCTTACACGATGATCTTTCCAATATGGCAAATCAAAAAATATTGATCGCCTAGACCATGGCTTCTCTTTACTAGGGTCGTTCAGATCCTCCCTAGCTTTATGCTTCAGGTTTACAAGCTGGGGGTGTTTGCCTACGTACCTATTCCCCGCAGTCACATCCGTCGCCTTCTCCTCAATTTGCTGACCAAAAAATCGAATAGGTGTCGTTCTGCGCTCGTGACCAACAGGCAAAAAGTTAGACTTGTCGTTCCTAAAAAGGTGACTGGTCGGCAGAAATCTACGATGACCCGTGTAACTCATCTTACCATTATGTTGTAACCAACATGCTTCAGTTTCCTCCCCACATATGGGACATCCATAATAACCATGAACATTACAACTGGACAAGGTCCCATAAGCATGAAGATTGTGGATCGCCCATATCACCATTGCTTTAAGTGTGAACTCTTCACCCTTATGAGAATCGAACGTCGTCAAACCTTTATCCCACAACTCTTTAAGTTCTTCGATTAATGGTGCTAAGAATATATCAATATCATCACTGGAAGCATCCGTCCTGGGCATCAAAAAATATAATAATGTGAACTCCTTTCTCATGCATAATGTCGGAGGAAGACTTAAAGGCGCCATAAGAACTGGCCAATAACTCTGACTAGTACTTAAATTATCAAAAGGGTTAAACCCATCGGTTGAGATTACAAGACGAACGTTACGCAGTTCCTTTCCAGATTCATGGTGTTGTGCATTTGAAATTTACCAGATGAGTGAATCAACCGGATGACGCATCAAATTCCACCCACCTCGCATCGAGCATGCCATGTCATGGCCTCCGCTTCCACGGTACAGTAAAAAAATGTTTTAACCGTGGCCCAAGTGGAAAATACTTCAAAACCTTTTGTGGGACTTGCGAGCACTTGCGATTTTTTACATGTTTGTCATTTCCATTCTCACAAACCATATATCTAGGCTCACTGCGTACAGGACTTTCATCTTTCTCTTCGTGCTCGTTCTGGTACAATATGCAATCATACTTTCAAGCATTAATAGATTTGTATTTCAAACCTAAACCCTTCAAACTCTTCTTCATGGTAGGATAATTGTCTAGTAACATGTTCTCTTTTGGGAGAATTTCTTTAACCCACTTCAGAATTCCGGTTACGCTGTTTCCAGACAAACCAAATTGACTCTTCAAATTATGAAAACCAATCATTGCATATAATACCGATTGATCTTCATCGCAATATTTATACAACGATCTAGCCGCATCGGCTTTTAACCGTATGTATTCCCGATCTCCTAGTAGTTCAGCATCAATATGTTCATTTACTTGGTCATAATGCACATTATTTATATCCATAGGTTGGTGGTTTTGTTGGTTGTGGAGTCCGTAAGCATCATCAATTAAGTCGGTCAATGGACGATGTGTTGGTGAATCATGTACCACTTCTACTCCTGGAGGTTCCGTTACACGGCCGGGTGCCGATAATTCTTCTGGAACATAAGGTACAACTTTTTCACCATGGTATGTCCATATTATATAGTCTTGACAGATTCCCCACTTTAGTAAATGCAACTCAACAACTTCCAATGACTTATATTTTCCGTTAATACAATGAGTGCACAGACACGAAATCTTCTCACTTTTAAGATTTTTGGAAGCTTATTTAACAAATTCATAAACACCCTTTAATGATAATTTGATATCCGGTTAGTCTCTCCCATCCACTTTTTGTATTGTGGGAAATCCATGTAATAATCTTCAAATTTCAGTCCTGTGATAATAGGTTAAAAAATATTATTACAACTGAAACAAAAAGAATATTCTTACAACTGAAACAAAAAAAAAATATCATTCTACACGAAACAAAACCAATATTCTTACAACTGAAACAAAAAAATATCATTCCAACTGAAGCAAAACCAATATTCTTACAACTAAAACAAAAAAAAAATTATTACAACTGAAACGAAAGAAAATATTATTGAATCTTGGCCAACAGATAAAGTGGCCAAGTAGTAAAAGATTTTGCATAATTCCTCAATTCCATCCCATCCCCGTTGTTAACGTACACAGGTACATCTCTGCAGCCGTTGTATATTTCATCGACCATTATTTTAGCCTCACCCTTCTCCAAAGGTCGCTGATGTACTAGAGTTCCAGGAACCATGGAGATGAGTATGCACACGCCAACAAACCTCGAATTGCTCATGTCCTTGATATAGTACTCTTCGTCATAGTCACTGTGAGTTGTTGACGATGATTTGAGCCCCGTGATTGGCGAGGTGCAGGGGAAGGGAATGTTGGAGGATGAGGCATGTTGGAGGGGAAGGATGTGTGAAACCTTGAGTAGGAGAAGGGTAAGGGTAACCTTGAGGAGACATTGGGGGACTATAACTTTCAAAAAAGTTCACAAGTTTCCTAATTTGATTTGTCAATAATCCCAGGGTATTTTTAATCTCATGGACATCCCCATCAGTCTTTAACTGGTGCTCCTTTTGGGATGAGATACAATTCTTGACTGAAGAAAGCTCATCCACAAGAGGTGCAATGTGTTGAAGTTTTGTTTTTGGCATATGTGAGCCAACACCTCTTGTCCTCCCCCTTTTGTCCTTTCCAAATGTCTGTGTCAGGGCATCATTTTCAAGGTCAAAGTCATCAGTGGGACTCCAATCGGATTGACTGTTGATGGTCTCTATTGATTCCAGTGTCTTAGCCAAGTGCAGCGGGCATTTATTATCTTTTTCCCGTCGAGCATGAAGGAATAAGTTGGACCGATTTGGGTTTTTACCGGCATCTGGGCCATCTTTTGTCCTACGCTCCCATTCATTCTTCAAATCCTCATATGATTTGGATCCCAGCCTATGGATATCAGTTTTTTGTGCCCTATTTTTTTGTTTTGATCCCTCTGGACCAACTTTTTTTCCTTCGCCTCATTCTCCAAAACTTATTCCACTGATCCAAAGGCATTTCAACATTGGGAGGCACTCTCTCTTTCAAAGCCAAAATATCTGAACTCGCTGCCTCTTTCGGGAAATGTTTCTTTCGAAGGTTTCTCCTGTATGTCCTCAATCCTTCAGCAACTCGAGATAGAACCTTATTCTTGGAATGGTCAGGAAATGAGAAATGCTTGCAAAGTTGGTCATGTATGTCATCTTTGACAGCTTGATCAACAAGGTTCCAATTGTCTGGTCCACCGACTCCCACTTTTATTTTTCCCAGCGACAAGCACCGGGCTTTAAAGTTCATCACGTCATTCCTATCACCCATCGGGTTATTCCCGAGAAGGGAGAATCCAATAGTCTTCTTTTCATTTGAGCGGGAGGCATCAGGAGTGTTGGATGGGGGCATTAAAGCAACGGGACTACTGGATTGGGGCGTAGGAGCACTTGGAGTTGGACTTGGTGAGAAGTGAACCATTGGTGGAGTTATGAATTTCTCAGCCATTGGTGTTGAGAATCCGGGTTCTGCACGAGATGGTGAACCTCGTTGTGGTGTCACCTCGGCACTTGGTACCCTTGGGTTGTTTCCTCTCGACATTATCTACAAAAATTAAAAAATATAAGTGACTAAATAATTATAGTAATATGAAATTATAACTAATTAATCAAGCTTAATTAGTTATATATATATAGATAGATAGATAGATAGATAGATAGATAGATAGATAGATAGATAGATAGATAGATAGATAGATAGATAGATAGATAGATAGATAGATAGATAGATAGATAGATAGATAAATAGATAGATAGATACCTTTTCAAAGTAAGACTTTAGAATAAGTTCAATGTGTCTGATCTCCATCCATTCGGTATTAGTTTTTAAGAACCTATGAATTTTTGCACATGACCAACTAGAAGCAAGGGTATCTATGACTGATGTGTAGATGTCAGTGGCATGAACTTTGAATCCCCTATTTCTCAACTTGTTGGCATGATTCAATTTTACGTGC
Organism: Sambucus nigra; assembly: GCA_949130495.1. NCBI lineage: Eukaryota > Viridiplantae > Streptophyta > Magnoliopsida > Dipsacales > Adoxaceae > Sambucus > Sambucus nigra. The sequence continues at coordinate 503,641,051 of OX422209.1, forward strand.
ATGTGGCGCGAGACATCACAGTCTATGGCAATGCTCTCTGTACGCAGTTGTATCCATAACGGGTGGATTTTTTTTTTCGCCTTCTCCAATAACGTAACCAAGGTCAGGGCTATGTCAGGATTATGTGTGTGAAATATATTTTGTATAACGTCATTCCAGTTTTCTGGTAGAGAAAATAGAATACGATCGAACAAGTAAATTTGCTATATATCAAATCTACGATTTACAAGGTAGTTAAATTGTTCGATCTTTTTATTTTCGTACCTATAAATAAGAGTACCCTCTATATGACGCACGCTAATAAAAGAGTTATGTGTGCGGTCTAATTGCAACCTCTCCCACTTTTGTTGACAGTAATTATCACCGTGCCTCATTTTTCCTGAGAAAAGTATACGAGGGCATGAATACGAGTCCTGTTATTAAGGTTTAGGTTTGAAAGTTATGAGAGTTCAAAAGTATATGTGAAATCCCAACAACAACCCGCCGTAATTGTTTATAACACATATTATAGTACTTAAACACATATTGTAGTACTTACACAGATATTGTAGTGCAAAAAATCACGACATGCATATAACCCCTAATATAATATGATGGCACGCATATAACCCCCAATAAAATCACGACAAGGTGGATGTAAATTTTTTTACTCATTAAAAATTCATTTAATTATATTTTGTCAAAAAAAAATACACACACATACAATCTAAGTTTATTGGCATAATCTATACAAACACACACATACAATCTAGGGTTTATTGACATAGTATGTACATACACACACATACTATTTAGGGTTTACTAAACCCTAATATTATTTAGGGTTTACACACATACAATCTATACATACACACATACTATTTAGGGTTTACTAAACCCTAATATTATTTAGGGTTTACACATATACAATCTATACATACACACACATACTATTTATGGTTTACACACATACAATCTATACATACACACACATACATTATAAGATTTATTGAAATAAACATACATATACGTATAAATCTATACACCCACACACATATAAACATAAATCTATACATACACACACATACACACATACAAACGTAAATCTACACATACATGCACATAAATTAGGGCTTTACATATACATATAACTCAATACATACCTCAACCTCCAAATGAAATCGCCAAAATCGTCAAAATCGCAGAAATCGCCAAATATAATAAAGGAAAGAAGCTGCAACTCAACCTCCAAATGAACGAAATGAAAGCAGCGGGGGGCTTTTTTTTAAGACCTGGAGCTGGTCACGGCCAAACGCCGTGACTCCATACGCATGACCCCTAAATTTATAAGTTCGCGACCCAGAACAAGCAGACATGGTCACAGCCTAAAGTCGTGACCCCCCATACGAGACTATTTTCGAAGCTTGATTAAGGTATGGTCACGGCCTATAGCCGTGACCCATACTAAGAACTCGTCACGGCCCATAGCCGTGACCCTTGATCTGTGATACGCGATGCTTGATTAAGGTATAGTTACGGCCCATAGTCGTGACCCATATCCAGAAATGGTCACGGCCCCAGGCCGTGACCCTCAATGTGTTTACTCTCTTCTTCGTCATGCTATGGGTCATGGACTTGGGCCGTGACCAAGCTTGGAGGGAATTTTAGCGCGTGTTTGGCGCCAAGATGGTCACGACCTGGTCACGGCCTAAGTCCGCAACCACTGTGGTCACGGCCTTAGTCCGTGACCACTTCCCGAGCATCGATAATTTAGTGTGATAATAAATATGGTCACGCCAAATATTGAGTGGGTCACGGCCCAAGTCCGCGACCAGCTGGTCGCGGACTTGGGCCGTGACCCACTAGGCGTGACCATTCGCAGGATTTGGTGTAGTGATATGACGTGTATTTTCAAAATACACGTGAGAATATCACGTGGATTTATAAATTACACGTGAAAATATCACGTGTGTTTTCAAAATATACGTGATTTTTACAAAGTACATGTGAGTATTGGTATGTAAATTTTGAAATATCAGGATGTTTTTTTGCTCACCAGTAGGGAAATGACACATCCAGTAATTGTGCTAGGTTTTGAACTTGCTGATTTGTTAAGTGAATTTATGAGAAACTCATGCACAGCAAATGCTCAATCATACTTATTCATTTCCTCAATATTGTCGATGTATTTCAACTAAAATTCTGTAAGGGTGAAGTTTGAGTTGGAGAAAAACAACATGTTCAAGAAGTGGAGACACACAATTTTTACAAAATCGAAAATTCCTTCATTTGTCTCCAATTCGACTGATTTCTTCAAACCATTCAATATTTCTGACTTTCCTATTCTTTTTGCAAAGTATCGTGCATGTAATCCAGGTTTTTTAGCAGTGTTATGTCCCTTTTTCAGTTCTATTGATTTTAAACCCTCAACTAGTGGTATACCAAATATTTCACTTATATCTATTGGCATTCCTACTCTTCATATGAAAACTTTTTGTTTTCGTATTGTACAGCCGGATAATTAATAAAATATTTTTATCGGTCTTCTTGTGGTCCACTTTTACTACTTTCCCATTGTAGTAGGCATTAAAAAGCTCCCAAAATGGAGTCTTCTTAAGAAGTTCAATATGCCTATTGTTTATTTTCTTTTTAATCTGAAGCAAATCATGAAGAACTCTAACAATATTTGATCGATATTGGTCATTCTTCTTTGCAGGACGTTTAGATTTTATTGCCACACTAGAACTAGAACTGGAACTGGAACTGGATGAAGAACTATCATCAGAACTGCTCTTTTTTTTCTTCCTCTTCTTGCTTTCATCTTCATCCCCATGCTATTGATTTATAAACAAAATTTAAATTACTAACCTATAATGATATGTACAAAAAATAAAATACATGAGAATTAGAATAAAACATAAACTAAAACAATAAAATACAAGCGTATATAATAAAAGTACATGCAATATTCTCACAAATAATTCATACAATTCTCAACAAAATCCATGCTAAAGGGGGTAATATATATCGTCCGTTTCATGGTAAAACCTAACAGAGGTTATTCGACAAGTCAAAACCAAGATTCTCTGTTCCTAACATATTTAGCAAAGAAGTGATACAATAGCTGCATGCTAAAAGCTCCAACATTATCAAAACCCTTAAGTAATACTGCTCAATTCGTTTAGCTAAATCCTTCGCTTTCGATTCAGTTACTTGAAGTTGTTGCACATTAAAAGTGCAGTAAATTTCTTCATAGTAATAGTAGAAACCAAGTAACCTTTTAGCTCTGCCATTGATGCGAAAGAGAAAATGAATTTCGTCATCATTAGTACTATTGACTGTCAATGTGAAAGGTTTTGTATTGCTAATATCTTCCAAGGTGCAAGCAGCAGTTTTGTATTTGAACATGCTTGATCGTATGATTCCTAAAAAATAACACAATAATATAAAATAGTACACTCATAATACACATTAGTACACGCATATTGGATTGAACAAATTGAATTTCAATGTGTGTGTACTTTATGAATTTTGCATGTACTTTCAACAAAGTACACGCAAAAATGAAAAAGTACACGCAATAATACTGCTTACAAACTAATAAAATATCATTCAAATGCCGTTGGCGCGGACCAAAATAACTCCTAAATATTAACACACTAATAATACTTCTTACAAACTCATGGAATATCATTCATATGCAGCTGGCGCGGACCAAAATAACATAGGATTGATCAAATATGGATTTGAAATATATATTTTATAGAGTACACGTATAAAACATAAAAGTACACGCATATTGGATTGAGAAATTCAATTTTAATGTGCATGTACTCTGTGTATTTTGCGTGTACTTTTTAAAAGTACACGCAAAATACACAGAGTACATGCAATAAAACAGGGCTTGTACATATTCATATTTCAATTATTTATATATTCCTAGTCTTCGATAAATCCTCGATAAATGATATATACATGAGGAAAAGTACAATGATGAAATACATATATCTAACATGCAAAAAGTGTGTTTTGCGATTAAAATGAGGGAAACAAATATATTTTTTCATATCATCAAGAAGAATAATGTGATTTCATCAGTCCATATGTCTACAAATTTATACATATGAGAATACAAAATACATAAGGACAAACAGGTGATAAAAGAATGTATACATACTTGTTAGTGGTATTTGGAAGAATTTGATTGAGAATGTAAAATGCTCGGTAGAACTTCAACGATTAGGGTTTGATCGAAGAGAGTTAGATTTTTTATCGCAGAGAGTTTTTGGCGCTTCGATCAGGAGTATTTATATGTTGTTATTGACTAAAATTTGATTGAGTATGAGATTCGTTTTGGAATTTTGATCGAATAGATGGTACGATTAAGGTTTTGATTCAAGAGAGAATACAGTATTTTTGACGCTTCGATTTCAGAAAAATACGTATTTGTTTTAATTTTAATATATTTATATATTAAACCTAATCATTTAAAATTTATTGAATCTAAATTTTTTATCCAAAATTATAAGTCCAAGGAGTAAACAAGTAAAAACCCCAAATATTGATTCGCATCTTTTAGCTGGGAAACAAGTAACAAGGTTGGATAAAGCAGGAACAATGAATAAAAACCGTTTTTTGGGCATAGAAATCCGGTGTACGGAATGCACACGGAAACCATGCCAACCGCTAGTTTCCATTTCTCTCTCTCTCAAACATTTTCTCAGCCGACCCATTTTTTTGCTGAGGGTTCTGGTTTTGGTTCTTGTTCTGGTTCTGCTGCCTCTCAGGATTCATGGAAACTATTGTACCAGAACCTTCACCTTCACCTACTCCGTGGTATTTCCCTTCAATCTTATTCTTTTTTCCCAGCTCATTACCTTCTGGGCTTAAATTCAGAATGATAGATTATATTTTGTGCCCTTCATATATGCATGTGCATGGTGAAGATATAATCTTTTACGTATATTTAATTGAGTACGGTGGGTTCTTTTCTCTCTAATGCTTGTGACCCCCTTCAAGATTCTAACATCATTTTATTTTATCCAATATGAAGTCATATGGCTGCCGAGTAAAATACATGAATTCATATTAGAAATTGGGATATTTTGCTTTTTAGTTTTCTTTTGTTTGTCTTTTTGGTAGAAGTTCTTTCAAATGTCAACAGTCTCCAATTTACTTTTTTTATTATTATTATTATTATGCTGTAGTGATTATTTCCCTGATTTTTATTGACTTTTTTTACCTCTTCTTCCATTTTTTCACTTCAGAATTTCAGGTCATCTACAATGAAGGATTGTTTGAAAATGCTCATATCTCTTATTAATTTTAAAATAACTTTGTTTTCTTATATTGGCAGTGATGAAGCTGGCGACATGGCTGAAGGAAATTTGGAAGGGGAGCTAGTTGATATTGGACATGGAATTCTATTACCCGCTTCATCTATCTCTCTTTCTCATGAGGGTAAATTTCATTTTTTTTAATTTGCTGCTAATCAAGACAAAAATACTTTTTCCCACTTTGTCCTGTTTTCTTGGCATTAATTTCTATGAAGATCTGCAGTTTTCACTTTCTCTCCTCACCTTACTTTCGATATCACTGTTATGTTTATCAGTGAATAGTTATACCAATTCTTGATAGAGACTCAAAATAGGAACTTACAAAACATTCGTTTGTGTCCGATGTTTATTGGTCAGAGCATCTCCAATGCAAATATGATTTGAAAGAAAAATGAGATGGCATGTTGCATGCATAGACAATGAGCCCAAAAATGCTTCTTAAATCATTAAATGCAGAAGTGGATAGACATTGTGAATCTGATTGGCAAATAAATGAATAGACATTGTGAAGTAGAATGTCTACATGTAAAATGCTCGTAGACATTATGAGCTTGATGCCATGCGAATCCATAAATAGTAATGCAACTATGTATTTGTCTCTTTTATTCCACCTAGGAAAGAAGTTAATGTGTGGACATTTGCACTGGAGAGAATCCTTTTTATTGCCACAGAAGCAGCACATTGTCTTGTTAGACAACCACATAAGCAAATAGTAAACATGTACATTGGAGATTCTCTTAAAACATCAACCAATTCATTGTTGCCATGTCTGCGATTTTCCCACCAAGAGTCAACCCAGAATTACTCATTATCAGCAATCACACAAAGCATTATGTCTCTCCATTACTGAAATGGTAAAATTGTGAAATGTTAGATTTGAGTTCATTTGATATGGTGGGGAACAAACATCACTCCATACCAAGTGGAGTGCTCGAGGATGACACAGATTCTGAAACAGCATCTTCCAAGGACAGCTCTTCAGATTCGCCATCTTCCAAGGCCAGCACATCAGATTCTGAAGCTCACACAAATTCAAAATCCAATTCTCAGTGGCGGGGGTTCTTTCGCAAATTGAAAAAGGGACCGGCAAAGAGTTTTCACTCCTTCCATCCTAACATACCTTCTATCAAGAAAATATCGAGGAAAAAAAGCAGAAATTCAGCACAGAGTTTGCCCGCACTACCTCCCCATCTAGATCCTGACTTTTACTGCTTCGAGGCTTCCTGGAAAAATTTCTCTCTCTCTGATCTCCAAAATGCAACTAACAACTTTAGCCATGGTCCGTAATTTCTTCTTCAAGTTCTTTGCGCGTTTTATATCTTACACTTGACAACTAATGTAATTGATTCAGCTGTCAAATAGCCATTTATCAACTTCATAATGGCTCATTTATCAACATTTTTGGCTCTGAATAATTTTGTGATATTCGTGAAGAAAATTTGATTGGAGAGGGAGGTTATTCTGAAGTTTACAAGGGACATTTGGAAGATGGGAAACTTGTGGCGATTAAACGATTGACCAATGGAACTCCGGAAGAGATGACAGCAGATTTTTTATCTGAGCTTGGGATTTTAGTACATGTAAACCATCCCAATATCGCTAATGTTATTGGCTATGGGGTTGAAGGAGGGATGCACCTTGTTCTCCCTTTGTCTCCACATGGGAGCTTAGCATCCCTGCTTAATGGTATGTTCTTTTTAATGCTTCTAATAATAAATCTTTTATACATTTCCAGCCAACAAAAATATAGGTTGTTCCTTTAATTTTCAGGTGAGAAGGAGAAACTAGAATGGGACTTTAGGTATAATATTGCTTTAGGCATTGCCTCGGCCCTTTCATATCTTCATGAGGGGTGTCACCGGAGAATTATCCACAGAGATATTAAGGCTGCCAATATTTTGCTTACAGAAGATTTTGAGCCTCAGGTACATCTTTGAACGAGCAATGATTAGATGAAATTATGAAAGACGCTCCTTGATTCCATCATTTCTTTTTTCAGTATGTAATTTGCTCAGGAAAACTTTATAACATTAATTTTATCTTTCATATCTTTTTCTTGCCTTACGTGACGTTTGACGCAAAGTTATGAAATTGAGCCCTAGGTGGCCCAAAATGAGACTTTTGTTTTCTACTTTATGAAACCAAAGGTTTTGGGTGGTGTTGCAGTTTCTAGATTTTATGATATCTTAGATACTTAAGATTATGTCCCAGTCCAATGATTTAAGTGAAAGTTGGATGTTTTTAAAGTTAGCAACATGGACTTAAAAGGCTCTCCCAGAGGCACAATCAAAAGTTCTCGATGTTTAACCAATAACTATATTGGTGCTTCTCAATACTCAATTTTAATGGTCTTTCTCTATGATCTTTACCTAAAAGACAAACATATATGATTCTTATCAAATAAAAAATATCATTTCCCTCCATCTATTTACTCTCTCCTATTTATGTCAACATTTATTTTTTCGGTCTAATGCTTTTGATTTTTGACAAAAAAATAACCATCGTAGAGGGTAAGGTTCTTAATTTTCGCAATCCACTAGTAGATGAATAACCAAAAGTTGATGTGGCAACTTTTGATTATTAAAGCGCCCGTTTGGCAACTCAATTCCAAGGCTTAGAAATGGATTGACAAACAGACCCAAAATGTACTTAAGCTGTTGGAATTACTCCAAGTCCTACTTATGTAATTTGCTATTCGATGCGTAACTTTTTGTTCCATGTAGATTTCTGATTTCGGGCTTGCGAAGTGGCTCCCAGACCAATGGACACATCTCACCATATCACAATTTGAAGGCACATTTGGGTTTGTAAATGCATAACCTGTTTTCGTTTGGTTCGTTATATGTACAAAGTTCTTTAAAGTAAGCGTTTAAACCTTTTTGTCTTTTTCAATAAACCGCTGCAGCTACCTTCCACCCGAGTTTTTCTTGCATGGCATAGTAGACGAAAAAACTGATGTCTACGCTTATGGGGTGCTATTGTTGGAGCTAATTACAGGGCGTCCAGCTTTGGATAAGTCGCAGAAAAGTCTTGTGATGTGGGTATGTTAGCTTTTGGCTGATCCCAATTGATTATGCTATTGCAAACTAATAATTTAACTTCTCCTACAAAAAAGAAAAATAACACTTTTCAAATGGCCATTAAAAAAACTTATCATATTAATGCAGGCAAAACCTTTGCTCACTGCACAAAATTTAGAGGAGCTTGTTGACCCATTCCTGGCTGGTGCCTATGACACAGAACAGATGAATCACATGGTTTTGACTGCATCTCTGTGCATACAAATGTCTTCAACTGAACGGCCTCAAATGAGTCAGGCAAGTATTGATTTTAGAGATGCTAAGTATAACTAAGATAAGAGTACTGTGTTGACAAAATTACCCACGTGTGGTGGTTTTGACGTCATTGAGAGACAAAAAGAATACATTTTTTGAACCGTTTCTATCCCCCCTCCCATTAATTCTAAGAACCAAACAGATCTGGATTTGCAGGGACTCGTTAATCAATAAAAAAATATATGTCACCAATTAAGCTAAAATGTTGAGCCGACTGATTCTCCAAACCATGTGCTGTAGTGCAACTTTAGGGCAAATTATTACTATTATTAATATTAGGATTTTTTTACTTTACCCCTTGAGATAATACAGTATTTAAACATACCCCCTACAGCTTATGCGTTAATTAATGAATATGTACCGAATTATCATTGGGGGTGGAGGGGTAAGGTCTAATCAATGCATGTGTAGGGGGCAAGTCTAAATACCGAATTATCTCAAGAGAGAAAATAAAAATTATATAATTTATCTATTGTTTGTGTGTATTGGAGGTTTTGGTGTGTGTGTGTTGGGGGGGGGATCGGGTATAGCTGCATGCCTTGGCTCTGTATGCTATGCACAATGCTAAGATACATGACTGGTTAAATCCTACTTCTCATCATCTTCCCTAGTATAGTTGTACCTTGAAGAGACTCAAGAAAAAGAGAACACATCTTAAGCATGCGCGAAGAAACAATCCGATGTATTTTTCCTCTACAGTTCATGAGACCATTCTGTCATACATAAAGACCGTGTATAGTGAAATAATAAATAAAACACTATATAATCAAATCTAGTTAGAAAAAGACAATTAACGGATAGTTTTCTTAGAAGATCTACTAACAGGCGAAATGCTCAAGCTTCGAATACATTGTTTTGAGATCCAGCAACTTAATTCACATGGTTCTTGCTAGAAAGGTTCTAACTATGTTCCACAATTACAAATGTTTAGCTCAAAAGGATACATGAACTACCATTGGTGATTGAGGTGTTCTTATGTGGTTCAGGTCGTTCGGATGCTTAAAGGTTATGAAGGCAATTATGACAGCACGAAAAAGTTTCAGAAAAGGCGTGCATTCAAAAAGTTACATTCAGCGGAGCTTTCGCACGAAGAACATAACTCCGACGCATATTTAGAGGATCTAAATCAACAAAATCAGATCGCGTTAGAGCTCTAAAGTCTCTGTTAGACTACGTTTATTGTTAAAAAGTTATTCACAATTTGGAAGTTACAATAGCCTTGGGGCTTCCATTTTCCCATGAAAATACCATAATATGGGGTGTTAGGTTGTTTTTTCTACTTTTTTTTAAGGGCCAAATTTGAAGAACACGATGACAATGCTGGGAAAACAAAAAAAATTGAGTGTGGCGTAGAGCTAGAGCACGATTACAAGATCTCCTTTTGCCTAATGTGGGTTGGAGTCCCGACAACTAGTCTTTGTTGTATACTATGTATATGACTTTTATGTATGAATTTACCAACATGATGAAGAATAATCACAAGCTTAGGATGCATTTCAGAATCAATCATCCTCTGTTTTTTGCGTGTGACTTCTTTGTAGTAACATTTAAATTTTTTATTGCCAAAGGTTGAATGTTTCAAGCTCTCTCTCATACCTACAGAGCCATGAATTATGGGAAAGGTTCACCTCCAAATCCGAAATGGCCTGGACATATCAGTTAATGGGTACTCACCCTTAACTTCATTTTTGTTTTCTCAGTAGCTACAATTTGAAATACTTCTGATGTTGCCGCAGAAAATCTATAAGAACGAAGTAACTGAGTTGGAATGTGGCTTGGGATGATTTGCGGATTGAGTGATTCTTTAAGACGTTTCACGACTCGGCCTAAAAATGTGCAAGCAGTTCCAAACCTTTCCAAGCCGTCCCCAGGATAAACAGTCCAGAACCAAACTCTATCGCCGATTGATTATAAACGGTACCAACCCCGGAATGCTAACACCCATTCGATTTTTTATTGCTCGGAATCATCATAAATTTGTATGGGAAAATTTATTTCTGGTGAGGGAAATTTTTACGGAGAGAATAGTTGCATAGAAAAAATTTCTGGAGAAGAATTTATTTTGAAATAGTTAAAACAATGGTAGAGGCAGTGTATTTATCAAAAAAAATATGAAAATTTGGAAGGCATCAATTAAAACATGTTAAAAAATAATTTCGTTCAGATTTTTTTAATTAAAAAATAATTATTTTTTTCAAAAAAATTAAATCACAGTCGGTCCAAACCAAGGCTCGGGCCAAACGCACGAAGGTAGCAGGGTTTTGGGTTTTGGCCTAATAAGTGACCCCGCTCAATAGCCATAAAACTCTAAGGGTCCGTCTAATAGAAAACTGGAAAAATGCAAATGATTTCAGGGCAAACAATTCCAAGACAAATGAATATTTTTCAACTTGTGTGCGTTTGATACAAGTTGAAAAATCATCAATTTTTCACATTTTCTATCAAACGCAAAAGTTGAAAAATAGATATAAATGTGAAAAATTTATTTATGGAATATATATATATATATATTCATATATTCATATATTTTATATATATATTCGGATATATATATTATATTATTTGCGAAATATATATATATTCGGATATATACATTATATTATTTGCGGAATATATATTCGGATATATATATTATATTATTTGCAGAATATATATATATATATATATATATATATATATATATATATATATTCGGATATATTCATATATTTTGTATATTTAATAATATATATTTATATATTAGTAATATATGTACAAAAACATATTTAGTATATATAATAATAATTATTATTATATTATTTACGAAAAAAATATATACATATACTAAATATAATTATATTCAGTATATATATAATATATACGAAATATAAATATATACTAAAATATATGAATTACATAATTTATATAAATGTACGAAATATATAAATATATGAAATATATATAAATATAAGAAATATACGCAATATACATATATGTGCTAAAATATATAAAAACATACGAAATATAGGCAATATATATATATATATATATGAAATATATAAAGTTATAAAAAAAATTGATTTTGAGTGATTTGCCACCCAAAGGTGGCAAACAAAAACTTACCCCCTCCCCCCCCCCCCCCCCCCCCCCCCTCCCCCAAAGAATTGAATTCCAACTTAGGTTGTCAAATTGTGCTTAAGGGGTGTTATACATGTGACACCCCGACTATTTAAATACCGGGTAGCTACTCCTTTATTAAATTAATACAAAATGTCAAGTTGGTTCAGTTAATAGCATCACTGTCGAAAACATTTTTAATAATTACTAACCACCTAGTATTTGAAAAGTAAGATGTCAAATTTTAAAATAAGTCTGATTAACATGCATTGAAGAATAATGAAAGAATAACATAACCATACACCATAAAGTCTCAATAAAGTAACCAACAATTAATAGTAAGTCCAGAGGAAAAACTCCTCACAACAATCCCACGACTGAAATAATAAAACAGTGTATCCTGAATTAATTACATGCCAAAAGTCTGAATAACTGAAAAATGAAATGTCTCTAAAAGAAATGGGCGACATGCCCTACAAGTGATGGAACTGAATATGGAGTCAAAACCAAAGGAAGCGTCTACTAGCAAGGCCCTGTAACTTCCACAACAGCTACAGCTCGTCACCGGAATGGAAATACTATGCATGGTGTCCTTGTGGCTGGGCACCTAAAAGGTTTTTACAAAAATAGATTTGAAAGCAAACGGGTCAGAGCTCGAAAGTGGAGAGTATTTTAAAAACAGCAAGTGCTTTAATAACATTAAAACAATGAATGCAAAATACATGTTAGGATGTGCACTCACATGAAATACTCACCTCTCGACTAATTGTGCACGCCTAACGTACCGTACCCATCTAAGTGACATTCATATCTAACTAAACCGTCATAAGTTCTACCCCTTTCTACTCGATTCCCATTATACATTCTAACGTTATCAATTAAATAGAGGGCTTTACTTAAACTCGGATTCTCAATTATTAGCAATACAAGTTATCCCTTTTTATTTCTCAAAGCGTTACCATAATTATACTCACAATACCAACATGAAAGTTCACATTATTTAAGCGTATATTATTCACGTCATAAATATACAATACAAGCACCCCGAGACTAAGCTGCGGTGCACACATACTCTGCTATCCATCCCGGTACATCACGTACATAAGGATCATGCATTCCGAATCTCTCAGGAATCGTTCTCAGATAACAACAATCACAAACAATGGAGGCGAACACAGTCACATCACATGGGTCACGCACATACCTACGCTCCCATGATCAGCAAACTTATTAACTTCCCAATAAGTCCTTCTCTGACCTATGTCCTCGAGGTACCAATCTAAATCCCCCCCGTAGGTACACAAAGGTTAGATGGCCCTAAGCGAACGCAAACCTCCCGTGATAGCAAGTATGGTAGGTATGTCATACACATAAAATCATATATACTAAGCATGCACACTTCTTAGTAATTACATAACTTATTAGAGGTACACTTCTCATTCTCATACCGACTTATAATGTCACACAAATCGTATGTCCGGTTTCCATGTATTTAAATCATTAATTATCCTCGCATCGTGATTAGTCACTGTCGCCCTAATCCACAACTATCATTTGGTTCAAATCACACTTCTATTTTTCACTCCTCAATATATCCCAAATAACCCCAACTATATCAATTAGCCATCAAAGGAATGTTGTCTCTACAATTAAACCAGGTTACGGGACATTAAAAATCGAATCAGGCCAAAAAGGCCAATCTGTCAACTCGTTAGAAGTCTCGTTCGAACGAGAGTTCGCTCGAACGAAGTGGGCATCTAACGAGATCTCGTTCGAATGAAAGTCATCAAACGAACATCCCACTCGTTCGAAGTCAAATAGTCAACTCGTTAGAAGCTCGTTCGAACGAGGTGACAGTTTCGAGCCCAGAATTCTCCTATCTCGTTTTTCCCAATTTTCTTCACCTCTAATCTCATCTAAACATCATTCCAACAGCAGTTCAAGGTTTCTAATCATTTATAAACATACTTAGGTCGTATTTTAACATATATATGGGATCAAATCATCCTAAACCACATCTAATCATCAAATCTCCCCAATTTTCCCCAAATCTCATGAACGTGAACCCTAGAAATTTAGAGTTATCAATAACCATAATTAAATCCGTTTTTGTGATCTAAAAGATGTATTTCTATCAAAATAATCACCCAAACATGATTCTACATGCAATCTCCTTATCAAAATGTGAATTTCTAATTCCAATTCAATGGGTTTTTATCAATCTCCCAAAACAATGCAATTTTCATAAATTTCTAAGCATGGAAGAAACATTCGTTGCAAATAACATAATTAAACCACTTGCCTCTGATCTTTCTCTGAATTTGGTGTTGAATCTTGGATGTAGGTTGCTCTCTCCTTTTCTCCCAAGGTTGAAGGTTGAAGATGGGGTTAGGGTTCTCTCTTTGGGAACTTCTCCTGACTTCTCATGAAACCCTCGTAGCCCTCTAATCAGTTAATTGCTGGTAATGGGTTAGTGGATCATTAAATTTTCTATTTTAAACTCCTAAAATTCGTTAGTCATAAATTCCAAAATTCCAAAATTACCAAACTACCCTTTTAAGTTGCCGGTATGGCCTAAAAATGCCTCGGGACCCAAACTAAACCCCCGACTAATGTTTTCTAACTATTTCGACCCTTCCGGACACGTTGGCGCACTCAAAATGACCATATGATTGATAGAAATAAAATTTAATTTTTAATTAAAATAATTATATTCCTGACGCGACTGTCACACGCGTCCCAACAAAATTTCCAAATTGCCGTATTTCTATCTCGCGATAATTTCAATATATTCAATATTCATTATAATTAAATAATACCCATTATAATCAAATACCAACTCACATCTCGTTAGTATTTTATCTGGATTAATTCTCAATTAATACCCATTTAATCTAATTAATCCCAATAAATAAATATCAATAAAAGTACGGGGTATTACAGTACATAGAAAACAAATTCCAAGGCAAATTAAGGCTATCAAACAGCCTAAAAGCTGAAAAATGTCAGAATTTTTGAACTTTTCTTAATTTACCTTGGAATTTGTTGGCTATCAAACGGACCCTAAATGATTAGAGGTTTTGCCCATTAGTGTTAAAAACCTTTTTGATATGCTACTCCAAATTGGAGCATTCCACTGATGCGAGACGAAGTGGAGTTTTGGGGTCAAGTGGCTTAAAAGTCAAAAAAACATGTGAGACCCATTTGTGAAATTTATAATTAGGTTTTTGTTGATAAGTTTTAAATATTTAAGAATAATTTATTATTAAGTTTACTTATTATGCCACTAGCATAAACTTCTACAAGAAGAGAATTAGTGGACTTAAGTGTTTAAAATTTATCAAAATTCATTTAGTGTTTAAAATTTGTTTGAAAGGATCCTAAGAGTACTTTGCTATTTTTTTTAAATCTTACACACTGCATAAAGAACTAATCCCCCACTTGTAAATTTTGGAAATGTTTTCATTTAGCAATATTTCATAGGAGTATGCATAACCAAAGGTATTTTTCGACTTTCAACTTTATGTAGTAAAGATGATTTCGAATATAATAAAGTAATCGTTGTTTGGTACTCTATCTCTGCCAACATCCCACACACAATCTTACTTGGATATAAATCTGAATTCACCCCATTACGGCCATGCGCTTTTATCCCTGTGTCGTGAGCCTCTAGGATATTTTTCCAAAATTACTATAAGAATCAGTCATATCTCCACATTCACATAGGTGTGACTATCCGTAGCTAGCTACGCCACTCAACATAGAGCTATAAATCTCATCAAGAGTCATAGTAATTCAATCTTAACTCTTTTCATGATATCATTTTCTATAGGAATGGAATTAGAGTATCACATCGTTCATAATAGATAGCATGATATAACCCAGATCACTTGTAACTTCTTACCCCTCAAATTTATTTCTGGGAATGTTCAATCTATAAGTAGGGTTACTGTGAGTGCAAATGATCACAATTATGCTTCTAAAAGAAAAGAAAATGAAGAGTATTTAAAGTCACAACGCACATAATTTACGTGGTTCGGCAACTGCTTACATCCATGGAAGATCTCTCAATTTTTATTAATCCTTTCAGAGTTTCAGAATTACATTCCCCTTTACCCCGGGGTAAGGGTTTTATTTATAGTGATAAGAGTAATTGAGTTTTGTATGAAGTCTTCCAGCTGCTCATTGGCTCGTTGGTTGATTTATATTTATCTCCTCCAAGATTGTAGGTAACAAGAGTAAGCCTCCATAATTATCCACATGATATGTTTTCATAATTATCCACATGATGTTAAATCTACCTTGGGCATCACGTTGGGACTGTTTGGGCTGTCGAATATTGGGCCTTTATGGCTTGTACCCACAATTACCCCTAAAATTCTTCGTCAAAGATGGGCCGAAGTATTTTACACATTTTGTTGGCCCAAATTATGAGTTTTGTGCATGGGCATTCCTGTAATTACTTCAAAATAGCAAGGGTACGCTGGTCCGGCATAAAGAACGAACCGTCAATTTCAATCTCGCATCATTTTTTATATGATTAACCTCTCTGAATACAGCCTTTGCTTGTTTCAAACCTTGTACCATCAATTTTCATACTCTTCTCGTACTCAAAAAGACTTCTTGGAGCTTATGTCCTCATAATGTACTTTGTGTAAGTCTGCTTCGTTCTAACTTATTTCTTCTATCTCCGCAATTTCTTCTGTTTATTTTTATTGCGAAGTCTCTTTCCGTGCTTTTCTTTTTTTTTAAATGGTCTATAGTGTTAATGAAAGGACCTTGGGGGAATTTAGAAAAAACATACTCAATTCCCCCATTGGGTTACGATTGAGTGTGCTCTAGTGCCTAGGAATTATATCGTTGTTGAAGGTGGCCATTGGAATTTGGTTGCATACCCTCTCAGTAGCTGAGAGGGGATAACACTTTCCTCAAACAAATTTTCAAATTTTTTGAGGTCTTTGATATTGTTCCTGCCCAATGTGCCCCAAACACATAGCAGACTATAAACGGAGTCCATAAGATAAATGAACTATATGGAACCAATATAGGGATCTGAGAAATTTGATATTTTTATTCCTGGTCCTATACAACAGATGGTGCTTTATACCTGAAGGCAAGGAAAGCTGACAGGATTTTAGTACTCAATACCCCTGACTCCAATAAAGGGTATTGGGATCGGGTTTTATTACTCGGAATTGGCAACATCCACCTCTTCTAGAGAGCGAGCAATATCAAGGGTTTTGGGGCCCAAAGTGTGGGATTGATATAGGTTAACACTCCATTTTTTTCTTACTTTTTAACTTTTACTTAATTATATGGTTACTGATGATTTTTTTCTTTTTTGTGACCATCTCGATCGAAGAAGAAGGAACCTTCTATTGCCCACATCAACCGGGAGGAACTTCTCAAAGTTTGGAAATAAGGAAGCCCTTGGTCTAAGGTGGTGAGAAACCCCATTCTGTCTCATTCCTTTTTTAATACAAGAATTCTACTAGCAGCTTTACAGGTCACCCAGTAGGCATAACTCCTAACCTTCCACTTCCCTCAATAAGTGAGGAAGCTTCCACTTCTTCCTCGTTGGAATCTTTAAATATTAAGTCCATCCTTCCTAAAGAAGAAGACTCCATGGCTCCCAGAAAGAGAATTTTGTTGATTGATGATGATGATGTCAATTCCTCCTCCCCCAAGGCCAAGTCCTCTAGGAGTACTAAATAAGAGGGCCCTTCTACCCCCCAAATTGGATGTATCAGTTTAAGAAAAGGGTAGGAAGGAAAATTCCCCTTCCTCCATGCCCCTGCTTCCCTCCAAGAAGGGTGATGCCCCCACCTCTGAGAAAACTCATCAGGTGATGTCAGTGGCAAGGAACCCTTCATTGACCTTTAGTCTGCTAAAGGGGGGCGTGCTCGCATTTGACCGTGAGCAAGTAAGTCAGATGTCATATTACTAGCTCTCTACTCATGTCGCTCAGGCGTTGTCTCTGATAAGTAGAATTTCTTTTTGCTCTGCCTAAAGTAATTATATTATTCATTATTTTTTTACATACTTTTTATCTTTATGTTTGCAGTTTGTGGTAGACTTTGTCGCCATTTTGGAAAATCGCTCCGACCAGTCCAAAATAAATAATGATATGTCGATGGCCCCCTCAACAAGTCTAAGGATGCCCTTGTTGTTACCCAAATGGCATATAATGAGGAGAAAAAGTCCACCAATGATGCTATGAGTGTGCTGAAGAACGATCGCGGCCATCTTAAGGTTGCTCACGACTAGCTGAAGTTGGAGTATGAGCAACTTGTGGTTAAGCTGGTCATTTGAAGAAGGAGTGCGAGGATCTTTCTTCGTCCAAGGAGGCCAGCTATGATAGGAGCTACATTGAAGCCTTTGAGGACATCAAACGTCAGTTTGCTTTCATCAGAAGTCCAACTTCAAGAAGGGTTGGAATGCTACATTGGCGAGGGTAAATATCCCTGCTAATTCTGAACTCTTTGGTGAGCACAACCTTGGTTCCCTGCTAAAGGCTGATGAAGAGGGTTCCATAGATGCCCTACCAACCAAATTTCCTATGCAACTACTAAGGTCAAAGCCTTAGAGACCTAAGATCAAGTAAAGGTCAAGACTTCCTCGATGTCCTTGATATTTTCCAGTAGCTCTGCTTTAATCCATTTTGTGAAATAATTTGTGCCACTGTCGACCATAGATACTTGCGATTTCATGGTGCTGTTAGGAATGGTCCTACAATATCTAAACCCCACTGGGAGAATGACCATGGACTAGTTACTGACTTCAAGTCACTGGTTGGTTAATGAAGCATAGGGGAGAACTTGGTAGTTTTCACACTTATGTACATAAGAGGGTGGATCTTTCTACATATATGGCCACTAATATCCTTCTTTAATTGCTCAGAAGGCAAGAGACCTTCCTCCTGTGTGGATTTCACATATCCCATTGTGTAGTCAGTAAAGAACTTGGACAACATCATTTGGATGCATGCACTGGAGGTAAGGAACTGTATAAAGTTTACCTTCGGGCCCAAGGTAAAATTATGCAACTTTAACCTTGACCTAGTGGGCTTTTTTTTTATTGGTCGGCAAGATGTCATTTTGTAGATATATAATTATTGGGTCAATCCATCTGGGACTTTTTTTCACCGTGAGAACGTGCTCGGTGACCAGTTTTATAATGTTGGGCTTGACGAGGAATTCCACTTTAATTGTTCTTCTCATATTGGTGTCCACTTCTAAGCTTAGGGCTACTAAAACGTCGGTATGGTTATTATGTCCCTGGGGGAACTCTTGAATATGTACTTCCTTAAATTTTGACATCAAATCATGAGCCACCTTATCAGTTCATCCTTAGCGCTAAAGTTTCCAGTTACGTGGTTGGATACCAGCTTTGAATCGTATTATACGTCAAGGTGATTTGCTCCCAACAAGTGAGCTTTACGTAGTCCGACTATGAGGGCTTCGTACTTAGTTTCGTTGTTGGATGATTTAAAGACCATCTTGATTCCTTGTTCGATCATGGTATGTTTCGTTGTGACGAGCATAATTCCTACTCCAACCCCCTTTTAGTTAGAGGCACCATCCATATACAATGTCTATTTTCTGGATTGATCAATCCCATGGCATTTCAATTGGTCAACAACATGTTGGTCGCTAGATGCATATTTCCCCACAAATTATGAGATAAACCCATCCAACACTTGTCCCTTAATCATTGTTTTTAGTTGGTAGTGTATATCAAACCTCCCAAGTTCGATCGACCATTTGGACATCCATCCAGATAGGTCTCCCTTATAAAAAATAAATTTAAGGGGAAAGGATGTGATAACTATAATTAAATGATCTTCAAAGTAGTTTTTAATTTGCGAGATGCGTTAACCAAAGAGTATGCCAATTTGTCTAATGGGAGGAAGAGATACTCGGCATCCATGAGCTTCTTGTTAATGTAATAAATGGGGGATTATCGTCCTTCCTTTTTGTAAACTAAGGTTTAACTGACCGTGTGACTTGAAACTAGTAGGTAGAGATATAGAGGATCTCCTGGGTTTGGGATGGCCAACCGAGGGGGGTTGCTCAGATATGATTTGATTTGCTCAAGGTCCTTTGAGCATTCACCATTCCAGGTGATGCTTTTCTCTTTCTTCAACAGTTAAAATAATGATCGACATCGTTCGGAGGACTTGGAGATGAAACGGTTTAGGGCTGCCAACATCCCTATTAGCTTTTGAATTTCGTACAGCACCTTTGGAGGCTGAACACCATTGATCGTGACTATTTGGTCAAGGTTTGCCTCAATCACTCTTTTGATGACCAAGTGGCGTAGGAACTTTTCAGACTGGACCCCAAAGGAGCATTTTCTTATGTTGAGCTTTATTTGGTAATGTTAGAAGATTTTAAATGTCTCTGCTAAGTCCTTTAGGTGGTCGGCTTTTCGTTTTCTTTTGACGAGCATATCGTCAATGCACGCCTCCATTATTTCTTCTAACTGTTTCTTGAACAATTTTGTAACCAATCTTTAATATGTGGCCCCAGTATTTTTTAGGCTAAAAGGCATTACTCTATAACAATACAGGCCCAAAAGAGTGATCAATGAAGTTTTATCTTGGTCGAGGCCAAACAGGAAAATCTGGTGCTATCCTGAGTAGACATCCAAAAAGATCATTCGCTCATGGGCTGTTGTTGCATCGATCAATTGATCTATCTTTGACAAAGGAAAACTGTCTTTGGGGTAAGTCTTGTAAAATCCATGCACACTCTCTAGTTATCATTGATCTTTCGTACTACCACCGGGTTTAAGAGACATTTTGGAAATTGAACTTCTTTGATGGACCTTACCTTTAGAAGTTTTTACACCTCAGTTTTTACTGCCTTGGACTTTTCTGGGGCAGTGCGACCAGCCTGTATGATTAACAAAAATATTGGATCGACGTGAAGTTAATGGCAGCTGACTTTGGGATCGATCTGAGGCTTATCATACAGTTCTCATGCGAACACATCTAGATTTTTCTTTAAAAAAGTACGTAAATCCTTTCTTTCCCGCTTGGACAATGTAGTTCCGATAAGAAATTTCCTTTTTGGTCAGCTCTCATCAAAAGATACTTCCTCCAATCTTTCCATGACTCTGTCTATGGGGTTAACTATTTTCTCCTCTACCCCTGACCTGCTATACTTTAGTCATTATTTGGATGGCATAACTCTGTCTTGAGACGTTTCGAGGATGGCTTCATTCTCTTTCTTCTTTTCTTTCTTAGGCCTTGTTCTAGCGATTAAACACTTTCGAGCGATGGTCTGATCGCCCCGATTACCATTATTCATCGCTCTGTAATGAACTTGAGTTTTTTATGATAGGGTTGAGGTCACCGCCCTCATGTCTTCCAGCCATCCCCTTCCAAGGATGGTGTGGTAGGGATAGAGGATGTCCACCACCAGAAATTCAATGAGTTTAGAAATATTTCCTGCCCTCACTGGTAAAATTACTTTTTCCAACGGCATGGTCATCTTTCCAGCGAAGCTGACTAAAGGGATGGTTGCTTCCTTCAGTTATGTCCTCTTTAGTTTGAGATTGTGAAAAAGCTCAAGGTACATTAGTTCAAAAGATATCCATTGATCTACTAGTAGCTTATCCACTTCTCAGTTTTTAATCCTAAGAGTGATTACTAGTGCATCGTGGTATGGGATCCTCATTCCGATCAAATCATCTTCTATGAAACTTGTGCTCTTGTTGTAGTCCACATCCTCTAGTCGCTTGCGTTTGCCAGCTTGGCTTTTGGCGGGGTCAATTGGAAGGCCTACATTATTCCCGTGAACTTCTTGAGTTCCATCTGAACTGCATAGTCCTAGATCTGCTTAGGGTCTGATGCCCCGTGAATAATAAAAAACTTATGCCCTACCTCATCGTCTAGAAGTTTATTTATTTTTTGTTCAGCTTTGATGGCGACCTGGTCAATTTTCTTTTCTATATACTCGTTCAAATACCTCGCATGGGCTAACTCCTCGAGATGGAAGTTGAGGGCCTTGCAATTATATGTCATGTGTTCATTTTTCTATGGTAGGCGCATCTGAGTGCATTTTTCCTCTTGCTCGGATCACCGCCCATCTTCTTCGGCCACTTAAAGAATTACTGGTCTTTTATTTTGCTTAAGATTTTCTAAATCGACTCCTTGAAAATGATTTAATTGCTTAAAACGCCTTGGATGGGTCTAATTTGTTCTCATTTCTGGATTCTCTATTCTGCCTTTTGTTTCCCTTCTTTGAGGTGTTTTCTTTATCGTTTCCTTTGGTCGCCTTTGTGCAAACACTCTTTCCTTGGCTAAAAGTTACCATACCTTCCACCTTAGCGTACTTCTCAATGCGTGACATGTGATCACCGATGGTGTCTGCCTCCTTCTTAGTGAGGGACTGATGCCATATGGAGTTAGGGGGCATGCAAATCTTGAACGATGTATGGCACCCTGCTCCGAGAAATCTTCAACTTCGTTAAAGATTTTTGAATAGTGTTAGGCATATTCTCATAAGGTCTCCTGTGGTTTTTTCCTCATGGTGAGGATATAATCCATCCTCTTCGGATGTGAGTTGTTGGTTATAAAGCGAGTAGTAAAAGTCTCTGGGAGTGACTTGAATCTTTTGACCAACCTGTGGGGAAGCCTAAAGCACTCTATATCTTTGACTAACTTGAGTCTATATTATATAGTTGCCCATTTAGTTTGGAAATATTGACAAAACTGAGTCATACCCTTTCAAACCAATAAGCCTTAAGACTCTTCATTTTGATTTCCTCCAATAGTCCAAAGGTATAAACACCAACACCACACCTAAGATCATTTATATATCGCATATGAGATTGCATTCTTCATAATATAAGGGTGTGTGAGTTAAATCCCTTTCAAATAATTTTTCCATAATTTTTGGCATATTTTCAATAATTTCTAAGATTTTTTTAAACAATTTTTGAAATTTAAAATTGGCTTTTACAAAGTTTGTGGGTTGTTTTGTAAATTCATTAAGCTGTTAAAAACTTACTTGGGTAGAAACCAAATGCACTTGATAATTATGTGGGTAGAAATTATATTTCTGAAAGTTCATAAACACGTGTTTTACAAGCCATCACAGCCTTACATATGTTAATCTCATAATTGTTGGATTTGTGTTTTCTTGCCCTCACATTCATGTGTTTGATTGTGAACCGTTAGATCGTTTTAATATATGGCCTGCATGCATTCTTACCTGATCCTTGTGTTTTCGCTTAAACCAATCAGAGGCTTTATAATTGCGGTGCATTTTTAGCCATCATATTTAGTTTGATCTCTTAAGACTTAATCATGACCATTCATTTGCTTCGAAGTTCCAGAGGCTTCCATGGCTTAGTATAAATACAGGCCTTATGTGTTGCGATTACAATATTTTGCTTACCTCACTTATGAGAGAAAATTAAGAGAGAGAAAGAGAGAGAGAGAGAGAAAGAAAACCCCAAACTAAACTCCGGTCAAATCTCACCAGAAAAATATTTCTGAGAGTGTGTTAGTTCGAGAGTTGTGAAGATCATTCATCTTTTGTTCTTAATCTCTTTTCCAACTTAATCACAATAGTTTGATCTCATTTTCTCTCATAGAAAACTGAGATTGACGTTCTGTGATACATTCCACATTTATCTCTCTTTGTTTTGATTTCTTATTTCGAGAAATCATATAGTTTTGTTGAATGTTTTCAACTGTTATGTTTTCAAACCCTAAAACCAATAAAAATAGTTTATGATTCCAGTTTCTTTGAACATTCTGACTCAGATCTAGTTTAAGATCTTGAATGGGGATTTACACTTTCACATTTTGTGAAATAGTTTGTATATTTTCAAAATAAGAAAGTGTCTAGGATGTTGGCTCGTGTTTATAGCAAGATTCCCTCTTGATTTGTGGATATATTGAAAGATCTAAAGTCTGATAGTTTCGATTAAACTGATTTTGGTAATATTTACATATTTGTGATTTGTTTGTAATTTTATTAGCATTATGTCTGTAATTAAGTGTGTGTGATTTACATGTATGTGATTTAGAGCACATCACCACTTACACCTTCACACTACTACAAGGAAAAGTGTTGGTATTGAGATCTTGGACTTTTGAGTCGAGATAAAGCTAAAAGGAGTGGAGTTACAAAGCTGAGAGAACATCAACAACGTCAGAGCCTTGGGAGAAGTCAGAAAATCCATAGGAGTTGGTACATTTCTGAACTTAGAATTAGGTCTGATTGTATGCTTTATTGTTATATAGTTTGTAAACTCTTACTCTATTTTAGTGGATTTTTACTTTTGAGGTGTAAAGACCTCCGTGGATGTTTTCCCAATTAGGTAGGGTTTTACCACATTAAAATTGTACTTGTATACTTCATCTTCCTCTTATCCCTTTCTTGAGGCTGTGTTGATTTAAGTTCCTTATAAGTTTTCGTTTTCAAAACTCATAAACTTATACCTTAAATAACTCGCTCATACTGTTTTACACATCTTGTGTTAAAAATTTGTTTTAAGAAAAGAGTTTCTTCAACAAACTGTTCGGAGCCATTTAGATAGTTTAATCTTGAATTAAACGAATTAAGTGGTACTTTTTTCAATTGGTATCAGAGCTTTGGTTTTTCAAAATTCTTTAGATCTTGAGTTTTGGAAATTATTTTCTCAAAACAAATTATGGACGAGAAATTTGAGAGACTAGGTAACCTGTCCAGGCCCCCTCTCTTTGATGGAACCAATTTTCCTTACTGGAAGGTAAGGATGGTTGCCTTCATCCAAGGGACAATGGGAGATCATGTCTGGGAAATTATTGAAAATGGTTACACTTTTCCTACTAAACCAGCCACTGAAGGAAGTATTGTGTGGATTAGAAAGTTACTAAGTGAATTCACTAAAGAAGAGAAGCAGACTTCCCGTAACAAGAATAAAGGCAAAAATGCCATATTCATGTTCGTAATGTTCTACCTCTAGCAGCTTTAAGAGAATATCGTAATGTTCTACCTCTAAGGGAGCATGGGATACCCTAGTGACTGCACATGAGGGTGATACCAGAGTTAAAGCTGCTAAAACATAAATATTAATTCAGCAGTTCAACTCCTTGATCATGACTGAGAATGAGCCATTTGATAACTTGTATATTAGACTGACAGACATTGTGACCAAATTGCATGCTAATGGAATTGTTTATGATAGAAAGGAAATTTTCTCTAAAATACTAAGATCACTTCCACAAAAATTGGATAATAAGAGATATGCGATTGAAGAGATGGATGGTCAAAATCTCACAGCTAAACTCCTCAGTAGCAAATTGAGAACTATGGAAATGGAATTAGAATGTAAGAAATAATTAACCCAGTCCCAAAATAAACAGTTTGCCTCCAATATTATTTTTTCATCTAAGTTGACCACACCTGAACTTAGCATACCTAATATTGACTTAGACTCTGATGAGGACTGTAATTTAGATACTTTGGATAATCATATTGCCTTAATGTCTAAAAGTTTGAGAAAACTGTGAACTTTCGAAATAAAATAGCAAAAAGACAAGGCAAACCTACTTATCCAAACCAATCTAACAATAGGCCTCATGAGAGAAGAAAAGATAAACACCGGACTGATAATCACAAGAGACCTTAAAAATATTGAATGTTATATATGTGGGAAGTTAGGACACATAGCTAGTGACTATAGAGTTAACTTAGACAAAATTCACAAACATAATAGGGCTCATGTATGCAAGACTTGGAATGACTCATGTGACTCTGAAAATGATGAACCTGGGTCATCTAACACTTTTGACCCTTGTATGTCATTCTTTGCTAAGATAATCTACACAGATGAGGAGGAATCTGATCATGCTATGTTAACTGATATTATGCTTACTGGTTTATCTGCCTTGTTGCCTGAGGATGTTGATAATGCTTCAAACGCTGTGTGTGTTAGTCAAAGAGAATGCTCTATTATTGATGTCAATGGGGGTGTAAGTCCCAAAAATGAACCGCTAGGGGAAACTGCACGCTTAGTGACTTCGACAACGATGACCTTCCTAACATTCTCACACTCTACACAAAAACTCTCAAGAAAAGCACTAGGCTTGAAAAGATTGTCAAGGATCTTACTCAGAAGATAGAAACCCTAAGTCACGTGATCAAACAGAATGCTGAAGAGTACACTACTCAATATCTAACTCAAGAGAATGAAACCAAAAATTTTGAACAAAAAATGAAAGAGTTGTCTAACTCAAATGAAATTCTGGAAAAGAAATACAAAGGAACGTTGTTAGAATTGGAACAAACAAAAGAAAAGACATCCACAATCTTCAAAAAAATTACAAAATTTAAAATAATTCCAAATGTTTTGAAGATTGTATTGTTGAAAGTAAAACCAATTCTAATGACAGAACTGGAATAGGATTTTGTCCCAACTCTAAGACCCAAACTAAAAACGTTGAAACAATAAAGTTTGTGTCTGGTGGCAAAAGACCTATTAAAACTTGTCCAGACTGTCAAAGTTAGAAAAATGAGTTTCATATAAAACAACTGAAGTTAGACATTGGTGAATCAAGTAACTCTAATCATAATGTTGAACAAAAGACTAAATACGTCTACTCCCTATTCGACAAGTTGGTTCAACATTTCATCCTGTGCCACCTAGGAACAAGACTAGAGCTCAAAACCTAGACAAACCTTCGAATAATAATTTTTCTAATGCTGTGATTTCTAAGTTCCATCTTTACTGCTCCTATTGTGATGTCTATGGACATTCCCTTGACGGTTGTTATTCTAAACGTCTATGTAATCCAGTCCATAACTCTCCTATTTTCAATAACTTCAGCAATTTTAGGAGAAGATGAAATAATTATGTCCTTCCTAAACAGCCAGACAAGAATTTAACTATCGTAATAGAAAGAGAAGGACTAATAATAAAAGACCATCAACAAGAAGAAATCCTAGATTCTTTTCTAAACCAAATGCTCAAACTGTTTATAATACTAATAAATATGCGCAAAAATATTTTAAAGAAAAGATAGAAGCTCGCAAGTTTTATCAAATACGAGCTAATAAGCGCAAATTGAAAACTGGAGCAATTTGGGTTAGAAAAGATGATCTATTACCCCAGTTGAAATGCAACAATGTGATCAGTTCTTTTAAAGCTGAACACATGATAATTGGATGGTATTTAGACTCAGGTTGTTCCAAATATATGACCGGGGATGATTCCAAACTTTCAAACAAAACTAAACTTCTCTGGAGGAAAAGTCTTGTTTAGAGATGGTGTATCAGCCCAGATCATTGGTAAAGGAACACTCCATGAATAAGGATTACCCATTCTAGAAGATGTTCTCTTGGTAAAAGGTCATAAAGACAATTTACTAAGTATATCATAATTTTGTGACTTAAATCAAACTGTTACTTTTTCAAAGAACAATTGCAAAATTTTAAATGAAAAATGTGATTACATTATTACAAGACTCCGTACTCCAGATAACTATTACACGGTTAATCCAAGTACAGAGGTTTGTAATATTGCCAGAATGGATGACAATGAGATATGGCATAAATTACTGTTCTAAAAAACCCGCCTAGGCTTAAGGCTTGGGAGAAACGCCCTGCCTTAAGTTTTCTACGCCTTATTCTTGGTAAAATCCTTAAGGCGCACTTTTTTTCTAAAAACAACAATGCCTTGGTGAAATGATATCGCCTTTTAAAGAATTTTTTTACTAACTGGACCATTATCTCCTCCAAAATAATCAAATAGTATTTTAATTTGCATATATTCAGACATATTTTTATGATATGTACAATTTTAGTATTTTAATAGCCTTGTTATGGTTAAAAAATACTAAAATATATTAAGAAGGCCTAAACGCCTATTCACGCCTAAGGCCCGCTTAAGCTTCTAAGGCTTAAGGCTTGGCCTCCACGTCTCGATCACGCCTCGCATTTTTTAAAACGCATAATAGGTTGGGTCACATTAATTATGATAGTCTTGGAAAATTGTGCTCCCAAGAGATAGTTAGAGGTCTTCCTAAGATCAAAATAATTTCAAACATTGTGTGTGGTCCATCACTACACCAAAAATAGGAATCTGACACTCTTTAAATCTGTGCCAGAATCAGGTATTTCAAAATGGCCATTTTTTCTAGCACGGTTTAAAAGTGTGACAGATTTGGCCAAACGGGAACACTTTTGGCACAGTTTTGAACTGTGTCAGATTGAGCACAGTTTGAAAAACTTTTGGCACAGTTCAAAAATGTGCCAAAATTTGATAACTTTTGGCTCGGTTTTGAACTGTGCCAAATTTCTGATAAAAAGAAAAAAATAATTATTTGAAAACACAAAAATTCACAAATTGAAAATCTTGCACATTGTTGATAAACTAATGTACATACAAACTTCAAAATATTATAAGTCTTTAATAGTTCACAGACCAAAAAAAAATTGGGCAGAGTTTCCTCTATTTTTTGGACATTCTAAAACTTGCTAATATAAAACTTGTATAACATAAAGCCCGCACGATCACAAAATATAACAATTAACTTACAAAAGTCCGCACGGCCATAAAAGTTAACAATAAAACTACAAAAGCCCACACGGCCATAACACAAAAAAATAAAATCATGAATAAACTCCTCGTTGTAAACCATTGAGTTCTCTGTGTGTTCCACATGAATAAATGCCAACGATAAAATGTTATCCTACAAAAAAATAGGATACAAAAAAGAGAAGATATTAGTAACCCAGTAATTTACAAAAAAAAGCCTACTCAAGCTATAAAAAATTACATATAGGAGTTATAATTATTATTATATTCTAAAATTGAAAATCTTACGCAAGTTATGACTCCTTGATCAATTCGTACGAGTTACATTGGTTCCGTGCGAGGTGTTTGTGCCTCTTACGGGGCCGTTTGGGGGCTGGTTTGGATTTTCACCCTCAAACGATTTGTTTTCAAGCCTAATCTACGTATTTTGAAATTATCATCATATTCTCAAACTGGGAGACCCGGGACTACAAGGTCAGCTCGTACAAGATACATTGGTCCTGTGCGAGGTGTCCGTGCCTCTTATGGGGCCGTTTGGGGGCTGGTTTGGGTTTTCACCCTCAAATGGCTTGTTTTCAAGACTAATATACATATTTTGAAATTATCGTTATATTCTCAAACCGGGTGACCCGGGACTACGCGGTATGTACGTACGAGTTACATTGGTCTCGTTCGAGGTGTTTATACCTCTTACGGGGTCGTTTGGGGGCTAGTTTGGGTTTTCACCCTCAAACGGCTTGTTTTCAAGCCTAATCTACGTATTTTGAAATTATCGTCATATTCTCAAACTGGGAGATCCGAGACTACGCGGTCAGTTCTTGCATTGGTCCCATGCGAGGTGTTCGTACCTCTTACGGTGGCCGTTTGGGCACTGGTTTAGGATTTCACCCTCAAACGGCTTATTTTCTAGCCTGATTTATGTATTTTGAAATTATCATCATATTCTCAAACCAGGAGACCCGGGACTACGCGGTCAGTTCGTACAAGTTACATTGGTCCCGTGCGAGGTGTTCGTACCTCTTACGGGGCCGTTTGGGGGCTAGTTTGGGTTTTCACCCTCAAACGGCTTGTTTTCAAGTCTAATCTACGTATGACTGTCTATATAGTTTGTTTCAATTTATGTTTAATAATTATTAATTAAATTAAGATGATATTTTCTTTTTCCATTATATGTTCGAAACTATCTGTTTATTGTGATACCTATCTTTCATTACAATCAGGTATCATCAGTTTTTGGCAGGTTACATGTTATCTTTGTAAGGTATCAGGAGCACATCCAATTCCTTTCACCAAAGGGATTTTGCTGAACCATACAACTTAGTGGGAGTCATTCAATAATTTTCTTTATGTATTTTGGATCAGAGCGTTTATTGTTTGGAATCTCGTGTTCTTCTAAAACTAATAATGTTTCAGAATCCTTTGCATTATGATGCTCTGCGAAGGGATTTGCCAAATTTAGTTTGGCAATATTCATTTTCTGGTCAATGTTCGTTTACTGGTCAATGTTGGTTGTTTCTCTAACCATTCTTTCTGTTCAAATTGCAGATGGTGTCATTATAAGTTAAGCTCTATTATATTTATATATAATAGGTGTTATATATAACACAGTTGTTATATATAACAACTGTTATATATAATAACTGTTATATATTACATTTGTTATATATAATAGGTGTTATATATAAAAAAAAAGCTATATATAACACTTCGATCGAAATGATTGTATCGAGGGCTTATTCAATGGGAATTTATCGAGTGAGATTCATATTGACTTCTCTTATTTTATGATCTTTCTAGCTAGCGCTCCTCAACTATATCAACTGTACTTTGGTATATGTATGAGGCCACTGTTAAGATAAGAAATCAGGCACTCAAGACGAGAAAGAAAAATCAACCTAATTGAGCGGGAAGCACGGGCAAGAAGTTATATATAACAGTTGCTATATATAACAGCTTTGTTATATATAACAGGTGTTATATATAATAGCTCTATTATATATAACACCTGTTATATATAACAAATGTTATATATAACAGAGTTCAATGGTATAAATACATTCCTTATATGTTGCGATTACAATCTTTTGCTTATCTCACTTCTGAGAGAAAATAAAGAGAGGAGAGAGAGAGAGAGAGAGAGAGAGAGAGAGAAAAGAGAGAAAAGAGAGAAAAGAGAGAAAAAGAAAACCCTCAACTAAACTCCGGCCAAATCTCACCAGAAAAATATTTCTGAGAGTGTGTTAGTTCGAGAGCTGTGAAGATCATTCCTCTTATGTCCTTAATCTCTTTTCCAACTTAATCACAACAATTTGATCTCATTTTCTCTCATTCAAAACTGAGATTGACGTTCAGTGATACATTCAATGTTTATCTCTCTTTGTTTTGATTTCTTATTTCGAGAAATCATAGTTTTATTGGATATTTTTTACTATTATGTTTTCAAACCCTAAAACCAACAAAATAGTTTTTTATTTCAGTTTCTTTGAGAATTCAGACTCAGATTTAGTTTAAGATCTTGATTGGGGATTTACACTTTCACATATTTCACATTTTGTGAAATAGTATGTATATGTTCAAAATAAGAAAGTGTTTTGGTTCTTGGCTCGTGTTTATAGCAAGATTCCCTTTTGATCTCTGGATATATTGAAAGATCCAAAGTCCGATAGTTTCGATTAAACTAATTTTGGAAATGTTTACATATTTGTTATCTGTTTGTAATTTGATTAGCATCTTGTCTGTAATTAAGTGTGTGTGAGTTGCATGCATGTGATTTAGAACACATCACCACTTACACCTTCACACTACGACACTGAAAAGTGTTGGTATTGAGATCTTGGACTTTTGAGTCGACGTAAAGCTAAAAGGAGTGGAGTTACAAAGCTGAGAGAACATTAACAACATCAGATCCTTGGGAGAAGTCAGAAAATCCATAGGAGTTGGTACATTTCTGAACTTAGAATTGGGTTTGATTATGTGTCTTGATTGTTATATAGTTTGTAAACTGGTGCTCTATTTTAGTGGATTTTTACTTTTGAGGTGTAGAGACCTCCGTGGATGTTTCCTCAATTGGGTGGGGTTTTAACACGTTAAAATTGTACTTGTATACTTCCTCTTCCTCACATCCCTTTCTTGAGGTTATGTTGATTTACGTTCCTTATAAGTTTTGGTTTTCAAAACTGGTAAACCTATACCTTAAATAACTCGTTCATACTGTTTTACACATATTATGTTAAAATTTTGTTCTAAGAAAAGAGTTTCTTCAACAAACTGTTCGGAGCCATTTAGATAGTTTAATCTTGAATTAAACGACTTAAGTGGTACTTTTTCACAGCCTTTCGAACCACTTCTGGGCTACATCTCCTAGGGTGGATGGGAATACATGTCACATGAGATTGTCTTTGTGATTTCATAGATTCATCGCTTGTCTGTACTGGCGTACATGATCTATGGGTCGATTTTTCCATTATATATATTAAACCTTGGGGATGTGAACTTCTTTGGAGACTCCTCTTCCTCAATTGCCCTTAAAAAGGGGGATTGCATATGAGTGATGAGTGCCTTCCTTACTAGTTCTTTTGTGGATATAGTGTGACACCCCGCTTATTAAAATAAGAGGTGGCCAACCCGCTACTCCAATAAAACAAGAATCTTAACTGGTCCATTCTTAGCATTACTGTCACATACAAGATAATACGATACGACCACCCAACATTTTAAAAATGGATGTCAAAATATTTTCAATTTAAAATGAACTATTTCAGTCATCTACTTTCGTAACAAAAGGGTTAATATACCATTAACAATTTGATAGCATTTACAAAACATAACTGAATAAGTTATTGGTTAACAGACTGATACAAAAAGGTCACACCAAATATAATAGTAGCTATGAGATATAAACTTGGGCAATATGCCTGAATGCCACTGACGAATCATAACTAGAATATCCAAAAAAAGAATGATGCGTCTAATACAAAAATCCTACAACATCCGCAATACGTCGTAGCTCCTTAACACTAGAGGGTAAGGTCAGAACGGACACCCTTGCGGTGAGACACTTGAACATAAACAATAATCACACCAAGAGACAAAATATAAACGGGTTAGGGCCCGGTTTGATATGACTTACAAGTGAATAAAATGCATAGCAGTTATGAATGCCATATTTCATAAACAGGTTAAATTCGCTCTTCACTTAAAGAATTATACTCACCTCTCTTCTAAAGTGAACATCCTAACACGTACAATTCGTTTTTAAGTTAAGTTACCCAACTACTTAATAGGAATAACTTAACTCTATCCAATATGCCAGTTTACCAATTTATCATTTATCCTCACAAGACAATTAATCATTAATGGTCACATATAACTAGAGTTGATTCATAATTCCATTTATCATTTGCGTTAAAACACAATTTGAATGAGAACAGTTATATTCATACAAGAACATTTTTAAGACCATCCTTCCGATAATTACCCCACTGGATGCGTTCCCTAATTTCTATCGTCTTCCAGGGCCTTATTTCATGACCACTTGGGTACCGTAAATCACAAGGCATGGGAAGTGGACATACACCTTCGACAGTGAGGCGTAACCATACCCAAAATTACTTCACTTCGAATAAACAATCACACAATGTAACAACTGGTGCTATGGCTTGAGGACTATACTCTTCCTGCATTCATTAGCCAGGGGGATTCACCTCTTTTGCGTAATTTCCCTTATGATAGCATTTAGAGAGGTATGTGTATATAAACCAAAATCACAAAATGTATGTATAATGAATTAAAACAATAACTCTTATACCCGGAAGCATAAATGTATAATAAATTAAGTCTACAATGTATAAACACTTCCATACTAGCCCTCTAAAGCCAAAACAACAAAGTCCTACTATACACTAGTCCTATTATCATTTTCTTAACCAATTGAGGTATTATACTATTGTTTCTAATACCCAAAATAGGCCCGAATGCCCCCTTATCAACCTAAGGTATTAATCTCCTCATGTAAGGTCACATTTATCAATAATACATCTTATAATAAGGTTCCAAATCTTTAGACCCAAGATAAAAGGAGTTAAAACAAAGTTAGAAAATTTTTGTAAAACAACACTATTTCTGTATCGATTCGCCCTGGCCGAATCGATTCTCCATTGGAAGCGAACCGATTTGCCCCAGTCGAATCGATTCGGTCGAGAGAACCAAACTTTCTGCTAACTTGACGAATCGATTCAACCTACCCGAATCGATTCACTAACTCGGACCTGTAGCCTATCATTTTACCGAATCGATTCGCCAAGAGCAAATCAAATCGCCTGGTTCGGACAGCCCAGTTTTGGCTATGGGTTTATATGAACCCTAAATCCCAAAACCCTTTTTTTCCATCTAAACCCAACATCATCTATAAACCATTCCTAAATAATAACCCACCATTATGAGCCCTTAAATCATGTTTACATCATAGACATAAGGGTTTAAACATCAAAATCACCAAAAATTTGAAATGGTTTAAACTCAAAAACACTAATTATTTATACACTTTATTCACACATAATCACACATTCATGCAAGTTAGAAAACTTGCCTCAATATTGAAGTCTCGGATTCCTCCTCGTTGAAACGATTCCAAGCTCAAATCACTGATTCCTCTATTTTTCTCTTCTTTCTCTCAAGCTCTTCTCCTCTCTCTTTCTTTCTAGGTTTTAAACATAGATGAGATTTTAATTGCTCTTGCAAGACCAAATACCCCATATTGATTAAATACATTTAAGTCTAACATTAAATGCTACAACATGTTTAAAATGACTCGTAACATCATATTTAAGTCGTAACTAGCCAAAAGTACCCCCGGAACCCAAAAATACACCCGACTTTTATTTTGACTATCTCAATCGTTCCTAGACTAATCGCTCCCTCTAAACTAACATTCGAGATATCGTTCACAATTTTCTATCACAACGTCATATTACCTTTCTTAAATAATCTGATTGGGATATAAGCCATGATCGTCACTTTAATGCGCAACGACGCAACATAACATAATATTACACTATTTACATTCATGTAACAGTAAATATGCAATACTCATAAATATTAACTCTTAAATCATACAAATTAATATTTAATTATATTTTCCTTTATTTTAAATAACGAACCCACGGGTCAATTTAATATAAAAGTAATTACTCAAAAGTACAGGGGTATTATATCTATCCCCATGATAAGTTGGGTGTTGATCCATTTCTCTTAGGACCAGACTTCATATATCTTTCTTATGGCGTTCTTTATCTTAGTTTCGTCTTGTCAGACAACTCCCATGCTTTGAACAATCCTGCTCGTGACTAGAACTCCTTCCTCGATTGTGAGTCTTGCTCACCTGTAGACTAGGCATCCGACCACAGTGCTTGCGGTCGTTCCCATGGGTTTATCTTTTCATCTTCTTTAGACATAGTCGGAGACGTGCAATTTTTTTTATTTGGAGGTGTGTTTCTTCCTCTTACTGATGGAGTCATTCCTCATTAGCATCAACCAGTCGTGAGATCTGTGTTGATCTAGGTTTCTCGTTGCTCTGCTTAGAAAGTTGTAGGGAAAATCATGGATTCCAGTCTCGATGAATCTCGAATGAGTAAGGACAACTCATATCGTAAGTCACCAGTAATGGGTGCACTGTATGGATGAGACATTGTTTCACTCTTTGGTTTCAAGTTGCTTTCAGAAAAGATAATCGTTTCCCACAAACGGTGCCAATTGTAAGTGAAAATAATCACAATTATGTTTTTACAAGCAAATTAATTAAATAGCAATTAAAGTCAAAACACACAGAATTTACGTGGTTAGGCAATGGCCTAGGTCCACGGAGGGTCTCTCAATTTTTATTAAACATTTCAGAGTTTCAGAATTATGTGCCCCTTGTTCGCGGGGTAAGGGCTTTATTTATAGTGATAAGAGTTCTTGAGTTGTGCACGAACTCTTCCAATTACTCATTGGTTGATCCATATTTATCTCCTCCAAGATTTTAAGTAACAAGAGTAAGCCCCTGTAATCATCCACGTGATATGTCTCCATAATTATCCACGTGATGTTAAATCTACCTTGGGCACATCGTTGGGCTTATTTGGGCTATTGGATATTCGGCCTTTACGGTTTTCACCCATGGTTACCATTACATATTACTCAATTGTTCAAGGGCTTTAGTCTCATCCCTTTCGAGGTGTTCCACACCTTTCTCTCGCTAGTTCTTTCATCAAAGGATCGATCAAATTCTCCTCGGACCATAAATGATCCACTCTTACAGCACCACTAAAAAGAAACTCTCTAATAGTATTATTCCTGCGATGTATTTGTCGTCTTTTGGCATTACAATAATGTTTCTCTACTATATTAATAGCGATGGTACTATCGCAATAGATAAGAATGACTTGTATACTCTTTTCCCCAAATGGATATCTGGCAGGAGGTTTCTTAACTAACATGCCTCATGACTACCATTAGCTAGCGCTATAATCTCTGACTCCATCGCAAATTCCTGGAAACCAGGCCACTAGTGATACTAAAAAGGTATCCATTAGTGACCTTGGGGTCATCTGAAAGGCTATTCCATACAGCATCACTAAGGTTCTCTTTGGTTATGAATTATAATATCATTTTATGTGTTTAAATACAATTTTGGCAAGAATTTGCGTTTAACGCACCTGTTTTATATACTGAATTATAATATTTTTAGTGTTATAATCTTATTTTCAGAAAACAACAAAATGTTAGATTCTAAATTTTGTTTAATGCTTTTCAACTTGAAATCGATAATTCTCTAAATTTTTATGCATTTATATCTTAATATATGATATACATATACAATAAATTAATATGTGTGCACTTATAATAAATAAAAATTATATATATACATGTACCCAAAATTACATATATGTATGTATTATTAAATTATATAGTATACTAAGATCTATATGTTAGATAATATTATCAATACATACATGATACTTAAATACAATTTTATATATGTATTATACACGTATGTAATAATATAAAATATACATATAATACATATGTATTAAATAATTTTAATAATAATATAATACATATATAATATCATATATATTATACAGGTAATAATATAATATCAATTCATGTATGTATATAGTTTTATTATGGATTACACATGTAATACACACACACACACACACATACACACACACACATACATACATATATATATATATATATATATATATATATATATATATATATATATATATATATATATATATATATATATATCACTGTTCTAAAAAACCCGCCTAGGCTTGAGGCTTGAGAGAAACGCCTCGCCTTAAGATTTTGACGCCTTATGCTTGGTAAAACCCTTAAGGGGTACTTTTTCTCTAAAAACAACAATGCTTTAGTGAAACGATATCGCCTTTTAAAGATTTTTTTTGCAAACCGGACCATTATCTCATCCAAAATAATCAAATAGTATTTTTATTTGCAAATATTCAGACATATTTTTATGATATGTACAATTTTAGTATTTTAATAGCCATGTTATGGTTAAAAAATATTAAAATATATTAAAAGGACCTAAACGCCTTTTCACGCCTTTTTACGCCAAGGCCCGCCTAAGCTTCTAAGGCTTGGCCTCCACGCCTCGATCACGCCCGGCATTTTTTAGAACCTTGATATATATATATATATATATATATATATATATATATATATATATATATATATATATATATATATATATATATATATATGTATGTATGTATGTATGTATGTGTGTGTGTGTGTATAGTCAAACTCTCCAATATAGCTCATTAAATATACCAAAAGAACACGTGATACATTTACGCATTTATGCATGTATGTATACATTTATGTATTATGTATGTATGGAAGTTTTATGTATGTGTGTGTTTATAGACACACGCACATGTTTTCCAATTTTGTGTGTGTTAGTTTTTAATTTTTGAGATAACTGTATTTAAACATGGTTTTTTAATCGAGTTTTCTGAATACATAACCAAACTGATCCTAGATCTTCAAGGACAGAGGGAAACATTTGATAATGCAATCCAATGTTCAACGTTCTTTTCAGGTACCACATGACCCTCTCAATAGCACGTCAATGCTTCATACTATCTTTACTAGTAAATATACAAAATACTTCCACAACATAAGCTATGTCAGCTTTAGTATAATCAATAGCATAATGTATGCTACCTATGATGCTCGTATACTTAGTTTGTCTAACGGTGTCACCAATATTCTTGAACATCTTTACTATAGGATCAAATGCAACACTAGACTTATAGTTAGATTGTATTTTAAAAAAAAAATCTTAATATAAAGAGATTGGTTCAAAAAATAATCCATTTCTAGATTTAGTAATTGCAATTCACAAAATTACACTAGCTTCACCCAAATCTTTCATATTAAAGTTGGCACATCACAAAGATTTAACATAATCTACGATATGAATATTAAATCCAGATATAATCAAGTCATCCATATAAAGACTTGTGATAGTTCAAATGTTATTTTCATATAATATATGCATTTGTCACTTTCATTACTTTTAAAACCAGTAGAGATTACTAGATTATTAAATTTATCAACTATTGCTTAGGCGCTTGTTTTAACCCATAAAGAGATTTATCTAACTTACACATTTTATTTTATTTTACCAAGAATAATAAAATGAGAGCTCGGTCTGTGTGACACCCCGCCTAATTAAATACCGGGCGATCACTCCTTTATTAAATTAAATCAAGGTGAACAGTTTGGTTCATTCTTAGCATCACTGTCGTAAAAAGAAACTTTCCATATAACACCCTAAATAATTAAGCTAAGTGTCAAAACCAATTTTTAAACATTAACTTCCAAATTTTATTTAAAGAAAAGATTTATTTAATTAATTAACAAAGCTCAATGAATAAGATACACACCACAATAAACTGGAACGAAAGAGTCCCAAAATATAAAACATTCATCAACGAATGTCAACATGCGAGAAAAATAAAGTAGTACATCCGTTCTGAACAAAATCCCATAATAACAAACTAGGAAATAACTGAAATAACAATGTCCCAACATAAAGAAATAATGGAAAGGACTACACATGCCCATCTGAATGAAAATACTAAGAGTGGATCTGAATGGACGAAGTCGTCTAATCAAAAGACCTGCAACTCCCACCTAAGCTGCAGCGCGTTCCTTCCAATAGATCCTAAGCAAGTCGCCCCTGTGGCTGGGCACCTGAAATACATACATATATATACAAAAGAGGGAGAGAGAAAAAAGAAACGGGTCAGGGCCCGAAAGTGTGTTTGAGTTTAAAATACGTTAAGCAAGTATTTAAATTGATACAGGCCAATGCAAGTCATATTAGTTCGACACTCTCTTGAGGAATTCTCACTTCTCTTCTAATGTGCACGCCTATCGTACTAACCTTCCCAAATAATTTAGTTTATCTTAACTTACTCCTAAGTTTTCAAAACCGAATGATGACAATGTTTTAAAAAGTTTACTTTCAATATGTAGCACTCCTCTCGTTTTAGCTTCATTAAAATATAAAATTTCCCAGTGTCTTCTCATACTTTCACAAAACAAGTATTTAATAATTTGAGTCAACAACCATGTTCTACTTATCAAATCACAGTAGGCCGTTTAAAGTTTATAACCTCATATATATATTAACTACTCGTATAATATATATATATAATAGCACCCCAACTAATCTATGGTGCGGGCATACTCTGCTATCCAATCCCCGTATCGCTCACACAAAGGGAAACACAAGTTCGGAATCACTCTCGAACTGTATCAACATATACAAGACAACGTTGAGGCGAAGCATAGATTCCAAGTCCAAGAGGTCAGTACATACCCACACGTCTCTTAGGACCGTCCGACTATCAATCTGATAGCCCGTACCTAGGATCTCTATCTTCTAGGGTACGAATCAATATCCCCCATAAAGCAACACAGGATAAGATCGTCCCAGCGCGGTAACCTCAGGGATAGCAAGTAGCGAGGGTACGTTTTTCACATGTATATAATATATGCACACACAATCATATAAATATACCAATTTCCTCATTTTAATATAGGTTCCTCTCATTACCCAATATTACAACATTTATCCTTAATTTCACATTATTAAGATTACGTATATGGTTTCGACTCTAACCTTGACTCGAAGGGTTTTTTTCACTAATTACGTGACACTCGTGGATTCTAACTATCCAAGTAGGAAATTCAGTAGGTAGACGCCTATTCACTATCGTAAGTATATGACGTAATCTCACACTTGAAATGCGTAGTTTCATCATTCCTTAATTAATTGTCCCTAAAACGCAATTATCGTCTCATAATAAAGTTCCCATCCTTTAACCATATGTCCTACTGGTCTCTCTTATATCCCAAGACATTTTATTTACAATGCCCAAGAAATATTCCACGGTAAATTAATTCAACTAATTAAACAAGGGGAAAAAGAGTTTGCCAGGAGGGGTCGATCGATCGACGTCTGGGGCTCGATCGATCGAACCTTCGATCGATCGACGCTCTAGGTTCGATCGATCGATCAAACAGGTATTTCGATTTCTGCAGAAGAGCAGTTACGGGTTTGACTAATATTCTTCATTCAAATACATAATTTCCAACACTAATCGTCCCAAAACTTGTACTATAATCATGGTAATATATTTTCAGATGTTTCTAACGTTAAGCATGCATGTAACCGTCATTAAACATGATTAAACAACCTAAAATCTCATCTAATCATCAAGAACCCTAAGTTTTCTTAACTTTTGTTCTAATCAGTTTTCTCCAGAATTTCCTTCTAACATAACATCACAAATTCGTGGGTTGATCATCTACTTCACATATTATTTTCAGAATATGGATATAACGATTTCTACATACATGCAAATCCCTATCAAAAATTGGGGTTTTCTTCCTTTAATTATACTCCTAATCATTCCTACACTAATATGATTATTGCACCAACGAAAATATGCAAGTTAAACACTTGCCTGGGATTTCAGAGGTCTGGTTTCCTGCTGATATTGGTGTGGTTGCGTTCTCCTCCTCGCGATCTACGCGTTGGTGGTGACGGCGGTGGAATCGGTGGTGTTTTGGGCCTTGAATCACCTTGAGAGCTCTCTCCTCTCTTCTCCAATGGCCGTTCTAGGGTTCTGAATGTTCTAACCCTAAAAGTCTGATTTAAATGGCTGCTAAGGATGGCTGAAATTCGTGGGTTTAATTACGCTATTTTGTAAAATGACCAAAATGCCCTCCCGGGTCACTAATTGGGCCTAAAAACACCCCGAGGCCCGAACTAAACCCCCGGGTACACTTTTCTGACTATCTCGACCCTTCCGGACGCATTGGCGCACTCAAAACGACCATACGGACAACTTATAAAATATTTACTTTTTAATTAACATAATTAGTCCCGACGTGACAAGGGCATGTCCCGACTTAAATTTCCGAAATAGTCATTTAATACACTTATGACATTCAATATAACCAATATAATATATTACTATGCTCATTAGTAATATTCAACAAGTTTCTTATAATTACTAACTCTAGTCACGTTAATAATTATAACATAATTAATTTCCGGATTTTTATTAAATAAATCATCACATTAAATTTAATAAATTCCCAAATTAAATATAGCATAAAAATACGGGGTATTACAGTCTGCTCGAAACCTAAATAAAGTGAAGTGATTTAATTAAAATTATTGTCGTAATAGAAGCCATATTCTCTTTTAATTCCTTTTAGGTACAAATGGACAACCTAGGTCTACATGATGAAACGTTTACCAAGTAAATAAAACTAAATTTTATCTTCAAATATAGGTGAATTAATGTAAGTGGGGAATATGATAAACAATCATACAACACCAAGTCATACGAGAAAAAAAACTACAACGGGAAAAAAACATCAAATCGAAAGAAACGACAAATGCTTTATGGTATAGTATTATAAATGCAAGACAATGACTTTAAAAACATTAAGGGTATTTTTGGCAAATCAAATGTTTGAATTTCAAATATCTCAACATGAAAATTTTAGAGTTATGAATAAGCTTTACAAAGAAAAAAATCATATGTCATTTCAATTTCGCAATAAAACGTTATACTCAAAATAATGAACCCCGTACAAAGCTTGTGCGATTTTTTTTATTGTACGAGAACTTGTGCAAAATCTATTTCACGTGAGAGGTAAAAAAATGAGTCAGAAAGCCTCGTTCGATGTGTTCTCCATACGAGATTGGTCCTAGTTCGAATGAGATCTCATTCGAACGAGATTACTATGGTTCGAACAAGGGTCAACTTTCGAGAAACGTGTTTTTTGAAAACTATAAATGCAACTCTTATTCCGATCCACCATCTCTCTAGTGCTTTAACTTTTTAAAACTCGATAGAGTATTTTTAAGTTTTTATTTGATTTAGCAAGAGAGATATTGCCAAACTAATCAATTTACGAACATACAACATCAAATTAAAGTCATATACACATGATTTTGTTGTGGTTTGAGGCTTTTGTGGATTCCATGGTTAAGCCTATCATAAATTGGTGCGCCAAGGAGTCAGAGTTGAGTTTCATATTCAAAGAGGTTGTCTTCATCGAAATATATCATCACGAGTGATCGTATGGGAAACTCTTAAACCAATCGATATCGGTGTATACTAAGTCATGTGA
Source organism: Sambucus nigra (assembly GCA_949130495.1). NCBI lineage: Eukaryota > Viridiplantae > Streptophyta > Magnoliopsida > Dipsacales > Adoxaceae > Sambucus > Sambucus nigra. The sequence goes on from OX422209.1 coordinate 503,683,073, forward strand.
GTTGTGCAAAGCATGTCGGCCCCGAGCAATCTGATTGCTAATACAAGTAAATGCATCAGATTAAAATGTAAGAAGAGACTTCATAGTGATGTGTATCATTGTCTTATATGTAAGTTGTTTATGTTCTCTGTAAGATATGTAAACATTATTAGTATTAGTGGACTTATTTGGGCTGAAGCCTGATAGTAGTTTTTCCTGTGAGGGTTTCCACTCTTGATACCGATGTTGATTTATGTGTGCTTGCTTTTCCTTTTTTTGCCATAGTTAACTTGCAGTCAACACGCATGGAACTTGAAACTAACTAATTATTTGGGTAAATTCTAAAATTGACCTTAATAAGAGTAATTAGATTTAATTAACTAGTAATTTGAATTTGGTGTGAAAATTGAACCAAAATAATTTTTTTAGTAAAATTAAAATTAGTATTAGTGTAACCACTTCATATAGTAATGAACTAATCTTAAAATAATTTTTTGTTACGAGTTATTTTATGGACGTAATTTATTTTCTAAACTAATTAAGTAACTGTACATAGACTGCATATGACAAATTCTTTTTCAATATATTTTAGGTTATAAACTTTTAGCTGTATATTCTCGTTATGATGAAATTGAAGACGAATGAATAATTGTGTAATGAATATGAGACGACACCGACCTCAATAGTTTGGTGTCATATGTTGATGCTATAAATTGATTTTATACCTATTTTATTTTATATTTTTACCAATTAACTGTTAATCAAGCAGTTAATAGATAAACAAATAGTATGATAAGTGTAACTGTAAGTTAAAAATCTAGAGAGAGAGAGAAGGAAAACCCTAGATTTATGTGTTTCGTCCCAACATGGTGGCTACATCCTCAAGTGCTATGAGTTCTATTATTTTAGGGAATAATATCCATGTGAATTGGTTACAAGAGCTGTCACTTCACTTTGACATGATAACTCACAAATAAATCTATTTCCTAAACAGGATAATAAGGTTACTAATTATAGTGAGTGAGTTGTGAGATTGTGGTCCTAAGGATTCGTTTCTCTCATTTATAGAGTTAGATGATATCAAGCTTTACATGTAGAGAAATGAATGATCATAAGTTAGTTATTGTATGTGGGGGGAATATCTTCATATATTTCTCATAATACCCGCTCTTTTTAGGTTTTCATCATACAACTATGTGTTCGCACTATAAGTGATAACAACGTTACTGAACGAGTCCAACCCCAAGGTTTTCCAGGTATTATATAATTTAATGGTATATGGATAGGTTGATTTCTATAACAGGTGTCACCCCTTGATTCATTTACATGTCACCACTACACCAAATCCTGCGAATGGTCACGCCTAGCTAGTCACGGCCAAGCCCGCGACCAGCTAGTCGCGAACTTGGGCCGTGACCATCTCATTTTTTGGCATGACCATATTAGTTACCACACTAAGTTATCTATGCTCTGAAAGTGGTCACGAACCAAGTCCGTGACTACTGTGGGTCACGAACTTCGGCCTGACCAGGCTGTGACCATCTTAGCACTAAATTCGCTTAAAAATTCCCTCGAATCTTGGTCATATATTCGGGTCGTGACCATAGGCATGACGAAGAACAATACACACACATTTGGGGTCACGGCTATGAACCGAAACCAAATTTTGAAATGAGTCATGGCTTGGGGCCATGACCATCACTCATTCGAAGAGCTGCTCTTGGTCGCACATGGTGGGTCACGGCCTAGAACCGTGAACAGAGGTCATTCGAGCAGCATCTTGGGCACACATATGGAGAACTAATTAGTCGCGGGGGTTAGTTCACGGCTCTAGGCCGTGACCAGATTCAACATATAAAAAACCACGCGTCTCAATTCAGACCCACTTTTCATTCTGCCATTTGCGATTTAGGCTTTGGGCGATTTCTGCGATTTAGAAATTTCAGAGATTTGGGGTTTTGTGGATTTCTTCTAAGAATCGTGAAAGGTATGTGTGTATATGTGTGTGTGCATTTCGATTTATTAATTTGTGACAACTTTGTGTATGTGTGTGTGTGTGTGTATAGATTTCTATTTGTGTGTATGTGTGTGGGTATGTGTGAGTGTGTATGTATAGAATTACGTTTATGTGTGTGTGTGTATGTACAGATTTATGTTTATTTGCATATATATATATATATATATATGTGTGTGTGTGTGTGTGTGTGCATGTGCGTTTATGCGTGTTACTATGAAAAATTGTATTTTATGTCAATAAATCCTAGAAATTGTATTGGGGTTATTTTGTTTTGACAAAATATTATTCAAAACCCTAGACATTATATTTTTTTTGACAAAATATTATTCAAAATCCTAGACATTATATTTTTTGACAAATTATTATTAAATGGATTCTTAATAAGTAAAAAATATTAAATGGATTCTTAATAAGTAAAAATATTAAATGGACAAAATCCTACCCTGTTGTGATTTATATGTGTGTCACTATATTATATTGGGGGTTATATGTATGTCATGATTTTTTTCTGACAAAATATAATTAAATGGATTTTTTATAATGTATTGGGGATTATATGCGCGTTATTATTTTTAACAATAACTCCTACCATGTTATGATATTTTAGTAATTCTTTACTTTGCTACTTTAAATATGAGTCGCAAACACGTGTGCACATTAATATAGTGAGATTTTGTGTCAAAGATTGTGCGGGGTCCAAAATTTTGTGTACTAGAGTTTGTACGTGTGTGTACTAAAACTCTTTCACAATAAACCCTAACAAAAACATGTTATTTCACATCGATGAGATCCAAAATGCAAGGGGTTAAGAGAAGGATAGTGATGAATCAAAACCTTAATCAAACTAATATACCCTTATACGTCATATGTTTGAATTAATAGTTATTAATTAATTAGAGCCCTTAAGTGTAGGACTCGTATTCACGCCCTTGTATACTTTTCTCAGGAAAAATGAGGCACGGTGATAATCATTGTCAATAGGATTGGGAGAGGTTTCAATTAGACTGCACACATAACTCTTTTATTTGTGCGCGCCATATAGAGGGTACTCCTATTTATAGGTATGGAAATAAAAAGGTGGAACAATTTAATTACCTTGTTAATCGTGGAGTTGATCTCCGATGAGATTACCTGTTCGATCATATTCTATTTTCTCTACCAGAAAACTGGGATGACTTTATACAAAATATATTTCACACACATAATCCCGACGTAGCCCTGGCCTTAGTTACGTTGTTGGAGAAGGCGAAAAAAAATCCACCCGTTATGAATACAACTGCATACAGAGAGCATTGACAAAGACTATGATGTCTTGCGCCACATGCAAGTAAAATTGAATCTTCCCAAAAAGTTGAGAAATATGGTATTTTGAGTTCATGTCAGGGATATCTACGCATCAATCATAGATACCCTTCCTCCTAGTTGGCCGCGTGCAAAAATTCATAGGTTCTTAAAAACTAATATCAAATGGATGGAGATCGGACACATTAAACATATTCTAAAGTCGTACTCTGAAAAGGTGTTTATATATATATATTCATAAGCTTGATTAATTAGTTATAATTTCATATTATTGCAATTATTTAGTCACTTATATTTTTCATTTTTGTAGATAATGTCGAGAGGGAACAACCCAATGGTACCAAGTGCCGAAGTGATACCACAACGAGGTTCACCATCTCGTGCATAACCTGAATTCTCAACACCAATGGCTAAGCAAATCACAACTCCACCAATGGTTCACTCCTCATCAAGTCCAACTCCAAGTGCTCTTACGTCCCAATCCAGCACTCCTGTTGCTCCAATGCCTTCATCCAACACTCCCGATGCCTCCTTCTCAAATGAAAAGAAGCCCATTGGGTTCTTCTTTCTCGGGAATAACTCGACGAGTGATAGGAATGACGTGTTGAACTTTAAAAACCGATATTTGTCGGTGGGAAAAATGAACGTGGGAGTCGATGAACCAGACAACTGGAACCTTGTTGATCAAGCTGTCAAAGATGACATACATGACCAACTCTACAAGCATTTCTCATTTCTTGATCGTTCCAAGAATATGGTTCTATCTCGGGTTGCTGAAGGATTGAGGACATACAGGAGAAACCTTCGGAAGAAACATTTTCCAAAGGAGGCCACGAGCTCATATATTTTGGCTTTGAAAGAGAGAGTGCCTCCAAATGTTGAAATTTCGGTGCAGCAGTGAAATAATTTTTTAGAGAATGAGGCGAAAGAGAAAAAGTAGGTCGAGAGGGAGCGAAACCAAAAATAGGGCACAGAAAACTAATATCCATAGGCTGGGATCCAAATCATATGAGGATTTAAAGAATGAATGGGAGAGTAGGAAAAAGGATGGTCCAGATGCCGATAAAAACCCAAATCGGTCCAACTTATTCATTCATGCTCGACGGGACAAAGATAATAAATTTCCGTCTCACTTATCTAAGACGCTGGAATCAATAGAGGCCATCATCAGTCAATCCGATTTGTGCCCTAATGATGGCTTTGACCTTGAAAATGATGCCCTGGCCCAAACCTTTGAAAGGGACAAAAGGGGGAGGACGAGAGGTGTTGGCTCACATATGCTAAAACAAAACTTTAACACACTGCACCTCTTGTGGACGAGCTTTCTTCGGTCAAGAATTGTATCTCGTCCCAAAAGGAACACCCGTTCAAGATCGATGGGGATGTCCATGAGATTAAAAATACCCTGGGATTATTGACGAATCAAATTGGAAAACTTGTCAACTTTTTTTATAGTTATAGGCCCCCAATGCCTCCTCAAGGTTACCCTTACCCTACTCCTACTCAAGGTTTCACATGTCCTTCCCCTCTAATATTCCCCTCCTAAATGCCTCCTCCTCCCACATTCCCCTCCCCTGCGCCTCAGCCAGTCACGGGACTTGGATCATCGTCAACAATTCACGGTGACTATGGTCAAGAGTACTATATCATGGACCTGAGCAATACGAGGTTTGTGGTGTGTACACACTGATATCCATAGTTCCCAGAATTCCAGTACACGATCGACCTTAGAAGAAGGGTGAGGCTCAAATAATGGTCGAAGAAATATACAACAAGTGCGGAGATCTACCTATGCACGTTAACAGTGGGGAAATGATGGAATTGAGGAATTATGTACAATATTTTATTGCTTGGCCAAGATGTAATAAAATTTTCTTTCGTTTCAGTTGTAATAATTTTTTTTTGTTTTAGTTGTAAGAATATTGGTTTTGCTTCAGTTGCAATGATATTTTTTATATCAATTGTAAGAATATTGGTTTTGCATCAGTTGTTATTATATTTTTTTTGTTTCAGTTGTAAGAATATTCTTTTTGTTTCAGTTCTAATAATATTTTTTAACCTATTACCACAAGACTGGAATTTGAAGATTATTACATGGATTTCCCATAATACAAATAGTGGATGGGAGAGACTAACCTGATATCAAATAATCATGTAAAGGGCATTTATGAATTTGTTAAAGACGCTTCCAAAAATATTAAAAGTGACAAGATTCCTTGTCTGTGCACTCGTTGTATTAACGAAAAATATAAGTCATTGGAAGATGTTGAGTTGCATTTAATAAAGTGGGGAATCTGTAAAGACTATAAAATATGGACATACCATGGTGAAAAAGTTATACCTTATGTTTCGGAAGAATTACCGGTACCCGATCGAGTAACAGGAACCCAACGAGTAGAAGTGGTATTCACCAAGACATCGTCCATTGATCAACTTAATTGATGATACTTACGGACTCCACAACCATCAAAACCACTAACCTATGGATACAGATAATGCAGATAATGACCAAGTAAATGAATAATTTGATGTTGATATACTAGGAGATAGGGAATACATACGATTGAAATCCTATGCGGCTAGACCCTTCTATAAAGATTGTGATGAAGATCACTCAGTATTATATGCAATTATTGGTTTGCATAATTTGAAGAGTCAATTTGGTTTGTCTGGGAACAGCGTAATTGAAATTCTTAAGTGGGTTAAAGAAATCTCCCAAAAGAGAACACGTTACCAGACAATTATCCTACCATGAAGAAGAGTTTGAAAGGTTTAGGTTTAAAATACAAATCTATGCATGCTTGCAAGTATAATTTCATATTGTACCGGAATGAGCACGAAGATAATGATGAATACATTGTATGCAATGGGCCTAGATATATGGTTTGTGAGAATGGAAAGGATAAACCTGTAAAAAATTACAAGTGCTCGCAAGTCCCACAAAAGGTTTTGAAGAATTTTCCACTTTCACTACGGTTAAAATGGTTTTTTACTATACCGTGAATAACGGAGATCATGACATGGCACGCTCGATGCGAGGTGGGTGGGAATTTAATGCGTCATCCGGTTGATTCACCCATCTGACAAATTTCAAACGAATAACACCATGAATTTGTAAAGGAACCACGCAATGTTTGTCTTGCAATCTCAATCGATGGGTTTAACCCTTTTGATAATTTAAGTACTCTCATGGTGCCTTTAAGTCTCCCTTCAACACTATGCATGACAAAGGGGTTTACATTGTTATCTTTGTTAATATGCGGGTCGAAGGCTCCCAGTGATGGCATTGATATATTCTTAGCACCGTTAATCAGATAATTTAAAGAGTTTTAGGGCAAAGGAACGATGACGTTCGACTCTCATAAGGGTGAAGAGTTCACACTTAAAGTAATGGTGATGTGGGTGATCCACGACCTTCCTGCTTATGGGACCTTATCCGGTTGTAATGTTCATGGTTATTATGGATGTCCTATATATGGGGAGGAAACTGAAGCCTGTTGGTTAAAACATATTGGTAAGATGAGTTACATGGGTCATCGTAGATTTATGTCGACCAGTCACCCTTTTTGAAACGACAAGTCTAACTTTTTGCCTGTCGATCACGAGCGCAGAACGACACATGTTCGGCTTTCTGGTCAAAAAATTGAGGACAAGGCAGCAGCTACAATTTCGAGGAATAGGTACGTAGGCAAACACCCACAACTTATAAACCTAAAGCGTAAAGCTAGATGGGATCCGAACGACCCTAGTAAAGCTAATCCATGGTCCAGGCGATCAATATTTTTTATATATCATATTGGAAAGATCATCGTATAAGGCATATAATTGATATGATTCACCCAGGGAAGAATGTTGCAGAACATCTGATAGGAATATGTCTAGGTGGATCTAGTTTCAAAGATGGAGAGCGGGCCCACCGAGATTTACAGGATATGAAAATAAAGAAGAAACCGTAGTTAGAAAATGATCCTATAATAGGAAGAATTTCTAGCCCCTCGGCTAGTTTCACTTTGACTACTAGTGAGAAGATGATCCTCTTAGACACGTTCAACTTGAAGACTCCAACCGATTATTCTGATAATTTACGTAGGGTAGTAAGCTACCAAACAAATGACTTGAAACAGTGTGAGTCTCACGACTGGCACGTAGTCATCCAATTAATCCCTCTGTTATTTCGGCATTGCTTCTCTGAACATAAAGATATCCATCGAGAAATTATGCAAATCAGTTTGTGTTTTACCCTACTTTGTGCAATAGTGGTAAACAGAAGGCACGTTAAAGCTTCGAAATCAAATTTAGCCGAGGTAGTTTGTGTATTAGAGAAATATTTTCCTCCGCCATTCTTCGATATCATCATCCATATGCTTGTGCATTTGTGTCATGAAGCTTTATTATGTGGTCCCGTTAGGTATCGTTGGATGTTTCCTTTTGAGTGATTGATGAAAACCTTCAAAGATTATGTAAAGAATACATGGTATATTCGAGGGTCGATTATTAAAGAATACGTAACGGTAGAATCATTGCTCTACGTTAGGGAATATATGCCAGAACAAGAGATGAGGATGTTTAATACTCATGGAGAATGAGTGATAGAGGAACCTGATGAGTTTGAGGACGAATTATCGTTTGGGAATCCTAAAGAGGTGAAACTCACAAATCTACAATATGATCAAGCAGCTCATTATGTCTTCAAGTCGCAAAATGAAGTCGAAGACTGGAGAGAGTGAGTATCAATTGAATTATTCTTCTTTGATTATATGTATTTTATTTTTATGATCTAAAACTCTATAATTTTCTGGTAGGAAGTACAAGAATGAAATTGCCCAAAATCAAAGGAGAAATTACACGATAACTGATTTTAGGGCATGGGTGTCAAAAGAGGTAATTTTCACATCTTATGTGTGCGATTATTTATTCATCTGTGGTAAAAACATGCCCTAATAAAATTCATTAATAAATGCAGCTTCTAAAAAGAGGTGATGTCTTTTCCAGACTTGCACGCCTAACAAAAGTCCTAGTTTCGGTGCTAAAGAGTTTAAGAAATTCCCTACCAACGGTCCTGATTTCATTTTATATCTATATGAGGAAAAGCTTTTGACTAAAAATAGTGGAATACCAATTTCTGCCTTGACAACCTGTATCGCTAGCAAAATTGATACAAATCAAAAGAATACGGTGCTAACCTATTATGGGATAATTCAATAAATCCTAGAACTTGATTACTTAGATTTCACAGAAATCGTATTCTATTGTGATTGGGTAAAGGTGGAGGATACAACGAATGCTTGTAAAATTGATCTTGACTCCAAACTTATTATGATAGATTTATCAAAGCTGAAGACTAAAGATCGCATGGTCGACGAGACTTTTATTTGTGCCTTTCAGAATGTAAAGAAGGTATTCTACTCGAAGTGCATAGATGATGGAAATTGGTCTATTATTGTGTATGCACCAAAGGGTATGACTACTCAAGTGGATGCATTAAAGGCTCCAAAAGAGTTCGAGTCAGCTCTTGATGACAACCCTAATTTGAGGGATCTTTTAATTGATTTAGAGGAAGATTGAGTATCAAAATATTATTTTATCCTCATTAATCTTATTTGTATCCTATTATGATACTGACATTGTATTAGCACTTTACTTTAATGTATAAATGTTTAGTTACGTTTGCAAGTGTTTATCCTTGTCAATCTTATTTGTATCCTACCAGGTACTCTATACTTTAACTAAAGTAGTTATATAATAGACGGCAATAATTTCTAGACTTAGGCTTAAAAAATGGCGCTAGAGGGGTGAACCCTGAAATAGCCCCCAAACGGCCCTGTGAGAAGCACCGACACCTCGCACGGGACCAATGTAACTCATAGGAATTGAGTGCGTGGCCACGGGACTCCCGGTTTGATAATACGACGATAATTTAAAAATATATAGACTTATGCTTAAAAATATCGCGCTAGAGGGGGAAATCCCGAAATAGCCCCTAAACGGCCCAGTAAAGGCACCGACACCTCGCACGGGACCAATGCAACTCATAGGAACTGACATCGTGGTCACGAGACTTTCGGTTTGATAATACAGCGATAATTTGAAAATACTTAGACTTAAGCTTAAAAATATGGCGCTAGAGGGGAGAACCCTGAAACAACCCCCAAACGGCCCCGTGGGAGGTGCCGACACCTCACACAGGACTAATGTAACTCATAGGAACTGACTGCGTAGTCACGGGGCTCCCAGTTTGAGAATACGTTGATAATTTGAAAATATCAAGACTTAAGCTTAAACAATGGCGCTAGAGGGGTAAACCTCGAAATAGCCCCCAAACGGTTCCGTGAGAGGTACCGACACCTCACACGGGACCAATGTAACTCGTAGGAACTGATCGCACGGCCACGAGACTCCGATTTGAGAATACGACAATAATTTGAAAATATCTAGACTTAGGCGGAAAATATGGCGCTAGAGGGGGGAAATCTCGAAACAGTCCCCAAATGGCCCCATGAAAGTCACCGACACCTCGCACGGGACCAATGTAACTCGTAGAAACTGATCACGTGGCCACGAAGCTCTTGATTTGAGAATATGAAGATAATTTGAAAATATCAAGACTTAGGCTTGAAAACATGACGCTAGAGGGGGAAATCCCAAAATAACCCCCAAACGGTCCCGTGAGGGCACCGACACCTCGCACGGGACCAATATAACTCGTAGGAACTAACCGCGTGACCACGTGGCTCCCGGCTTGAGAATACGACGATAATTTAAAAATATTAAGACTAAGACTTAAAATATGGCCTTAAAAGGCAAAACCACTAAACAGCCCCCGAACCACCCTGTATGAGGCACCAACACCTCACACAGGACCAATGTAACTCATTGGAACTGATCGCGTGGTCACGGGACTCCCGATTTGAGAATACAACTATAATTTGAAAATATTAGGACTTAAGCTTAAAAATACAGCGTTAGGGGCACGAAAACTTGAAACATCCCCCAATCGGCCCCGTGAATGGCAACAACACCTCGCACGAAACCAGTGTAACTCGTAGGAACTGACCGCATGATCACGGGACTCCCACTTTGAGAATACGATGATAAGATTGTAATAAAGAAACTGTGGTACTAGTGTGGGGGAGTCTCTGCATAAGATTTTAATAAAGAAACTGGTTGCAACTTTGTAACTTTGTGTTTACTTGATATATAGTGACAATCAGATGCATTTTCTTTTAGCTTGTGCATAATCTTGTAATAAGGATACTGGCTATAACTTTGTGACTTTTGTGTTTACTTGATCTAGTCAGACTAAGATTACAACTCAACTATGTATGAAACATTGCATATTATTTCGATCTCAAATATGTGATAGCCAAGCATTGTATTGCATTGTATATCCATCTCAAATATCTCAGATCAGCAAGTTGTTCGGGCTACTGGCTCTGTATAGCCAAGCACATATTTTATTTTATTTCCCACTCCAATACTTATGACTTCCTTTCCTCTTAAAAATCAATGGGCAAAAATATATTGTGTCAAAATTCTTGATTTGTCCCTTAGAAAAAAATCATTTTTGTCTGAAGATATTAAAATGACTGGGCATATCTAAGTGTATCCGAATCATAAATGGATTGCACTATTAATTCCAACACAACCCAAGACCTACGGGAGTTTTCTGAAAAATTAGCTGCTCAATATGCTTTCCAACAAAAATAAAGAGGTGATGGATTTGTAGTCGTCAAAAAGTATCATAACTGTTATATAATGGTTTATATAACAATCATAGAAACTGTTATATAACAATCTATATAATAGTTTATACAAACTTTTATATTACAGTTTATATAACTGTTATATGAACAGTTATGTAACTATAATATAAACAATTATATAATAGTTTATATAACTGTTATGCAACTTCTTTGTCGCATTGTGTGTCTGTGCATGCATAGTCTGAAAGTCTGTTATAAAACTTTACAACTTGTCAAGTTTTCTTTTATTGTTGATAGCTGATATAAACCTATCCGAATTTACGAATAATTCTTATATTGGAAGTTCTAATTTCATATTTTGTTGGGACTCATTTTACTATCAATGCACTGCAACACCAATTTATATTTCTAAAAAAATCTTATGTTATGCATACTATACGAACAATAAAAAAACATTCCCAAATATGCTCCAGCACAGTTCTACATTGAAAATGTGTTGCTTGGATTAAGGAGAAAAACATTCCCAATTATTGTTGCAGGTTAGATCTGCTACGTTGGACACTTGACTTCCTGATCAGGTTGCATTTATTCAATGTGAGCATCACACTTTAGTTTCTTACTTTCAGTAATTCATGTTAGACATCGTTTTATGAGCGAAGAACTTGTTGGTTAAAAGTCTGTTTGATTAATGTTTGCTTCCAGCCATGGGAAATGAGAAATCCAATAGCTACTAGGAAGCTCAGTTGCCCCGTAACTATGACAGAGTTATGATTGAGAATTTCATTTGAGCAAAGTATGAGTTTGTTGATTGAAATGCCTTTTGTAATAACATTATTTAGGCTTCAATATCTTCCTTGGTATTAAGCTTAAGGGCATTGTATTGTTTGTACTAATTAATTCTAATTTATTAGGTATGAACAAAAGAGATGGATTTCTAGAGATGGAAAACCAAAATCACCTTCAAATGACTACAATGAAATTTTCCTACTTGATAGGTAGTCACATAAAGAAATATATATAGATTCACTTAGCTGTATGTACTTAAATAAGTTGGATATATAGATTTCACCTACAGAGTTCTAAGTTGAATTTACTAATTCATTCATTCAGACTCCATTTGCATGATCTCGAAATGCATGATGGAAAAATTTACATATTTTATTCGTTGGTTTGAGAGATGAGGAATATGTTGGCATGTTAGTGTTAACCTAATATACAGGGCCTTGGTTTGAGAAATACGATGAGATCAATGGTCCTGTGACCATGCATGTTAGTGTTAACTTAATATATACCCCCTAACGGCCCTGTGAGAGGCACTCACACCTCGCACGAGACTAATATAACTCGTAAAAACTGATCGCGTGGCCACGGAGCTTTCGATTAAAGAATACGACGATAATTTCAAAATTTCTAGACAAAGGCTTAAAACATGGCGCTAGAGGCGGAAATCCCAAAATAGTCCCCAAACGGCCCCATAAGAGGCACCGACACCTTGCACGGGACCAATGTAACTCGTAAGAACTGATTGCATGGCCACGGGGCTCTCGGTTTGAGAATACGAAAATAATTTGAAAATTTCTAGACTTAGGCTTAAAAATGGCGCTAGAGGGGTGAACTCCGAAATAGCCGCCAAATGGCCCCGTGAGAGGCATCGACACCTCGTACGGGACAAATGTAACTCGTAAGAGCTGACTGCATGGTCAAGGGGCTCCCGATTTAATAATACGATGATAATTTAAAATTTTCTAGACTTAGGCTTAAAAACATGGCGCTAGAGGGAGAAATCTCGAAACAACCCCCAAACGACTGTGAGAGGCACTGACATCTCGTACGGGATCAATGTAACTCATAGGAACTAACCGCATGGCCATGGGACTCCCAGTTTAAGAATAGGGTGATAATTTGAAATTTTCTATAGACTTAGGCTTTATCAATGGTGCTAGAGGGGTGAATCCCAAAACGGCCCCCAAACTGCCTCATAAGGGGCACCGACACTTTGCACGAGACCAATGTAACTCGTAGGAATTGACTGCGTGGCCACGGGGCTCCCGATTTGAGAATACGATGATAATTTAAAAACTTCTAGACTTAGGCGTAAAAAATGGCGATAGACCCTAGAACAGCCCCTAAATGGCCCCATGAGAGGCACCGACACCTCGCACGGGACCAATGTAACTCGTAGGATTTGACCGCATGGTCACGGGGACTCCTGATTTGAGAATACGATGATAATTTGAAAAATTCTAGACTTAGGCTTAAAAATATGGCGCTAGAGGGGGAAATCCCGAAATAACCCCCAAACGGTCCCGTGAGAGGCACCGACACCTCTCACGAGACCAATATAACTCGTAAAAACTAACCGCGTGGCCATGGGTATCCCGATTTGAGAATACGATGATAATTTGAAAATTTCTAGACTCGAGCTTAAAAATGGGGCTAGAGGGGGAAATCCCGAAATAACCCCCGAACCACCCCGTATGAGGCACCAACACCTCGCACGAGATCAATGTAACTCGTAAGAATGATCGCGTAGCCATGGGGCTCCCAGTTTAAGAATTCAATTGTTGATACCAAAATTTACCATCCTACATGGACCACTTACAAGCCAGTATGTGTCATCCTATGTGGCACGAGTCCAAGTCAACATGATAGAAAATCCCGACCAACAGAGTCACCAGACTAATTGGGAAGCCCGACCAACAGCCAAAAAGTCATTTTGTGTAAACCAGGCGCCAGCAGTCTTACAGCTTGTATTGCCTGTAAAGCGACAACATTCATATAATTAATTCTCATTATCTATTGATGTAAATGCCTAACAAATAAAGGCATTCCATCCTTTCACGTGACAACGATCAAGAACCCCCCTTAGGATATAAATACGTTATTTCACCCTCATTGCAAGGGATCGAAAAACAACTCAAGGCAATCAATACATAACAGTGGACGTAGGTTATTTCATTGAGCCGAACCACTTTAAAAAAAAATCTTGTGTCTTGTTTGTTTACTTAATTTATCTGTGATCAATTAATTAGGCTTTGTCTATTTTTTACATCAACAGATTAGCGTCGTCTGTGGGAACGTATTGCTAAATGTTTTCACTCATTCATCACCCATGGCCGAAATTTCAGAATCATGCACTAGAAATGAGGGAATCCCACCTAATCCCTATGCCCCTCCTAATAATAAAGATTTGAGAGGAATTTTGGCTAGCCTGACCAAGGGTCAAGAGGCGATGTAGGATACTATATGACAGTTGGCCCAAACTCTGCAAGCTGGAGTGCCAGCGCAATCTAATCACGGGAATATGCCACTGCCGCCAACAAGGAATATTGGGCACAACCATTCCAGAATTTCTAAGGATCCTTCATATCTACCTAGAGCAACCTCTTCTATTAGGGTCACTAATTCTACTGATGGATAATCTCTCATCCCAGAAAGATTGAGTGCCTTAAAAAGGTTAAGTAGGTCCTCTTCTTTCAATCGTTTGGGACCCCGGGTAAATTCCCTACGGGTTGCGTCGAGAAATACTCGATGACCAAGTGATCTAAGGGAAGGTTTAACCCAGTACAGATTAAATACCCAATGAACTGAAAGGTCTAATCAGATTGAAGGTTCACAGGAAGAAAGGTCAGTAAGATCTGGAGGTCGGCTTAAAAGAGATGCCACCCAGGGCGCTTACAGTGATGCTTGAAAAGGTTCCATTCAACGTTTGGAAGAAAAATTAGGTGAAATGGACAAAGCTAAGAATCCCCTTCAAAGAAGTTTTATTCAGGGGTCCCCCTTTGTGCAAGCCATCGTGGATTTCCCTACGCCGACCAAGTTTAAAGCTCCAGCAATCACTCCCAAATATAATGGGAAGACTGATCCAGTTATCCATATAGAGCACTACCAAGCAGTTACTGATATCTATGTTGTTCCTGATGAGATGAGTTATAGGGTGTTCTCAGGAACAATCTCTGGATCTGCTCAAATCTGATATAACAACCTTCCTCGGGGGCAT
Organism: Sambucus nigra; assembly: GCA_949130495.1. Lineage (NCBI taxonomy): Eukaryota > Viridiplantae > Streptophyta > Magnoliopsida > Dipsacales > Adoxaceae > Sambucus > Sambucus nigra. Next base: position 503,698,074 of record OX422209.1, read on the forward strand.
ATTTCTTGCTTTCAATAACTTGTCGAGCTATTCATTGGTAATTTCTGCTTTGGAGCAAAACCAGTCAAATGAGTAGCTCAGTTACTTAGTGTAAGACAGAAGGAAGGAGAAACTACGAGGGATTACATCACTCATTTCAATAATGAGAAACTGGAAGTAATTGATTATGGAGAAGACAACAATCACTACTCTTATGAGTGGTTTGCTCCCTGATAAATTATATTATACTCTGGTAAAAGATCCACTAAAGACGATGACAAAATTGATGGCCAAAGCAGTGAAGATTATGAACGTCGAGGAAGCTATGGCTGCTAAAAAAAATTCAGATGCAAAAGCAAAAGTAAAAGCAGAGGGGAAGTCGGATAAGAAGGACAACAAGAATCATAATGAGTGCAGGATTTCAAAGGGAAAGGAAGGTCTAGATCAGCTCAGGAAATTCACTAATTACACCCCTTTGACAGTGGATATACATAATGTGTTAGAGGAAATCAAGCACAATAATGATTTGAGTTGGCCTGAAAAGTTAAGATCGCCTGCTGATAAGAGGGATAAGTCCAAGTATTATGAGTTTGCCAAAGATCATGGTCGTACTACCAACTGATGCATTGCCCTCCATAATGAGATAGAAGCAATCATCCGAAGAGGAAAGCTGAACAAATTTGTTGATCGGCAGAATGGTGGAAAAAATGGAGGAAGAGGTCGACAGAGATCTAAATTTCCACTAAATCCCAGAGAAGATAGGAAGAGGAACCACGACGATGATCCAGAAGATGATCCCGATCTCCCCAAGAAACCTAAACAATCGGAATGTGAGGTATTCACACTCAGTTTTGGATCTTTTGATTGTCACATGATTACAGGTGGAGACGTCGGAGGAGGATATCACACAGCTGAAAAGGAAGGCTTACCTCAATGAGGCTCAAGCTTATTCCCATATCCAGGGTATCCACCTCACCGAGAAGGACCGACCACAAAAAATTAACAAGGATAAGCTCATAATTAGCTTTTCCAAAAATGATTTATCAAGAGTTTTGTATCCTCATGATGATCCTTCGGTGATCAGAGTCTGGACAAAAGAAGTATTGGTAGCAAGAACATTGGTGGAAAATGGTAGTTCGGCAGACATCATGTTCTATCCCTATTTTGATAGTTTGGGTTTAAAACTTAGTCAACTGGATCCATATCATAGAACACTCATTGGATTATCAAGAGAAAAGGTATTTCCTATGGGAACTATCAAGCTGGATATATTGATCGGGACTGGCCGGTGAGTAGGACAGAGAAGGTAAAATTCTTTGTAATGGACAAAAATATTCGTTCTGCTAATAATATGATTATGGGAAGAGTTGGTCTAAAAAAGTTCAAAGTTGTACCCTCAACTGTTCATCAATGACTGAAATTCCTGACCAACTTTGGAGTAGGAGTAGTAAAAGGAAACCAGAAAGTAGCTCGAGAGTGTTACTATTCCTCTGCAGAGGAAGAAGATATATTGGGGGCCAAATGGAAAACAACCACTTATTAAGTGGATACAGCTGAGATGAACAACGAGTTGGAGGTTAAAACCTTAGATCCACGAGATGAATTTGAGCTTGTAAAAGGTCAAATGATGGAGGTAACAGAAAGCATTTTTTTAGATGATGATAAACCAGAACGAACAACTCAAATAGGAGCATTATTGGAACCAGTTCTTAAGTAGGAGTTGACAGCTTTCTTGAGGCAAAGAAAATAAGTGTTCGCTTGGAGTCATGAAGATATATCAGGGATAGATCCAAACTTTCTGTGTCGTGAACTTAATGTCAATAGGGAAATCAAACTTGTGAAGAAGCGAATAAGAGTTTTCATCTCGAAAAAGAACCAAGCTATAAAGGAAAAAGTGGAGAAGCTTTAAAAAGCTTCCTTTATTGAAGATGTGAAGTACCATGATTGGTTGGAAATGTAGTTATGGTCAAAAGGAAGAACAACAAGTGGAGGATGTGTGTGGATTTTACTGACTTGAATAAAGCACGCCCGAAGGATCACTTCTTTTGCCACGAATTGATCACCTGGTAGATGCAACTTCAGGGCGTGAATTGTTGAGTTTCATGGATGCATATTATGGTTATAACCAGATCAAAATGAAGCCATAAGATAAAGAAAGTGCTTCTTTTATCACTCCCCGTGGAACTTATTGCTATAATGTTATGCCATTTGGTTTGAAAAATGCAGGCACGTGCTACTTATCAGAGACTGGTGAACAAAGTCTTTGAGGAGCAGATAGGCAAGAATATGGAGTTATATATTAATGATAAGCTCACTAAAAGCAAAAAAGCTATTAATCATATTGCCGACCTCAGTTAGACATTTGATCAATTAAAAAAAATGTTCCTTGGGTATATAGTGAATCAAAGGGGAATTGGAGCCAATTCAGATAAGATTAAAGCTCTGATCGAAATGAAGACCCCAACCTATAAAAAAGATGTTCAAAGACTAACTGGGCGCGTAGCCGCACTCAACATGTTTGTGTCAAGAGCAATAGATAAATATTTTCCATTCTTCAAAGTACTCAGAAAAACCTTTGAATGGAACAATGAATGCGAAAAGGCATTCCTGAAGTTAAAACAGTACCTAGGAGCACCATCATTAGTTTCTTAACCAATGTTGGGAGAAAAGTTATATCTATATCTGGCAGTATCTGAGTCCGCAGTTAGCTCCGCTTTGATCAGGGAGGAAACTGGAGTTTAAAAGCCTGTTTATTACACCAGCAAAGCTTTTCGAGGAGCATAAGTAAGATATCCTATACTAGATAAATTAACACTGGCTTTAATTGAAGCTAGTAGACGAATGAAGCCATACTTTCAAGTCCACACTATAGTGATCTACACTGATATGCCATTAAGGCAGGCTTTGCACAAGCTAGAGAAATCTGGAAGACTGATGTATTGGGTTGTGGAGTTGAGGGAATATGACATGTGTATAAACTAAGAACTGTTTTAAAAGGCCAAGTTGTGGATGATTTTATTATAGAATCCACTTATCCATAGGTCCCGGAGCATCAAGGGACTTTAGCCGACCAACATACATGAGTGAGTAGACCAACTAGAGATACGCCCGACCAACTCCAAATAGGGAAAATTATAGCAAAAGACTAACCATAAACTTCCAGTGGAGTACTTGGGATGAAGAAGAAATATGAGGAGGCAAAAGATAAAATATTCCATCAAGGGACTCTGACAAGCCAAGTGTTTGGCAGCAATATCCCCATATGGAGTTTGTACGTCGACGAATCATCTTGCACAATTGAATGTGGAGCTGGAATTATTCTTAATACTCCAAAGGAGCTAGACATAGAGTACGCTCTACGTTTCCAATTTTAAGCCTCCAATAATAAAGCAGAGTATGAAGTTGTGATTGTTGGTCAAAATCTAGCTAAATCATTGAACGTCGAGCAAGTTGTAGTGTACAGTGATTCGTAGTTAGTTGTAAATCAAGTGTTTAGTTTATATGAAGCGAAAGGAGAACTGATGACCAGATATTTGGCCAAAACTTTGGAAGTAATTGCCACCTTGCTAGCAGTTCAGACGGTCAGGATTACAAGATTGGAGAACGCCCGAGCAGATACACTTGCTCGGTTAGCTTCAACAACCCGAGCGAAAATACAAAGAACTATTCCTATTGAGTTACTTGCTAATAGGAGCATTGATGAAGATCTGATGGTCAAATTTATTGCAGTTGATATGGGTCCATCTTAGATGGACCCCATAAGAGCATATATTGAAGATGGGATTCTTCCAGCTGATCTACTTGAGGCTAAGAGGCTAAAATACAAAGGTGTAAGATATGTGCTAGATGGTGGTGTGTTATACATAAGAGGATTAACTGTTGGTTTATAACGGTGTGTGCATCCAACTGAGGTAAAGGGTTTAATTGAAGAAGTCCATGGAGGATCCTACAGGGCCCACGTAGTAGGAAGAACGTTTCTATAAAGAATACATACGCAAGAGTACTACTGGCTAACTGTGAGAGCAGATTGTGCAGATTTTGTTAAGAAATGTGACAAGTGTAAGAGTTTTTTAGTATATGCAAGGCTCCACAAGCCTTCTTAACACCAATCACTTCACCCTAGACTTTTGCTATGTGGGGAATTGACTTGGTTGGGGGGCCTTTGCCAACCACCCGAGGAAGGTTCAAGTACCTAGTTGTAGCTGTTGATTATTTTACAAAATGGGTGGAAGCTGAACCGTTGATTGATATGTCTTATGAAAAGGTTTATCAATTCATTTATCAAAGTACATATGTCTTACCATATGCCTTTATAACTGATCATGGTACACAGCTTGTCAATAAAGAATTCGCTGCTTACTGCACCCAATCCAATATCTAAAAAATCCACTTTGCTCCAGGACATCCTCAAAGCAATGGCCAAACAGAGGTAACTAATAGAATTTTACTGAACGGGTTGAAGAAAAGGTTGGAAGATGCAAAAGGAAATTAGATTAATGGACTGCATTCGATCTTGTGGGCTTACCGAACAAATTCCAGAATAGCTACTTGGGAAACTCCTTATCTATTGACATTTGGTACTGAAACCGTAATCCCTATTGAGCTAGGTTTACCTACACATAGAGTTCTTAACTTCAATACCCCAGTTAGCAATTTGATGAGAAGGTTGGATTTAAACATGCTAGAAAAAGTCTGTGAAGATGCAGCTTTAAGAAATGCCACCTATCAACAAAGGACTACACGTTTCTACAACAAGAGGGTCATGTCGAGAAACTTAAAGGAGGGAGATTATGTTTTGAAAAAGGTTATCCAGAAGAATAATAAGCTGGAAGCCAATTGGCATGGGCCTTATTGTGTTATTGCAGTTATCCGACCAGGCACATATATAATTGAGACTTTGGAAGGGGAAGAGTTCAAGAACCCATCGAATGCAGAGCACTTGAAGAAGTACTATCAGTAAACATTGTTATGTTGTACTCATTTCATTTCAATATTAATGAGAACATGACTTTCTGAAAAATTGTTATTTTGTTGTTTTCTTTTTCGTAGTAGTAGTGTTATGCACTTGTAACATTATAATGGTGGTTTTAATTATGAAGACACCAATAAAGTTGGTATGTATCAACAAATACCACTAACGAAGTTGGTCGGTATCCACCAAGGTCACCAACAAAGTTAGTCGGTAACTTTACGAAGACACCAACAAAGTTGGTCTGCATCAACAAATACCACCAATAAAGTTAGTCGGTATCCACAAAGGCCACCAACAAGGTTGGTCGGTAACATTATAAAGCCACCAACAAAGTTGATTGGCATCAATAAAACTACCAATAAAGTTGGTCGGTATCAAACTTATAAAACCATGCAAGGCAAAATCGTACGTCCCAAATGCTTGGTTAATGAAGACCTGGATGATAAATGTTCATCTAAATTGGGCTAAAAGATGGACAAATGTTCCACATATGCTTGGGAACCAAGGTAACTAGTGCAATTACCATAAAATTCATGTACATTAGTAAAACCATGGTGAAGCATCGGTAATTGGTATAAAACTTAGGATAATCCTAAGAGTATCAATAGAATCGGTGAAAAAATAAAGATTAATAAAACAGTTGATCCATTCATAGTCAAAGACTAGAAAAATATTCACAGACATTCAAAGATTAACTAAAAGTTGATCCATTCATAAAATAAGATTTTCATTAAATTTAAATGATTACATATTATATGGAAAAACAAAATACAAAAAATTATTCTACAGGAAGCTTTCCTTTCGCTTTGAAAACAGGATCCATGCCAGCTGGAGGATCATCCAAAGTAAAAGGAGAATTTATGAAGTTAAGATCCCGAAGCATCCTGGTATTGCTACTGCTAGGACAGTCAAGTAAATGAGGAGGATGAATGATCTCAAGCTCGTCATGCAGTTCGTAATCCCCCAAGTGCTTGGAAATCAAACATTAGGGAACAGGGTGAACAGGTACCCAATTAACATCCAACTTAAAAGGAGGATTGTCAAGCTGCAGCAATCCTGGATTATACCAATCCCACAAAGAATTATTCCCATCCACCTTCAGCACAGTTAAAGCATTAATCCAACCCCATTTTTAAGACTCGTTTTGGGTCTGTTGGATTCTATCATCATAATATCCCAAAGGTTCATTATAACCACCCATCCAAAATCCTTTGAGCTGCTTATGAAATTGGAAAGTTAATCTATCAACTTGCGATTGCAGTTTCTTCAGTACCCCATCCTTAGCCTCCAATTGAGAAGATTGAGTAGATGACTGCTCAGATAAAGTCTTCAATTTTTTAGATATCTCTGCAATAGCTTGATCATTTGCTTTTAACTGTGCAGCTTGGTTGGCAAGGGCCTACTGGGTCCTCAGTTCCTCTGTAGTTCCTCGGTCAGCCCTATTTCTAGCTCGGGAAGAAGAAGCAAACTTAATATTTTTCAAGGCCTCCAATTCATCTCTCAACATGGCATTCTCATCTTCTAAAAAGGAATAACCTTCATCGGTAGTAGTAACAACAGCTTCAGAGGAAGACTTCAGAAGATTCAATTCATTCCTCAAATTACTATTCTCCTCTTCTAGGAGTTTGGCAATAGTCCTAGTTTCTTCAACTTCAAGCTTAAGTAAAGCTTCCTTTTTATTATAAATAATGATAAATTTATCAAAACCTCGATCTACACTCAAACTTTGATACTTCTGCTCATAGCTCTGATGAAGCAGTGCAAAGGATTCCTTATACTGTTCTTGAAGTTCTTCTATCATTTCATAATAGGCAACATTATTTATTATCGCCCGATTAAGTAAGTACTTCAAATATTTGTAGGATTCTCTGACTTACTCTAAAACATCATCACCGTGAAACTGAGTAAGTTCTTCATCGAACAAGTCCATATAGCCAGCTTTGAAAATAACATTGCATTTCCTCAATATCTCGGTATCATGGGAAGACAATCTCTCCATCTTCGCCATAAACTAGTAAGAAGAAATAATAACCAATCAACAATAAGAATGGAGAATAGGTATAATCAATAGAAGATAGAAAGGAACAATAAAAGGTTCTTTTATTGATAGGAGAGAGTTCAAGTACAATCAAAATAAAGGAAAAAAATAACAAAAGTAAAAGAGAAAAATGTGAAACAACATTACACCTTCTCCCTATCACTCTCAACCTTCTTGCTATGCTCAGAAGAAGGGGCTGCAAGCTGGAGTTGCTCAGTTTGCTCAGCTGGAGGAATAAAGGACTCATGGACTTCAGGTTGTTTGGCAGCATATTCAACCACAACTGAAGATTCATCAGAAGCAACTTTATTTTTAACCTCTTCCTCAATGACTGGAGGAGGCCCATGAATATACCTCTGAAAAAGTTCAGAGTCTCCATTTGTGTTAAACTCTTAAAGGGCAGTAACTCAACCATCTATGAAACATTTTTTCCTCATATACTCAATATGAGCAGAAGTAGCAGAAATGGCTTTATTCCAACCTTTGTCCCAACCAGCACTGAAGGAGGTCTTCACTGTAGTCCTTCTTTTAACTCTGACGGAGGACACAAGCTGTTTAGTAGCCTTTGCCCTGCGCTCAGCTTCCTCTTTCTCGCTCACAACTTCATCCTTTTAGAGCCCAGCTTCCTTAGCCCTGCGCTCATCTTCACGGACATTTGTATTATAAGTTTAAAGGGTCATTTTAGCCGTCTTCAATTTCTCTTCCCAAGCACTTCTCTTAGTCTCCAAGGCTTGCTGAGACTCAAGTAGAGACTTTTTCAAACCAGACAGAGCTTCCTCCACCCCATTCAAAGAATAAGAAGCCTTGATTGCATCATCCTTCTCCAACATGTTATTGAAGTGTACCAAGAACTATAAAAAGTGAGATTAAACTGAGCATATGAAGAATGTTAATGACAACTAAACCAAGACAATTGAAATTACTTATCGATGCAAGGTTCTCAGCTGCAAATTCAGAGACCTTCATTTTGTGGAGCTTGGCATCCACCCCCTATGGTCTAGAAAAGTACAAGACTTGATTAACCTCCTAACCAAACTAGGATTAATAGCTGTTGGTAGAACAAAATCAGATGAAGGCAAATCGACCAAGGACAGTTGGTCGGTTACTTGATCGACTTGCTTCTCTGCAAGCCCCCTCCTAAGTCTCTTCAGAGGGACTTCAACCTATTTGGGAGCTACACCCTTAGGAACTAGGTCCTTGGGGGCTGGATCTTTGGGGACTAGACTTTTGGGGCTGGGGGATTCATAACATCCCCTATTTTGTTCTTAGCTCCTTCAGCAAATGATTGGGAGCCAGAAGCAACACCACTGCAGAGATCAAGAAACTTCCTCTTCCTTGTAATTTCAGACAGAGGAGTGTCAGAATCAACAACAACCTCTTGGTCAAGATTAATTATTAGAGCAGGAGATGCAGCAGGTCTGCTAATAAAAGAAGAAACAATGTTCTTGTACTGAAGCAGATAAGTTCTCTTCAGGAACTACTTTGTGAAGTCCCCAGATAAACTTCAACTCTTTCAAATTTACTTCGCTCTCTTTGGGGCACTTTCTCTTTTGCTTAACTCCAAAATAATTTATAAAACAACAGTCAATATGAAATTTTATCAAATATAAACATGGAAAATTTACTAAAACATAAAATAACATATTCCATTACCAAAGAATGGACATCTAGGTCCTTGGTATCTAGCACCTCCAGCTAAAGGGGCATGTAGTAAATTTTTCACAGCGACCCCATGATCAAAATAATCCCAATTAGAATCAGGGAGTTTAACTACCAAAGCTTTACTAACAGCCCTAGTTTTCAAATAAAAAGTGGTATCACTAGTTACCCACTTATAACAAAACATAATTTGTGAAATCCCTAGATGGGTTCTGTGGTGACAATTATTATGCAACACAAATAGATAGGAGAAAAGATATCACCAAGCAAGAGTAAGGAATATAAAATGGTAATCACACAACAAAGGATGTACATTGTTCGGTAAAGAAGTGCCTACGTCCACAGTGGTGCAGTCAATGTAATTTCTATATACTCCGAAGAGTGGTTACAGAGAATACAACTTGTCCTTTGCCCCAGACCTAGGGTTTAATATATACATGTTCATTTTAGTAAGTGGGGGAGTTGGACTCCCCCACGTCTTCCATCTATCCCTTGAACCTCCCTTAATGGGAACGTGGGAAGAGAATGGATCATAATCAAAATAAGAGATGTGGGGTCTAGACTTTGGGCTGCCAGAATTGGGCTACTCGTCTAGGCCCATCATCTTAATTTTGGGTACCCACAATTGCCCCTAAGTTTATTGGGCCATGTTTTGGGGCTCAATAAATTTAAATGATTTGCCATAATGGATGCTTCGTATATCGTGCAACTCTTTAAAAGTTAGAGAACTTATTTTGGCGGCATCCGCTTCGAGGTCTGTGCATTATGATTAGCAATACTTAAAGGTTTTCTAGAATAGTTACTTTTCGTTCGTCGTTTCAACCTTCCCAACATTCTTCCCTTACCCGTGAGCGCTAGAGATTCATACTTTCTTCTCTCAGTCTCCATTCTCATTGCTTCCCTGTTATTCGGGCTCGTGCTTCTTCATCATTCGAGTCGAACTTCCATCTTGTAAGTCTCCTATGCCTTTTCTTCGTACTTTCTCTTTGAATTTGTAGTTTTCTAGGGTTTTCCAATGGTGAAGATTGGGAATAGATCGGTCTCTGAATTTAGGAAGTTTTATAACATCCGAGAGTGGGTAGATATTAAGTGCTGCGCTTCCCCCTTAGAAACGTTAGAGAGATGGAGGATTCCCATTGGCTTCATGTTTTGTTGCTTTCCCAAGGGGGACTCACTTTTCCTCCCAACGATCTGTTCTTGCACTTCTTTGGCTATTTTAATATTGTTCCTGCACAGTGCTCGCCCAATGTGTGGAAGATAATTAATGGCATCCATAGAATAAATCAACTATATGGTACCAAGTTAGGGCTTGCTGAGGTCTGCTTTTGCTATTCTTTTTCTCGGACTAGTTCTGGTGTCCTTTACCTTAAAGACAGGAGTCCTGATAGGGTATTGGTAGTAAACCTACCTGATTCCCATAAGGACTATTGGCAAGAGGGCTTCCTTGCTAGAAATTGGCAATTTTTTCCCCAGTTTGAAGGGTCGAAGTCTGATAGGTTCTTTGTTCCCTTTTATGGGGAAGAATACATAGGTAGACTTTGCTCTGCTCTTTTAATTTTTATTGACTTGGGATCTTTCTGACTTTTCTCTATTTTTTCTTCTGCAAAGTTGAAGAATTTGGAACCTTCTCTCAGCGAGGTTCATATCTCCGAATTGGTAAAGGCCTGGAATATCAGGGAGCCTTTAGCTGACGACGAGCATCCTCGGTCTGCTGCTTTTCTGCTCGAATACAAGAACGTTGGCTCCAGCTTTATAGCTAAGTCGATGGATAGTATCCCTGAGTTTGATACTTCTAAAGAGACTGCTGCGGATCCTATCCAGTTGGACGAGGAGGAGAGCAGCTCTGAAAGCGATATCGTAGGTGGTACTAGAGGTAATTTGGGTGAAGGAATCTCCAGTAGTAGCAGTTACTCTGAGTGTGGGGAAGTTTTTGAAGTTCGAGGGTCGTCGAGCACATCTAATAGTTCGAGCGAGGAGATGGCTCCTCCAAGGAAGAACTTAATTCAGGATGATAATGATGAAGATCATGTGCTCCTCGCCCAGAGGTCTAAGAAGCAGAAGTCTAGCTATGGGGTCATGGCTACTGGTTATCGGTCTTCTGCTCTGGAGCAGGAGAAGAAGCGGAAAGAAGAAGAGCAAGTAAGGGAGAGAGAGAGAAAAAAAAGGAGGAGGAGAAGAAGAGGATAGAGGAGAGGAGAGGAAAAGAATGGATAGGGAGAAGGAGGAAGATGGAGGCGAGGATGAAGGCTAGGCAAGCCTTAGTCCCGGTGTCTGCCCTGCCTAAGGGGGCTTCAATTGCAATTTCTCCTCAGATGGCCCCCACGCTGCTCGAGAGAGCAGTTCTTCCTGCCGATCGCCAAAGGGCGTTGGGGTCTGATCAACTGGCCCTACAGGCTAGCCAGAGGATAGCTTTGGTAAGATTATTCCCTTTTCCCTAATGTTTTAATGAATTCCATTATTTTCTTCTAATATTTACTTCTTCCTGCAGTTTGTGACCGACTTCGCTGTGCTCTATCGTTCTCGCGATGAGCTGGTAAAGAAAAATGGTGAACTGGACAGAAAAAATACTGCCTTGAGGTTGAAGGGTACAGAGCTCGAAGTTGGTTTCAAAGCCGTTGATTCTGCTCGGATATCATCCGATCTGGCTCTTGCTATAGCCAACTGGGAGAAGTACGCGATAGTTAAAGAGTTGAAAGAGCTGTGAGAAGTTTACGACCTGGTTTTCTCGAGTAAGCTAGCTGTCACAGAGGAGAAAAAGGTCCTGATCGAGCAGTTAAAGGAGAAGGAGTCCCAAGCAGCCACCATCAAGGAGGATTTATACAACTCCGAGTGAACTACTGCATATACAGATGCTGAGGTTCAGATAGGCTACATCAGCCGTCTGAACTTCAAGAAGGGTTATAACAAGGCCCTCTTAGCTGCTGGGGTTGATATAGACTCTCCTCTGTTCGACGAGCATGACCCGGGTCCGAAGCCGACTGTGGATGAAGATATTCCTGCCCCTGCTCTTGAGGGTATTGATCCTGTCTCCCAGTCCCTTATTGTAGCGACAGAGGTTACTCTTGCTAAAGGCGGTGCTCCTGCTGATGCTGATAAAGGGAAGCAGCCATCGACCTCTGAGCAACCTCAGGTTGCTAACTAGTTGTCTTCTAGGATTACTTTGTATTTTTGCTTTTTTTGTCTGTAAATTTTATTTTTCTGCTCGATGTACTTTTAATCCTTATAAATGAAAAGGTTTCATTGTCCCAGTGCACTGATTCTGTCTTTCTTTTCGATGCCTTCTTATGTCTTGTAGTTGGTTAATGTAGAAGAGTATATTCCTGCCACATCTCAATTGGGCAGAACCCTTGGTCCTAATGCGAGTCCTCAGGTTCTCCAGGCCTTTGTTAGGCTTTGCAAATCCCTTAGGTCTAGGAATCAAAAGTATAAGGATCAGTCTGAGCTTGTGGCCAAGTTGAAGGATAGGCTCCAGGAGATGGAAGAGGTTGGTGCTTCAGTGCAAGAAGAGGTGAATGCGTTGAGAGCAAAGCTTCTCGATACTTTCGAGATAAACCAGGTTGGTGAGATGCTTCAGCAAGAAAATGAAGCTTTAAGGAAAGAGGTCTCGCGTCTTAGGGAGCACGCACCGAGCACCGCTCCTTCAGTGTTGCGAGGCTTTTCATCAACGCAAGCTAAGGCTGGCTCGAGCGATGTTCCCCCTGTACTGCGAGGTTCTTTATCGATGCGAGCTAGGGCTGGGTCGAGTGATGTTCCCCCTGTGCTGCAAGGTTCCACTAGTCCATTCATTCCGTGAGCTGGCAGGAGCACCCGGAGCCGAGATAGGGAAATGGAATAGCTTCGCAGTGATGTCCAGCGAGCATATGTGATCGCTGCTGGGCTTCAAAGGGATGTTACTCGGCTGCGGCACCTGTTTAAAAAAGGACCTCGGCGGGTATGGGCCGATGGTTATGATCAGGGTTGGCAAGATGCTCTGACTAGGCTGAAAGAATTTGAGGAGCTCGCCTTCATCAGGGGGTGGTTAAGTGCATTGAGGGAGATACAATTTCCAAGGAATTCAATGCTCTGGTATCGCCATGAAATCTCCCCTTCCGCTCGGATGCCCAATCCCTTTCGGAGAGATGATCAATGGATACCCATTGATGCCATCCCTCGGCAGCTGCTGGAGTCGGATGCTAACGATGTTGAGGAGGGGTTAGCCCCTCATCTCGATGACGGACGAAGGGCCCAAGTGGCTGATTACCTTGCTCAGAGGCCTCATCCTCATTAGGATTTCGCTAGTAGCTGCTCTGTATATTTTTTGTAGTGTAAATTCTTTGGGCGAGCTCGCCGACTAAACATGTTTCACCATTATTGTAAATATGATGAATTAATATAATTTATGTTTTGGGCTAATTTGGCCAACTAAACAAGTGCATTATATTCTCCAAGTTATTACTCCTTTGTGATCTTTTAAGTTTGTATTATCATGAAAGTGTCCTCCCATCCCAGTATAACATCAAGATACCATTGTGCACCACTTTACCTTTTAGGTTGTGTCGTCACACTCCCTTAGGCCTAAGTGTGGCAATTGGCGAGGACACACTTGGTGTTGGATGTTCCATCCAATCAGGATTTTATTTAACCAAAGAAGGTTTGGTGACCAGTTTAGATTTGGCCATTTTGCCTAAGGATTTCCTGTAGGGCTTCATATATTGCCAAGGGCAATGTCAAGAGGTCTTTGGTGTTTCATAACGACAACCTGAGGAGGGACAATTCCCTGCTATGGCGTGATGATCAATGTGCCTGTTATTTGAAAAAGATGTGCGATAAAGCTCATATAGCTGTTACTCATTAGAATGCAACCGTTTAAATAATTTTCATTAATGATAAGTAAAATGAACTTCTAGTTCCATAATAAAAGAATAAGAGAAAGATCTAAAAATAGAATCTCTTGAGGTTGGCTGCGTTCCATGCTCGTGGTATTTCTCTGCCTTCCATCATTTTCAAGTGATAGGCGCCCTGGAGATCGTTTCTTGTTATCTTGAAGGGTCCTTCCCAGTTTGTCCTTAGCTTGCCATCTGATGGTTTTACTGCGCTACCCAGGACATTCCTTAGTACGTAGTCCCCAACTCAGAATGTCCTTGGGTTGACCCTTTTGTTGTAATGTCTTGAGAGCTGTTGTTGATAGCTCGCTAGTTTCATTAGGGCTAGCTCTCGGCGCTCGTCGACTAGGTCGAGCTCAGCGAGGAATGCTGCTTCATTATGGCCTTGGTCGACAAGGTTGGACCTCATTGTCGGCAAACCTGCTTCTAGTGGGATGACTGCTTTCATCCCATATGTCAGCGAAAATGGGGTTTCTCCTGTTGCTCGTCGTTGAGTGGTTCGATAAGCCCATAGAATATGTGGTAATTCATTTACCCATGCGCCTTTGGCTCACTCCAATCTCTTCTTTAATCCATCAATCACAGTTCTATTAGAAGCCTCAGCTTGGCCATTGCTCTGAGGGTAGGCTACCGAGCTGAAGTGGTGTCTAATTCCGTGTTCATTACAGAAACTTTAAAAAGAGTCGCTTTCGAACTGTGTTCTATTGTCGGTGATGATGGTTCTGGGGATGCCGAAACGAGTGATTATATTTATCCATATGAACCTTATCATATCTGCATCTCAGATGTAGGGATGGCAACGGGTCGGTTCGGGGTCGGATTTTAACTCCCCGTCCCCGTTAGAAAAACCATTCCCCGTCCCCGCCCTGTTCCCCGTTATAACAGGTTCGGGGATCCCCGTCCCCGTTTAAAACGGGTATCGAATTCCCCGCGGGGAACCCGTTTTGAATTTTTAAATCTCAAAAAAAAATTAATAGACCTACCTGATTTGTTAAACAAAAAATTATCTGTTAAACAAAATAATCTTTTTGACAGAACAATCTTTTACCTGATTTGTTAAACAAAAAATCATCTGTTAAACAAAACAATCTTTTTGCCAGAACAATCTTTTACCCGATTTGTTAAACAAAAAATTATCTGTTAAACAAAAAAATCTTTTTGACAGAACAATCTTCTACCTGATTTGTTTGTTAAATATCAAAAAATTTATCTGTTAAACAAAACAATCAACAAATACGCAAGGTAAAATTATCTGTTAACACACAATTATTGCTAACACACAAATATCTTATGACACTTTCAGATACGCAAGGTAAAAGAAACAATCAACAAATCTAGTAGAATGCGACAAACCAACCTAAAAGAAACAATCAACAAATCGCTTGTTTGACAGATTCTTGATGTGAGAGAGCTATCGCTGTGAGAGAGCTGATCTTTACCTGATGTGAGAGAGTTGTCGCTGTGAGGAGAGGACTGAGCGTGACAGCGGCGCTGTCTGTCTGCGGACGGAGCTGCGGCAGCGGCGCTGCGGAGCTGCGGAGCGTGAGGCGAGGGCGGCGTGACAGCGCGAGGAAGGGAGGGAGGGAGTGAGGGAGTGAGGAAGGGCGTGAGGGAGTGAGGACGGAGCTGCGGCAGCGGTTTTAGTTAGCAGATGTGTGTGTTGTGTTGTGTTGTGAGGGATTGTGAGGGAATATAGGGTTTAGTTAGTTTATATATTTTTTATAATATAAATATATATTTTTTAATATATGTTAGTAATTCGGGTATCCCCGTGGAGACCCGAAGGTATACCCGAAACATAACCTAAACTTTTCGGGGATTTTTTCCACTCCCCGAACCCGATCCGATCCCCGAATTTTCGGAGATTTTTTGGGGATTTTTTTTCGGGTATCCGCGGGGACCCAAAATATCGGGGAAAATTGCCATCCCTACTCGGATGTTTGCCAGGGGTTCCGCCTCGATCTATTTAGTGAAGTATTCAGTTGCAACCAACAGATATTTGCAATTGTCGGTGGCGGTAGGCAGTGGTCCCACGATGTCAATTCCCTATTGGGCGAATGGCCATGGGCTGGACAATGATTTTAGGTCGCTAGCAGGTTGGTGGACCATAGGAGCATGAAGTTGGCATTTCAGGCACTTGCGAACATACATCGCAGAGTCCCTTTACATATATGGCCACCAATAACCTTCCTTCATTGCTCTAAAAGATAGAGACCTTCCTCCGATATGGCTTCCACAGACTCCTTGGTGAAGCTCATGTAGCACTTGCTCGATATTTCCTGGGTGAACGCATTGGAGGTAGGGTCCGGAGAAGGATATCTTATACAAGTTACCCTCTGGAGATAAGTGAAAGCGAGAAGCTTTGACTCTTATCTGGTGGGCAGTCTTCTTGTCATCTGGGAGCATGCCATCCTTCAAATAGTCCTTTAAGGGGTCCATCCAGCTGGGAGTTGATCCCACCTGGAGTACCTGTTCCACGTCTAGTGGTTTGCTATCGCGGATGCTCGAATGAGTGAGGAAATCGATGGGGATGGTTCTTTTTAGGTCGGAGTCGACTGTCGAACTCAGGGCTGCTAGGGCATCAGCATGGTTGTTTTGCCCTCTGGAAAACTGCTGGACATTGATCTCTTCGAAGCTCGCCATTAGTTTTTTCACTAAGGCGAGGTAAGTTGTCATTCTTTTATCTTTTGCATTGTAGTCTCCACTTATCTGATTGGAGACTAATTGGGAATCATCGAACACCTGTAAATGCTTTGCTCCCAAAGTGTGTGCCTTCTGGAGGCTGCTATTAAGGCTTCGTATTCTGCTTCGTTGTTGGAGGCTACAAATCCAAGCCTAATTCCTTGTTCAATGATTGTATTCTCTGGAGTAACGAGGACGTTTCTTCTGTCGCTTGGATCTCCTTTTGCCTTGTTGGTTGAGGTTTGTTGGAAGGTTCCTCGCCCGTGAATTCGGCTATGAAATCAGCAAGGATCTGCCCCTTGATTACGTTCCATGGTTGAAATTGGATGTCAAATCACCTGAGCTCGACTGACCATTTAGGCAGTCTGCCCGATAAATACGCTTTCCTTAGGATTGCCTTAAGGGTGTGTGATGTTAGTACCATGATAGTGTGGGCTTCGAAATAGTGCTTCAGCTTCCTCGAGTCCACTACTAGTGCAAAGGCGAGCTTCTCCAGTGGTAGGTACCTCTGTTCGGAGTCTAGTAGGGTCTTGCTTGCGTAATAAATAGGGTGCTGGATTCCTGCAACCTCACATATTAATACGGAGCTGACATTGTGGTTGGAAACGGAGAGGTACAGGTACAAACAATATGTTTGTCGTGGTATGACGAGCAGTGGTGGAGATCTTAAGTAAGCTTTGAGCTCGACCAATGCTCGCGAGCAATCTGGGCTCCACTCTACCGTTTTGTTCCCCTTTAGAAGCTGGAAGAAAGGCTTGCATTTCTCGGAGGATTTAGAGATGAAGAGATTTAAGGCAGCGAGCATACCAGTGAGCTTCTGTATGTCCCGAATTGTTCGAGGAGGTTGTACCCTATTAATTTCATCGATCTGGTCTGGGTTAGCCTCTATGGCTCTCTTACTGACCAAGTACCCAAAAAATTTTCCTGACTGGACACCGAAATAACACTTGCTCGTATTAAGTTTCATTCGGTACTTCCTGAAAATTTTGAAGGTCTTTGACAGGTCAGAGAGGTGGTTTTCTTTGTTGTTTCTTTTAACGAGCATGTCATCGATGTAGACCTCCATGGTGTTTCCCATCTAGTCCTTGAACATCTTGGTGACCAGCCGCTGATAGGTTACCCCTGTATTCTTGACCTTGTATTAGTATAATCCAACTATCGTGATGAACACTGTTTTATCCTGGTCTGGGGCATATAAGGGTATCTGATGATACCCTGAGTATGCGTCCAGAAAACTCATTCGCTCTTGAGCTGTAGTAGCGTCTACAAGTTGGTCTATTTTTGGGAGGGGGAAACTGTCTTTAGGTCACGCTCTGTTAAGGTCAGTGAAGTCGATGCAAACTCTCTACTTCCCGTTACTTTTTAGAACTACTACTGGGTTGGAGAACCACTTGGGGAACTGTACTTCCTGTATGGATCCTGCTTCCAGCAATTTTTTAACTTCTCTTTCCATCGCTTTTGCCTTCTCGGGTGCAGTTCGCCGTACCTTCTGCGTGATTGGTTTGAAGGTGGGATCGACGTGCAAGTGATGACATACCATGCTAGGACCAATTCTAGGCAGCTCATATGGTTCCCATGCAAAAACATCTACGTTGCGTCTCAGCAGAGTTGTCAATTCCCTATGTTCCTGGTCAGTGAGAGATGCTCCAATCAAGAAGACTCTATTACTGTCGCCACCTCCAACCGTGACTTCTACCAGGTCCTCGACGACTCGCTCAGAGGGGGGGAGCCTGGTCTCCTCTACTCCAGGTCTTTCGTACTTTAATTGCTATTTAGAAGGTGTCAGACCTTCTTCAACTTTCTCGCTGGGCTGATCGGCATTCTTCTCTGGCTTTGGTCAGATGGCTGCTATGAAGCACCTTCTTGCCATTGCTTGATCGCCGTGGATCTCCATTACTCCTCGCTCGGTTACGTACTTAAGTTTTTGATGGTAGGTTGAGGAGACTGCTTTCATTGCGTGGAGCCATCCCCTGCCAAGGATGGCTTGGTATGGCGAGTCGATGTCCACCACCAAAAACTCAAGCATCTTGGAGACGTTTCCCGCGCGTACTGGCAGTACAATTTTTCCCAGAGGTATAGTTATTTTTCCAGCGAAGCTAACTAAAGGGACAGTAGCTTCCTTTAGGTCAGCGATGCTTAACTTCAATTTTCTGAACAGGTCGAGATACATTACTTCGGACGAGCTTCCTTGGTCGACAAGTAACTTGTCGACGTCAAAGTTAGCTATCCTGAGGGTAATGATCAGAGCATCGTGATGTGGGGTTCTCACTCCCACCAGATCTTCATCTGTGAAAACAATATGCTTGTTATAGTTGGCGTCGTCTTCTCGTCGACGCTTTCCTAACTGTGACTTTGCTGGATCGATCTGAAAAGCTTGCATTACCGCTGTAAGTTTCTTCATCTCCATTCGAGCTGAATTTCCTTGGATATGCTTGGCATCGAATTCCCCGTGAATTACTGCGAACTCATGTCCAGCGTTATCTTCGAGCACGTTGTCAGGTCTCGCCTCTCTATTGGCAGCCAATTTCTTTGCCTTTTTCTCCACAAACTCGTTAAAATGCCCGGACTGGGCTAGCTCTTCGAGGTGAGACTTAAGAGCTTTACAATGCTCAGTCTTATGTTCTACTTCTTTGTGAAAAGCGTATCTCAGCGCATTGTTCCTCTTCGAAGGATCTCCTCCCATCTTCCTGGGCCACTTGATGAATGGCTCATCTTTGATTTTCGTGAGAATTTTGTAAATTGGTTATTTGAAGACGGTGTTGACCGCCTGAAATGCTTTCGACGCATCATTGCTACCTCCATTTTTTGAGCCATTTTTACCCCTGTTCTTCCATCCCTTCTTCTGGTTCTCAGTTTTGTCATTGCCCTTGGTAGTGAGTTTAGCTCGACTGTTTTCCCCTGTGCTGAGGCGGGTGACATCTTCCACCTTAGCGTATTTCTCGATGCGAGCCATTAGGTCGTCAATAGTCATAGCCTCCTTCTTCGTCAGGGACTGGTATAGAAGGGAAGAACTGGGTAGCCCAATTTTGAAAGAGGCCACTGCCACTTTCTCCGAGTAATCCTCGACCCCATTGAATAATACCCAGTACCTCTTCGTGTAGTCTCAGAGGGTCTCTTGAGACGTTTTCTTCATTGTCAGCAAAGCATCCATCCTTTTGGGATAGGAGCTACTAGTAATGAATCGGGCTGTAAAAAGCTCGGCCAAGGATTTAAAACTCCTCATGGACCGGTGGGGGAGCCTTTGGAACCACTTATGTGATACGTCATGCAGGCTCAAGGGAAAAATTCGGCACATTAGTGCATCCCGGTGGTTCCAGAGGGTCATAGCCTACCGGTACTGCCTGATGTGATCAATGTGATCTGTCTTACCGTCATAAATTTTGAACCTTGGAATGGAAAATTTCTTGGGGGCTTCTTCTTCTTCTTCAATTTCCCTCGTGAAAGGCGACTTCATCTGGGTTTTATTAGCTCGCCTAGCGAGTTCTCGGGTCGATCTGGTAACATGGTGGGCAGGATGTTGGTCCATCTCCCTGCGGACCTGATCTCGTATGTTCTCGTTGCTGCGAGTAGGGCTCTGGTAACGACGAGCCTTTCACAGCTGCTCGCGTAGGTCTTCGTCTGATTCGTCTCCCTCCACCTTCTGGGATCCTCACCTGGGGCTCCTCCCTCGGTTGTAAGACGTGCTCGCCTGAGGGCTAGGAGTGCGGTATGGACGTCTCCTGGTGTCATGATGAAGCTCTCTCCAGTATTTCTAGTCTTCTTTTCAGGAGCCTCGTATTTACGAGAAGACTCCCTCTGCTCGTGCAACCTTACCTCGTATGCATCAATCAGTCTGGATATCTGCGTGGACCTCGCTGGTCCTTGGCTTTCTTCTAAGGCTAGCCTTTCTAAGCGAGCCCTTTGATCTGAATGTCAAACTTCAGATCTAATTCTGCGAGGAACAGGTGGTTCTTGAATATCCCCTGCCTGGGGAGCATTGCTAGTGTGACCAGACATTTTAAACTCCTTTCTTGGTGTGGGCTTTTATCAGGGAAGATGAATGTTTCCCACAGACAGCGCCAATGTGGTGACAATTATTATGCAACACAAATAGATAGGAGAAAGGCAATCACCAAGCAAGAGTAAGGAATATAAAATGACAATCACACAACAAAGGATGTACGTGTTCGGCAAAGAAGTGCCTACGTCCACGGTGGTGCAGTCAATGTAATTTCTATATACTCCGGAGAGTGGTTACAGAGAATACAACTTATCCTTTGCCTCGGACCTAGGGTTTAATATATACTTGTTCATTTTAGTAAGTGGGGGAGTTGGACTCCCCCACGTCTTCCATCTATCCCTTGAACCTCCCTTAATGGGAACGTGGGAAGATAATGGATCATAATCAAAATAAGAGATGGGGGGTCTAGACTTTGGGCCGCTAGAATTGGGCTACTCGTCTAGGCCCATCATCTTAATTTTGGGTACCCACAAGTTCCATAAATTTGATTTAACTTGTAAACTCCATTAACAACTCTCCATGTGATAGGAGCCACACTTGCAGGTACAATGTCAAAATATTGACAAAACTCCAAATACAAGGGATTGGTAGGAAACGTGAAGCCACATTCAGCAACAAAAATAGAGGGGAACCAATGACCCTCAGTAAGAGAGAAAAAATCAGAAGAAAAAGTGGGATGTTCTAATACAACCCAAGATGGAATGTTAAAATCAGTTCTGAACTTATCAAGTGACTCGATAAAGTAAACCATGATGAAGAAAACAAAGAAGAAGAGAAGAAAGATTCTTATAAAAAAAATTTAAGGATTCAGCGAGAACTGAAGACAAAAGAAAACGATCGCACGAAGGCAAAGAACACAACAACAAAATCAGAAGTAAGAGGTAAAGAATGATCGAAGTTTTTACCTCCCTTATTATAAGATGCGTCGAAAACTGGGCCAAGTAATGATTAAAGTAAATGACGTTTGGATTTACGACAGCTAACAGATGAAAAGACAAAGATACCCCAAAAAGTATTCACTAAAATTTAAAATCTTTACAGAATTGTCGTTCGTGCTAAAAAAATGTCAAGTGAGTCAATTTCACAAGTACGGAAGCTATACAGTCAACCAAACAGCCCGAGCTACTACCAAAGCATAAGATTCCACACTTTCGCATAAACTTCAAGTATAAAACATTGGGGGCTTATGTTGATACCAAAATTTACCATCCTTCCTGCATGGACTAATTACAAGCCAACATGTGTCATCCTATGTGGCACAAGTTCAAATCAGCATGATAGAAAAGCTCGACCAATAAGGAAGCCCGACCAATTAGAAGTCCGACCAACAGTCAAAAAATCATTTTATATAAACCAAGCGCTAGTAGTCTTACAGCCTGTATTGCCTATAAAGCGACAACGTTTATATAATTAATGCTCATTATGTATTGATGTAAATTCCTAACAAATAAAGGCATTCCATCCTTTCACATGACAACGATCAAGACCCCCCTTGGGATATAAATGCATTGTATCACCCTCATTGCAAGGGATCGAAAAACAACTAAAGGCAGTCAATACATAACAGTGGACGTAGGTTATTCCATTAAGCCGAACCACTTTAAAAAGTTTTCTTGTGTCTTGTTTGTTTACTTAATTTATCTGTGATCAACTAATTAGGCTTAGTCTAGTTTTTTGCATCAATAACAATGATAATTTAAAATTTTCTAGACTTAGACTTAAAAAATGGCGTTAGAGGGGTGAACCCTGAAACAGCCCCCAAATGTCCCCGTGAGAGGCACCGACACTTCGCATGGGCCCAATGTAACTCGTAGGAACTGATCGTATGGCCACAAAACTCCCAGTTTAATAATATGATGAGAATTTGAAAATATCTACACTTAAGCTTAAAAAATGGCGCTAGAGGGGTGAATCCCGAAACAACCCCCAAACAGCCCCATAAGAGGCACCGACACCTCGTACAGGACCAATATAACTCATAAGAACTAATCGTGTGGCCACGGGTCTCCCGATTTGAGAATACAGAGAGAATTTGAAATTTTCTAGACTAAGGCTTAAAAAAGGACACTAGAGAGGTGAACCTCAAAACAGCCCCCAAACGGCCTGGTGAGAGGCACCAACACCTCGTACGGGACCAATATAACTCATAGGAACTGGTCGTGTGGTCACGGAGCTCCCAGTTTGAGAATACGATGATAATTTGTAAATTTCTAGACTTAGGTTTAAAAATATGGAGCTAGAGGGGGGAAATCTCAAAACAGCCCCCAAATGGCCTCGTGAGAGGCACCGACACCTTGCACGAGACTAATGTAACTCGTAGGAACTGTCCGCATGGACACGGGGCTCCTGGTTTGAGAATACGATGATAATTTGAAAATTTCTAGACTTGGGCTTCAAAAATGGCGCTAAAGGGGTGAACCCTGAAACAGCCCTGTGAGAGGCACCGATACCTCCCACGGGACCAATGTAACTCATAGGAATTGACCTTATGGCCACGGGAATATCGATTAGAGAATACGACGATAATTTGAAAATATCTAAACTCAGGCTTAAAAACTTGGCGCTAGAGTAGAAAATCCCGAAATAGCCCCCAAACGACCCCATAAGAGACACCAACATCTCGCACGGGACCAATGTAACTCGTAGGAACTGATCGTATGGCCACGAGATTCACGATTTGAGAATACGACGATAATTTGAAAATTTCTAGACTTAGACTTAAAAATGGCGCTAGAGGTGTGAATCCTGAAATAGCCTCCCAACGGCCCCGTGAGAGGTACCGACACCTCGCACGGGACCAATGTAACTCGTAGGAACTGACCGCGTGGTCACGGGACTCACGATTTGAGAATACGACGATAATTTGAAAATTTCTAGACTTAGGCTTAAAAAATGGTGCTAGAGGGGTGAACCCCGAAACAGGCCCCAAACGATTCCGTGAGAGGCACTGACACCTCGCACTAGACCAATGTAACTCGTAGGAACTGACCGCGGGGTCACGAAGCTCCCGATTTGAGAATACGACGATAATTTGAAAATTTCTCGGAATTGACCTCGCACGGGACCAATGTAACTTGTAGGAACTGATATGATGATAATTATAACTCGTGGATGCAATTTTTCAACTTGAATAAGAATTGTGTAAAACTAATTGGTTACTGATATCATTTTTTTGTATCTTATCTTTCGCAGGATAACATTATATCGTTTGCTTTTTTGCACATGGAACAAATAAAGGAGGCAATGGTTTACAACATGAAGATTGTTTATATAATGTTGTTGACATTCAGGGTTATGTTTTTTATGTGTTACAGTCGTGCGGGATTTTATAATTTGATTGTTAAATTTTATGGTCGTGCGGGCTTTATAATAAACAGGTTTTATATTAATAGGGTTTGGAATGTCCAAAAAACAGACGAAACTCTGCCCAATTTTTTTTGGGTTTGTGAATTATTAAGACTTATAATATTTTTAAGTTTGTATGTATATTAGTTTATTAACAACGTTCCTAATTCAAAATTTGTGATTTTTTTTATTATTTTTCTAATAATAAATATTTGTAACACCTTGTATGCGTCCAACGTTACATGTAGCAACCGGTCGCACAGTCACAGCACCCCCAATTTTAGGATTGGACCAAAAAATATAAATATTTTTAGTTATAATTAAATATGGTCATGGACTTTGTCCGTGACCATTTTTATTTTTTTCGTCGCGCATAAAAATGGTCCCCGCTAAAGTCCATGACCCCCAACCGTGATGAAAAATGGTCGCAGCCAATGTCCGTGATCCACACCACGACGAAAAAAATAGTCGTGGTATGGATCACGAACTTTGGCCGCGACCATTTTTTTTATTTTTTTTCATCGCGGTGTGGGCCACAGACTTTGGTCGCGACCAATTTTTCGTCACGATTGGGGGTCCTGGACTTTAGTCGCGACTATTTTTTTCAATTTTTGTTCATCACGGTGTGGGTCACAAACTTTGACCGCGACCAATTTTGTCATGGTTGGGGGTTACGGACTTTGGCCGCGACTATTTTTTTTTCGTCGCAGTATGGGTCGCGGTGTGGGTCACGGCCCAAGTCCACGACCATCTACCGTGACCCCTAGATTGGTCATGAACATTAACCGCGACCCACAAAATTGGTCACGCTCGAAATGGTCACGCCCCAAGTCCACAACCCACAGTCGTGGTTAGGGATTTTAGCCGCGACCATTCGCCAGTTTTGGTGTAGTGGTATGGCATAATCTCGTAAAGTTTCTTGTGGTTTTTTCTTCATGGTGAGGATATAATCCATCCTCTTTGGATATGAGTTATTGGTTATAAAGAGAGATGTGGAAGTCTTTGGGAGTGACTTGAATCTTTTGACCAACCTGTGGGGCAGCCTTTCGAACCACTTCTGGGATACATCTCCTAGGATGGATAGGAATACACGACACATGAGAGTGTCTTTTTGGTTCCACAGAGTCATCTTTGGCCTGTACTATGTACATAATCTAACGGGTCGATTTTTCCATCATATATCTTAAATCTTGGGCTGTGAACTTCTTTGGATACTCCTCTTCCTCAATTGCCCTTAAAAATGGGGATTGCATCTGAGTGATGAGTGCCTTCCTTACCAGTTCTTTTGCGGATCTAGCCCCACGATAAGTTGGGTGTTGATCCATTTCCCTTTGGACCAGACTTCATATATCTTTCTTATGGCATTTTTTATATCGGTTTCGTCTTGTCAGACAACTCATGTGCTCTGAACAATCCTGCTCGTGATCAGAACTTCTTCCTCGATTCTGAGTCTTGATCGCTTGAGGACTAGGCATCCGACCATAGTGCTTGAAGTATTTCCCATGGGATTCTCTTTCTATCTTCTCTATAAATCGTCGGAGACATGCATTTTCTTTAATTTGTAGGAGTGTTGCTTCCTCTTATTGATGGAGTCATTACTCATAAGCGTCGACCAATCATGAGATCTGTGTTGATTTAGGTTGCTCGTTGCTCTGCTAAAAAATCTGCTCTTAGGGGGAAAATCATGGATTCCTGTCTCGATGAATCTCGAATCTGACTCTGAGTAAGGACAACTCAGCTCGTAAGTCGCCATCAATGGGTGCACTGTGTGGATGAGACATTGTTTCACTCTTTGGTTTCAAGTTGCTTTTAGAAAAGATAAATATTTCCCATATGCTACACCAATTGTGAGTGAAAAAAATCACAATTATGTTTTTAAACGCAAAGGAATTGAATAGCAATTAAAGTCAAAACACACAAAATTTACGTGGTTCATCAATGACCTACGTCCACGGAGGGTCTCTCAATTTTTATTAATCCTTTTAAAGTTTCAGAATTACATACCCCTTGATCGCGGGCTAAGGGCTTTATTTATAGTGATAAGAATAATTAAGTTGTGCACGAACTCTTCCAATTTCTCATTGGCTTATTGGTGGATCCATATTTATCTCCTCCGAGATTATAGGTAACAAGAGTAAGCCCCCGTAATTACCCACGTGATACGTCTCCATAATTATCCACGTGATGTTAAATCTATCTTGGGCACCACATTCGGCATGTTTGGGCTACTGAATATTCGGCCTTTATGATTTTCACCCATAGTTACCATTAAAAATTACTCAATTGTTCAAGTGCTTTAGTCCCATACCTTTCTAGGTGTTCCACAACTTTCTCTTGCTAGTTCTTTCATCAAAGGATCGATCAAATTCTCTTCGGACCATAAATGATCCACTCTTACAGCACCACTGAAAAGAATCTCTCTAATAGTGTGTTTACGATGTATTTGTCATCTCCTGCCATTATAACGTTTCTCTACTTTTGTAATAACGATGGTACTATCGCAATAGATAAGAATGACTTGTATCAGTCTTTCCCATGAATGGATATCTGGCAGGAGGTTTCTTAACCAAGATGCCTCATCACTACCATTAGCTAGCGCTATCATCTCTGACTCCATCACAAATTTAGCTAAATTTGTTTGTTTCTATACTTCCTTGAAACTAGGCTCCTAGTGATACTAAAAAGGTATCCATCAGTGACCTTGGGGTCATCTGAAAGGCTATTCCATATAGCATCGCTAAGGGTCTCTTTGGTTATGAATTATAATATCATTTTATGTGTTTACATACAATTTTGGCAAGAATTTGTGTGTTGACACAAAAATTCTCCATCTACGAGGACCAATCAGAAAAGGACACATGGCATCCTACGTGGCAATATTCGGTACCCGAGGAGAGTTGATCGACACCCGAGGAGAGTTGGTCGGTACCCGAGGAGAGTTAGTCGACACCCGAGGAGAGTTGGTCGGCACCCGAGGGGAGATAGTCGGCACCCTAGGAGAGTTGGTCGGTATACAAACCAGGAAGATCAAAGGATAACTATGCATTTAATGTGCATTAAATGCAGATGGCAACGCATTTAATGAGCCTTGATGTATATTTCTACTGTATTAATAGATGACAACACATAGCATACCAAGCAATTCAAGGAAGATCAACCATCATAGAAGGCCAACAATTGGATTCATTGAATGTAGACATAAATGTCTATATACAATGAATCTCTTTATCTCCCATCACTATAAATACATGTATTCCCTTAGCCAAAGGGAGGAGATAACTAAGAAACACCATACACAAGATACACATCCTTTCTCTCTCTACACCCTATGGTGCTATTGTAAACCCCTGGGAATAAAATAACAGTGGACGTAGGCTTTATTCATAGCTGAACCACTTTAAAAATCTTTGTCTCTCATGTGCTTGATTGGATTGTTTTTATCTATTTATCTGTGATCATAAAAACGGGATTCGGTCCAGTTTTTTGCATCAACAGATTGGCGTCGTCTGTGGGAACGTGTTACAAGCATTGTTCTCCATCAAAAGCTAAGTTTTTATTTTCTCTACGTATAATCAATTATATGTTATGCACACATCTTTTTATTCAAACATGATTCTAATATTTTATATTCATAAACTTTGTTGAGCATACAAATTTTGATTCAGTCATGATCTTATATGCATAAACTGTGGGATCAATTTTTGTCCATAAATTCGCATAACCGTGCATTTCACAATCGCAAGTTTTAAGAATTTTTTATGCATACAAGTTTGTATATCGATATACATATTGCCACCATCAGATCTTGATTGGAAGCCCTTGTTTAATTCAATCATAATCTAGTGTATATACAACGATGTATTTCTTATAAGTCTGGAATGATTCCTTGAATATCTTAATTCTCCTGATAGTTACAATTACTTGCTTAGTTTTCTATATGCAACGGGAGAATTGGAGATACAGATCCTCTCTCTCTCTTTAAGAAATTTTATTTTGATACACAAGCCACATAAAAAAAATGGCGATTGGTATTCAGTAACACATACAGAGGTATATTTGAGAAGAAAATAATCTTCACAAGAAGGATCTTACAAATCCAGACCCTGCCTTCAGATCGAAGCAATTTCTAGTCAGTTGACAGGTGTCAAAATTCATAAGAATCATTTTGGCTCTGGATCATCATCAAAAATATATTTTCATATTATGAAGATGATGAAGTTGGCTCGTCATCAACCAAGAAAAAGATTATTCATTTTCCAGAAAGAAAAATATGAAGTAGACTGAGATTTATCTAAAGAATCATGCACTGGAAAGTCAGTTTCAAAATTAAGGGATCGTTCGTGTTTTCAACACTAGTTCGCCATTGGATCTAGATGAGGTCGCACACCCAACCGTGGTCGGCGAAAAACCTTTTTTACGAGTTGGGGGATTTTATTGATCGGATTAAAGACTATAACATCTTTGGTTCTCTTACTCACAAAATATGAGAGTCGAATTGGTCGGTATCCTAATGGGCAAATGTTAAGAGGTTTCCCAACCACATGTTTCTTGTCGGCGGCACCCGTTACTGATCGGGTGCACCCTTTATCGGTTGGTAACCTTTAAATGCCCAATCTCACACCTCAATACCATCCGGAGATACCCTTTATGGTCGACGAGTCAGTGACCACCATATCACAGCAACATATCTAGAAGGAGATCGCCCATGGACCCACATTTTTGGTCGACAATACTTATTATTTAGTCGGCAGTACCCATTATTGATATCTTTCACAGGTATTGCATAAGATGGGGATTTCCCAACCATATGTTACTGGTCGGCAACATCAATTCGTGGTCGGCATCACCTATTAACTGTCGGCACCATCAAATCAACATCTGATGCTGGTCGGAGGCACCTATTTTCATAGGTCGGGGCCTAGGGGCTTCCCCATAACTATTCAGAGGAAACTATTGCTAATCGGCGACATGATTATGATGACTTCTTGGCGAGTTTTCAGCCACCCATTTACCAGTCGGTACATTCATTTCTGGTCGGCAACACCTAATTCTTGGTGGCGATATTTTCTTTTGATCGGCAACCAATACTACAACAATAAACATCACCAGCACCAATTGTGTTGGTCCACGATATATAGCTAGTTGAAAAAATCAAATGTTGGTCGAAGGCATTTCATTATGATTGGCGATGGATATTATGCAGTTTCAGGAGTTCCCGAGCTCCTATTTGTTGATCGACTACATCTATTTCTACTCGGATGTACCTATTGTTGGTCGGTGTGTATATAGTTGGTCGAGAAAACCTATTGTTGGTCAGCAACATCTCAACCTGGGTCGGAGGCAGTAGAAAGCTAATACCAGAATTAAAAATTGAAGATTCCTTTGGTTCTCTCTTTTTGATTTTGACAAAATCACTACTTCGCTGCCAAAGGACAAGACTATCCCCTAATTCTTATCCTTATCCTTTATTAATTCAAAACACGAAATTCCTACTTGAAAAATTAAAATGCATACTTGGTTATTTTCTAATCCACAGAAACTTTATGTGGAAAATATTTCAAGACCAAAAAATTATATTTGAGCATTTATTGAATTTCAAATAATTCCTAAAGTGATAAATAATTTCTAAAAAATCAACGTACATTTGGTCTTTTACTCAAAATTAAAATGTCGGTCATTTTTTTATAAAAATCTGCTCACATGACATCATAGTCGGCATGACACAAGGTATATTATTTCATATTGCGAAATTGATATTTAGTTGCCCAAATTATTAATTTTGACAAAGTCAAAATCATCACCATAGCTCCCTACTATTGCTTAATTCACACTTCTCTAATAAAATAAATTTTGTAAAGCTAAATAAAATATAACCCAAAGATTTACCTTAGGATAAATTTTCTGAACCAATTTATATTTGGTCTTTTACTTAAAATTAAAATGCCTAGCATTTTTATCAAAATTTGCTCATGAAATACATGTGTGGCACAAAAATATTATTTCATATTTTGAAATTTTTATTATTTTATGCTGGTACACATCACATATTGTTTGGCTAAATAATTATTCTCATGACAATAATTATTTGATCTAGTCTCGACAGGTGCTCGGGCAGCTTATTAAAATTTCATAGGGACGAAATTCAATCCCGATGAAAGCTCTCGTAAACCTCTGAAAACTAGTATTGCTCGACATCAGGCAATTTTGCCTCGACATATCAGCCAACATCTATAATTTCATTTTTTGAAATTAATATTTTTATTTCTCAAGAATATACCTATCATATATTTATTGAATGATTAAATTATTCTCATGACTAATTAATTCAGCCTACACGTATGGTAAAGCAAGATATTAATTTTTACAGGTACAAGACTCAACGCCGACGAATGCTCGGAAACAATCTGGAAACTATTATCATTTCATCTCAACGAGACTTTATATATTTTATTATTACTCGGAGATATCGGCTTAAGCAAAAATTATTCTATATATCCTTTGGGATTCATATTGTATATTCATCTCAACACGGAACTTGGCGAGATATTCATATTCAGCTCCGAGGAAGAACTATAACATTTATTATATTTCACCCCCAACGAATTGTTGGTCGGGGTAATTCTTATTTATATTCAGCATGGAGCTCGAAAAATTTCTTCTCTCTCTATATATTCAGCTTCAAGGATGTCTCCAGCAATTATTATATCTTATTCCCAACAATTTGTTGGTCAGCTCCGAGGAAGTCTCCATCATTTATTATAAAAAATCCACCAACTAAGGTTGGTCGGGAATAATAAAATTTCCCAGAAACGCCAACTACGGTTGGTTGGGAAGAAAATCCACCAACTAAGGTTGGTCGGGAATAATAAAATTTTCCAGAAACGCCAACTACGGTTGGTTAGGAAGAAAATACACCAACTAAGGTTGGTCGGGAATAAAAAATTTCCCAAAAATGCCAAATACGGTTGGTTGGGAAGAAAATCCACCAACTAAGATTGGTTGGGAATAAAAAAGTTCCCAGAAACGCCAACTACGGTTGGTTGGGAAGAAAATCCACCAACTAAGGTTGGTCGGGAATAAAAAATTTCCCAGAAACGCCAACTAAGGTTGGTTGGGAATAAAAAATTTCCCAGAAACGCCAACTACGGTTGGTTGGGAAGAAAATCCACCAACTAAGGTTGGTCGGAATAAAAAATTTCCCAGAAATGCCAACTACAGTTGGTTGGGAAGAAAATCCACCAACTAAGGTTGGTCGGGAATAAAAAAGCCCAGAATCACCAACTACGGTTGGTTGGGAAGAAAATCCACCAACTACGGTTGGTCGGGAATAAAAAATCCACTAACTATGGTTAGTCGGGAATAAAAATCCACCAATTACGGTTGGTCGGGAATCAATCTCCATCAACTCCGGTTGGTCGAATAGCAGACAGCAGGTGGAGCAAATCTTATTGTCTATGAAAAATAAGAAAATTTGTCAAATAACATACTTCAAGGCAGAGAAAGCATTCAAAATTCATATTCCACACTTGGGGGCTTCTATTACAAATTCAGTTGTTCATTCGGTGGCACATTCTCATAAAATCATGCAGTCGAGCATCAAATTCAACTCCATAAACTTACATAGTCGGGGCCCCGACTAATTATCATTCAGAAGTTGTTTTTCTTGCTTGAGAATTAGTTTTTATATTGAATTTCAGGAGGTATATTGAAGTTCAGGAGGCGTATTCAGAAGTTCAGGAGTCAAATTCAGCATCTACATCACTGAGATCTTTACTACTACTGTCCCGACTAATATTGAAGAAGAAGTTGTATGAAAATATTTCGAAGTCCACCACTAGCTTGGTACTAATCAGATTGAAGAGTTGGGTTCAAAAGCTAGTATGTTACTCGACAAAGTATTTAGAGGAGCATAAATCAGAAAAATCAAGCACGTGAAGTTAGCACTCAGTTGCTCGGCACAGTTAGCAGTTGGTCGGCTAGCAAACCAATCAACATACTTGAAGATTATGACAAGCTACAAGCTGCATATTATGGCATGGCTGCATCCAAATCCCAGGGGTGATACATAGCACACGTTCACTTGACGAACAAAGTTCCTCAAAAGAGATATTAGTAACCATCGATCACCCTGCATCATATGTCATCCAGGAGATAATGCACTTTATGCTGAATAAATCAAGAAGGTAGATCAAGAACCATCGAGCATGGAGTATTGGGGGCTTCTGTTGACACAAAAATTCTCCATCTACGAGGACCAATCAGAAAAGGACACATGGCATCCTATGTGGCAATATTCGACACCCGAGGAGAGTTTATCGACACCCGAGGTGAGTTGGTCGGTACCCGAGGAGAGTTGGTCAGTACCCGAGGAGAGTTAGTCGACACCCGATGAGAGTTGGTCGGCACCCGAGGAGAGATAGTCGTCACCCGAGGAGAGTTGGTCGGCGTAAAAACCAGGAAGATCAAAGGATAACTATGCATTTAATGTGCATTAAATGCAGATGACAACGCATTTAATGAGCCTTAATGTATATTTCTACTGTATTAATAGACGACAACACATAGCATACCAAGTAATTCAAGGAAGATCAACCATCATAGAAGGACAACAATTAGATTCATTGAATGTAGACATAAATGTCTACATACAATGAATCTCTTTATCTCCCATCACTATAAATACATGTATTCCCTTAGCCAAAGGGAGGAGATAACTAAGAAACACCATACACAAGATACACATCATTTCTCTCTCTACACCCTATGGTGCTATTGTAAACCCCAGGAAATAAAATAACAGTGGACGTAGGCTTTATTCATAGCCGAACCACTTTAAAAATCTTTGTCTCTCATGTGCTTGATTGGATTGTTTTTATCTATTTATCTGTGATCATAAAAACGGGATTCGGTCCAGTTTTTTGCATCAACATTGCGTTTAGCATACCCGTTTTAAATACTGAATTATAATATTTTTAGTGTTATAATCTTATTTTCAGAAAACAACAAAATGTTAGATTCTAAATTTTGTTTTCTGCTTTTCAACTTGAAATCGACAATTCTCTAAATTTTATGCATTTATATCTTAATATATAATATACATATACAATAAATTAATATGTGTGTAATTATAATAAATAAAAATTATATGTATACATGTACCCAAAATTACATATATGTATGTATTATTAAATTTTATAGTATACTAAGATCTATATGTTAGATAATATTATCAATACATATATGATATTTAAATATAGTTTTATATATGTATTATACACGTATGTAATAATATAAAATATACATATAATACATACGTATTAAATAATTATAATATTATCAATTCATGTATGTATATAATTTTATTATGGATTACACATGTAATACACACACACACACACACACACACATATATATATATATATATATATATATATATATATATATATATATATATATATATATATATATATATATATATATATATAGAGAGAGAGAGAGAGAGAGAGAGAGAGAGTGAGGCTCTCCAACATACCTCATTAAACATACCTATGAATATACCTCTTTTTTTAAAGTAGCAAAAAAAATAATTTTGAGTTGATATTTTTTATATGGGTTCATGATATTTCAATGTGCCCCTGTAAATATATTCAGCTCAAAATAATATTTTTTGTTATTTTTAAAAAATAGGTAAAAAATCTGACAGATTTATAGGGTAAAAACAGTCATTTTTTTTATTATTTTCAGTTATTTTTTTTAGGGGCACACTGAAATATCATGAACCCATATAAAAAATATCATCTCAAAATTATTTTGTTTATTATTTTTAAAAATGGGTATGTTACTAGGTATGTTGTTAGGAGGTATGTTGGAGAGCCCGACTCTCTCTCTCTCTCTCTCTATATATATATATATATATATGTGTGTGTGTGTGTGTGTGTGTGTGTGTGTGTGTAGTCAAACTCTCAAACATACCTCGTTAAATATATCTAAAGAACACATGATGCATTTATGCATGTTTGTATACATTTATGTATCATGTATGTATGGAAGTTTTATGTATGTGTGTGTTTATAGACACACACACACACACACATTTTTACTAATTTTATGTGTTAGTTTTTAATTTTTGAGATAACTGTATTTAAACATGGTTTTTTAATCAAGTTTTCTGAACACATAACCAAATTGATCCTAGATATTTCAAGGACGGAGGGAAACATTTGATAGTGCAATCCAATGTTCAACATCCTTTTCAGGTACCACATGACCTTATCAATAGCATGTCAATGCTTCATACTATTTCTACTAGTAAATATACATAATACTTCCACAACATAAGCTATGTCAGCTTTAGTACAATCAATAACATAATGTACGCTACCTATGATGCTAGTATACTTAACTTATTTAACGCTGTCACCAATATTCTTGAACATCTTTACAGTAGGATCAAATGCAACATTAGACTTATAGTTAGATTTTTTTTTTTTTTAATTTTCTTAATATAATGAGATTGGTTCGAAGAAAGTCCATTTCCAGATTTAGTAATATTAATTCACAAAATTACACTAGCTTCACCCAAATCTTTCATATTAAAGTTTGCACCTAACAAAGATTTAACATTATCTACGATATGGATATTAAATCCAGATATAATCAAGTCATCCACATAAATACTTATGATATTTCAAATGTTGTTTTCATATAATAATATATGCATTTGTCACTTTCATTACTTTTAAAACCATTAGAGATTTCTAAACTATTAAATTTATCAACTTTTGCTTAAGTACTTGTTTTAACCCATAAAGAGATTTATCTAACTTACACATTTAATTTCGTTTGACCAAGAATAATAAAATGAGAGCTCGGTTTGTTCGAAACCTAAATAAAGTGAAGTTATTTAATTAAAATTATCGTCGTAATAGAAGCCATATTCTCTTTTAATTCCTTTTAGGTACAACTGGACAACCTAGGTCTATGCGATGAAAAGTTTACCAAGTAGATAAAACTAAATTTTATCTTCAAATATAGCTGAATTAATATAAATGCGAAATATGATAAACTATCATACAACACCAAGTCATACGAGAAAAAAACCACAACGAAAAAAAACATCGAACCGAAAGAAACGACATATTCTTTATGGTATAGTATTATGAATGTAAGCAATGACTTTAAAAACATTAAGGGTATTTTTGACAAATCAAATGTTAGAATTTCAAATCTCTCGATATGAAAATTTTAGAGTTATAAATAAGCTTTACAAAGCAAAAAACCATACGTCATTTTAACTTCGCAATAAAACGTTATATTGAAAATAGTGAACCCTGTACGAAGCTAGTGCGATTTTTTTTTTATTATACGAGAACTTGTGCAAAATCTATTTCACATGAGAGGTAAAAAATGAGTCAGAAAGTCTCGTTCGATGTGTTCTCCATACGATATTTGTCCTAGTTCGAATGAGATTACTATGGTTCGAATAAGGGCCAACTTTCAGGAAACGTGTTTTTTTAAACCAGTGTTTCTTAAAAACTATAAATGCAACTCTTATTGCGATTCACCATCTCTCTAGTGCTTTAACTTTTTAAAACCCGATAGAGTATTTTTAAGTTTTTCTTTGATTGAGATTGAGAGATATTGCCAAACTAATCAATTTATGAACACACAACATTAAATTAAAATCATATACACATGATTTTGTTGTGGTTTGAGGCTTTTGTGGATTCCATGGTTAAGCCTATCATAAATTGGTGCACCAGGGAGTCAGAGTTGCGGTTCATATTCAGAGAGGTTGTCTTCATCAAAATATATCATCACGAGTAGTCGTGTGGGAAGCTCTTAAACCAATCGATATTGGTGTATACTAAGTCATATGAGTTGTGCAATGCATGTCGGCCTCGAGCAATCTGATTGCTAATACAAGTAAATGAATCAGATCAAAATGTAAGAAGAGACTTCGTAGTGATGTGTATCATTGTCTTATATGTAAGTTGTTTATGTTCTCTGTAAGATATGTAAACATAATTAGTATTAGTGGACTTATTTGGGCTGAAGCCTGATAGTAGTTTTTCCTGTGAGGGTTTCCACTCTAGATACCGATGTTGATTTATGTGTGCTTGCTTTTCCCTTTTTTGCCATAGTTAACTTGCAGTCAACACGCATGGAACTTGCAACTAACTAATTAATAGGGGTAAATTCTAATATTGACCTTACTAAGAGTAATTGGATTTAATTAACTAGTAATTTGAATTTGGTGTGAAAATTGAACTAAAATAATTTTTTGAGTAAAATTAAAATTGGTATTAGTGTAACCACTTCATATAGTAATGAACTAATCTTAAGATAATTTTTTGTTACGAGTTATTTTATGGACGTAATTTATTTTCTAAACTAATTAAGTAATTGTACATATACTGCATATGACAAATTCTTTTTCACTATATTTTAGGTCATAAACTTTTAGCTGTATATTCTCGTTATGATGAAATTGAAGACGAATGAATAATTATGTAATGAATATGTGACGACACCGACCTCAATAGTTTGGTGTCATATGTTGATGCTATAAATTGAATTTATACCTATTTTAGTAATATTTTTACCAATTAACTATTAAACAAGCAGTTAATAGATAAACAAATAGTATGATAAGTGTAACTATAAGTTAAAAATCTAGATAGAGTGAGAAAGAGATAAGGAAGACCCTAGATTTATGTGTTTTGGCCCAACTTGATGCCTACATCCTCAAGTGCTATGAGTTCTATTATTTTAATGAATAATCTCTATGTGAATTGGTTACAAGAGCTCTCACATCACTTTGACATGATAACAATACTCATAAATCTCTTTCCTAAAGAGGATAATAAGGTTGCTAGTTATAGTGAGTGAGTTGTGAGAGCGTGGTCCTAAGGACACGTGTGTCTCATTTATAGAGTTAGATGAGATCAAGCTTTACATGTACAGAAATGAATAATCATAAGTTAGTTATTGTATATGGGGGGAATATCTTCATACATTTCTCATGATACATGCTCTCGTTACGTTATCATCGTATAACCACGTGTTTCGCACTATAAGTGATAACAATGTTATTGAACGGGGTTTCCCTTTTTATATCATTATTTACCTCAGTTAGGCTAAAGCCGACCTCAACCGAGGCCGACCCCAAGGTTTTCATAGATATTATATAATTTGACGGTATATGGATGGGTTGATTTCTATGACAGGTGTCACCCCATGATTCATTTGCATGTCGTACTATATTTGGGGTACAACATTCTATGTATAAGGTGTGATTTTTATTATGACTCATGATTATCTTATTTGTTATAATTGCGATTAGTGAATTAAAATGCTAAGTAATTTTTTTTTCTAAAATTGACCACAAGATATGATTTTCTCAACATCTCAATCAATATACATAGATTGTGAGATTTATCATCAAAATTAGTAGGTGTGTGACTTTGATATACATGTTTAATAATATAAAAAAATTACATCATTTGCTAAGTAAAATCACTTTCCTAATATACAACTTATTTAAGAAACATATTAATCATATATCAAATATGCAAAGTGTCGTTCAACATTTCTTTTCCTCTTTCCCTTTTTATTGCTTGCAACCTCACTGTTGTTTTCATAACCTTCATTAGGACTAGTTTTGCTACAATTGTCAATTTTTCAAGTGATTTTATAAATGGTTGGGCTAAGCATATTCATAATTGAAGAGACTTGTGTTTATTAAGAGAAATTGTTTACATGACTACTATCATTGTATTTTTCAAAGGGTAAAAACATATACGATTATAATGGGATGTTATAGAGGAACTAATTTATGAGGATGATTCATTTTTCATAACATGGCTAGTTGTTTTTGCATGGCATGATTTCATATTAATCGCGTGTCAAGATATTTCCTAGTTCTTGTCAAATTCTTATACCTGATATTTAGCCTTCTATAAAACCTACCAAGAGAGATCATTATATTATCTTTGAGAGACTTCATACTAACTACATATATCATCGACACGCTTTATTAACCATGACTTTGTCATCAGTACATTTTCTAATTATATTACTTTATCAATGGGTAATGTATTATAGATACATTTTATGATCACTATTATATTCACGATGCAATCATTATATTCACGATGCATTTTTAATGATAAATATATAATTTATGTATATACCAATTGATAAATTTATGACTATTACATGTATCCATGATAACATTTTCAATGAGAACTTATTAGTGTTACATTTGTACAACATCAATAATTTTTTAAACAACAATCTATGCTATAAGAAAAATTGTAGATTATTCATGTACAAAATAATAAGTTTATCATTTTAGGGTATATCGATAATTTTGAAGAATGATTGGTAAGATATATCATTAATACATATGAATGATTTAAAACAATAATAATATTATTAATGTTTATATACTCATTGATAAATTTCATAATGTTACATTAGTTTTATTTGCATTATTATTCTAGATTGAAATACAAAATCATAGAAATCGATTTAAAGGCAATCGATGTTATCTTGAGAATTTATTCGAGTGTTGTTATCAATAAAAAATATTGTTGTTAACGGCGAATGTGAATTATTTTCACAAGGTTAATAATTGATGACGAACATTTAGAATTAAGAATGTGTATGGAAATGCTTTTCGTTTGAATTTTCAATATCAATGTGAATATGTTAAATGATAAGATTCTTATATGTAGGTCCTATTTGAAGAATATTTTATTATACAAGTCCTAGTGACTAGTGAACTATTTAACCATGTCTTGTTTTTAAAATAAATATATCTACAATGACTAAAATAGCTCGTATCTCCTCCCAACCTTTTATCTTGAAAGAACGACTAGACCTACTCCACACACCTAAGTCTTCAAGCCCTAAGAACTGCGGGCACTCAAATGGAAAAGGTCTACTGAAAACGTCTCTCTCTCCCCTTCTCCATGTATTGAAACCCACCAATTGTGAACTTCATATATTTGGCTTCGATTTGGAATTTTCAAGCTTTCATTTGGTTCGACTTGGTGTTTTAGAGTGGGTACGTAAAAATGTAAATTTTTTTATTATATATTAAAGTTGTCCAAATTCTGCGAAAAATATCTGAGTCGTTGAGTCATTCAATCCATATATGCTTGATATGTTTGAGTGAGGTGCATTCATTTGTTGAGGTAAACTTTTCAAGTTGAAGATCATGAAGGCGCTCAATAATCACAAGACTTTCATTGCCACATGCCTTGAAGATTATATCATTTTTGGTCATTTTGTAAATTGATAGGGCTAAACATATGCGTTATTTTTCAAAATGTATGTGTTAACAAATAAATGGACGAGTGTTTATTATACTCAGAGTGATTATGAAAATATTTTCGGAGTTAACCTAGTGGTTTTGTGCATGTTAAAGGCTTACTGTGAAAAATAGCCTTTAATCGTTCGCACGGTCATTATTTAACCCGTGCGCATGACCCGTTCGCACGGCTTAGCTATGATTTTAGCACTACATGAAATTATACGCACGACAAAAATCAACCGTGCACATGAGGGATCTATATTTTGAAAATTCCCTATAATAGGTCATTTTCCCTCCGATTTAAAAGTATGAAAATATCACAATTTGAAAACTTCTATGAGTTTAGTTTCGAGGTTCGAAGTTATCACTGCTCCTATTTTTTTCAAACTTCACTTTTTCCCTCCAAATTATTCAAACTTAGTTTTATGTCTTGATTTTTAATTTTTTGAGAGAACTAGTAGTGTTTTTGGATCATATCTATATTATCATATTCAATTCAATTAACTACATTTGAAATTGTGTGATCTATCATTCCTAAATATAAAATTGCAAATGTTTTGATTCATTAGAGGAATTAGAGCATGGAGTGATTTCAAGGAGAATATTGGAGTTTCCCATTTGCTTTATGGAGATTGGAGTGGATTTTTATTCATATATAGGGGAAATTTCAAGTCCAGAGGTAACTATTCCTAAGGGAATGAGTGAGAGGTACCTTTTTGTTTTGTGTAAAATCTCTTTTCAAGTAGAAATGTAAATTGAAATGCGTCGAGATTTTTTATTACCTGGTGTTTTTTTTTTCTATGTATTGTGGATGCTATTTATTTAATTGTATACTTTGATCACACACTACACGTATATCACATTTAAATCTTGTGTAATTGGTTAAAATTTGAATTAGGTGTTGAATTTTAGTTATTCTCTTTTGATTTACCTAATTAATTTTGTTGTGGGGTTAATTCAAGACACACATCACATCACTATATTCATGTGCTAGGATAATTGAATTTGCAAGCAATCTCATTTTAAATAAAAAAAGGCCATGTTATACAATCAAACCTAATCACCCCCTCTGGGTTTGTTTTAGGTTGAACACTTGCAATATAAACACACATCCTCAGTACGCTTTGGGATGTTCAGGAATATTTGGTTTTAATTTGTAAAGGTAGAAGTGCAATGGCTTCGATTTTTAGGCATGGTGCACTCCCCTTGTTCTTTGTCGTTGATGTTCGCGTAGAGGTGTTCGTGGAGGGTTTTTTGGAGAGAACTAGCTGGTTTTCATTTGGGTTGGGTGTTATAGGATGGTGATGATGAAGGTAGGGATTTGTAGTTTATATGCGTGAGCTGATACATTTCTCAGACAGTAAAATATTTACTCTCTGTTTAGTTTTATTGTGATAGAAATTTTTACATTCAGGGTAAATATTTCTTGTCACACTGAATATTTCCTTAGTTTATTGAGGATTATTATAGTAAATATTACTTTTTAATCTGATGATTTCCTTCTCATTTTCTTATCTACTTCTCTGTATAATAATAACAAAGTAAATACTTATTGTATTTTACTAACAGTGTATATATGGGCAAATATGTATGTCTATAAGAGCAAACAGTTTCTTACTTTGTTAATATTTCTTACAATATTATTTACTTTTCATCCCCCTTCTCCTCGGTATGATAATAGCAAACACTTATTGCGATAACAAATATTTTACTAATAATGTATATATTTACTGTTTTCAAATCTATATTTTGATATAAAGTAAATATTCTTCTAATAGTAAATATTTTACAACTAGTGTAAGATATTTACTGTGAAAGGTTTTATTCTCAGTAGTGTAAATATATACTGTCAGGATTGCTAATTATTTATTCGTAAGTAATCATTTCTTAATTAATTCGTATTTTTCATCTCCTTTTTTTCCTTGTATCTTTATAGCAAAGCAAATATTAACTTGACAACAAATATTTATTAGGATCAAATATCAAAAAGTCCATAAAATATTTTTTAATACACATTTAGTCCAAACATTTTATTTTATACAAAAAAGTTCATTATTCTCTTACTTTTAGCGGTAGCGACATGGTGAAGGAATTTTTTGAGCAAAATAAAAAGGCTAGTACTAGACATGTATTAAAAAATGTTCGAGGGACTATTTAATATATACCCCTATTTATTATCAATGGAAATATTTACGTCAAAGGTAATGATTATTGTTAGGTAAAGATTATAAAGACGATAAACATTTCCTGTCTTTATGAAAAAATCAAAATATTCTAGTGTTGATGAATCTTGTTTGATAGATCGGTGAGTAGGTTTTAAAACTTTTAATTTCACAAAAAACAAATTTGTAAATCAAAAGTGATATTTTTTTAAAGTTTGAAAAGTAAGAAAAATAGTGCTTTAACCATTTGGAACATATTATCCCATTTGGAACATATTATCCCAATACTTACGTGATAATGATTTTAAAAGGGTAAATTTGTCTAATAAACCTCCGAAAAATTAAGAATATGATCCATTTGATGTTTGAATACTCAATGTGACTTACATATGAAAAATCACTTCAAAGAGACCCGTGTGTCTGTTTGATTAACGTTGGTTTGTTTTCCATATATAATACTTATTTTAGGTCATTCAAGCTAACATGACCTCGGTCGTCAGACCTGTGATATGAATCATCTGTCAAGGGTTCGAGCTACGGTACCATGCTCTCTCTCTCTCTCTCTCTCACACACACACACACACACACACACACAAAAAAAAAAAAAAAACATACGAATACCTCTTTAAATCTCTTCAAAGAGACCCGTGTATCTGTTTGATTGACGTTTGTTTGTTTTTCATATAAAATACTTATTTTAGGTCACCCAAGCTAACATGACCTCGATCGTCAGACCTGTTATATGAATCATCTGTTAAGGGTTCGAGCTACGGTACCATGCTCTCTCTCTCTCTCTCTCACACACACACACAAAAAAAAAATATATATATGAATACCTCCTTTTCATATTTATAAAAAAAATACTTCTTTTAGTTTTTTTTTTTTTTTTAGTTTTGTAGTGCTTGATTGTAGTTATATTTTATAAAAACATTAGTTATAAATAAGAAAAATGAATCATAATTATATTATTTTTTTATAAAATGTATTTCTTACCAACTCTAAAGAATTAATCATCATTTTCATTGCACTGTCAAAATACTGTTTGGTCAGCGAAAGTCACGAACCGCAAACGTGGAATAATCGAAAGCGACTAAGTGAGGAGGGTTATTATCGCAAAATCCCTTAAATTTTAAGGCCAAAATTACGAAAACACATGCAAGATAGATCAGATGTGGTGGCATACCGGGACGAAGTCATGTGTTTGACAAATATAGCACCATAAATCAGAGTCGAAATACATTTATTTCCCCGATAATAATCCCGGATTTTTAACATTCCTGACGAAAAACGATCCAACCCGAGGCGATGACTAGATTTTCTGAACTTTCACTCATCTTTTTGATTACGATCGCTTCGATTTTGTATGAATCTGGAGGCTCTTCCATCGTCAATCCCTCTAAAGTCAAACAAATTTCATGGAAACCAAGGTCCTCATCAACTAATTGCACTTTTCTATTAATATAACAAACTCACCTTAAGTTTTATGACTCGCATCGCAGGGCTTTCGTTTATGAAGGTTTTCTTACGGATGAAGAATGCGATCATTTAATATCTCTCGTCAGTTCTATTTCAGTTTCAATTTTTTAATTGATTAGTAAGATATTTGTGACTGTAAATTGAATTTGTTTACGGACGGTCTATTGTAGGCTAAATCGGAGCTGAAGAGATCGGCTGTTGCGGATAATCATTCTGGAAAGAGCAAA
Source organism: Sambucus nigra (assembly GCA_949130495.1). Lineage (NCBI taxonomy): Eukaryota > Viridiplantae > Streptophyta > Magnoliopsida > Dipsacales > Adoxaceae > Sambucus > Sambucus nigra. The sequence continues at coordinate 503,740,798 of OX422209.1, forward strand.
CTCAGTGAGGTTCGAACTAGCTCTGGAATGTTTATCGCCAAAGCAAAGGTTTGTCCTGTCCTACTTTGATCTCAATTGGATTTATATACTTAACAACGTATTTATTTATTTAGATTGTGATTATTATTTGAGTCTTTCTACCCCGGTTCATAATTTTCACGTGTTGGCCGCAACTCGCGGACACGACGTTTCGTGATTGGTTAGTGCTAGTACGGGTAATTGGATGGGTTCAGTTCGGTTTGAGCTGGCCAAATTTGGGTTGGGCCATAGTTGGGTGGGTCACATAGGCGAGAGATTAACAAATGGGGTGGGTTTGGCGTGCGGAACCCATTTTTCTTGACATTAGTTTTTGAACTCGCCTGTGCCGGTGTGCGTAAGTGTTGATTCAACTTACAGCACTGTTGAAGCTTTTGTCAAATTGTCAGGGGCATTGTTGGAAGTTGTCCCGGCTATACTGCCATATTTGTGTCGTCTGAGTAGTTCTCGAACAGTATCAGCCCCACTGATTTTCTATATAAAATTGTTAAAGGACAACGTTGGCAAAGAGAAGAATACAGATATATACATATGTTTGTTAATCTGTGTGTGAGAGACGGTCCTGGAAAAGTGATGAGAACTTGAGAGGAGGTGATGTTTAGGTTACTTCCCGGCATAAGAACTGGGTACGGATAGATTACCCATACTTGGCCCGCATTTGTCTAGTCTGGGTTCCATTTTTACTTGTGATTTACAAAATGGATCCAACGAGTTTATATACGGGCTCATATGGGAGGTTTTAGCCATTACGGGGCCATATTGCCGGTATTAGCTAGTGCTGCTGGCGCGTACCTGCATCCATAAGATAATAACTAATTGCGACACGTCATGTCAATATGTCGCGGCCGACACATGAAGATCATGAGCCAGCCTAAACTTATTGTTATTTTTTCTACTGTTCTGGTTTGATTCAAAATGGACAAAAGGACAACATATACAATTTGACTTAATATTGTTCAAAGTAAAAGAATATATAAAAAGTGTTTAATCTTAAGCATGATAAGAGAATTATAATTGAGAGACAGAATGTAGAGTCTCACTTGGACTCTGTTTTGCTTTTGGAGCATTTAGAACAAGCACGTCAATTACACACACAAATATTTGGCTGGTTGTTTGCCTGATTCCTAATTATGTGGGATTGTTCTTTTGAAAAACTTTGTTTGATTCCTAAACAATGTTTTCAAATTATTGTGGTATTAAGTTAGCGACTCATACAATGAAACTTAAGGAGAGAGTGATTGAACATAGATTGAGGTTTGAAACAACTATATATAAGAATCATTTTGGGTGTATGCATGGGACGTCAACAATGAAAGCTATCTATTTATTGAGTAGATCAATGGAGAGGTATAAGGAGAAAAAAGAAGGTTCTTCGTATAATTTTATTGATTTGGAGAAGGCGTATGATAGAATACCTACATATATAATATGGTGGGTTTTACATAAAAAATTAGTGAATAGTAGTTATATTGATGTGATTAAGGACTGCTCTTATTATGTGAATTAGCTTCGCCACCCAAATTCCAGGCGTATGAGGAAATGTATTCTGCATAAAAAAAAAAACCCATCAACGAGCATGCACATTCAACATCTATTTTTTTTAGCTTGAAAGCCAACAATCGTTATTTTATCTACATAAGCGGGTGGATGTTGTATATTCAAGTATTCTTGTTCTCTAGCTCTTCAAGAAGGGATAAATTGACAAAAAACAGACCTGCCTTGCAAGGGAAGGTTGAGAGGTACCTCGAGCTGATAGAGACTGATTAACTTGAACATTCTATGTCTGCACCACTTTTTACTTTTGGAAGTAAAATAAACTTCCATTTATTTGACTCAACTCAATAACGCCATTTCCTAAATTATTTGGATTGGGTACATAAATCCTACTTTTTCATTTCGTTGTGTTTAAAACAATATCCTCGGTTAAATCCTGTTTTACAAAATTTCCCACCGTTTAAGTTTACCCCTAACATGACCACCAATATTAACTAAATTACTCTTAGGGGGCACTAAATGATCTACCTTTAGCGTGTCCAGACCATTTAAGTTGATTTCCTCTCAATTTATCATTTATAGGAGCTACTTCTACTGTCGTAGGAATATGTTCATTTATGATTTTATCTTTACTGCACATCCATCTTAATCCGCATTTCCGTCACACTTACTCTCCGGCTCATATAACATAGTCTTCACTTGTATACAATTATCACTTAATACGCCAGTAACACTTGTCCGCACGACCCATTCTTTAACCCTATGGATCATATCCCCATCTCTTTGGATGATCGAGCCTATATAACATAAATGATCAGGTATCTCTGAAGCTTTACTAAAATTTAACTCCATATGCTCTTTTTTACTATTTATTTTAAACCTTTAGACTTCTTTCCATATGTCCAATCTAGCATTAATTTTTGCCATAGTTTTATCCATTAAAATCAAGTCATCTCCAAATAACATATACTGCGGCACCTCATTTTGAATTTCCCATCAGTTCATCCATAAGAAAAGAGATAAGATAAAGATAAAGACTTAGGCTGAACCTTGATGCAAAAGTTACCATATCTTAATATTTGCTTACATTCATTTATTCCATACAAATTAGAAACAAAAAGTTATGACCCTCACACAGAGAACCTAATTAAGGAATTTACCTAACAGAGAATTACCTAGTGAGATGGTGAGGTTAGAGGTGGCAACCTATTAAGGATTATACCAGAGGGAAAAATTAATATATATCCAACAATAAAACTTAAATAATACCAGAGGGAAAAATTAATATATATCCAACAATAAAACTTAAATAATATTTCTTAACCTAATCCAATGACAGAACTTATGTAAATAATATTTGAGGCTCGTACATAACATATCTTTTCAATGATGTCAAGTTTCCTCTTTCTTATGCCTTTTATTTAGACCCTTCCTCCACTTGCATTTTCAGTTTGTACTTGTGGTCAATTTGCATATATAATGAATATATCTAGTGAAACACACTTTTATATTTATCAATAATGATGATTTATTTTTTCCCTAGTTGGGACAAATAACTAAACTTACTAGTATGCTTCTTCTACTCATCACACCAATCAAATTGAACCTGAGGAGTCTTATTATGTTGTCAATTAGTGAAACGGCTGTATTGTGATACTGTTGTACTATTAGCTGATATTTCCTGAAGATGCTGCCTACGTACTCGATTAGTAAATTTTTTTAAAAATTTCATGCTCTCTCTCTCTCTCTCTCTCTCATGTATATATAAATGATGTAGGATCCGATTGTTGCTGGTATAGAGGACAAGATTGCAAGTTGGACCTTCCTACCTAAAGGTATGCCGACGTGTTGGAGAGTACTTTTTACTTTGAGATTTTTTTGGTAATATTCTCATATTACACGCTAAATTTGTATAATTAGTTCATTCTTCATAAGACCGTGCATAATTTGTTGATCTGCAAAGTGAACCTGAGACAGGACTCCTTCACTCCAAGAACATAAATTTTGAAATAGAGATTATACTTACATTGACAAATCAAACTGTTTACTTTGCTTACACTTGTCACATGAAATGCTGAATTGCTGATAGGTTCACCTTATTTTTTGAGACATTAATATAAAATGTGAAATTGTAATTACCCATCTACTAGATTTGCTTGACACTTTTACTGGCCGCATTTTTTTGCTGGTCAGAGAACAATATCTTTTGGTTATAGACTCTTGTACATGTAATTCACCAATCTTCCATTTATAATCAAATTCCTTTCATGCCAGGAGAGAATTGATTGTTATCAATTTGTATTGTGTCTTGTGTTCTTCATATCTTTGGAATATACTTTTTGGGGCCCAATTGTGCCACTTAAATGCTGATTTTTGGGCTGAAAATTCTGGAGTCAATAAATTAACAACTTGGACCATTTTGAAGGAAACTTTTAGGGGCAAATATGGGCCTGTCGCTAAATTTTAGTCTGTGGAAAAATTAAATCTTTTGATCCCCAAATATATCCTTTTATCTTCAGCTATATATCATGGGTTTTTGTTTTTTTGTCTCCAACTTCTAAACCTCCAGGATGAGCTTTCCTAAAAAGGGAGAGTTATGAGAATGGAGAAGTGCCATTGTTTAGCTGCAATATCATTCAATTGTAATCTTTTTTATTTGTTTCCCTTTTGTAGTGTTTCCTTATTCTAATTAGTATATTATGTAGGGGGAAATATTCCCTTGAAATAGTCTTAAAGTGCGCTCTTTAGTCTTTTTACCTTTCTAGGATTATCTAAGCTAGCAAGATATCCCATTGTAGACATTTATATCGTAGTTGGATAGAATTCTTCATTATTTGTCGTATTACGTGTATTAAGTGTTTAGATTATTTTCATATCGAATTGAATGTATTTTTTTTTTCTGATTAATGGAAGAATTATTTTGTGAACTTCCGTGAAGAGAATAACCTTCGTTCAAGCCTGGCTTAAAATTAATGTCGTTATCAATAGCTAGTATGACTATATATGGAATGAATATTTAATTTCTATCATTGTAATGCTATATCCACCTATTTTTTTGCATATTAATTCCGTTAGACTGGTCATCTTGTCATAGGCACCACCTTATGCATTAGCTATGGAGATCCTTTAGAGTGGATGCTTTTATATATTATTTATGCTGTGTATCTAAAACTAAGAAGATTGTATGCTTGATGAATGTGACTAGAGTGGGTCCATAGATAGGTAAATGGTAAGAGCTTATAGAACGTCTCTTCATCATGCAATATGATATCTGACTGATATTATAACCCAAGGGGTAGCCTAGTGACAAGGGGTCTTAGCTCACTGCCTGGAGGTCAAGAGTTCCAATCCTCTCGAGCCCACTTCCCAAGTGTGTCAGGCGTGTAGATTTGCAGATTTGAGGATCTAAATGTATCCTTGAGTCAAATGTTCTAAGAGGTCTTTATACCTCCTCTAGTTGTCAACTAAAAACATGATTTTGCTATCAAGGCACAATGGAACAACTAAGCATGGACTAGAAGTGGCGGAGAAACAATAGAGGTGTATAATCTTTTCAGTTCACTTCAAAATTTTGTAAGTTGATTGCTTGCTGGAGCCCTTATTATGGAAGAGTGTTATTTAAGCACCTTCTTAATGTGTCATGGGAACTTGGTATATGGTTAAAACTAGGGTAAATAACATATTGAATTATTTGACTTAAACGCACTGGGATAGTGATGGAATTAGACATAACCACTCAAAGTTTACACACATTGTGCCATAGGTTCTGCAACCCTTTGCGTTAGTCAAAAGATCTTAATAATCGATATTTAGACTTAACTCCTTGCATTTAAACAGACCAATACCTATCCCCCTCCCCACTTCTCTTTTCACAGAGAATTTTGTCTCTAGTTTCTGCAAAGTTTTACGTTATCAACAAATTGACCAAAATTTCTTCGATTAAAATAAGAGAAGCAATCACATCTTTAATCATAGCCCTTAGGACCAAAATCACAGCAACATTGACTTTTAACATTGAGTTTTAAAATACATCACAAACTATAAAAATTAGGGAAAATGTAAATTTAATCCCGAGGTTTAGGGTCACTTTGAATTCCAGGTCAATAGTTTGAATTTTTGCAATGTTAACGTTATTAATTTTTTGCAATGTTATGTTAATCTTCTGCCACATCTCTGTTAAAAATGTTGATGGAATGAGGACTAGTCATCCTATGTGGTAGATTTATCCCAGTTGTCGTATAATTAACTCTCGTGGCAAAAAAAATATAAATATAATAATAAATTAAAAAAAGAGTAAATTACTCATTTGGCTCCTAAACTGTTCGGATTGTTTCAAAATGGCTTCTAAACTCTGTTTAGTTTCAAATTAGCCCCTAAACTAAGCAAACATATTTAACATGGCCCTTCCGTCACTTTGAGTGCTAACTTAGACGAAAATAAGTTATGCAGGGGTGGGGGGTTGGGGAATGTAAATATAAGTAATATATAAATATATACGCATATGCATAGAATAAGTAAATAAATAAAAAATATGTTCTTTTGTTGTTAACTAGTAGAAAAAAAATAGGTTGTGTTTCTGTTGGGTTGCCTGAAATTCATTGGTTTCTTTTGATTCCGGCGAAAACCCATGTAGGTGGGGTGGTGGGTAGGGTGGCGGGGAGTGTTTCAGCGGAGAAAACCGAGAACCAACTGCCACCAAACAAACTGCACCACAACCACCCAATAAAACACAAACCAACATCACCACAAGCCAAATCGCAACTCCCCCGCGAACCAACACCACCAAACGCTTTCGAGGCCACAACCCGCTACCACCACCAAAATCTCATACCCAACATCAAAAATCTTCAAATAGATTTAGAGGAGAGAACTTGAATTCATAGAGATTGAAAGCCCATTTTGGGTCATATATCAACCGATTGGGTGAGGTGGTGCCTGGGTGGGTGGGTGGGTGTGGGGGTCCGGTGGAAATGGTAGGTGGGTGTCGGGGGTTTAGCCGGTAATGGAGAAGGAAGGTTTCTTGTTTTTCCTTTTCTTTTTCTCTTTTTCCTTATTTTATTTTTGAACCATGGTTTTTTAGGATAAATTACTCTTAGTTCCTTTGATTTTATTTCCCCCACAAATAGGTCATTATTTGTGTCTAAGTTAACCACCCAAAGTGACAGAAGGACTTTGTTAAATATGTTTGTTTAGTTTGGGGGCTAATTTGACACTATTTTGAAATAATCCGAATAGTTTAGGTGCCAAATGATTAATTTACTCAAAAAATAAATAACTAAATATAAAATTAGTTTATCAAGTATCACTTAATCGAAATTTGCCAACACGTCGTTCTCAACAAAATCCCTCCTCGCTGACTCACTTACTCGTCGCCCGAACCTAATCCGATGAATGAGGATGGTAAACCTTCGCCAAGCTCTAGTACGCCGTCTTGTTTTTCGCCTTGTGTTCACAGTGGAGAAGTCTCCGTGAAGGTGTCAAAGGGAGGCTTTGCAAGAGTTTCAAGCGGCGGAAGACATTTGTCGGCTAGATCCGGTGATTTTTTTCAGAATTTTTTAACTTGAAGAGAACAATCTCCGAGCCGTGTTTAGAAATTGAAGGAAATAGGGTTTTTGTGGTCCAACTACAAACTGATTTTGAATTAGTGTTTAGAAATCGAAGGAAATAACAAATCTTTGCCCAGTCACTTTCTCTCTCTTCCCCCACCTCTCTCTCTCTCTCTCTCTCTCTCTCTCTCTCTCTCTCTCTCTCTCTCTCTCTCTCTCTCTCTCTCTCTCTCTGTTTATATGTATATACACATCTATATGAAATTTGTGTTTCTAATTTGTAAGCTGGTTTGCTATTTCCCATCTCCGCGGCATTGAAAGCAATTGCGGTAGCATATGAGAATAGTGGGGTGGGGTATACAAGTGATGGTGGAGTTGGTAACTGGTGGTTCAGGCAGTGTGTGGGAGTGAGGGATGTGGTGGAGAGAGATGGTGGGCAATAATGCAATTAAAGTTAAGTATTTGTAAATGCATTTTTTTTAATAAATAATTCTATTAGTCACATGTCATTATATGAGTTGGTAATTGTCCTATAGGATGATACGTAGGATTACTGATCATCATTCTGTCAATATTTTTAAAGGATGCATGACGGAAGGTTAACATTGTAAAAAATTAAAAATGTCAAGGTTAACATTGCAAAATTCAAACTATTGACCTGGAATTCAATATGATCCTAAACTTCATGTTTAAATTTGTTGATTTCCCAAAAAATTTTAATCGCAAAATTCATCAAACGCACAATGATATGTATATATGGACAGGCTCCAATACATACGAAGTATACATATCGATTTTTTTATAACAGATATTTTTGAATTGATTTTTTTTTTTGTGTTGTATTTAAACATTTCAATGGACTCCGTATAAAAAAAAATCAGCTCAAAATAACATTTTTTGCTATTTTAAAAAAATTGGTCAAACTTTCTCACTTTTTAAATTTAAAACACTTTAAAAGTGTGAAAGTTTGACAATTTTTTTTAAAATAGCAAAAAAGGCTATTTGGAGTTGATTTTATTTCTATGGATCCCTTGAAATGTATAAATACCACATAAAAAAATTCAACTCAAAAATATCTTTTGATGTTTTTGAAAAATAATTTGCACCGGCAAGTATATATACTTGTATGTATGAGGGCCTCTCTCTCTCTCTCTATATATATATATATATATGTATATATATATATATATGTATATATATTTAAAGAGGTAATCAAAGTTGCTTAAATCCAAGTGGAATCTGGGAGTGGAGGATCATAGCGGTGCGGATGAAAGTGAGGAAGAAGTAGAGTACCATCACAATCTTAAATTTCCAGCCACGATTTGGCAATTACTGTGATTGGAATTTCTAGTTGTTGAATGTGTTTGTTTGTGTGTGTGTGTGTGTGTGTATATATATATATATATATAGATATATATTTACTTATGCAATAACCGGTCTACCAATAAAGTCCTGGAAAGCATTGTGGATCGGTCGCTAGAAGCTATTATAGATATACTATCTCTTCAGCATAACTTTTGGATGAGGATTGAGATTGATGCGACAGTCGACTTGTTATACCAGCAGCAATTTAAATGAAAAATTAATAAGGAACGAAATTACCTATTAAGTGGCAAATAAAACCGAGGCAAAAAATATAAGAAATTCGAAACAAGAAATGATCAGGCTGAGTCGCGGACAATGTCGCTCTCTTTAAGGTGTTTCGCAGCTCTACCTCCAATAGTGGCGACAGTGAATAGCCCCGCCACCCCTAGGATATAACAGTTTCGGAAAATAGAAATACGGAACGACAACACTAACCGGTTCGTTCAACTTAAACGCAACAGTAACATTGCTCGACTCTGTAATATAACTAATATGGAGGGATAGTAATCATTTCGTATTATATTTATTCGTGATGAGTAAATATTATTCTGGGGGAAAAGAAAATCGCAGGGACAGTAGCAGAGAATTTTTTTTGGAAGAAGAGTTGTGTGTTATGCTGTGTCTCAAAAAGGATGCTAAACCGTCATTTTATGTAGGAAAAAAAATTAACGTTAGTGGGCAGAAAACGTGGGAGTAAAAACGGGGAAGACTGAGTTGTTGAAAGACTTTATCAACCCACATTTTTAATTTGAAAGGAAAAATGAATTAATTATTGCAATTAATTAATTTTTAAAGCCAAAAAAATCGTCAATTTATTTGTCCAAAAAATTATTTCTTAATGAGCCCAAGACTCAAGACCCGGACATGGGCACGGTCCGGGTCGGACGGACGGATGCAGCGGCGCGCGCGTGTGTGACTTGGCCCAATAAGTCTCCCACCCATACACACAAAACGTCTAATGCCCAAAGGGCTTGCCCTTAAGACCCACAACAGGTATATATTAACTCTTGCATTTTTAACCCCACTACCAAGCCTTTTCAAGGCTTCGCACTTTCAGCTGTAAAGCTGTTCCAGCACGACTCTACGGAACAGTTTGCCCCTCCATATGGTTGTACATGTTCTCGATTCAATTGAAGTAATCTACGATGCTACTTTGCTCCGTCTTCTCTCATTGAAGGTTGGTGTGCATGTGTTATTTTGTTTGATATTATATATTTGTGTGTGTGTGTGTATATATTGTATTTTTTCATATTTGGTTCTTTGATCTGTTTGTTGAATGTATATGTTTGGCATCTGTTTTTGAATGTTTATCCCTCGGCTCTGCTTCTGTAAATATTTTTCTAGCCAAAACCATTTTTTTCATATCTCTTGGTTGTTCAATGGTAAACTGGATCTGTGAGTTCTTCTGTTCATGAAAGTTTTGAATCTCGATATGTCACTAGACATTTGAAATTTTATTTTGATGACATTTTTGAACCAAAACAAAAGTAAAACCGAAACTGAATCAAATTTGATAGACAACTAATTTGACCGAAATCGACCGTCTCGGTTCAGTCCAGAAAATGTTGTGACTTTATAATTCAGTTCAGTGCAGAAAATCTGGTCAAACTATAGGTTTTAATCATTATATATATGATGTAAAGTTGGAATTTTGGTCAATCAGTTTGTGTATATATTTGAGTTCTGTTGTGTATGTGTTAGGATTAGGGTTTATAATGGAAAGAAATTAGTGATTTTTTCAAATAAGGAGAAGCGGAAGCAGACAAGGGTATTTTGGTCCATATAAATATAGGAGGTCAAGTCTAATATCAGATTAGATGATTTTTGTAACTTCAAAGTAATAATGTTAGAATGTGGGGTTCAGTCTAATTTATGCACTTCTAGGGGTTATGCCAATATAAAGCATTATCCCAGGGCCTTACGTCAACCTAATCCCGACATATTACCGTTTAACTATAGTTCTTATAATTTCAGTTTGGACATATTGTTCCTATTCTTTAATTGCAGTTCGGCAAAGCCTTTGTTTACAAATTAATAATGAACTGGAAGGACTATTGCCACGAATGCACTTGAATTAGTGCAACATGACTTCTCTCATTCAAATTAACCGAGGTGATACATTGCACTCAGCAAGTTCAGAATGAAACTACATGGAGTAAAGTGAAACCAAAGTTGAACTATATGCATCGGCGGATCCAGGATTTTTGTTTAGGAGGAGCCGAACTTTCGAGTGTTCCCGGGGGTTCAGTGGAGTCCCCGAGGCGAATTTTTTTAGGGTTAATTCAACTTTAATTGAGATTTTTACATTTAGAGTTATTTTTTCCAACAATTTTTTACTCCGAATAAATATATACCAACATTTATTTGGCATAAATATATTATTATGCCTAAATATAATTAACTTTTGTCCGGCATAAATACACAATTAAAAATATTCTGTCTAAATAGTATAGCTTGTCTAAATAATTAACACCATTAAAATGAACAACTCCAATAGTAAGCCAAAAATCAAACATTCAAAATAATCATGAAAATAAACATAAATAATCATTTCTAATTATTTTTTGGGCAGCGAAATTAAAACCATAATCATGAAATTAAAAAAATCAAAACACCCAAAGGTGGAAGGTGGGCAGTGAACGAATCTTACCTTTGGTAAGATTCAAAAATTGAACAGGGGCGGGTACCGGGTGGGGCAGTGAAAGAAAAGGGGCTGACTGCGGGGAGGCAATAGAGAGACTGGGGCGGTGGCAGAGAGGCTCGAGCACCGGTAGAGAGGCTGAAGAGAGGCAGGGGCGGGTGGTGCACTGAAAGGGAGAGAGTCCGTTTGTTTTAGGGTTCAAATGAAAAGGGTAGGGGGAAGTTTAGGTTATGTTTTGTTTTAGCTTTAAGTTGATAGTTAGGTATTTTTTTAGTTTTGGCCCTTTATTTTTTAAAACTCTAAAAAAATACCTTTAACTTATTTTTTTCACACAAAATACAGCCCAAAAAATTTTCTCGGTAATTTTTTCGGAAAAGAGAGGGGATCCCTATGTAGAACCGCCCGTGACTATATGGGTGACTTGTCAAAAAAGAAAAATGAAAAAAGACTTACCAGGGGGATGAAAAGATTATTTTACCCTTCGACCATATTTTTTTGCCATCACGTTTTTGCGAACCAATGTTGTAAACTTTTGACAGTGCAAACTAGCGGGTCGAAAATCAAATCTATAGATTGATTTGAGTTGAAAACTTACTTCCATGTTCAATTAGGGTCCGTTTGGTTGCAAATAGGCAAATGGCCTGGATGGCAAAATTTTTTATGATATGGAAAAATTTTCCATGGCAAATCCTATGGTAAAAATGTTAGGGTTGCTTGATAACATCAATTTTTCTGGTGGCGGTAAAAGTGAGATGTTTGATTGAGTTAATTGTAAAAGTGACAAATGTGAACAAACTGATATATACACAATTGACTTTTAACCAAAAAACAGTTCTTAACAAAAAAAAATAGTTAAAAAAAAACAATTTTAACACAAACAACTTGCAACAATAAAAAACAGTCCTTAAAAATAGTCTTTAACATTAGAAACAATTTATAGCGAGAAAAAAAAAGTTTTTTTTAGAAAAAAAAAATTGTAATGAAAATTAGTTTTTATCCCCAAAGTGAAACAATTGATAACAAAAAAAATTACTTTTAAAAAAAAAAAATACAGTTTCAAAACAAAAAAAAGGTTTTAGCCCAAAAGTGAAACAATTTAAAATAAAAAAAAATTTAACAAAAAATAGTTTTTAATGATTCTTTTTTAACAATAAATAACAATTTTGAAAAAAATAAAACAGTTTTTTTATTGAAAAAGAGTTTTTAGTGAAAAATATTTTTTTTAGAAAAACAATTTCGACAAAAAAAACAGCTTTTAGTGGAAAACATTTTTTAGCAAAAAAACAAAAAAGTTAAAACCAAAATTAAAAAACTGTTTTAATGACAGATAAATTTTAATGAAAAAATAGTTTTGACAAAAATAAAATACTTTTTAACGAATAATATTTTTAGTAAAAAACTATTTAAAAAAAATGGTTTTAACACAAAACTGTTTTTAGTGAAAAATTAGTTTTTTTAAAACAATTTTTTGCCGGAAAAAAGTAATAACAAAAATAAAAAATATTTAAAAAATATTTTTTTTTTAACCAAGATTTGCAAGTTATTTTTTTTTCATAGCGATGGCAAATCTGTGGAAAATTTTTACCATCCTGTAGAGGTAACTAAAATTTGCCCACAAATTTGCTTAAAGGATGGTAAAACATGTACGTGGACATGGTATCCATGAAAAATTTACAATGGAAAATAAAGGGTATCAAACCCACAAAATGTTGGGCAAAACCTTCATTTACCACCATTTGGCCACATTTGCCATGGCGTTGGCAAATATGGCCTACTAAACTGACCCTTAATTTATTTGAATAATGGTTGCAAGAATTTCAAATGTATTGTGCAACAAGATCTTGGATAGCACCATAGCTATGTTTTTCCGCCTGTCATAAAAATTGTACTTCTACTTCCTCAAGTTTCAAGATTTATTCAAGAAGTATATAAACATATTTATTTGAGTCCGCTCTTAATTTATCAGAATTTAAAATTGTGTTAAGTGTCCACTGTACTTTCATGATGTGGATAAGAATCCTTAAGGGTCCGTTTGGTTACCCTTATTTGTCATGACAAATGGTAAATAAGTTGGCAAATGAGGTATTTGCCTACAATTTGGTGTGTTTGGTTGCATAATTTGCCGTGGCATTGTTTGCCAGTGTACAACACCCGTTATGCACAAGGTGTTGGCAAAATTTGCTTACCTATTTGAGTGGGAAATATTTGCCAACAAATTTGCTAACTTCTTAAACAGCTTTAATGTTTTAAAAAATAATTTAAAAACTGTTATGAATATTTAAAATCTGTTTTTTTTACCCCCCAAAAAACTGTTTTCTTATTTTACAAAAAAAGAAAAAAAAACTGTTTTTTTTTATTTACAAAAACCCTGTTTTTGTATTTTGCAAAAAAAAAAAATCTGTTTTCGTTTTTTACAAAAAAGAAAACTGTTTTCTTATTTTGCAACATAAAAAGCTGTTTTTCTAAAAAAAAACTGTTTCTTATTTTTTTTTTTTTTTAAAAAACTGTTTTTTTATTTTACAAAAAAATTCTGTTTTCTTATTAAAATGTTTTGCCTAAAAAACTTGTTTTACCTCATTTGGTGTTTGATAGCCTAATGTGAGAAAAACAATATTTGCCTAGCCAAAATTTGCCATGCCAACTCTTTTACCCAATTCAAACCAAACGGACCCTAAGATCTGGTTTGTGTCTTATTTCAGAAAACGGGGAAGATATACAAGTTCTTAGATATGAACATGGGCAGAAATATGATCCACACTATGATTACTTCACTGACAAGGTTAACATTGCGCATGGTGGACACCGCATAGCTACAGTACTTATGTATCTATCTGATGTTGTTAAAGGCGGTGAAACAGTATTCCCCAACGCAGAGGTTAGTTCAGTTTTACTTTTTCATTCCTGATGGAGCCATACTTATATTATCCATACGTGTTAATAGTCTGGTCGATTCACCCAGTATTCCGTATATCTGAAAGTCTCTCCACTTACTCCACACACACACACACACACACACAAATACACTCTCTTATAAATTTACTTTGTCCTTTATAAGTTGTATCTTGCATGAGAAATAACCTTCGTAGGCATCCATTAGATGTCATCTATGAAGCATGGACACTCTCCTGGAAGGCACGAATCTTGTTTGACATGTGTCGGACACGCGACACGCTCTGACACGTGAGTCCCAAAGTGTCCTTTTTTTTTTTGGACACGTAATGGACACGTAACATAGGACATGTGGGGTAAAATATAGAATACTAAAAACTTAAAATGTGGTCAAAAGTTTAATTATTGAAACTATTAACTAATTAACATAACAAAAAAAGAAAAGAAACCAAAGTTACTTAAATGCCTTTAAAAAAATTGTTGTTCTCTCAATAACAAAATAACACTACGTAAGTAACGTTGTCAAACAAAAATCAAAATCAAATCCGACACAAAACCGTAACCCTAATCTCCATCGCCACTTCTCTCTCTCCATCGCAGCAGCAGAAACCCTCCTCCATCTCCATCGCAACTTCTTTCTCTCCATCACAGCAGAAGAAACCTTCATCGCAGCAGCAGAAATCTCTATCCCTAATCGCGGGTAAGTCTCTTTTTGCTGTTTCGTTTTTTTTGCTGTGTCGTCCTCCTTCATCCCATTTTGCTGGTTCGTTTTTTTTATTAGTTACAAACATCCCTGTTTGCTGTCCAACACAACTTCCCTATTTTCTTTGCTGTTTTTCTTTCCCTTTTTTTTGCTCTTTTGCTTTGCTGTTTCTCCCTCTTTATTTTATGCAACTACAGCAAAAAAATAAATAAATAAAAGAAACGGCAAAAAAAAGTAAAGAAACAGATATGCCACTGTCTTATGTTCCATTTTTTCATTTAAGTCCTGTTTTTTACTTGTTGATTGTTATTTACTTGTTGATTGCAAAAAAAAAAGTAAAGAAACAGCTCTAATAATGTATTTTAAGGAAAAAATTATATTTTATTCCTTTTATATATATTTAAATATATATTATATATTATACGTATCCTAACGTGTCGTATCCTAGTTTTTAGAAAAATCACGTGTTGCGTGTCGTGTCGTGTCGAAACACGTATTGCATGTCGAGTCCGTGCTTCATAGGATGTCATATTGTTCCATCATCTATTAGAATATATTTTTTGCAAATAAATCCAGTGATAAGTTGGTAGGACACTATGCGAGAGACTTACAATATGGCTATAAGCTGGGACCAAATCATCAAGAGAAGTTCCTTATTGCAAAGTTTGCACGTTAGATTTAGAAAGGGCTTATGGTAGATCTTTTGAACCATCCCTCGAAGGAAGATGAGTATTGTTTATATCAATGTTACCTGACTCGTGGGCCGCTCTGGTATGTGGCACGGGTATGGGTATAGGGTACGTTGCTTTAGCCACGCGGTACGGTGTGGGTATGCTTAGTTGGTTCAGTTCTTCAAATCGTAAGGGGATTTAATGGGTTCGTTTTGTATTCTAATCAATAATTTTGTCAAGAAATATCTCTCCACCAATATAAAAAGTTCCTAAAGGATGTATGTAGTGGATAATCTCGATATTCTATAATATATTAATAAGATATATAATGAATTACGTATATATATTGATTGCGAAGATTTTTTGTTCCCTTTTATTATAATATTGAGGCCAAAAGTTCCCATATATTATCGAGAACCCACCGTATACTTGTTCATGCTACCCCGAATCGCAATACATAGAGGGATGTAGTGATCCTTGTAACTACGGTTTATATATATACGACAGATTTGAAAAGTTCCTAACCATTCCCTTGATACCTACCTACGCCAAATAAGAATTCACAAAAGCACAAGTAACATCGAAACATATTACAACCTCCTTCAAACCACAGGTCGCCTTCGATAGTCATACTGACTCGAAGATGACAGATCGGAAGGTAGGAACAACCAACCACAAGCAAAAGGTATGAATTTTTATATACTTTAAAGGGGGATTGACTAACAATTTGGTCTAATCCAGGCAGATATACCCGAGTCTCGATTTCCTTTTCGGAACCTTTAGGGCACGTGGATGAGGATTGAAAGTATGGAGTTCGTCAAGTTAACAAAGCTAACCACCTTCAAAAGTAAGAAGGGCACTACATACAATCTCCCTTTCAAAACTACCTTATACCCCACTTGAGGATTAACCTTATACCCAACATTCAAGAGTATTCCAATATCCTTACTCTGATAATCTACAAATACCCAGCCAGTGTAACTCTTTGACAACCCACTTGAAAGTATCTCTCTAGTCCATTTAAGGTAATCGATTGCCCTACCTAAAACGTAACAAAACACAATCATCAGAAATATTAATTGACATTATCTCTTTTGAGAAACCTGCAAACAAATCTTACTTCACGTCAGCTAAACCCCAACAGTTGACACCTTATCAGAGAAGGAGTCACTTCTCATTTAATGCACCTTCTCATTTAATGCACCTGACATATTTATTTCCTACCAAATCCATCCTTTTGAGATTCAATGGCCAAATTTGCACCCGTCCACATTATAAATACTCCCCTTTGCCTCATTAATACAGGTTAATCAATTGTCACCTACCTGGGAAGAACACAATCATACAACAAACTACATTAATGTCACTCTGCTAACCCACTAAGTGTTGAGATGGCCTTCTCGATCTAATTCTTTATTGATGTGCTTACTCTCTTACCCTCTATTGCATATACTAACAGGTTATCTCTAATTTGGCCTTTGTACAAGTTGAAGTTCTTCAAAACGAATAACATCTAGGCTCTCGAGGATTAATCCTTTGGAGACTATAGACTCACTACCCTATTACAAGTGGCGACTTTGCTGGGAAGATATTCTCACTTCAATAAAGAGATCAACCGTGCCATTAGCAGAAGTGCGCTATGCTCAGAGATACCACTCTCTACCCATGCCTATCTTAACCCCAACACTTAAGCAAATCCATATCTATCTCAAATATTTAACGGCCGTACAAACCAAGATATCCTAACAATGACTGCAAAATCTCAACAACGTCTAAATAATGAAGATAATCGTAGAGCACATTGCCAAAGGGACCATTTAGCTTAAAGGAAGTGTAAACTAGGATCTATTATCAAATTATCAGTATTGAGAAGCGCAAATATGTTATCGGCCCCAAAGATATTAGCTCTTTCAGGAGATGACAAAGTGAAACTTATTCAAATCCCGAAGGCTAAGGCAACAAAATCACCCAATGAAGCAAGTACACCCGAAGAGATGAGTCGCCTAATGAACATCACAAAAATATCCTCTATCGCCAAATTCATAAGGATTCTTCAACCAAGTTGGAATAATGCTTGAAAGGATATTATCATCACAGAAAAACACCTTGCGATGGATTTTGAAGTTTCAAGAAAGAAAATGTTAAAGGGGCCTAACCTTGATATCACGTGTGTAGTCACAGACAAACAAGTCCCCCTACTTACACAAAACCATAGTTTCCAAGTAAAATTTCCTAAAACCTTATTGGGCAGTGGGGCCTCCTTGATATCATGCCGATGGTGTCGTTCATCAACAGTGGGATCCCAAAATGACGAATTACCTGAATTTTAATTGATATATTCTGGTACGATAATGTTTAGAAGAAGACACCAGGGTTCGTTAGCAAAAGCATCCAACTAGGAAAGACAATCCACTATAAAACATCACGTCATCGATGTGGTATTCTCATATTAGTTATAAGGGGAAGCTTATGGATGCAATCTCTTGGCTTTAATCCCATGACACTAAACCAATGCGCTAAAACTATTCACAACGGTGACGAAATCGCTATTCATGCTACAAAGAAACTATTCACCAGAGAAAAAGCTCACTTTGTTTACGCGACACATTTTCTTGAAATATCCCGAGAAAAAGGATTCATCATATCAAACGCGTTGAAAGAGACAACCCGGTACCAAGACCATTTAAGGTGTCAACAATTAGCTACACTTAATAGGAATCGAATATGCTAATTAACACAAAAGGAAATTCTCGCAATCTCCCTCCGGGCTAGTAAAAAGACTGATACTACAAAGAGGACAAATTCCAACCAACTCTTAAGGTGTGCGCGAGAGGCACCTTATTAATATGCATTTTTTTGGCAGATTAATTTTCCATGGTGAAAAAATCACATCCAAACGACTACAACCTGAGGAGGCACCCTAATGCATGCAAGATGGTCCTAAATCCCAATTACAAAACCTCATAAAAATGAACATCTCAACTTCGACTGACAGTTCTATATTCATATTAGAAAAAAACCTTATTAGACTTATAAAGGAATTCTCAGACATTCGCATATACATATTTTGAAAGGCAAAAGTTAGACCCATATCTAAGTTCCCACCACATTAATGTTATATATAGTGCATCGTTAGTTCAATATGCTGCCCGCTTCTTCAAACCAGAACTAGAAATCAAAATTGAAGTCCAAAGCTTCCTAGGGCCGGGTTCGTCAAGTCCATCACAATGTCGGCATTGTTATCAAATATCGTACCAGTCACCAAAAGAACGGGAAATAAATCTTTATAAGTTACAAGAATCTAGACCAATATCGATAGATTAGTGAATGCAACGACAAGCCATGATGGATGGATATTCAGGTTATAACTAAATAAAAGTGGGTAAGGACGAGGCAAAAAAACTTCTATTATACGATAATGCCTTTTTAAGATCAAGAATGTATGCACCACATACCGGATTACCATGCAACTATATTCCACGACATGTCCCATTAGATATTAGAGTTCAATATAAATGATCTAGTAATCAAATCAAAGAAAGAGAGAGCATATAGTAGACTTGAGAAGAGTATTCGAAAGGTGCCACAAGTGTAAAATGAAAACGTATCCCTTAAAATGCGGCGTTCGGAATCACGAAGGGAAATTTCTAGGGTTCATCATAGACATATAAGGAATTGAGCTTAATGAGACGAAGCAGTGGGTGATCATCGATATGCCACCTCCGAAGAACAAGAGGCGGAACATATAGAAATCAACATCAAAGGAGATTTATACCTTATAATAAACTAGGCGATGGGAGTTTGCTCAGAAGCACATCCACTTAACACAATGACAATTGTACAAAACCTGCTCGTCCATATGTATCTACCAGGGTCGAACATCAACCCAAGGTTGTTTAATAAACAACCAAATTCCCCCGCTACCGTCTCATATTGTCTTGTCAAAGATTTAACCCTTCCATATTACAGATGAAATGCCTAACCGTCCACTTACCACTTCACTGTGAAATTGGCTAAATTCCCACACCTTCGCTGTAGTGAGGGGTTTTCCGTGGGTTGCAAACCCGGTCAAAATTTTTGGAATGTCTGATTTGGAATCCATGACCAATGAAGGTGTTAGTTCGCTACAGCGAACGAACGGCCCAAATTTACAAAAATGGGTTTGAAGGTGGGGTATTATGAGATTATACATGTATATTTCGAGTATAAATAGAATGATATGGGGGGTTTCTCATTAGATTTTGTTTTTTTAACATTGAGAGCTATTCATCAAATAGAGGCAAAGAACTGAGAGATTTAGGTATCTAAACTTGATTCATAGTTAGTTTTGGGTTTATATGGGGTTTGGGTTGAGAGTATGTATTGCTCTAATAAGATCCTACCGTTGTAACCTATTTTTCTCAAATAGTGGAATTATTCTCTTTTTGGATGTAGGCAAAGTAATATTGTCGAACCACATTAAATCTCATGTTCTTGTTAATTTTTGCTTGTTTATATTCCATTATCTCGCAAAGTAGATATCGTTGTTTTGGTTGGGTGTAGTGTCATTGGTGCCCAACAATTGGTATCAACAATTCCATTGATGAGGATACGACATTGATGGAAGTGGTAAAATCACTATATGCAAGGTAGAGTAAAGGATCTCCTCGTTCAACAAGGATTAGTGAGAGCGTTGAAAGGGAGGAGTGGGAAGCTGGAAAAAGATGACAAGATGATTGGAAAGATACTGAGTCAAGGTTTTTAAGTACTATCCCAATTGGTGATAATATTATCAACAATGTCATTGATGAGGACACGACATCGAAGTTGTGGGAAAAATTAAAGAACCTCTATATAGCTAAGAGTCTCACAACAAAGCTCAATCTCAAGCGGAATCCTTACCGTTTGAAGATGGAGGAGGGCGGGAACCTCATGGATCACACGAGATAAACTTAAAAAAGATGAGAAAGTGGAGGAAGAAGATATGACTTGTTTCTTACCATTCTTTCGGTTTCATATGAGAGCTTTATCACCATCATTTTGTATAATAAAAATATGGTTAAAATGGATGAGATGGAGTCAACTCTATTGTCATACGGGAAGAAGAAATATTCTGGGGAAGAGAGTTCGTGCTCAGGTTTGTATTCTCATGGTGGGAATCAGGGAAGGAGTTCTAGTGGAAGTAGTATGTCTACATCAGGGTTGGTGAAAAAGGTTGACAATTTTACAAGTGCAAGGAGTAAGATCACATAAAGCGGGATTGCCCTTTGAGGAAGTATGGAGGTGGTTCCGATAGCACATCGGTAATAAATGCAGAAGATAGATTTTGAAAAGTCTCCCACATTTTCCAAAGGTAACTCTCTTTCTCAAAGTTATGGATATTGGATTTGGGATCTTCGAATCATGTTTTCTCCAAGAGAGAGTGTTTTGAGATGTTCTAAGATTTCTTGTCTTTGCCTAACGAGAAAAAAGGTGCCTTTGAGGGGGTGGGATTGGTGAAAATAAAATGTTCGTTGGGGTGGAGAGCATCGTGGGGTGTGTGGCCTGCGCCCCAAAGTTGCGAACAAACTTGATATCCATTAACCAATTGAATTTCAAAGGTTGCTGAGTATCGGTAGCGGGTGGAGCTTTTGAGAGTCACTCGTGGTTGTATGGTCCCAACAAACGGAGATGAGAAAGGAGTTTGCATCTTCTGAAAAAGACTTGGTAACGGGGAAACGACGTGCACAAGGTATCAAGTGCTTGAGCATGTCTTGTTTGTGGATTGAATATAGGCTTTGGTTGTAAGTTTCCTGGCACTAGACGATGTCGGGAAGAAAATTCCTATTAGGGGTCGGGGATGGCTCGGGTTCCCCCTCCAGGGTCAACTCTGGTTTCCAACAAGCCATTGCCACATCCATTTCATTAGGAATTAATGATCATTTAACAATGCTTTCTAAGATAATAACATTTCGTTCGATGGAGAAGTCCACCTTATATTTCTACATCCAGGATCCGACTTGTATCATGGATACTAATAGGAACTGAATTTTTATGGCAAGGAAAAGTATGATTTTTGACTCAGACTAGTTGCACCCATGCATTGGTCATTGATGAATCAAGGAGCGTTGAAATTGTGTCTGATTCGAGGCGTGTTCCCCTCCACGATCAATGAATGGTTTTTGACTCAAGCTAGTTGCACCCGTGCATTGACCATTGATGAATCAAGGAGCATTAGAAACGTGTTTGTTTCGAGGTGTGTAAGTAGTAGA
The DNA here is from genome assembly GCA_949130495.1 of Sambucus nigra. Lineage (NCBI taxonomy): Eukaryota > Viridiplantae > Streptophyta > Magnoliopsida > Dipsacales > Adoxaceae > Sambucus > Sambucus nigra. The sequence goes on from OX422209.1 coordinate 503,762,373, forward strand.
ATAAAGGATTATGGGTGATTGTGATTTTGCAAATGAGAAGTCTCAAGCTTTGTGGAGTAGTGATAATTTTTTGCTTTGGTGGAGATTTGAGATTGACTCAAATTCCCAAACTTCGCTGCAACGAAGGGGCTTTTCGCCTGTCGAGAGCCTGGGCAGATTTTTTGAATTTTCAGATTTGGATTTCACAACTAGTGAAGGTGTTAGTTTGCTTCAGCGAACGGGAAACCCAGATTTGCAACAATGGGTTTTAAGGTGGGGTGTTTTGGAGGTTTTACATGTAACATGTTGGGGTATAAATAAAATATTTTTTTGAGTATCAACCCCCCACCCACACTCTTTTATGACCAATTTTGCAACAGATCCCCATTTAAATTTGCAATGCACCCCGTTCTTTTAACTCTCCATCCAAATCATTAGTCAACAGTTATGTTAGTGACGTTTTGAGTTTCCCCCCATTTTTATGACCGGTTTTGTCAAACCCCCAATTTAAAAAAAAATGCAATATACCCCTTATTTGTGAACCGTCCAAAATTTTTCATTTATATTGAAAAAAACTTAATTACTATTTAATAAAAAATTCGAAACTGTTTTTGAAAAACATTGAAAAACTCCAAAAATTAAGAAAATTTGGAATATAATAAAAAATGTGAGTTTTTAATTGTATGCTATTTCCGAAACAAATTTTTAGCATTTTCCTAAAATAAAAACTTTTATGTTTTTCATTTTTTGAAAACACTTTTTATTTTTATAAAATAGTTAAACAGTTTTTATAATTTTTTTATGTTATTGTTAAAAGCATTTTTTTGATAAAAAACTAATTTTTATAATTTAAAAAAAAGAAAATACATTTTTTAATAAATATTTTTTTTACCTTTTATAACTATTTTATGAAATATAAAAATTGTTTTAAAATAAATTTGTTTTAACTGTTTTATAAAATATTAAATTTATCTTTTACAAAAATAAAAAAATGTTGTATAATAAGTAAAAATCTCTTTTTAAATTAAAAAAAACCTTCCGAAATTTCTTATTTTTTTGAAAAAATTTGCGAATTTCTTAAATATATTGGGATATGGTTAGGATACCAATGATGTGCATCCTTTGAACAAAGGGTTAGGGTTTTTAAATGGAATGGATTTTAGGGTTTCTTGAGGATAGGGTATATAGGGTTTGGAATTAAATTTCTTTGGTTGAATTTGCTTTGGGTTTGGGTTAGGGTGAGTTTTGGATAAAATCTGGATGAATCTTGAATTGATCGGGGTCGGAAAACATCGATTCTTGATTAGTTGTAATGGTATTCTGAATTTCCGACATGATCGAAATGGATGAAGGGGGCGATCAGGGGCGGAACTGCTGCATTTGGGTCGGAGGTGACCTCGGTTGACATATCCGATGAAATCCGGTTGGTAATGGAGTCGGCGGCTAAAATTCTACCCGACAGTGGCTGTTCCGGTGGTGTTGCTGCCGGAAAACGATTGGAATCATCAAGGGTTGCGGTACGCAAGCTGCGCTGGGGTAGATCGTTGTCAGGGGGAACTCTGTCGGCCACCACTAGGGTGGTCCGACTTGGCTGAAATGATGCCGACGATTGGATTGAGGTGTCGGCTGGATTGCGACCATCTCCGGCGCTGCTGGAGGTGGTTGGTGATGGCTGATCAATGCCGCTGTGTAGGACTGTTTCTGTGGGGCGGCAGCAGTCAAGGCCATAGCCAATCTTGTTCGGGGTTAGGGTTCGTAGCATAACATTAGGGTTGGTCCGAGTATCATCCGGGTGAATTCAGTTCGAATCCCAATCTTCGATGAACATAGTTAATCCAAGAACAAACCGGGCTCTGATACCAATTTGATGTAAAAGAAGGTGCATAAGCGTAAAAGAAATCTAACTACACAACAACAACAACATCAAAGTAAAATTCACACAGGTCTTAATATCTCTCATTATCGTCAAAAGTGATACAATTAGGAGCCTTTGGGCTATTTATACTAAAAGGTACAAACGGGCAAAAATGATTAAAAATACAATAAATGCTGAAAAGACATCTATATCCCTATGCTCCTGCATCCAAACTGGTCAGGGAAAATTCAAAATAAAGGTCATACTCAGTGCACAAGGCTCCCGCTTAACTGCAGGGTCTCTGGGAGAGGTGAATGTTAGCTGCCTCCATATATGGAGAGGTTGCTCCCATGACCAACCGTAGCTTGGACGAGGTCCCATTAGATTTTTCTTTACTTCATTTAAGAGAGGCAAAGAATGTGAGAGAGGCTTAGGGTTCTAAACTTGATTCCAATGTGAGATTTCGGTGTATTTGGGGTTTCGGTGATGAAGGGCGTATTTCTTTACACCGAAATCTCACAACTATTTGTGGACCATTGTTTGATATTGTAACATCCTTTGTCAATTTGGAATTCACAACGTTACAATATCAAACAATGGGACACCCCTTCATCAATGACGAAATCTGATAACCAGGGACATCACCAATCACCATTCAAAAGTGTCTACCCCAAGGCTAACGGGCAGGCAGAGGACTCTAACAAAACACTACTCTTAAGGTTTAACAGTTAGGCAGAGGGCTCCAACAAAACACTCAACAACATCTTGGCTAGAATGAAAGAAGACTTTCCTGGATCTTGTAGTATGGGCATATCGAACCTCCAAAAGAAAGCCAACTGGATTCATGGCTCTCTCATTAGTATACGGGACAGAGACAGTGCTACCAATTGACCTAGCAATACCATCAACTAGAATGGAATTAAAACAGACTACTGCCAGAGTTGAGAACGAAAAAACTTGAAAGCATCGAAATAAGAAGAGACAAGGCAAGGAATAATTTTCAAGTCTATTTGAGACAATTGATAAGGGGATGAGACACTAGTTTGACCGGCAGAATTTAAAGAGGAAATTTAGTAATTAAAACAACACAACACATCATCGAGGGGAAATTAACACTAAACCGGGAGGGGCCTTTTATTGTCAAAGAAACCAGCACCACAGGATATTGCAAGATCGCTAAATTAGGAGAAGATCAAGACCTACAAGCGATAAATTTGTAAATGACTGAAACTATACTAACCTTAGCCCTAAGCAATCAATGATGTACATTGCCCAAGATCAAGGAAAGAAACTTTTGAGATGATTCATGACCCAAGATAACCAAATTTTGACAAAACAATCACGACATCAAACAACAGAACTAACCACAAACATAAAAGATAATGAAGGCACAAGATCCTCGTGGCATATGATTCTCAAGGCATAAGATCCTCAAAGCAGCCCATCCTCAGGGAAAAACATAGTAGATTCTCATGGCATTTGATCATCGGGGCTTTCAAATCTCGTGGCATAATCACAATAATTAAGGCATAAGATTATAGTCGAACAATGGGGAGAGAAATACAATGACCTAGGGGAATTATTAAACAAACAAACAATCGACCAACAATCGCAGTATAAGATATTCGAATGAAAAGAACTTTGACATAGTAAAATCACAAACAGAATCTTTCATACATGATCAAGGTCAAGGATAGCTACATTAGAAATTCATTACATGGCTACATAGATCATTCATTGGTAAACTAATTCCAGCCTAAGCTAATTTACTAACTTAAGTGACCCAACCCTGTAACTCTTCAATATCACCCCCCAGAGCAGCAATTACACCTTCAATATTCACTTTATCCTTAGCAATGCCTTGAAATTGGGCTTCCTTTACATCAATCTGTATCTGAATCTCAGCTAACTGCTTCCTCAAGGGTTTGATTGACTGTTCCACTTCTTGATAGCACTTGCCCAGAACTTGACTTGCCAATTTCAAACTATCTCTGAAGATTGAAACAAACTTAGGTAAATTGGCACATCTTCATATCAAGTAGAAACAATTAAACCTTTTCAGCCATACTTGCGAGAACAGGAGAACGAATCTCCCCATGCTCTTGCAAAACCCATGCAAACTCCTCCAGCATCGAAGGGTTTATATTAGGAATGTTCCAATCATGGTTCAAAGTCTCGGTATCGGTCCCGGTATCGGCCACTCGATTTTCAACTCGGTCGCGGTATCGGGCGATACGCAAAGATACACTATTTAGAGAGCGCAAAAAATTCCGAAAAAAATCTAAAAAATTTAAAAAAAATACGATTAACAATGTGGACCAATCATATAAGTTTAAAACTATCCTTTAATATGCATAACATTGTACAATTGATTATATTGACGTGCTGCGAACTTGCCGGATTCAATGTTCCATAATAAATCAATGTTTTTTTTCACGGAGGATACAAATATTATGCTTTTACAAAGAAAAACAAAGGTTATTTTTTTAGTAAGAGGATATTTTTTTTTTACAAAGAGGATACAACTATTATATTCTTACTATTATTTTTAGTAAGAGGATACAAATGTGTTTTTTAAGTATGTTATATTTTCCTAAAAAGGATTGAAATGTTTCTTTTTTCGTATTGTTATTTTTCACAAAGATTATACAAATAGTGATTTTGACAAAACACTACGTTTTTTTTACAATTGTTTTTTACAAAAAGGATGCAAATATTATTTTCTTACAAAAAATGATGCAAATGTTATTTTTTTATAAAAGGAATGTAAATGTTATTTTTTTTTTGTTGTTGGGTTGCAAATGTTTTTTTTAAATTGATGGAAATGTTATTTTTTTACAAAGAGGATGCAAATATTTTTTTTTTACTTGTGTTGCAAATGTTATTTTTACATAAAGGATGCAAATATTATTTTTACAAATGTTTAAAGGATACAAATATTATTTTTACAATAATTGCAGTTGTATATTTGTTTGTAAAAGAATAACATTTACGTTTTTTATAAATAATAACATATTAAAATATAACATTGGGAACATTATTATAAAAAATAATAACAAATAACATTTGGATCATTTGCATTTTTTTAAAAAAAATTGGCACATATACAACGCACTAAATTAAACCCACACGATGATCAAATAACCCACACACACAGATTCTTAGTAACTTGTACCATCTCGGTCGATATATCACCGATATGGGTCGTACTATTGTGATATCACCGATATGGGTCGATTCGATCGCGATATCGCCGATATGGGCCGATTCCATTGCTATATCACCCATATGGGCCGATTCTATTGCGATATCGCCGATATGCGCCAATTATACCGCTATATCACCGACACTACCGAGAAATTTCGATTCACATCAATAATTGAAAACTCAACTCGTAACTCGGAATCGGATCGGTGGGCACCGATACCTAGTCAACTCGGTCGTATCGTCGCGGTATCGGCCTTGACTTTGAACCATGGTTCCAATTAAAATTTGCATACGTTTGAGGATAGAATCTCAACACTAGACTGATAATTTCGAAGGAGCCAGAATGAAGGGCAACATCCCTCAGGAATGAAAATCGAGTGATAACGTTCTCAGGAAAGCTGGAAAGAACCAATGGGAAGGGAGTGCCAGGAAACACACCCGAAACACCATTGAGACCAGCATTATCAACCCCCGTCATTGACCAAATGCTCAACCCGAGTTTCTTCAACAAACTTGCCAACCCCACCAACCTCCTAATGTACAGATTTGAAAGTACCATCATGAAATAGTTCATCCGCAGAAAGATCGAAGTCCCAACCGCTGCAAATATCGAACCTACCGGCATTATCTTCCTATACTGTGAAGCCATTACGCGAAGGCTAAGACTGAAATTTGACAGAAGGAACTGAAATGTCAGAAATAGGCTGACTGACAAAGGGCAGCGATTGAACAGGTAAAGGGGGCGGGGAAACAACATGGAAGCAATCAGCAATCCAGAACCTACAGAAACATAAAACCGGGGGGTGGAGGGTGGGAGGGGGAGGGGAAGAGAAGACTAGGGAACCATAATAAATTTGACAAGCTCCGAATAAACATATATAGCCAAAAGGAAAAAACAAACATAAAACGGTTGTTGGGGGGTGGGGTGGGGGTGGGGCGAGATGACTAGGGAACCATAATAAATGAAAAAGCTCTGAATAAATATATATTGCCAAAAGAAAAAAAAAACATTAAGGAGTCGCAACTCACTCAAAAGGGCATCGGCAGTACCTAACGATCCACTTACACTTAAAGGCTATGTAACCGAATCACCACCAATCAAAAGACAACACACCCAAATGCATGCCAATACTAGCGACCATGCCCATCGAAACAACCTCATTTGAAGACACCAATGGCTTACCACTCTTTCGATTAGCTAGTGCAAGAGCATTCTGGTTCACAGATCTAACATGAGCTTACGTGACAACTCACCATCATTGTCAGCTTCGTGTCCATCTTGCCATGATAGCATTATAACCAAAACCAACTTTGGAATGTCGCAACAAATGCGCACACACACATATACATATATCTAAACCATTAAATAAAACACAAACGAAATCACCTCTTCGACAAAGTCCTCTCAATAGATGCCTCCGATTCACCACCACCTTCTTCAGAATCATTTCCCTCCTCAAACTCACCCACAGATTCTTCAGACTCGCATGAAATCTCTTGATGACTGCAACTGTTGGGAAATCTGAATTTGAGCCTTTGACTTCGATTGCCTAGAAGGAAGCTCCCTCTTTCGTTTAACGGTCGCTCATCACCAATAGAACTCCTAGCACCCTCAGACTCCAAAGCAACCACAACTGTGCCCACAACCCCTAAATCCAAACGGCAGGCGATTATCTTTATCATCAATTAACTCGAGATCCTTTGCCAAAGCCCTCACATTACCCTGAACTTCAACAGATCGAGTGGCCTTGATCGAAGGTATTACACTTCCCCGAGTAACCTCTCAAACAACACATTCACAAGGCGCCCCGCGAGCAGTTTCCTTCGAGGCGCCTCATGAGCAGTTTCCTTTGCTCTGAACCACATGCGCATCAGAACCAAACCCAGGAGATTTATCAAGTGCTGAAGGCTTCCTCCTGAATCCCTCCTTGCGAGTCTCCTTTTTGGGGATTCGAAGAGTAGAATCCTCTTGACACCACCAACAATTTCGGCTTCACAACATTTGTAAAAACGAACATACGAAAAGAATCAATAAAAAGTGTGCCTTTAACAGAAATCTCCCCTCCCTCTTAATGTATGTTGTTTTTATGGTTTTGACTAAATCTATATAATTAGTGACGAATTTTATGAACAGGAAGCTCCTCGTCATAGATCTTCATCGAATGAAGATTTGTCAGAGTGTGCGAAGAAAGGTATTGCAGGTGAGCCACTTCCAACCCATAATTGCCTTTTATGATATTCGACTTGACATGTTGTTGACAACCTTCTTATTCTCCTATCCCGTTAATAAAAACAGTAAAACCGCGGAGAGGGGATGCACTTCTTTTCTTCAGTCTCCACCCAAGTGCTATCCCGGACATAGTGAGTCTCCACGGTGGGTGTCCAGTGATTGAAGGTGAGAAGTGGTCAGCAACAAAGTGGATCCACGTGGATTCCTTCAACAAGATTGTAGGAGCAAGTGGGAATTGCACGGATTCTAATGACAGTTGCCAGAGGTGGGCTGCCCTTGGTGAGTGTACCAGAAATCCAGAATATATGGTGGGATCTACTGACCTACCGGGATACTGTAGGAGTAGCTGTAAGGTGTGTTAGCTGATGATTTCTAAATAACAATTTTCTGTTGTACTGTTTTCATCTGTTGTTTCCCAAGTTATTGTTATCCTGTAATAGTCATTCATTTTGTGGTATTAAAGCCGATTATTGTGTAGAATTTTTAAATTCACACAGTTGAATGAAATTTCCTAGATACTCTATGGAACCTACGTAGATGACTTGCCTTGCAAGATTCATAGACACTTAGTGAAATTCGTACACATTAAAATTCAGGCATTCTCTGTCACAAAGGTGATGGACGGGTCTACCTTTTATTTTTATTTTTAATAACGTTGAAAAAGTCATCATGTTAAAACCTACAAGGAGGGCCTTACTTGCTGAGCTCTTTATTTGTTGCTTTCAATACCTTACGGTTATCATTATCTTTGGATCTCGGTAGATGTAGAAAAACGCTCGAATGGGAACGTCTTAGTTCATGGTTTCTTTTCCCCACATTTTTTTTCCTACACTTCAGGAGATCATCCAGAGTAAATGAATTATTCTTGTTAATATACAAGAATGGTGACAACGATGGCTTGAATAAATTCCAAAATTTTGTAGACTAAACTGAGATTCCCATCATGTCATAGAAATAAAAGAGCAGCAGATGTTCTCACCAGTCCCTCCTCCTTCCTCCCACCACCCTCAAAAAAAAGGAAAAAGAAAATAAAAAGAGGAGAGAGAGCGCTACATTGCTGGCACTTATTGATCACCTTTTGTCACATGACCAATAATTGAAGGGAAAAATACAAATTTAACCCTGAAGTTTGGGTCAATTTGATTTCCATACCCATTCTTCTAAAAGTTGCAAACTTTACCTTGAGGTATATTGAGTGATATAATTCTAAGCCTCTATTAGTCCGCCATTTGAAAATTTATCAAAAGTCACTAAACTAATTGCTAGGTAGATACATGTGGCACGCGGTCTAACATACAGGGGCGGTCTAACATACACAGTATGTAGGGCTTATATACACCTTTAGTAGTTCCCTCCAAAAACCCCGTCTTTTGCCCATTAACTTTACATTCTCTTTGGAGCCCCTCTAGGCTTGCCAGGATTGCTCTTCGAGGCAAATGCTTTTATGCATATCGCTTGGGGTTGATCCATGCCATACTCTATTCTCTTAATCTATTTGGGCTAAGTCTCCTTTCAAAAGGGGTATTATTTTCTTTCGACATAGGTACTGAGCGGACTAACCATTGGAAGCACCTTGGAATAACTTTCAGTTACTTAAGAAGTTAATGTCAGTCCTAACTATAATCTTTCGATCTCTACTCTGCTCTTCGTCCAGCTGCCCCAAAGAAACAAAGAAGAAACATTAAAAAACATATGCAAAAGATAATCATAAAAATGTCATCTCCCAGCCTCTCTGTTGTTGCCACCTCTTCCGCATCACCACCAACACAAATGGAAATTCACCACCGCTATAACTCAAAATACAAATTGTCATGTCCAGCTCCTTTACCCCAAATCCATCTTCTCCTCCCTTGAGCCTTTTCTTCGCATCATAGACCATGCGTTTCACTCTCCCATTCATCAATCTTCCTATTGTTAGATACAAATTCTATGTGCTTTTGTGTTTTTGGGGAATAAAATATGAGATATATTTGTATGAATGAGATTTCAAACAATAATAAAATTTGACACACAAAACTTACAAACCATACGAGACTTGTGTTGTACACAATTTCCTTAAGACAGATTTATCCTCTCATCGGTTTGCAATGTTTGATGAACGTTTGTTTTCCAAGATAGAATGACATTTTCGTCTTTATAAAGGCAATATTTCAATCTATAATGCTTCGGCGAATCCAAATTATATGTTGTATCTTTTCATGGATTGACTCAAGAAGGGAATAAAAAATGATTGAGATTTGACTATAAAAAATTAAATATTTATGAGAATGAAGGAAGAGTGTTCTATCTATAGAAAGATACACTCTTTCCAGAATAGTTATGTCTTTTTCGAATGGTCACAACTTTTCACAAACCATTGTGTCTATTAATTTTAAAAAATATATATAATTTCACTCAAGTAAAATTATTATATAATATAATTTCCAACATCCCTACCTCCTACTCTACTTTTATACTTCCCATTTAAACCCCAAAACACAACTTCTTGTTCACTATGCTAAAATTGGACTTTGTTAATTTTTTCTTTTCCTCTTAAAGTTTCCAATGTACAACAAAACCAAAAAGAGGGGTTTAGCTTTTATTTATAGAAAATGAAGTTTGCTATTTGTTTGGGTTTTGGTGTGGGAATTTGAGTTTCAATTAGTGGTGGTGGTGGTTTGTCGATTTTATGAAGTGATGAAAGTCGTGGTGTTTGGTTTAATTTTTTTAAAATATTTTTATTTTATAAATTATTTTGGCCACGTGTTAATTATTGGTCAAACTAATCCAATATGTTCAAGGTTTGTCACATTGGATGTCCATTCACAAATTTCGTCAAATTTTCAAATGGAGGACTAACAGAGGGTTATGATTGGATCGCTCAATGTACTTTTGGTTTAAATTTTCAATTTTTTGAAGAGTAGTTGTGGAAATCAAATACCTCGTGGTTAAATTTACTTATTTTTCTATAATTGAAGTATTTCGACCTAACAAAATATTTTTTTATTATTATTAGATGGCACTAAGATGTAATCATTCTTTTCCTTTAGTATTTAATCGAAGAAAAGAACCTATTGAAGATGTTGAAGATCTCTTGGATGTTTAATTCTCTGTGTTCCTGGGATAAAAGAAAATAAACATTAATAAAGAGGCGATGAGGAATATAATGCAAACAAGTGTCATTAATAAATCTAAATCATGAGCTAATATTCCGGCCTCAAATAGAGATAGAGACTCAGGTAACAAGTTAAAATTTGTTCCACGTTGCAAAGATGAAGAGGGTAGTCGTTGTGTTAAAATGGATCTAATTGAAGTCGAATGCAAAATTTAGAGATGGAAATATGCTGTTGTAGTCTATGCTTTTGGTCTTAAAGTTCCATTTGGTGCTATGAAGGGATATGTGATGCAAAAATAGAATAATTATGACAAATCAGAAATTTTCATGCTCCAAATTTGCAAGTAATGGAATCAGGTCCTTGGGTTGTTAAACCATAAAGTACTAATGTGAGTTTAGAGAAGAAAGGCATGGCAAAATTGCCAATTTGGATCAGATTTCGAGGTTTACAATTGCACCCGTGATCTGATGTAGTCTTAGTAAATTAGCTAGTCTAAAAGGAAACCACTTTTCACAAATAAAATGATTGCTAAAAGGGAAAGGTTAACTTTTGCTAGAGTATGTATGGCGATTGGTATGTGGTGTGACTTACCAGATAGTTTTACCATTTATGATCATGAAGGAATGAAGTGTAAACAAAGAGTTGTATATGAATGGGTCCCTACAAGATGTACTAAATGAAAAATATTTGGTCATAAAGATAAAGGATGTAAGAGTGTGAAACAAACTAATCAAATGTGGAAGAAAGTAAGTGTGGAAACAAACAAGGGTGATAAAGAAGAAATTGTGCCTAGCTTTGCTAGAAAAAGAGGATGATATTGTTGAAAGCATGGGAACTATCATTAGAAATGAAAATAAATGTGATTGCATTAAGGGAAAAAATTGAGTTAGTACCTGTCATTTTAGAAGAGGAAGTGCATGAAGTTAAAGATATCAACCTTTCACAGGCCAGTAGTATCCCTAACAGACCTGGTGTGTCTATGAATAATTCTTTTAAAGCTTTATTACCTGAAGAAGAAGAAGAAGACAACCTAGTTATGGAATCAGTAGAGGGTATTCTGATAGGATTATTGAAGTGGGGAAATTACCAGAAGTGCAAAGTCCAGCCAGTGAATCAGAGAAATTGACAAGTTTTAATGGAATGATAGTAAATGGTGCCCCAATAGCCTTACAGAATAATCATAAATCAACAATTAAGAACAATAATTTATCCACCAGCAAGGCAAGGAAGAGAGGAGGTAAGGGGCATTATAAATCGAAACCATGACAAAGTTTATTATATGGAGCATTAGGGGTTACAATGCCCCACACAAGCAAATAGAGGTTAGTAAATATATAAGAGATTATTATACTAGTATTCTTTACCCAGTTAAAATAAAAGTTAGAAAGAATAATATCAACTCCGTGAAAGGTGAAAGATAGGTGTTTCTCTCATTGTAATTTAATCCATAGCACCCTTAATAGGGGTCCAGGCAGAGTTTGGTTAACATGGGATCCAAATTTGTTTAATGTTGAAGAAGTGAGTAGTAAATAACAAGCAATTACAATTAAAATCAATTTCAGAAACCAAAACATATCATTTATCATTACTGGAGTTTATGGTGACAAAAATACAAACCCTCGAAACTCTTTATGGAGATATTTGGAGTCCACTTCAAGTAATCATTCTAATGTGCCTTGTATTATCAGTGGGGATTTTAATGTGGTGAGAAGAAGGAATGAAATAATTGGGGGAAATGGTATTGATTGGGAGGAGTTTGGTAACTTTAATGAATGTATAGAGAACATATGTGTTGATGATCTTCCAATTAGGGGCAATTGGTTTACCTAGAGTAATGGTAAGGGATTTGAAGCTAACATTCAAAGAAGAATTGATAGAATCCTATATAATGGAGCTTGGCTTAACTTTTTTATGGGGTGTGAGGTGATGGTTGACCTTCCTAGTATTTCTAATCATACTCCTTTGATTCTTTCTTTTCAATTAGAAAGGGAGAAGATTAATAGACCTTTTAAAATTTTCAGTTTCTGGATGACGAATGATGTTTTTAAAAATTTGTTGTGGAAAGGTTGAGAGATTCATATTGTTGGAAGTTCAATGTTCATTATTGGTAAGAAACTGAAATTTCTCGTTAAATAAGAAATGTTATTCACATATTTCTTTCATAGTAAATTCCAAGAAAATTGAGTTTGATGCTTTCCATGAAAGACTTATGGGATGGGGACAATGAAGAGTTGATTAATGAAAAAAAAAGTGCAAATTGAGTACTTGGAGTTGAGGAATATGGAAGAGGATTTTTATAAGTTAAAGGCTAGTATCAACTGGATGGACCTTGGGGCTAAAAACAGTTATTTTTCAATAAAAAGTCAAATGTCATTATAGCAAAAACAAAAGTCTTTCTATTAAAGGTAAGGATGGTAATGAGAAAAAGAAATTCTAGAGGAAGCTATGAGATTTTTTCAGAACTTACTTGGCAATGATATGGGAAGTAATGGTTCAATTCATGATAGACTTATATGTATAAGACATAGATGGTTGAATGACAGTCATAAAAATCTACTCTAAGCCCCTGTTACTATAGATGATATTAAGGCTACTCTTTTCAGTGTAAATCCTAATAAGACTCCTAGTCCTGATGGTTACAATGAGTGTTTTTTCCAAAGTAATAATGAGATTGCGTGTAATGATCTTTGTGAAGTTGTTTTATCTTTATTCATCAATGGAAGGATGTTAAAAGAGTGGAATAGTACAATTATTAGTCTTATTCCTAAAGTTCCTAATATAAATACCATGAAAGACTTCAGACCTATATTATATTGCAACACCACTTACAAAGTTATTTCTTAAGTGTTGGTGGCTAGATTTGGAGGGATAATTCCGGAGTTGGTGAGCAATAGACAACTAACTTTTATTCATGGTAAAAATATTTCTTATAATATTCTCCGTATGTAAGGAGTAGTGAGAGGATATCATAGACAATAGTATGCCTACATGTGACCTAAAGATTGATTTGATGAAAGCATATGATTCTATTTGTTGGGGATTTATTTTTGATGTTTTAAAGGCTATGGATTTCCCCCAAAGTGTTATACAGTGGATTAAGGAATGTGTGATGATTACTAGTTTCTCTGTGAGCATTAATGGAGGAGTTGATGTTTTTTTAGAGCTACAATTGGTTTCAGACAGGGCCCCCCCTACTTATTTCTTCTTATAATGGAGGCATTATTCTGGGTTATTGATGATGAGATTAATAGAAGAGATTTTTCTTTTCATCATAATTATGAAGAGACAAACTTATCCCATGTGGTGTTTGTTGATGATCTATTCATTTTAGCTAAAGCTGATCAAAATTCTTTGATGTTTATTGATAAAGTTCTCCATGTGTTTAAACAATTGTTTGGTCTTGGGGCAAGCTAAGCTAAATGTGATTTTTTTGTTTCTAGTGTGGATGATTTGGAAAAGAATAGATTGGCTAGTATAATGAACATGAGATTGGGGGTTCTCTCAGTCAAATATCTTGGTGTTCATCTTATCTCTACAAGGCTCAAGACTCAAGATTGTAAGTTTCTATTGAGAAATTGATGTATAAGATCAAAATTTGGACCAATAGATGGCTTTCAGATGTTGGGAGAATCCAATTAGCTATTTTTGTTCTTAAAAGCATTTATGTTTACTAGATTAGTCTCTTTATTCTCCTTAAGAGGGTTATTAAGGATATTAATCGAATTTTAAGAAGATTTGGCACTAAAGTGGCTTGTGATGATATTTGTTTTCCTATGGAAAAGGGAGGGATAGGGATTTAGAACTTAATTATTTGGAACAATTCTTGTATGTTGAGACACATTTGGGACCCAGCGAGGAAAAAAGACTCTTTAAGAGTAAAATGGGTTCATTTAATGATAATCAAGCAAGATTCTCCTTAGACAGTCAGATTACACGCAGACTCTTCCTGAACTTGGAGAAAGCTGTAGAGATATAAGGATCAAGCCAGAAATATTATCAAATATCATATTGGGAAAAGTGATAAGACATTCTTCTTGTTAGTTAATTGGCATAAAAAAGGACCATTCCTAAATATCTATGGGAATAGAATTATAAATGATGTTGTGTGTAATGTGAAAGACAAAGCCTCTGAATTCATTAATGAAGATGTTTGGATTTTCCCTAGACCTATCTCTAATGATTTGGTGAATCTCTCAAGAACTCTCATCACTCCTCAAGGTAATTGTGAATATTGGGTTAGTTGGATTATTGAAAAAGATGGTAAGTATAGTTGCAAAGTGACCTATGATTATTTAAGACAGAGGAAGAATATTATTTCTTAGTATAAAACTGTTTGGTTTTGTAAAAGAATCCCTAAGTGTGCTTTCATTTTTTGGATTTCTTGTCATAGCAAACTGTGGACTAGAGGCAAATTGAAGAATTGAGGAGTTATTAATGATGATCAATGTGTTTTTATGTGGTGCTATTGATTAGGGCATGAATCATCTTTTTTTTTAATGTCAAATACTAAATCAAATTTGGGACAGAGTTTGGAATAACAATGGCATCAGAGTTAATAATATAAGTTTTGATGAAGAAGTGGCAGTTTTGAGTAACAATAGTAAAAAGTTCAAGATCTTAATTCGAAAATTTACTCTTAATTACTCTGTATAATATTTGGAAGGCTAGAAATGATAAGATTTTTCAAAAATCTCATGTCACTCTGGAGAGCACTTACTATGAGAGAAAAAAAATGGTTTGGGAAAGTACATGATGGAAGAAAATCAAAAGGAATGAAGAAAATTGTAATATATGTTGGAATTGGGGGATCAATGATCGATTACTTATCTGATATAGTATAATAGACTTGGATTTTGATTCTTAGCCTTTTGGATCCTTTGTGGGCTTCCAGAGTGGTATACTCCTCTTCTCCAGCTTATGAAGCTCTACATGTTGGATATTCTTCTTGTATGCTTAAGATTTGGTAGTTTTGAAGCTCTGCATGTTGGATATTCTGCTTGTAAGCTGCTGATATGGTAGTTTTGTTAGTTGTATGCTGGTTGTGTATTTACAGAGGTTTTATGGTTGGTGTGGTTTGATTTTGATAGGTTCTTGAAGGTTGGATGTGTGTATATTACTTGTTGTCCCTTGAGTAGCCGAATCTATGTCTTCGTTCTGTGGAAGCTTGCATGTGGAGTTTGCTTCTTGTTTCTTCTGGTTCTTATTTGCTTGGTGTGTAAGGTTTCAGATTTTGGTGATGAGTATGATGTTTTTCTATTTGTCTTTGAAGTTTTGGTCAATATGATTGGATCCCTTAGTTTTATGCTTTGCTCAGAAAAAGGAAGTCCTTAGTTTGCTCCTTTATGGTTCTTTGTTTGAGGGGTAGTTTGTTTCATTAATCTTAGTAGTCATGGTTATCATCTTCTTGGGTTTGTGTTTCTAGTAGAGGATGTGGGCTTTCTGTAGTTGGTATGTGAGTTTTTATTTTTTCATATTGTAATAGAGGTTATTTTTTTGACTTATGAAGGTTAGAGAAGCTCAAAAGGGAGGTCTCTCTCTCTCTCTCTCTTCGTCTAATGGAGAAGATAGTCTGTTGATTTGTTTCAAAGGGTTTCTTGACGGGTGTGTTTGTTTGCAGAGTCCTTTTGTTGATTAGTTCTCATATCGGTGGGCTACGTGGTGTTTTTTTGGGTTTGTGTTGTAGGACACACGTGTTAGTGTTATCACACATGGTTTTTTTTATGCTTGGGTCGGGTTTTAATTGAGTCTTATATTTTTGGTTTTCGATTTGTTTTCTTTTAGGCCCGAGTGCCTTTTTTGGCAGTCTGTTGCCTTTGTTGGGCTAGCCTTTGGGCTTTGTTACTTGTTTGTATCTTTTTGGACTTTTGCTCTTGGTTTAATTAAATCACATTTCATAAAAAACTAGTTCTAAAAGATTTTTCCGTAATGATTAACAATTTATAGTTGGTTTTAATAATATTTCATATTTTTCCACATGTGCTTTTAGTGTGAATTACTTGTAGGTGAATCATATTTTTGGAGGTATTTTTTCGAAGAAAAAGGAAGCGAAGGGAGAACATGGCATTTTTATAATTTTTGAATAAAAAAGATTTTGTAAATCGTGAGGTGAAGAAAAAAAATTGAAATAAAGTAAAGGGAAATGATTGCATTTTAAAGTGGGCTGGGACATTATTAATGCTTGAAAGTGAATAAATTTTTTTGGCTATATTAAATTGTTGTGGTTGTGGCCATCCCCGCCGATCCCCGCCACGGGGGGAGGAGGAATCCTTCGGGTCCCGCGTGTCCCCTCTCGGGAGAGCGCTTCGGCCGACGTTGATTTTGGGAGGTGTGAAAAATGTAGAGAGATTCAGAGTCGCCAGTCTATTTTACTTAAAACAGACAAAAGAAAAAGAGGAAGCCACCCCGAAGGATGGCATCCAAAGACATACTGGT
Source organism: Sambucus nigra (assembly GCA_949130495.1). Taxonomy (NCBI): domain Eukaryota; kingdom Viridiplantae; phylum Streptophyta; class Magnoliopsida; order Dipsacales; family Adoxaceae; genus Sambucus; species Sambucus nigra. Next base: position 503,779,171 of record OX422209.1, read on the forward strand.
GCGTGCGAAACCAAAATGATTCGAAAAGGGTTCGGAGGCTTAGTTACGAAATGGGAAGGTGTTAGGCACCCATTTCGCCCTTTCGGTCTCTCATGGATATTTGCTATTTTCCTTTATGTTTCCCCCCGTGAGATGTGTGCATGTGTATATATAGAATGGAGGTAGGAATCCTCGGCTTGTATCATGGAAAAGATAAAGCGAGTCATCCATAGGAAGATTATAAAGGTAATATTAGAAAAATAAGATTTACGCGGTTACCCCTACGTTGATCGCTATAAGGGAACGATAACGCACATTGAGTAATGTGTCACTAAGACTAAGGATATATATAAGAAAAATGGATTTAGAGAAAATAGGCAATGAGATAAAAAGTGAGAGAAAGGACTCGAGTCTCGGGTTTTTCCCCGAGACGCCTACGTAGCCTATAAAGGCATCAAAGTCCACGTAGTTCGCATACAAAGCAAAGGGGTGGGGTTTATCCCATAAATCCAAATGTGGGATCTCTTATTTGTAAGTGTGTGTGTGTGTGTAGAAAAGGTGTTTTAGTAGTGAGAAAAGTGTGGAAAAAAGTGTGAGAATCCCTATTTGGAATTTATGAGCAAACCCTCTTTTCTTGTTTTTTGGGTTTTTATTTATATGAAAATATGAGATGTGCAATAATACTAGGTAAAAAGGTATATTAGGATGTGTGAGATGAGATGATAAAAAGTGCTAAATAATAAAAAACAAGTTATTGAGAATTTAAGAGAATTCAAGAGAAAGTTGAGGAAGTTGGACCTTCTCGAAGATCTTGAGCTTGATTTTGGATGTTGGAGAGCAGCCCTTGCACTTGGATGATGATGGAGAGTGGTTAATTCACCAAGTTTGATGAAAAAGATGATGGAAAGTGGAGGTGAAAAAGGGATTTGAGAGTTGAAATCACGCTGCCTTCGAGAGAGGTTTCTGGGATTCTTTTAGAGAGATTTCTATCAGATCTGGGCTCCCTTTGCAAATGAGGCCAAAGCCTCCTTTTATAGCCACAGGGGACTGTCGATCGGACCTGTCATGGCACTGCCTATCGGTAGGTGCCGATAGGCAGGATCTGGGACCTGCCATTTGGTAGTGTGCCTCAGGCTTTTTCGGAAAATTGGCCGCCAAGGGCAAACCGTTGGTCAGAATCGTGCACGAGGCATACCGTTGGAAAGGTAATTTAGATACCTTCGAAAGTCCTTTGGATCGATCCCGAGTTCGGGAGTTGACTTTGGGTCAAATATGGCTCTGAAGCGTTTGTCGGTCCATTGGACGGGGAATCGTGCGGACGCAAACGGATCGTTCGTCCGCATGGTAAGTCCGAATTACGCATGGGGCATACCCTTGGAAAGGTTAGGAGATGTACTTCGACATTCCAAAAAGTTTGACCCTGTTTGGAGAGTTGACTTTGGTTAATTAGGCCCGAGAAGCGCTCTATGGCTTCCCGGAGTCAAACGGATCGTTCGTCCGTATGGAAAGTCGGAATTGCGCACGGGATGGACCGTTGGAAAGGGTATTCAGTGCCCTTCGAAGATTCATTCAGCCTCGGTCGAGTTGAAGAGTTGACATAGGTCAAACAGAGCCCGGGAGCGCCCGGTGGCCTCTGGGTTAGGTTTCGGACGCAAACGACGCGTTCGTCCTCATGGTAAGTCGGAAATGCGCACTGGGTGGACTGTTGGAAAGGGTATTCAGTGCCCTTCGAAGATTCATTGAGTCTCGATTGAGATGAGGAGTTTGACTTTTGGGTCAAACTGAGCCGGGGGGTGCCCGATGGCTTCCAGGTCAGTACTCGGGATGTGACCTGGGTTTATAGTGATGAAGGGAGGTGCTAGGGACCTAAGGAGAGTTGAGGGGTAACAGAATGGGGTGTCTATAGAGCCCCTCGATGGGTGAGTTTGGAACAAATGATAGCCGCCGATTAGACACCGCATGATGCTTTTGAGGGAGTATGACCGATTTAGAAGGTCGAGGTCGATTCTGAGGACCTAAGAAGCATGCTGGGGATGACCAATTCAGAGGATCGAGGTCAGTTCTAACCTAAGAGTGGTGACGATCGAGGACCGAGGTCAATTCTGACTTAATTAAGGTGACGATCCAAGACCGGGGCCAATTCTGACCCAAGAGTGGTGACGATCGAGGATCGAGGTCAATTCTGACCTAACTAAGGTGACGATCCAAGACCGGCGCCAATTCTGACCCAAGAGTGGTGACGATCGAGGACCGAGGTCAATTTTGACCTAACTATGGTGACGATCCAAGACCGGGGACAATTCTGACCCAAGAGTGGTGACGATCGAGGATCGAGGTCAAGTCCGACCTAACTAAGGTGACGATCCAAGATCGGGGCCAATTCTGACCCAAGAGTGGTGACGACCAAGGACCGAGGTCAATTTTGACCTAACTATGGTGACGATCCAAGACCGGGGCCAATTTTGACCCAAGAGTGGTGACGACCAAGGACCGAGGTCAATTTTGACCTAACTATGATGACGATCCAAGACCGGGGCCAATTCTGACCCAAAAGTGGTGACGACCAAGGACCGAGGTCAATTTTGACCTAACTATGGTGACGATCCAAGACCGGGGTCAATTCTGACCCAAGAGTGGTGGCGACCGAGGACCGAGGTCAATTCTGACCTAACTAAGGTGACGATCCAAGACCGGGGACAATTCTGACCCAAGAGTGGTGACGACCAAGGACCGAGGTCAATTCCGACCTAACTAAGGTGACGATCCAAGATCGGGGCCAATTCTGACACAAGAGTGGTGACGACCGAGGACCGATGTCAATTTCGACCTAACTAAGGTGACGATCCAAGACCGCGGCCAATTCTGACCCAAGAGTGGTGACGACCGAGGACCGAGGTCAATTCTGACCTAACTAAGGTGACGATCCAAGATCGGGGCCAATTCTGACCCAAGAGTGGTGACGACCGAGGACCGGGGTCAATTCTGACCTAACTAAGGTGACGATCCAAGACCGGAGCCAATTCTGACCCAAGAGTGGTGACGACCGAGGACCGAGGTCAATTCTGACCTAACTATGATGACAATCCAAGACCGGGGCCCATTCTGGCCCAAGAGTTTGTATTTTGATTCTGCTGGAGAAAGAGATTTGTGATTCCGATTTGAGCTGGGGAGCTGATAGCTGGGGGAAGCTTTATAGGAGGCCTCGCGAGGGGGAGCAACCTATTTTGAGTGCCGTGAGAGAATTCCGTTGGGGAAGTGATCAGATGATCCTTAGGGATTTTTCGGAGCTTGGCCAGGAGAAATCTTAGCTTTTGGGGATTCCGCTGGGGAAAAAGGGGTTCCGCTCGAGGGATAAGAATTGGATTTGAAATTCCGCTGGGGAACGATGAATGAGCCGGGGAAAATTTGGATTGTCCTTTGGGACAGATCGCTCGGGGCGAGTGGTTCTTCTGATTTCTATTGGGAAAAATACCATGTGATAGTGTACCGCACCGGATAGTCGATGGTTGTAAAGTTTGATGATGAGGTGATTAGGTGGTCCGGGCGCCTTGCCCGAGAGATCAATCGCTTGGATTTTGAGGGCTCCGTTGGGGAAAACGGGGTGTCGCCCGAAGGAGTGAAAAATTTCTTGGTGGAAATGTTCTAAATCCCTCCTGGGATTTTTAGGAATTTTCCAGGGGATTTTCGAGGCTTTCTGGTATTTTCTGTACGAAATTTTAAGGTGGGTGCCGGTCGGCATAGGATGAGAGGTGCCATTCGGCAGTGGCACGGACTTTTGGGCTGCCTCGGGAAAGTGAAGAGACAGTGCCGATCGGTATGGTGAGGGGGGTTGCCGATCGACATGGCGTTTGGCCTCCTATATAAAGGGGGCGAATCTCCTTCATTTTTCACAGCCTCTTGACTTCTCTCTTTCTGGGATTTCTCTCTGCGGATCGTTCTATCATTCCGATCTCTAAGAAATGGCCGCCTTTATGAGCACCACTGTCCACCGGGAGTGGTTGACCTTTGATGACTGGGCGAATGTGGATTGGAGGGACACGGTGCCTCTTTCTTTGGGGAATGAGAATGCCTTTGATGCATTCGAGCCGATTGCGGAAGGATGTTTTGCTGAGCAGGGTGATTGATGTGGAGGACGGGCTGCAAGTGAGGCAGATGGCTCGGTTATTCATTTTATTAGTGCTGGGAGGTTTCATGGTGGCGTCGAGCGGCGACGTCGTCCATTTGTGGTTTCTTCCGTACTTGAGGATGTTTTCGAACATCCCTTTCTATGATTGGGTGAGTCTGACCTTGGCGACCCTTTACTCTTCTCTGGATGCGTTCAGTCGGTGCTGCCGGCAGACTTTTACTAGAGCCACGTATCTCCTTGAGGTATTCTTTACTTTGCGTAGTTTCGCATTTCATGCATTCACATTTTTCTTTCATGCATTCGCATTTTCCTTATGCGTCCCTTTTTGCTTGTAAATTCAGACGTGGTTCTATGAGGTGATTGGGTGCAACACCCCACTGATTGATCTGAAGGATGACATTGTTGGGGACTTCTGTCGCCTGTACCGGTGGCGTAAGGCCAACCGGCAGTCGAAGGGATCTCTTTCCCTAGAGGCGGTGCGCCAAGTCTTGAACGACCTGACTAGTGGTCGGGTAAGGCTCTTTCCATTTCAGCCTTGGTTTTTTGCACCTTCTGATTTTGTATTGACTTATGCCTGTTTGGGGATTTTCAGGTTACCTTTTATCCTTGGGGGACCTCCATTCAGGATATGGGGGTGACTGGGGTGAACACGTAGATAAGGCGTTTGTTGGCGCATGAGTTCGGCCATTCCTGGTACCTCAGGGAGAGGGTGATTCGTCAGATTGCTGAGGAGGAGGTGGGGTGCCTCCCGCGCAGCCTCCTACTTCTATGAGGCGGGAGCGACAATTGTTGGAGGATGAAAGGATCGCGACGATGATTGGCGAGTCCTATGCGTTGTATACTGATACGGCTGCGCCGTATGACTATATGGATTTTGTGACGAGTTGGTTGATGGCGCCCAGTATACATGACGCTTTGCCTTTCCCTCCTACTGGTTCGAGTCGGGCGGTGGGGTCTTCCCATAGTGGTGGTCCGTCGGCACCTGCGGCGGCGACGACTTCGGAGGTCCCTTTTGTTCGGCTGCATACTCCTTCGTACAACATCCGGCGGGCTGATGGAGGGATAGTGCCGATGCTTCACCGTCCCCTTGCGATGGATCCGTACGAGTTGGGTTTGACAGAGGAGGTTTTTCGTCCTACGGTAAACCTTTCGGTCCCTTTTCCCCTCTTTGATTTCTTTTGCTTGATACTGATTTGTCATTTTCCTTGCAGCAGATCCGGGTGTCGACCACTTGGCTGAGGGACATCAGAGATTGGATATCATCGGCAACTGCCCACATTCGGGATGCTATCCCTGTTCCTTCTTGTTTGGTGCCGTCAGCCTCGTCTGGGGGAGACTCTGGCTCGGGTAGTGGGGGTGCATCGTCTCGCCGTAGGGGGAAGAGAGCGCGTCGCAGGGGTGGAAGTTCTTGAGAGAGAGAGAGAGAGAGAGAGAGAAAGGTAGGTTCGGGCTGAGTCCCGTTTGTTTTTGGCTTTTCTTTATTTCCTGCAAAAATGATGTAACACAGAAAATATATATATGCAACGCAATGCGGTTTTTTGACTATCTTTTATTTTAATGATGAAATGAATGCATGCGCTTTTTAATTTGCTGCTGAGACCGTAAAAAAAGGAATATTTTTAGAAATCTTTCAAAGGAAAGTTGTTTATAAGGAGAAAATAGGATCCCTGAAATTCTCTTGAGAATATCAATTTATTTTTATGGAGTTTTCTGATTTGACAAAAGAGGAAAGGAGGAAATTTCCAAAAGAGGGGGGTTGTCGATCGGCAAGCACCCTGGCCTGCTTATTGGCAGTTCATTCCAGTCCTATCAATTGAAAGCTTTGATTGGTACCCTCTTCAGCCTTTTGTACCCTGTGGGGTAGGGTTCTTTTCGATTTCTGCAGGGATTATGTCTCTTGTGAGGATTTTTAAGTATAAAAAGGGAGAAGGGTGGAGTGTTTTCCTCACACCTTTTGCATCCTTATCCACTTGCCTACTATTTCTTTGCCCTTCAAGATGGATCTCCCTGGTAGCACTGAGTTTGTCAACTACCTCGAAGCCTTGGAAGCTATGTGCTCTTATAATGTCGATTATGATGCCTTTAACATGCGCCGAGTTTCCTTGTGGCGCAATCGGCCCTTTGAGTGGAATATGCTGACAGCGGCGGTACAATTCTGGTACCCCGAAGACCATGTATTCCGTTTTGGCTTGGAAGAAGTTTGTCCTACCTACGAGGAATTTTCTGTCATGCTAGGTGTGAATCCTAGAGTTGCTGCGGCTTTGCCCAAATTTTCCCGTTCTCCTAGGGATTTGTTGGCCGGGCTTCTTCATATCTCGCCTTCGGCGGCCAGGTAATTGGTTTCTGGAGGATTGATCTCCCTCCCGACAGTGTTGTAGTCCGTGCATTTGCGGGAAGTAGGTGATGCTGGCTATGTAGGAGCCGTTGTTCTGGGTTTGGTTTCAAAATTGCTGTTGGTGACTGGGGAAGTAGGCGTAGAGCCACAACTTGCAGCCATTACCTCATTGATGTCATACCGTCGCAATCCTGCGACGGTGATATTGGCGGAGACTCTGAATGGCTTGGATGCTTGGAGAGAAGGTCGTTCAGACTTTTTGAGGGGTAGCCCTGTGATGCTATACATGTGGTTGTCTGAAAGATTCCTCTTGTCGACTCCTCCAGAATATCCTTTGTCGGCTGTAACCAACTTCTTTTTGCGCTACTTCATCCGCATGGGCCTGTATGTTGAGAACTGGGAGAATTGGTTTGTGGAGCATGGGGCTCGTGAGATGTATTGGTCAGTGCCTTGGTGGGGGCAATTGCAGCCTGTTCTGGAGCTAGGAGAATATTCATATGTGCGGTTGGTTAGTCTCAGGCAGACCTCTTTTTATTTCCCTTGGCGGCTTTTGCGTCAATTTGGTTGGGCGCAGGTCATGCCCCCTCGGACCGCAAATTTCTTTCCAGTAGAAGATTTAACTGAGCGCCTGCGTCTGTTGCTTGGATCTCTGTGGGAAAATCGGCGTCCGTCGACCCATCCCTCTCAGTCTGTTGGGAAGGTTTGACATGTCCCCAAAGATTATATGAGGTGGTTGTGGAGAAACGTAGTCAGCAAGATGTTGGCAGTAGAGACTGGTCAGAGGTGGTTTGTTTTATCTGACTCCATGGAAGGGGGTGTTGTGGTCTTTTCGAAGATGGTTAAGGCCCATCGATCCATGAAATGTCTTCGACACTCTATTCAGGTAGGGAAATTTGGGGTCCTCAGGATGTAGATGATGAGGGTGCAGGCTCTTCGGGTAGCTGTGGGTAGGACTCCTGGGGAGTTTATTTATGTAACAGATGTGGGGGATTTTGTCTCGTTTTTATGGTAGTAGGGGGGAAGGGAGTTATCCTTTCCTTTTTCTTATGCAATATGTACTGTAGTTTCTTATTTAATGAAATAAACAAGTTTCTGATCATCCAGCTGTGCCTTTCGATGAATTTTGCATTTTGAATTATCTATACTAATCGCTAAGGCATACATAATCCTTTTGTTCAAGTAGATGCTTAGAATGAACTGTCATTCTCGGAGGTAAGAAAAGAATGGTATTTTGTGAAAAATAAGGGGTCGTGCTCATGTGAGGAGTATGAGCTGCCTACGTACCTCTGGGGTTTTTTGAAAAAAGTTCTTGTCTGTTTAAAAATAGTTTTTGCAGAGGATCAGGCCCACGTAGTTCTGGGTAGAGGGAAATGAAGATTTTTTTTAGGGAAGATGAGAAGAGTCGTAGCGTGCCGAGATTTCGGACTAGGGGTAGAATTTCTTGAGACGGTCCATATTAACTGGACGAGCCGTCTCTTCGCCATCCAGGTCAGTGAGCATGGCGGCACCGCCGGACAAGATCTTCTTCACAATGTAAGGGCCGCTCCAATTGGGCTTGAATTTTCCTCTGGGGTCCCAAATGGGTTCTATTATCTCTTTGAGGACCAAATCTCCCTCCTGGACACCGCGGTCCTTGACTCTCTTCTTGAATGATCGCGCTATTCGGCGATAATACCCCTGTATGTGGTATAATGATTTTAACCTTCTTTCATCTAGGAGGGCTAACTCATCAAGACGGCTTTGGCATCAGTCTTCTTCACTAACCTTGCTTTCGAGCATGACGCGTAGCGAGGGTATTTCCATCTCCACAGGTAGGACTGCTTCCATGTCGTAGACCAGGGAGTAAGGGGTAGCCCTGATAGAAGCTCGGATTGAGGTTCGATAGCCCTAGAGGGCATATGGGATCCGGTCGGCCCAATCCCTACAACTTTCGATCATCTTCCTGATGATGGCTTTGAGGTTTTTGTTGGCTGCTTCAACTGCACCATTGGTCTGAGGTCGGTAGGGAGAAGATTTGTGTCTCTGAATCCCGTACTCGTTGACTACTTCTGTGACTTCTGCCTCGAAGTGCAAATCGTTATCTGACACTAGCTTGTGCGGGACCCCATATCGGCAGATGATATTCTTCTTGATGAATTTGGCTACCTTCTTGGCATTTAATACTGTGTATGACTCAGCTTCGACCCATTTGGTGAAGTAATCGATGGTGACCAGGATGAACTCATGCCCATTTGACGCTTTTGGCGTAACCTTCCCTATGATGTCGATACCCCAGGTGGAGAATGGCCAGGGAGAATTCATGTTGTATAACTCCCGTGGAGGTAGGTGTTGGAGGTTGGATAACTGTTGGCATTTAGGGCATCTCCGAACATAGGCGGTGCAATCGTGGGCCATGGTGGTCCAATAGTAGCCCTATCGGATGATCTTCTCGGCAAGCATGTGACCGTTCATGTAGGGCCCGCATTCCTTGTTGTGGATTTTCTGCATTATCCTTTCAATGTCAGCCCCTGCGATACAGTGCAAATGAGTTCCATCGAAATTCCTCTTGAGTAGTGCTTTATGACATATGATGTATTGAGCAGCCAGCCTTCGGAGGGTAGCTCGATCGTTCTTGTTGGAACCCTCGGGATACCTACCGTACCTGAGGAGGCACCAGATATCATAGTACCAGTAATTGGTTAGTTCAGGGTCTTCTAAGGTGGCAAGCTCAATGTGGTAGCAATGGGTAGGTTTGTCTTGCTTTTGAATTAGGAATGGGGTCATTGTTATTCCCTCGGGCATGTCGACCATGGAGGCCAAAGTAGCGAGAGCATCGGCTAGGTTATTCCTTGCTCGGGGTAGGTAATGGAAGGTGATATCTTGAAATTGGGAGGCCAACTCTTCTAATTGGGCATGAAAGGGGCGAAGCTTTTCGTCCTTGACTTTCCATTTTCTGAGCACTTGACCGATGATAAGGGCAGAATCCCCGTAGACATCAAGGTGTTGAATACCCTTTTCGAGAGCAACTTTGAGGCCCACTGAGCATGCCTCGTATTCCGTCATGTTGTTGGTGCAAGGGAAATCCAATTTTATGGCCATGGGAGTATGAGAGTCATCTGGGGCGACCAAAAGTATCCCAATGCCATATCCCTTTTTGTTGACAGCTCCATCGAAGAACATTTTCCATCGGCGACAGTCTCGAGTGGTGCAGATAACATTTTCATCTGGGAATTCGGAGATCCAAACATCTGCTTCTTCCACAGGGTAGTCAGCGAGGTAGTCAGAGATGGCTCTTCCTTTAACGGCTTTCTGCGTGACGTACACGATATCGAACTCGGTTAGGAGCATTAACCATCGGGCCATTCGACTGGACAAAGCGGGTTTTTCGAGCAGGTATTTGATGGGATCCATTCGGGATATAAGTTTGATGGGGAAGGCGAGCATGTAGTGCCGCAACTTTTGGGTGACCCAAGCAAGCGCGACGCATGTTTTTTCCAAAGCAGTGTAGTTGACCTCGTACCTGGCCAATTTGTGACTGGCATAATAGACGGCTCTATCTTTTCGAGAGTCCTCAAGATATTGGGCTAGCAAATCCCCAGCTGCAGCGTCGGTTATGGTTAGGTACAGGAGCAAAGGGAGACCAGGCTGTGGTGGCATGAGAACTGGAGGTTGGGTTAGATTTAGTTTGATTCGGTCAAAAGCTTCTTGGCAGGCCTCGTTCCAAACCTTGGTGGAATCTTTTCGGAGGAGCTTGAAGATTGGTTCACAGATGGAGGTTAACCGGCTGATGAACCGACTGATATATTGTAACTTCCCAAGGAAACCTCGAACTTCTTTCTCTGTTCGGGGAGGTGGCATCTCAAGTATGGCTTTCAGTTTGGAGGGATCTGCTTCTATCCCCTTCTTACTGACCATGAATCCTAAGAGTTTTCCCTTTGTAACGCCGAAGACGCACTTTTGTGGATTAAGTCGCATCTGATACTGTCACAGTCGTTCGAAGAACTTTCGGAGAGCGGGAACACGACCTTCTCTGGTTTTGGACTTGATAATCATATCATCCACATAGACCTCGACCTCTTTGTGAATCAAATCATGCAGGATGGTTGTGGCGGCCCTTTGGTAGGTAGCCCCAGCATTCTTGAGACCGAATGGCATGACGGTGTAGCAAAAGGTTCCCCGTGGGGTGATGAATGCGGTTTTCTCTTGATGATTGGGGTGCATCTTGATTTGGTTGTATCCGAAAAACCCGTCGACGAATGACTTGGGAGCATAACTGGCTGTGTTATCAACGATCATGTCGATGTTGGGTAGTGGATAATCATCCTTCGGAGAGGATTTGTTTAAATCTCGATAGTCCACACACATTCGAACCTTTCCTCCTGCTTTTGGTATAGGCACAATGTTGGCCAACCACGTGGGATATTCGATTACTCGAATGAAACCCACGTTTAACTGTTTGATCACCTCTTTTTTGACCTTGAGTGACCATTCGGTGCGGAGTTTCCTCAACTTTTGTTTAACTGGTTTGTAATCTGGGAGAATGGGGATCTCATGCTGAGCTATTTCGGGATCAATACCGGGCATGTCGTCGTAGGACCATGCGAAGACATCCATGAACTCCTTTAGAAATTCTTCGAGTTGTGTGCGCTCATGCTCGTCAAGGGTGGCCCCTATCCTAATCTCGCGCAGTTGGCTACTAGAACCGAGATTAATAACAACAATCTCTTCTTCATTAACTTGAACGCGGCTATGCTGTTTATTATTAACCTTATTTAGATCAGTTAAGAATTGTTCATTTGCAAAATCATCATCATCAAAAGTTTGATTAGAATCTACACAATTAATGTAAGGCACAACAAGATACTCAAAATCTTCGTTTATTTCATTGATAGGAAAAACAACATTGAGAACCTCATCAAAATAGGACTCGATTAAATTTGAGCAAGGATGGACAACAGTAGAAGAAATAGGGTAAAAATTGGGGTTAGGTGGGATTTCAAGAGGTAGAACTGGCGCAGCATGCCAGTTGAGGAGAGGTGTATCAATAGCTTTGATCAGATGAGAGGGATCCAGTGATGTAGTGCTTGAATGAACCATGCAGAGTGTCAGCCCCAGTGTCTGCAGGTTGAAGGAATCTTCGGAGTCACCTTCCTCAGTCTCTTCAGTATCTTTGATAAGCGGTTGCGCTGGGTATTGGTAACTTTCAGCCCATGGGTAGCTATCTTCAAAGAAGATCTCCATTCCAGGATTCATCTTCTTATCTGTATGGTCATACCACGGTTCTGGAAAACTGCAAAAGGGGAAATCCTCGCCCTCTTTGATGAATCGTCCATTTAAAGAATCTCCCGAGATAGTTCGGACGAAGTCTAACCTTCTCTTTGATTGAGTCTGGCAGATCATTCTGAGTTCTGATTCGGATAGCTGATATCCCAAGCCGCAAGGAAGGAAAGCTTTCTTCAGTTCGATGGGCTCAAGTATCCCCTGCTGCCTTTGTCCTAGCCCCAGTCCGGGCATGAAGTGCATGTTTCTGAACATCTGAATCCCATTGACATTGTCATGAGGGTCATATTCTGGACAAACCCTTTCTTTGAAATCGTCTCCTGCCGGGAGTAGGGATGGTTCAACTCGAAAACCTGATAGGAGCATATCATTTGAACCATGTTGTATCTCGAGAATTGGACTGCTGGTGCCTGCACCCTCGGCGTTACCGTCGTCACCCAGGATGGTGATGACTCGCCCATCGACGAAGAACTTCAATTTCTGATGGAGTGAGGAAGACACACACTTTATACTGTGGAGCCAGGGGCGTCCGAGCAACAGGTTGAAACAAGCTGGTATGTCTATGACTTGGAATTCAACGACAGGGTTTATAGGTCCAACCCCTATTATAAGTTTTATGGATCCCATCACCTCACGACGGGTATTATCGTAGGCACGCACAATGGCGGAGGTTGGAGCGAGGTCGCTTTCTTTCAGGCCTAAACACTTGAAGGTTCTCAATGGGCAGACATTCAAAGCGGATTCGTTATCAACGAGGGAAATTGGTACGGCCTTTCCCATAACTTCGACGGAAATGTTGAGTGCATGATTGTGATTCGGTCCAATTTTGGGGATTTCTTGTTCAAAAAAGGACAGCATTCGGGCAGAGGTCAAGGATACGACCAGGTTCACCGCTTCTTCTGGTGTGGTAGAGGGAGGAACTATGGGTCCAGTGAGCAATTTGATCAAAGCATTTCTGTGTACCTGTGAAGACATGAAAAGCCCCCATAGAGTGATGTTAGCTTGAGTTTTCTTCAGTTGATCGAGGATCTTGCTTTCCTCAATGGTCATCTCTGGCATAGGAAGATTTTCAACGCCCTTCCCCTTGTCATTTGCTGGTAGTGAGCTTGGAACTTGGTAATGTCTCCCAGATCTGGTCATGTGATTTACTGAAGAGGGGAAAAACTTAAATCCAGTTTCTTCATCAATTTCAGGTTGTTCTGCCACCTTATCTATTTCTCCGAGGAGTTCTTTAAATGATATCATCCCTCACATATCGGTTACTGGGTCAGCTCTTTCTGAAACTTGTTTTTCGCTTGAATCTTCGAGTTCTTCCCCCCATCCGGTGGCAACAATTCTATTTTCCCCTGCAAAATCAATGCATTCCACGACCTCAACGGCTTCTTCGTATAAGTTTTCCCATTCTGTGGGGATGTGTAATGGTGTAGGGACCAGACGCCCTTGTAGCTTCAAAGTGTCAAGTAACTCAGTGATACTGCAAATGCTATTGGTTTGCCTGAATGCTTCCGTCATGATCCGGACAACATCATCCAAGCTGACTTCGTCGGTTGGTACCACTCATCTATCTGATTCTTGGGCCCATTTTTGTGCTTTAAAAAACAACGTACTGAACCTCTAGCAGTCGACAATCATTTGTGAGGGAAATTTCAACCCGAACTCTAGGAGTTGGTTCAACACATCTGATAATTCCATACTTCTACTTTCAGATTGGGTACGGACAGTGATGCAGGCCCTGGTAAGGAGTGATAGTGCTTGATCAGCGAAGCTAGTAGGGTGTAGGAGGAAATATGGGAAAATTAGAAGAGGTTTAGGGGGGTATAGGAGTGTGATTTGAGTTGATGGATCGAAATCCGGGTTTTCTTCTAAGAAGAGGGCATTGGTGTGATTTGGGAGGGGGTTATGAGTAGTGTTTGGCTTAGGATTGGCTGGTGGGGCGATGGTACCCCGGTCAATGAGATATTGGATTATGTTCCGAAGGTGGAAGCATTGGTCGGTGGTATGGCCAGCAGTTTGGAGGAAGGCACAATGAGCATCGGTCTTGAAGTTTCTGGGAAGTGGATTAGGTAATGGACGGGGATCCAAGGGTTTTATAAGATTTCGGCTTAACAGGGCTTGGTAGAGTTTGGAGAGGGGAGCATGAAGCTCGGTGTATTCCCTTCGGATGGGAGTAGGTCGACTTTATGGTGCCCATGATGTGGTTGGTTGAGAGATGTTGTTGATGGTTGAGATTGTAGCATTGATAGGCTTGTCATATTTTCTAGGGGTGAACTGTCCGGACACCTTCTCTGGTTCAACTTTTGTTTTGGCAAGACCTTCTTCGATTTATACTCCTGCTTCTTTGAGAGCTCAAAAATGGGGGTAGTACCGTCCTCCCATGGTTGCTCGGACATGGGGTAAGAAATTCTTCTTCACTATGCTGACTTGTTCTTCTTCAGATGGCCGATTAGTCATGGCAGCTGCTTTTTCCCTCCATCGGGCTATAAAATTGTTGACCGATTCCGCAAAGTTTTGTTTGAGTAGCTCTAAATCATGACGGTTGACCTCAAGCTCTTCGTTGTATTTGTAATGTGACATGAATTCTCGGTCTACATCCTCCCAGCTACGGATTCTGGATTCCTCAAGAGATAAAAACCATCGGAGGGCACTGTCCTTCAAAGTTTGTTGAAATAGTTGGGCCATTACTTCTTCGGAAGCCCCTAGCAGAGTCATGGAACGATGATAACTGCGAGGATGAACAATTGGGGGACCACTCCCCCCGAACTTCTCGATATTTGGCATCTTGAACTTCTCGGGTAACCTTGCTTTAGGATAAGGAGACATATGGGTGTAGTCCATTTAATTTCCAGAGATCCTGACTTGGTCAAACTTCTTGGTTAGCATCTTAAGATCCTTTTTGACTTTGTTCAACTCCTCCTCTTTTGGATCAGCGACCACAGGCAGGTTAGCCACAGGCTGGGCAATGTTTGGCATCGAAAGCTGGGCAGGCGGCGGCCCATTGGCAGGAGGGGCACGTGGAGCGTGCTGATATTCTTCCGGGACCCAGATGGGCTCGGGCGAACCCATAGAACGAGGGAACAGGGCCTCGGGCTCTTGAGGAATAGGACCTTGGTTTCGGTTCATTTCTCGGACCTCAGCTTGGAGGTTGTCAATCTTGGCCACGAGCTGAGCTAGGACTGTCGGCAGATCTGGTTGTATGAATGATGCTTGATCTGCATTCTCCATGGAAGAAGGATGGATTCCGAATTCGAAAGAAGTAGTAGAGGAGCGGACGAAACTCCGGGGTGATTTGACTGAAGACCTAAGCCAATAGGGAGCGAGGCCAAGGGCGTGCGATCAACCTGAGAAGACGCAGGATGAGATTTATTTTTGAGAAAAGGGAAGGAACCATTTTTGGATTTTTGATAAAAAAGGGGGAAATGTTTTTGGAGACGGAACTCAGCATGATTATTATGCTCTCACTTGTATTTAATTCTCCTAAATGCAATGTCGGACGGGATCCGAGCCTGGAAAAGTGGGGGTCTTAATATTTTGCAAAGCTACGTTTGGACTTGTAACCAGGCTCGCGGACAGAGCCTCGTTTTAAAAATGCGCAAAAATTGGGCGAAAGATTGACCCGAAATTTTGACAGAGTTTCGGGTCGAAACCGGCAATCTAAAGTGCGTGTCCTAGGCTTGACACCTATATGCGGGTATGTAGTTGGTTGGGTGAATCGGCATGTGTTCCCCCCTTTAGCGTGACTTCTACGATATACGTCTTGCTCTTGCGGGCAATTGGTACGTGTGGACAAGCCATTTGATATACCTGAGTGTACGTGAATTGCCTCACCATATACCTCATGAGGACGGTACGTGTGAGAGCGAATTCGATATACTCGGCGTACGTGAACGAATTCCCTGCGATATACCTCCCATCATGACTTCGGTCAAGCGGTACGATGCGGGAGAACCGTTCGATATACGTAGAAGGTACTTGGCCAATGGAAGGTGAGAGTCATATCGCTTAGGCTAACTGCGACCTGCCGGACCAGCGCCCATCATGAAGTGACCCTCCAGTTACTGGGTAAGATTTGGTCAATATCAATGCTCTTTGGTGATATCATGTGAATCATGCATGATTCTCTTATTAGTAGCTTATGATGAGAATGCCTTTCTTTGATTATGCCTAATGGAGAACGAAGTACAAGTACCCCAAAAGGTACGCCAAGTATAGATAGGTGATACGTGCAACATGGGAATATACGTGACCTTAGGTGTACGTGGTGTGAGGTGTACATGGAGGATTTTCTACAAGTGTGTGAACATAAGCATAAGCATGGGATACACATGTGAGAAAGGGGAACATGCAGATAGGGGGGGGGGGAGCATAAACAAATATAGCATCCATGTAATTACAGTCAAGCCCTCAAAATAAATAAAAGTGTCCTCAGCAGAGTCTCCACTGTGGCCATCCCCGCCGATCCCCGTCGCGGAGGGAGGAGGAATCCTTCGGGTCCCGCGCGTCCCCTCTCGGGAGAGCGCTTCGGCCGGCATCGATTTTGGGAGGTGTGAAAAATGTAGAGAGATTCAGAGTCGCCAGTCTATTTTACTCAAAATAGACAAAAGAAAAAGAGGAAGCCACCCCGAAGGATGGCATCCAAAGACATACTGGTGCGTGCGAAACCAAAATGATTCGAAAAGGGTTCGGAGGCTTAGTTATGAAATGGGAAGGTGTTAGGCACCCATTCCGCCCTTTCTGCCTCTCATGGATATTTGCTATTTTCCTCTATGTTTCCCCCCGTGAGATGTGTGCATGTGTATATATAGAATGGAGGTAGGAATCCTCGACTTTTATCATGGAAAAGATAAAGCGAGTCATCCATAGGAAGATTATAAAAGTAATATTAGAAAAATAAGATTTACGTGGTTACCCCTACGTTGATCGCTATAAGGGAACGATAATGCACATGGAGTAATGTGTCACTAAGACTAAAGATATATATATAAGCAAAATGGATTTAGAGAAAATAGGCAATGAGAGAAAAAGTGAGAGAAAGGACTCGAGTCTCGGGTTTTACCCCGAGACGCCTACGTAGCCTATAAAGGCATCAAAGTCCACGTAGTTCGCATATAAAGCAAAGGGGTGGGGTTTATCCCATAAATCCAAATGTGGGATCTCTTATTTGTAAGTGTGTGTGTGTGTGTGTAGAAAAGGTGTTTTAGTAGTGAGAAAAGTGTGAAAAAAAGTGTGAGAATCCCTATTTGGAATTTATGAGCAAACCCTCTTTTTTTGTTTTTTGGGTTTTTATTTATATGAAAATAAGAGATGTGCAATAATACTAGGTAAAAAGGTATATTAGGATGTGTGAGATGAGATGATAAAAAGTGCTAAATAATAAAAAACAAGTTATTGAGAATTTAAGAGAATTCAAGAGAAAGTTGAGGAAGTTGGACCTTCTCGAAGATCTTTAGCTTGATTTTGGATGTTGGAGAGCAGCCCTTGCACTTGGATGATGATGGAGAGTGGTTAATTCACCAAGTTTGATGAAAAAGATGATGGAAAGTGGAGGTGAAAAAGGGATTTGAGAGTTGAAATCACGCTGCCTTCGAGAGAGGTTTCTGGGATTCTTTTAGAGAGATTTCTATCAGATCTGGGCTCCCTTTGCAAATGAGTCCAAAGCCTCATTTTATAGCCCCAGGGGACTGCTGATCGGCCCTGTCATGGCACTGCCTATCGGTAGGTGCCGATAGGCAGGATCTGGGACCTGCCATTTGGTAGTGTGCCTCAGGCTTTTCCGAAAAATTGGCCGCCAAGGGAAAATCGTTGGTCAGAATCATGCACGGGGCACACCGTTGGAAAGGTAATTCAGATACCTTCGAAAGTCCTTTGGATCTCTCCCGAGTTCGGGAGTTGACTTTGGGTCAAATATGGCTCGGAAGCGTTTATCGGTCCATTGGACGGGGAATCGTGCGGACGCAAACGGATCGTTCGTCCGCATGGTAAGTCCGAATTACTCACGGGGCATACCGTTGGAAAGGTTAGGAGATGTACTTTGACATTACAAAGAGTTTGACCTGGTATGGGAGTTGACTTTGGTCAACCGGGCCCGGGAAGCGCTCGGTGGCTTCCCGGAGTCAAACGGATCGTCCGTCCGTATGGAAAGTCGGAATTTCGCACGGGACGGACCGTTGGAAAGGGTATTCAGTGACCTTCGAAGACTAGTTAAGCCTCGGTCGAGTTGAAGAGTTGACATAGGTCAAACAGAGCCCGGGAGCGCCCGGTGGCCTCTAGGTCAGGTTTCGGACGCAAACGGCGCGTTTGTCCTCATGGTAAGTCGAAAACGCGCACAGGGCGGACCGTTGGAAAGGGTATTCAGTGCCCTTGAAGACTCATTGAGTCTCGGTCCAGAAGATGAGTTTGACTTTTGGGTCAAACTGAGCCGGGGGGTGCCCGATGGCTTCTAGGTCACTACTCGGGATGTGACCTGGGTTTATAGTGATGAAGGGAGGTGCTAGGGACCTAAGGAGAGTTGAGGGGTAACAGAATGGGGTGTCTACAGTGGTAATATCCTATCCCATCTCACTTAATGTAATCTAAGATAATTCAACCTAATGTAATTTAGGTAATTAGACAAACAATGCAACTAAATCCGAATCTTCCGGATACACTACACCAAAATGGGCAAATTGTCACCTTTCAGCCAGCCAGCCTTGTCAAGGTCATTGACCGTGACAAAAAACACGCGTTTTATGTCACGGTCATTGACCTTGACACGACCGTGATAACTAATTGTCACGATCATTGACCGTGACAAGTCCGTGACAAATTTAATTGTCACGGGCTTGTCACGGTCAATGACCGTGACAATTCTTGTCACGGTCCATGACCTTGACACGATCGTGACAACTTTTCCAGCAAAAACCCTTTCCCCCTTCTTTTTTCCCTCCCACTGTTCCCTCTCTCTCTCTCTCTCTCTCTCTCTCTCTCTCTCTCTTCCATTTATATATATATATATATATATATTTGTGTGTATATTTATGTGTGTATGTGTGTGCGTGTGTGGGGGGTGGGGCAGGGTGGGGCTGGGTGGGGGAGGTGGTGGTGGAGGGGGGCAGGGGTGGGGTGGGGCAGTGTGGGGGCAGGGAGGTGCGGGGTGGGGCAGGGGGTGGTGGAGGGGGGCAGGCGTGGGGTGGGGCAGTGTGGGGGTAGGGCGGTGGTGGAGGGGGGCAGGGGGTGGGGTGGGGTGTGTGTGTGTGGTGGTGTGTGGTGGGGGAGGTAGTGGTGGAGGGGGGAGGGGGTGGTGGAGGGGGGCAGGGGGTGGGGTGTGTGTGTGTGTGTGGTGGTGGGGGAGGGGGTGGTGGAGGGGGGCAGGGGGTGGGTGTTGACTAATTTTGGCTTAGGGTTTTTTCTCGATTTCAGTAATATATGATGAATTGAATTTAATTAGAGTAAAGATTTGTATAATTATATATGGTTTTGTATAAGTTCTTGTATAACACACTTAAATTACCACCTCTAAATTTAATTAGAGTAAAGATTTATAATAAATTTACAACAAAATAATAAGTTATTGAAATAATTTACCCGTGGTATATAAATTCATAAAACATAAAAAGTAAAATTAAAATTGCTTAAAACACCTCATATATATATATATATATATATATATGTTGCACACATGTATATATAATCAAACTTTTTTGAGGGTTAGCACACCATCATTCAACTTGCCATAATATTTTAAGTTAAAATGTGTACTATTAACATTTTTTTTATTTGTACTAATAACATTTATTTTACAGCAATGAATTTATTTGAAACATAGTGCGCATAGATACTAGCATTCTAGTTCTTATGCGTACGCATTCAATAGCCCTTAGACCCGTTCGAGAGTCATTACCCCTGTAATGAGATCTCTCGAATTGTCCCGTTTGGACAGTTTGAGACTGTATAATTTCTGTATAATATTATTATTGGCTTAAAGTTGTTACTTTTGGAGGAAGTTCTGCAGTCGTATCTTAATGTTCTCTGGGTACATACTAGATTGACAAGTGTGACTGTTATTTTAATTGACCAATTGAAATAACACTCACACCTGCCAATCTATGTCGTGCACTTGGAGAACTAAGGGTATATGCTGGCGAATTTTTTTCAAATCGTAACAATGTGCATGAGTTGTTAAGTATATTACAGAAAAATGCATTCTTGAATGGGATAGGACCACTTACCCTTTAATAGGATAATTAAATGATGGGATAATTAAATAAAACATACTATAAATCTAAGTTTTGTTTACCTTTAATAGGTGTTTAGTTGTGGTAGCTGTGATGGGATATCCGAAATACAAAGATGGAGAAAATGCACGAAAAGACCTTAAAATGTTAAAACTTAAACCACAACTATGGTTGAAAGAAGATAGTAGGGGAAGGACAATAATTCCCCCTGGTGCGTTTACTTTGACGAGTGAGGAAAGGAAGGTGATTTTAGACACAATATATAATTTGAAGGGCCCATCTACTTTTTCGTCCAACTTGCAAAGGATTGTGAATTATGTTACTCATGATTTACATAAGTGTAAGTCCCACGATTGGCATGTGATCATGCAATTGGTTCCTCTATTGTTTAAGCACTGTTTCTCCAAGCACAAGGATTTGCGTAGGGATATTATGCAAATTAGTATTACCTTCTCCCTCTTGTGTGAGAAAGTAGTGAATCGAGAACACATAGTGGCCGCAAAATTCGCTGTGAACGAAGCGATTTGTGTATTGGAGAAGTACTTTCCCCCAGCATTCTTTGACATAAGTGTTCACTTGTTGGTACACCTATGCGACGAGGCACTTCTTTTTGGTCCAGTTAGATATCGGTGGATGTATCCGTTTGAAAGATTGATGAAAGTTTTTAAAGATTACGTCAAGAATACGCGAAATATTACAGGATCAATTGCAGAGGAATACATCACCGTGGAGTCATCAATATATACTCGGGAATATATGCCTGACTCGACCAGCGTTGTTGACACTGATGAATTCCTCGATGATGGTGGTAATGTGATGGGAAAACGAGTGAAATTAACGAGTTTGCAACATGAACAAGTAGCTCGTTATCTATTTGACACACATGAAGATGTCGAAGAATGGAAAAAGTAAGTTTCGAATATTATAATGTTTAACATTATTTGAGATTATTTTATACATGATTAATTTTGTAATATGCAGTAAATATGAAGCCTATGAGAACAATAAAAGATGAAAAACAATGGTACAATCAGACAGCGAATTTAGGCTATGGTTGACACAAGAGGTAATTATAATGAAAACAGTCGTTATGTAACGTTACATTACACTCAAATTTTACCACTAATATAATTAATTTATCTATATTCTCAGCTCCTAAAGATGGGTGATGCGACATCAAGGCTTGCTCGTCTAGCCACTGGACCCTTGTTCGTGGCACAAGAGTACAAAAAGTATCGATTGAACGGTTACATTTTCGGCGCTAAAGTGTACGAGGAAAGTACAAATGTACAGAACTCGGGAATTTCATACAAGGCTCTTACTTTCTTTCGAGCGAGCGCAAAAGATAAAAACCTCGTTGAAGCTGAAATGACTTACTATGGTGTAATCCAAAATATATTTGAATTGGATTATATAAGCTTCAAAGAGGTTGTATTTTACTGTGAATGGGTAAGAGTTGAGGATAAAAATGCTTGTAAAGTTGATCCTGTCACCAATTTGATCATGGTTGACTTGTCCAAGTTGAAGAGCAACGACCACGTGAGCGATGAGCCGTTTGTTTGTGCATTTCAAAAGGTTAAGCAAGTGTTTTACTCGGAGTATATCAACAACGAGCCGTGGTCAATTGTTCAACACGCGCCAAGGCGTCTAAATAGTAGTGTGGATGACTTGGCTGCTCCTACCGAATATCAATCCATTTTTTATGATAACCCGAATTTGAAACAATTTTTCAATTTGTAATAAATATTTCAATTTGTACCGAAACATCCATTTTTAATGCTTTTACTTGATCTGCACTTTATCATTTTCACTCTTGTGTAGTGTGCGTGTGTGGAGAGGAGATTAATACATAAATATTCCAACTACATCTAAGTTTTGTTTATACTAATCCATGAATATACGCTTCTTACCTTTAATAGGTGATTAGTACATAGTTATTTGGGGTGTCCTATTTGTGGAGAGGAGACTGAATCTCTTCGTCTATCCGAACACTAAGAAATGCCATAATCCTATGGAGCGATGCCCTGCAAATTCCTCCCAACCGTTATGTATCCAAACATCACCGGTTGAAGATGTCAATTCCACTTTCCATACCCCACCACTTGGAACTTCTAGCAAAACATGGGAGACCATTCAAAGGTGGAGTTGACAACTTCAACTGCTGATTTTTGGCTACACAACGGTTGGAAGGAATTTGCAACGCATACCTCCATAGGATTATGGTATTTCTTAGTGTTTAGATGTGAAGAGAATTATATTTGACACGATTGCCCGGGGTACATTAGTTGGAAGGAGGTGCCATATGAGCTCAAGTTAGCTGTTTGAGTGACACTACAGGTAATGTATTTATATTTATATGTCAATTTCGATTTCGATTTCAATTACGATTTATATTTATCTATATTTGAGGGGCGGATACTAATTTTACTTTATTTCAATTCAGGGGACAGGGAGTGGCCCTAAGGGTAGGCCATATATGCTCGATACTTATGTGGCTATTCGGACGAGAAGGGAAGGATAAGGAGGTATTCCCGAGCGTCGCGGTACAAAATCTCTTTTCCATGCAAATAGTTTGTAGATTTGAGATAAAATGATGGTGATGTTGTTTCTTTTTAAATAGTTTCTTATTTGAATATATATTAGCATTATCTTTAGTTTGTTCGGATATATGATGTTTGGAATAGGTACAACGTTGCCATAACAGGTACAAATATACTGCTGGGCAGTGGCAGCGGCCATACTGTCCAACAGTTTTTTTTTAATTCTGCCCAGAATTGTCACGGTCATTGACCGTGACAATTCTTTTACAAAGGGTCACGGCTTTGTCACGGTTATAAACCGTGACAAACGTGTCACGGTCATTGACCTTGACACGACCATGACGCAAAACGCGAGTTTTGTGTCAAGGTCAATGACCGTGACACGACCGTGACAAAAAAAGTTGTCTCGCCTCGAAATGTCACGGTCATTGACCTTGACAAGGTGGATTTGTCAAGGTCAATGGCCTTGAAAAATGGACAGATTCGGTGTAGTGATAAGGGAGATTAGTGCTCTTAAACAATGGTTAAAATCATAAGTAGATGCCCATAATTATAATGTCAAGTATTACTTGATAGACGCCAAGCAACGTATTCCAAACAAGTTAAAACCCAAATTGCTATCACATGCAATACCTAGATTGAGGCAACCAAATATCGGTTGAACTTGTTTAAGAAATCCTATTGTAAACCAATAAACAAATAAAATAAAATATTTAGACCTTGTTTGATCGCCTACAAATTACGAATGGGTCCAATTGTAAATAATCCATTTACAAATTTGACCATTAATTGTATTTGGTTTAACTAATGAAATAGTTCATTATTAATTTACCCATTTTAACTCCTGTGTAAAATGTGAAATTTGAACATTTCATAAAAACGTGAAATGCATCCATTTGAGCTAGGAACATTTCACAAACAAATTATCCCCTTAATCATGTCTGCTCCTTTGTTTCTCATTCCCACTCAAGTCTCCCCTGCCCCCCCTCATTTCGTTTTTATCTTTTTTTATTCCTTCTGATTGAAACTTAAAATTCATTGTAAATTAATGAACTAAAAATGAGTGGATTTAAAATGAGTTTAAATTCAATTTTACCAAATGTTGTGTAAAATTGGATTTAAACTCATTTTAAATCCACTAATTTACAATGAACCAATTTACATAAAATTGGACTTTATGTGGATTCAGTTTATTATTTAAGGCTTGTAGTTGGATTTTATTTTAGGAACCGACGGTTTATTCGGTATTATTTATTTATTTATCTATCTATCGTGTCATTGTTTCAGACTATATTTTTTGTGTGGATGGTTGGTTAATTTATTTTAGTTTTATTTCCACATTTTGTTAAGTTAATAATAAGATAAAAATCTGGCACCGACTTAATTTAATATAGGTGGTTAGTAATTTAAATAGTTTTCGATAGTGATGCTAAGAATGAACCAAATGCAATTCCTATTTATTTTGATTAAGGACTGATCACCTGTGATTAAAGTTGGTGGGGTGTCACACATTCCAAATGATAGAGATTGATCATTGAGAAGGTTTAAAGATTGGTTTGCTAGGAGCTTTAATGGAGGATCTTATATTCCTACTATTTTGATGGATGGAGAATATTTAGGTAACAATACAATTGAGGTTGTAGTTGATAGATTTGGGCGTTGTCCCAAAATAGGTGGATCATTTAGATGTTTGTTTGTTTTTACTTCCTTTTTATTCTTAACGGCCTCGATTTTCTCTGTTAATTTGGAAGAGAAACTTAAGAGACCCTCTATACTAGGCACTGGTTGAAATTCCCCCTCTTCTAACTCTGAATCATTTCTCTATTTTTATCTACTACATGGCCCTCCTTGTTCACAGTTTTGGAGTCTGAATTATTGCTATCTATTATACTTATTTTCATATTATGCTTATCCTTAATGACTGTGATCTCCTCTTCTCCTTATGATAATAACTCTTTATTAAAAGTTTATTTTTATTGGAGTAAGGCAATATTATCTTGATCTTAGGCAGTCTGAGTGATGCTTTGATTTTCTTCTACCAAGGTGTTATCATCTTCAATATCTTCTATTTGGGGATCTTCATTATTTGTCTTCTCTATGCATTTCTCCTTAACCTCTAAACTTATATTACCTACTTTCTTTGAATCTCAATATTCTTCTCTTTATCTACCTTCTTTGGGGCCACTACTTGAGAGATTCTTGCCTTGCTTGTATTTGGGAGCTTATCATTTACTTTTGTAAGGGCTTGATGAGGAAATAGAAGACATTGAGAATCTTTATGCGCTATTTTGTAACATTGGGTGTAATAGTCGGGTAATGACTCATAAATTATTGTATTCCAGAAGCTAAAATCCCCACAACCATTCCCAAACTCTATTAGAATTTTCATTTAGTAGGCCCATTTTCACACAAATATGAGCTACACTAGGTCTTGTGATGTTTTGAGTGGAACTATCAATTTTGAGAAGGCCACCATCTGTTTGGGAAATAGAAAATATGGCATGTTTATCAAATAAATTCACATGTAGGCTTGGAAGACTTATCCATATCAGACTATTGAGTTTTCTTGATCAATTCTGAATCGAAGAGTCAATTTTAAAAGTTCTCATAGGGATTTTTCCCACGTACCCTTGATCCTTCATCATCAACCTAATAAAGTCTTCTTCACAATTAACTTTAATAAGTATGTGTTTATGGTCCAACCAACCAATCTGATGAGCTACTTAAAGCCCAAAAGTTTCAAAGTTTTTTTTTTGATAAACTCCATCAAAGGCTTTGCGTTTGATAACTTCCCTACAATGGCATTGATTGAAAGGCCGAGAAAGGTTTGCAACATCTTCATAAGTAAACAGTATAACTGGTTCTCCACGAAACTTTAATTAGGTTTGATTCCAATAGCATGGGATGATTATATTCCTTTCACAACACTAGAAAATTATTTCTTCCAAGGATTTATAGGATATGGAGGTTTTGTTTTAGTGGAGAGAGGTATTATTTAGGTGGAGGCTACCATGCAACTGTAGGGTTTTTAGATCAGAGGAGAGAGAAAGGAGAGACAGGGGAGTCGTCAAAATAATTTCATCAAAATAATATCCACGTATAAAAATGAGTCAAAATAATATCCTCATATAAAAATGAGTTAAAATAATCTCCGCATATAAGAATGAGTTAAAATACTCTTTGTATATAAGAATGAGTCAAAATGAATAGCACAAGCTATGAAATAAGGTGTTGAAAGTGTGAAAAAAATAAAGAATCTTTAATTTGAGTTTTGTGGAATAAATTCGAATTTTTGTCTTTCAGACTCCTGAAAATAAGTTTGAAAGTAATATATTTTAAAATGTGAGTTTAATGCGGGAAAAACACGAATTAACTAAGAAATGTGCTGTAAGTAATAAACTATATGAAATAACACGAAATTGGTAGAGTGAAAAGGATTTTGACCTTTTAAGTTGTTTGAAATCGATTTTGGAGGTTCCATAATATGATTTTTGGGAAAAAAATGATGGTGGTAGAGTGGTGAAAGTGATCAGGTGAGAGTTGGTGTGAGAGAATCTTTTAGGAATATAAAGAGAACATTTTTTAGGGTGTGGTAATAGAAGCTACCACATGAATTCTGAGGATGAAAATCTGTAACAGTGAGGTCAGAGTTTTGTTAAATAGGAAACCCTAAAAGGATAAAAAGTCCAAGATGGATCCAAAGGGTACCGACCGACATATGGGTTACCCTGCTAGCCGACAGGGTGGCCAAACTTAGTGGCCAATTAATATCCTGCCTGCTAGCCGACATGTGAGACGGGGGTGCCAATTAGCATGATGGAATGGTTCTTTTGGCAATTTACGCACAGACAAGACTGCTTGAAAGTGGATTCAAATCCCTATGAAAGTGTGTTGAGACACCTTTTGGTCCAAGAGTTGTCCAGAGTGCAACGAGGATCAAGGAGAGTCTAGTTATTCTTCAGTTAAGGTTTGAAGGAGGACCGAGGACCTGACATTTGATGGGACTTTGTTTAGACCCTATGTAAGAGCATGGGGGGGGGGGGGGGGTATTAAAATGGGGTGTCTCCAAAGACCATTTATGGGATAACTTAAGATAAATGATTATTGACTATAGATAGACACCCAATGAAGGTTGTGAGTGTTGAATTTCTATGAGTTGGGAAACTGGTAGGGATTGAAAGTTAGGACATTTTTAGTGACATTAGGGTGGAATTTGATCATGATGGGGATAAATGTCTAATTTTGAGGACTAGGGAGTGCGTACGATGGGGATCACGACAAATTTGAGGGTCGAGGTCAATTCTGAGGACCTACAGAGTGTGTGACACCAATTTGGGGGTGGTGGATGATTCTGATGGACAAGGTAAATTATGAGAACCTAAGGAGTGTATGAGACCGACTTGGGGGGTTATGGACGATTATGAGTACCAAGGTTAATTATGAGGACATAACGAGTTTATGCGATTGATGTAAGGGGTCATGGACTATGTTGAGGACCGAAGTCAATTCTGAGGACCTAACAAGTGTATGTGACCAATTTAGGGACTTAAAGCCGAATTTGAGGGCCTAGATCAATTTTTAGGACCTAATGAGTGTATGTTATTTAATTGGGGGTCATGGTCACTTTTAATTACCTAAGGACTGTATGCGACCGATTCGGGGATCGTAATCGATTTTAAGTGGCAAAATAAATTACGATGACCTAAGGAGTGTATTTATTTGAAAAGGATATGCAACGACGTGAGAAATATCTGAATAGTTTCAAATTCTTCCGAGAGTTTTTTGTGATTTTTTTATGATGTGTATTTTTTAAATTCAAATTTTCTGGAAAATGTGCAATTTTTTTTTTGCAAATTATGAGTTTTTCTTGGAATTTTCTGTGATTTTTAGGAATCTTTTAGAATTTTAATGATTTCTTGGAATGTTTGTGTAATTTTGAATTTTGATGATTGATTTATGAAAATGATGTATGCTTGGCAAAATTTGTGATTTTGTGATTTTTTGGACATTTAGGCATTTTTTGATATTTTTCAATGTGTTTTTGGAATTTTTGGAACGAAATTTGGAGAAGGGTTCCAGTCGGCAGGAATGACCTTTTCCAGCCTTTAGGGGGACGAAGTCTGATGGTTTTTGTGAATTCTCAAGGGGCTCACCGGTTGGTAGGTACATGGGTATGCTGATCGACATTCCCTATAATATTCATTCCTCACCTCAGTTTTGAAATCCCCCTCTCTTGAAAAAAGGTTCTCTGAGTTCTTTCATAATTTTTTTTTCAAAAAATGGAGAATATTTTGAGCATCGATGATTGGGCAGACATTAAGTTAGGCCACGTCGAAGGAATGCTGGCGAGAATGGGAAATGTCTATCGGGGTGCCAAAGTGGTGGCGGACGAGCGAGTTTTATTGAGGGAGCCCAAGACACATCATTTGTCTAGGGTGAAGAACCTCAATTTCTATGTAAGTGTTATTTATTTCACTCATTTATTTATTTGTGTTTCTTTACCCTTTTTGCTTTGTTTATAATTAAATTGAATTTGTTAATTCATTTATCGTTCAAACTTCTTTTGAGGAACTTATTTGGTGTATGTTTTAAGAAGATGAACATTTTGTCGAGGAAGAGACGTCTCATCAACGACGACGATATTGGGTACTCTCGAGGAGAGATGGTGGGACCCCACCCATACCTTCCGATTTGGTGTGAGCGAGATGACTGCAATACTGATAGATGTGCACTAGATTTTAGGTTTCGTGTGAGGGGACACATATAATGGTGAATTGATCCTTTCGTTTAACTGGTGTTGTGATTATGGCGATGTTATGGCCTATAGTTCAGGTGGCTCAGGAGAGTCTGTGAAGGTGTCCTTGTTGAAGGACACCTTACGAAAGAGGGTTATTGATCTGGCAAATGGCCATCAGTTGAGACATGCAACTCGACTATTCATTCTCCTCTTATTAGGAGTAATTTGGTGGCGAAGATCAACGACTTTCCTTCATTCCCTTCTGGGTATCTCACGTATGAATATCTATGTTTGTTGGAGTTTGACGATTGCGATGTTGCATGCCTCTCTAGATACCTTCATCCACTGTTGTCAATCAACTTTTCAGGAACCACATATCTGTTGGATGTGTTTTATTATTTTAATGCTTTTAATTTTATCATCTCGTTCCTATTTTGTGATTTTCGTGCGCGCACACACACACACACACACACACACACACACACACACATATATATATATATATATATATATATATATATATATATATATATATATATATATATATATATATATATATATGACGTGAATGGGCACAACAACCCATTAATGCCATTGGTGGTGAAGGAGGCTAATTTGTGGCCTCAAATGAAGAGGTGGAGGAAGGGGAATTGGTCCTCGAAGGAGTTCCCGACCCATAGGGATGTGAGAGGTGTTGAAATATCTCAGGAGCAACTAGGTTAGATTTTATTCTTCCTATTTTTATTTTTTTATCTTTTTTAATTATTTTTTTTTGTTTTGGATTTACATGTTAACGACTGAATTTATTTGGACAATTATCATTCTAACCTTGGATTTGGCCCTCGTGAGAGATGGGGGTTACTGACCTCTATGCCCAGGAATGACAGTTGGTATCGCATGAGTTCGGATACATCAAGTATCTAGGTGAGAGTGTGGTACGACATGTTATAAAGGGAGAGGTTATGGTTCATCAGGAAACTCTCCATTCTATTTTTGAGATTCGAAGAAGATGCCAAAGAAGGAGTTGGTTGTGGTGATGACCGTAGAGTATTACTCCATATACATGGACACAATGGCGCTGAACAACTATCTGGACTTTATGAACAACTGATTAATGCCAACGTCGATCTACTATGTGGGTGGAGCTCCACCTCCATCAACAGAGGTGCGATGTTATGGTGCGCTGGTGTCTTCTACTTAAGCATTGAGGAGTGGTGCAATTACTGCAGATATTCCTTCGCTTCGAGAGTATTAATTACCTTCATACTACCTATAGATGAGAGGGGGTTGTTCAGTCAATATTCCTCACCGGCCTCACGCGTTGTTAGAGAGTCTTCCTTCCATAACTGCATCTGACTTTCAGTTTGGAGTAAGGATTTTTTTACTCTCCCAGTTAATTTATGCAATTGAATTCCATCCACTTATTTTTCACTTGATCGTTATTTTCTTTGTTTTTGCATATAGTCTCTGTGCGAAGCTCTTGGCTGTGCAACGTTTGCAACTGGATTGTTTCTGCGTTCAAGCTGATTTGGACATTGTCTCGGTCCTGTGTTACTCCTCCGCCAACCGATGATGATCCTATACATTCTTCGAGCTCTATAATTGGGGCCTCTATGTCTCTCTTTTATGGGAAACGCCTTAACCAAGCTAATTTAAGCTTTTGGTTGTGTTAGGCTAGGTTTTTAAAAGAAATTTTGGGTTGCCCCTTGAAAATTTTGCTTTTTTTTTATGCTTTTTCTATTTTCTGTCTCTGATGTAGCTGAAAATCAAAAATCATATATGAAAATATGAATTTTATTTTTTTAATTATCTTGACTTAGCGATCTATTTTATATGCACTTAAATTTTCCACCGAGGGTTTTATTTGAGAAAGTAGGAAAATGCGTTTTTTGAATTTTAAATGTTCAAGTAAAGAAATTCCTCAGAAAAATCTATTGTAGAAAAGTTAATTTAATAAAGGGTATTATTGGGAAATGGGGAAGACAAAAAAGGAAATAGGTCATTTTCCCAAAATAACAGGGGATGCTGACCGGCATACCCCTTGGCCTTCTAACCGGCATGCCGGTATAGGTATATTTCTTTTCAGCCTTTGTTGCATTCTTTATTCACTCATAATACTTTTATTCCTTCATTAGTGGTGATGACCTGGAATCTTTCATCATTTTTTAAGGATTTTTGGTATGAAAAGGGGGCTTAAGGTGGGTACTTATGAACACCCTATCAATTCTTATCTTTTCTATTGTATACAACTCCATTATTTTTAATGGTTATTCCCACGACAAAAATATTTGCTTCTTATCTCGAAGTTTTGGAAGCCACGAGCTTGTATAACATTGATTACGCTAGTTTTAACTTTCATCCGGTCACTTTGTGGCCTAATTGTTCAATAAATTAGAGTTTGTTGGAAGTTTCCCTTAAATTTTAATACTCGAAAGATCATATGTTCCGTTTTGGATTAGATGAGGTGTGCCCAACCTATGAGGAATTTTTTTTCCATCATGGGTATTTAACCTCAAACACCAGCTACAACGCTTAAGTTTTCTCATTCTCTTTAAGTTGTCTTGACTGAGTTGCTATACATGCCTCTATACGAGTCCTGTCCATTAGTGTGAGGGGAACCATTTGTCTTCCCATGGTGCTTATATCTATGTGTCAAAGGGATTTCAAGGACGATGAATTTGATAGTGCGGTGGCCCTGGGCCTGACCACAAAGATAATTCCATGACTGGCAATATGACTACATATATTCAAGAAACTTTCATTGTATCGTGGATGCGCTATTAATGTAACCCCATGACAACTATCTTGGAAGAAACAATAATTGGTCTAGATGATTGGAAAGGAAATTCCTCTACCTTCTTGTGAGGTAGTCCTATGATGTTTTTCATTTGGTTAGCTGAGAGAATTTTCCTAGATTCACCCCCCCGAGTATCCTCTGATCAGTATCCCTAACTTCTTTCTCCAACCCCGCTGAACTTAGGCTCATTTATAGATAAATGGACTGATTGGATGTTAGTAAGTGGTTCACCTATGTAGTCTGTACCATAGCGGGGTGATTTGGAATACTGTTATACAATTAGATATCTATCGCTGTGCTCATCTTGTTGGCCTTAGCCAGACTTCCTTCTACCTATCTTGGAGTCTTTTATGTAAAGTTGGATAGGGATAAATTATCCCTTCCTGTACAAGTAAATTTTTCCTGATGGAGAACTAATTGGATATCTGAGGTTGCTTGTGGGGAGTCTGTGGCAGCATCGCAGACACTTTTGTTGATCGACATAGTCTATGGAGGAGGATTTGGTAGTATCAGTGTATTATTTCAAATTTCTATGGAAGGATTTGGCCATGAAAATTTGTGCTGATGAATTTGGGAAGAGGTGGCTCATGGTTGCAGAGTTTGTTGAAGAGTTTATCGTGATCTCGTCGATGATTTTCAAGGTGTACCATCACATTGAGCATTGAGCATTCATGGGTATATAGTTTCATCGCGCGACACTTTATTATTTTCGGTTGTTTTTTAGCCTGGTTCGAACAACATGACTTAGTCGTTCTAACGACCTGGAAATGTTGCTCGAACGACCCAGAGATGATTTTTATTTTCTTTTTGATTTTGTACCTGATTCGTATATATGCTGATATCATACTATTTTGGTACATCTGGGTTGTTTTGGATAGTTTGTATGCAGTCGACTTTGATTATTCATGTTTGATTTATTCACTACATTAATTCGTTTTGTCACATCATTGCTTATAGTGATGATTTCACTTATGTGACTGTTTGCTAGCTACGAGTTTATATGTTTTGATTATTTTCAGCTGGCTACATATGTTTATCTACATATACTTCATATGATTATTCTCATGCTAGATATTCATTTTTGTGTTTTTTTTACTTATTATTTATTTGAGACAAAAAAAGGGAGATATAGTATGTGATATAGGGGGAGTTTGTTTGTTGAGCATGTATGTTTTACATTGGTATTATATTTTGATCATATTGTTTACATATTGGTATCATCGATTTGATCTATATTGTTTATGTATACAAATTCATATGTTTTGCTCACATGTTTAACAAATGGTTTGTTTTACATATTGGTACTATTGCAGATCACTCTAACGAAACTGAAGCCAACTAGGGATGGGCTTCACCTATCCTTTGCTGGATAGACCAAAAGAACTTCAATTCTTCAATATTAACCTTAGTATCAGGGGACAATTATTTTTCCTTCTATCTGTAAGAAAGCGAGCACAATATAATAGTCGATGAACCAACATGAGGAAAGTAGACATAAAGAAAATACATAAATGCAGAATAAGAGGCCGACCTATGCCATGCCCTTCCTGGGGGCATCTGGTCCCAGTATATCTTAAACCCTCAGGAAGGGAGCATGTTGCCAATTCTTTACAACAATAATCCTTATTGGAATGGGGCAAATTCACCACCAAAGCCCCATTAGCATAGCGTGTCTTCAAATAATAAGTATTGTCCCCAGTGGTTCCCTAACTATAGTAGTACATTTATTATTTTATTCCTTTATGAGTTTCATATAACTAATTGATACGATTAACTGCATTAATTACCTTTCAGATATTAGGGGCCACCTTAGCTGGGACAACAATAAAATATTTATAAGATCCCATAAATAGTTTATTTGGTGGGAAAGTAAATCCACATTTAGCAATAAAGATTGTGGGTGACTAGCAACCCTCATCTATGGCACATAAATCACAAGGACCAAAAACCATCTCTATAAATACCCATTTTGGGACTTTTCTTTTCTCCCTAAACTCCTCTAAAGAGCTCTCATCAACGATATAAACCATCCTAATAGCTCAAAAAGAAAAAGAATAAAAGAAGAAGATTCTTACAATAGTAGGCACATAGTTGAAATCCTTAAAGCAGCAAGACCGAGAAGCAACAGTGAATGAGAGAAAATGCAGAATTGCAAAAGTGAGAAAAAATGGAGAGAGAATAAGAAATTTAATAGGTACAATGATGAATCTCGATATTTGGGATTCAAAATGATTAAGTGTATCAACGTTTGAACTGTTGACGGCGTCCCAAATCCCAAGATGATAAAAAGACCAATGTATCCTTCGGCTCGTTATTTTTTAAGTTATTTACAAAATTACCACCACCTCAATACAGGTAAAGGGAAAAATTACAAGTTCTTGAGGTCGGCTGCCGATCACAACCTTTTTAAGGTGCTGAGCACTTTTTGAGAAGAATACTCCATTCTTTCGTTAAACCTTAAAGTATGTAGTATCGCGGGCTTCTGTTGTACCTTAAAAATATTAGGCCACATGTACCAATAAGGTTGTTACACCTGTCGACATTATTATTAGGCTTTCCACAACGGGTAAAAACCCAGTCGGCTCAGGTACCCTCTGGTCGGCCATCCATCCGACCACAACCAGGAAGACAAACCATCAGTTATATGAAAAGACACATGTGGGGTACTCAACAGTCACCATGGACATGCACGTGAATAACATTCAGCACATACTATTGTGTAAAAGTGTAAATGCTTGAAGATATAAAGGCATTCCATCTCTTAATTTTCCACTTACTATAAATACGATACTCTTACCCACTAAGAAAAAATGGAAATAGCGCACCTGCTTTATGCTAAACTTTAGAATTGTAACCAAGATATTGGAACAAAAGCCCTAAACAAATAGTAAAATTGCCCCCATAGATCTAGGCTCCCTTCTTAAGCTAAACCACGTAAAAACCTTTGGTGTCTCTTTATATTTTCGTTATTATTATTATTATTATTATTATTATTATTATTATTATTATTATTATTATTATTATTATTATTATTATTATTATTATTATTATTATTATTATTATTATTATTATTATTATTATTATTATTATTATTATTATATGTGTTCATGTATTTGGCTAAGTGAGGCTAATATAAATAATCCAAATTTAGACATCAACAATAATGCTAAGTTGTTGTGGGATTAAGAGTTTCACCGGCATTTTTTCAGCCATGTGCGCTTACGATCAATATAACAGTTGATCGTAAAAAAAAAATAGGTCCAAACTCTTAGGTATAGTTATTAATGGGGCTTCTGACTTTCCTAAGATGATTTTAAAGGTAAAACCACTCCACATGAATGGGACATGCATCTTGTAGCATCGAGTAGTACTAAAACTCTGTTGACCTGAGTTCTTGAATAATAGAGAACAAATCCTAGTACCTTATAGATATAAACACGTTGTCAAACCACATATAACTTGTGTTGTGAGTATGATCTCATTAATTTTTGCCATTATTCATGTTTGGATTGTGTGCATCGAACATTATTGGAAATTACCACCTACAATTGACACTGTCTATGTAAACGATCTTAGTTTTTTCCACTTGCCAATTTTCTGTGATGTCTCACTCACCCAATCAAGATTACCAAAATGTGGACGACTAGGATACACATTAACATCTCACCTTTTTATTAGTTATATTACACATACTTTATTTTCTATAAAAAAAAAGAGGGTTTCACCTATAAATTCCAACAAGATTATCCATCACACTTTTTCAAAACTAAATCACATTTTCTAACACACACATATAATAAAATCTCGTTCGTATCTATGCGAGAAACCCCACCCTCGGCGTTTTGGATTAAAACCCGAGACTCGAGTCCAATTTTTCTAATTTTCTAATTTTTCAAAATTTTAATTTTTCCAAATTCCTCATTTATGCATTTGTCATATGTATACATATTTTAATACATATTATGTTTGTGATCCTTATTAGCGTTTTATCCAACATATATTATCGTTTCCTCATAGCGATCACTATTTCGATAAACGCATAAAACGTATTTTTTCTAATATTATTTTGGGAACATTCATATGGATGACCTCACTCTATCTCTTTCATGGTACATACCTTAAAATATGTCTGAATATATGCAAACTAAAGTACTATTTTTTTAAAATACTAAGAAAAAAAGAAAAAACACGCTTTTTTTTTGGACAAGAGGCAGAGTGGTTTGGGATACCATTTGTCTTTTGATTTTTTTGAATGAGACATTGGTCCGATTTTTAATAAAAAGTCTTTAAAAGGCGATATCATTTCACTAAAGCGTTTTTGTTTAAAAAAAAGTGCACCTTAAGCCTTTTACAAAGAATAAGGGGTAAAAAGCTTAAATCGGGGTGTTTCGCCCAAGCTTCATGTCTATGCACGCCTTTAAACAGTATTTCGTTTAGTGGGCATAAAATTATTAAGGTTAACAATTGTTAACCGTGACCCCACATCTCTTTCTCTTTAGTATAACAAGGTAGGCATTGCGGTTCCAATATGCGGTTCATAAAGAATTACTCTAAAAATTATCCTTTGAGTATATTAATGAGAGATGATAGTTCCTTCGAGTTTGGGGGCGAATGAATAATAATAATAATAATTATTATTATTATTAGTAGTAGTAGTATTACTATTATGCAATTTTAGGAATTACAGCCAATTTTGGAGTGAATTGAGTCTTAAATCCAAACTTGATGAACTTTGTTCCCGAAAGACTGGACTAGGAACTCCGGAACTTGAGCCCCACTGGGCTAGGCTTGGCCCTCTGACTCACTGAAAAAGTTGGATTTGAGCCCAACTTAATCTGTCCAGAAAGTAGTTGGTCCGTTTTCTCACTCTCTCTCCATGTCATGTCAATATGATAATTTGCTCCCATATGTTGATTGGTCCATAGTATGCATGCAGTATTCTTCTTTTGAGTTTTTAATAATTGAGGGTGGGGTTTGGTTTGGAAATTTAAAATCGTAGGACCAACTATGGGCAACCTGATGTGGTTGAGACTTGTCTCTATCCTACTGCTGACTCCTTCACAGCCATAAAATAATCGCGTCCATATAATTGAGAGAGAGGGAGAGTGTCAGTTTTGTAACGTGTGCATTCCGTTTAGGCTGCAAGAAAAATAAGTTGACTTCTACTTATCAAATTGAAGTGATAATTGGATTAAATTTATAATTTTCGGATTAAATATCGTTTAAGTTGAATTAAAAATGTGTGAGTTTGTGTATTTAATTCAAAAAAAAAGCTATTTGGTTATTTTCATTGTTTTTAATTTTTTTAAGAATTTGTAATACACGGTCGTTTATTAATTTCCCATCCACACATTTAGTCAATAGTGATGTTATTCTTAACCATTTGAGTTTTAACTTTACTTTAATGTTCAGTTTTGCAATAGATTTAACACTTTTTAAAATATTTACAATGTTGTTCCAATCAGTTAATTCTTCATTTTTTAATTAAAGAATTAATTAACATATATTAAAAAAAATTGTAAAAAGTTTTCAAAAAAAATGAACACGTTCGAAAAATAAGAAATTTCATAATAAATTTTTTTTTTCTGGAAAAGTCCTAATCAACATCTATTAGAAAATCGGAATAGTGTAATTTTATATAAGAAAAATATATGTGAGAATAAAAATACAAAAATAGGAATAATTTCATAATAAAATTGAAATTTTATTTGAAAAATCCTAATTGACATATATTAAAAAATTGGAATCGTATAATTTTGAAAAAAAATATAGAAAATAATGATAAATTCAAAATTAATTTCGATTCCGAAAATGTAAGAAAAATTTCAAAATCAAGAAAAAAAAATCAAAATTATTCTATTCCAATATTTTAATATATGCTAATTAGGATTTCTCTGAAATTTTTCCAGTTTTATTATGTAATTATTTCTAGTTCTTGGTGTTTCGATTTTAATTTGACATATATTTTTTCTTACTTGAGATTATAGTTGTAGGTTTTAAAATTCTACGAAGAGTAATTCCAAGCAACTAAAACCAAATAAGAAAAATAAATCAAACAATCGCACAACGCAAGAATATATGTGGTTCAACAGCGTGCCTAAGTTCACGGGGTGTTTCTCTATTTTTTATTAATCGGTTCATAATAATGAGAATTACATTCCCCTTTTCCAGGGTAAGAGTTGCATTTATAGAAAACATAAGGTCAATGAATCGTGTAGCACTTTAGGAGTTGTAGTTGTAGTTGTTATTAGATTGAACTGATCCCCCCCCCCCCCCCCCCCCAAGATGCTCCCTGATCGGGCTTCCCTTTGTTCTTATCTTTTAAGTTGCGGTCTTTATCTTGTGCTCACGAGTAGGTGTCACTCAATCGGAATAATTCGAATTGTTCGGATAATTCCCCCACAATACTATTTTTAATTTTTAATCTATTCCGATTAGGATTTTTTTGAATTTTTTTATTCTATTCCGTTTTTTATTTTTTATTTTTTGAAAATTTTCAATTTTCTTTGAATACTTTTTGAATTTTTTTGATATGTGCCGATTAAATTTTTAAGATACAAAATGGAAAGTTAGCAGATTGCGGAGTGTATAACAAATAATTTTAAAAGTGAGAGTCTATTGCAAAACTAGTTATAAAAGTCTGAAAAAATTCAAATTGATCACTTAACAGTCACATAATTGTTGACTAATGGCTTTGACAAAGAGTTAACATAGTAGGGGTGTATTGTAAATGATTAAAAATGTGTGCGTGTATATCAAAATCAATGATGATGGTTGGAAAAAACTCAAAACAACCCTTTATTATTTTACTAAACTTGGCCCAAGTTTAAATCTATTATCATTAATAATGTGGACATAGTTTAAAATATAAATAAATAAATAAATTAAAATACTTGAGCTTGAATTATGTTTGTTCACTTCAAAACTCGTCCCAAGTTTACTCTTAAATGAAAGTTAACCTAAAACATTTTTTAAACTCGCTATATTTTCGAGACAAATTAAATCTTCAAGACGATAAATTCGGCATTTCATTATTCATTGGCCTTTAAATTTATTTTTAAATAATATACAACATGTGACATAAATATACAAGATTTTTTTTGGCACGAAGGGTTATCAATTCCGACCAGCTTGTGCGCACCTCAGATTATTCCCTATGCTTCGAGCAAAGCTTGCAAAACAGAGATTACCCTCTCCAGTCCGTGGCCCTAAGTTTATAGGGCGTTTCTAAGGGCACCGCAAAAAATGTTTCAAAATACCACAAGAGAATTTTTTTATTTTTTTGCTAACCACATAGTATGTATAGTTTTTTTACTTTCTCTCAAACATTCTTCCAAATATTTTCTCTCTCAAAACAACTTTCTCTTAACTATTCTCACTCACAACCCTTGTAAGGACACAAATTTTCAATTGAGTCCTTTGTAGTTTTGGCTCAATTTCGGACAAAAATATTTGAGTCATAGGATAGTGTTCTTGTGTATCCTTCAAGCCTATGACAAGTTTGAGTTGAAGCCGTTACGGCATACTTATCAAGAGAACATCATTGTCGAGTTTCAGCGCCACGTTTCACGTCATCAACATCATATTTCAACTCTCCAAAGCTATGAATGCTTTTATATATTTATAGGAGACGTGGAATAATTTATAATGGGTGTAATGTTTATTTAAAATAAAGTTTTAAGCTTAAAATTAGAAAATGAGCATTCTGACATTTCGTTCGAAATTGTCGTTAGAACGAGAATTTCGTTCGAACGAGTTTGCCAACGAATTTTTTCATTTGGCCACGGGAACATCATTAAATCGTCGTTCGAACGAGACTTCATTCGAATGAAAATCTCGTTCGAATGAGATTGCTGGCGGGAAATTCTTTTGACAGTTTTTCTCCATAATCCCACTTTTTTGTTCCCACTAACTCTTCCAGATTTATTTAGTGCGGGAACCTCTTTTGAAAACTAACTTTTGATAACTTCTAAACACTTTTTGAGAGAATATTTTGGAGAGAAAGTTTCCCAACATCAAAAGTTCATAGTTTTGTGTTTTTGTGAATCCATGAAATAATTCCTACCAAAAATACATACACCCAGCTGTTTTAGTTTTCATCCAAGCTCCTACATTTATATTATTTGTTTGGAGTGTTTGGCACCGGGTTCACTTTTCTACCTAAGAAGAAAAGAGTTTGGGTTTACTTATACATCCCTTCAAGAAGAAGAAGCTTGTGTTTTGCCGCGACATTATCACATGGTGAAAGGCACCATGTGTGGTTGATGGTTGCTTGGTCTCAATTGGTGGACTTCAAGGTTCCGGTGGACTACGGGATTATTCGTTAGGCAGAGGTTAAAGATCGAAGGAGCACGTCAAGGCTTGAAGGGAGTCGAGTCATTTATGTAAGTCCTCTTATCGAGTCTTTGTAAAATTCATACCATACTTAGTGAATTTGTTAGGCCAGGGCCGTCCGAGTTTTTTTCCTGATTTGAGTTTTTCCCGTACATCGTCGTGTTGTGGGATTGTGAATTTATTTTATGTTTTGCAAAAATCACCTAGAACGCATGCTTAGGATAAAAAGATAAAATTGGGTTTAATTCGCATTCTTGATTAAAATGGTGCATGTTTAATTATTTGGGTATGTTTAGTTTAAATTAATTTAATTCAAGTTGGCGATAATTAAATTAATTTGGCTTGAGTGAATTTAAAGTGTGTGTGTGTGTGTGTGTTTGCTTTAATTCACTTTGTAGTGTTTAATTTTAATTTGTGTTAAGAAATTAAAATTTGTCATTTGTGTGTGTTGTGTTGAACAATCTTTATTCCGCATTAAAGAAAATTCATTTTTATAAAAATTTAAAATTGGGGATGCTATCGCACCTTTCAGATTGGTATCAGAGCCGGAGCTCTAATTTATTGCGTTAAGTTCTTTTTAACTATTTTTGGTTAAAAATGAAATTTTCTCCATTTTTAAAATTTCCTGTTTTTTATGGTTCCAATTACGCGTATTGGAAAGCGCGTATGAAATCGGCACTAAAATCTATCGACGAGAGAGTTTGGTTGTCTATTGTTAATGGGTAGTCCCCACCTACACATTTGGTAGAAAATGAGCTTGTTTCCAAACCCGTAGATAGATGGAGTGAGAATGAATTTAAACTTGCTAATTATAATTCCCGAGGTTTAAATGCATTGTTTAGTGTGGTCACACCGGATGAATTCTGACATATCATGACGTGTGAAGCCGCTAAGGAATCTTGGAATATATTACAACTCACTCACGAGGGAACTAGTGTCGTTAAAGCTTCTAAACTCCAAAACCTCACCACTCAATTTGAAACCATCAAAATGAATGAAAAAGTAACATTTGATGAATTTTAAGCTAGACTTTCCGATATAGTTAACTCATATTTTAATTTGGGAGAGAAAATACCCGACGACTGAGTAGTAAAGAAAATTTTAAGGTCCCTACCCGAGAGATTTATTCTTAAAGTGATTGTTTTAAATTCTTTACCCACTTTGAACTCCACCAAACTTGAGGAACTAGTAGGTGATTTACAAACTTATGAACTAGATATGTTCCCCTCCAAAAATGAACAGAAAATTGATAAGGGCATTACTTTGAAAGCCCGAAAGGAGGAAAAACATGTTGTGGATAATGAGAGTGATAGTGACTCGGAGGACATGGCTATGTTTGCTAAGAAGTTTCTTAAATTTAACAAAGATAAATTTAAAAATGATTTTAAGAAATTTGAAAATTCTAAGCATGACAAAGCCGAAAAGTTCCCTAAAACTTTTAATAAAAATTTAAATAGGGACGAGTCTAATAGGTGTTATGATTGTGAGGGTTATGGTCATAGGGCTTTTGAATGCCCAACTAAACTAAGGAAATAAGGTAAACAACCAATTTCATATAATGCGACCCTTAGTGATAGTGATAAGGAAAAGGGACCCTCTTCCCCCATTGAGCCCAACTTTATCGCATTTATGGCAAGTCATGTGAGCACCGATAATAAATCTTTCCATGAAGATATGCAAATACAAGACACTTCTGAGGTCAAAGTTTATGTTTCCCTTGCTTTTTATGGTTGTGAGAGTGAAGAAGAGAGGGAGAGAGTGAAAATAAAAAAGAGGTTGATGTGAGTGAACTTCAATTTGCATTTTAAGAACTATATGATGAATCTATTAAATTAAAAAGAGCAAATTTGAAGTTAGAAGCTAGTTTAAGGGAGCATGTCAAGGTCGTTGATGATATTGTGTTAGTTTAAGACCTTAGGACACGAGAGAGAGCTCTTCGAGATAAGGTTGGGTATGTAAAAGGCGAGAGAGATAGCCTTAGAGGTTTGATGGAATCCTTGAAAAATGAGCTTCTTGATTTTGAAGAGAGAAATGGTTTGCTTGAGTTTAGGATTGTAGAACTTGAGAAGAAAGTAAGAGACTCAAATAGAGTCAAATTTGATGTGGAGAGTCGTTCGAAGAAATTAGATAAAATTTTAGGAACACTCCATATTAAAAATGACACTTGTGGTTTAGGCTTCGATTCTTGTAACGATTCCACTATTAAAGCCAAAACCAATGTTATAGATCATTCCTTAAGTAAGTCTTTTCGCCGAGTATTTAGGTGCTCTCATTGTGGTCGAAAAGGTCATCTTAAGAAATTTTGTTTTGATCTTAAAATATTTTCTAGAAAATCCAACTGCAAGGAAACCGAGGTAGCCAAGATTCCTATACCCCAAGATCATCATTCGTCATTAGTTTGGGTTAGGAGATCCGACTTGGTAGCTTTACAAGATAGGATTTTTTATTCTCATTTACTTTCACACGATACCTCATTTGCTAAATCTAAAGGTTGAATGTGTTAGTTGTTTGCATACTTTAGCTTTTATTCTTCATGCTATATTATCATGCTAATTACATGATTATTTATCATTTTCTAGTCATTGCTTTGTCACATATCTCATGCTAGAATTATGATGTTTTGTTTATCTTTTGTATTATAGTTCTTTCATTTTAATTTGTATTAAATGAAAAATACAAAAAAAAAAATTGTTTATCTTTTGAGTAAATATTTTTATTTTATTTTTAAATTTCAAAAAACTCAAAAAGATTTTTGTTTTGTGTGTATTTTAGTTTGACACACTTTATGTGGCATATACTTGTGTTCGAATCCTTTCCTTTTCGTTTCCATATGGCTATAACTTTTGGTGAAGATTATTAATCATTAAAATATTCTTTGTCATGCATGCATGGAGTAATTGAATTTTGTGTTGCTTAGTGGATTCTATTTTAATATGCCTCAATTCACACATGCACGGGCTCACTTGAAATTTTAACTTCACATGTATATTTGAGCTTTATGAGGTGTTCTCCTATCAATTTAGTCATCTACATTTTGCTATGAATATGGAGGATTTGTGCATGTAATAACTATTTTCCTGATGTAAAAATAGAAAAATATGTTTATCCGGTGTAGTAGTTTATCA
Source organism: Sambucus nigra (assembly GCA_949130495.1). Lineage (NCBI taxonomy): Eukaryota > Viridiplantae > Streptophyta > Magnoliopsida > Dipsacales > Adoxaceae > Sambucus > Sambucus nigra. The sequence continues at coordinate 503,821,613 of OX422209.1, forward strand.
ATGGAATCGGGCTGCGAATGACAAAATTTCTTTGCGTGAAATGCCACCATTGAATTTTAGGCCTTAAAAATATGGCATTAAAAAGAATATTTGTCAAGGACAAAATAGTTTAGTTAATATGTTCGAAAGAAAAGAAAAGAAAAATGATGAGGAGTTTGGTTGGATATATTAACGGGTGTCCACGATGACTTTGGATCCTAGTTAAGCTTTTATTGTCATGACTCTATTGGTTTATAGAATCATCAAAATTATAGGCTTGTGTGCGTTGCGTATGTTTGTTCATTGAGTTCAATTTATATTATCACATGAGGCTATATCTAAATGTGATAAAGTTTTGCAATCAAATGAGAACTCCGTGAACGTGTTTTAAGTGATTGTGTCGAAATTTAATTGTTACTAGTTCACACCCCTACACTTCTATTTACAACGTATATTTGGACACATTTTTGCCATACGAGTGTAAAAAGCTGAATGTATTTTGTGTCATGCGTGGTATTTATACCTATGTATATGTGCGTGTGCGTTAATGATATTCATTATGTATACATATATATGGTATTTTTTTAGGTTTTGAGTCTTTGCCAAGTTAGCTAGTCCATTTATGCTTTTAATTCATAATTGGTATCTATTTTGTTGAGTATTTTGTTTGATATCACATGCTTAGTATCTTATATGTCAAATTGGTATCAACTTTTTTTTCGCATCATACGTTGGTATCTCTTTATATTGGTATGGATTAGTTATGTCATTGTTGCCCATATACTTTCATGCTCTTATCACTTTATGCACAATCATGTTTTACTTGGTTTTTCCATATTTATCCCTTATGTAGTTTTTAGGGGGAGAAATTTTACTTAGTTAGATTGGGAAAAATTGAGTAATTCATTAATTCCTAATCCTTTGTCTATTTCTGAACAAAAAGGGGGAGAAGTGGTTTCTAAACCTTTGGAGATTTAACTTTGGGGGAGTCGCGACCTTCTTAGGTAGATCATAATGGATACAAGGGGCGAATTAATTTAGGGGTAGTATTTATCTTCATTGCATTTAAATTATTGATATTCCCTATGCGTTTAATGTTTTGCTTAAGTGTGCAGGAATTATTCTAACGGTAATTTTCATCGGCAAAGATAGTAATCATCCTTGGATTTTTGAGTCAATCTTGTATTTTTTAATTTTGGGTGGGACGTTTTTGAGTCTAGTAGAGCTTGACGACCCTTTAGGATTTTTTTTTTGGTTTTTGTCCCGAAATAGCCAAAGGGGGAGATTTATAAGGACACAAATTTTCAATTGAGTCCTTCGTAGTTTTGGCTCAATTCCGGACAAAATAATTTGAGTCATAGGATGGTGTTCTTGTATATCCTTCAAGCCTATGACAAGTTTGAGTTAAAGACGTTGCGGCCTACTTATCAAAAGAACATCATTGTCGAGTTTCAGTGCCACGTTTCACGTCATAAACATCATATTTCAAGTCTCCAAAGTTATGAATGCTTTTATATATTTGTAGGAGACTTGGAATAATTTATGATGGGTGTAATGTTTATTTAAAATAAAGTTTTTGGGCTTAAAATTAAAAAATGAGCATTTTGACATTTCGTTCGAAATTGTCGTTCGAACGAGAATTTCGTTCGAACAAGTTTGCCAACGACTTTTCCCATTTGGCCACTGGAACATCGTTAGATAGTCGTTCGAACGAGATTTCGTTTGAATGAAAATCTCATTCGAACGAGATTTTTGGCGAAAGACTCTTTTGGCAGTTTTTATCCATGATCCCACTAACTCTTCCAGATTTATTTAGTGTGGGAACCTCTTTTGCAAAAACTAACTTTTGATAACTTCTATACACTTTTTGAGAGAATATTTTAGAGAGAAAATTTCTCAACATCAAAAGTTCATAGTTTTGTGTTTTTTGTGAATCCATGAAATAATTCCTACCAAAAACACATACACCCAACTGTTTTATTTTTTATCCAAGCTCCTACATTTATATTCTTTGCTTGGAGTGTTTGGAACCATGTTCAGTTTTCTACCCAGGAACAAAAGAGTTTGGGTTTACTTCTACATCCCTTAAAGAAGAAGAAACTTGTGTTTTGCTGTGACATTCTCACATGGTGAAAGGCACTATGTGTGGTTGATGGTTGTTTGGTCTCAATTGATGGACTCTAAGGTTTCGATGGACTCCGGGATTATTCACTAGGCGGAGGTTGAAGATCGAAGGAGCGCATCAAGGCTTGAAGGGAGTCAAGTCAGTTGTGTAAGTCCTCTTATCGAGTCTTTGTAAAATTCATACCATACTTAGTGAATTTGTTAGGCCAGGGCCGTCCGAGTTTTTTTTTTCAATTTGGATTTTTTCTCGTACATCGTCGTGTTGTGGGATTGTGAATTTATTTGATCTTTTGCAAAAATCACCTATAACGCATGCTTAGGGTAAGAAGATAAAATTGGGTTTAATTCGCATTCTTGATTAAAATGGTGCATGTTTAATTATTTGGGTATGTTTAGTTTAAATTAATTTAATTCAAGTTGGTGATAATTAAATTAATTTGGCTTGAGTGAATTTAAAGTGTGTGTGTGTTTACTTTAATTCACTTTGTAGTGTTTAATTTTAATTTATTTTAAGAAATTAAAATTTTTCATTTGTGTGTGTTGTGTTGAACCATCTTTATTCTGCATTAAAAGAAATTCATTTTTATAAAAATTTAAAATTGAGGGTCCTATCGCGCCTTTCAACCCTACATGAACTTCACATTCAAATACTATACAAACTTCACTAGGAAATTATCATATTAATTATTGAAACAGCATAATAATTAGAGTTTCAGTCATTGAAGTTACTATATTAAAGTTACAATTAACTAATTGAGGTGTTAATAATAGGTGTAGCAACTCTAAAACTAATGAAAATTGTCAAAATATTATGTTTGAGGTAAATTTTGCTGCACAAATACGTTTTTTTAACCCTAGAAAAAATTAAACCCGAAAGTGAAACTTTACAGTGGTTCGGTATCGGGTCCCGAAGAAGATGATGATTTTCAGGGTTATTATCCGAATCAAATTTATATTTTTTTTTGAAGAAAAATTTTCGGGATGATTATGCCCAAATAGAATGCATATATTCAGGGTTATTATGCCGAATAGAATGTGTGTGTGTGTGTGTGTGTGTGTGTCTATATATATATATATATATATATATATATTGTTGAAAAGTCTCATTCGAGGTAATTATACCGAATGAAACATATATACTCGGGGTAACTATGCCGAATTAAACACATATACTAAGGATAATTATACCGAATGATGTTTGAATCCGATTTTTATACCATATTTGGTTCGGGACAAATATGACAAATGTTGGGTTTTTATTCGGCGTCAAGATACCAAACCACTGGGTCATCAGTTAGGATTTTTTACACTAGGGTTTATTATTTATGTGGTATTTTCGCAACATATGAGGGGTAATAAGCGTTCTTTGCACTAAAAAATAACACATTATTATTAATATTATTATTATTATTTAACATGTTTTTAATATGTTTAACATGTTTTTGAAGGGTTTAATATGTCTTTCATAATGAATGGTATATCAAGTAATGTATATTATATATGTTTTGACGATTATAATCTTGTCTATATGGTGTTGGATGATGATTTGATGAAGATCTTTGAATCTTTAGAGGTTTTGAAGTTAAAAAGTTGAGAAATTAGGAGGTTTGAATGTATAAAGAGAAGGATGAAAAGTGGGTAAAATGATTTTTTATACTTTAAATATGTGGTGCCTTCAATGTGATATTTTGAAATAAAAATTAGATTAATGTGGTATTTTGTAGTAAAAATAAGCTTTTGGTTATTAGGAGTTATTTTTGAGGTGCCCTTAGCACCCTTCAAGTTTATACTGGCAGAGAGAATCGAGCTCACGACCTTGGGGTGCAAACCCCTTATACAAGTGTTGACATTAATCTTCTTTTAAACTAAACTTCATGATTTTGTAAAATATTTGACAATTGAATTGTTAATTCTGATTTCTTGAGCTCAATCCTTCTTTAATTTAGATTGTTATTCAAAATTTGACTTCATATAATAGGGGAAGTTTATTTTCAAAATTATTTTAGCCACCTAAGTCACAAGTCAAAGTCATTCATATATATCCAAGTTTAAGTCAAAGCTTTACATTATTTCACTCCTAATTATTTATCTCCCAAAAATCTGAATTATTTACTTGCTAGATTTCAAAAAATATTTTTACACTTTTAAAATTATTTCAAATTTCAAATGAAAGTTATTATGTAATAAATTTAACTTTCTAATTTAATACAAGGACATAATGTGTAGTTTTAATTTTTATCTAAATATTGTTATGCAGACAAATAATTCATTACTGATATAAATATAGTGTCACAATTTAAGAATAATATTTCAAGAATAGCATATAGTCGCTTTAAGTTGCTTAATATTTCACTAGGATTAGGACAAGAGAAGGTTTAAATTAACATCGCTCATGGGTGACAACAAGAAAGTTGTAAAAGAATATTTGATAACTTTTATCTTATTTTTGATTTAGTACTATTAGTCTATTCTATGTGAGGATGTTTCCACTCTATCTACCAAGGTACCTTACTATTATAAAGACTGATAGGAGACAAGACAGCATTATTGTTTCCTTGCAATTTACTCGAACTAAAGAGGTTCCTTTTGACACTCGACCCCCCACATTTTTCAAAAGCTTCCTAGATTTGTTCCCTCTTTTCAATCCTCTCTTTAACTTTCCTAGTGGAAAATTATATGGTATTTGGGTGGAGCCTCAAAATTGAGGTCCACTCATATTTAATTCGTGTTTAAAAATTGTTGCAGATCACAATAACTCAACTTTAATGTTAGGGAGAGAGTTGTATATAAGATTTGTGTCCCTAATAGTTTTTGTATGTTCAAAATAGGACCCCAACTTTTCCACACCCTTTGGATGATAAATGACTTTTGTGCTTTTATGTTCATCCTTCCTATCTTCCTCCACATTCTTTGAGTGACAAATAACATTTGTGCCCTTATATTTATATAATTTAAATGTTATATTTTTTCACCTCCAATTAAAACAAATATATTTAATAAAAAATAAATAAATGTATTTTAAATAAAAAAACTGTTTTTATTAAAAAATCTTATCTATCTTTTTATTATTAAAAAATGTTTATAAAACGTAAAATTTGTTTTTAAAAAAAACTGTTTTCTTATAAAAGTGTTTTTTTTTTCCAAATTTTACTTTTTGGTTAAAAACGTTTTTTTTTGTACAATTTAAAAAAAAATCTTGACTATTTAAAAAAAATATGGTCCGCGGCAGCGTTATGTATAGGCGGTCAGACCACCTATACATACCGCTGGCGCAGACCATTTCTTTAATATGTTGGTCCGCGCCAGCAGTATGCATAGGTGGTCAGACTGCTTATACATACAGCTAGCGGAGACAAAAAAAAATTAATAGTGAAAAATTATTTGTAAAATACTTTATATATAAAAGACTATTTTAACAACTAAAATAATTTATTTTTGTAATGAAATTGTCTTTTATATTATATAAACATTGTTTTAGTTTTTATAAAAAAAAATTAAAAATAGTTAAATTTTTTTAAGACAACGGAAATGGTTTTTTGATTTATTAAAAAAGTTATAAAAAAGAGTTTTTTTTAATAAACAATTAATTTATACAATTAAAAAAATATTTTTCTTTAATAAACAGTTTTTTTTAACTGTTTATTAAAGAAAACTGTTTTTTAAAAAAATGTATAAACTAACTTTTTATTAAAACATTTTTTTTACAATCAAAACAGTTTTTAATAAAAAAAATATACAGTTTGAATCAAAACAGTTTTCTTTTTTATAATCAAAACAGTTTTTAAACTGTTTATTTTAAAGATCATTTTTAAAAAGTAAAAAAAATACAGTTTTTAATTTAAAAAAATTGTAAAAAAAACTCTTTTTAAGAAAACAAATTTTACGTTTTATAAACAGTTTTTTAATAAAAAAAAACAGATAAGATTTTATGTTTTATAAACAATTTTTCTTTTTATAAATAAAACAGTTTTTTATTGAAGATATAATTTTTTTTAATTAAATGTATTTGTTTTAATTGGAGATGAAAAATATAACATTTAAATTATATAAACATAAGGGCAAAAATGTCATTTGTTACCAAATGGTGTGAGGGAAGATGGGAGAGGTGAAAATAAGGGCACAAATATCATTTTTCACTCAAATGGTATGGGGGAAGATGGGAGGAGTTTATTTTTTCATTCACATAATTTTTTACAATATCTGATCAAATCAATTTAGGCATATATATTTCTCTTGCATTACCATCAATAATAATTAAAAAAAAAAAATTAAGGGACATCAATTGTTCTACGCTTGACGTATTTAGAAAATATAAATCGATTTTCTCTCAATTTATCTTTTATAAGAACTATTTTTACAATGTCACGAACTTATTCATTTTTTCTTTATAAATATGAATCCAAGATATTTTGTTAAAATAAATATATAAAATCATCTCAAACACGAACTTATTCATTTTTTCTATATAAATATGAATCCAAGATATTTTGTTAAAATAAATATATAAAATCATCTCAAATGGAGATTTTCTGTCAAGCACAGAAGAAGCCAAACCTAGCTTTTGCATGTGGTAGGTTTAATCAGATGCTCCTCTAGCTATTTTAAACTACATCAATTGTTTAGTGTTGGAAGGCCTGATAATCTAGGATATATAGATAGTGAATAACCATCTCAATTCCATAAGGTATATTTGGGTAATATTTAGGTAAGATCTGGAAATAGATTTCTTTTACGTTAAAATTGCATACCTACCTGTATGCCTCTATTCAAGTTGCAAGGATTTAGAGTTAAAATACTTGACTATATCAGTGTGCGCAACATATGAAACGATATGTATAATACGCACGTTTAACAATAAAGAGAGAAAAGCTGCTTTTAAACAAAGGATTTGTTTTATAAATCTACCATCTTCAGTGATTCGTTGCTTTTATAGCGCTAGCTTACTTCCAAGTTTCAATCATTGATTTGAATTTCTTATAAAAGGTATAAGTGGAGTTTAATTGGTTCGAAAGTAACCGTATATGAAGGGGAAAAAAATCATTGCAATGGAGTATTATAATACTCATCATATTATTGTAATATTACATGAGTTTATATAATTTTTTGTATAGATTATTTGTGCACATAGTATTCTCCTTGATTTAAATAAATAATTAAAATGAGTGGCAAGCTCGTGATGCTCGAGAAAGCTTACTTCTCATCACTAGACCATCTCTAAGTCATAATGTTATTTTTCTCTGCCAATTTGTTGATTTTAGCTTTCAAGAACATGAAGAACAACAAATGCTTGTTTGCTATGCAATTAAACTGTCGCCCCTCTCCTTTAAGGCAACTGCAATATGTATATTTTCATTTTTTTTTTCATATTATTAACACAATTTTTATGAAAATAAACAATTTCACTCTTTTGGAAACATTTTAATTAAACATGTCACTATATTTTTAAGATTGAAATAATTTAAAAAATAGATATACTCACCTTGTCATGGCATTCCAATTGTTGCGGGGTGACGCACGCGACAAAAGAAATGTTGCTGGAAGGTTGAATATGCCCAATGCCTTGGAATCAGCTTTTTGGGGGGAGTAAAATAGCATTGGCGCATTTTAATGGAGAAAAATGCTCAAATGCTCTTGTGATGGTCTTAGACCAGTAGAAGGTAAAACCCGAGGTAAAGGCTCTGAAAAGGATAAAACCGAGCTAAAAGCTCAGATGCCAATTTGTAAAAGCGAAATGTGATACCAATTTGTGAATTCGCAATATTTCAATGGATTAAACTTATTTAACTAGAGTATCCCCAAGATCAGCAGTAGAGATAGCAATCCACAAGAATAACTTCGACAAAGAAGTGTTTGGGTTCCAAAGATGATTCATAAAAGTAATTTGGGATTAATTTATGTGAATCAAAAACAAATTTTGCCCTAAAAACTGAAGACTATTTTGCAGTTGTTCTGCAATTTGCATAAAATAAAAGTTTTAATGAAAAAGCTTCACGAAACATGTTTTGATAGGCAAATAAAAAAGTTGAGGTGGTGGAAAGTCATGCGAACGAGATGTTGATGTCACCAGAACAAGAATGACATCTCGTTAGAAGTGGCTTTGAACGACCTATCAAACGACATGTCAATGTGGTTAGAATGACATGCCAATGTGGTTTGAACAACGTAAAAGCAAAAAAAATATTTTTTAAGTTTAAAAACACTGTTCGGAAACCTGTTTGTAAAACGCCTCATTTTGACAAGAAAAAACAGTTTTAAAAAATTTAAGTAACATAAAACAAAATCCATACCAAAGTATACCTCATATCGCGTAGATGTTGAAGATGCATGTTTGTGAACTTTAATGCCTTGACGGATATAACAGAATACGCCATACATGATGTAAACTAGGAACTAAGGACATGATGAAAAATTTGTCCTTACAAATCTCTCGCTATGGCATTTCCGGTACAAAATAAAAACATCTGAATTATCAACAAATGTCCTATGCAAATCTAATACCCTCCCAGAAACCCAGAAGTGGAAAGATACTAAATATGTAAGTGTTCAAAATCTTCAACTTTCAAATCGTCAAATCTTTTCCTCTTGATCTTCTTTTGTGTCATTTTCAAATGATCATCAAAGTCCTACACACAATAAACAACGCAAATACCTACGTGACGTATCGAGTTTGAAATGAGACAATAAATCATAACCAATTCAATTCTCCCCCAAAATTCAAACTCTCACTCGCCCATAATTCATAATTCGTTCTCCCCTTTTCTATTTGTCTGAACTAGACAGGATAAGAATAAACCATAATAAATCGGAGTGGGTCACAACAAGCATAGCAAATCATCATAAATATATATCAATTAAGCTCATGCAAGGAAAAACTCAAAAGAGTCCACAATCTATTTTTGATTTTTTAAATTTTTTCAAGCAAACATAATTTACAAAAGCACACCACGAATCAACACTAAGATAATTAAATCGATGATAGCGTAAGTGTAGGGGTGTGAACAAATTCGATAGAAAAATCAACTCAAATAATCATAACATATGTGGACGATAAATTTTGGATACTCCTAACGAATGAACTCAAAATCGTCCTTAGGTGTAAAAATATTGAATTTATATGACATTGACTCAATCTAATCAAGACATCAAAGTTTAAAATGATTTTCACACCAATAACGTCTAAAACTATGTAATGCTTTTTCAAGACTTTGTTAAGATGTGGAAACCAACTGATTTCCAAACGGGATCCCTCAAAAGATAAACATGATTTTATTTTCTATTTTTTCTTTTGAAAGATCAATCAAACTAAACTATTTGGCCCCTTTTTGGCATATAATCTTTTTATTGTCTTAATTTTCTCTTGGGATCTTTTCAAACGGTGGCTTTCACAATAATAGTTCTTACATGCACTATTTTTATTGTCTCGTTTTATCGCATTTGATTCGTTTTAACGACATAATTGCGATGAAAACACTTTGACCAACATGTGATAGACAAGTATAAAAACCATACAAATTCGTGCGCGTGTGCATTAAAGGACATCCTGAGTCAAACATGTGGTAAATAACCACTAATCATATCTCAATGACTCCAAACATTGTAAAGCACATGGATGAAATGACGTAGCGTCTCAAAACACTATAAAAAAGTCACATGGATAATGGAATGATATTATGGCTTGGTCATCCTAAATGTCCATCCATATATGGTGTAAAAAGAAATACAAAAATCTTTTCATATTTTTTTAAAAAATTTATCAAAATAAAATATTTTTGGCTTTTTCACTTTTAAAAAAAAATAGAAACTCTTTTTGTATTTTTTTCAAAATTTTTCAAGAAAAACAAAACTCTTTTTGGATTATTTGAAAAATATATCAAAATGGAAAAATAAATACAAAAGTAGTACACACTAGATAGAGGCATAAAATATCATTATGAAAAGCATCCTATGCTAGCAAATAAGTCTAAACCTCAATCATTAGGCCGAAGGTATTTTCCTATGGTGGTGACATCCTATGAAAAACAACCATCAAATCGTATGAAGTTTTGACGAAATACTCAACTTGATCTCGAAAATGCTCAAAATCTCTTATGTGATGTACGGGAGCATGCAAAGTATCATGTGTGTAAGTGTATGTGAGAACACGTGCAGTAGCATAACAAGGTAAATACCTATGAGACACACTACCCAACTAAAGAGAAATTCCCTAAGGTGTCCTTTTTTCTTACAATGGGAACAAACATAAACGTACCTAGGAACACCTCTCTCAAAATGACTAGGACGCACTCTGTTATGGGTAAATGAACGCCTGGGTGGGTTAAGTTGAGAGTCATATGGATCTATAACAAAATCGGGAACCGACTAGGGTGAAATATGCGAAGTGGACGCACCGTCATAACCTATTCCTAGTCTCTCGACATTACCCAAAGTAGGATCGAGGAGCATCATTTCAACCTTCTCAGATGTGTCCTCTATAGTGACCTTGACCTCCGAGCACATTCGAGATCTCTCTTGAGTTGGGATACACGAGCTTCAAGTTTCTAACAAGATTCCAATGAAGATTGAAGATCGCTCGTAAGACTAGCCACGGTGTTGGTCAATTCACTCTTATCTCAACCTAAGACGATTAACTGCTCACATAAGAAAACTCCCACCTTTTTGAGTTGACTCGCCAACACCTCACACACCCTCAAAACTTTCATTTATCTATCTAAATCCAACATCTTAAGACCTAACTCTTTATTCAAATTTTTGGTTTTCAACGTCTCATTGTAGAAATCTCTAAATTCTTTTTAGAGATCCCCTTCTCCCTCACTTGCGATCTCATCCTCATGTTCACTATATCCCGAATGACTCGAAATATCATCGAGGCTCTTATGTATAAAAGTGTCCTCATCTTCATGGGACAAACTAGATGTGCTCATATGACTAGCCATAAAAGCAACGCACTTTTCATGTGGTGATTCATATTATCAAACTCGATGTCACTATCGTTAAGGGTGGTCGTATTAGAAACTTTCTTGCCCTTTCTCTTTAGCATAATGGGACACTCAAATGATTCGTGTCATTTTCCCTTGCACTCAAAACATCTCACCTCTTCCTCTTTCTTACCGTTATCCTTGACCTCATCTTTCTTTTTATTTTCCTCAAAAATCTTTTTATTGGAAGAATTTTCTTTAGAAAATTTGAGAAACTTTTTAAAAAATTTCACAAATAAGGCCAAGTCATCGATATCTACCTCACCCTCAGAATCAGACTCACAATCTCTGTCTTTTTTCTTTTTCTTAACTTGAGTCTTTGAAGCTACCCCCTATCCTTAGGCTTAACAATTTTGGGCAACATGTCGATTTCATAAGTTTGAAGGTCTCCTACGAGTTCTTCTAACCTAAGTTAATCTAATACACCCAAAGAATTTAAAACAGTGACCTTAGGAATAAATCGGGATGGGAGTGACCTAAAATTATTTTTCACAGCTCTCGAATCATCAATATTCTCACCCAAATTAAAACTCGTATTAACTATGTCCGACAACCTAGCATAAAACTCATCAAAACACTCGGACTCTAAGATAATAATAGTATCAAACTGGGTGGTCAAATCTTGTCATTTTGACGCCTTAACCGCATTGGTACCCTTACGTGCCAATTGGAGGATATCCCATGCCTTTTTTGACATGGTGCGCGTCATAATACGTCGAAACTCGTCGGGGATGACAACTCCAGAAATAGCCCTAAGGCCTCGGGAGTTATAGTTACTCCACTTAAACTCATCATCAGTCCAATTAGACATAGGTTAGGCATTAATGACATTACTAATGGTGACAGTGGGAGGAGTCCACCCTCTTTGACATACGAGCCAGACTATTTCATCAATAGCTTTTAAACAAGATCTCATGCGTGCTTTACAATAGGCAAAATTAGTGCCATCAAAGATGGACATCCGATTATAGAAGTTATTCATCATAAAAAATGCGATTTTTCAAAATGATTGATATAAAAAAATCGAAAAAAGAATCTCACGATAATTTGGTGAAACCTTCTCTGATACCAATTTGTAGAAGGTAAAACCCGAGATAAAGGCTCTGATACCAATTTGAGAAGGGTAAAACCGAGCTAAAAGCTCTGATACCAATTTGTAAAAGCGGGATGTGATACCAATTTGAAAATTTACAATATTTTAATGGATTAAACTTATTTAACTAGATGTCAATCCCACAAATTCTAAATTTTAATTAAACCCTTTACATGCATCTATGTGATTGAAAGCATTAAATCATATAAGCGTGCAAATAAATCATTTCAGGAAAAATTTCCGCAGGGCAAAACCTTTATTTCACTAATATAATGTAAATCGCAACTTATAAACTTACAAGTGAAATACTACAATGAATTCCCGCAACAACCCACAAAAAACGCAGCCTTCAGACAACAATGACTCCCTTGAGAATCACAAGAATTGCATTTCCTCCTTCAACAGTGAATACCCTCGAGTATCCCCAAGATTAGTAGTAAAGACAGAACACCACAAGAATAACTTCGATAAAGAAGTGTTTGAATTCCAAAGACGATTCACAAAAGTAATTGAGATTTATTTGTGTGAATCAAAAATAATTTTTTCCCCTAAAAAGTGAAGACTATTTTGTATTTGTTCTGCAGTTTGCATAAAATAAAAGTCTTAATGAATAAGCTTCATGAAATAGGTTTTTATAGGCAAATAAAAAAGTTGAGGCGGCAAAAAATTGTTCGAATGAGATCTTGATGTCAGTAGAACGAGATTGACATCTCGTTAGAAGTGGCTTCGAACGACCTTTCAAACGATATATCAATGTGGTTAGAACGACTGGCCAACGTGGTTTGAACGACATAAAAGTGAAAAAAATATTTTTTAAGTTTGAAAACACTGTTCGAAGACCGGTTTGTAAAATGCCTCTTTTTGATAAAAAAAAATAGTTTAGAAAAGATCCCAATACTTAGTAAAAAATCTAAGTAACACAAAATAAAATTCATACTAAAGAATACCTCATGTCGCATAGATGTTGAAGATGCGTGACATTTGGATCCGTCATCTATAACTTGTGAACTTGAATGCCTTCATGGATGTAACATGATATGCCATACACGATGTTAACTATAAACTAGGGACATGATGGAAAATATATCCTTACAAGATCGACATTAACTCCAAACATCCAAATTCTAAACTATTCTAATTAATCTCGTCAAAGTGTTATCATAATTATTTGAAATCTATTATATTTATTTAATTTATGCATTGTATTTTATTTAGTACAGTGTCCTTTCTTTTTGAAAATTTCTCACTAAGTTAATTTAGATCTAACTCTACCTCTAATGTTGCCATCAATAACTAAACCGGTCTTCCTTCTTGGGATAAAGCTTAATGATTTATGTTTGACATGTCCAAATAATATAAGACGAATTTTTAACAATTATATTTTATATAAGGTAATTATATCAATTTAAAAATATTTAATTATATTGTTTAATGAATATATCCATAAATATTTTCATTATTTTTAGTTTTACTATACATTTATCTTAACATTTGCATATTTTTTACACTCATATTTTGTATATGTTGTTTCTTGGTTGCCAACACCACGTCACATATAACATGGGATGTTTAATTGCTATCATTTAGAAGTATTCTTTTACTTAATAATATACGACTATCACATAGTATTGTGAGAACCTACACGCGATGATGCATCTATCCTTCACACATCTGTGGACGTGTAGAGAATGTGTATTTCGCAGTAAGACATGGTCATCGCTTTGTTCTCTATGAAAAGAATGGAGTCGTCAGTGTATTTTATACAAAACAGATAAAAGAAGGGGTAAGTATCCCTGGAGACCTAGTGATGAAAAGTGATTTGCATGTTTAACCAAAAAGTTGAAAGCACGATGACTGTGTTATATGTTTAGAAGGTGTTAAATATAGATGTGAAACATTTATATTAGTGTGTTACGGTATAAATTGAGAAAGCGGGTTCATATGAATAGTTTGTATATTATGTTACTCATACACAAATTCAAATTCTAATCAAATTTTATCTTGATTAGCAATCAGGTGTACATGCAATGATGAAGTCCAAATTAAATACTAGTTAATCACGCAATCAAACCAAGCATGCGAAGAAGTAAGAAAAAATCCCTTTCGAGAAAAACCTAGTATTCAACATTATAAAGAGTTTGACATATACAATTGACTTACAGACTACTTAAGACCACTAGGTATAATGCGTAGAGGTATTCAAATCTTATATATAATATGGAACACTCTAGCACCGTCCACAGGAAGCGGTTTTTCCTCGATATCCACAGATCAATATTTTTTTCGTAGTTGAGCCTTGGCTCCACAAATCAGTAGTGGAGTAAAACTCTACAACAGTTAATGCAAGTGTATGGAAACTTGGGTTTTAACCAACTCAACAAATCATATAGAGGGATGTATAATTTGGAAAATAAAATCTTGACTTGGTAAATAATAGTGTTTTTATTTAACACAAAGGTGAGAACTTTTGTTCAGATATAAGAAAATATTTTCACCAAAGTTCTGAGTAAAATAGGTCTGAAGAAACCTTTTTATATAAAAACACATTTTTTTAGACGGCGAACTCATTAGAATGAAAACACTAAGTCGTTCGAACAAGATTAGATTTTAGATTTTCATTCTAACAAAAACACATTTCGTTCAAACGAAACAATTTTCTCGTCTGATAGTCCTTCTTACGAGCTTCTAAAGAGATGTTCAAATGAAATTAAAATTTTCTCGTCTGGTAGAGGATTCTCATTTGAAGGTCATTCAATGGAATTTAAACGAAATATCAATTTCGTTCGAACGACATTAAGAAATAAAAATTTTAATTTTTAAAATCCATTTCATCAAAAAGCCTCGATTTGAAAACTAAACATCCAAGAATATAATTCGTATGAGAGATTAAAACCACAAGTTATATACTTACATTAAAGTGTTAGTGACAAATCCAACAGATTGAAATCTGAAAACGATGCTTGGTTATTATCATGCCTTTGAATAATAGTGGAGGAAATGCAGAAGTAGTGTTCAATTTAAAAGTCCTACTTGTAACGGGATACGCCAAAACTAGAAAAATGCCTAAGCTATGTGCAATCATAAAAAATTTCGCTTATAAACCTCCCCCTTTGGCTATTTCGGTACAAAACAAAATCCAAAACCAAATTACAATAAAACCCCTAAGACAATGTATCATAATGTCCCCTCAAACCCAAGAAATAGAATGACATTTGAAACTGTTTTCAACTAAAATTGTTATCCCCTTGACTAACTTTGTCTTCATCTTGTGTAGTCCATGAAATCATCATCAAAGCGGAAGAGACCTGCATACATAAAACAAAGAAATACCATGGCATGTACGAATTTTAAAGAAAATAAAACACTCCCTTAATTTGTCCTCCCCTTTTTTTCCGTAATAGACAAAGAAATAGAATCTAAACATGAATTATAAGCATTACATGAAGAAGCAAAGATATCATCACAAAGACAATAATTAATCAAGCAAATGTAATGGAAATCTAAAAGGAATAATGTGTTTCTCCCCTTATCAAACAACTATTTTTGAAGTTTTTAAAAAAAAATCGAGTATAAGTATACGTATAAAAAGATACATTTAGGTACAAAATACATAACACCATGGAATAACACTAAACTATTCGAATTCTGAAAACAGAATATAATTGTGTGAACATTTTTCATAAGCAAATCGACATAAACATTCATAACATAGGTGCACAAAGTCATGAGATACTTCTAAATAAATAACTCAATTCCAACCTTAGGTGTAAAATGTTAAACTTAAATGAAATTGACTC
Source organism: Sambucus nigra (assembly GCA_949130495.1). NCBI lineage: Eukaryota > Viridiplantae > Streptophyta > Magnoliopsida > Dipsacales > Adoxaceae > Sambucus > Sambucus nigra. Next base: position 503,837,581 of record OX422209.1, read on the forward strand.
TGCTTATGCAATATGCCATGAATTTTAATGATTCTCAAATCAATAACGCCAAACTATTTAATGTTTTTCAAGAGAGTCCGTTGTGCAAACCCATTGATCTTCTACTTTGTAACTTCTCTAATATCTCACATATATAAGAATTCATTCACTAATATTTTGAAGAAGCCATAATGCTCATTTGTAGCGAAGCATCAATGAAGACAAAATAAATGGCCTTGGCACTTCTGTTTTTGTGCGCCATTAATCTTTTTAAGCTCTTTTTGAATATAGTGGTTTTTAATGTAAAGAGATTACTCTTTCATAGACCATTTCCATTGCTTAACATATATAAATATTATCTAGAAAACGAAATCCAGGCAAAAGTTCTTATAATCACAACTTATTTCTTTTTAAATTTGATTCGCTATTAAGCAGGATTGAGATAAGAACGCCATATTCGACTCATGATAATCAAGTACAATGTTCAAAAATTCCATGAACGTATACAATAAAGGTGACAAAGAGTCTAACATACAGAATATAATCATCAATGATCAACGAAATGTTATCCATACATTATTAAGCACACTAACGAAACAAAGCCTTGTCTCAAAGCACTATGAAAAAAATCACATGAATTGATCTAATGTAGTGGTGATCCGAATATCTCAAAAGTTCATCCAGATTCGGTGAAAAACGTTTCAAAAATTTTATTAAAAAAATATTTTCAAATTTTCACCCTTTTTCTTTAGAAAATGGATTTTTTTTAATTTTTTCATAAAAACCGAAAACCTTTTTGAAATTTACAAATATATCGAAAATAAAACCATATGAATACTATAGAAATACACAATAGCAATAAAGATATAAGATATGATCATGATAAACACCCTATTTTGAAAATAAGTCTCGACCTCAATCACTAGGCCCGGAGGAGTTCTCAAAAGGAGAAGACATCCTATGAAATTCCTCCATCAACCATTATGATGTCTTGAATAGATACTCTACTTGCTTTTGAAAACTCTCAATATCTCAATGGTGATGTCCGGGATCATGTGGAGCAATGTGTGTGGGAGTGCATGCGGGAACATATGTAGGAACTTGTGTAGCAACACACCGGGGAACACACATGTGAGAAACTCTCCCTACCTTAAAATAAAACTCTATAAGGTGACCTCTTCATTTGCAATGAGAACAAATATAAACGATCTTGCATCTACCCTCAAGATTCCTAGGTCGAGATCTCCTTGGTAGGTGAGGTATCCTTATGGTTTAAGTTGAGGTCCATATGGATCGACCACAAACTCAAGAACCGATTCAGGTGAGACTTTGGAAGTGGATGCACCATCATAACCTATCCCTTGCCTCTCAACGTTACCTAACGTGGGACCGAGGAAAATATTTCCAACCTTCTTAGATATGTCCTCTAAAGTGACCTTGACCTCCCGAGCATGTTCAAGATCGATCTCGAGTTGGGATACGCAGGCTTCAAGTTTCTCACGAGTATCCAATAAAGTTTGAAGATCTCTCGTAAGATTATCCGCAGTGTCGATCAAATCGGTCTTCTCCTTATGAATAATAATTAACTGCTCATACAAAGAAACTTTCAACTTATCGAGTTAAGTTATCGATGATTCATACTCTATCAAAACATTCACATAATTCTCCAAATCACACACTCTAAGAGACAAATCTTTAAAGCTTTTTCATTTTTAAAGTCCCGGTGTAAAGATCGCGAAAGACTTTTTGGAGTCCACTTCTCCCTCACTTAAAATCTCTTCTTCACTCTCACTCTCTCTAGAATGATTCGAAACATTATCGATCCTCTCACATTTGAAAATGTCCTCATCGACGTGGGATAAACTAGAATTACTCATGTACACTACACCAAATCCTGCGAATGGTCACGCCCAGTGGGTCGCGGACTTGGGCCGTGACCCACTCAATATTTGGCGTGATCATATTTATTACCACACTAAATTATACATGCTCTGGAAGTGGTCACGGACTAAATCCCTGACCACAGTGGGTCACGGACTTAGACCGTGACCTGGGCGTGACTAGCTTGGCGCCAAATTTAGCGCCAAAATTCCCTCCAAACTGGTCGCGGATGGGTCACGGACTTGGGCCATGACCAAAGACGTGATGAAGCATAAAACACACACATTGAGGGTCACGGCTGGGGGCCGTGACCATTTCTTGGTGTGGGTCACGGCTATAGGCCGTGACCATACCTCATTCAAGTAGCAGGGAGGGTCGCGCATGGTGGGTCACGGCTCTTGGCCATGACCAGGTGCAAGCCAGACCACCTCTTCTCATTTATTGGTCGCGCGCATGGGGGTCACGGCTCTAGGCCGTGACCAGAGTCAGGTATTAAAAATAAAAAAACCCCGTTGCTTTGTCATTTCGTTGCTGCGATTTTTGAGGCTGTCTCGTGTGATTTCGTGGGGATTTAAGTTCGATTTGCAAGGGCTCTTACGATTTCGTGTGGATTTAAGTTGGATTTGTGAGATTTCAGTTGGTTTTCATTTGGATTAACCCCTGGTATGTATTGATTCATTTTGATTTCATTTAGATTTCGTGATTTGCCCTAATTTTTGTGTATGTATGTGTAGATTTATGTTTGTATGTTTGTATGTGTGTATGTGTGTGTATGTATAGATTTATGTTTATATGTGTGTGTGTGTATGTATATATTTATGTGTATATGTATATTTATGTATGTAACTATGAACAAATAAATTATTTTTTATCAATAAACCCTATATTATATGTGTGTGTATGTATAGATTATATGTGTGTGTATGTATAGATTTATGGCAAAAAAAATATTAGGGTTTAGTAAACCCTAAATAGTATGTGTGTGTATGTATAGATTATGTCAATAAATCATAGATTGTATGTGTGTGTATGTATAAATTATGTCAATAAACCCTAGATTGTATGTGTGTGTATTTTTTTGACAAAATATTATTCAAAACCCTAGACATTATATTTTTTTTGAAAAAATATAATTAAATGGATTTTTAACATGTAAAAAAAATTACATCCACCTTGTTGTGGGTTATATGCATGTCATCATATTATATTGGGGGTTATATGCTTGTCGTGATTTTTTGTGACAAAATATAATTAAATGAATTTTTTTGACATACTAGTCGCAAACACGTGTGCACATTATTATAGTGAGATATTATTGGCTTGGTTGTTGGATACTATGTTGGATTTATTGAATTGATACTAGTGTCGATAAGTGTACATGTTATTAAATTTGTTGGGTGTGTACTTGATTTGCCTATGAAAAAGTATATCACTTATCTTGCGATTAATGTGCATTTTTTTACGTTTACGTCAAGATATTAGGAGGTTACAACTTTACATCGAACAAAGGCAATTTGATTCCGTTCATTCATATTTTAACTTGACATGTATGCCATAATTCTGTTGATTTCATACAGTTCTGTTTTAGTTTGAGATTTGTTGTGATCAACTTGATTGGATATGTGTTTAAAGCCTTAAAATGTCGGCGTAATAATCACAACTACATTGATATTAGAGGCATCGGGTTGATATTATAAATTTTTGTTCTCCTTTGCCTTCGTGTACTTTTCTTTACATATTATAGGCAGCAGGTTGCTCATGTTCGTTCGAATTGCGATGTTAAAATGGGAGAATAAATCTGCGTCATATATAAATCTACGACATATTATAGGCAGCAGATCTAATTCTTCAGTGGTATTGTGAGGTACTTTCTTTAATTTTACATACCCGTTCTTCATAACACATTGTTTACGTATTGCAGATCTAACCAATTGGATATCAGTTCTTCATTACATGCCAGTTCTTCATTACACACTAGGTACTCTTTACTTTAACTAAAGTAGTTATATAATTGATATGCATTATCTATTAAATCTTTTAGATGATAGAAGGAGTACTAGATAATTATTGGTTTTGTTTGGTTTAGCTGTTGGATAATTATTGGTTGTTGGCTTGTTGTTGGATAGTTGTTGGATAGTATGCTAGAAAGTATGGGATAATTAGAAGGACTACGGGATAATTATTGGTTTGATTGTTGGATAATATGTTAAAAATATTTTAGACTCCCGTGAGTGGCACCAACACCTCGCACGGTACTAATGTAACTCGTACAAACTGATCGCGAGATCATGGGACTCCTGGTTTGAGATTACGATGACAATTTGTATATTTTTAGACTTAAGCTTAAAAATATGGCGTTAGTGGGCTAAAACCCGAAACAGCCCCTGAACGGCCCCGTGAGTGGCACCAACACCTCGCACGGGATCAATGTAACTCGTAAGAACTGACCATCCATTCCCGGGACTCTCGCTTTGAGAATAGGACGATAATTTGAAAATATGAGGACTAAAGCTTAAAAATAAGGTGTTAGAGGGTGAAAACACGATATAGCCCCAGTACGGTCCCGTGAGAGGCACCGACACCTCTCACGGGACCAATGTAACACGTAGGAACTGACCGCGCAGTCACAGAACTTCTGATTTGAGTATATGATGATAATTTGAAAATAATAGGACTTGAGCTTAAAATCAAGGCGTTAGAGGGTGAAAACATAAAATAACCCCCGTACGGCTTCGTGAGCGGCACCCACATCTCATACGGGACCAATGTAACTTGTAGGAACTGACCGTGCATTCACGGGACTCCCGGTTTGAGAATACGACTATAATTTGAAAATATGAGGATTTAAGCTTAAAAACAAGGCGTTAGAAGGTAAAAACTCGAAACAGCCCCAGAACGGCCCAGTGAGAGGCACCGACACCTCACACAGGACTAATGTAACTCGTAGGAATATATCGCGCAATCACGGGACTCCCGATTTGAGAATACGATGATAATTTGAAAATATGAGGACTTAAGCTTAAAAACAAGGCGTTAGAGGGTGAAAACACGAAGGAGCACCCGTACGGTCCCATGAGAGGCACCAACACCTCTCAAGGTACCAATGTAACATATAGGAACTAATCGCGTGATCACGGGACTCCCGGTTTGAGAATACAATGATAATTTGAAAATATGAGGACTTGAGCTTAAAAATAAGGCATTAGAGCGTGAAAATATGAAACATCCCCCGTACAGCCTCGTGAGAGGCACCAACACCTCACACGAGATCAATGTAGCTCATAGGAACTGCTTGCGCAGTCTCGGGACTCTCAGTTTGAGAATACGACTATAATTTGAAAATATGAGGACTTAAGCTTAAAAATAAGGCGTTAGAAGGTAAAAACCCAAAATATCCCCCGAGAGACCCCGTGAGAGGCACCCTCACACGGGACCAATATAACTCGTAGGAACTGACCGCGAAATCAAGAAACTCTCGATTTGAGAATACAACGATAATTTGAAAATATGAGGACTTAAGCTTAAAAAAATGCGTTAGAGGGTGAAAATATGAAATAGCCCCCGTACGATCCCGTGAGAGGCACCAACTCCTCTTACGAGACCAATGTAATACGTAGGAACTGACCGCGCACTCACGGAACTTCCGGCTTTAGTATACGATGACAATTTGAAAATATGAGGACTTGAGCTTAAAAACAAGGCGTTAGAGGGTGAAAACATGAAACAACCCCTAGACGGCTCCGTGAGCGGCACCCACACCTCACACAGGACCAATGTAACTCGTAGGAACTGACCGTGCATTCACGGGACTCCCGATTTGAGAATACGACTATAATTTGAAAATCTGAGGATTTAAGCTTAAAAATAAGGTGTTAGAAGGTAAAAACTCAAAACAGCCCCCGAACGGCCCAGTGAGAGGCACCGACACCTCACACGGGACCAATGTAACTCGTAGGACGCGATCACGGGACTCCCGATTTGAGAATACGATGATAATTTGAAAATATGAGGACTTAAGCTTAAAAACAAGGCGTTAGAGGGTGAAAACACGAAAGAGCACTCGTACGGTCCCGTGAGAGGCACCAACACCTCTCAAGGTACCAATATAACACGTAGGAACTGACCGTACGATCACGGGACTCCCGATTTGAGAATACGATGATAATTTGAAAATATGAGGACTTGAGCTTAAAAACAAGGCATTAGAGGGTGAAAATATTAAACATCCCCCGTACAGCCTCTTGAGAGGCGCCAACACCTCACACGGGATCAATGTAGCTCGTAGGAACTGCTTGTGCAGTCACGGGACTCTCGGTTTGAGAATACGACTATAATTTGAAAATATGAGGACTTAAGCTTAAAAACAAGGCGTTAGAAGGTAAAAACCCAAAATATCCCCCGAGAGGCCCCGTGAGAGGCACCAACACCTCACACGGGACCAATATAACTCGTAAGAACTGATCGCGAGATCAGGGGACTCCCGATTTGAGAATACGACGATAATTTGAAAATATGAGGACTTATCTACAGCATTAGACTCCATACATATGATGAAATCTTCTGCAGCATTAAAGTCATAATGTAAACCTCCTACCTTATCTGTAGAAGCAGACACTGTATTGAAGTCACCTCCTACAAACCATGGATTCAATGTATGAATGGAATTTAAATAGACCCATAAAACTATTCTATCTCTTGTAGTGCATTTAGCATAAACCAAGGAAACTTGAATAACAGAAGACAAAACAGGATGAGAGACCTTTAGAGTTAAGCATTGAGGAACTTGAGATTCTATTGACATAGAGATATCAAAAGAGAAAAAACTCCAAATAGTGAAACCAAACTTGATTCAAAATTCTTTAAGTCTAGCTTGGTCTACTTTAGGTTCTAAGCAGACTAACATCAATTATTTGTGTATCTTTCTAATGCCTCTCACATTCCAAATCATCAACTTAATCATTTAAAGATAGGTTTTAGGAGATTCTTTGATGCAAACCTTAATAAAATTTTCTCTATAATTACAGTATTTTTCAGTAATAAATTCTTCTTCTTTTTATTAGTCACTTGAGTCCATCCCTTTATAGCTTGTTTAGGTTGATCCCCCTCATCAATAGGAATTTTTCTTGGAGATAAATGCAAAATATATGTCACGTCATAATTTTTCTCTTCATCTCCTGTTTCCTCCTTTTCATTCCCCTCTACATTTTCCTTTACAGCAGGTTCCTGTTCCTCTTCTACAATGTTTGTGTAATTATGTGATGGACGGTTGGCCTTTTCAATTGATTCGTCACCATTGATAACTTCACATGTTTTTTCTTATGGGGAATTACCAATTCGGACTTGATCAGTTATATAACTGTTGCTATATAACTGTTATATAACAACAGTTATATAACTGTTATATTAACAGTTATATAACCGTTGTTATATAACTGTTATAACAGTTATATAACTTATATAACTGTTATAACAGTTATATAACTTATATAACTGTCAATAACGGTTATATAACTGTTGTTATATAACTATTATTAACAGTTATATAACAATGGTTATATAACTATATTGAGATTGCGGCTTTCTTCGATTGATGCTTGCTCCTTGTGGCATTACATAAAATTAGGAGTCCGTTGTAGTCCATATGTATCGTGCTAAAGTTTAAACATGTGTGATTGTGCCGAGTCGCATTCTGATTACTGAATTTGCAGCATATATTCTTGTACTTATAGGCTTACTGAATTTGGTCATACGCCTCGAAGGAAATTCAGTGATTTTGGTATGTAATTCCATACTAGTACTTATAGGCTTTCTTTTAATTATTCCTGTACACTCTAAATCAGTTAGTATGTAAGGTTTATCATCATTTGATTTATTAAGTACATGAATACCCCCTGAACTATATCCCATGTGTCAGTTGAGCCTCTAAACAAACACACACTTGAACTATATCCCTTGTGTCCGTTGTAGTCCATATGCATATATGCGCATATATGCAGATATGCAGGCTGCACATATATGCGCATATATGTATATATGCAGGCTGCATATATGCACATATGCATCTGCATATATGCAACATATATGCATCTGCATATATGCAAACATATATGCATCTGCATATATGCATTCTCTATGGAATGGTTTACATATTGAAAGCGAGCGGATCAAGGTTTACATATTGCCTACTTGGATTGGTTTTCATTTATTTTTCAATTTTACATCTTGTATTCGTGGAATGATGTTATCAAATTGTTGTTGATGACTCATTTCACACCATTTAGGTAATTCCCATTGAGGTAATTCCCATTGAGGTCTCTTTATTCTTTGGTAATGTAGGTATAAAGCTTGGGGTTCTCTTTTAGGATAGCAGTTGGCAAAAAGAGACATTATAGTGGCATGCATTGATTACAGGTGAACGTTATTTCACATTCTAAATATACTTTCTTAGACAAAATTAATACAGTTGCTTTGACACTCATAGAAATTCCAGTCTACTCTGTGCAAGAGTACCTAGTTGAAGTAATTATTCCTAGTCAACAATAATGTACTTAAGACAGAAATGAAAGCTTCATGATACCTATATATAAATAATTATCCTTGCTTGAGGTAATCCATTAGTGTCCAAAACAATTATATAATCGTGACATTTCAAATGCATAATACCAATCCTTGTTTATATTGAGATTGTACCCTCATATGATATATTTTATTCAAATAGTGAAATATCCTAATGAGGTAACACTCCTATTATATACCTGGGATTGATTATACGGTATCATGACTTTAGTGAAAAAAATATAATGTAGAATTCATAATCCACTTAAGATAATCTATTACAACCCCCGACGGTAATTTGCATATTTCTAGACTTAAGAAAAACTTGGCGTTAGAGGGTGAAAACTCGAAGTAACCCTTGAACGGCCCCGTGGGTGGCACCAACACCTCCCACGGGACCAATGTAACTCATAGGAACTGACCGCGCAGCCGCGGGACTCCCGATTTGAGAATGCGATGGTAATTTGCATATTTCTAGATTTAGGCATAAAAACATGGCGTTAGAGGGTGAAAACCCAAAATAGCCCCCGAACGGCCCCGTGGGTGGCACCAACACCTGCCACGGGACCAATGTAACTCATAGGAACTGACTGCGCAGCCGCAGCATTCCCGGTTTGAGAATACGACGATAATTTGCATATTTCTAGACTTAGGCATAAAAACATGGCATTAGAGGGTGAAAACTCTAAACAACCCCCGAACGTCCCCGTGGGTGGCACCAATACCTCCCGCGGGATCAATATAACTCGTAAGTACTGACCGCACAACCGCTGCACTCCCGGTTTGATAATACGACGATAATTTGCATATTTATAGACTTAGGCATAAAAAAGCATGGTGCTAGAGGGTGAAAACTCGAAAAAAAATGAACGGCCCCGTGGGTGGTACCAACACCTCCCACGGCACCAATGTAACCCGTAGGAACTGACCGCGCAGCCGTAACACTCCCGGTTTGAGAATACGACGATAATTTACATATTTCTAGACTTAGGCAAATATGGCGTTAGAAGGTGAAAACTCGAAACAACCCCCGAACGGCCCCGTGGGTGGCACCAACACCTCCCACGGGACCAATGTAACTCATAGGAACTGACCCCGCAGTCGCGGGTCTCCCGGTTTGAGAATACGAGGATAATTTGCATATTTCTAGACTTGGGCATAAAAACATGGCATTAGAGGGTGAAAACCCAAAACAACCCCCGAATGGCACCGTGGGTGGCACCAACACCTCCCACAGGACCAATATAACTCGTAGTAACTGACCCCGCAGTCGCGGGTCTCCCAGTTTGAGAATACGATGATAATTTGCATATTTCTTGACTTAAGCAAAACGTGGGGTTAGAGGGTGAAAACTTGAAACAACCCCCGAACGGCCCCGTGGGTGGCACCAACACCTCCCATGGACCAATGTAACTCGTACGAACTGACCCCGCAGTCGCGGGTCTCCCAGTTTGAGAATACGACGATAATTTGCATATTTTTAAACTTAGGCTTAAAAACATTGCATTAGAGGGTGAAAACTCAAAACCGCCCCCGAACGGCCCTGTGGATGGCACCAACACCTCCCACGGGACCAGTGTAATTCGTAGGAACTGATCGCACAACCGCAACACTCCCGGTTTGAGAATACGACAGTAATTTGCATATTTCTAGACTTAGGCATAAAAACATGCCATTAGAGGGTGAAAACCCAAAACAGCCCCCGAACGGCCCCGTGGATGGTACCAACACCTCCCACGAGACCATTATAACTCATAGGAACTGACCCCGCAGTCGTGGGTCTCCCGGTTTGAGAATACGATGATAATTTTCATATTTCTACACTTACGCAAAAAATGGGGTTAGTGGGTGAAAACTCGAAACATCCCCCGAGCGGCCCCGTGGGTGGCACCAACACCTCCCACGGGATCAATGTAACTCATAGGAACTGACCCCGCCATCGCGAGATCCCGGTTTGAGAATATGACGATAATTTGCATATTACTAGACTTAGGCTTAAAAACATGGCGTTAGAGGGTGAAAATTCAAAACAGCCCCCGAACGGCCCCGTGGGTGGCACCAATACCTCCCACGGCACCAATGTAACTTGTAGGAACTAATCACGCAACCGCGGTACTCTCGGTTCGAGAATACGATGGTAATTTGCATATCTCTAGACTTAGGCTTAAAAACATGGGGTTAGAGGGTGAAAACTCGAAACAACCCCCGAACGTCCCCGTGGGTTGCACCAACACCTCCCACGGGACCAATGTAACTCGTAGGAATTGACCCCGCAGTTAGGGATCTCCCGGTTTGATAATACGACGATAATTTGCACATTTCTAGACTTAAGTAAAACATGGAGTTAGAGAGTGAAAACTCGAAACAACCCTCGAATGACCCCGTGGGTGGCACCAATACCTCCTACGGGACCAATGTAACTCGTAGGAATAGACCTCGCACTCGCGAGTCTCCCGGTTTGAGAATACGACGATAATTTGCATATATCTATACTTAGGCTTAAAAACGTGGGATTAGAGGGTGAAAACTTTAAATAGCCCCCGAACGGCCCCGTGGGTGGCACTAACACCTCCCACGGGACCAATGTAACTCATAGGAACTGACCCCGCAGTCGCGGGTCTCCCGGTTTGAGAATACGACGATAATTTGCATATTTCTAGACTTAGGCTTAAAAACGTGGAGTTAGAGGGTGAAAACTTGAAACAACCCCACGAACGGCCCCGTGGATGGCACCAACACCTCCCACGGGACCCATGTAACTCGTAGGAACTGACCCCGCAGTCGCGGGACTCTCGGTTTGAGAATACGACGATAATTTGTATATTTCTAGACTTAGGCTTAAAAACATGACGTTAGAGGGTGAAACCTCTAAACAACCCTCGAATGGCCCCGTGGGTGGTACCAACACCTCCCACGGGACCCATGTAACTCGAAGGAACTGATCCCGTAGTCGCGGGACTCTCGGTTTGAGAATAGGATGATAATTTGAATATTTCTAGACTTAGGCTTAAAAACATGACGTTAGAGGGTGAAACCTCGAAACAGCCCCCGAACGGCCCCGTGGGTGGCACCAACACCTCCCACGGGACTAATGTAACTCGTAGGAACTAACCCCGCAGCCGCAGGACTGCCGGTTTGAGAAAACGATGGTAATTTGTATATTTTTGGACTTAGGCTTAAAAACATGATGTTAGAGGGTGAAAACTAGAAACAACCCCCGAACGGCCCCGTGGGTGGCACCAAGACCTTCCACGGTACCAATGTAACTCATAGGAACTGACCACGCAGCCGCGGGACTCTCGGTTTGAGAGTACGACCGTAATTTGCATATTCCTAGACTTAGGCTTAAAAATATGGCGTTAGAGGGTGAAAACTCGAAACAGCCCCCGAACGGCCCCGTGGGTGGCACCAACACCTCCCACGGGACTAATGTAACTCGTAGGAACTGACCCCGCAGTCGCGGGTCTCCCGGTTTGAGAATACAATGATAATTTGCATATTTCTTGAGTTAAGCAAAATGTGGGGTTAGAGGGTGAAAACTCGAAACAACCCCCGAATAGCCCTGTGGGTGGCACCAACACCTCCCACGGTACCAATGTAGCTCGTAGGAACTGACATCGTCGTCGCAGGTCTTCCGGTTTAAGAATACGACGATAATTTGCATATTTCTAGACTTAAGCAAAATATGGGATTAATGGGTGAAAATTCGAAACAATCCCCGAGCGGCCCCCTGGGTGGCACTAACACCTCCCATGGGACCAATGTAACTCGTAGGAACTGACCCCGCAATCGCGGGTCTCCCGATTTGAGAATACGATGATAATTTGTATATTTCTAGACTTAGGCTTAAAAACATGACGTTAGAGGGTGAAACCTCGAAACAACCACCGAATGGCCCCGTGGGTGGCACCAACACCTCCCACGGGACCCATGTAACTTATAGAAACTGACCCCGCAGTCGCAGGACTCCCGATTTGAGAATACCACGATAATTTGCATATTTCTAGACTTAGGCTTAAAAACATGACGTTAGAGGGTGAAACCTCAAAACAGCCCCCGAACAGCCCCGTGGGTGGCACCAACACCTCGCACGGCACCAATATAACTCGTAGGAACTAACCACACAACAGCGGTACTCCCAGTTTGAGAATACGACGATAATTTGCATATTTATAGATTTAGGCTTAAAAACATGTCGTTAGAGGGTGAAAACTCGAAACAGCCCCCGAACGTCCCCGTGGGTGGCACCAACACCTTCCACGGGACCAATGTAACTCGTAGGAACTTACTACACAGCCACGGGACTCCCAGTTTGAGAATACAATGGTAATTTGCATATTTCTCAACTTAGGCATAAAAACATGGCGTTAGAGAGTGAAAACCCAAAACAGCCCCCGAACGGCCCCGTGGGTGGCACCAACACCTCCCACGGGACCAATGTAACTCGTAGGAACTGACCCCGCTGTCACGGGTCTCCCGGTTTGAGAATAAGACGACAATTTTCATATTTTGAGACTTAAGCAAAACATGGGGTTAAAGGGTGAAAACTCGAAACAACCCCCGAACGGACCCGTGGGTGGCACCAACACCTCCCACAGGACTAATGTAACTCGTTGGAACTGACCCCGCAGTCGCGGGTCTCCCGATTTGAGAATACGATGATAATTTGCATATTTCTAGACTTAGGCTTAAAAATATGGCGTTAGAGGGTGAAAACTTGAAACAGCCCCCGAACGGCCCCGTGGGTGGCACCAACACCTCCCACAGAACCAATGTAACTCGTAGGAACTCACCACACAACAGCGGTATTCCCAGTTTGAGAATACGACGGTAATTTTCATATTTTTAGACTTAGGCTTAAAAACATGGCGTTAGAGGGTGAAAACTCGAAACAGCCCCGAACGTCCCCGTGGGTGGTACCAACACCTCCCACGGGACCAATGTAACTCGTAAAAACTGACCCCGCAGTCGCGGGTCTCTTGGTTTGAGTATACGACAATAATTTGCATATTTCTAGACTTAGGCTTAAAAATATGGTGTTAGAGGGTGAAAACTCGAAACAGCCCTCGAACGGCCCCGTGGGTGGCACTAACACCTCCCACGGGACCAATGTAACTCGTAAGAACTGACCCCATAGTCGCGGGTCTCCCGGTTTGAGAATACGACGATAATTTGCATATTTCTAGACTTGGGCTTAAAAACTTGGCGTTAGAGGGTGAAAACTCGAAATAGCCCCCGAACGGCCCCGTGGGTGGCACCAACAACTCCCACGGGACCAATGTAACTCGTAAGAACTGACCGCGCAGCTGCGACACTTCCGGTTTGAGAATACAATGGTAATTTGCATATTTTTAGACTTAAACAAAACATGGCGTTAGAGGGTGAAAACTCGAAACAACCCCCCGAACGTCCCCGTGGGTGGCACCAACGCCTTCCACGTGACCAATGTAACTCGTAGGAACTGACCATGCACTCACGAGACTCCCGATTTGAGAATATGACGGTAATTTACATATTTCTAGAATTAGTCATAACAATATTGATATGTTGATAATTTTAACTCATATATGCAATTTTTCAGCTTGATTAATTTTTTTGTAAAACTACTTGGTTACTGATATTTTTTTTATGTACCCTATCATTTGTAGGATTTTTGCACGCGGAACAAATGAAGGAGGAAATAGTTTACAGCATGAAGATTGTTTATAAGTTGTGGACATTCAAGATTTTGTTTTTTATGTGTTACAGCCGTGCAGGCTTTTATTATTTAATTTTATGGCCGTGTGGGCTTTTATAATTTGATTGTTGAATTTTATGGCCGTGAGGGCTTTATAATAAGAAGGTTTTACATTTACAGGTTTTGGAATGTCAAGAAAATAGAGGAAACTCTACCCAATTTTTTTTTGGTCTGTGAATTATTAAGACGTGTAATATTTTTTAGTTTGTATATATATTTGTTTATTAACAACGTTCTCGATTCACAATTTGTTATTTTTTTTATTGTTTTGCCAATAATAAATACTTGTAACACCTCGTACGCGTCCAACGTTACACATAGCAACTGACGGTGCACTCACACGACCCCCAATTTTAAGATTGGACCAAAAAAATACATTTTTTTTAAAATTATAGTTAAATATGGTCATGGACTTTGTCCATGACCATTTTTATTTTTTCCATCACCCATATAAATGGTCGTGACCAAAGTCCGCAACTATTTTTTTCGTCACGGTAATGGGTCACGGACTTGGGCCCCGACCAATTTTTTTTTATATTTTTTTGTCACGGTTGTGGGTCGCAGACTTTGGCCGCGACCAATTTGTCACGATTGTGGGTCACGGATTAGGGCCGCGACCAAATTTTTATTTTATTTTTTTATCACGGTTATGGGTCGCGGACTTTGGCCGCGACCAATTTGACACGGTTGTGGGTCACGGATGAGGGCCGCGACCCGTCACGACATGGGTCACGGCCTAAGTCCACGATGATCTTCCGTGACCCCTCTCGTCCGTGACCATTTTTTGGTCACGGACTTGGGCCTCTACACACGAAAATGGTCACGCTCGAAATGGTCATGGCCCAAGTCCGCGACCCACAGCTTTGGTCAGGGATTTTGGCCGTGACCAATCGCCAGTTTTGGTGTAGTGGTGACTTGCCATGAACACACATAGATTAGGTTCATGCGGTGATTCGCCTCTGAAATCCACCGACTCTACGTAACTATCACTAAGAGTGGCATTATGTGCAACTTTTCCCTTTCTCTATCTCTTTAGCCTAGTGGCACACTCATGGGATTTCTATCCATTGTCCTATCACTCATAACATCTCACCTCATCTTTCTCACAAACATTATTTCCCTCATTCCCATTTTTATTTTTCTCAAAAATCTTTTCTTTAGATTAATTTTAAATTTTCTTTCAAAAGGGGATAAATCATCAAGCTCAAAATCAAACTTGGACTCAGAATTATAAATTTTTTCTTTCTTCCTTTTAGATAAGGACTTCAAAGCAATACCTATTTCCTTAGTTTTAGGTTTGACAGTTTTGGAAAACGTGTCTATATCATAAGTTTGAAGGTCTCCTACGAGTTATTCTAACCTAAGCGTATCTAATATTCCTAATGAATTTAGTATAGTGATTATAGGGATAAAAGGAGATAGCAGGGATCTCAAAATATTTTTAACTACACGCGTCTCAAGAATCTTCTCACACAAATTATAACTAGAATTTACTATGTTCGACAAACGTGCATAAAACTCATCAAAAGATTCAGACTCATTCATGGTGATAGTCTTAAATTTGGTGGTGAGGTTTTGAATATTAGAAGATTTTACAACATTAGTACCCTCATGAGTGAGCTGGAGGGTATCCCAAGCTTCTTAAACGTGATGCGCGTCATGATGCGGCGAAACTCATCAGGGGTGATGTCTTTCGAAATGTCACTTAAATCGCATGAGTTAAATTGACTCCATTTTAGTTCCTCATTCGTCTAAGCATTGACAGTTTTAAGACCTATTACATCTCCATTGGTGGGTGGTCTTTACCCTTCTTCACACAAAAATCAGGCATGCTCATCAATTGCTTTCAAAGCCAACCTTATTCAAGCTTTACAATACACATAATTGGGCCCATGAAAAATAGGTAGCCTATTATACAAATTATCCATAAACCCAAAATTTTAAAGGATCACACAAAAACTTAGTGCACCAGGCTTTTACACCAATTTAAGAAAATGAGTTCATATGTATAGTTCGTATATTAGGTTACTCACACACAAATAGAAATATTAATAAAATGTTATCTTGATTAGTAATTAGGTGTACATGCGATGATAAAGTCCAAATTAAATACTAGTCAATCACACAATCAAACCACACTGCAAAGAAGTACAAAAAAATCCCTTTCGAACATAACCTAATATTCAGCATTGTAAAGAGTTTGACTGACACAATTAACTTACAGACTATTTAGGACGACTAAGTATGACGTGTAGAGGTCTTAAAATCGTCTACAAAATATGGAGCAGTCCTGCACCGTCCATAGAAAACGTTCTTCCCTTGGTACCTACCGATCAACCTTCTTCTTCTGTAATAGAGCCTCGGCTCCACAAATCAATAGTAAAGTTGAAATCTACAAGGGTTTTAGCAAGTGTATGGAAACTTGGATTTAAACATACTCAACAAATCATATAGAGGGATGTACGATGTGGAAAACAAAACCTTGATTTGGTAAAAAAAAAGTTTTTATCTAATACAAATATGGGAACTTTTGCTTCAGATATGTCAAAAGATTTTCACCCTTAGTTATGAGTAAAATAAGTCAAAAGAAACCTTTTTTTTATTGAAAAACACATTTTTTGAGACGGAGAACTCGTTCGAACTAAAACACAAGGTCGTTCAAACAAGATTAGATTTTTGTTCTAATTAAAACACATTTCATTAGAACGAAATAATATTATCGTTCGATCATCCTTCTAATGAGCTACTAACGAGATGTGCAATCTGTGGCAGAGGATTCTCGTTCGTTGTTCGATGGCGTTCAAATGAAAACTCAATTTCATTCGATTGAGATTAAAAACTAAAATTTTTAATTTTTAAAATTCATTTTTAATAAAAAGCCTCGATTTAAAAACTAAACATCTCATAATATAATTCATATGAGAGATGAAAACCACAATTCATATATCTCCATTAAAGTGTCGGTGACAAATCAAACGGCTTCAAATCCAAAAATGATGCTCGATCACAGACATATCTTTGAATAATCGTCGAGCCAATGCGAAAGTAGTGTTCTGTTTGGAACTCCAATTTTTAATGGGATACGCCAATACTAGCAAAATGCCTATGCTATGAGCAATCATAAAATTTTGTTCTTAAGTAAGGGAAATAATTGAGTGAAAATGTTTAGTATGTAAGTAGATTGTGCAGTGCAGTGTGAGATGTGTCTGGATAGTATAGACGAACGATAAATATATATAAAGTCGGACTTGTTCACTTGGATGCCAGTTCGAGTGAGGCTACGTACGCACACGGAGTGATTCAAAGTTCACCTATATTTTAAAAGGGAAAGAAAGGATTATTCCTCTTATGGAGGCTCAATATGGGAGATCATAACTCCCTTTGATGTATCAAAATGGTTTCAGAGTGAAATGGGTTTAGATGTGAAAATCTATAGAGGTTTATGTTCTTGAAAAGTGATTTGATAAAATGGGTTTTCTCAAAAAACGATTTTGATGGAGAAAGAGTGCTGAGACATCTAACATTAAAACCAAAATGTTAGGTAGAATCACTGGATCTAGTGATGCTTTAATATATAATTTTGTATTTCATGGTTTTGAAGATTTTTATGTTTAGTTTTTTTTTTCATTTTTATAGAAATAAAAGTGAGGTAAATATGTACAAAACCTGACTTGAGCTTTAGAGGCGGATCCCTTATTACAGTCATGTATCTGCTATAAGTAGAATCAAAGTCATCATAGTTCGAGCATGACCATGAGAGAAAAAAAATAGAGAAGATGTTGAAGAAGAAAATACGAGTGGTGTTGTTGCACAACACCACCATTTTTATATCTCTACTTTCAATTTAATCGTAGTTAGAGAAAATGTAGCTTTGATGTCATAATGGTAATTTTCCATTTCAACAAGGTTATAGCTTAAAATCATCTTCTTGAGAAATAAATCTGAAGCTTCTTTAGTAGTAAGGAGGTTTCTTGAAAGAAACCAATGGGTTTGGAAGTTTTTGCGGTTATGTGAGAAGAAGGGAAACTAGAGGGTTTTTTTAATAAAAAGATGAAAGCTTGGTTAAGTAGGGATGTGGAAGGCAAAAGAAGTGAATTTTGGGGCTTTTCTAGAGAGAGAAAGCAACAAAACTTAAAGGCATCATTTAAGAAGCGAAGTTAATGCTTGTTAACTGGATTGTGAAACCTATATTTATAGGAAAACTTATATGGGAATATGTCTGATCAATGACCAATCAATCATGACACACTCCGTGATGGATCGATAGGTTATCTAATCATGTTTTAAGGTTGGGACTTATTTGTGACCTGTTGTGTGTTTTGGGTCTTTTCTTGGGTAACCAGGGCCTAAGTCATGAGTTTTTGACTAGTTTGGACTTTGTTGGAGGGTGACCTGTTGTGTGTTTTGGGTTTTTTCTTAGGTTACCAGGGCCTAAGTCATGAGTTTTTGACTAGTTTGGACTTTGTTGGAGGATGACCTTTTTCATTATAGTCTTTCAATTCTTTGAGGGAGAGGAATGGGGTGTTTACAAAGTCCCTCAATAACGAAATTCATCTCTGAGTGAACGTTGTTGACAAAAGAGACTCTTATTCTACAACCCGCATCCTTCCATCTCGTGCAGGTTTCTTATTTACAATTTCTTATCTAGGATAGGGTGTGTACCCTTTTAAGTTTATAACTTATGGTTGGTGACTTGGTTTAGAAAATTTAATCATCGTGAAAAGGAATATAAATATGAGGAGACTCTTTTAGAAATTATGATCTTTGGACAAATTCACAAAATATGTGGAGAGACTTATTTTTGTGAGTTAAATGATGATGAAGGTGCATAGAATAGTAGAAAGATAGAATGAGTCATTCTATGAGTCTCATTATAGTGAAAGAGAACGAAATTATAAATAGAGGGAAAGACTCATTTTGGCAAGCCGGGTAATCGTGTAAGAGAATTAAATTATAGAGAGATTAATCGACTCATTTTGGTGAGTCAGATTATCTTGCAAGGGAAACGAATTGTAAAAATAGATAAAGACTCATTTTTATGAGTCAGATCATTATGCAAGAGCATAGGGTCGTTAAAAAGGAGTGAAATACTCATCTTGGTGATTCGGGTCATCGTACAGGGGCACAGAGTGGCAGAAAATAGTAAAGAAACATTTTGATGAGTTTGTTCATCATAAAAGGGAAAAAAGTTATAGAGAGAGGGGAAAGACTAATTTAGATGAGTCGAATGTGAGTGAAATCTTTTTTGGGATATTAATTTTCTCTAAATAGGGAAATTTTTAACTAGGGAAGGGGTAAGACTGGTCGGTCTTAGGCAAGGATTGGTTGGTCATATGCACGCATGATCGATTGGTCATGCTTCTTAGTTTCTTATAAATAGGAGTTTTGTTTCTTCCTTTGGTTTATTCTCACTTCTCTCTTCATAATTTTGTCTCTCTTCTTACACTCTCGAGCATTTTGAGTTACTTTATTACTTTTTTAAAGATGGTAGTCTTAGATAACAATGAGCTATTGAAGATACTTTTGGGGTTCTTTCAGGTGTTTGACCTATACATGAGGATAGAGATCCTAATTATTGGGAGTAAATTGAGTTGTCCATAGAGGATCAGGTCAGGAATGCGGTTATGTTCCATCACATTCCATTTGTTGGTGATCGATCATACTTGCTTCATGAGCCGGACAACCACGTTCCACTATTATCTTTAGTGGTGAGGCAAGATTTGTGTATTTGTTTGCTATGTATTGATTTTTCTTTGTTGCATGTCCATGTTTATTGATTCATTATATTGATGTTGGATTGAAATTTGATATGCTTTGTGGTTTTATTTAGCGAATACCTACTTTTTACTTTTTTTTGTTTAATTAAGTGAATATACTTTAATACTTGGATATTAACTATTATTTGTCCTTGTTTTTATGTCCCTTTTACATCGTCCATACATGAGTTATAACACACATATTAGGCCTAGTGGTTTCCCTAAACTGGTAGTGACACTCCTCTTAATCTTCACATATTGATCAGTCTACTGTCAAAGGCATTTCAATGATGATTCCTCACAACGCTAGTTTATTAGATGTGGAAATCAAAGCTTCCTTGGGTTTTGTGCCCATTACCCATTCATGGGAGACTTTGTCTTACCTCACTTGAGGCGCATATGTAGAGTATTATTTGGAGGTTGGTGGATGAATCCATACAAATTCGACAATTCACTCGAGTTTTTCCTGTTTTATGCCCTGGGTCAGATTATTTGTGCATCGCATCTTGATGTTATTCATGATAGTATTCTCTTCTCACCTTGATACTTCATTTGTATTAGAAAATACAATTAATACAGCTCTTCTCTAAGTTTGTTATACGCTAGTACTCATACTCTTTCTCGTAGACTAACTCGGAGTCTAGTGGTATATCGCGTAGTTTAGGAGGTACGGTTTGATTTATTGTATTTTAATTTATGTTTGTTTATTCTTGTACTTTTGCTTTGAATATTCTATGTAGTTATGGACCTTTGAGGCCTTTGATCTCCATCAAGCAGTGTTAAGGGAGGCTGAGGAGGATATCTAGCCTCGCTAGAGACTGTGGAAGTAGTCTCACCATTGGTCAGGTGCTCGTTGATATTCTTAAAGTGAGATGTGAACTTTTTTGAGTGGTTTAACTAATGAGGAGGTATGTCTTATTCTCTTGACTATTTCCTTTGTTAACAAATGTGTTATATTGAGTTACTCTTGAATTTATTACTTGATTGTAGGTCACATTCTCCCTTTGGGACAAGCCATGTGAGCATTTCCCCTAGGATAGGACGCTCACTCAGAAGGATTATCGCTTGCTAATCCGTATCAATGGAGATATATTATTCTATCTAAGGGAGCGAGCCATAAGGTGGTGTTCCTAATGCGTGCAGTTGGCAGATGTGGTGGCACTTCCCATAGGTATGAAGGAGTTACATCTACTATATGCGAATGATTTAACGGCTTACACTCGATGTGTTATAGTGGTAAACGTGCACTTGAATTACACGATCCCTTAATCCGTGTTCATTATAGAGAAGCTAATATCAACCACTTTGACAGTGGGAGAGGTTTAAGGTTCAAAGGAGGCACCTCCCACTGTTGCTTTAATCCTACCTTTTAAGTGGCCTTCTATCGATTCTACAAAGGCCTCGAGTCATTCTTTACCTCATTCACTAGTTATACGATTGTCTGGCCTATCACTCTACTACACAGGTGATGATATAATTCAGTATGAGGCATCTGTTATACCTTTACAACCATTTCTCTCGATGCCTGATGGGGTTGAGGTGCATTTTATTTATTTTTGTTTTGCCCTTGTAGTGACTTTTTTAGATAGTTATTGACGCATTGGTCTTTTGTTGCAGGACTTTACCCATGCCCTATGTCATTCTAGAGAAGTTGTCTCGGTCCATGGGATCCTACCTGGCCTTTATTCGTGAGAAGGTAAGGGATTTGGGTACGTGTCACCCTGTAACCAAGGATTCTTCAGAGTCCTTTCCTCAAAGTAACTTTCTCCCTACGACTAGTGGCATTCTTACGATAGACACCTCGGCATCATTTAAGATAAAATGCCCATAATATAAGGCTCATTTGGTCTCGATGGTCACTATGGGAGGCCCTATGATTCGTGAGGGTGTCAGCATGGTGATGTCGTTGCCAGACTCTAGCGTCGAGGAGGAGGATGGCGATAATTCATCATCTGTTGGTCGCGGAGGTGTAATTCCCCATATATTTATGCATATTATATAATTAATTAAATTGTGAAAAATAATTATCTGTGTTTCTTGTGAGTAGAGATGTCACCATTTATATCGTTATGTGTCATTTAAGTTGGATTGGAACTTGAACTTAAAACACGGTGATTAATTAATGGAACTGATTAATATTAATATTCGGACTAATATTGGGAAATTATTCAAAAATTGAGTTGTTAGTTGTTTATTTTGGTAATTGGCTTTTACTACATGTACAATTTCCATTTGTAGTTTAAAACGATGGTCTATAGGCCTATTCGATTAGTATAAGGTTCAAGTATGGTTTTAAGATATTTAGAGTTGTTTTTGTACTCTTTTAGTTGAGGCCTATTTAGGGCTCAAACCTAATTTTGGGATTAAAGGATTGAAAGAGGTCATTAGGGTTCTTATTTTATCAAAAAGAGAATGGGGAAGTCCTATTAGGATTGGAGAGAGAAAGCATCAAGAGGAAAGGAAGATTTGGGGATATTAAGAATGTATTTCTCAATCAATCAGTAGACACCCTATTCTAGTACCCCCTAAACCTCTCCTTAGGACCCTAGCACCGCCCTTCATCACCACAAATCTAAGTCATACCCCGGGTACTGACCTAGAAACCATCGGGCACTCCCAAGCTCCATTTGACCAAAATTCAAACTCTTCAGCTCGACTGAGACTGAATGAATTTTCAAAGGGTACTGAAACTCCTTTCCAACGGTCCACTCTGTGCGCGATTCGAACTTACGATACGGACGAACGACCCGTTCTCCCCCGAAACTTGATCAAGAGGCCACTGGACACTCCCAGGCTCCATTTGACCAAATTTAACCCTTCATCTCGATCGATACTGAATGAATCTTCAAAGGGCACTAAAATCCCTTTCCAACGGTCCACTCTGGGCCCAATTCTGACTTACGGTACGGACAAACGATCCGTTTTACTCTGAAAGGCCACCAAATGCTTCCAGGCCCCGGTTGACCAAATTTAACTTCCCAAACCGAGTCAAAATCTTTATAATGTCGAATTACATCTCCTAACCTTTCCAACGGTCCACTCCGTGCACTATTCTGACTTACCATACAGATGAACGATCCGTTTACGTCCGATAATTCCCCGTCCAAAGGACCGAAGAACGCTTTGGAGACACATTTGACCCAAAGTCAACTCCTGGACCCGAGAGCAGTCCAAAGATTTTCGAAGGTCTCTGAATTTCCTTTCCAATGGTTCGCCTCGTGCGCAATTCGGATCAACGACTTGCACTCTACGGTCGATTTTTCGAAGGAACCTGAAAGAGACTGTCAAACGGCAGGTTCCAAACCCGGCCTATCGACAGTGTGATTAAAACACCTGTCGATTGGCAGGACCAAGACTATGCTGATCGATAATGTCCTGGTCCTACAAAAAGGAGGGCCTGACTTCATCACAAAGACACAAGATCTGAAATCCATCACTCTCAGCGAACTCAGAAAACCCCTCTCGAAGTCAGCATGATTTCCACATCCAAATCCTTTTCTAACCTTCACTTTTCATCATATTTTTCATCAAACTTAGTGAATTAACTATTCTTCATCGTCATCCAAGTGCAAGGGCTTCTCTCCAACATTCAAGATCTTCAAGAAGGTCCAACTTTCTCAACTCTCTCTTCAAATTCACCTAAATTCGCATTAACTTGTTTTATTACTTAGCACTTTTATTCTCTTCATCTCACACATCCTAATTTACTTTTTATTTAGTATTATCGCACATCTCTTATTTTCATATAAATAAAACCCAAAAGACAAGAAAAAGAGGGTTTGCTCATAAATTCCAAACGAGAATTCTCACACTTTTCTCACAACTAAAACACTTTTTTACACACACACACACACACACATATAAGAGAAGTCCCCGGTTGGATTTATGGAAGAAATACCACCCCTCGTTTTGCATACGAACTACGTGGACTTTGATGCCTCTATAGGCTACGTAGGCGTCTCGGGATAAAACCTGAGACTCGAGTCCTACTTTTCTTCCATTTTCTATTTTTCTATATTCTTTAACTTAATTATCCTAAAATCTATATATTTACATATACATATATTTGTTCTTTGTGGCGTAATATTTCGTATGCGTTATCATTCCATTATAATGATCAATGCTAAGATAATCGCGTAAATCCTATTTTTAGGAACATTCCTATGGATGACTCGCTTTATCTCTTCCATGATAAAAGTCGATGATTCCTATCTCCACTACATATACACATGCACACATATCACTGGGAAATAAAGGAAAATAGGAACAATCCATGAGAGACCACAAGGGAAGAAAGGGTGCCTAACACCTTTCCATTTCATAACTTAGCCTCCGAGCCCTTTTCGAATCATTTTGGTTTCGTATGTATCAGTGTATCTTTGGATGTTGTCCTTCGGGATGGCTCCCCCCTTTCTTTTGTCTGTTTTAAGTAAAATAGATTGGCGACTCCATCTCTCTACATTTTTCACCTCACACATCACCGACGCCGGTGGAAGCGCTCCCGAGAGGGATGCCCGGGATCGAGATCCTCTCACCACGGAGATGACACCCCCTCCTACGTCTCTCCTGCTGCGAGGATCAGGTATGTCCACACAATCCACAAGGCAAGTTCAATATAGAATATGATTATGATTGAATGTCTGTCAATACTGTGATTATTCATTGAAATCTGAATATAATCGTAACTTAATTCAATTTGAATGATTAATTTGTTTAAATTCACGATTAACCTAATCTAAATATTAATTAGATCGAATTCCACATTATAATGATCGATTTCCTCATAAATTTGGTTTAAAACTAATAGATTATGATTTGAATATGTTTTACATTGAGAATCATATAAAAACTTATGTTAAATTGAATGAATCCATGGAAATTTGTAAAATTGGATACATCTAGGGTTCTTGAATTTTGAATTGGGTTGTCGTTGAATCTTAGGATATATTGGGGATTTGATGATGGAATTAGTTTCCAATAATTTTTTTTGATGTGTTTTTATCAATTGAATGTTGATTCGGTGCTTGGATGATTTTTTGGGTCCATTAATGGAGGTTGGAGAGAAGAAAATGGGGGTTGAATATGATAACAAGGGAGTTTTAGGAGTTTCTGTGTCGACCGGTCGACTGGTCCTAAGCCATCGCTCGATCGGTGGTCTCAAATATGACTTAGGTGATTCTTTTTAGTGCTTGGTTAGGTATTTTGGTTTCCAAACCTAGGGTTGGAATCCATGTATTTCTCAACTTATTTGTGAATCATATCATGTGTTAAAGTGATAGTTCCTTGTTCATTAGCAGCATCAACATTTTTATGTCAAGTTTCATGATTGCATAATAAAATATTCCATACGGGTCGTGAAGGGTGTTTTTTCTTGATTGTCTGAATGAATTTTGATTTGATTTTATCCAGTAAAACCATACACAAAGGATTTCAGTCCATGGTTGACGGTGTTGTCGATGATTATGTCAATGTTTGGCAACGGGTAGTCATGTTTCGGACTGCCCTTGTTTAAGTCCCTATAATCTACAGTAATTATGACATTCCACCCCGCCTTTAGAGTAGGCACATTGTTGGCTTATTATATTGTGTACTCAAGCACCCTTAGAAAGCACGCTCTAAGTTGTTTCATCACTTCCTCTTTGACTTTGAGGGACCATTCCAGTTTGAGCTTGCAGGGCTTTAGTTTGATCGGTTTGCACTCTAGATATGTAATATTGTATGCAAAAATTACTCTCCTATGTGAACCCATGAAAAGTAGACACCTGTCCTCCTATGGAGCCACTCAGTTATCTTAGTCGGCTTCATATATAGCTTGTCGACTGGCATGCCGACTAACACCTAGAAAGTGAACCATCAGAAATAACAAAGGTTACTCTGGTTGAATGGCAACCAATACTGAATACCAATAGTCTTATTTATTGTATACATATGTAAGTGCCAAAAAATATAAAGGCATTCCATATCTTGGCTTCTTAACCAATATAAATACACAATCCCCCTTAGCTCAAATAAACGATCCAGCCAAGCAAAATCACACCCCATATTGAGCTATTGTAACCACATGAAATTATACTACAGTGGACATAGGCTTTTCTTATAGCTTTATAAAAAACTGGTCTCTTATGTGTTTGTTTAGATTTCTTAAATTTATTTATCTGTGATTAAAAATTTGGACCCCATCCATTTTTAGACATCAACAGATTGGCGTCGTATATGGGAACGACTGTTTGTCATCGTTCTCTACCCATTTTTATTTTTTTTGTTCATTCTCTGATCTGAAGAATGACCACTATTCCTGAAAGCAACCGGGCGACTGCAGGTGACATCCAGATCCATTTTCTTCCCTAGTGTAATATATCTCCAGGGAATTTTGCTCAACTTAACTAGGGGATAAGAAGTCATGTAGGAGTAAGTTAGGAAACTAGCGCGTACGTTGCAAGACAAATCCATCAATGAACCTTCTAGGAGGGATATGCAACCTCCGTCAGCCAGGAATGAGACAAGTCATCACTTCAGGTCTTCTCATAACAAATCATCTTATCCTGGTGCAACATCATCATTCTGATCAACGGATTATTGCGATGGTCAATATTTCTCCAGCGAGCGACCGAGTGTGTTCAAACAACTGAGTAGGGAATCTGCTTTCGATCGTTTGGGTCCTCGAGTAACCACAGGTTATCATAGGGAGAAAGATCGTCCTAGCGAGTGCAAAGAGGGATTCGTGAGATCTAGGCCTAGCATGAGAGGCTCTATGTGCACTAAGCAGACTTCTTAGGAAGAGAGTTCAGTACATGTGCATAATAAAGCCACAAAAGTTTCTTCATCCAAGTCTAAGCCAGAGGAACATTCCTAGAAAGGATCTATGCAACGAATAGAAGATTAGCTGGGGAAAATGGCCAAAACCGAAAATCCTTTGCAAAAAAGTTTTGTTAAAGGAACACCTTTTATCCAGGCTATTGTGGACTACCCCACGCCTTCTAACTTCAAGCCACTAATTATTAGTCCTAATTATGATGGGAAGACTGATCCAGTCCTCCATATTAAACAGTATCAGGCTGTTATTGATATATATTTTGTCTCCGATGAAATGAGGTGTAGGGATTTCTCTAGTTCCATCACAGGTCCAGCCCAAATATGGTACAACAATCTTCCCAGAGGTAAGATTTCTAGTTTCCATCAATTGGCCGAACTATTTATTGATAACTTCTATTTTGGGGATAAGATGATTAACAATGTTACTCATCTCTTGTTTGTGCGTCAAAACCTAGAGAAAGTACTCAGGAGTACATTACACACTTCAACAATAAGAAACTAGAAGTGGTAGATTACGAAGAGAGGATAGTCATTTCACCACTGAGGAGTGGATTACTCGACAAGGATATCTACTATGCTCTAGAAAAAAATCCACCCAAAACTGTAATAAAGCTGATGGATAAGGCTGGGAAGATTATGAACTCTAAAGAAGCTAAGGCTACTAAAGAAATTCCAGAGGTAAAGGCTAAAAGTTAGAAGAATATAGTCAAGAAAGATCAAAAAGACAAAAGAGTTTGCAGAATTAAGAAGTAGGATGAATATATTCCACTCACCAAAGGTGTCCATCACATATTGGACAAAATCAGTAACAACTAAGACTTAAATTGGTCTAGGAAGTTGAAGTCACCTCCCAATAGGATAGATAAATCCAAATATATGATTTTCACAGAGATCATGGTCACACTACTGACAATTGCATCGCTTTAAAAATAAAGTGGAAAATCTTATTCAGCGAGGAAAATTAACAAAATTAGTTTATCGGAATGGTAGCCGAGATGCTAGTAGAAGGTCTAAGTCACCAAGCCGAGGAAAGAATGACACAAAAAGGGCACCTAACAATGACTATAAGGATGATCCTGACTTGTCAAAGAAACCTGCTGAGCCTGAAGTGGAGGTAAGAATGATTTCCTTTGGTTGTCACTTCATTACAGGAGGAGACGTTGGTGGAGGAGATAAGATTACCGATAGTAAAGCTTATCTGAATCTATTAGACATATTGATATGTCTGAATGCACAGATGATCGACCTAGGAAGGTTAACAAGGACATATTGATGCTTGGCTAAGAATGATTTAAGTGGAGTACTTTATCCTCATGATGATCTATTAGTCACACTTGTAGGGTTCACTATGGTAGAGTGGCAAGAATTTTGGTCGATAATGGAAGTTTTGCAGACGTCATGTTCTACAACTGTTTCCATAACCTAGGGCTATGAGACACTAACTTAGAACCTTATTACAGGCCCCTCATTGGGTTTTCAGGAGAAAAGGGTGTATCCCATGGGAATAATCAAACTTGATGTGTTGGTCGGCACTTGTCCGGCAAGCAGAAAGGAAAGGATACATTTACTTGTACTCGATAAAAACATCCCCTAAACTTATAATATAATTCTTAGCGGAGTGGGAATGAAGCAGTTAGAGGCATTACCATTTACTATGGATCAGTGCATGAAGTTTTCTACTAATTGGGGAGCCGTTGTAGTGTATAGCAACCAAATGTAAGCTAGAGAATCATATTGTACTTCGACCGACCAACAAGATATACATAAGGGCACTACAACTTATCATATCGATACTTTAGATCCTCAGGAAGTGGAATATTTGGTGAAGGAATAGGTTATGGAAGTAATAGAAACTATTGTTCTTGATGATGAGAAGCCAGAGAGGACCACCTAAATTGGTTCAAAATTAATCCCTTCTCTTAAACAGGAATTGATTACATTCCTCAAAGAGAGGAAGAATGTGTTTGCCTGGAGCCATGATAATGTGATAGGAATTGATCATAAATTTATCTGCCATGAGCTCAACATTTACAAGGACTCTAGGATGATCAAGAAGAAACGCAGAGTTTTCAGCCCCAATAAGAATATGGCAACCCAAGAGGAAGTGGAAAAGTTACAAAAAGCACAGTTTATCGAAGATGTCAAATATCCCAACTAGTTGGCCAATGTAATGATGGTAAAAAAATAATAACAATAAATGTCACATGTGTTTAGACTTCACCGACCTCCACAAAGCATGAACAAATGATCATTTTTCTTTACCAGGGATTGATCAGTTGTTAGATGCGACTTCAGGTCATGAGATCCTTAGATTCATGAACGCTTATTCTGGTTACAATTAGATTAAAATGAATCCAGAAGATAAGGAGATAACGTCCTTCATCACTAGCTGAGGAACATATTGTAACAACATTATGCCATTTGGGTTAAAAAATGCTAGAGCAACATATCACAGTTTGATAAATAAAGTATATGAAGGCTAATTGGCAAGAAATGGAAGTATATGCGGATGACTTGCTCACCAAGAGCAATGTTACTGCCGACCATATTACAGATTTAGTCCAGATATTTGACCAATTAGAGAAGCACCAAATGAAGCTCAACCTGACCAAATGTATATTCGGGGTACAATAAGAAATCTTCTTAGGATATATTATGAACCAAATGGGAATTAAAGCCAATCCCGATAAGATAAAGGATGTAAAGGATATGCAATCTCCGACCAGCAAGAAGGACGTGCAAAAACTTGCTGGAAGAGTGGCAGCTCTAAATCATTTTGTTTTTTGAGCAACAAATAAATGTATCCCATTCTTTAAAGTGATTGAAAAGAATTTTGACGAGAAATCATTGCTGGAGTTTAAGAAGTATTTGGGATCTCCGACACTCCTTTCCCGGTTAGTTTTAGGAGAAAAAGTTATATCTATATTTATTTGTCTCAAAGTCAGCTGTTAGCTCGGCTTTGATCCGACTAGAGGGAGGAATTTAGAAGCTGGTGTACTACACTAACAAAGCATTCCAAGGAGAAGAAATCAAACATCCACACTATGATAAGCTGGAATTGACACTTATTAAAGCTTCTAGAGGGATGAAACCATACTTCAAGGCCCGTATTATTCTGGTATACACTGATTTACCTTTGCAACAAGATTTGTAAAAACCTGAAAAGTTAGGAAGGTTGATGTCTTAGGAAGTTGGGCTTAAAGAATATAAGATTATTTATGAGACTGAAATTGAATTAAAAGGGCAAGCGGTGGGAGACTTTAGTACAGAGTTCACATATGCAGAGGTGCCAAATAATCCAAGTTTGTTTGCCGAGCATACTTCTTCAAAAGAGAGATCAGCTCAAAAGCAAACTGATATTGTGATCGGCTAACTAGAATCATCAAATGTTCAAGAAAGAATTCAACGAATGGTTGAACAAAGCAAGAAGATATTCAGATATGGAGTGTTGTTAGAGGAAGACTTAGCCAATAACATTCTGGTCTGGAAATTATTTGTAAACAAATCTTCATGCGCTACTGGTAGTGGATATGGACTTATCATCAACACTACAGATGATTTAGATGTGGAATATGCTCTACATTTTTTATTTTAAACTTCTAACAATGAGGCCGAGTATGAGGCATTGATTATAGGGATGGAAATACCTTCATCACTAGATGTCGAGCAGGTGATCGCGCACAGTGATTCTCAACTAATTGTTAATCAAATGATTCAGATATATAGAGTGAAAGGAGAAACAATGGTAAGATATTTTAATGATGGTATGAAGGTATTTCTGTATTTCCTGTAGTCATGATGGTTTGAATTCCGTAGGTGGAGAATGTCGGAGAAGATGCCCTTGCTCAGCTAGCCTCAGCAACTCAGATAGAGCTCAGACGAACCATTCCAGTAGATGATGTGGAAGGTGTTAGTATAATTTATGTGGATTTGGGTCCTTGTTGGATGGATCCGATCAAAGATTACATAAAAAAGGCTTCTTACCAACCAACCCAAAAGTATCTAGGAAGATGAGATACAAAGGCACCACTTATGTTTTGGAGAAGGGCATTCTGTATAAAAGAGTATACACTGTTTCTTTGCTTGGTTGTGTTCATGTAGCCGAAGTAACAGATCTAATCAAAGAAGTACATGAAGGCTCATGCGAAGCTGATTTAGCTGGATGATCATTAAAACAAAGAATAGCCATGCAGGGCTGCTCTTGGTCGACGATGAAAGCAGATTGCGTTTCTTTTTCCAAAAAGTGTGATAAGTACCAAAAGTTTGCCACTATCCATGGAAGATCGGGGCTACCTTAACTCCCATCACTTATCCTTAGCCATTTTTTATTTAGGAAATTAACCTGGTCAGACCATTTCCGACCACCAAAGGAAGATTCAAGTATTTGGTTGTAGCAGTGAATTACTTCACCTGATGGGTGAAAGATGACCCTTTAGTAGATTTGCCTTATCATATGATTTTCTAGTTTATATGGAAGCATATCATATGCCATTATGGAATGCCTTATGCTTTCATCCTCGATGTACATATTTTGATAATGATGAGTTAAAGCAATACTGCATCTGGTCTGAAATTCAAAAGCTTCATTCAGCACCTGGACATCCATAGTGTAATGGTCAGATAAAAATTACTAATAAGACTCTGCTCAACGGATTGAAGAAAAAGTTGGATGATGTTAAAGGAAATTGCATCAATGAATTACACAGTGTCCTTTGGGCTTATAGGACTACACCCAGAACAACAACCTGGGAGACTCCATGCATGCCTTCTTTTTGGCACTGAGGCAGTGATACCAGCTGAAATAGGTCTGCCGACTCACAGAGTAATGAATTTTAATTCACAAAAAAATGATCTCATGAGGCGACTATATCTAAGCATGGTCGAGGAAGTCAGAGAAGATGCTGCAATTCGAATGGTTGCTTATCAACAAAGGACTACTAGGTTCTACAATCGGAGGGTCAAGATGACCAATGTGAAGCAAGGAGATCGTGTACTTAAGAAATTATTCCAGATGAGCAAAAAGATGGAACCAAATTGGCACGACCCATATCGTATATAGGTAGTTATCCTCCCAGGAACATATTTCTTGGAAACATCAGAAGACGAAGAAATTAAAAATCCCTAGAACGCAGATCACCTTCGCAAATAAAATCAGTAATTTTGTCTTCATGTAATCGATTATTCAATTTAATAAAGTTATAATTATCTAGTACTTACGCTTCCTTTTTTTATTTTTTTTCGGAGTATGGTGCTACCACCAAAGTAACGTTGTCACTTTTAACTAATTTGTAACTTTTAGTTCAAACTTTTTCAACTTCAGAAAAGTTTACCTTTATATCAAAATCTTCAAAAAAGTTCACTTTTAGTTCAAAATTCATAAAAGTTTACCTTTAGTTCAAACTTTTCCAACTTCAGAAAAGTTTATTTCTAGTTAACCTTTTCCAACTTCAGGAAAGTTTAGGAATAGTTTCAAACTTTATGTATGATTTCGTCTTTGACAAATCAAGAACAAGAAGTCAGTAAAACTTCATGTATGATTATAAGACAAACACCAGAGGTTTTACCCAACCAAGTTAAATGCAAGAATAACTATACATTCCTAATATATTTGGTCGCCACTGATAACTAATGCAAAAACTTAGTTTAACAAAACTATTTACAATTTTATCTAAGTGAATTTGTCGAATATAAGGCATTACAAATAGATTCAACCATGAATCCATCATTTATCATTTAAGCAGGTTACTTAGTAGAAGAGTTGATTAACTAATTATTAGACAGATTACCGAATCGGCAATACGATTAATAATAATCATAAGCTAAAATAAAGATGATAAGGGATCAAAACCATAAAAATATTGTCATTCCATTCCAATAAATGGGTATTACAAAGTAAAGATACAAAAATTCAAAAATACAATCCTATAGTAATATACAAGCCAAAAATACAATCCAAAAATTCAATCCTATAGCCAAAAATACAAGCAAAAAATACAAAGTAATGGGAGACTTATCAAGGGTGCTCGGTATAGTAATATATCTAAAATTCCTCATTCGGGTATGTCTACTACTGCTCGGTCGATGAAGCAGGTGCTGGCGATGAACATATTCCTCTTCTCTTTTAGGTTCGTAATCCTCAATATATTTTCTGATTAAACTCTAAGGAATGGCATCAGGTGGAATCCAACTAACACCAATTTTGAAAGGTGGATCAGGAAAATCCAACATGCTTGGATCATGCCAATGCCACAATTCATTGCCCTCAGGTATCTTCAGTAGACTAAGCATGTTTAACCAACTACATTTATATCCGTCCGACCTAGCCTGCTTCATGCGTTAATCCAAGTAAGTTAAGGCTCCATCGTACCCATCCATCCAGACAACCCTGGGTTGCTTATGAAAGTGGAAAGTTAGTCGATCCACTATGTTTTGGAATTTTCTGATAGCCTTATACTTTTCCTGGAGTAACTAAGGTTGGTCGACCAAGATCCTATTAGTTCTTTCTTCATTTATGGTTGGTCGAGCAACCATGGTTTGCCTGAAAAACTAGATAAATTTGGTTTTCTTCTTGTTTAGTTTCTCTAACTCTTCTAGCAACTTGGAATTCTCCATCTTTAAAAAGGACACCCCTTCATGTGGCCCGATATTGGTAAACTTCTTCAAACTACCCAGTTCATTCCTCAAGGCATTATTTTCTTTCTCAAAAAATGTGGCAATAGCCCGGGCATTTTTAGCTTCTTTATTCAATATCAGCTCCTTCTTATTCAAAGCATAAGTAATATCTTGTATTTCTTTATCAAAACCCTAACCTTGACGAAAGGCCTTATACCTAGCTTCATAATTAGAATGAAGCAACACCATAGAGAGTTTGTGGTCTTCTTGCATTTGTTCAATCATTTCATAATACCCAGTGTTGTTGTCCACTGCTCTATCTAAAAGACAATGAAGATGAACATATGCATCTTTCACTTGGTCATAGGCATCTGGGCTGAGCAACCCCATCAATTCTTCTTCAGTTAAAGGATGACCAGCCTCAAGAAGACTTTTGCATCGCCTCAGTAAGTCGGATTCAATAGAAACTATCATCTTCTTCCTAAATAAAATTGGATATTTACATGTATAAGTATATGGGACTAACCAAGAAAGACAAACAGTATGAATAGTACTGACTCTAACAATCAATCAATATCACAAGAAAGTGGGAAAGATTGAGCAAAAATATGTCATTTCATTAATAAATCAAGGGTTACATAGTTGATAACATTACAAAGGAAAAAGAAGAAATGGAAAATACATAAGAGAAAAAGAAAAAAAAACTAGCTAAAAGGAGATAAACCTTCTCCTAGTCCGCAGCCTTGTCCTGGCCAGTGGCAGGCACCATGGAGGATTCCCCAGAACCCTCCTCATCATCATAAAAATTATCATCCAGGTTAGGAGGATTTCCTAGGTCATGTCTCCGAAATAACTCAGAGTGTGCCTGAGTGCCGACCTGTTTTAAAGCCTCCGACCAACCCTCTCTGAAGGACAACTTCTTTGTATACTCTATCTGAATAGCTGCTGTAGCAAAAGATTTTTTTGAGCCTTTATTGGCAGCCTCTTTTGTGTCCTACTTACCTTTGGCCTTCAGAGTAATGTTATCAGCAGTCAAACTGGAAGTCTTATCTTCTGCCGCCTTTGCCCTTCGCTCAGATTTAGTAAGTTTTATCTCGCCTTGGGTCAACTTATCATGGGCAATCTTTCATTGGTCCTCTACTTCCCTAGACTTATCCTCTATAACTTTAGATTTATCCTGCCAGGTTTATTTCTCTCTCTTTAAAGCTTCCCCAAAGGCCTTTAAGGATTTTTGTAAACCCTCAAAAGCTTCCTCCATATCAGACGGGGTGGACTTTAGCTGGTTATCTTTCTCCAGCATCTAGTTGAAGTCTACCAGGAACTGCAAATGAATGAGTATGTTACATCAGTTAAGAAGAAAAGCATTAAACATTATTAAAGGTTAACAAAAGAGTTACAAACTTACCAAGGCTAAAGTCTTGCTAGCCCTCTCAGTTAATCCGGCTCTGGTCAAGGTGGTTATAACTGACTATCTGCTAGAAGAGTACCAGCCTTTATTAAACCCATGTCTAGCTCAGGGTTAATCGCCACAGAGGCATCTTCGATTCTACCTGGCTGGGCGCAGACTTTTTGGCCAACTCAACAGACTTTTTGGCCAACTCTTGATGGCCTGGTAGGCATTTCTTTAACCTCTTGTACTAAGGTTCATCAATTTGGATCTCATTAATAGTAAGGACTTGAGGCCTCTTATCAGTAACCTGAGACCTCTTATCAGTTGTAGTGGTCTTTTTGGAAGGATGGGGAGGAGATCCAGATCTTGTCAGAAAATTGGGTATTTTCTCTTCATCATCTCTACAATAGGTGAAGTGGTGATAGTAATGATATCAAAGGACTCAAAGGAAGAAGAGGTTCCTCAACGGGAAATCTCTATTCCAGCCGACTAAGCAACATAAGAGGTAAACATAGGTTCCTCGTACAAATTCATGGGTGACTGTGGTAAGAAAAATGCAGGTCGGGCAATGAATGAAGTGATAGTACTCTTATATTCTAACAAGACAGAAGCAGCTCGGGGATGCTTTTCTCCCGTCCTCTGATAATGGCCCACAGATACTTGAAGTCTTCAATCTTAACCTCATTTTCTTTGGCGAACACTTTTTACTTTCCTATGCACCAAAAACAGAATAAGATAGTTAGTCAGAAAAACTTTGAACATTTAATAGACAGGGGAAGAAATTTAAAATTAAAAGAATGACTTATGCCACGCCCTTCCTAGGGGCACCTGGGTCCAATGTATGTTACCCTCCCGAAAGGGGGGAATATTTCCAATTTTTTACAACAACACCATAATCCCATTAGTCTTTATTATCTTCTGACAAGTTGACCACCAAAGCCCTATTAGCTTGCCTAGTCTTTAGGTAATAAATGCTATCCCCAATAGCTATCCATTTATAGCTAAACGTCGATTCAGGAATCCTGATATGGGTCCCATGAATTTTATTTAATCTACTCACTCCATTGACAACGACATTAAAATATTGACAAAATTGAAGAAAAAGTGGGTTTGGAGGAAAAGTAATGCCACACTTAGTAATGAATAGAGTGGGAATCCAGTGACCCTCAGCTAAAAAGTACACATCAACAAGGCCATGGGCAATTTTTAAATCAACCCAACTAGGAATTTTCCTCTTTTTTCTAAATTCCTCTAAGGAATTGTCATCTACGATGTACACCATGCCTGAAAGCCAGGAAAATCAAAGAAAATAAAGATAGCTTACAGAGATTACAGAGATAAAAAAAAATGGCAGCAAATAGAAAGCAGCAAATAACGGAGAAGAAAGGCTTGAGAAGGAAAAGAAAAACTAAGTGCATAAGGTATAATAAATAGTGAAATGGAAGGAAACTTCCCTCCTTTTAGACGTTTCCTCGAAAATGGAAAAGAAATTCTTAACTTCATGGACATTTAAAATACCGTGCATGCTTCCCAATGCGTAAAAGGACCAATATATCCTTTAGCGGTTCAAAAAAGTTTGAATTTTTTATAAAAATGTCATTATCAACATGTAGAGGGAGGTCGAGACTTAAAGTTGATTAAAACAACATCAAGACTACTCAAGAAGGATTAGGGATGGTCACTCGCATTAAGATGAAGACAATCGAAAGACATTACACAAAAGATCAATACCAGGAGGCAAATACTACAAAATCACAAAATTGTAATAGGAACTTTCGATGTACTTGTACTTTTGTTTTCTCAGAATTATGTAAAGTTTACTTTGTAAAAACCTTGAGGTTGCTCGGTATCCTCTAGGGACCATGTCTAGCAGTGCATGGGAGAGCTTATATGCTCTACCGAATAACCTCATACTGGGAATCTCATAGGGATTTGGTTTAGAGAATTGGGCATAAGGCGACGTCGGAATGGACCAACCCCTTTAAGGCACCTAGGCAAAACCTTGGTTTATATACAACTTAGCTTAGTAGTACCTCGACTCCTCGAGGCACTATCTCTAGGAACCTACTCGAGGGGATCCAGTCCTAAATAGTTATTCAAAAATGAATTTATTGCATCCACATGGATATTACAAAGTTGCTCGAGTGACTTGTATCTCGGGCAACCTTTTATTTGATGAACTACCTTTTTACCAGTGTGGCGCTCACATTTAGATTTCAAGTTGCTCGAGTGACTTTTGTCTTGATCAACATTTCCTTCGATGTACTACCTTTTTGAGTGATGTGACAATACACCTTTTGCAGATCACTGTTTAACAACTCTTTGACATCAGCGTGTCTGACATTTAGGAACTCGATAAAAAAGTACTCAAGTAGAGATATTCCTAAGATGGTAAGTTCATAGCTGGCACATCACGTTCTTTGCGAGATGTTCACATCTTTGAGAGTTTAAACACTGTTACCGCCAAAAGTATCATATCTACCTCATTTAATGCAATATCTTTGGCATTAAATGTAGAGGTCTATTTCCGCCAACAAGGGATAGAAAGGTATTAATTACAAGAAGGCCCCTGTTAAGATTCTCTCCCTTTTATAAATCCTCTAACATTATAATATGGAGGGGATCACACTTTTCTAGCCTAGAATTCCTGTAGAAATATTCCCATACAAGAGAGTTTTATTGTGAGAACATTTATTAAGAGATCCACTTCATTTATTTCACTTGTGTTTAAGGTTACTGCCTTGTCTTTATAGCCTCAAAGGTCTTTGTGCTCACTCCCTCCAACCAAGTTAAATGTGGGAGTTCTCTTACTAATTATTGTCGTTTGGTTATTGTAGCATTTATGTCAAAAGAATATAATTAATACAGGAGTTTTGTGTGTTAAATGTGTTGGGTTAAGACTAGCGTTTGTTATTGTCATTAACTGTTCTAAGGTCATAATTACCATCTTGATAAGGGGTTACACATCCCTTTATATTAACATAATCTCAAGAACTCATCTCCTACATTTGGTGACTCTGATGGGGAGGTATTTTCTTTTGAGAGATGGCTAATGACGATGTGGTGAGAAACATTGACTTTAACGCTATACAGCATGAAGAAAGAGAAAACCTCACCAAACTGTCGAATCGATAAAGGGTGGGAAAATGTAGACTACTTTGCCCACCGATAGCGGGACGAACGATGCAGGACCTGCACAGATGGCAGGGATAATGAGTCTATTTGCTAAGTTCATCAAGACTCCAGCAGCTCAAGTAATGTTAAGGGTTGTAGTGGGGACTAGTTCTTTTGTAACCCCACTGATGACCTTATAGTCTCCCTTTATCTCAGGGGGAGTGGTTCATGCAACTATCAAAACTACGGCCCCACCAACGCAACCTTTGAACGCTCCTTCTGTCGTAGAAGGAACACCTAACACGCCTGTCCCAACAACAACTCATCCAGGTAATGGTGCACCGATTGCTCCACTAATAGTGAATCCGATGATGATGACCCCTGTGCAACACAATTCGGCTCCACCAACGATGGAGTAGATGAAAAAGGAGCTTTTGAAGATGATGGTGGCCTCAAAGGTAGGAGTAGAAGCTTCCTTAGTTTACGATGATTTTCTTACTCCATATCCAGAGGAATACAATAACAAAACCTATCCAATGGGGTATATTCCTCCTATTTTTTAGAAGTATACAGTAAAAGGGGGGAATCCCAAGGAGCACATTAAAAGGTTTGTGGGGAACCTTGGGGCCCACTACAATAATAAGAAGCTGAGGTTGAGATAATTTTCTAAGTCTATAACTGAGAAAGCTTACATGTGGTATTCCCACTTGGCTTCAGGTAATGTGGCCACATGGGAGGATCTTTATGTTCAATTCGTACAAAAATTCTTCTTGGCTGAGGATGAATTCACCCTTACACAACTAGATCGAGAGAAACAGAAGCCCGATGAGGATGTGGTGACCTACATCAGGAGATTTCGCAAACGCTCCCTAGACGTGAGGGAAGAGACACGAGAGGCTAAGCTCTTGCAGGTCTATGAGGAAGGCTTGTTGCCCTAATATGTATTCCATTTGATAAATTAGACGCGGGAGGGTACGTTAGCTTCGTTCCTTAAATCCCCGAGGAACATAGTACTGGTTGTGAAGTCACTCCTAACACCCTCACCAACTTTGTCAAGTTTGTTACTAAAGACATCAGGTAGCTCAGGGAGAGGACTACCACCTCAGGTGAATTGCACCAATGACGAAGGTGAAAAGCATGAGGAAGGAAATCATAGCTCGTAGGGAAGGGGAAACAAGAGGAAGTTAGATAAGGATGATCCCCCAGAGTTTCCTTGCTCGATGGAACATGTTATAGAAACTTATGATCTCATGATTCGAGATAACATGTGTTGGCCTATTGTGGCCAATACGACACCCGTCACTCGAGAAAACAGATAAGGCCCAGGGCCCAAAGTTTATCATAGTGCACAATAGGGTGGGACATCCTACGAACAAGTGCTTTATTCTCATGATGATAATAGATAGACACATCAAGTGGGGGGATATCGAGCTACCATAAGCCAGAGTTAACAACAATCCTCTACCGACACATGGGGAAAACATGGCCAGTGCTTTTGATGAAGAGGAAGATGGAGAACAGATTCAATGAGGAGGATTTTATGGATTCTTTGGAAGAGTGTTTATCCCAAATGTCCTGCTTGATGATAGAGGAAGAAATAGAAGACGAGTGGAGTCCAATTGACAATTTGAGCAGACGGTTGGAGGGTTACAATTTGGGGGGAGTGAATGTGGTGATAGCATACGAAGAATCGGCATATAGAGACGTGGAGGAGATTTATAAGTTAGAAGAAGAAAAGGTTTATCCTTGGGTGTAATGTGTTGTGGTAGAAGAAGAAAAGTTCAGTTGGTTTTTCGAGCAGGTTGGACTGCCGGAAAATTCTCGATTAAAAGTGACTCGAGCAATCTCAGAGATCGCAAAGAAAAATATGGACACAATCTCACAGTGGAAAGGGCCGATGGCCAAGCTAGTAAAGAATTTCCTTTCAGATGCCACTTTATTGGAGGCAGATCGGTTGGTCAGAAATCCTCATAACATACCACTTTATGTGACGGTGAGCATGAATGGGTATAGCTTTAGCCATGTCTTGATGGATGGAGGAGCATCTATCAACACTATGCGTATGGCATCATTCTACGCTTGAAATATTATTGAGACAAGGATTGTGCAAAGTCCTTTGTACATAGCAGGGTATGACAACCAGTCGATCAAATCGATAGGTTATGTGAATGTAGGGATCACAATGGGTAACATCACTTCCCATAATAAATTCCACCTCATGGATTGTGAACCGTCTTAAAAATTGCTTGTAGGGAGGGTATGGATGCATAGCCTTGGTCATGTTCCGTACATATACCACCAGTGTGCCAAGGCTAATATCAAAGGAAAGGAGATAGTCATTAGAGCATCCAAGAAGCCTTTCGCAAGGGAGGAAGCTACTTAGTGGATGCAGCCTTCTATACGGAGTTAGCTACAAAATATGTCGTGCTCACTCGATACACTGGGTGGTTAAGATCCTAAGTACTAGGGAGACGGTGCGAGTACCCACTCT
Organism: Sambucus nigra; assembly: GCA_949130495.1. Lineage (NCBI taxonomy): Eukaryota > Viridiplantae > Streptophyta > Magnoliopsida > Dipsacales > Adoxaceae > Sambucus > Sambucus nigra. The sequence goes on from OX422209.1 coordinate 503,877,909, forward strand.
CCCTATAGTGGCCTACGAGGAGCAAGAAAGGACACGCGAGATGGTTAGGCCACCAACACTTTAGAGACATCTTCACAATCGGATGACGCCACGAATTGACCCAATCGAGCACCAAGTCCAGCAGCAAAGTGTGCTCAACAGGGTTCTAGTGAGGAAGTTATAAGAAAACGAAGGCAAAAGACCCCTCCAGGAGGAGAAACCACGCTAATGTAAAAGAGTGGTTCTGACCAATGACATGATTATTTATAAACTTTGAAGGTGTGATCGGGAAGTTGAAGACCTAGATGACGAGGTTGACCCAGTATATGAGTGTTTTTAGGTGGACAGCTTAGGTCAATGCTTGGTGATTGATAACTCCAACATCTAGGAATCTATGGAGGATGTTGAGGAAGAACCAGATTGCATGAAAAGTAGGCCAAGATCCCAAGTCCAAGAGCTAGAGCAGGTAGACTTAGCTGATTAAGGGAATGACCCGAGACTAATGTTTATCTCAAAAGACCTTGATGATGATGCAAAAGGAGAACTTATGGGATTGCTAAGGGAATTCAATGATATATTCGCAAGGAAATATACCGAGATGCCCAGAGTAGACCGGGAGGTGAACTGTCACAGGTTAAACATTTTACCGTCAGTAATATCGATAAAGCAGGTCACTCAAATATATAAGCCGAAGCAAGACTTGAATATAAAGAACGAAATCCATAGGTTGCTCACAACAGCTTTCATTAGCCCCATCCAACACCCCATTTGGTTGTCCATCATTGTGCCTGTAGGGAAGAAGGATAATGACCAAATATAAATTTGTGTGGACTTTAGAGACTTGAATCTAGCATATCCAAAAGATGATTTCCCATTACCTTACATTGATAGCCTCATAGACGCAACAACGGGGCACGAGATGTACATCTTCATGGATGGCTATCTAGGATACAACCAGATTAAAATGGACCCAGCAGATGCTGAGAGGACTGCCTTTTGCACACCATTACGTAACTTCATGTATACTGTTATGCCTTTTGGTCTGAAGTGCGCAGGGGCTACCTACCAAAGAACTAAAATGGTGATATTCCATGATCTTTTCCACGACATTGTGGAGTTTTATGTGGATGATTTGGTGATAAAGTCGAAGGTAGAAGCCACACACTTAGCAGATATGAGAAGTGTATTCCAGAAGTGCAGGAAGTATAAGTTAAATATGAATCCCCTAAAATGTGCGTTCGGGGTGACTAGTGGCAAGTTCCTGGGATTTTTAGTAAACAGACAAGGAGTGCATATAGACCTAAACAAGTTCCTGGAAAAATGTCGCCTAACTACAAAAAGGATATGGTAAATCACTACTGAATTACTAAGCGGCGGAGTGCAACCATCAACCAGTCGTCAGATTGGAGGTAGCCATATTTAGACATGCTTATTGATGGGATAGTGCCCATGGATAAAGACGATGTCATGAGGCTAAGGCGACGAGTGTCCAGGTATTATGCCCATGAGGGGCAACTTTACATCAAGGGTTATCATGACAGGACCCTAAGATACATCAGACTAAACAAAGTGGACAATGTAATAAAGTAAGCACGTGAATCGGGGTAAATTATGGGAGCAAAAATTTATGACCAACTAATGACGTTGGGGGTACTTGTAACCAAAAAAGGAGAAAGGTTCAGCAGAGTTTGTTCAAAAGTGAAAAACCTGCCAGCTCCATGGGAATACGATTCATGCTCCTTCAATGGGCCTTCATTCCCTTTCTACACCCTTCCCATTTCATACATAAGCATTTGATCTAGTGGGTGCAATTAACCCCTCCTTGAGGGGAAATATCTCGATACTGGTGGCAACATAGTGCTTCACCAAATGGGTAGAGGCCATACCATTAAAAAAATCTCGGACCGAGGTAGTAGCATGCTTTATAAAGGAATACATTATTTGCATATTTGGTATCCCGAAGGTATTCCTACCGAATAATGGAACCCCATTTATTAAGAGTGATGTGCGATTGCATATAGAAAAATACTCCATTATCCATCACAAGTCCATAGTTGCCTACCCTAAGTGCAATGGACAAGCTGAATCCACGAACAAGACTCTAGTGAATATCCTCTCGAAGATGTTAGAAGATTTTCCAGGGAGTTAGGATGATAAAATACTAGACTTCTTATGGGTATATAGAATAATAAATAGGAAACCCCCAGGGAATACCTCTTTCTCGTTACTGTTTGGGGCTGAAACAATTCTACCAGTGGAGATCGAGGTACCTTCCATGCGGTACAACCTACGAAGTTCAATGCTCCCCAATAGTCATCATGCAAAATTGGAAGCATTAGAAGAGCACGGAGATAACGCGAAAAGGCATATCAATATGTATAAAAAGCATCTATCCAGATCGTACGACCAAATGGTGAAGTTAAGAAAATTTTAAGAAGGATATCTAATGTTAAAGGCTTGTACAAGACATATCAAAGGACTCTCGTTGCCTAAGTTTGAAGAAAATTAGGAAGGGTCGTATGTTTTTCGAAAGGCTCATGATTCAAGATATGGAAAAATCTCGAAGATTGAAGACAATGAGACTTTCAAACTTAATAAGAAATGGATTAAAATTTATTTTGTTTAAGTTGATAAGTCATCCTGCCATGTTTCCCTTTTGATTGTAAACTGTATGTACGAGTAATTTGAAAAGCGAGCATGTTCTCACAACTTATTAAGTTACTTTTTTTTTCTTTTTTTTTAAAAGTCGTATGGATGAGGATGGTGCTAATTTAACAAAGTAGTCTTTTTCATAACATTGAAACAATTCGCATGAAAGCAAGAACAATCTAATTTTTTCCACATCGCATAATGATAAAGTACATTAATACAAAATTGAGCATCTACTGCCTCGAGATACATGAAAAAGGAGGGGAAGTACATGGTTCCATTATTATCGTTGACCTAAAAGTTCCCCTAGTAATCCTTAGGGTCGTCTATAATGAGACACAAACTTGAAAAGTCCAAAATTCGATGGTGGTGCACCGATAATAGAGAGGCTAGAGAAATATCCTCATCAGACAAGTCGGCCATCTCTTGTTGGTAACGATCCATCTTCTGATGAAGCTCATCCACTTTGGCCTCAGCCTTAGCCAAAGACTCCTTGGCAATAACAACCTGTTCCTCAGCCTTTATAATTTCATATTTCAATTTAGCCTCCTCTCAGTTAGGGCAATCTGCGAACGGGTATTGGCCTGTATTTTTGCAAAATAAGAAGTCAAGTCAGCTTTCTTGAAGGATTTGAGCAGATCAACCAGACATCAGAGAAAAACCTTCGCCCATAAGGATATTAACTTGTACCAGTATTTATTTAATCTTCTTAGGACTTAAAGAAGGTAGAGGGGAATGAAGAACATCATCCAAAATAGTGGTAAATCCCAACAATCTGCAAGCCATTATAAAAGGGATGGCTTGGATACAACGCACCATAAAAGTAAATGTACGATGTTCCACCAGTCGCTCGATGAGGTCACTATAAGGCAGTGTTATAATATAGGCAAAATCCTTTAAAGAATGCTTCACAATATAAATAGGAGCCAAGTATGGAGAATGAACACTGAAGGCACTATCACTAGCAGATGGAAATATAGAGTCGAAAGCCCTGTCGTCTTATTGCAGAATAGGAGTTATGACTCGTTACCCTCCCTCTATGACTTGGGAAACTTGAGGAACAGTGGTGGGTCCAGTAAAATTTCCAACCTACTCTATAGGAACGTTCTCAGGAGGAACTTGATCGGTAACAGCAACAACACCCCCCAAAGTCTTGGGCTGGATATCTTCAACCTGAGAAAATGTAGAACAGAGTATGACAAGACTTAAGCCTCAGTTTGCCAAAAGAACTTATATGGTCATTCGACTAGGTAAACTGTTGTCACTTCAAAAGTCCCAGTTTTACTTAAGGCACTTTTGTAGTTGCTCGAATAAATAAGCTGGGCATCTAAAGCCTCAGTTTGCCTAAAGCACCTATATGGTTGTTCGACTAGGTAAACTGTTGTCACTTCAAAAGTCCCAGTTTTACACAAAGCACTTTTATTGTTACTAAAATAAGTAAGACTAGACATCTTAATCCTCAATTTACCTAAAGAACCTATATGGTTGCTCTACTAGGTAAATTATTATCGCTTCACAAAGTCCTAGTGATACTCAACAAGAAAAAAGTATTAAATGATGGTTTGACGAAAGAGAAGGGGAGTATGAATACCTATTGAATAACCATCGGCTCACGAGAAACCTCAGTGGGGGCAATGCCAGTCTGCTCCACATACTTGATCCCTACTTTCGTTGGCCCCTCCTCAAAAGTAGCTGCTTTCCCCTCCAGTATAGAGGGCCCAAACAGTCCCACCAACAGTTGTTCACTAATGTTGACTTTTAGAGGAACAATCACAATGTCCATAGAAGGGTTAGGGTCAGCTTATTCAATAGAGACAGCCTACACGAGACATTGCAAAAAGCATAAGTGTAATGTATATATGAATAAAATACACAACGTGCAAGAAAATTGGTAAACACTTACCAAAGGTATGGGGCCAGCAGCTACTGTGGATGCAACTTCAACCACCTCTTTAGCTTGAGAGACAACAACCAAAGAGGGACTACGATCTAAAATAAAGGTCATATTGCCTTCATGATGAGGGGATGAGGAATGAAGATCAATACTAGGAGTGTGGTGGGAAGAAATATCCTCGTTACTAGGGGTGGCTTTGGATTTATCTTGCCTAGATGCCTCATTATAATCATCCAGAATAGTATAGTCCATAGGGATGGAACTAGGTTTTTTAGTTGAGTACATCCGACGTAGCCTGCGAGAACGTCACACCAAAGGGGACTTCTCCTCCTCTTCTTCCTCTTCTTCTTCCTCCTTTTCTTCCCCTTTTTCCACCTCTTTCCTTTTTTCTGGAAGGAACTTATCCTCGATATCGTCAAGAGGAAATTAGACTTTGGGGCCAGACCTCGTCCTCTTACGACCAGCAATAGGGGAAGGAGGCATAAAGTAGATACCTCGATCAGCCATTTTCTTGGCCAAAATAGATCGGGCATCCGAAGACCCTTTATTAAATTGCTTCAACACGTTATCCAAAAGCTTGGTACACTGATCAACCAATTATGGGTTCGAAGAGGATGTAGATTGAGATATTTCAGAGTAATTGGGGGTCACAACTTTTATCTTTTTGATAGGAGTTCTTTTCCTAGCCTTGGCGTCCATGACACTGGAGATATCAATGGGAGTATCCTCCTCTACAGCAAGACGGGAAGAGGCAGGGGGTCTGCAGCCTCCTCAAACTGTTAGGAACTTGAGTCCCCCTTTTTTTTCTTCATGATGGCTTCACTGAGAGGTGCCAGAGGAGGAAGTACCTCTGGGTTAGTTCTGTTTGTATCGCTGCAGGGAAATTGGGTTGGGTTGACTGTGCAAGTTTGCAATCCAACTCAGAAGGGGGAAAGTGCTCAACAGCTAGGTAAACAGGGTCTCTCTTAACAACCTTGAGAAAACAACCAAGGGTGTTAGGCCAGAATACGTTAAGGTACTCAGCACATATACTCCCTCATGTATGATGGGCAGGAATAACAAGACCTTTGGGCTAGGCAGAGATAATGGCTACTGTCTTAGTCAAAAAATAGTTGCATGCCTTCAAAAAATTAATTGGACTTTCAGTGGTATTATGGTTGAGGAGGGGCACCCCTTGATTAAACCTAAACTGCAACATTACTCGATGGGGTAAGTAGGTTGTGTAGTAGTTCAACCATTCGGTATATGAAGGGAAGTACGAGTGGGTAAGAACAAACAGAACATTAGAAGAAGGAAAATTCAGAGCAAAAGATGGTTCAACTACCTAGACTGGGTGAGGAGCATCTTCAAAAAAGGAGTTAGTAAAGAATTGATCAGTAACAGAGTAAGGGGGAATTTAAAATGTTTGACATTATTAATATAAGAATGGAAAGACTTCCTGGATTATTTGTGATTCCATGAGAGGATTCGAGGGACTTTGACATCATGAGAGGTAGGAAGTAAGTGGTATGGGGCATACTTAGGAAACCGAGCATAGACAAAGGTTGTTAGAAGTATGTGATTGGCATAGTTAGACACATCAAAATGACTAAAAGATAAAAAAGAATCTGTTTGAGCCCTATCCAACCAAGTGTAGAGGGAACTAAGGGTCATGGCAGTTAAGAGGACTTTGACCCCTGAAGCAAGACGAACAGCTAAGTTTATGAGGTCCTTTCAGGGACAATCATTGGGCTTCCCAGGTAAATAAAACCTTGAGAGGACAATCCAAATGTACCCGGCTAGTTCAACACAGCTCCTATACCCTTCTCCAATATGGGGAATTCCCATGACGTTCTTGCCCATGGGGTCTTTGTTGGCCTGCTCACGAGCAAGGGCACTTACCCTATTGTCCATATAAAATAAATACCTTATGATCTCCGAATAAGTGCATTTATTATAGGTCTTTATACATTTCTTCACCACACTACTCAAATCCTTGCACTTAGCTCATTCCTCTTTTGAGATGGTTTCCTCAAAATAAGTATCAGTTCCATCCACCTCTAGTCCTTAAGCGCTCGAACACATCCTCCAAAGTGATCTTAAATTCACCCCAGGCAACAACAAAAGTGTGGATCCTGTGACTCCAACGTGAAACTAGGGTTCTCAGAGTATTAATATTCTTGGCCAGAGTTACATTGCTAAACCACTTGGTATAAGATAAATCAACAATTAGTAACTCCCCAGAGTACTTATCGTGGATGTAATCAGTCCACACACCTATCCCCTCACGGGATCCCCCAGCAAACTTAAACTCGACATTAGAGTAGGGATAATCCCCCCTCTTAATCTTAAACCTAGTGACGATGGAACCAGGGATGTAGGCGTAATTCTTTATGATGTCATCTTCACCAACCTGCAGCTTTAAATTATCAGACTTAGACACAAGGGAACCAGGAAAGGAGTTGGTGGCCTCCCAAAATTTATCAACAGCGCCAAAGTAAGGGGCACGATGGTATTTTTCCCACTATACACGTCGATCAGCAAGGTCAAAAGAAGTTTCTCCGGCGGCAACATCAGCAATGGAGGGAGTTATCTTCACAACGGGATACATGAAAGAAAGTAGAGAAAGAAATAAGAAGCATGGGAAACATAGAGTACTTTATACTCTCACAAATAAAGAGAAACACTTCGCTCAAAATACTTAAAGGTAAAAGAGATTTGTGAATATGAGGAGACCCTTTTATAAGGGTCTTATTATCTTTAAAAAGAATATGTGGTTGGTACAAAAAGACGCGTGTGGGAAATCAATCATCACACTTAGATTTTTGTCGGCTCAAGTGGCTCACGTGACTTACATGTGCGGGCAATCAATCGATGCGTGTATGGCTGGGGATAAGCCTGTCAAACGCATTTAAAATGAAGAGACACAGTAATAATTATCTTTTGGGGGAAATTTAAAAAACGGTTGGGAGCAAAACTCTACACCCTTTTACACTTGGGGCATAAATAGTTTTGGGGGAAACTTTATTTCAAAACCGTTCTAATTTCCCAAAGTAAAAAAGCAATCACTAAATGCATAATCCCATGCGAAAAAAAAGAATCTCCAAATAACTTGAGCCCAAGCTCCATGCTTTCAACTCCTTTATATATAATTTGTGCAGATATACAAATATGAAAATTCTTTTGCTCTAACAAGTGTGCGCAGATCAAAGCGAGATAGGATGTGCACTCATGGCTTTACCTTTTTCGTACAGATATTTCTTCAAATAAATAAATATCTCTATGAAGGGAAAAATGTAAAGGGAGGACCAGACTTAAAATTGATTAAAAAAAACATCAACACTACACAAGAAGGATTAGGGATGGTCGCTCGCATAAAGATGAAGATGATCAAAAGACATCACACAAAATATTAATACCAGGAGGAAAATACCACAAAAACGTAAAATTGTAATAGGAACTTTTGATGTACTTATACCTTTGTTCTCTCGAAATTATGTAAAGTTTACCTTGTAAAAACCTTGAGGTTGCTCGGTGTTGATGTAAGAAATTAGATCACTCTAATAATTCAATCACAAATCTGTTGATGTAAAAAATTAGATCACTCTAATAATTCAATCACAAATAAATAAATGAGACAAAGAATTTTAAAGTGGTTCAGCCTTATAAGAATGACCTACGTCCACTGTTGCTTTATTGCTGAGTGTTTGGGAATTATCGATTTATGAATTCTATCAAGAAATTCCGCTCTGGATTTCAGGTCTAGGTCCCCTTTACAATGAGGATTGTACAACGTATTTATAGTCATGAGGCTGTCATGTGAAAGGGTAATACATTAAATGATATACATATGAAAGGGTAATACATTTAATGCCCTCTTTGCGTGTGCGTCTGAATGATAAGCATTTAATGAATCAGTTGAACTGCTGGTATTCTGCTTCGAGGTGCAGCTCGGACCGCCTGAGTTGCTCGGACCGCCTAAGCTTCTCGGTATTCAAGAGTTCCTCGGAGAGGCATTGTTCCTCGGAGCTTGTGAGTTCCTCGGGGAACTAGTCTTCCTCGTTGTAGTCTTGTTCCTCGGAACGAGTGGGTTCCTCGAAAGTGTTTGTTGTTGCCATGTAGATAGCCACGTGTCTTCATATGATTATTCCATGTCAGCAGATTAATTTTGGTATCAACAGAAGTCCCCCAATGTTTCATAGTTCGAAATTTGAGGAGTATGGAACATTCTTTCTCCGAATATGGTAGCTTTAAATAGTCTTCCTGATTTTTGGGAGCGTTTCCCTTGTATTTATTTCTCCTTCCCAATTCGTAGAATCATGATTTTTTGGACTTTTCTGTGTGCTTCCATTCCCATGTCACTTTTCGTCTTCTTAGCTGCTGTTGTCCGCTTTGATTCCCGCGCCACTTTTCCTCTTTTTAGCCGATATTGTCCGCTTTGATTCCCGCACTACTTTTCATCTTTTTAGCCGCCGGTAACGTAATCATCCTTTTTTGTAATCATTACTTCACCATTTCCCAAGGAAAGGTATTTAAACTTCACAAACGCTCCCATCGTCTTCTACCTTTCCAATTTTTATCTTCGAGTTTTACGTCGTCTCTTCCTACTCTCTTGTGCGTTCATCTTTTTCGTCGTTCGTTGTCAACATCTCTACTCTTTTTCTGTAAGATATTCTTCTTTCTTCTTCATTTCTTTTATTCATCATCATGGTTTATTCTATTGAGTCTCTTGAAAAGTTTCGCTCTGATTTTTCCATTCCCTCTTGGGTTGTCTTGGAAGAGCTTTCTGAGCCTTCTGATTATTTCAATTTGGCTGAGGGACATTGGTTCCCTAGCCTTTTTATCGCTGAGTGTGGATCTTCTTTTCCACCAAATCCCTTGTGTCTGGAATTATGTCATTATTTTGACGTCGTTCCTGCGAGAATAGCCCCCAACACATGGTGGGGTGCATAAATTAAATCAAGTCCGTGGAACTCGCATAGGAATTCCAGAAATCATGTACTGCTATAGATGGGCAGTTAATGATAATATTTTTTATTTAAAAACTAGATTTTTAAATAGAGCCTTAGTAGTCAATCTCCCTGATGCCAATAGGGATTATTTTGAACGCGGGGTTGTCATAAAAAACTGGCAACACCCTCCATTAGCTGGAGATGAGATTTACCAGGGTCCCAGATGCCCTCCTTATGGCAATGGGATAGGTTATTTTTGTTTTATTTTATTTATTTTAAAATCATGTTTCTTTTGTGTTTGATAAAATGTGCCACTGATAACAATGTTTATCTATTTACAGTTGATAACAAAAGAAAGTGCCCAAAGGAAGCAAATGTTAATGTAAGACATCTGAAACTTATCTGGAGTCTGCATCAGAGTTTTGCCGATGAGCACATTAGGTCGGCCTCGTATCTGCTCCAGTACAAGAGCTACACCACTTCCTTCACTGCTCGTCCAGTGATAAGTGAATCAGAGCCAGTTCCAGCTTCCACAAGCTCATCGCCTGAATCCCATATTCCTTTAAGTGAAAGGATGAAGAAGATAAGACCTCCTGCTCTGTTTGAGAAAACTGCCTCCGATTCTGGGGAGGTAAAAAGGAGTAGGATTGATGTCCCAAGGGAGGGGATGAAGAAGACTGATGCAGCTCCTTCAGCTGTTCCGGTCAAAGTTATCGAGAAGCCCGCAGTGGCTCCGAGCAGGTCTGCTGCTCCTGGAGAGGTGATTGTGATATCACCGACCAAGGGTTCTTCCTTGGTTGAATCGGTACCTGTTCCCCTGAGGAGGCTGAAGAAGAGCTCCTCGGTTAATTTGGCTGATACCATTGCTCAGCCCCCAGTTGCTAGAACTGGGGCTCCAACTTTTGTTCCCCCGAGCTCTGCAATGAGCTCGGTAAAGTCCTCGATCATTCTTGAGGTACAAGGTACTGAAGAAAACCTTACTCGGGACATGGTCACCTCACTAGATGATCGTCACCTTGCTTCTGTAAGTCTTCTTACTTTCAATTTTTCATATTTCCTTTGTCATTTCTGTTTCTAACTTGCTTTCTTTTTCTGTTCACAATTGACGAGCTTCTTCAATATAATCCTGAAGAAGGATGAAGCAATTAAGGCTTCTTGCTCCTCGTCCAGCGTGGAGGGAGCTCTGGAAGAAGCTACCAAGTCTCTGGCAGATTCTCGTCAGAAATATGCTGATGATAAAGTTGTCTGGGAGAAGAAGCTTGCCTCCACCGAGCAGGATAAAGCTCGAGCTGTTGAGGCTTCCAAAGAGTTGGAGAAGAAAAATAATGCCTTGGATAAGGCAAATAAAGAGCTCGCAGAGAAGCTCGAAACTGCTGGAGAGCTTGAAGATAAGCTCAGGTTTGCTGAGGAAAGGTTGGGCCAACTTCAAGAAGTAGGTCGGCAAAAGGAGGAAGCAGAAAATAAATTGAAGGTTGCTGAGAACCTGTTGTCTGAGAAACTTTCCTCGGAGAAGCTGAAGAGGAAAGCTTCTGTGAAGAAGTCCTTCAGCTCTGGCTGGGACAAGGGTTGGAACAAGGGGTTGGCCGCCATGGTGTCGCAAGTGGACTATGGCGGTCTTAAATATTTTAGGGATGGATGGGTTGCCTCCCTTTAGGAGATGAAGGTCGATGAGTCTTCCGAGCTCTTCCAGAGACATATTCCTGGTCCCCCTCCAACTCCAGAAGAATTAAAAGAGGACGAAGCTACCCCTGAAGAATCTTCGATGGTGATGGGAGATCATGCCCTAGCCATCCAGCCTGCTGATGGGGAAAATCAACAAATTATTTCTTCCTCCGAGCAACTGCCTATTCTCCCCGAGAAGCTATCTCTTCCCTCCGAGCAACCTACCTCTTCATCCCAACCTCCCGAGAAGGTTTTGGGAGATAAGGAAAAGGTTTAGTGTTGTTCAGGTTTCTCTTTATTTTGTTTCTCTTTTTCAAATGTAACTCAGAAGATGTAACTCTGAATTATGATCTAATAAAATTTGAACTTTTTTGCATATTGTTGTCTATCTTTCATTCATACTCTGCTTATTCTTCTTATTGATGATTTCTCTTCTTTCTCTGCTAGTTTCTGTCCAGGATGGAATTGCTATCTGCTCATGACACAAAGTTGCTACAATAATGTAATGAGTACTTTAAGGCTGGTCACACAGACTTGAGTGCTGCACAAGTTGCAGACATCCTTGGTCATGATGCTTCAGAACAGGCAGTTGAAGCATATCAGTACCTGAAGTGTCTACTTGACCGAGCAGTAGCCAATAATGTGGCTTACTATGACATGATCGAGGATCTCCAGTGTACCCTCGAAGACCTTCAGAATCAATACAAGGAATCAACTGCCTTGTTGCATGAGGGGTACGAAAAGAAGTACAAGCTGATCATGGCTGACAAGGGCTACGAGAAGCTTTTTGCTGGGTATGATCTGAGGGAGAGAAATTTGACGGGTGAGGTAGAGGAATGCAGACAGATTGCCAAGTTGCTGGAGCAAGAGAACAACAACTTGCAAATAGATCTATCACAATTGAAGTCTGCAGCCTCCACTTCCAGTGCCTTAATCCCAGTGACCGACGAGGGATTCTCGTTCTTAGAGGTTCAGAATGCCAAGTTGAGAGACGAGTTGGAGACTTTGAAGAGTTCAGGCACCTCTACATCTTCTCGTGGTCGAGCAAGAGCAGCTTGGGTTCTTGTCGAGGAACAGAGAACTCAATCTGTGTTAGAGAACCAGGTTTTATAATTAATGGCGAAGAACCAGGCTTTGTCTGATAAGTCAAAGAAGATTAGGGACCTGGAAAAACAACTCTCTACGCAGAAGTCAATCTTGGAGAATAAGGAGCTTTTCATCAAGAATCTCCACGAGCAGTTAGAAAGGCTAACATACCAATTCCATAAACAGCGCAGGGAGTTCTGGATGGCTGGATACAACGAAGCACTATTCCACTTGGACGATCGTATCCAGAATGCCAACAATGAGGGCTACAAGCAAGGCTGGCTGAATGCCTTAGGTGTGCTGAAGCTCAAACAAGGTCATTATCTGTGGGACTACCATGATCCTGGGTTGCTCGACTTGCCTGTGCCACCATACAATTTGGAGATGGATTGGATCCCTGCTCGGGCCATTCCTCAGAGCTTAATTTCAAAGTATCTCGGTGACTACAATTTACATTCTCAAATCGAGGTATCTCATCCCGAGCATCTCTTAGACCGACCATCCGTGATGAATGTCAGGATATTGAAGGACCTCAACTTCATTAATTCTCCTCTGTCTTTAAATGATCTGCCTGCTGGCGAGGAACCTGTGTCAAAAGCAAAGGGGAAGAGACCAGTAGAATAGGAATTTTTGATGTAATAGTTAGTATACATGTCAATGTAACTGTAATTTCATTATCAATGTAATTTATTTTGAATTCAATGAAAGACTTTCATTTTTGTTTGCAAATCTTGATTGCTATTGTCTTGTATTTATCAAACACGTTATATTTATGAATATCTGTTAAAAAGATAACAATATTGTGTTGTTTGTCGACCAACTCAGTAACAATTAAAAAGTTACAAGTATCAATACTGTTGCTCGATCACTTAATAATAAAGTAACGAGTATAAAAATGTTGTTTAAAATGTTTCCAACCAACCAAGGTTGTTAGATTCTCCATGTCGACCAACTACAGTTAGTGGGTTTTTATCCCCGACCAGCTATAGTTAGTCTTTTTTGAAATAATTTTACCTATAAAATGTTTCCGACCAACCAAGATTGGTAAATTTTGCTTGTCGACTAACTACGGATGGTGGGTTTTTCTCTCCGACCAGCCATAGTTAGTAGACTTTTATCTTAAATGTTTCCGACCAACCAAGGTCGGTAAATTTTCTTTGTCGACCAACTACAGTTGGTGGGTTTTTATCCCCGACCAGCCATAGTTAGCAACTTTTGCACTTTCTGGAATAATCTTACCTCCCGACCAACATAAGTTGGCATTTGCGAGAATATTTTGTTTCCTAGCCAAACAGGTTGGCATTTTTAGGAATATTTCGTTTCCTAGCCAAACAGGTTGGCATTTTTAGGAATATTTTATTTCCTAGCCAAACAGGTTGGCATTTTTAGGAATATTTCGTTTCCTAACCAAACAGGTTGGCATTTTTAGGAATATTTCGTTTCCTAGCCAAACAGGTTGGCATTTTTAGGAATATTTTGTTTCCTAACCAACCGAAGTTGGCATTTTTAGGAATATTTTATTTCCTAACCAACCGAAGTTGGCATTTTTAGGAATATTTTGTTTCCTAACCAATCGAAGTTGACATTTTTAGGAATATTTTGTTTCCTAACCAACCGAGGTTGGCATTTTTAGGAATATTTTGCTGCTGAGCAGTCTGAGTTTTGCCGAGTTTTGCCGAGTAGTGTGTAGCACTAGTATTCCCGGAAAAATTCTCAATGAAAGGAGAGACTTTAGCAGAATATCTTCATTTTATTCATACTGATGGAACTGTGTTACATATACATCACTGATAATACTTGCGTAGGTGCTCTGCGTTCCATGCATTCTTGAACTCCTCCCCCTCTGGAGTTGCTATTCGATAAGTTGCTGGTCGAACAACTTCTATAACTCGGTATGGTCCATGCCAGTTTGCTTCCAGATTATTGTGCTTTTGAATTACTTTCTTCAGCACATAGTCTCCTTCTTTCAAGTCGCACTTCTTCACCCTTTTGTTGTAGAACAAAGTTGTTCACTGCTGGTAAGCAGCATTTCTAATGGCTGCTTCTTCTCTGACTTCCTCGAGCATGTCTAAATCCAGTCTTCTCATTAAGTCGCTGACAGGGGAATTGAAATTCAGTACCCTGTGTGTTGGAAGGCCCAACTCGGCGGGTATAACGGCTTCACTTCCGAATGCCAGCATGTATGGTGATTCTCCAGTTGCTACTCGGGGAGTAGTTCGGTAAGCCCAAAGAACTGATTGTAACTCGTTGATCCAGTTTGATTTTGCATCATTCAATCTTTTCTTCAAGCCATTTAGCAGCGTTCTGTTTGTCACCTCAGTTTGTCCATTGCTTTGAGGATGGCCTGGTGCTGAGTGGACCTTCAAAATATTTGATTGATGACAATAGGCGGCAAACTCTTCGTTATCAAATTATGTTCCATGGTCTGTGATGAAAGCATGAGGTAGACCATATCGACAAATGATGTTCCTCCAAACAAATTGATACACCTTCTCGTACGTCATATCAATGAGTGGCTCAGCTTCTACCCATTTAGTAAAATAATCCACTGCGACGACGAGGTACTTGAACCTTCCTCGAGTCGTTGACAGTGGCCCAATCAAGTCTATTCCCCACATGGCAAATGGTCAAGGGGAAGTTATGGGTGTCAACAATGCTTGTGGAGTTCTTCGGATGGAGGAAAAGCGCTGGCACTTATCACACTTCTTGGCGTAGGCTATGCAATCATCCCTCATCGTCGGCCAGTAGTATCCTTGTGTCATCACCCTTTGTAAAAGCGTCCGACCTGCTACATGTGGTCCACAAGACCCTTCGTGGATCTCTTCAATTAATTCTTTCACCTCGGAGGGGTGTACACATCTCTGCAAACCTGCCATAATTCCTCGTCTATATAAAACACTATTAGTTAATACATACCGAGCAGCTTTAAACTTCAATTTTTTGGCAGCGAGCTTATCAATTGGCAATTCTCCCTCCTCGATATACGCCCTGATGGAATCCATCCAAGATGGTCCTAAATCAAGGGTGATAAAGTTCATCGTCAGATCTTCATCTATGCTCCGACCAGCTAACACTTCAATTGGGATTGTTCGTCGTAGCTCGGTGCGAGTAGCTGATGTTAGTCGAGCTAGGGCGTCTGCTCTCGCATTCTCCATTCTTGGTATTCTGACCAGCTGAATAGCGGTAAATTCTGACACCAGCTCCTTTGCCTTTGCATGATATCTGATAATTAATTCTCCTCTAACTGCATATACTCCCATCATTTGGTTTATGATCAATTGAGAATCACTGGAAACAATGACCTATTGTGCCTCCATAATTTTTGCCAAACTAAGTCCTGCAATCATGGCCTCATACTCAGTCTCATTGTTGGAAGCTTTGAATTGGAAACGCAAGGCGTATTCCATATCGACCTCATCCGGGGTGCTCAAAATAATCCCCGCGTCGTATCCTGCAGTGAAAGTTGAGCCATCTATATATAGACTCCATATAGGTAACTCGTCTTCGAATTTATTATCAGTCAGAGTTCCTCGGTGAAATATTTGTTGCTTCCTTTCCTCCTCGAATTTTTCTTGCTCTTCTTCGATCATCTCTTCTTGCCCTTTTACCAACCGGAGTTGGTCTGAGCCCGAAGTCAATGATCTTATAACATCTACTTGCTCTTTTACCAACTGGAGTTGGTCTGAGCTAGTGTTTTTTGATCCTGTAACATCTACAGGTTGATCAGCGAGCAACTCTTATTTCTCATTCGGAGTCCTCTCAACTATCTCTGCGTCACATCCTGTAACATCCACACGCCCTTTTACCAATTGGAATTGGTCTGAGCCTGTATTTGTTGATCCTGTAACATCCACAGGTTGATCATCGAGTAACTTTTGTTCCTCAGAGCTATCAGGATAGGTGAACTCCGCTATAAAATCTGCTACAGCCTGCCCTTTAAGCGATGATCTGGGTTTATAGATTAGATCATATTCACCGAGCTCTATTGCCCAGTACATCAATCTTCCTGACTTTTCTGGCTTATGCAGGGCTTACCTCAATGGCATATCAGTATATACTACTATAGTATGAGCCTGGAAGTATGGCCTCATTCTCCTACTCGCCTCTATCAGCGCCAATGCCAATTTCTCCAGCCTTGGATATCTGATTTCTGCTCCTCGGAAGGATTTACTTGTGTAGTAAATTGGCTTTTGTACTCCATTATCCACTCTGATCAACACCGAGCTAACTGCATTCTCGGACACAGCAAGGTACAAGTACAATTTTTCTCCCATCACTGGCTTGGACAACAGTGGAGGTGCTCCCAAGTATCTCTTCAAGTCTTGGAAAGCCTTCTCGCATTCATCATTCCACTCAAAAGTCTTTCTGAGTGTCTTAAAGAATGAGAGACATCTATTAGTTGCTCGTGACACAAATCTGTTGAGCGTCGCTACTCGTCCTGTGAGACTCTGTACTTCCTTCTTCGTCGTTGGAGATCGCAGCCCTAATAGAGCTTTGATCTTTTCAGGATTTTCTTCAATGCCTCGTTGATTGACAATGTACCCGAGAACCATGCCTTCTCGTACTCCAAAGATGCACTTCGTCGGGTTCAGCTTCATTTGATATTTATCTAGTTCATCAAAAGTCTGACTTAAGTCGACTAGATGATCGGCAGCTTTCTTGCTTTTCGTCAGCATATCGTCAACATAGACTTCCATATTGTCACTGATTTGTTCAGCAAAGACCTTGTTCATCAGCCTCTGATATGTCGCACCTGCATTTTTGAAACCGAAAGGCATAACATTATAACAATAAGTTCCCCTAGGGGTAATAAAAGAAGTACTCTCCCTGTCTTCAGGTTTCATTTTAATTTGATTGTAGCCAGAATAAGCATCCATGAAGCTCAGCAACTCGTGTCCCGAGGTAGCATCCACCAGTTGATCAATTCGGGGCAGTGGAAAGCGATCCTTTGGGCATGATTTGTTGAGGTCGGTGAAGTCTACACACATCCTCCGTTTGTTGTTTTTCTTCTTTACCATCACCACATTAGCTAACCAATCTGGATATTTAACATCTTCAATGAAACAAGCTTTCTGGAGCTTCTCGACTTCCTCCTGTATAGCTTGATTCTTCTCGAGACTGAATACTCTTCTTCTCTGCTTCATAGGCTTGATCTCCTTATTCACATTGAGCTCGTGACATAAGAAGTTTGGGTCTATCCCAGGCATATCTTCATAACTCCACGCAAAGGTTTATCTTCTGCTTCTAAGGAAAGTTATCAATTCCTGTTTTAATGAGGCCTCCAACGACGAACTTATTTGATTAGTTTGCTCAGGGTGCTCGTCCTCCAGAATGATATTTTCAGTAGCTTCCACCACTTGACCTTTCACGAGTTGCGACTCATCTCGAGGATCCAATGTTTCAATTTCTGCAGCTTCATCCACTTGATAAGTAGTGGTATTTTTCTTTGATTCTTCCAGTTCTTCTTGCTCGGCGGATGAATAATAGCATTCCCGATCTACTCTCTGATCACCTTTCACAACTCCTACTCTAAAGTTTGTTGGAAATTTTAGGCACTGATGCACTGTAGATGGTATAGCCTCGAACTTCTTCAATCCTACTCTTCCTATGATGATATTGTATGATGATTGGACATTCTTATCCATCACGAAGAAACGTATTCTTTCTGTCCAACAAGCAGGCCACGTACCAATGAATATATCCAACTTGATCGTCCCAAGTGGAAATACTTTCTCGCCAGCAAAACCGATGAGGGGTCTGTGGTAAGGCTCCAGTTGAGATAGCTTTAGATTTAAATTATCGAAACACGAGTAGAACATGATGTCTGTTGAGCTACCATTGTCGACCAGCACTCT
This sequence comes from Sambucus nigra, assembly GCA_949130495.1. Taxonomy (NCBI): domain Eukaryota; kingdom Viridiplantae; phylum Streptophyta; class Magnoliopsida; order Dipsacales; family Adoxaceae; genus Sambucus; species Sambucus nigra. Next base: position 503,895,965 of record OX422209.1, read on the forward strand.
TGAAATCATGACCTCCTTCATTCTCATTTTGATCATCAGCGGGTCATCATGAGGATATAAAACACCTGCAAGGTCATTTTTTGAAAAACCGATAACCAATTTCTCCTTGTTCACCTTTCTTGGGCGATCTTCCTCAGCTAGATTTATTCGCTGAATGTACGAGCAAGCTTGGGCCTCACCGAGGTAAGCTTTTCTTTCTGCAGTAAGGTCTCCTCCTCCTGCATATCCTCCTGTAATAACATTACAATCAAATGACCCAAAGCGTATTGAAAATACCTCTCATTCTGGCTGCCTTGGTTTCTTGGGAAGATCGGATTCATCCTCTGGATCAACTTCATGGTTTCTCTTCTTGTTCTCCTCTGCTCGATGAGGAGACCTAGATCTCTCTCTAGTTCGGTCGTTGTTTCTTCTTTTGCCTCCTCGATCAACATACTTTGCTAGCTTTCCTCGTCGGATGAGTGTTTCAATCTCATTCTGAAGAGCTATGCAATTTTTGGTCATATGATCGTGATCCTTGTGAAACTCGTAATATTTTTCCCTATTCCTCGTGTCAGGGTCTGCCTTTATTTTCTTTGGCCAGTTTAGCTCCTCGTTGTTCTTAATTTCTTCCAGGACGTGGTTGATATATACCTTCAAAGGTGTGTAATTATCAAATTTCCTCAAGACCTCCCATGACGACCTATTTTTGGATTTTTTGTCACCACCATTGTTCTTATGTTCTTTCTTCTTAGCTTTATCACCTTCCACCTTGGTTTCTTTGGCATCCATATTCTTCTTCGCAGACATAGCCTCCTCGGCATTCATAATCTTGGACGCTTTTCCCATCAGGTCTGCCATGGTTCGAGGTGGATCTTTGGCCAAAGTGTAGTACAACTTGTTTGGCAGTAGTCCACTCATCAAAGCAGTAATCGCTGTCTTCTCTTCGTAATCAATGACTTCGAGTTTCTCGTTATTAAAACGAGTTATATAATCTCTGGTACTCTCACCAACTTTTTGTCTAACACTTAACAAATGTGCTACTCGTTTAACTGGCTTTGCCCCAAAGCAGAAATTCCCAATGAATAGCTCGGCCAGTTGAAGAAAGGTTAAAATCTTACCCCGAGGAAGGCTATTATACCATATTTGAGCAGATCCGATAAGTGTTCCTGAGAATGCTCTGCATCTCATCTCATCTGGGATAGCATAGATGTCGACTGCAGCTTGGTATTGTTCTATATGAAGGACAGGGTCAGTCTTCCCATCATACTTGGGAGTCACAACAGGTGCTTTGAACTTTGATGGTGTTGGAAAATTAACAATATCCTGGACAAAAGGTGTTCCTCGAACAAAGGTTCGTTGTAGAGGGTTCTTGGCCTTAGCCATTTCCCCTATTCTATCCTCCAGCCTCTGAATAGATCCTTTCCATGCATCATTTCCTTCCTCGGGCCTATTAGTTCAAGCAACTGATCGCGTTGAAGTGGCTTCCTAGGATTTATCTTGACGAGCAGCTGGTCGGTCATATGATATATCTTGACGAGCAGCTGGTCGTGACTGGGCAGATCCTTCCCTTAAATCTGATGGTCGTCGAAAGTTCCTCGACGCTGCATTAAGAGGACTTTTGTTCCTCCTAGGGCCTAATCGGTTAAAAGGAGAAACCCTACTTAATCTTTCCAATGCGCTGGTCCTTTCTGGGGAGAGGGTGACACGTTGTTCAGTATTCGTGGCTCGCACCGACAAAGTTCGCCCAGGTTGATAAGAGAAATCATCAGATTCCTCATTGCGATGTGAGTTAGTACGCCTCGTATGAGAAGAAGGCGCACGCGTATTTCTTTGAATGCTTCGTGGTCCAGAATGGGCTGATGCACCGCCATGGAGGGTTTGGATGAGTTGTTGCATTGATTCTTGCATGACGGTCTAGCCTTGAGCCAGATTTGCCATTATTCCAGTCAGATCTAGAATAATTGGTGGAGCATATGGATTTGGAGGGGTTCCAATGTTTCGATTGCTGGATTCCGGAATATCCGCCATTGGTAATGAATTATTTTTGATGAAAAATGATATTAGCAGTCGTTTCCCACAGACGGCGCCAATCTGCTGATGTAAAAAATTAGATCACTCTAATAATTCAATCACAAATCTGTTGATGTAAAAAATTAGATCACTCTAATAATTCAATCACAAATAAATAAATGAGACAAAGAATTTTAAAGTGGTTCAGCCTTATAAGAATGGCCTACGTCCACTGTTGCTTTATTGCTGAGTGTTTGGGAAATCTCGATTTGTGAATTCTATCAAGAAATTTCGCTCTAGATTTCAGGTCCAGGTCCCTTTTACAATGAGGATTGTATAACGTATTTATAGTCATGAGGCTGTCATGTGAAAGGGTAATACATTAAATGATATACATATGAAAGGGTAATACATTTAATGCCCTCTTTGCGTGTGCGTCTGAATGATAAGCATTTAATGAATCAGTTGAACTGTTGGTATTCTGCTTCGAGGTGCAGCTCGGACCGCCTAAGCTTCTCGGTATTCAAGAGTTCCTCGGAGAGGCATTGTTCCTCGGAGCTTGTGAGTTCCTCGGGGAACTAGTCTTCCCCATTGTAGTATTATTCCTCGAAACGAGTGGGTTCCTCGAAAGTGTTTGTTGTTGCCATGTAGATAGCCATGTGTCTTCATATGATTGGTCCATGTCAGCAGATTAATTTTGGTATCAACACTCGGTATCCTCGAGGGACCATGTCTAGCAGTGCATAGGAGAGCTTACATGCTCTACCGAATAACCTCATACTGGGAATCTCACTAGGATTTGGTTTGGAGGATTGGGCACAAGACGACGTTGGAATGGACCAACCCTTTAAGGACCTAGGCAAAATCTTGGTTTATATACAACTTGGCTTAGTAGTACCTCGAGGCACTATCTTTGGGAACCCACTCGAGGGGCTCCAGTCCTAAATAATTATTCAAAAATGAACTTGTTGCATTCACATGGATATTACAAAGTTGCTCCAGTGACTTGTATCTCGAGAAACCTTTTATTCGATGAACTACCTTTTGACCAGTGTCGGGCTCATATTTAGATTTCAAGTTACTCAAGTGACTTGTGTCTCAAGCAACCTTTCCTTCGATGAACTACCTTTTTGAGTGATGTGACAGCACACATTTTGCAGATCACTGTTTACCAACTCTTTGACATCAGCATGTCGACATTTAGGAACTCCATAAAACGGCACTCAAGTAGAGATATTCCTAGAATGGTAAATTCATAACTGGAACATCACGTTCTTTGTAAGACATTCATAGCTCTGAGAGTCTAAACAGTGTTCCCGCCAAAAATATCATATCTATCTCATTTAATACAATATCTTTGCATTAAATACAGAGGTCAATTGACGCCAACAAGGGACAAAAAGGTATTAATTACAAGAAGGCCCCTGTTAGGATTCTCTCCCTTGTATAAATACCTTTAACATTACATTATGGAGGGGATCACACTTTTCTAGTCTATAACTGCTACAGAAATATTCCCATATAAGAGAGTTTTATTGTGAGAACATTTATTAAGAGATCCACTTCATTTATTGCGCTTGTGTTTAAGGTTACTACCTTGCCTTTATAGCCTCATTGGTCCTTTTGCTCACTCCCTCCAACCAATTTAATTGCGGGAGTTCTCTTACTAATTATTGTCGTTTGATTATTGTAGCATTTATGTCAAAATAATATATTTAACGCAGGATTTTTGTGTGTTAAATGTGTTGGGTTGAGACTAGAGTTTGTTATCGTCATTAGTTGCTCTAAGGCCATAATTACCATCTTGATAATGGGTTACGCCTCCCTTTATATTAATATAATCACAAGAACTGACCTCCTACACAACAGTACTAGCTAAAAACTTTACAAATCCGGGAGGTCGGCTACTGACCAACTCTTAGACATCACGCCGAGCAATATTTTGAACAAATACTCCATACTTGCAATCAATCATCAAGCATGGAGCATTAGAAGATTTTGTTGTATGTAAAAATTATTCTCCTATATGGACTAATGAAAAGTAGACACGTGTCCTCATATGGGGCCTCTCAACTATCTTGGTCAGCTTCAGAGACACCTAGACGGCTGGCATGCTAACACCCAGAAAGTGAACCATCAGGAATAGCAAAGGTTACTCAGGTGGAATAGCAACCAGAATTGAATACCAAGAATCTCATTTATTGTATACAGATGTAAGTGCTTGGAAGTATAAATGAATTCCATCTCTTAAGTTCTCAACCAATATAACTACATAATCTCCCTTAGCTCAATGGAACGATCCAATCAAGCACAATCACACCCCCATACTGAGCTATTTAACCACGTGAAATAATACAACAGTGGATGTAGGCTTTTCTTATAGCTGAACCACGTTAAAAACCTAATCTCTTGTTTGTTTATTTAGCTTTCTTAAACTTATTTATCTGTGATTATAAATTTGGACCCCATCCATTTTTAGACATCAACACGTTGGTATATTGTGGATGAAAATTTCAGGGTTGATTCCCTGCATATCAGCGTAAGACCAAGCAAAGACGTTAATATACTTCTTAAGGATTTGGACTAGTTCAAAACTTTCTATACCATCTAAAGAATAACCTATTTTGATTTATTTATCTCATTTTGAGATCGTAAGTTGGTCTTTATCATTTCATAGGTGGGATGTGTGCAACTGGTCGGTCTTTATTAAGATATTTTAGGTGGTATTCTAACTATTCATTATTTAAATTATATTCATGACTTTGGTTTGTACATTCATCATAATTGATAATTTGCACACAAGGATACTCAAAGTTAAAGTTTATTTCGTCCACAAGGGGGTTGACATTTTCCAACACATTAAAGAAATTAACCACAAGGTAATTTTCCTCAAAAGAGATGTTACATAAAGTAGCAAGTGGTTCTTCTTAGAGTATGTATATATTATTATCTTAAAGAAGGTCCTCCATTGCAGGCAGGTGGGAGAACGTCTAGTTCTTCTTATATTCTATCATCACCTTACGAAAGAGATTGATGTCCCGCAGGTCTTCGATAGGGTCCTAATCTGAAATGGAATTTCTAGTTTCCTAATCAAATCAACTATCTCATGCACCTCATTTTCCACCCATGTTGGTAGAAGCCATGATGCCACTGATTTTAGTTAAGACGTTTAATGTTTGTTTCTTTGGGGAAACTCGTTGCTTTTATACATGGGTTTCTCAATAGGTTGAGCCTAATTGAGGATCCTTTACCTTCCCATTATCAGTCATATGACTTTATTTCTCATGAGCGTAATCTGCACTTTATGGAGATTAAATAAGTGTATATGTATTGGTTCTTTGACTCGAATCAATCTTATATTCATTAGATCTTTCCATGTTGTGTAACTATGGCACCTCGTCAGTCCAAGATCCCTTTACCTTTGTCCAACTTTCCTTCTTACGCTTTACGTTTTTCTAGATTCCCAATATTTGACACATTAATACAGCCAGTGACAAGAGGTTTCTCCTCCAGCAGGGCTCTTGTATCCTATAGATACCCTTTATCCCTACTTGTTGATCATGATCTCTAATCTTTATAGGAGTGATTTGCCTCTCTCCTCCCATATCGAAGGGTTGATTTGACACTATGGCTACTCATGTATCAAAGGGGTACCTCTTATGGTTATGGGAGACTATTAGGGATTCCGTGGCTATCAAGGAATTAGGTATTTGGTGATTGTTTGGATAGAGTAACCCTAGGTTGGTGGAGGTTCGGTGTATCACTCAGATTTAAGAACGATCGACCATCTATTTTGAAAATGTCTAGCTAGAACAAGTAGCACCCAATTTGAGTAAAGGTTCAGAGGATATAGACTTAAGGTGGAACTGGATTTTTGAGGAAGTGTAGGCAAAAAATCCTTTTAAATATCCTTATGTGTTCATGAAATTTGGTATTATGATGATTACGAATATACTTTTACTCTGCACTTGTAATGATTTGTTTATTAAATGATAATTTAGTTCACCTGTGGGATCCAACCCTTTCTTTATCATCCCATGGATATAAGTGTGGTTTCTTAGTGACATAAAGTAAAAGAAAAGATTATCCCTCGAAAGGGTGTTTGGTTATTGATCGTACCCCTAAGGTTTGCCCATGTAACTCCATCAACCTATGAAGATGTTGGAAACTTCAAAGATGTCTACAATGATCGAGGGATTTCTGATATGGAAGATCAGGTCGTACATAGTTCTTATCGCTAAAAAAGATTTTTTCTTTCTTTAGACATTGTACTTCTTGAGATGTTCTAGACTAGCCGTCTTAGCAAATTCCATTCCATCAATGTACACTATGAGGTTTACGCCTCTTGAAAGGATTTTCTTTATGACATAAGGCCCGATCGAATTGGGATGAAATTTGCCTCGGGGTAAAATATGGGATCTATGACTTCTTTTAGGACTTGATATCCTTCCCAGAGCCCGCTATCTTTGACTTTTTTATTAAATGCACTATTGATACGTCTATAATATCCATGTATGTGATATCAATCTAGTAGTCGACACTTATCCAGTAATGCCAATTCCTCGTACTTTTTTTCATCTAGTCATCTTTAAAAATTTGATTATGTGGGATCACCCTTTGACAAAGGATTTCCATTTTTATTGACAATAAAAACTCCATTCCATAAATGAGGAGGTATGGGGTGGCCCTGATAAGTGTTATGATGGAGGTTCGATGACCCTATAGTGCGTATAGTATTTTATCGGCCTAATCACGACATCCTTAGATCATATTACTCAGGACCTTCAAATTATTTTTAATTGATTCAATAACACCATTAGTTTATGGAAGGTAAGGGGAATATTTGTTCCGATGGATTCCCAATTCTTTGATGATATATGTGACTTCTACCTAAAAATTCATCCCATTATCTGAAATAAATTCAAAAGGTATGACATACCTTCAAATATTATTCTTGTGTATAAATCAAGATTCCTTTTTAGCATTCAACATAGAGTATGATTCAGCCTCAACCTAATTGTTAAAATAGTCAATGGATACCAAGATGAATTTATGGTCGTTAGAGGCTTCGGGGTGACATTTTCGATGATATTGATTTTTGAATTTGAATATGGCTCAGGTGATGTCATCTTGTAAAGTTATCTTTGAGGGAAATATTGTATATTTGCAAACTATTGGCATTTAGGGCATCTCTGAACGTATTTGTTGTAGTCTTGCTAACGAGTGCTCCAATAGTACACTTAGAGGATGATTTTCTTTATTATCATGTAGTCATTCATGTGAGGACCAACCTTCCAACATAGACCTCTTCCATTATATTTTATTCCTCAATCTACGCGAGTCATCTGTAATACCCACCCCAATATTTTATTTATTTTCCCCGCATGAGTTGTAATAATATAAAGACATTGAGATTTGGATGATTATGACTGGGTTTATATTCTTGTTTGCTTGCTTTGAAATCTTGATGGTAATTGTTGGAAGATTGAGAGTTTAAATTGAAAATTTGGAGAAAATAGGAAAAAGGGTCGTTCGAACGAATTAGAGGTCGTTTGAATGAGAAACAAGGTCATTCGAAGCAGGGGATCAAATGAGATTTGAATGAGATCCCACTATATAACAGGTCCAGGTCGTTCAAAGGTTGTTTGAAGTGTTAAATCGAACGAGGTTCGAACGAGATGTCTTTCTTGTTCTAACAAGGGGTAAATCTTGTTCAAACGAGGTTGTTCAGATTTTTAAATCGAGTTGCCCTTGTGTGTTGTCTCATATTGGGCCATTGGATTAATGATATATCAAGCTCTGGTGAGCCTAGATAGGGAAAAAATGGGATTGGGAAGTCTTGGATGGTTTTATAAGGATTGTTTGGGTTATTTGGGTCATTTGAGTTGAAACAAAAGAGGGGGACAGAGAGAAAGAGATAGAGGTGGGTATTCCACCATTTTTGTGTGTCCTTCCAACAAAAACCACCATGCCACCACCACCCATCTACCTTATATCCCCATATTTGTTAAGTCTTCCACCATATTTGAACCATACATACCCATTTCCACCATGGATGAGGAGAGCTACGAATTTATGGAAGATTAATGAAGTTTGAAGGGGTTTTGCTTAGAAGCTTGGTGGAGCATGGTTTTGGAGATGGGAAACCTCCTTGAGGGAACCTTAGGAGGTGGGAGGTTGCCATCTTCTTAGACATTTTATGCCTACCATTGTTGGATCTCCATGTGAGGTAGGAAAACTTAGTCTTAGTTTAAGACTCTATTTTTGTGTATTAGTAGTCTTGTTGTTATAATTTAAGAGTAGATTGCATATGATAAAATGATAGGTTTCTAATCTATTTATATTAACTGTTTTTATGGAATAAAAATATTGGCAAAAATATTTTTTTGTTGAAAATAAAGGATGAGTAAATATTTCAAGTTTTTCTTGAAAATAAACTACGTTTGGGCCTTTTTGTGAAAATGGCATTTCTAGAAGTTTTAAGTTAAACATTCTATAAAATAAAATATTTTGAAAAATATTGTTGATCTTACTAAAAATGTTTAGTGAAATAACATCCCAAAGTCTCTTCAAAAGATGGAGATTTTACGAAAGTGGGATATTGGTTGAGTTTGAAGAAATAAAATGTCTTTGTGTCATGAAAGTGCATTTTTGCAAGTATTACAATTTCTAGAATAAAATGTATGTTCAACCCATTTGATAGGATTTTAGGATTAAAAGCCATCTTCTCATGCAAATAAACTTGTGGTTTTTGGTAATGAATATGTAAAGATGTTTAAAGAAGGTTTTGTTTCTTTTAAACATGAAATAAGAAAAGTAGAAATTTTAGTTTTTAAGGGTGTGAAAAGGGGATAATAGGTGATAAGTGTAAGGTTGTAAGGCTACATGTGTCAATGAAAGAAAATGGTGTTTTTCTTATAATTTATATATCAAATGATTCTTGAAAATAAACGCATTGAAATAAAGATGTATCCAATTAAGAAGAATATTACTCCAAAAGGTTAAAAAGGTGTTAAAAACACTTAAGAAGTTAGTGTGGGTAACTTAATGGTATTTTGGGAAAATTAATATTTGTGAGATGGAATATTTTTATGAAATAAAAATATTAGAAAGGGTGTTACACATGATAGTTATAATGAATATTTGTTTTGGAATAAAATCAAGGCTAAAGTGTAAAGGACTTGAAATGATGATTTTCAAAGTGTAACACAAGTTGGGATGGAACCCAAGGTTTGGTTTCGGCTGGGTAAAAGTAAAGGTGGAATAATGTGAACATTTACAAAATGTTAAAACACATTAAAAAGTAACTCGAATAACACCGGGAAAATTAAGGAGGACCCGAAGCCCTAGGGTCAAAGATCCAAAATCATTGGTCAGAGCATATGGTGAGCATAGCAGGTGGTGTGGAGCCCATTAAAGTATGCGATTATTGGAAGATTTCAAGAGAAGGATAAAGTAATAAAGAACATGTTAAGAAATGGATTGTGTGGTGAAGATGTGTTAAGGCAACCTAACTTAAATAAATTAATCGAGATAAATAAGGGTTTCGGAAGTAAAATGGTTTCATTCATTAAGTATATGTAAATGGGTGAGGTTTTGTATTTTGAGAGCGTTATACAAGTAAGTATTCTCTTTTATTTTATGTTAGAAGCTCTATATGCTTGGACTCTGAGGTGCTCCCCATGGGTCCCTCACGTAGTTTGATTTGAAATCAAAATTTCATGTTAATCAAGTGAAACGTTAATTTAAATAAAATTGGATTAGCAACATTATATAGGCTATTTCATTGTACTTCACATTTAACGCTCTGGTTGGACCGGGTCGACTATGGATAGCCCATAAATTTGGGCTGGGGAATTACAAATGGTATCAGAGCTCTAGATTCAAGGTTCCATTCGGGAGTGACAAGGTGAGGTCGATAGTAGATCTTTCGATGTCGGTGTTGGTTTTGGTTGGTCATGGTAGTTGTGGTGATGGCTTAGTTCGTGTCCTCCATGGTGAAGTTAAAGAGGTTAACCCGACGGGTGAATTCTTATCCAAGTGTGTCAGGACATAAATTTCCAATTGAGTCCCTGTAATTTTTTGACTTATTTCCGTCAATAAAACTGTGTTAGTAATATGTCATAGGCAGATTTTATTTTGTCACGATCCCACTTGGTCTATGTCGTATCGAAGAAAAATTGAAGACGTTGCGGTAAAGCTTCAAAGAATTAATCATGCCGAAGTTTAATTGGTGCAAGTTTATTCGTCTTCAAAGTTAACTGCATTCCGAGATCACACAGATATGAATGCATATAATTAATGGTGCTCGAAATTGTTTTTATAAAAGATAAGGATGTATTTTTATAAGGAAAATATTTTAAAATGTTTTAAAAATGTTTTAAATAGTTTCCTTTTTATTCTGATAAGCTCGAAAAAGGGTTTGACTTATTTGGATCTCTTTTGGAAGAGACGTTTTATACAAAAAGTCAAAAAGTCAAACTGACACGCAGGCCCGTTCAAACGACAAGAGTCTTGTTCAAATGAGATGCTTATGTCGTGCGAACGACGTGGCTATGTCATTCGAGCGACATGGTTTTCGAGGCAGCATTTAATTCTTATTTAAAGCGTGTTTTCGTCAGAATTAAATGTGTGTTCATTCTGAAAAAATTGTTTACGATCCAGTACGAGTTTTGCACATGTTTTTCTAAGGTTTAAAAAGCTTAAACACATCCTTCGAGTTTGTAAAGATCCGAGTTATCATTCTTATATGTTTACGTGATCTTGCTGCACCAAGAAGGTGTGTTCTATTCATGAACATCAGTGTTTTGCGGTGAAGAAAAGAGAATGACTTCTTAAAGATCATAAGGAGCATCAAGACCCGTGGGGATCGAGTCATTGAGTAAGGCTAATCTGTCTTTGTAAAACCTTTGTTCATAGTGATTGTCTGGCTTGGGCCGTTCGAGGTTGTTTTCCCGTTTTGGGTTTTTTTCTCGTACATCCGGCGTTGTGAGTATTTTTTACTCTACTTTACTTACTTTGATCACTAGATGCATGTTTAGGATTAATCAAGATAAAATTGGTTTAAAGTAGGAATTGTTTTTTCACAACTTAGTTTGGTGCACATTAAAAGTTGGATAATTTTTGGTAAAAAAATTGGTTTGATTTGAAACACACATAAGGGCCACCCCATTTCACAAAGTGGCAGGTGACCAAGTTAGTTATCATTGATCACTTTCGCACTTCTGATTTAGATTTGTTGTAAGTTTCGAATGTCCATACAAACCAATAGTGGTGGCATCACAGGTTTTTAGTGTGAGGTACTTGTGTGTCAATCTATAGTGATATGAGAAGCTAATTGAGATGTAGAGAATCATGAATGATGTCTATACAATTAGAAACATGACTCGTGTAAAGTTAACTTTGGAGATTAGGTGACTAGTGCATTATACCTAAATAGTGTTGATTGGTGACGAAAATGCATTAAGTTCCTTGACTAGGTACTTTTGGGTAGTTAATATCGATGAGATGATTAGGCGAATTCGATCCTCGGGATAGTATGACATCGTAAGGAAATTGATGATGTAGTGGGCATGATGAATCGCGTTAGTTAATACTTGGGTTGTATACTTAGTCTAAGTTGGTAAGATAGTATCATTACAAGTAAGTGTCCTGGTGATTCTCAAGTGAAGGTTGTACCATGTAGCGTATGATGAGAGTTGCAGGCAAATTATGATAAGTATATTACATAAACAACAATGATTATTGAGGAGACTTAGGAGTGAACTCTAGGTAGTCTTCTATATCGGGGTTTTAGAAGATATGATGTGATTTCAAGGAATAAGATCTTTAGTGATGTTGATGATGCAGACCTAGAGGTTTATAGGTTGCAGGAGACGTCATGTATCCTGCCTGAACCTTTAGTAGTATTAGTTGTGGTTTGGTACATGACTTATGTTCATGGCCATTTAGAAGAGAGATAAGATTGTTATCTAAGTGTCAAGGCTCATTTTAGCTACCAAGGTAATGGCTAGATATGAGGTAATCCTGGTGTGAGTGTGGTTTAAGGGAATCTTGAAGTGCCCGTAGGATAAATTGTGTGTGGCATCATTGGGGGTAGAAATCGACTTATTATGGGGTCTTAAGGTGTTAAATGGTTAAGGTGTGTCATATGCAGAAGCTCGTAGACTAATGTTTTTATGAGTACCTAGTAATCACGATATGGGTATTGAAAGGTTTCTAGGGCGCGCCTACAATGATAAAGGTATGGATGACGACATCTTGTCAAGGCTTGGGAACTTTACATGGAATGTATTTGATGTTCTCAGAAGACCAGCTAATTACAGTATGAAGAGGTATTAGTATACTAGTAATTATTGTGCTGAGGGTCAGATGATGATCTCAGGTTGCTGGTCAAGGTTTAGAGAATCGAATAGTGTACGTGTCGGGCACGATTTTTCGAATCGATACAGATGGGTGGCATATCCTCCAAGGAGGAATTAGAGGCTCGTGTCATTTATAGGGCGTAATGCATGGGTGTCATGGAATGACTAGTAGTGGCAGTATGAAACTTAATTTACAGGAATATTAAGAAACGTATTTGAGACTTAGACTAATGACGCCATGTGGAGGCTTGAAAATGGCAATTAAGTGGGGTGATATCGAAGCATGAGTAGAATGTTGGAATGTAATGACGGTATATGCTAGGACAACCTTAGCAAGGTAAGGACTAGTTTTTAACACGTCCTGCCAAGTCGGTATGGGTTAGAAGATGTAGCCCTGTATAATACTTACTACCCTTAGAATGCCAATGGAGATTGGTGTGGCCGTCACATGAGTTCAATTTGGGTAAACCTGGAAGTGAGCTAATTGACAATTTCATATAGTCAAAGGATACAATAAGGTGAATGTCTCTCTTGAACGGGGTATTGCCTAAGGGGATTTAGGGTAGCGATCACGATATGATAAGGCAGACAATAACCTAGGTGCAGTAGGTTGGTGACGTCGTCACAGATAAATGGACAAGATCAGTGTAGACAAAGGTGTTAGGCATCCACCAATCGAAATGGTTCATGTGTGCCAAGGATGTGGATGGAAGGGCCTTACTCCGAAGGAGAGAAGTTAGGTATTTACTTTCTATAAAATGATAGGTTTGTACGATGCTTTCATCTTTTGAGAATGAATGGTTGTGATTCGATTCGTCACGATTGGTGACCTAAGCCAGGGTATGTGGCAAAGTTAGTACCTAGTTAGAACATCTGGGATGAGTGATAAAACTTCGAGCATATGACACAAATTCACTTTTATAAATTATCGTCTGACGCGTGCGATCGTGATTCTATCAGAACGATTACATGTTCCTTCAAGCTCTTGTGTGTCCTTTTTTATTTCGATAATCGAGGATTAGTATTTCCATGTATGTGGTATCTCAGATCGGTACCATGTCATGGTATGACGCGGTTGCGCCTGGTAGAGCGTGGGTGGACCCGGTATGGTCAATGCAACTCGATAACTAAATGCGCCCTATCTGAGGTATTTTTGTTATTGCATAAAGTTTAATGTACGTGTGGCTAAGCTTTCGGCAGCATCATTTTCTCGTCGTATTTTCTTTACTTTGGATTAACGACCTTTCGACTGGCCGACATGGTAGTCAGTGGCTCTGATTATAAAGAGAAAAAGGATGACTTAAGGATTTATATAGTGTTAGAAATCGAGGAAACTTAGTGCATGGTGTTGCTTTGACACGGTGAGTGTATTGGCGTAAGGCTCAAGTGAGTGCTCAAAGATGAGATGCCCAGAGTAGTTTTAATATCATCAGAGTGACGCAGCGAAAGGTATCATCCAAGTGCGCAGTGATGATTTGGTAAGTGTATTACTCCTCGGGGTGAGTGATTAGCAATGTGAGGTTAATGTTAAGCTCAGAAAAAAATTGTGTAGTCAGGATGACCTGAAAATTGTGGGGACACAAGATATGTATTCCTAAGAATGGAGATGGTCCTTGATGATGAATTTGATTGGTTGTATTATGGCTCGCTCTTCGATGAGTGTCAATCACTAGCGAGGGTTGCCGGTGGAGGCGTCGGCATGCTTCGGGTATTAGCAAAGATAGTCCTAGGACTTTATTGAGCATGACATCAAGTGAGTGGAGACTCGGGGTCAGTTACTTACATAACGTTAATGGTTAATGAAATGGTGAGCATTAGAGCATGTCATGTGTTGAGCCTTTGACGACAAACCCTGTGTAAGGATGTTTGATATTATATTAGTTATCAAGGACTTCCATGATGTTTTCTTAAAGGTTTACATGACTTATAATGAGAGTTGATAAACCTCATGAATTTGAAGAATTGACAGATCAATAATTTTTGGGATGAATATCCCTAACGAGGGATGTTTGTAATACCCCACCCTAATGTTATATTTATATTCCCCACATGAGTTGTAATAATATGAAGACATTGAGATTTGGATGATTATGATTGGGTTTATATTCTTACTTGACTGCTTTTAAGGCTTGATGGTAATTGTTGGAAGATTGAGGGTTTCAATTGGAAATTTGGAGAAAATAAGAAAAAGGGTAGTTCCGAAGAAGTGAAGGGTGTTTGAACAAGAAACAAAATCATTCGAAGCAGGGGATTAAACGAGATTCGAACGAGATCCCACTACATTACAGGTCCAGGTCGTTTCAAGTGTTGAATCAAACGAGGTTCTAACGAGAGCTTCGAATGAGGCTATTCAAAATTTTAAATCGAGTTAACCTTGTGCGCTGTCACATTTTAAGCTGTTGGATTAATTAGTTGCTAAGCTCGGGTGAGCCCAGATAAGGCAACAATGGGATTTGGGAGTCTTGGATGGATTTATAAGGGTTGTTTGGGTTCATTTGGGTCATTTGAGTCGGAAAGGTATATATGTGTATATATATATATATATATTGTAAGGACATATTTTTATAAGTCCGTAATCAATTTATTATGTCATATACCGCTACACCGTCGAAGAGCATTTAAGAGCAATCTACATCAAGACGGATCCGAACTAATCAAGTTCTTCATCAAAAATACTCTACAAAGATTACTCTGGTAAGGTTATGTTTTAAATACCTTAAATTTACACTTAGAGCTTTTGGGATATTTTTACAAAATATTTTCTAAGTGTTGAAGCGAACTTTTTCGTCAAAATTTGAGAATGAGTATTTTTTCTAAGTATTGGAGCGGACATTAAAATAATATTTTTTTTGACGCAACAGTCGTTCAAACGACATAGCGCTGTCTTTCGAGCGACATAGCATGTCTCGCGATCTCGTTCGAGCGACATGCTTATCTCGTTCGAACGAGCTCTAATACCGAGGCAGCACGATTTTGTATAAATACTCATTAAATGGTTTCGTTTTCATTAAGAAGTCCCAGCGTTTTGAAAGACAGAAAACTGCGAAATAGAAGAATTCTTTTTGACTTCTTCTTTTAGGGTTTAATCCCTTTTTGTTTACAATTCACAAAAAAACTCATATGCTTTGGTGAATTATTTTGGTGTTCAAGAACACAACTTTTGTTGTTGTTTATTCTTTGTGGAGAGAACTCTACAACCGGAGAGTTGAGTGCTATTGTGGATGGAGTCTCTACAGAGTTTCTGGGCTGCGATCCTTGTGGTATAGCTGAGCGTGAACCACTATAGATTTCTAGCCTTTGCTTTGAAGGTTTGACAAAGACACTGTGCGTTACACTTGTGGGCGATTATCAGGTTGTATGTAAGTCAATGGTCTTGTGAATTCTTCAAAGTTCTAGAAATAAAAAGGTTTTGCCCTGCGGAGATTTTTTCTTAAATTTGTGTCACATGCTTTATTTATTTATGGGTTGACACACGCACACACATAGGTGCATGTTTAGGGGATGAATTAATTTGGTTTAAAAATAGACTCCAATTGAATAAGTGTGCCAAAATAGAAACTTCAGAATTAATTTAAATCGGTATCAGACACCGTATTCACACGTTTTACATATATATAGAGAGAGAGATCGATAGATAGATAGATAGATAGATAGAGATAGAGATAGAGAGAGAGAGAGAGAGAGAGGTGGGTCTTCCACCATTTTTGTGTGTCTTTCCACCTCTTTTCACTAGAAACCACCATGCCACCACCACCCCTCCACCTTATATCATTATATTTGTTATTTATTCCACCATATATGAACCTTACATATCAATTTCTTCCATGGACAAGGAGAGCTACGAATTTATGGAAGATTAATGAAGTTTAAAGGGGGTTCTGCTTAGAAGCTTGATGGATCATGATTTTGGAGTTGGGCAACCTCCTTGAGGCCACCTTAGGAAGTGGTAGGTTGCCATATTCTTAGACATTTCATGCCTACCATTATTGGAGCTCCATTTGAGGCGGGAAAACTTACTCTTAGTTTAAGACTCTATTTTTGTGTATTAGTAGTCTTATTATTAGAATTTAAGAGTAGATTGCATATGATAAAACAATGGGTTTCTAATAGATTTGTATTAAATATTTTTATGGAATAAAAACATTAGAAAAAATATTATTTTGTTAAAAATAAAGGATGAGTTAATATTCAAAGTTTTCTTGAAAAGAAACTAAGTTGGGCCTTTTTGTGAAAATGGCATCTCTAGAAGTTTGAAGTTAAACATTTTATGAAATAAAATGTTTTGAAAAATAATGTTGATCTTGATAAAAATTCATGGTGAAATAACATCCCAAAGTCTCTTTAAAAGATGGAGATTTTACAAAAGTGGGATATTTGTTGAGTTTGAAGAAATAAAATGTCTTTATGTCATGAAAGTGCATTTTTGCAAGTATTACAATTTCTAAAATGAAATGTATGTTTAACACATTTGATAGGATTTTAGGTTTAAAATCGATCTTCTCATGCATATAAACTTGTAGTAATTGATAATGAACATATAAACAAGTTTAAAGCAGGGTTCATTGCTTTTAAACATGAAATAAGAAAAGTAGAAATTTTAGTCTTTAAAAGGTGTGAAAAAAGGGATTATAGGTGATAAGTGTAAGGTTGTAAGGCTACATGTGTTAATGAAATAAAATGGTAATTTTCTTATAAGTAATCTTATATGTTCAATGATTCTTGTAAATAAAAGTATTGAAATAAATATGTTAGCAATTGAGAAGAATATTACTCCAAAAGGTTAAAAAGGTGTTAAAAACACTTAAGAAGTTAGTATGGGTAACTTAATGGTGTTTTAAGAAAATTAACACTTGTGAAATTAGAGTAAAAGGTGAGTTTGTAAATAAATGGATAAAATGATAAATTTATGTAAAGTATAACAATTTTATGACATAGAAATGTTGAAAAGGGTATTACACATGATAGTCCTAATAAACATGAATTTTGGAATAAAATCAAGGCTAAAGTGTAAAGGACATTAAATGATCATTTTCAAAGTGTAACACAAGTTGTGGTCGAACTCCAGGTTTGGCTTTGGCAGGATAAAAGGAAAGGTGGAATAATGTGGACATTTGCAAAATGTTAAAACACATTAAAAAGAATCTCGGATGGCATCGAGATAATTAAGGAGCGCCCAGAGCCATGGGGTAAAAAATTCAAAATCACTGACCAGAGCATATAGTGAGCATGAT
This sequence comes from Sambucus nigra, assembly GCA_949130495.1. Classification (NCBI taxonomy): domain Eukaryota; kingdom Viridiplantae; phylum Streptophyta; class Magnoliopsida; order Dipsacales; family Adoxaceae; genus Sambucus; species Sambucus nigra. Next base: position 503,913,549 of record OX422209.1, read on the forward strand.
CGGCGGTGTGGATCCCGTTAAAGTATGCGGTTATTGGAATATTCCGAGAAAAAGATAAAAGATTAAGAAACATGTCAAGAAATGGATTGTGTGGTGAAGATGTGTTAAGACAACCTAACTTAAATGAATTAATCGGAATAAATAAGGGTTTCGAAAGTAAAACAGTTCCATACATTAAGTATATGTGTGTGTGTGTATATATATATATATATATATAAGGTAGTTGTATGTGCACATAGGGATAATGTGTTAGAGTCTTCTTTCTACCGTTCAATTCTATATTGCATTGTTGTATGTTTCCCAATGAGCATTCAGCTCTCCCATTTTATTTTGACGGTTTGGGTGAGGTTTTGTATTTTGAGAGCGTTATACAAGTAAGTATTCTCTTTTATTTTACGTTAGTAGCTCTGTATGCTTGGACTCCGGGGTGCTCCCCATGGGTCCCTCACGTAGCTTGATTTGAAATTGAATTTGCATGTGAAATGTAAATTAAAATAAAAATAGATTAGCAATATTATATAGGTAGTTTTATTGCACTTCACACCTAACACTCGGGGTCGTACAGAGTTGACTGCGAGTAACTCATAAATTCGGGTTGAGGGCGTTACTGCATCTTATGTGGGTAACATTAGAGTGTCTCTTATATAGTTTTCTTGCACACAAGATAAATTGGGTGGCCCATTATTAAAGCTCTATCGTGTCCTTTTTGTGATATCTTTTAGCGCATTTTCCTTCTTGGATAAGTCTTTTGATATCGTGATATCATGGTTCTTTTCTATGGCCTTAATCGTGCAACTCTTAAGTGAATTTAGGTCACTCTTTCTTGTATATATCCATTGATAGTTTATCCATTTCAACTGGGATATCCACCATTAAGGCGAGAGTACCTGAAGTGGTTATGGAAGTGGGGGATTACGTGAAGTGGTTATGGAAGTGGGACGTTGAGAATATTTTAGTGGAGAGGATAGGGAAGAGATGGATGGTGATGTTCGACACTTTGGAAGAAGGTGTCGTATTTTCATCTAAGCTTATAAATTCCTATCATTGCATGGAGCTCATTTGGATCCGCAAATAAAAGAGGGATTCTTGGGTCCATTCAAGGACACGAAATGGTAATGAAACGGGTCGTCAGGTAGTTGAAGACAAGGCCTTGGGTATGAGAGTGGGTGTGAAGCTTTATTTTGAGTAGAGTCTAAGATGTTTATGAGAAGGTTGTTTTAGGTTTAGCACATGTTTATTTTTTTGTAAAGTTGATAACGATGTAGGGTTTTTCAGTTTTTGATGATTTGTGGGGTTTGTAAGGGAGTGGGCTTTTTTTCATTCCCACCATTGATATATGAAATATCTATATTCCTGTTGTTTGATAAAGGAATGATGATTTCGATGTATTTTATTATGTCCTTGATGAATTATGAAAGAACTATCTATATCGATCTTTAAGGCATACAAAGTCATTTTGTTCGTTTAAATGATGAGAGAGACCATCATTCTCATAGGGATAAATGAAGAGCATTTTGTGAGAGAGAAAGGATGATGCCCACGTATGTATTATGGGCTATAAACGTATCTCTGTGGGGTTTGCAAACTTGTGAGATTCTATGAAAAGGTAGTTTTTGAGGGCATCAAGTCCTACGTAGTTCTGAGTAGAGAGGATGGAAGATACTTTTTTAGAATAGAAAGGGGATGAGAATAGTCATAGCGCAATGAGAGTTCAAACTAAGGGTAAAACTTCTAGAGGCGGTCCAAGTTGACTAGAAGTGCCATTTTCCCCCCATCGAGATCTATGAGCATAGAAGCGCCACTAGACATGATTTTTCTTCATGATGTATGGGCCACACTCCAATTGGGTTTGAACTTACCTCACGCAGCGTAGACGGGCTATATGATTTCCTTGAGAGTAAGATCGATTTCTTGGACACCGCGATTCTTGACCTATTTATTGAATGATCACGCAATACGGCAACGGTACCCTTGTATGTGATATAGAGCTTTTAACCTATTTTCTTCAAAGAGCATGAGTTCATTGTAGAAGTTTTGATGCCATTCTTCTTCATCGATCTTATTTTTTAGCATAACCTATAGAGAGAAGGTATTTCATGTTCGATAGGTAGTACCGCCTCCATGTCGTTTACCAGAGAATAGGGAGTTACCCCTAATGGGTGTTCTGATGGAGGTACAGTAGCCCCAGAAGGCATTTGGGATCTTATCAGCCTAATCTTTATTGCCTTTTGTCATCTTACTGAGGATGGTCTTGAGGCTTTTGTTGTCGACTTTGATAGCCACATTGATTTAAAATTAGTAAGGAGATAACTTATGCCTTTTAATTCCATATTCCTCAACTAATTCTATGACTTCAACCACAAAATGGAGCCTATTATCTGACACTAACTCATGGAGAAATTCGTAGCGGTAGGTGATGTTATTTTTGATGAACTTGACTACTTTAGTACCGCATATTGTAAGGAAAATTTTCCAACCGAGACAATTTGTATGTAATTAACTTAATTCCGGACAAAACTGTTTGATTCGTAGGTTAGTCTTTGAGTTGTGATTCTACAAAGCCTGTGACGTTTAATGTTGAAGAATTTGTGGCAAAGTTTTGAAGATGATATCTGTACCGTGTTTAGTGCCTTCGTATTTCTTCACACTTGGTATACCTTAGATCACACAGGTATGAATGCTTAATGGATTATGAGACTTAAGATTTTAATTAAGGATGCGTTTTAAATTAAAATTATGTTCAAAATTTGAAAAATATTTTTGGAGACGTAATTTCTAAAATATTTTCTGAGTTGATTTTGTTTAGAAAAATTCGAGGAAGTTTTTAAAATTAAAAATTATTTTTCTTTCGTTTAAACGAATCTGAGATTCGTTTAAACGAGAATACATGTCACCTCAAAATTTTTGTTTACATATTTAAGGACTTCTTTCACTCAGAAAACACAAGAAATTTGTCGAAAAAAGTTTATGCATCTAGTAACAAAAGTTCCTAATAGTTTTCCATCATCCTTAGTTTTCCAGATCAAAGCTAATAATTCCATAGTTACTTTGATCGTGAGTTTGGCACCAATAATTATTACATCACTTTGAACAATGTTTTTGTGCGGTGGATTCCGTATGTGCTAATTACGAAGAAGAAGCGGTGGATTCCGTATTCAGAGTCGTAGACGTTATTGAGGTTGCATCTATGGATATCGAGGTGCACGTGGAGTTGTATACTGTGGACACTTACATGGGCATGGCAATGTGGAGGAGAAGTAGAAGAGAAGAAGTGGCATTAATTCTTGTGGGTGATCGAGTTGTTGAGTAAGACTAAATTCTCTCTTTATAATTTTCCGTATCATAGTGGTTGTCTAGCCTGGACGTCCGAGGTTTTTTCCTTTAGTAGTTTCCTCGTACATGGGTGTTTCTTATATTTGATTTATTTACTTTATCTGCTTAATCACATAGATGCATGCTATAGAGTTAATAAGATAAAACCAGTAAATCAAATTTTTTTCATAAGATAAGTTTGTGGGTGCTAAAGATAAAATTTGGAAATTCTAAGAATATTGCATCGTCCTAGAGATAACTGCTTAGGGGCCATCTCAAATTGATATCAAAGCTAGAACACTATTTTTTTGTGTTTGTGATCCCCAGTCTTTAGGTATGAATCCAAGAGGGTTTGAGGTTATTAGAACACCTATGTTTAATGGGACTAATTACGCTTATTGGAAAATGTGTATGAAGTCAACTCTTAAGGCTATGGATGAGCGAGTGTGATTAGCAGTAGTTAAGGGGTGGACACCATTAGTTTCGAGAGATGGAGAGGTTATACGTTTACAACATGTTGAGTCGTGGACTGTTGCCGAGCATAAATTAATATAGTACAATTCTAAGGGTTTGAATGAACTTTTCTTTTTAGTCTCCCTGGAGGAATGACGTGTGATACGTTTAAAGAGGCTTGAGATATACTCCAACTTACCCATAAAGGAACCAATGTTGTTAAGGCTTCAAACTCCAAAACTTCGCCACCCAATTTGAGACGATTAAGATGTTAGAGAGTGAGACCTATGATGATTTATACGCTAGATTATTTGATATAGTTAACTTATCATTTAACTTGTGAGAGAAGATACCCAACAATTGAGTCATAAAGAAAATCTTAAGGTTGTTACCTTACAGATTCAATCCAAAGGTGACTGTTTTAAACTTTTTGGGTATGCTTAACTCGATGAAACTTGAAGAGCTTGTAAGTGACCTACCAACTTGTGAGCTTGACATGTTTACCTCCAAGAAAATATCGAAGAAAGAATAAGGAAGGGAATAGCTTTGAAAGACCTGAAAGAGGAAATAAGAGTTTCAAATGATGAGTTTGACATTAAGTCTAAAGATCTGGCCATGTTGACAAAGAAGTTCAAAAAGTTTCTTAAGTACCGAAAGAAATCGAAAGATGCAAAAATACTTTGTAAAAATAAGAACAATAAGGTCGATCGCTACCCTAAGAATTGAAGTGAGAATATTAATAGGGATGAGTCGGATAGGTGTTATGGTTATGAGGGTTCTGGCCATAGGGTGGCGGAGTGCCCCAATGGACTTAAGAAGGAGGGCAAGAAATCGATTGCATTTAACGCCACCCTTAGTGATAGTGATTTGGAAGAGGGAAAAGATTCCCACAATGAGCGCAACTACACCGCGTTCATGGTTAGTCATGTGAGCGACGATAAGAAATCTTACCATGAATATATTCGTTGCATAACACTTTCGAGGCCATAGTGAGTAAACCCCAAATGAGTGAGGGTGATGCGAGTGAGGATGAAGAGATAGAGGAGAGTGAGTTGCAAGTTGCCTTCCATGAATTATATACAGAAACATTGAAGTTGAATAAGGAAAACTTGAAGCTAGAAGCTAAGTTGAAAGAACGTGCCATAGAAAATAATGATGCATTTATTGAGGATCTTACGGCACGTGAGATGATCTTCGAAAGAAACTAGAATACATTGAAGGTGAGAGAGATAGTCTTCATCGTTTGATGGAGGCTATGAAGAAGGATATTCTAGAGTTTGAGGACTCTAGGCGTTTACTTGAGTCTAGCATAGGTGAGCTTGAGGATAAATTTAGATATTCGAGTAGAGGTAAGTTTAATTTAGAGGCTAGGTCAAAAAATTTGTATAGGATGTTAGGCACCGTCAAAATCAAAGATGATAGGAGTGGAGTTATCTTCGATGATAATTCATATTCCCAAATCCAAGACCATGCATATAAGAGAGCTTACTAGGAGCATTAGGCAAGGTAAACCTTTAGGTAACACTCATCACCATATTAACACTTCCAATCATTAAGTAGGAAGGGTTACCTTAGAAATTATTGTTACAATCTTAAGAATTCTCCTAGGAAGTCTAAGAATAGAGTTGTTTCGGTTAACAAAACCCCAATTCGTCATTACAAAATTACTTGGGTTAGGAAATCGGATCTAGATGCTTTAGGCATTAGACTTTGTGATTCTCGTTTGATTGCATGCAGTTCTCCCCATGTTAGATCTTATGGTTGAGCATGTTCGTCGATTTGTCATACTCTAGTTGTGTCTTCTTGATATATCTTTTTTAGGGTTATGATTTGAATATTTTGTATTTTGATTTTTTTCTCTTTGTGTCATTTTGAGAAAAATACAAAAAGATTTTTGTTTTGGGTAATTTTTTTTTAAAAAACTCCAAAAGATTTTTGGTTTTTTTTGTGTGTCTTGAGTATACACATATTGTATGGCATATTGGCATGCTTGAATCTCGTCACTTTATAATTTCCATGTGACTAGGAAATTTGGTAATAACTTTAGATACTTAGGTTGATCTTAACCATGAGTTTCGTGGATTTTTTTCGAATTGGACTTGCATTTGAATTCGAGTATGTATATGCCATCGCTCACACATGCACGAGTTATTTTGAATGTCTGACTTCTCAAGTACATTTGAGTTTGGTGAGACGTTCTCCTCCCAATCTTGTCATCTTTGCGTATTTATGACTTAGGGGGAGTTATGCATGTAAGAACCGTTGTCCGTGAGAATATTTGTTTATTATTTAAAAAATATGAGTGTACACGGGAAAGGGCTGTGAAAGACAGGTTGACTTTGGGTAAAAACCACCGTTTAAAGAGTCCAAGCAAAAATTTAGGAATTAAAAAGAGCAAAAATTGCCAGAAAGGGCCAATAGGATATTTTAAAATAAAAGATAGCAATTCAAAGGAATCTTGCATTAGAAAAATAATATGTATATATTTTTATCTTTTAAGGGAGTTTAGTCGAAGAAGAACGGGTTTGCACAATGAGTCCTAGGTTTAACGGTCGTGTCATGACGCCATTGTTTGGTCGAATCGTCAAAATTCTAGACTTACATGCATGATGTATGTTTGGTTCATTAAGTTCAAGTTATAAGTGTCACACGTGGCTAAACTACAGTTTGATAACATTTTGCGATCAATTAGAGCTTCTTGAACGTATTTAGGTTCTTGGGTTATGATTCATTTGGGTTAGTTCACACCCATTCATTCCATTACATGTTTAAGCACATCGATACCGTATTACCGTGTATCTCTATGCTTTTTAGTTGGGTTTTTATATCTTTTTTTTGTCTCAGGTGTATGTTTCTTTGTTTTTATTGTTCTGGGTTTTGCTTTTATATTTTGAGGAGAGGATTTGATTTTTGAGGTCTCGTTTGAATGAGATCACGACCTCGTTCAAATTATTTTTCGATGTTTGGGTTCTAACAAGCTTCGTTTGAGGCTTTTTGTTTAAACAGTGTAGGGTCGTTAGAAGGTCATTATAAGGTTTCTTCAGCCAAGCTTCGAACGAGCCTCTACTATTTTGAATCGTTTGAAGGTAGAGCACTTTCATTCAAATGAAAGGTAGCTATCATTCGAACGACACTCTTTATAGTTTTAACGATATAGCTTTGTCATTCGAACAACCCTTAGGTTCCGTTCGAACCACTTGTAAAATCACGCTTAGGTTATTTACTTCCCTCTTCTACCGTTTTTACCCTTCACCTTAACTAAAACCTCTTCCTCGCATCTGTTAGACCCGACAACCATTGTTGACCATTTTGAGCTTGCAAAAACTTTGTTTCCTTGGTGTCTTCGATCCCAGTTGCTAATTCTTCCATCCTCATACCATTTTTATCAGGTATTTTAGTGTATTTTGAGCTTTGGGTTGGGGTTTGTAGTGGTTTGAATCTAAAATCATAGGCTATTTTTTTCCATACTTCTTCCACTCCTACATGATTGTTTTTTATCTAAGTATGTTCAGAAATGGGTACACATGATTTTAGGATCAAATCTCTTCAATTTTTGGGGTTGTTTTGTTGTTTTCTTCATATTTTTTATTTTTTTGTGTTAAGTGAGTTTTTCCCCTAGTTTGGTTGTGCGTGAGTCCCAATATATCCAAAAATTTTGATTTTCATTGGACAAATATATATATTTTTTTTGAATATTTGAGATGCATATATCGATTTTTCCTACGTATTTGGTTTACGCCTGTTTAGATTATTCCCTGTTGCTGATTATATCATATCTTTGCTGAACTTGTTATTGATTTGGTTTACTTTGGTGGTTTGGTTGGACGTTTATACGGAGATAGGGTGTTAGAACATTTGTGTTTGTTGGGCAAGGCTTAGACTTTTCTTATAGACTTTCCCATTCCTACTTTATTTATTTTCTGACTACCCACAGTCAACACATATGCTCAGTTCATGCTGGACATATTGATGAGCGACCAACTTCAGCAAGAGCACAGGCCACTTAAGTGATGCGAGGAAAACCGAGTGTTCGTGTAGGGACACTATCGTTGATTTCGGCTCCCGCTCGACATGCAAAAGAACCTAAACTACAACTACACTTGACAAGCAAGCACAGCGGTAAGTCGGGTATCGTAAGAAATCCACAGGGAGTGATTAAATTTTAGACTTTAATTGTTTTAAAACTTCTGAAAATAAAATGGTGTAAAAGAAATAAGAAAAGGTGATGTGTGGTTGTGGTAACAAAAGAAAAGAATAAGTTAACGCTAAAGTAAAGTAAAGCGAGGATCGGGATCGCATACACGCATTCACGGGCTAAACAAGTACTAATTAGAATTAAGGCTCCAAAGCATTTAATCGAGCATTTTCAATTAAGCATAAACATCACGCAAGAAGGAATTTAACCCAAAGTTGCGAGATAAAACATTTAACTAAAAAATGGTCACACGCGGATTAAATTCGGATAATCGCTATAAACACTAACGTTGCATGACAAAGAAAGTTAAACGCATAATAATCCGACTTTAATACGCGAGGTTTCAATTAAATGCAATTTTACGCAAAACCTAGTTTTCGGAGTTCGGGGCCCGAAAATGGCGAAAAACAATCCCGACCCTATTTATCTAAGGATACATAATGAATTAACCAAATTAAACTAGAAAAGCAATAAATAAACACAATAAACCTAATTAGAAAGCATGAAAGTTATCTAGAAAGCAAGAATATAATGAATACAAACTATATTAATGTAATTAACCTTAAAGTACAACTTACAAAACAAGAGTGCAAGAGAGGAGTAGGGCAAATCTCCCAAGTCTACAAAACCCTCAAATCTAACCTAAAAATGGAGATATATCTCTTCAAAATGAAGAGAAAGTGTTATAAACAAAATATCCCATGGCAAACTTGTAATAAAATGGAAGAAAACCAAAAATCTGGAGGCCCGAATCGATTCGGAAATGGTCCGAATCGATTCGGAAACAGGGGAAGTTCGAATCTGCAATTCTGCAGCATTCCGAATCGATTCGGTTTTGGGCCGAATCGATTCGCAACCTACAGGTCTGAATTCTGCAGCTTTGTCCTGTTTTACGGAAAATGCCGCCATTTCTTCGTTATAGCTCGGAATGAGGCACGGTCGGAGGCTACGCGAAGATAACTCAAAGGACTACAACATCCAAGAAGACATTAGGCTAAAAGACCAAAATATGAAATGACTAAAATTCCCTTGAATGTGACCTTGAGTGTGAATTTGAAGTAAAAACCATCCTAAAAATGCCATAACTCTTTCGATACAACTCAGAATCATGCATCGTCAGCGGCCACGCGAAGAGAAATCAGAGGGCTTAAACTTCCGTGAAGAGCTCGGGATTCAAACCCGAATGCTGAAATTACTAAAATCCCCCCGAAGCTGCAAAATTCGACGAAACATTTCCGAAAAGCATCCGAACTTCATACTAAGCATCGAAATACCTACAAAAGCTCAATTAACCCCTGCAAAACATGTTAACATAGAAATCCGAGGTTGTCTGGTTAACGAGCATAAATATAGGGATTAAGATACCCAAGGGGGCTAATAAGGCGTAGGTTAACGGGTGAAATACGCAATATTTGCGTCGTATCACACCCCCTAACTTACACATTGCTAGTCCCTAGCAATGAAATAGGAAACAACAAGAACTACAAGCAGACCAAAAGCAGGAGATAGTACAAAAGTATGGTATAAAAGCATAAGGCCACTTTCGCGGGCGAACGATTGCATTTAGCATATGCAATAAGCCGTTAAACCCCTAGGTTACCCTAGTGGACGAGTGTCGTCTCGTGAGGGTTTTCAGGGATGAAACCCACAAACATCATATGGTTTCCTCAAAATATGCCCAATCAAGTAAGACAAACTCAACAACAACGAAAAAGATTTCAAACATGTTATTAGCATATTGAACGAATTCAAGCTAAAGTCCGTTGTTATTAACAAGTTGAATGCACCTCATAGAATTGAAACTTTAAAAGTGGGAGGGGGGAGAGCACATGCATAGTATGATTTGGTAAAAACTTAAATAAATCGGATACTAAATTAAAGCAAGCATACATTTAATCCTCACGGGCATTACGCTCAACAAATGAATTCACTATGAAAAGGGAGGTAATACACGGGACATGTGGGCATAAAGAGTAAATGTAAATGGAAACTAGGTCCCTCACATGTCACAAATGAGGAACGCTATATATAAAATGAAAAATTGTAATCTCAATGAAAGGATACCGCACACTAAAAGAGGCGAAATGCATTTTCACAGATTATCACAACTATTATGACTTTTGAATTACATCAACCTAAGATCACATAGGACTTTAATAGGGTTATGATGTAGGTATGGCTAGGGTGCGAAACGAAGGAATGTATGTATGGATTCAAAGTGTTCGAAATGAAAACTCGGGATAATGGGAGAATGCGTGCAATAACAAAATTGGAAAAACAAGTTCCAAAACGGCATTAGATATATCATCGGGGAGAGTAATCAAAGCTTATTGAAACACTACAAACACTATAAACAACTTTCTCTTTCTTTTTCTTTTCTTCTTTTTCTCATTTTTCTCTTTTGTTTTCTATTGCTTTTTGCTTTCTCTTTTTCTTCAATTTTTTCACTGCTTTCTTTTCTTTGCTTATCAAACTCTCATATGCCTAAAATTGCAACCGCAATACATCAACAACATTCAATCCCAAGTAACATTCCAAACAAAGGTATGTAAGGTGTATGTATGGCTTAAAACTCCAATTTGGAGTTGGTTATGGGATTTTGGGTAATGAAACGAAAGGCTAGTATTTAGGCTCAAAGGGGTTGACTAGGGAAACATATATGGTGAGGTCAAGGCTAATATGGGTGATATAACAAAGATTGCCTATGATCATTTCACAAAGTATACGCAATTCTCGAATCAAAACAACATATGAAAATCATGCTTAAGTAACACATTTCAAGGATGAACTCAATTAATGAACGGTCAATGAAAGAATAAAGAGATTACCGACGAATTCAACGTTTTCAAAGAGGAAAGAATAGTGTATAACACTCACAAACGACGAAAGGTACAAAGCTTACTCGGTGTAAGTATATACAATGCAACAAAAGATTACCGAGTTATAAAAATCTTAAACCAAATCAATATAACAAGGAAAGTGCATATGATCATGGGATAAAGTTTAATTCATGAAGTTATTCACGATATCAATGATTTGAGGACTAAAGTCTAATAACTTATAAAATCGAGAACATGCATCATTGAGTTGTCTATTGGATCGGGAAATTATTGAAATTTGTCATCGGAAACAAGGCAAAATACCCAACAAAGGAGAAAAAAGAAAGAAAATATTTTTGAAAATTTTCAAATTTTTCACAAAAAGGCATACTTAGTAACTAAATGTGAGCAAATCCATGGACTACACATGAAATGGATAGAATATCCTACACCCCCTAACTTAAATGTTGCATTGTCCTCAATGCGCATTAAGAACACAACACAAAGAGAGGAAAAGAACGATATTACCCAAAATTGGAGCGATCTCCATAAGCACGAGTCCAATGAAATCTACAAAACAAGTTAGTACCGAGCATAGCAAAAAAAAAAATAACAAAAAGTTAACTAATTACACTAGACTAAATTAAAAGGAAAGAAAAATAGGAAAGAAAGAAAATTAAAAAGCTAACTATTTACAAACTACTATTTAGGCTTCACACTAACTATACACTAGAAGTCTAAATAGTTGAGGGTCCACCCAAAAAGGTATTTGACTTTGAAAGATCAACGGTGGGCCCTCCAAAGCGAATATGCCTCCCGAAAAATAAGAATTCCGTTTGAACAACGGAAGGCATGTGGGTGGTGAAAAAAATGAACCATCGCCAATTTGAAATTTTGGGCGGACGATGGGGGATTTGGATAACAAGGGGGAAAGATACACTAGAGATCCAAGAAAAATTTATTGATCTCCCAAAGGTTTTTCAAATGGAATGGGAGATGGTGCACACGTCGGGACAACATCCATCGAAAACAACTCCGGTAAAGAGTCCTCATCGGCAAAAAGTGTAGAAATTTTAAAAGTTTCTACCGACTCATAGGAATCAACCGGTAATTCTAATGGTTCGATGACGGAAAACGAATATGGTGATGAAACAAATTCAATCTCAATCGACTCATCGTCGGAAGGAGATTGAATTTCGGGGGAGAAAGATTCACATTCGATGAGAAATTCTCTGAAAAATTGAGGTGAAACACAAGTTTCCACCTCCTCGTTGTTTTGTGCATAAGAATTCATCTCATCGCAAAGTGCACCAAGTCTCATTCCAGCATCATTTAGGCTTTCCAAACGTTGGGAGTAAAGAAGCAAAGTTTCTTCCAAAGTAGGCTTCCTCGGCTCAAGAGCCTCGGACTCCTCATTTGGTTGAAACTCGTCTTCGAAAGTAATGAAATAAGAATCGTCATTGGATTCGAATAATGAATCCAACTCAAGCTCCCAATAACGATTTTCATTCCGATAAATGTTTTCAAGTCTTTCATTTTCAAGAAAATCTTGAAAATGAAAAACTTGAAAACTATCCCCAAAGTAAGAATCATTAGAATGACCGTAATAACTATAATAGAAGGACATGATTACCTCGTTGTTGAAAGATGGAGAATCCAAGAAATAAAGTGAGCAACCGCGAATCAAAGTTTCTTAGCACTCAAGTATGCAAATCCTGCAAGAAAGGTTAAAAGAAAGAATACAAATAGGAAAGGAAAAATACTACGAAATAATAAAGCAATTACTATCTAAAACACACTCCCCGGCAACGGCGCCATTTTGATGCGAGGAAAACCGAGTGTTCGTGTAGGGACACTATCGTTGATTTCGGCTCCCGCCCGACATGCAAAAGAACCTAAACTACAACTACACTTGACAAGCAAGCACAGCGGTAAGTCGGGTATCGTAAGAAATCCACAGGGAGTGATTAAATTTTAGACTTTAATTGTTTTAAAACTTCTGAAAATAAAATGGTGTAAAAGAAATAAGAAAAGGTGATGTGTGGTTGTGGTAACAAAAGAAAAGAATAAGTTAACGCTAAAGTAAAGTAAAGCGAGGATCGGGATCGCATACACGCATTCACGGGCTAAACAAGTACTAATTAGAATTAAGGCTCCAAAGCATTTAATCGAGCATTTTCAATTAAGCATAAACATCACGCAAGAAGGAATTTAACCCAAAGTTGCGAGATAAAACATTTAACTAAAAAATGGTCACACGCGGATTAAATTCGGATAATCGCTATAAACACTAACGTTGCATGACAAAGAAAGTTAAACGCATAATAATCCGACTTTAATACGCGAGGTTTCAATTAAATGCAATTTTACGCAAAACCTAGTTTTCGGAGTTCGGGGCCCGAAAATGGCGGAAAACAATCCCGACCCTATTTATCTAAGGATACATAATGAATTAACCAAATTAAACTAGAAAAGCAATAAATAAACACAATAAACCTAATTAGAAAGCATGAAAGTTATCTAGAAAGCAAGAATATAATGAATACAAACTATATTAATGTAATTAACCTTAAAGTACAACTTACAAAACAAGAGTGCAAGAGAGGAGTAGGGCAAATCTCCCAAGTCTACAAAACCCTCAAATCTAACCTAAAAATGGAGATATATCTTTTCAAAATGAAGAGAAAGTGTTATAAACAAAATATCCCATGGCAAACTTGTAATAAAAGGGAAGAAAACCAAAAATCTGGAGGCCCGAATCGATTCGGAAATGGTTCGAATCGATTCGGAAATGGTTCGAATCGATTCGGAAACAGGGGAAGTTCGAATCTGCAATTCTGCAGCATTCCGAATCGATTCGGTTTTGGGCCGAATCGATTCGCAACCTACAGGTCTGAATTCTGCAGCTTTGTCCTGTTTTACGGAAAATGCCGCCATTTCTTCGTTATAGCTCGGAATGAGGCACGGTCGGAGGCTACGCGAAGATAACTAAAAGGACTACAACATCCAAGAAGACATTAGGCTAAAAAACCAAAATATGAAATGACTAAAATGCCCTTGAATGTGACCTTGAGTGTGAATTTGAAGTAAAAACCATCCTAAAAATGCCATAACTCTTTCGATACAACTCAGAATCATGCACCGTCGGCGGCCACGCGAAGAGAAATCAGAGGGCTTCAACTTCCGTGAAGAGATCGGGATTCAAACCCGAATGCTGAAATTACTAAAATCCCCCCGAAGCTGCAAAAGTCGACGAAACATTTCCGAAAAGCATCCGAACTTCATACTAAGCATCGAAATACCTACAAAAGCTCAATTAACCCCTGTAAAACATGTTAACATAGAAATCCGAGGTTGTCTGGTTAACGAGCATAAATATAGGGATTAAGATACCCAAGGGGGCTAATAAGGCGTAGGTTAACGGGTGAAATACGCAATATTTGCGTCGTATCATTAAGCCAATCACCTGCATTACTCAATTGATCATTGGGATAGTAGAGTAGAGTACGAGCAATATTGCGTACTCAGTTTGCACATTCGTAGTGTAGTTAGAGAAAGAGTTTTTTGGGTAGCTAATTTTGACCAATGTCGTGTCCCGGACTGGCGAGAGGGAGAGAGTGGGAGCCTATGTTTCAGATGTATGACGTTGTTCATCCTGATATCGTTTAAGACTTTTCATACCTCTGTACGCGAAGTTGTGGTTGTCTTCACCGCCAATCTCATCTCCTATAATTTATTGATCCCCAGAGTCTCGAATGCCATTTTCCCAGGTCATATCTGTGGTAGTCCCGATCCCGATAGCATTATCTGTCACTATTTTAGATGGCTTCCTCCCCATTTCGATATTATGTATCACTAATAACTCCATCCTGATTACCGTCTACTTAACTAGTTTGCTTCATCTTCGGTTTATCCTCAAACCAACCACATACATATATCTTAATACATCGTGTACTTTATGTATGCTTTCAGTCAGGGTTATACAACTGATTTAGTTGTGATACTTTTGCATGTTATGCCCTCTATTCAGCTGGTCATACCTACTCCTGTTCATATTACACAACCTTTTGGAGTCCTCGTGTCTCGTATCTGTGAGGCTGCTCAGGTTCCTCTTCTCCAAATGAGGTTGAGTAGTTTGGGATTTCGCCGATCTACGCAAACACTATTCGTTGATCTGAGAGTCATCTTAGTAAGTTAGCTTGTCGTGTTCCATCTGTTCTCGCATCATCTTTTAAAGGTGGTTTCACATCACAACCATCTAGTATTGCTCGCACTGAGCATCCTTCTTCTGACACTAGAGATAGTAGAGACGCCGCAGAGCGTAGGTTTGAGGAGGAGCAGATTTTTTTGTAGGCAGGTCTAACTGAGCATCGCCGGTTGACAGAAAGTATAATGGCGAGAATTGAGGAACAAGGATAATAAAGAGCCATCAAGAAATACTGACTTTTCGCACTTTTGGATGAGATGTGACACAGAGAGTAGAGCTGCGGAGCAGGGACATCGAGGCTACAAAGAGATGATGGCACTGCAATTAACAACAATGATGATTCTAAGGTAGACTGTTGAGATTCATTATATTTTCATTGTATTTTGAGACACATTATTGTCCACGATGTATTTATGTATTGTGTATTCAGATATGATGTACTTGATGACATTATTGGTTTATCACTTTTTGGATCTATATCATCTTATATCATATGTTAAAGATGGAGATTTGTGGCATTTCATTTTATGTAGTTATATTATTTTGTTAAGGCATATGAGTTATTTTGGTGTATCTTGTTTCACATCTTTATTCCTTTTACGCTTCATATATTTGTTCACTACTAGCTTATTATCCATCGTCATCAGTCTATACTTCTTGCTAATATTGGGATTATGTTTATCTAGTTATGATTTTATTGATTCATTATTCTCCTACTAAATATGATGTTTTTGGTTTATATGTCCCATGATTTGTCTATTCCAAGCAAAAAGGGGGAGAGATCTAAGGGGAGTTTTACTGGAGTTTTTACTAATATTCATTTATATATTTTTTATGTACCTCCATACTTCATTTGTGATATATTTATTTGTTTCGTGTGTAGTGATTTTCAGAGATTCACACATATTGGCTACATCACATTCAGACATGTTTGCTTCGCCGGATCTTATCGATGTTTTCCATGTCCTGTATTGTTCATTTTTGGGTTTATGGGATGGACATAGGTTTTCGGCTTGACGGTCCGGATTAGCATTTCACTATTTTTTTGTTTTGCCCCAAAATAGTCAAAAGGGAAGATTTGTAAGGAAAAATTTCCAATCGAGTCAATTTTTTTGTAATTGGCTTAATTCCAGACTAAATTATTTGCATCATAGGTTACTCTTTGCGTTGTGATTCCACAATGCCTATGACGTATAGTGTTGAAGAATTTGCAATAAAACTTTGAAGATGATATCGGTGTCGTGTTTAGTGCCTTCGTATTTCTTCATACTTGGTATATCTTAGTCACACATGTATGAATGCTTAATGGATTGTGAGATTTAGTATTTTAAGTAAGGATGCACTTGAAATTAAAATTATGCTGGGAATTTGAAAAATATTTTTGGAAACGTAATTTTTAAAATATTTTCTGAATTGATTTTGGTTAGAAAAATTCGAGGAAGTTTTTAAAATTAAAAATTATTTTTCTATCTTTTAAACGAATCTCATATTCATTCAAGCGAGATTTGTTTAGAACGAGACTAGTTTATCATTCAACCGACCTGTCGCCTCAAAATTTGTTTTTTCATATTTAAGGACTTCTTTCACTTAGAAAACACAAGAACTTTTTTCGAAAACGTTTTTGCTTATAGTTTACAAAAGTTCCCAATAATTTCCTATCATTCTTAGTTTTGAAGATCAAATTTAATAATTCCATAGTTATTGTGATCTTGAGTTTGGCACCATAAATTGTTCAATCACTTTGAACAATTATTTTTGTGCGGTGGCTTCCCTACAGGATGATTACGAAGAAGAAGCAGTGGGTTTCGTGTTCAGATTCATAGAGGCTGCATCGGTGGATATTAAGGTGCACGTGGACTCGTGGACTATGGTGGACTCATACGTGGCACTATGGAGGAGTGGTAGAAGGGAAAAAGAGGCGTCAAGGCTTGTAGGTGATCGATTCTTTGAGCAAGACTAAATTCTCTCTTTGTAGTTTTATGTATCATAGTGATTGTTTATCCTAGCCTTCCCTTAGTGGTTTTCTCGTACATCGGCATCTCTTTTGTTTGATTTATTTACATTATCTGGCTAATCATGTAGATGCATGCTATAGGGTTAATAAGATTAAACTGGTAAATCAAATTATTTTTGCATGATAAGTTTGTGGGTGCTAAAGATAAAATTTTGAAAATTTAAAAATATTACATTTGCCTAGAGATAACTGCTTAAGGTCCTTCTCACATATGACTCGGATTCGACCCATTTCATGAAGTAGTCAATGGCGATCAGGATGAATTCATGCCCATTTAAAGCTTTAGAAGTGATTTTCCCAATGATGTCTATGCTCTAGGTAGAGAAGGGCCAAGGAGAGGTCATATTGTATAGCTCTCGAGGAGGCAAGAGCTGGAGGTTGGCAAACTACTGGCATCTAAGGCATCTTCGAACATAAGCAATGCAGTCTTAAACTATGGTGGTCCAATAATACCCTTGAGGGATGATTTGTTTGGCAACCATATGGCCATTCATGTGGGTTCCACATTCCCCACTATGGATCTTTTGCATTATGTCCTCAATCCTAGTCCCTGGTATGCAATGCAAGTAGGTTCCATCAAAATTTTTCTTGAAAAGTGCTTTGTCACATGCGATATATTGATCAGCCAGCTTGCACAGGGTTTCACGATCTTTCTTGTCCACGTCTCGAGGATACCTACCATATTTGAGGAGGTTCCAAATGTCGTAACACCCCAATCCCTCCATGTTTGAATCTTTTTCTATAACGATCTCAATGTGCTAGCAGTGAGTGGGTGCAACCTATTTTTGGGCTAGAAATGGGGCCATTGTTATCCCCTCACGCATGTCGACTATACAGTCTAAGGTCACCAATGCATCGGCTAGGATATTCCTTGATCAAGGAAGGTAATGGAATGTGATATGAGCATGGAAGGGTAAGAGCTTCTCGTCTTTAAATTCCATTTCCTGAGGATCTACCCACACGATCTTGAATCCTATAGTGCATGCCTCATATTCTTTCATGTTATTGGTGCATGGGAAATATAATTTGATGGCAATGGGAGTGTAAGAATTATTCGGGGTGATCAGGATTATCCCAATACCATATCATTTCTTTTTTACAGCTCCGTCGAAGAACATCTGCCACCTAAGGTTCTCGTGAGAGGTACAAAGGATTTTTTCATCCGAGAATTTAGAAATATAATGCTCGATTCCTTTCATAAGATTGTCAGCATGGTAATCGGAGATGGCTCTCCCTTTTATATCCTTATGCGTGACATATGTTATTTCAAACTCATCCATTAACATCATCCAGTGGGATATACGTCTATACATGGCGAGTTTTTTTAATAAGTATTTCTTGGGATCCATTCGGGACACCAGTTTAATAGGAAATGCAACCATGAAGTACTAGAGCTTCTGTGTTACCCGACCAAGGTGACACGACCTTATCTAATATGGTGTAGTTTACCTCGTACCCGATTAGCTTTTGACTAGCATAGTAAATTTCTCTCTCATTACTAGATTTTTCATTGTATTGGCCAATATAGCCTATGTTGCGGTGTCGGTGACAGTCAAGTAAAAGAGAAGGTAGAGACTTTGCTGCCAAGGCATGAGTACCGGAGGTCGAGTGAGGTATCGTTGGATTGATTGAAGGTTGATTGAAATGCCTCATTCTAAACTTTAGTTTAATCCTTTCAGAGAAGATTGAAGGTGGTCTCAACGATTGAGGTCAGTTGGCTAATGAACTGACTGATGTCTTGGAGCGTACCCAAGTATACATGAACTTGTTTCTCCATCTAGGGTGGTGGCATCTCCAGTATGGCTTTTAGTTTAGTGGGGTCTGCCTCAATCCCTTTTCCAGTGACCATAAATCTAAGGAGTTTGCCCTTAGTGACACGCATATGGTACTGTCGTAGACGCTCGAAGAATTTTCTCAGGGAGGGAATGTGACCTTCCGGAGTTTTGGACATTATGATCATTTTGTCGACCTAGACTTCAACTTCCTTGTGGATAAGGTCATGCAGGATGGTTTTAGCAACCCTCCAGTAGGTAACCTCGACAGTCTTAAGGCCGGATAGTATGACTGTGTTGAAAAATGTTTCCCACGAGGTGATGAAGGCAGTATTTTCTTTATGATCTAGATGCATCTTAATCTAGTTATACCCAGTACAACCGTTAATAAATGATTTGAGGGCATGACTGAAAGTGTTAATTATAATCATATTGATGTTATACGAAGGATAATCATCTTTCGGGGATGGCTTGTTCAGATCTAGATAATTTACACACATGTAGACTTTCCCTCTTAATTTCGGCATAGTGATGATGTTTTCAAGCCACGTAGAATATTTAACCACACGAACTAAGCCTATGTTTAACTGCTTCACCCCTTTATCTTTGACCTTAAAGGACCATTCCATCTAGAGTTTTCTTAGTTTTTGCTTGACTGGTTTTCTCTCTGGGAAGGTATGGATTTCATGTTATGCTATCTCTAGGTCAATTCCAAGCATGTCATCATAGGTATGCAAATATGTCCGTGGATTCTTTTAGAAGCTCTTCAAATTGGGACCGTTCATGCTCCTAGAGGGTGGACCCTATCCTAACCTTGCACGGATGGCTACTTGAATCAAGATTTATAACAACAATTTCGTCATCATTAGTTTGAATGTGGTTATGTTGTTTATTTTTTCCTTATTGAGATCAGTCAAGAAATTTTCATTTATTAAACCATCTTCATCAAAAGTTTGATTAGAATCAAGACAACTAATGTAAGGCACAACAAGATACTCAAAACCATAGTTTATTTCATTGAAAGAGTTTATAGGAAATACAACAATGAGGACCTCATCAAAGTAGGACTATTCGATAATTACATCAAAAATAAGAGAACAGATAGTAGTCTCAAGTATCTCATGAATAGAATGGACGATAGGGTTCAGGTGGACTTGAGTGGGCTGAATAAGAATAGCATGCCAATTGAGGAGGGGAACATCAGCAATAGTGATCTTCTCAGATGGGTCAGACAGTGCGGCATCCTAGCAGATCATGCAGAGACCTAACCCCACTGTGTGAAGGTCAAACAACTCATCGGTATCACTATCCCCATAATTTTTAGTTTTTTTCCATGGCTTTGCCTGTTGGAGGCTCTACCTAATGTTTTGGCCCTTCATCCCATGCGATCTCATCCTTGATGAAGATTTTTAGACCTGGTTTCATTTTTTGTCGACAGGGTCATACCATGGTTCAGGTAATTCGTTTAAGGGGAAATCCTCACCGTCTGATTCATTATTTGAGCTATCAAAATCATCACCGACCCGATGGCAACGTTGTCATCTTTCCAAGAGTAGTCAACGCATTCAATAAAATCTATGGCTTCATCATATATATTTTCCACTAAGAAGGGAAGTGGAAAAATGAAGGGACCAAACGCCTTTAGAGCTTTAAGATCATAAGCAACTCAGATATGGTGCATATCTCTCTCTTTTGGAGGAATATATCTCACATGACTTTCACGATGTCGTCTGGGCTGAATTCTTCCACTAACACAACCCATTCTCGGTCCCACCTCTAGAATTCTATAAACAAATAGCTAAAATTCTAATATTTAGTAGTCATTTTAGGGCAATTTCATCCTAAGCTTCCGAAGCTGGCCTAGAATGGCAAGTAATTCCATGCCTCCCCCTTTTGAGTGGGTACGAACGGCAATGTAGGCTCGAGTGAGGAGTGACAAAGATTAATCTTCAAAGTTTGCAGGATGTGGGAGAAAGGAAAGGAAGACTTTTGGGAGTTTTGGTGAGTTGGTAGGTAGATAAGGTGTTTCAACAGGCTTGATTCTGGTTAAGTCGTCAAATTCTGGATCTCATTATGAAAGAATGGCATTCACTCCAGTTTTGTATGCTGGGAGAGGATTATTTATCGTATTGGGCTTAGGATTGATTGATGGGGCGATGATACCCATGTCTATGAGACTCTGTATCACATTCTTGAGGTGGAAGCATTGATTAGTGGTATGCCTATCAATCTAATGGAAATCACTGTGGGTGTCATGATTGAAGTTTCTAGGAAGAGGATTTGGTAATGGTCAAAGTTCCAAAGTTTTAAGGAGATTTAGGGAAATTAGGGCTTAGTACACTTTTAGAGGAGCATGTAGTTCAGTATAATTCTTTTTGGTAGGGTTGTGAGGACTTTCAGGTGTCCAGGAAATGGTAGGTTGAGATATGTTGTCGATTATCGAGACCAAGGTGTTGGTCAGCTTGTCATACTTTCGTGGTGCGAACTGGCCAGTTAGCATTTTTGGTTCAGAATATTCTTTGTGTAAAAAAACCCTTTTCTTTAATATCTACCCTATCCTCTTAGAGGGCTCTGAAGTGAGGGTAGTATTGAGCTCCCATTAAAGCTCGGACATGGCACAAGAAATTTTTCTTTACTTTACTCACTTGTTCTTCTTCTGATGATCTTGACTTGATCGAATTTCTTTCATAGCAGCCTAAGGTCCTCCTTGACCTTGTTCAGTTCTTCCTCCTTGGGATACACTAGAACTGGTAGATTAGCCCCTGGTTGGGCAGGATTCGATATCGGTAGCTGAGTTGGCGATGACCCATTGGCAGGTGGGGCATACGAGGCATGTTGATATTCTTTTGAGACCCATACTAGTTTAGAAGTTAGTAGATTTACGTCACGAGGAAAGATTATTTCGATTTCAGGACCCGGTGTCATTTCATTTCCTGGACTTCTGTATGGAGATTGTCAATCTTAGCACTGAGTTGCGCAAGGATAATCATCTGATTTGGTTGAACATTCGCATCTTAGTCTGTATTTTCCATGAATAACCTTCAGAGAGATAACTCGAACTCGATAGACGCAACAGAGGAAGTAGTGGAGCTTTGGGGTGGTTCAATGGAAGGCCGAAAGCAATAGGGATCCAAGCCAAAAATTAGGGTATGCGATCACACCAAAGAGGAGAAATGATTTTGGGTTTATTTTAAGGGAAGTATTGGTATTTTTATTTTATTTTTAAAAAGCGAAAGACTATTTGTGGAAGTTTTTGAAGAGGGAGAAAAGGAAAATCCTCAGCATGGTTATTATTATTAGGTTCCACTTGTATTATGTTTGCCGAGGATGCAAGAAAAATGCTCGACAGGACCCGAGCCTGGGGAAAAGATAGGGTACATGATGCAAAACAAAGTTTGACTTGTTTCCAGACTCATGGACAGGGTTTTATTTTTAAAATGGTCAAAATAGCACGAAGGAAAACCATATTTTCAATAGAGTTTTGTATTATAACCGAAAAAGTAGGTATAAGTGTCCTAGGGTAGACACTTATATAAGGTTGATACATTTGTTGGGTTAGTGGAAAGGTTTAGTACATTGGCATGACCTCCACGATATACGTCTTGCCTATAAGGACAACATTTATCGGTATGTGTGGACACGCCATTTGATATACCGGAGTGTATGTGAATTTCCTTGATATGCCCAAAGTGCACCTTTTCATTCAGAGACACTAACCTCGGCCTGACTCACAATCGAGGTGGTAAAGGCTCATAGTGATCGACAGTAATATCGTCCCTCACAAGGTTGGCTCTGGCAGATGTTGCAATAAACTCATCATCAAGGCTTATAGCTGGGTTTAGACATCCATCCACAACATCGGCTTAGGCCGATGTTACATTGTATAAACCGAGATTAACTAGGCACTTGGGCTCAACTTGTATAGGGTCGGCCACAACCGACGTTGCCAACATCACCTCAAATGAGCCCTACATATGACCACAAACGTATGGTGTCGGCCTCGGCCGACGTTACGAGTATCATCTGAGACCAGCAAACGACTTATAATATCAATCAACAAGCACCATGTCATCATCGGCTTCGGCCGACGTTACACCTCATACCCAACCTCGGCTGGACATCCTAGACGAGGTCTTCATAGAACATTGATCTATGACAAGTCAAGGGTCGTACTCCGCCAACCTTGTACTCACCCAAGCCGAGGTTGGTATCAAGCTAAGACAACCGAGCATTGACAAACGTATGCATGGGTAGGAACACGTGGACAAAATCAGTTGTAACCGAATTAATCCCCTCACGTGGGGGAATATTTTATCATCATTCTCTACATGTGACAGTAATAGATGTCTTCATTAGATTGGCTAGATCAACACACACATGCTCATTGCATGCATGGGGGGTACATTACACCCCCCCCCCCCCCACACACACACACTATATATACTTGTCTTCTCATACCTTGAGAAGGATCCGATAATTACAACCCTAGATGAAACTCTGTCCAATTATACAGTAGAGAGAGAAAGTAAAAGAGATTGTATCCATGACCGTTAGTGCCTTACTCTAGTGACTTTACTCACTCACTTGCACAGTGGATGTAGGCCTAATTGGCTGAACCACTTATATATTAGTGTTCATCCTCTTCTCCTCATCTCTATCTCTCATATTTAATATACTCTTGTGCTGCCATTGTTAACATTGATTTAAGCTTACAAACACCTTAAAGGGTGGTGCTGTTTCCAGCATCATCATTTTGGCGCCGTCTATGGGAATGAGAAGCTGTCTCTTCCTATTTTTTTACTTAACCTCACTGGAGACTCTAGTGGTGAACCAGGCCTCACCCCTTGTGTGGAGCTGTTTCACCATTGAAAGAGATCCCTTAAGATGTTAAGTTAATTTCCTTTATAAGCTCTTCAGTTTTGACACATGGCACCGGAGTTACTACCACCTCCTCCACCACTTGGTGCTAGAGGGCTTAGTTCCAGCCAGGCACCACCCCAGTCCGAAATGGCTAAGGTGGCGGCCACCCTGAAGTCCTTAGCAGCGATGCAGCAAGCGATGAAGGAGCAATTTGCTCAACTCAGTGAAAATATGATGAGGCCACCTGGGGTCTCACCGAAGATGATTACTCCAGCGGCTGCTCAGCCCCATCCTGAAGCCAAGGGACCACCCCAGGCACCGCGAAAAGACCAACCAACGCCTCAGCGGAGGAGGGACATTGCTGACCCTAGGCGTTTGCGTATGGGGAGGCAAGGATACCCTTTCCACGAGGATAGGTATGATGATATGGAGGCAGAAGACGCTCCAAAAGATTATTGGGAGCCGTCTGAGGTCTCA
This sequence comes from Sambucus nigra, assembly GCA_949130495.1. Taxonomy (NCBI): domain Eukaryota; kingdom Viridiplantae; phylum Streptophyta; class Magnoliopsida; order Dipsacales; family Adoxaceae; genus Sambucus; species Sambucus nigra. Next base: position 503,937,658 of record OX422209.1, read on the forward strand.
AATAGCACAGTACGTCCTATCCAGCAGAGCCTAGGCTGTGGAGGCAGAAGAGGTGAAGGTGCCCAAGAAAGAGGATCATCTTTTGATCGACTGAGTAAAGGGTCGGCCTTTGAAAGTCTCGGCCGAGTAAATAACCTGAGGCAGAGGTTATCCAGGTCACAAAGTGCCGCTGGCTCCCAAAGGGGAGATGGGGAACGCCGGCCTCATCATGGCCGACCCCATCAAGGCCGGGACAAGGATTAAGAAAAAGGTCAATAATCGACGTTGTGTTGTGGCTGGGAAACCCTCAGTTCACCCCTTGGAGGTGGCTGGGGACAACCTCGGCCAGGACGATGTTGCGAGACCGTGGAATGACTCCATCCAACGCCTTGAAGAGAAGATATGAGACCTCATCAAAAGCCGAGACCCATTGCAAAGAGGGTTGTCAGAGGGTTCTCCATTTGTGACTAAGATAGTGAGCTTCCCAACCCCTGCCAAGTTCAAGCCACCTACGGTGTAACCCAAGTATGATGGTAGCACCGACCCTGTACATCATATTGAGATATACCAGTTTGTGGCGGATATTTACTCAACACCAGATGAGATGAAGTGTCGGGCCTTCTTCGGGACTTTAATGGGAGTTGCACACATCTGATTTACCTCTCTTCCGAAGAACTCAATAGAGAACTTTAAGGGTTTGGCTGAACGGTTCATCCATAATTTCTATTTTGTGGTAAGACCTCAAAAGAAGACCACTCATCTACTATATGTCAAACAAGGGAAGAATGAGAGCCTAGGAGACTACATCGCAAGATTTAATAAAGAAAAACTAGAGGTTGAAGATTACGAAGAGAATATAGCTATGACCGCCCTCATAGGAGGTCTCCAGAAAGGGAAGTTATTGTGGAAACTTACAGAAGACCCTCCTAAGTCCATGGCAGAGTTATTGGCAACTGCAGGGAAGGTTATGAACGCTGAAGAGGCCATGGCCGCAAAGTATGAGGATGATAACGGTAGTGGAAGCGGGAAGTTCTAAAGAAAGAAGGACGAAAAGAAGAGGTCATTTGACAATAAGTTTTCACGCTATACCCCTCTAACTGTGAGCTGCGAACACATCCTCAATGAGATTAAGAATGATCGGTCTCTGAGATGGCCAGAGAAGTTGAGGCTCCTCCGCATAAGAGGAACAAGAAATTATGGTGCGAGTTCCACCAAGACCATGGCCATGTGACAGATAAGTGCTTCGCCTTAAAGGATGAGATCGAGAAGATGTTAAAATTCAAAAAGTTGAGGAAGTATGTTGATGGTAAGGCTCCTAATAGGAGAAGAGATGACCCTAAAAAGAAGAGGAACGACAGATGTCGAGACGATACTCCAGTAAGAAGAGACGACGACTCAGATGGTGATGATGAAAATGATCCAGACCTCCCACCAAAAGACGACAATGACCCACTGAAGAGGGTTGGTATGATCTCCTTCGATGTTAGCACCATATGCGAAGGACTCGTAGGGTTGGCTCTGAAGTGGCTGATCGAAAAGCTCATGTGGCAGAGGCCAAGTCAGTGGCCAAAGTAGAGGTGGTAAATCTGGCGTCTTCAGAGGCCAAGTAAAAGAGAAATAAAGTGGATATGTACACTCTTATAATAAGGTTCTCCCGACTTGACTTTAAAGGTATCTTAACTCTGCATGATGACCCTTTGGTAATTACAATAAGAGTGTATGGATGCGAGGTACAGAGAATTATCGTAGATGGAGGAAGTTCAGCAGATGTGATGTTCTGTCCTTGTTTCAAAAGCCTAGGCCTTAGTAAAGCTAGGCTGGTACACTATCATCATCCGTTAATGGGCTTCAGCGGTGAAAAGGTCCATCAATTGGGCATGTATGAGATGGACGTGCGAATGGGAGACGAGTGGCCTAAGAGGTTGACCCGGAAGATCAATTTTTTCGTTATGGACGAAAACGTCTTCTCAGCCTATAACCTCATCATAGGAAGAGTAACCCTTAAAAAGTTTGAAGTTGTGCCATCGACGATCCACCAAATGCTAAAATTCTCGACCCCCTATGGGGAAGGGGAAGTGCAGGGGGACCAGACCTTAGCGCGGGAATGCTACTTCAACTCAACTGAATAGAGAGAACCCATAAAAGGCCATAACCACATATAGCATTGATACACTTGACCCTAGAGATGAAACGAAGTTGAAGAAAGGAGAGGCCTCGAAAGAGGTATAATCCACCGTCCTCAATGAGGGCGAATCGGAAAAAATCGTCCAGGTCGGCAAGGCCTTAAAAGCGGAGATCAAGGAAGAGATGATAAATTTCTTGAGGAAGAGGCAGAGTGTCTTCGCTTGGGGCTATGCGAACATGCCTGACATCGACCCAGAGGTTATGTGCCACAAACTTAACGTGGCAGAAGGTGCTAAGCCAATCAAACAAAGACGAAGAGTTTACTCTAGGGAGAAGTATGACGTTATCAGAGAAGAGGTCAGAAAGTTGGAAGAGGCGAAATTTATCAGGGATGTTATATACCCGGAGTGGTTATCAAACGCCGTCATTGTACCCAAATCCATTAGAAAATGGAGGATATGCGTAGATTTCACCGACCTGAACAAGTCTTGCCCAAAAGATAGTTATCCCTTACCTCAGATTAATCAGATGGTAGATGCCGCAATAGGGCATGAGCTCATGAGCTTCATGGATGCGTATTCAAGCTATAACCAAATCTTCATGGATGCTGAAGACTCAGAGAAGACAACCTTCATCACCGACAAGGGGACATATTGTTATAAGGTAATGCCCTTCGACTGAAAAAATGCAGGGGCAACGTATCAATGTCTTGTGAATAAGATGTTTGAAATTTAAATTATCAAGACTATGGAGGTGTATATAGACGATATGTTGACGAAGAGCTTAAAGGCCTGCACTCACGTGGCAGACCTAGAAAAGACCTTTAATACTATAGACTTGTAAAGAATGAAACTCAATTCCGTGAAGTGTGTCTTCGAGGTAGGAGCTGGTAAATTTCTTAGATTCATTATCAGTCAGAGGGGAATAGAGGCGAACCCTGAGAAGATCAAGGCTTTGCTCGATATGAACACACCAAGAAGTATCAAGGACGTTCAGAGGCTCACTGGAAGAGTAGCTGCACTCAACAGATTTATTTCCAGAGCAACAGACAAGTGTCTTCCGTTCTTTAGGGTGCTTAGAAAGGCCTTCAAATGGGATAAAGAGTGTGATGAGGCTTATAATCAGCTCAAGTCCTACCTCGAATCTCCCCTGCTCTTATCTCGACCCATAGTGGGAGAGAAGTTGTATGTTTATCTAGCAGTCTCTGAGTCAGCTATAAGTGTATCCATAGTACGGGAAGACGTTGGGGTGCAAAGGCCTATGTACTTCAATAATAAGGCCCTTCCGAGGTCTGAACAAAACTATCCTATAATGGAGAAATTGTCCTACGCTTTGATACACGCTTCGAGGAAGATGAAACTCTATTTTCAAGCACACTCTATGGTTATCCTCACTGAGTCCCCATTAAGGAGGGTCCTCCACAAGCCTAAAAAGTCAGGCATATTGATGACCTGGGCCATTGAGTTAGGAGAGTATAACCTTACTTATCAACCCAGGGTGGCCATTAAATGGCAGGCACTTACAGATTTTGTTGCTGAGTTCATGTGGGAAGAGACTGAAGTTGAGAACAATCCAGTGATCGCAGAGGGATCAAATAGTAATGTCTTCCAAGACCTGGAAGAGGTTGTGTCCAAAAAAGCCAAAAACGGAATAGCCGAGAATGAATTGGACAGGTACCTCTTCAAGCAAGGAACCTGTCAGAGGGGAGCTTCTCTTCGAATGAAGACGTATGGAACCTCTTCATTAATAGGTCTTCTTGTAAAAGTGGAAGCGATACAGGGCTGATACTCTCAGCTCCGGATGGTACCAACGTTGAATATGCACTAAGGTTCAACTTCAAGGCATCAAACAACGAGTCAGAATATGAGGCTATGATAGCAGGCCTCTCCTTGGCAAAGACCCTTAGGGTTGGTCGACTCCTACTTCATAGCGACTCGAGGTTAGTTGTTCACTAAATGTTCGGAGTTTATGAGGCCAAGAATGAAAGGATGGACAGATACCTGAAGAGGGTAAGAATGATGCTGGAAGGCTTTGAGGAGGTGAAGATGAAGAGGGTACCTCGATAAAATAACATCCACGCAGATGCACTGGCAAGGTTATCTTTAGCAATAAGGACAGACATCATAAGGATAGTACCAGTTGAGATCCTGCTCAAACCGACTATTGAGGAAGAAGAGGTTACCAACCCTTACCTCAACTTGAACCTGGGGGACTCATGGATGGAACCCCTCATCAGATATATCAGAGAGGAAGAACTGCCAAAATCGAAGCCAGAGAGGAGGAAACTAAGGTACAGAGCTGTAAAATTCTCAATAGTAGGAGATGTCCTATATAAGAAAGGATTTTTGTTACCTCTCCTCAGATGAGTTCATCCCATAAAGGTTCTTCGCATCCTACAGGAGGTGCACAAGGGTTTTTCCTCCAGTCACATAGGAGGAAGACCTTTGGCTAAGAGGATTATCACGCAGGGATACTGGTGGCCGACCTTGGCCAAGGATGCTGCAGCCTACGTGAAGAGGTGTGACAAATGCTAAATATTCTCCACTATCCCCAATCAACCTATGACGTAAATGAGTTCCCCTTGGCCATTAGGAGTATGGGGGATTAACTTGGTGGGTCCTTTGCCAAGAGCTGCGAATAATTATCGATTTCTGATAGTAACGATTGACTACTTCTCCAAGTGGGTGGAGGCCGAGCCGATAATCACGATCACAGAACAGAAGACCTTCCAGTTTATCTGGAAGAGAATCATATATAGACATGGCCTCCCTAACACCCTCATCTCAGACAACAGAAATCAATTTAAAAATTCTTTCTTGGAGAAGTATTACGAGAGAGTTGGGATCAAGAAATTTTTCTCTTCTCCCGGCCGACCTGGGGCAAACGGTCAGACTGAAGTCACGAACAAAACAATCCTTGAAGGGATCAAGAAGAGGTTAGAAGAAGCTAAAGGGAGATGGACTGAAGAGGTTTATGTTGTGTTATGGGCCTACAGAATAACGACTAGGACACTAACGGGGGATATCCCATTTATGTTAGCACATGGCTCAGAAGTCTTCATACCAACAGAGGTAGGACTCCCCACTCACAGAGTTCAGACGTATGACCCTGAGAAGAATGGGGAGGAGAGAAGACTTGACCTAGATTTAGTTGAGGAAAGAAGGGAGGACGCTGAGATCAGACAGGCAGCCTACCAGCAGAGAACAATAAAATTCTACAACCAAAGGGTGAAATCGATACCCATAGTTGTAGGAGACCTATTGCTGAAGAAGATATTACAGAAGGCAAACAAGCTTCACCCAAATTGGCATGGCCCTTACAAAGTGATCGAGGAGGTTGTACCCGGGACCTATAGGCTAGAAAACCTAGAAGGGGAACCTTTCTCCAATCCATGGAATGCTGATCATCTGAAAAAATATTACATATGATGTTGCAATGGTTTCTATGTAAATGTATCAACTTATGAAGAGATTATTAATGAGAAGATCAGTTCCTGTGTCAATTATTGGTTCATTATGTTTTAGTAATGAAATTTATGAGGGTAACATCTTAGTTTGATGACCTCAGACCTTAAAATATCATAACTTGGTGATAAGGTCTAAGGTGAACATCATATTTGGATGACCTCAAACCCTAAACATCATTAATTTGGTAAAATTTATGGGGATAACATCTTAGTTGGATGACGTTAGACCTTAAAACATCATAACTTGGTGACAAGGTCTGAGGTGAACATCTTATTTGGATGACCTCGGACCTTAAACATCATTAACTTGGTAAAATTTATGGGGATAACATCTTAGTTTGATAACCTCAGACCTTAAAACATCATAACTTGGTGGTAAGGTATGTGGTGAACATCATATTTGGATGACCTCAGGCCCTAAATATCATTAATTTGGTAAAATTTATGAGGGTAACATCTTAGTTTGATGACCTCAGACCTTAAAACATCATAACTTGGTGACAAGGTCTGAGGTGAACATCATATTTGGATGACCTCAGACCTTAAACATCATTAATTTGGTGAAATTTATGGGGGTAGCATCTTATTTGGATGACCTCAGACCTTAAACATCATTAACTTGGTGAAATTTATGGGGATAACATCTTAGTTTGATGACCTTAGACATTAAAACATCATAACTTGGTGATAAGGTCTGAGGTGAACATCATATTTGGATGACCTCAGACATTAAACATCATTAACTTGATGAAATTTATGGGGATAACATCTTAGTTGAATGACCTCAGACCTTAAAATTAAAACATCATAACTTGGTGACAAGGTCCGAGGTAAACATCATATTTGGATGACCTAAAACCCTAAACATCATTAATTTGGTAAAATTTATGAGGGTAACATCTTAGTTTGATGACCTCGGACCTAAAAACATCATAACTTGGTGACAAGGTCTGAGGTGAACATCATATTTGGATGACCTCAGACCCTAAACATCATTAATTTGGTGAAATTTATGGGGGTAACATCTTAGTTGGATGGCCTCAGACCTTAAAACATCATAACTTGGTGATAAGGTCTGAGGTGAACATCATATTTGGATGACCTTAGACCCTAAACATCATTAATTTGGTGAAATTTATGGGGGTAACATCTTATTTGGATGACCTCAGACCTTAAACATCATTAACTTGGTGAAATTTATGGGGATAACATCTTAGTTTGATGACCTCAGACCTTAAAACATCATAACTGGGTATTTGTCTGTTTCACGTGTATAGGTATTCTTCAGTGATTCGAGATTTCAAGACTACATCAGATTTAAACAGCTCATGCTTGTCGGACCTATATATATCAGTCATTGTCTTGTAATTTTTTTTATTTATTTTGGGTTTTATGGGATGGGATTTAGGTGTCATACGGCTTGACCGCCCGACTTAGACATTTCACTATTTTTGGTTTTGTCCCGGAATAGTCAAAGGGGGAGATTTGTAAGGACAAAATTTCCAAGTGTGTCAATTTGTATGAAATTGACTTAATTCCGGACAAAACTTGTTTGAGTCATAAATAGATTTTTAATTGACACGATTCCCACATAATCTATGACTTATTGTTTGAAACTGTAGCGGTCAAACTTCAAAGATATATCATGCCGTATTTAGTAGTGTACGTTTCACATCTTCATATCACATTGCATTCCGAGATACTCTCAGGTATGAACGCATAATATTTATGGGACTCAGAAAATATTTTAAGGATGATATTTTATTTATAAATAATTTTAAAAGGTTTTAACTTCGTTTATTCCGAGATAAGTATTGTTTAGAGTCGTATGAATTCTCTCCTTGTGTTTAGAAATTTCAAATGACATGAACAATCATTCAAATGACATCTCGCTGTGGTTCAAACGACATGGACTAGTCGTTCTAACGACATGGCCAAGTCGTTCAAATGACATAGAGATATCGTTAACGAGCTGGCGACTTAACTTTTTTATTTAAGGCATTTCTCTTTCAAAATTTTGAGATGTGCAGAACAAAAATACAATTTAGAACAGTTACATTTTTTCGCACTTATTTTCTAAGGATTTCAAAGCTAAAATCATCCTTATTATTTCAAAGATCCGAGCATTCATACACTTATGATATAGAGATCTTGTTTGCACCATTGGAGTTTGTTCATCGAATAAGTTGGTTCGTTGGAGTTTTGCGATGAGAAACGGTGAAGGCCGTGTTCTGAATCGTAGACGGTTGATAAAGCTACATCGGTGAACACCGAGGCACTCGTGGACGTGTGTGCTTTGGACGAGTATCGTGGAAGGATTTTTGCGTGGGCAATGTGAAGGAGAGGTTAAAATGAAGAAGAGCGTCAAGGCTTGTGGGAATCGAGTCGTTATGTAACTCTATTTGTCTTCCTTTGTAAAACCGTATTATAGTGATTGTCTGGCTTGGGCCATCCAAGGTTTTTTCACTTAGTGATTTCCTTGTACATCCGTCGTTGTGAACTTTACTTTATTTTACTTACTTTAATCACCTAAATGCATGTTTAGGATTAAACAAGATAAAATTGGATTTAAGTAAAATTGATTCACAAGCTTGGTGCGTGTTAAAAATAGAAAAAGGTTTTTTGAAAGAAAAATTGTTTCATCACCTTAAAGCACACTTTGAAAAATGAGCCTACATTTTATGAGTTAAAAGAATTTAATGGATGTGATTGTTTTATGCGAGGTCTATGACACTATTAGTAATACTGTTGTAGATTATTTGGTATTTCTTAAACATGATGGATCGTCATATGAACAAAAGGTATTTTGCCCAAAATTTTTAATTTATTTACAAGTATTTGTGCTTACAATTATTTGTATTATATAATAGTTAACCATTATTATGAGGTCTACGACGGACTATTAATGTTGTTGTTAGATTGTTTTTTTTCCTTAAATAAGGTGGATAGTCCTATAAACAAAGAAAATTCTACCCAAAATTTTTAAATCGTTTATAGTTATTTGTGTTTTAATTTGTTTTCACTTGATTATACTAGATTCAATATTTTTGAATTTTTTCTCCGTGCCTTCAAATACGCACATTTCGCTAGTCCACACACACACACACACACACATAGTGAGAGAGAGAGATCATGATGTTGAGTTTTAATTTTTTTTTTTAAGGATTTGGAGGAGAATTACAGAGCGAGTGCAACATAATTTTGTTGCACCGACATCTTCATCCGTTGATGAGCGTCAAGAGAGAGATCAAATTGCAACTACATTGTGATGAGTTTTGGTGGTGGTAGTTGGCAATGTTGGTGGTGGACGACGGGTGTCGACGATGCTTATGGTGACGAGAGTTAGCAACTGGGTGATGTTGAAGAAATGATATTTAGTAAATGCGAAAGAAAATGAAAAAATAGAGATAGATAGGTTCAACATAAAATAGTTAGATATACAAAAAAATAAGATTTATATCTTTAAGTGTTACATAACTTACAATACTAATTAATCCATAAAATTTATTCCATCGTCGTCTAATATCCTATATTCATTAATTCCGTCAGTTAGTGCATCTTATTCTTCTTTAATTATATTTTAAATTGAAATCTGTATAGTATAATATTTGTGGTGTAAACCAATATGAATTAAAAATTCCTATATGAGGAGAACCAATTGTATGCCCCCCCAAAGATAATTGTCATTGAAAGGAAGAAAACGACAATCACAGTCAAACTAACGTCGTCAACAGAAACAAACCTGAAGATGCAAAAATGACCAATGAAGAAACCAACGGAGTGACTATCTCCGTTAAAAATAAAAGCCAAGAGACCCCCCCAGTCACACGACGACCCAGTCTGATGTGAGCCACTCAAAGTAGGCGGCCTCACGCGTCTTGAGAGCGAAGGTAGATAGGAAACCCAAACCCTCCCACCTTTTTCTCACCCTCTCTTCTATTTATAATCCCCATCTAACTCACCATTTCCAAACTCAAACACGCAACACCAAAGCAGAATTACGTTTCTTTTTTCTTTTCATTTTTTTTAATTTTATATTATAGCCCTCCTCACCTCTTTCGTATAGTATAGAGGGAGAGGAGACAAGAGAAATAGAATCCTCCTCCTCCTCCTCAAATGCTTTAACGTTGTTAACATAACTATACACTAATTTCATTTTGTACGATGGGAACGGAGGTTTTACGTCCACAAGATTGTTTGATCCAAAATATCAGAGTAGCTCCCGCGGTATTTCATAACCGCAAAAACTATGGAAACTCCAGATCTAACAATTATAGGAAACCTCGACGGTCTAAATCTCCGGAGAACAACAACCTTGTGGTCGGGGTGAGAATATTGAAGCGAGGGGAATTCATTGATTCCAAGGTAAATATTACTAACAAAAAACCAAGTGATATCGTTGTTTATGGGACAGGGAGGTTGGGTCCGGATCCGGAAATGGTTCCAAAACAGATGCGGTTATCTCCAAAGGTGAGTAGCGGACGGGTGGATACGTATGCAGGATCGGCTTTCTCTCTTTCTCCTTCTCCACGTGCTTTGCCGTTACCTTCGTTTTTTAGCAAAAAACAGGGTTCGGAAATTGTGGATGATTCTGCTACCAGGGATTTGAGGCGTTTGCTTCGACTCGATTGAAAAAAGTATGCCTTCCAATGAATCCATCTGTATTTTCAGGTTCTGCTATCTTTCCGTACTTTTTTAACATATGGAAGAAGGGTATGGGTTTGAAAAACGATGGGAGATTATGTATGGCTTTATGGTATATAGTAAGGAAATTAGCGTTATTTGGAGGTAATTGATAAATAATCTATATGGTTACGGGTTGAAATGGAGGTTACACGATGTGAATGTTGTTCTGCTCTGTTGTTGTGTTATCGATATATCTGGGCTTGTAAGAAGAAATTATATGTGGGAAATTCGGGCAATATGTTTGGGTTTGTGTTTTTGTACAATATCAGGTAGATGAAGCTCCTGTCAGTAATATGAGTTGCAACTAGATAACATGCTTAACAGATATCTCAAGATTAAGGAAAAGTGCTCCTTTAAATCTTATTATAGCTGTTGCTGTTATTATGAATGTATGAAATTGTTATTGTTAAATGGTGCTATGAAATTGTTGAATACTAGGAAAATTTCCGCGAATTAACAATTCTGAATGATTCTGCTTGGCTGAAAAATAACGGTAGGTAGACCTACCTCACAATGGGATGTGTTTGTTTGTTTGTTTTCTATCATTATCAAGACGGGTTCTAAATTGGTTGTCACTTTGTTTTTGCAGGAAAGCCTTGGCCTTTATTTTCCTAATTAAACTTTAATGTCCGAGTAATAATTGACATCAAAGTATATTTCATTCAAAACATAAACCCTGTTACTAAAAATAAAAACTGATCTTCTCCGCTTTAAATTAGGTTCGGGGAAGATCATAAAGTGGAAGAGTTATTATGTAATAAATAGAGTTATGTCTAATAAGGGTATGTTTGATTTGCATCAAATTTTTTTATATGGAAAATATAGTTGTTTTAACCCCTGTTTTGCTTTTGTAGTTCACTGATTATGAATAATTCGTATAAGAGCAACACTAATTCATAGAAGTGCTCCATCTCAAATCTTATTTTTGTGGAAAATATTTCTTATTCACTCACCAAATAATTAATTTCTAAAAAAAATAGAAAAAGTAAGATCTCATTCAAATGAATTATTTTCTATGCATTTTTCATGTTTGTAATCAAACACATCCTAAATGATTATAAAGTAAATGAGAATTCATTAAAAGAATCTTTAATTTTCCTGTGCAATGCAAATTGAAGGTTATAATGCAGTTACGAAGGAGCATAGAAATTAAATAGGGTCTTGATAACACGTGTCTTAAGGACGTACATTTCCTCTACGTCGACCCACCTCTAAGTCTTTTAAGCCTCCTAGCCTAACTCTTATTTTCTTCACACTTTGTATCTCTCAGCAACGGCGGAAGACAAACAGCAACTCTCCCTCATCTCCTCCTCCCTCCGTCTTTAACGGTCTCTCCTCCGGCGATGGGAGGGAGCTCTCCCTCATCTCCTCCTCCGGCTTTCCCTTATCTCATCTGGCACACTCCCTCATCCGGATCCAAAGATTTAACTGTAAGTTTGTGTTAACATCTCAGTTCATCAATATAAAATCAATTAACCTACACATAATTCATATTTTGGTGTAATTTTTGCTTTTCTTCTTTGCCTAATTTTAATATTTTAATGCCACTGTTGATGTTCTCATCCGCCTTTTCCTTCGAGTTTTTTTCCTTTGGAGAAAGTTGAATATTGTATTAGGTTATTTGATTTTATTTAGGGATAATTGAAGGTTAGTCCTATTTATTGGGTAAAAGATGCATCAAATTTTATTGACTTTTTTCTAATGCACCAATTCATTTTTCATTATAGACTACATATATTTAGACAAATATACCCTTACATATACCAATTTTAAACCCACTTACTCTCTCTCTAAAAATAAACACATAATCTCACACTCTCTCTCTCTAACAGCTCCACCTCCACCCCCACCCTATCTGAGACTCACCGAAAACAGCTCACAGGAAAATCTCGTCGGATTTCTCGCCGGAGTGTTTTTCTCTTCTCGTTTTTCTCTCTCTCTCTCTCTCTCTCTCTCTCTCTCTCTCTCTCTCTCTCTCTCGTTTATTTATTTTTTCTGGTCCGCGCCAGCGGCATCATCCCCCGGACTGTCGAAAAAATGGAGGGTTTACCAAAACAGTAAATTTATTTGTTTTGATTTTTTTGACAAAAAATATCGAATATGGGTTTTGTTTGATAGATCTTGACGAGTAAATTCCAAATATATAAATTTTGTGAATTTAAGATTTGTAGGTTGGAAGTTATGGACTTTTAAAGATTTGGTGTTTTTTTTTTTAAAACGACGTAACAGTTGGTTGGATGTATTTTGATGGTGTATTTGTCATTTTAATGTGCTGAGTTGGCAAAATAGGACCTTTGATACCATTGACTCAGTCAAAGGATCTCTTGCCTCATCACTACACCAAAAACAGGAATCTGGCACGGTTTAAAACTGTGCCAGATCAAATCTGGCACAGTTTTGAACTGTGCCAGAATCAGGTGTTCGAAAATGAATTTTTTTTTCTGGCACGGCTCAAAAGTGTGTCAGATTCAGCCAAACAGGAACACTTCTCGCACACTTTTAAACCGTGCCAGAATTTGATATTTCTGGCACACTTTTGACACAATTTTTAACTGTGCCAGATTCAGCCAAACAGGAACACTTCTGGCACACTTTTAAACCGTGCCAGTATTTTATATTTCTGGCACACTTTTGACACAACTTTTAACGGTGCCAGATTCAACACAGTTTAAAAAAATTTGGCACAGTTCAAAACCGTGCCAAAATATGATACACTTTTGCCACGGTTTTGAACTGTGCCAATTTTAAAAAAAATAAAATAAATTATTTTAAAGCACAAAATTCACAAATTAATAATATTGCCCGTTATTAATAAACTAATGTACATACAAACTTCAAAATATTACAAGTCTTTAACAGCGCACAGGTCCAAAAAAAATTGCGCAGAGTTTCCTCTATTTTCTGGACATTCCAAAACCCGTTAATACAAAACCTGCCTAACATAAAGTCTGCACGGTCACAAAATATAACAATTAACTTACAAAAGCGCTCATGGGCATAAAAGTCAATAATAAAACAACAAAATATCGTACGATCATGACACAAAAAAAATGGAATCATTAATAAATCTCTTGTTGTAAACCATTGAGTTCTTTGTGTGTTCCACGTGAATAAAAGTCAACAATAAACTGTTATCCTGCAAAAAAAATAGAATACAAAAAAATTATGATATCACTAACCCAATAATTTACAAAAAAAAAATACTCAAAACAAAAAAATTACATATATGAGTGGAAATTATCGTCATACTTACAAATCGGGAGATCCGGGACTACACGGTCAATTCTTTCAAGTTACATCGGTCCCGTGTGAGGTGTTCGTGCCTCCTACGGGGTCGTTTGGGGGTCGGTTTGAGTTTTCACCCTTTAACGGCATGTTTTTAACTAAATGTGATTTTGGCAAATTATCGTCATACTCTCAAACCGGGAGACCCGGGACTACGCGGTCGGTTCCTACAAGTTACATTGGCCCCGTGCGAGGTGTTCGTGCCTCCTACGGGGTCGTTTGGGGGCCGGTTTGGGTTTCACCCTTTAACGGCATATTTTTAAGTTTAAGTGTGATTTTTGCAAATTATCGTCCTATTCACAAATCGAGAGACCCGGGACTACGCGGTCAGTTCCTACAAGTTACATGGGTCCCGTGCTAGGTGTTCGTGCCTCCTACGTGGTCGTTTGGGGGCCGATTTGGGTTTTCACCCTTTAACGACATGTTTTTAAGTTTAAGTGTTGATTTTTACAAATTATCGTCATACTTACAAACTGGGAGATTCGGAACTACGCTGCCAGTTCCTACAAGTTACATGGGTCCCGTGCGAGGTGTTCGTGCCTCCTACGGGGTCGTTTGGGGGCTGGTTTGAGTTTTCACCCTTTAATGGCATGTTTTTAAGTTTAAGTGTTGATTTTTGCAAATTATCGTCATACTTACAAACCGGGAGATCCGGGACTACGCTGCCAGTTCCTACACGTTACATGGCCCGTGCGAGGTGTTCGTGCCTCCTACAGGGTCGTTTGGGGGCCGATTTGGATTTTCACCCTTTAACGGCATGTTTTTAACTCTAAGTGTGATTTTTGCAAATTATCTTCATACTCTCAAACCGGGAGACCCGGGACTACGCGACCAGTTCCTACAAGTTACATTGGTCCCGTGCGAGGTGTTCGAGCCTCCTACGGGGTGGCCGATTTGGGTTTTCACCTTTAACGGCATGTTTTTAAGTTTAAGTGTGATTTTTGTAAATTATCGTCATACTTACAAACCGGGAGATCCGGGACTACGTTGCCAGTTCCTATAAGTTACATGGGTCCCGTGCAAGGTGTTCGTGCCTCCTACGGGGTCGTTTGGGGGGCAGTTTGGGTTTTCACCCCTTGACGGCTTGTTTTTAAGTCTAAGTGTGATTTTTGCAAATTATCGTCATACTCTCAAACCGGGATACCCGGGACTACGCGGTCAGTTCCTACAAGTTACATTGGTCCCGTGCGAGGTGTTCGTGCCTCCTACAGGGTCGTTTGGGGGCCGGTTTGGGTTTTCACCCTTTAACGCCATATTTTTAACTAAGTGTGATTTTTGTAAATTATCGTCATACTCTCAAATCGGGAGACCCGGGACTACGCGGTCAGTTCCTACAAGTTACATGTGTCCCGTGCGAGGTGTTCGTGCCTCCTACGGGATCGTTTGGGGGCCGGTTTGGGTTTTCACCCTTTAACGACATGTTTTTAAGTTTAAGTGTTGATTTTTGCAAATTATCGTCATACTTACAAACTGGGAGATCCGGGACTACGCTGCCAATTCCTACAAGTTACATGGGTCCCGTGCGAGGTGTTCGTGCCTCCTACGAGGTCGTTTGGGGGCCGTTTTGGGTTTTCACCATTTAATGGCATATTTTTTAGTTTAAGTGTTGATTTTTGCAAATTATCGTCATACTTACAAACCGGGAGATCCGGGGCTACGCTGCCAGTTCCTACAAGTTACATGGGTCCCGTGCGAGGTGTTCGTGCCTCCTACGGGGCCTTTGGGGGCCGGTTTGGGTTTTCACCCTTTAACGACATGTTTTTAACTCTAAGTGTGATTTTTGCAAATTATCGTCATACTCTCAAACCGGGAGACCCGGGACTACGCGGTCAGTTCCTACAAGTTACATTGGTCCCGTGCGAGGTGTTCGAGCCTCCTACCGGGTCGTTTGGGGGCCGATTTGGGTTTTCACCCTTTAACGACATGTTTTTAAGTTTAAGTGTGGTTTTTGCAAATTATCGTCATACTTACAAACCAGGAGATCCGGGACTACGCTGCCAGTTCCTAGAAGTTACATGGATCCTGTGCAAGGTGTTCGTGCCTCCTACGGGTTCGTTTGGGGGGCGGCTTGGATTTTCACCCCTTGACGGCTTGTTTTCAAGTCTAAGTGTGATTTTTGCAAATTATCGTCATACTCTCAAACCGAGATATCCGGGACTACGCGGTCAGTTCCTACAAGTTACATTGGTCCCGTGCGAGGTGTTCGTGCCTCCTACGGGGTCGTTTGGGGGCCGGTTTAGGTTTTCACCCTTTAAAGCCATATTTTTAACTAAGTGTGATTTTTGCAAATTATCGTCATACTCTCAAATCGGGAGACTCGGCACTACGCGACCAGTTCTTACAAGTTACATGTGTCCCGTGAGAGGTGTTCGTGCCTCCTACGGGGTCGTTTGGGGGCCGGTTCGGGTTTCACCCTTTAACGACATGTTTTTAAGTTTAAGTGTGATTTTTGCAAATTATCGTCCTATTCACAAACCGGAAGACACGGGACTACGCGGTCAGTTCCTACAAGTTACATTGGTCCCGTGCGAGGTGTTCGTGCCTCCCACGGGGTCGTTTGGTGGCCGGTTTGGATTTTCACCCTTTAACGGCATGTTTTTATGTTTAAATTTTGATTTTTGCAAATTATCGTCCTATTCACAAACCGGGAGACCCGAGACTACGCGGTCAGTTCCTACAAGTTACATTGGTCCCGTGCGAGGTGTTCGTGCCTCCTACGGGATCGTTTGGGGGCCGATTTGGGTTTTCACTCTTTAACGGCCTGTTTTTAAGTTTAAGTGTGATTTTTGCAAATTATCGTCATACTTACAAGTCGGGAGATCCGGGACTACGCTGCCAGTTCCTACAAGTTACATGGGTCCCGTGCGAGGTGTTCGTGCCTCCTACGGGGTCGTTTGGGGCCCGGTTTGGATTTTCACCCTTTAACGGCATGTTTTTAACTCTAAGTGTGATTTTTGCAAATTATCGTCATACTCTCAAACCGGGAGATCCGGAACTACGCGGTCAGTTCCTACAAGTTACATTGGTCCCTTGTGAGGTGTTCGTGCCTCCTACGGGGTCGTTTGGTTGCCGGTTTAGGTTTTCACCCCTTGACGGCTTTTTTTAAGTCTAAAGTGTGATTTTTGCAAATTATCGTCATACTCTTAAACCGGGAGACCCGGGACTACGCGGTCAGTTCCTACAAGTTACATGTGTCCCGTGCGAGGTGTTCGTGCCTCCTACGGGGTCGTTTGGGGGCCGGTTTGGGTTTTCACTCTTTAACGGCATGTTTTTAAGTTTAATTATGATTTTTGCAAATTATCATCCAATTCACAAACCGGAAGACCCGGGACTACGCGGTCAGTTCCTACAAGTTACATTGGTGCCGTGCGAGGTGTTCGTGTCTCCTATGGGGTCGTTTGGTGGCCGATTTGGGTTTTCACCCTTTAACGGCATGTTTTTAAGTTTAAATTTTGATTTTTGCAAATTATCGTCATACTTACAAATTGGGAGATCCGGGACTACGCTGCCAGTTCCTACAAGTTACATGGGTCCCGTGAGAGGTGTTTTGTGCCTCCTACGGGGTCGTTTGGGGGCCGGTTTGTGTTTTCACCCTTTAACGACATGTTTTTAACTCTAAGTGTGATTTTTGTAAATTATCGTCATACTCTCAAACCGGGAGACCCGGGACTACGCGGTCAGTTCCTACAAGTTACATTGGTCCCGTGCGAGGTGTTCGAGCCTCCTACGGGGTCGTTTGGGGGCCGATTTGAGTTTTCACCCATTAACGATATGTTTTTAAGTTTAAGTGTGATTTTTGCATAATATCGTCATACTTACAAACCGGGAGATCCGGGACTACGTTGCCAGTTCCTAGAAGTTACATGGATCCCGTGCAAGGTGTTCGTGCCTCCTACGGGGTCGTTTGGGGGGCGGTTTGGATTTTCACCCCTTGACGGCTTGTTTTTAAGTCTAAGTGTGATTTTTGCAAATTATCGTCATAATCTCAAACCGGGATATCCGGGACTACGCGGTCAGTTCCTACAAGTTACATTGGTCCCGTGCGAGGTGTTCGTGCCTCCTACGGGGTCGTTTGGGGGTCGGTTTGGGTTTTCACCCTTAAAGCCATATTTTTAACTAAGTGTGATTTTTGCAAATTATCGTCATACTCTCAAATCGGGAGACCCGGGACTACACGACCATTTCTTACAAGTTACATGTGTCCCGTGCGAGGTGTTCGTGCCTCCTACGGGGTCGTTTGGGGGCTGGTTCGGGTTTTCACCCTTTAACGGCATGTTTTTAAGTTTAAGTGTGATTTTTGCAAATCATCTTCCTATTCACAAATCGGAAGACACGGGACTACGCGGTCAGTTCCTACAAGTTACATTGGTCCCGTGCGAGGTGTTCGTGCCTCCCACGGGGTCGTTTGGTGGCCGGTTTGGATTTTCACCTTTTAACGGCATGTTTTTAAGTTTAAGTTTTGATTTTTGCAAATTATCGTCCTATTCACAAACCGGGAGACCCGGGACTACGCGGTCAGTTCCTACAAGTTACATTGGTCCAGTGCGAGGTGTTCGTGCCTCCTACGGGGTCGTTTGGGGGCCGATTTGGGTTTTCACTTTTTAACGACCTGTTTTTAAGTTTAAGTGTGATTTTTACAAATTATCGTCATACTTACAAATCGGGAGATCCGGGACTACGTTTCCAGTTCCTAAAAGTTATATGGGTCCCGTGCGAGGTGTTCGTGCCTCCTACGGGGTCGTTTGGGGCCCGGTATGGGTTTTCACCCTTTAACGACATGTTTTTAACTCTAAGTGTGATTTTTGCAAATTATCGTCATATTCTCAAACCGGGAGATTCGAAACTACGCGGTCAGTTCCTACAAGTTACATTGGTCCCGTGCAAGGTGTTCGTGCCTCCTACGGGGTCGTTTGGTGGCCGGTTTAGGTTTTCACCCCTTGACGGCTTGTTTTTAAGTCTAAAGTGTGATTTTTGCAAATTATCGTCATACTCTTAAACCGGGAGACCCGGGACTACGCGGTCAGTTCCTACAAGTTACATGTGTCCCGTGCGAGGTGTTCGTGCCTCCTACGGGGTCGTTTGGGGGCCGGTTTGGGTTTTCACCCTTTAACGGCATGTTTTTAAGTTTAAGTATGATTTTTGCAAATTATCGTCCGATTCACAAACCGGAAGACCCGGGACTACGCGGTTAGTTCCTACAAGTTACATTGGTGCCGTGCGAGGTGTCCGTGCCTCCTATGGGGTCTTTTGGTGGCCGATTTGGGTTTTCACCCTTTAACGGCATGTTTTTAAGTTTAAGTTTTGATTTTTGCAAATTATCGTCATACGTACAAATCGGGAGATCCGGGACTACGCTGCCAATTCCTACAAGTTACATGGGTCCCGTGAGAGGTGTTTTGTGTCTCCTACGGGGTCGTTTGGGGGCCGGTTTGTGTTTTAACCCTTTAACGACATGTTTTTAACTCTAAGTGTGATTTTTGCAAATTATCGTCATACTCTCAAATCGGGAGACCCGGGACTACGCGATCAGTTCCTACAAGTTACATTGGTCCCGTGCGAGGTGTTCGTGCCTCCTACGGGGTCGTTTGGGGGCCGGTTTGGGTTTTCACCCCTTGACGGCTTGTTTTTAAGTATAAGTGTGATTTTTGCAAATTATCGTCATACTCTAAAACCGGGAGACCCGGGACTACGCGGTCAGTTCCTACAAGTTACACGTGTCCCGTGCGAGGTGTTCGTGCCTCCTACGGGGTCGTTTGGAGGCCGGTTTGGGTTTTCACCCTTTAACGGCATGTTTTTAAGTTTAAGTGTGATTTTTGCAAATTATCGTCCTATTCACAAACCGGAAGACCTGGGACTACGCGGTCACTTCCTACAAGTTACATTGGTCCCGTGCGAGGTGTTCGTGCCTCCTATGGGGTCGTTTGGGGGCCGGTTTGGGTTTTCACCCTTTAACGGCATGTTTTTAAGTTTAATTGTGATTTTTACAAATTATCGTCCTATTCACAAATCGGGAGACCCGGGACTACGCGGTCAGTTCCTACAAGTTACATTAGTCCCGTGCGAGGTGTTCGTGCCTCCTACGGGGTCGTTTTTAACTCTAATTGTTGATTTTTGCAAATTATCGTCCTATTAACAGAGTTAGTGAGTATACATTGACACTAACAATAAACTTCTTTTGTTTCATGTTATTTAGTTTACTTGTTTATATATAGATAATATATCGATCAATTATAAGTTACTTCTGGAAATTAGTATCTTTATGTAATTAGGACTCTCTTAGAGAGTATTACAGATAAGGCCTATGGCCTTCCTTTATAATCTGTCTATATTTTTTACAACTAACAATGTTTTAATCCTTGAAGACTACGTAATAGAATGCATGACTTGGTATCTATAGCCCAAGTGTGCCATTCTCAACCCAATTAATGTGTTGAGGAAGATGCCAGCAAAATTGTGAATCTGATTTGGTACAATTTTGAGGCATGTTATGCTCTCATGGTCTAGCTTTTGCAGTTAATATATACTATCCTTTCATGTTAAAGTTAGCTAACTTCGGCCTTATTCTTATACAGCTGCTGCTTCAGCCTTTTGCAGTTAATATAGCTAGCTTTTGCAGCTGCTGCTTCAGCCTTATTCTTATACAACAAAACATCCAAAGGATTTGGAGGCTTCCTAACAAAAGGTGAAAAACTTTAACACTAATATAAGGGTGAAATACCCAGAGCTTCCCACTAAAAAGTCCAATGTTGATAAGCTGGAAAAGGCAGAGATAAGGCATATGAATAAGGCAGAGGTTCTAGTCTAAATAAGGCAGAGATAAGGCAGAAACAGGGCATATGAATAAGGACAGGCCATTTCTCTGAATAAGGATAAGGCAGAAACAGGGCATAGATAAGAGGCTGAAGCAAATGTGGATAAACTAAGAGGCTGAAGCAACCATTTCTCAAACTAAGAGGCTGAAGCAGCCATTTCTCAAACTAAGATAATCTTTTTGGTTCCATTTCTCAAACTGCGTGCATATATGCAACTGTGTGCATATATGTTGCATATATGCAGTAGCTGTATGCATATATGCAGTAGCATATATGCAACATATATGCAATAATTGTATGCATATATGCATATATGTTGCATGTATGCAGTAACTGTATGCATATATGAGTAGCATATTTGCACGCAGCAGCATATATGCAACATATATGCATACAGTTGCATATATGCAGCAGCATATATGCATGCAACAGCATATATGTTGCCTATATGCTCACAATAACATATTTGTTGCATATAAATAAGAACCGACATAAAGATATATACATACACACAAATATTAATAGATGAATATTAATTAGTAAAGCGAAAATTGAAAGAGAGTCTAATCAGTGTGTTTATACCTGTGCTCATTCGTCGGTGTCACCAATGGGAGGACAAAGGTCGTCGAGCCAATACATAATTCTATTTTTACCAACATCTTCCAAGTTCTCGCAATGAGCTTGTTTTCCACCCCAAACTGGATACTCGGGCACTTTGATGTCATCGAGTAAAACTCGCACTTCATTTTTTCTCAACGCATGGAAGTGAACGGTCGAGACGGCTCCTGGTTGCGTTTTCCTCCCATAACCAACAAGTTCACGTGTATGGGATAGTATTTTGCATTCAATTAGAGAGGTGAAATTTGGAACCTCGAATGCAGGGGAGGAAAGAGAACACGAAGGAGCCGCGGTGCCTAAAGTAGGTAACTCCTGAACGTTGTGTCCAACACATGAAAATTTTTCGATTTTGAAGTCAGTAATGAATTCTGATAATGAGGACTTTATCCCCTCTATGTCACTCCTTAGGTGATCAACATGATCCTTCCAATTTTCGGTGTCCTCTTTAACCTCTTCAAGCATTTCTCTAGCAAATGACGACCCTAATATAGCGGTTCTCGAAATTGTGGACCCAACACAACGAACACGTCCCCGCGTATCTTTTCCAAAAACATCAAAAATAGGCCAGCATCCAAGGTCTCCTCTTGACCACTTGCTTTGTATACATCCAGAAGCAATTGAATTTGGTCCTGTACAAAAATATATTAACATTAGGTTTGATGATACGATACTTGTTTTTGACAAAACGAACATTAAAAATTTTAAATTACCGCAAATACTTTATCACGAGGGGCATAACCACCTCCCTTGATTATATGAGTTGCCAACCACAGTTCAACACGAGTGGGTGCACGCCCATGCTTCTTTCTCCAATTCTCTGAAGCTCGGGCATAACCATGACGACCTGTGTTATGAGTTGTCTTTCTCACACAATTTTGTTTAGTCTCTTTGTTCTTTCTTCGCAAAGTTTTTTGAACCTCTAAAGCTTCATTATTGCAAAACACCTCCCAGTCCTCAGATTTGACATTTCGTGGAACTTTCTCCTTCCACTTTCCAACATCACCATCCTTCAAATTAACCCTTAGCTTTGACTTGAACTTTTTCCAAGCATCGTTCGCTTTTTTCATAAAAATTTGCTTCTGACTTTCGCGCACATCTGGGAACTCTTTCTACAATATATGAAGAAATAAAATTAAAACATCACATAATTGAATTTACTAACTATTACATTATTTGGAATAGAAAGGAATAGTATACCATTAATGATGACCAAACTGAGTTCTTATATCGCACATCCACTTGTTTCCAACTCGTATACGAAATGGGAATATGTGTCCTTGCTAAGTCTCCCAACCTGGTTGAGAGTGTATATGAATCTTCACCAACTGGAAGGCTCTGCTCATTAAATTTTAATTTCTTGGCAGAAGAGTCATCACTTACTCTTAAAACACCCGAAGCAACCTTAGAACGGGAGGTTGATATAGGTGTCACCCCATTTATTGACGGTTGCGAAGTATCACCAATATGAGACATTTATCTGGAAAAAAAGTGACTATTGGACACCAAAATAATCAGAATAAACATTACAAGAATATATGTTCAAATAGACACCAATGTATTACATGTTAAAACATCAGTAAGCATAGAATTACAAGTTCAAACAGCCATACATGTATTAAATGTTCAAACAACAATAAAGTATTAAATGTTTACAATAACAACAAACTAAATCATTGCACTAGAAATCCGTGTCCAAAAGCTCCAGCAATTTATCATTTTCCTCGAGAATGGAGTCATACATCGTACGGTCAATATCAATCGCATCTATTTCTTTTGTCAGTCTCCTGGAAGAGTGTAAAACAACTTACCACCCCTTCAGCTTTACATCTTGACAATAAAATACTTGACTGGCTTGAGATGCAAGGATGAACGGATCATCGTGAATGGTATTTTTACTCACGAGCTTACTAAGATTCACCATCACCAATTTTGAGGTGGGTTCAACTTTGCAAGCATTCTTATCATCAACATCCACCTAATCACAATAAAAGACAGTATGTGTGAACTCAATGTAATTGAGGTCGAGTATTTGTCTAATTACTCCATAAAAGGTTGTCATAATCCCCTTCTTATTAAAGGCCTTAGTGGATACACCACTAATCTGAAAGTTATGATTCTCTTCATGTCCAGAAGTACAAAAGGTGTACCCATTGCATTGAAATTTCTCATAACTGGTAACCCTATGGAGCGGACCATCAGCATATGGCAAAATTCCCGTATCATTAAATCTTGAGGCCTGCAAGGAATTGATAATTTTTTAAAGTTTCATTAAAAATAATTACGGTTGATAAAAAAGTACATGTATAAATAAAGACTTGCCTCGTTCCTTAGCCAGGTGATGAAATCATCAATTCTATGCCTCGATTGAGTCTCAGTTACCACAAATTTTCTACAAGAAATTAGTTTCAAAATTAAGAAATATCACATTACAATCAATTAATATGAATTAACATAGAACTAAGTGTGTACCTTCTCCTTTCATCAACACCATCACATTGAGATAAAACCCATCTTCGCACTTGCTCATATTGTACATTATTTAAGATCAATTCTTTACTTTTACCCAATGGTCGTTGGCATTCCGAGTCATCAAACTCATCATCAAGAAAATCCTCAAAATTCCTCTTATGAGTTCCTTCACCTCTTTTCGATATGTACTCCATGGCATACAAAGAAGCTTCATGTAACAAATATGCATTAGCAATGCTCCCTTCAATGTACATCTTGTTTCGTGACCACTTTTTATATCTTCCCATTTCTCTCTCAAACAACCACATCGCCCGATATCTTGGTGGCCCAGTTGTCAAAGCTTCATCGGCTAAATGGTGCAAGAGGTGGATCATCACCACAAAAAAGGCAGGTGGAAAATAAATTTCAAAGACACAAAGTGCCTCTACCAAAGCGTTTTTGGCCTTCAAAAGATGTTCCCTAAATATCACTTTGGCACACAACACATTAAAGAATATGCTTATCCGCTGTATAGCTTTAAACAAAGGCTTATCATCCGGAAATGAATGCATAAGCAACCCAGGAAGCAACCGTTGCATAATGACGTGATAATCGTGGGACTTGAGATTGGTAAATCCAGGTGGATCGAGGTTAACATTGTTGCTGAAATTTGATGAAAATCCAATCGGTACCTTTAATGTTTTTAGTGAACGAAAAAAGGCTTCTTTCTCTTCCTTTCCTAATGCGAAAGGCGCCTTTGGCATAAGCCTTTTGTTACTGCCTTCAACATCTTTCATCCATAATTTCCTTTTAAGTTTCAAATGAACTTTCAAGTCTTCACGGGCTTTGACCGTATCTTTATTTGATGAACCTTTCACCGAGAGTATTGTACCTAAAAGAGTATCTGTGACATTCTTTTCAACATGCATAACATCTAAATTATGTCTAATATCATGGTCCTTCTAGTACTCTAAGTCAAAGAAAATTGACCTCCTTGAAAAACCCTCGGTACCCGCTAGATTCTCATCGTCAGCCTCACTTGGATAATCATCATCTTCCATTACGACATCCTCCTTCTCCTTCCCCTTCCCCTTCCCCTTCCCCTTTCCCTTTCCCTTTGCCTTTCCCTTTTTATCTCCCTCTCCCTCTCTTTGAACACCTTCTCGAGCGATAAGTGACACTATCTGCTCAACTTCTACACTTGTTAACTTTCTTGGAGCCATAGCATCCTCTATTTTACCATTAAATGTTTGCTTTGATGTATCAAACCTGTAAGGATGGTCTTTAGGAAGGAACATACGAGATCGTTGGTAACAACATTTCGTTGACTTAGAAAGATATTGAGAAGGTGTATTTGTAGAACAAACAGGACACCCATTGTAACCTTGAGTTGAACAGCCTGATAACATCCCATAAGCTGGAAAATCATGTATACCCCACATCAACATGGCTTTTAACTGAAATTTCTCATTTTTGTATGCATCCCAAGCCTCAACTCCAGACCATAAGATATTTAACTCATCAACCAACGGTTGGAGGAAGACATCAATATTACTTGATGGTGACTTTGGTTCGAGAATCAATACAGACAACATTGAAAACTCACTTTTCATACACATTGATGGAGGAGGGTTGAGAGGTTGAATTATCACTGGCCAACAACTATACTTTCGACCAAACATGTTATTCGGGCTGAAACCATCAGTTGCTATTGCAAGTCGAATATTTCGCGGATCTTTTGTAAAATCTCTCCACAAAATGTTTGAATTTACCCATTCTGCTGAATCTCGGGGATGACGTAAGAATTCCATACAAGAGCTTGCACGAGCGTGCCAAGTCATTTTCTCTGCTATACATTTTATGGTATACAACCGTTTTAGCCTAGGGATTAGAGGGAAATGTCGCATTACCTTCTTAGGAACCCTAGAGTACTTTTTTTTTCATTAGTATTATGAATTTCTACACCGTCCTCGTCTAGACAAGTAAACTTGTATCGTAAAGAACCACATTTTATACATCTAGTAGATTTTTCATGCTCTTTCCAAAAGAGCATACAGTTGTTAATGCATACGTCATACTTAACATAATCCATACCGAGATCTCTAACGATGTTTTTCATTTCTGTATAACTAGTTGTCAGGTTGTTCTGTTCAGGAAGTAGTTCATTTAACAATCTAAGAATTCCACCTGTAGCGCCATCCGATAAATTGAATTGTGTTTTCAAATCATTCAACTTTATAAGAGCATACATTGTGGTATGACGCGAAGAACCGGTAGCTGGGTGCAATGGCTCTTGTGCGAGTTGATGTAAACGATCATACTTCGTGCCTTTGTATTTATGTGTGTACGAATCATTGGGAACCTCAGAAGTTGCGGGGGCTTCATCACTGCCTACACAATTAGGTTCATTAGGTTCCACTTCACCCATAAACATCTCACAAGCATTATTCACAAGATCATTCAAAATTGGAATATTGTGCACATCAGCGTGTTTTGTCGGTGTCACAGATTGCGGTAGTGGTTGGACTTGATCAACAACTAATGTCTCACCATGAAAATGCCATAAGGTATAGTTCATGTCCATACCATATGTCATTAAATGAACGAATATGTCATCTATAACAACATGTCCTTTCCCATTTCGACAACGTCAATAGGGACATGAATGTTTAGCATTCGAACTATTACTACGCACATAATGTAGAAACTGTAACACCCCATCTCTATATGTATCGATCTCGATATTTTTCTCATTTATCCACTCTTTGTTGATTCCCGACGACATCCTGATAAGTTTAAAGAACACACATTATACTATAAACGCTTACTGTAAATATATTGAAGTTTATTCAAGTGTAAATATGTATATATTTGAGCTCCTATATTTCCTCCATCTCCACTACAGGGTAAGGGTCCTATCCCATTCGAAAATGCATATTTTGTATTGGTCATAATGTCTCATGCCATGTCCTAATCTAGAAAATTTCGTCAGCATCTCCCTACAGTTCTTCAAGTACACAACTTAAATTGGGAGTGTTCATGTGTTACTTAAGTTTTTCAACCAAGAAAACACAAAACACTACATCAATCTAGTATGCACCCAAAGAACATAAAGAGATGCCACCGAATTTTTTAAAATAGGACATGCATAATCATTATGTACAATACAAACTTTTGCATTCCAAACTGTCCAAAAATGGGACAATTCAAGAGTTCTCACCACAGTCATAGTGAGACCTCTTGAACGGGTCTAAGGTTTTTCTACATGTGTAACATCATTATTGAATGTTTAGTATTAATGTCTACTTACTATTTAAATAGTTTTTTTTGTTTTTTCTTAAATTTTCAACACATAATCTCATTTATCCATTTAATTAGTGGGGTGTCTACTTTTCAATTTGTTATTTTTACATTATTATTGAATATTTAGCACTTAAATTTTCTTAAAACTACGTAACATGTACAAATCATATCAAATATACATTTTTGTTAAAGGGGTAAGAACATAAAAATCCATGATTTATTTATTTTTTCATTATCAAGATTCAATTTGCACCAAAAACTCACATTAAAAAAATAATAAATATTTAAATATGTATATATAAAACCCTAAAAAGCAAATATGAATCAAATCAGGCATATCATAAACTCTAGGATCAAATCTGAAACCTAGCTTAGGTTAAAAAAAATACAATGCTTTAAACAATTACCTGATTGGGATGAGTGCAATGAGAGAACAGGGCAGTGACCAGAGAAAGAGAGAATGGGCCGGAGAGAGAGTGTCGGCAGTAGAGATGCCGACCTAGGGAGAGAATAAATCGCCAGCAGCTGCCGAGAGAGAGAGACCGAGCGAAGAGGCGAGAGAGAGAGACCGAGAGAGAGAGACCGCCGAGAGAGAGAGAGAGAGAGAGCGAAGAGGCTAGAGAGAGAGAACGAGCGGGGCGGGAATCGTGAGCGGGAACAAGAGAAAGAGAGGAGTGTAATGTTTTTTTTGGGGTATTATATATTTTAGTAAGTGTACTCAATTTTGGCACACTTTAAAACAGTGCCAAAATTTGGCACTGTTTTAAAGTGTGCCAAATCTCTATAAAACCGTGCCAAAATCTGGCACAGTTTTAAACTGTGCCAGATTTTTAATATCAGGGTGTGCCAAAATGCTGTTTTTGGTGTAGTGCATTGACCAAGTGAATGGGACTTGAAAATAATTACCCCTTTTATTTATTCTTTTAATGATAAATGTGTTGGCACAAAGAACCTGAGTTAGCATCCCGGTTTATCAATATATATTATCATCTCAGTTTGTAACACGCTTTGATAACCCATATATATAGTATATATGATGGTGTAGGATAGTAGGATCGAAGAGTGTAGACTTGATATGGGGATTTTGTTTCAATTTGTTAACTGTAACATGCTTTAATGTTAACTGTAAACAATATCATCTCTATTATCATCTCAGCCTGTAAATGAATTTTTTTGTTTCAATTTGTTTCAATTTTTTTGCTTGGTTTTAATTCGTTTCAATTTGTTTCAATACTGTAAATGAATGTTAACTGTATATGGGTATGGACCGATACCGAACACGAATGCTTGAAATCGAATAGGACCGAAACCGATTATTTCGGTTCGGTCTCGGTCCATAATTTTTTAGGATCGATTAATGAGGTCCGATTCCAAAAACATCCCAAAACCGGATCGAACCGGACAGCGAACACCCCTAGTTGCAGGTTCATTCCGTCCACAAAAATTAGAAAGGGTATTCATTCAAAGTTAACAAATTTATTGAAAAACTTTCTCAATCAAATAGATTAGCAAAATTTGTCCACAACAAGTGACCAAATGATGATAAAACATATGAGTGCCCATGAAAAACTTTGTCATGGCAAATTATACACCCAAACATATCAAAATGTTGTAAAATCTTCCATTTGCTAACTTATTTGCCATTTTTCATGGGAAAATAAGGCTACCAAACGGATTCATATTGAATGTGAGTAATTATTTATTCATATAAGTTACCTGTCTCTATAATTATATACCTTCACCCTATGATCTCCACATAAAATATTACTAGAAGCCTAAATTGATCCAAACACGAATCTTGTATACCATGCAATGCTCATTGCTATCCTAATTTTTTATGCACCTGTGATGGTGATAAGTTCCAAAGCTAGCGTCCATATATTATTTTTTAGGATAAAATATAATCAGTTAAACAATAAATAACTATAAATTATTTACTCCAAATTATTCTTACTCATAACAAAATAACAACCACCAAAAAAATTTAAAAGTATTCAAATATCTCTAACCTCATAAAAGACCCACAACTACACAAACTCAATTGTTAGCCTTTAATACATAACTTTTAAGTCTCCCTAAATGTACCCAGACCATTCACATAAGCCTTCCAATTACATGAGGCATCTGATTTCAATAAACTAAACATAAAAAAAATGATTGTAGAATGCTAGAGAGAGAAAGAGAGAGAGATTCAACACCACTAAATGTGGCTTCTTGGCCCATTCACTTCACCTATTTTTTTGTGAGTATCATCTATGTCTGACAATTGTTATGTAGATGATGAGAATATGAAGAAACCAATAGAATTAAAGAGTACAATTTGTTTTTTTTTAATTTCAAAATACGTATATAAAAGAGAATATTTACTTGAGGAAACAAACAATCTAATTACATATGTAGAAAACTGACGACTTTTCAAATGAAACAATATGGAGAGACCGAGAAAGAGATTACATCCAACTCGCCATTTATCGTTGTAAGAGGGTACTTTAGATTATAGATGGAGGCGTAGCCCCTTTTGAGTATGGTAATGATAAGTTAATTACCCCAAGACCTTGGATTAATGATAAGACATACAAACACAAACCCAATGAAGATGAACTCAGTTTAAACTCACAAATCTCTCGTGTATAACTCAAGAGACACTAATGAACTTTAGAAGTAACTTAGGTAGAGGGAGAGAGAAGTAAGCACCCTAGATACACCTTGGTAGGCAGGTAGAAACACACCACCACCCTCAATAATCTCTGTCAAGTATTAAAAGCTTCGCAATAAATAACAATGGTGGGTGGATAAACCCTCTGGTTTGCAATAACTCTCTCTCTGATGTGTATCTCTAGTAATAACTTCAGAGTTCTCCAAAAAGAACATTAAAAAGATCATCCTCTCCTCAGGGGTGGTTGGGGTCCTTAAATATCCCCCACACCATCCCCGAGGCAACTCAGTCATTAAAGATCATGAAAGACATCCCTCAAACTTTATGTCACAACATTAAATGCCTGATGCACTAGTTGTCTCCATGTCATAAACATTAAATGCCAAGACATGCCTTTTGCCTAACCACTGTGTGTCAGGGGGCTGTTGTCGCAGATGTGGCTCACTAACTGCCTGACAGCCCCAAATACCACGGTGGTTTACTCAAGTGCATGTCTGACACTGCTTAGCTGGTTATTGACATTAGATAAAGTAGATATGACATTAAGTAGAGGGTTATTTGGTTCATAGCTCAACGCCCGATGGGACTTCAAGCTGCTCCGTCCGAGGTTCCATGGCTAGGGTCCTTCGGTGTTTTACCAGGTGTAAGGACATTTTTCTCATGTCCGAAATGTTTCATTTATTTATGTCGTACGCCGCTACTTTTGGCACGTCACCTCACGATCTCACATAACGGCCTCTATCCGAATTCCGGGAATCAAGCATGCATTATCTCCACTAATATGTTCCTCATCTGCATCAACGACTTCACGTTCCTTGATTGTAGGCTTGTAATGCAAGTGGAACGCAAGAGAAGTCAAATCAGTGAAACAAGGCATGATAGGGATGTTCAAGGGAAAATTGGTAATTTTACAGCCACCGTCCGGAGGACCGGTCAACTGGAAAGTTGAAGAGCTTGCCGCAACAAAGATACTGGAAGAAACGGCACCTCAATCCGAGCTACGGTGAACAAGTTATGGCCCGTTGAAAATGGAGATATGTTCATTGAAAATTCTTGGAATTTTTCTAAGTGTTTAAGCACCTGTTCCCAGCACACTTTCCCGAACCCAGCCCAGAACCGGTTCGGGGGGGGGGGGGGGGGGGGGAACCGGTTCGCAAGGGTACCCGAACCGGTTCGGGGTACCTGTACGCTGGATAGAATTTCAGTGTTTAAAAAACGTGGGTCTCTTCATGGTTTTCCCTATAAATACCAACTTCGGGAGAGTTGTTTTGCAAGACTTTGAAAGACAAATTTGAGAGTCCAAATACCTCTAGTCTTCATATTTTTGAGTCCCAAGACTCATGTTTTGATTCACACATTCTTCCCAAATATTTGTGAATCCTTTTGCAACCCAAGAACACAACTTTGGTTTGTTCAACCCTTGTGAAGAAGCCGTTTCTCTTCTTCATTGCAGCCCTACTGGAAAGGGATAGTTCCAGCCGCGACTACAGAATTCGATACCCGAGGGTAATTCTTAGTCAACTTGTATTTTCATTGTAATCCGATTGTAAGCCGTTTTCTTACAAATTATAGTGAAAATAAATGGTTTTGCCCCTGAGGGGGATTTTTCCTTAATTGCATGTGTTTGAATGTTCTTGCGTAGATTATCAATTTATTCAATCACATACTGCTGCATATTTAGGGTTTGTTTGTGTTAAAAGGGTTTTATATATGATTTGATCATTTAAACGCGAGCACACACGTTCTCAAATTGGTATCAGAGCAGGTTACGCTAATCTATCGCGTATTCTTTTTTTTTCCGCAAAATTTTTCTAAAAATATCAATTTTCTGAATTTTTTTTGAAAAAGTGCGTGTTCAAATGGAGAAGTCATATTATAAAATGCCTGTTTTTGACGGGACACATTATGCTTATTGGAAAGCCCGTATGAGGTCGGCTTTAAAAGCCATTGATGAACGTGTCTGGATTTTGGTTGAACGAGGGTGGTCTCCTCCCACCGTGACTGTTGATAATGTGACCAACTTGAAACCTGACATTTCTTGGACTGATGAAGAATTTAAATGGTCATCTTTTAATTCTAAGGGTCTAAGTGCCATTTCTGGGTCTGTCACACCTGATGAGTTCAAACGTATAATGACGTGTACCACGTCAAAAGAGGCATGGGATGTTTTACAACTTACCCATGAAGGAACTAATGCTGTGAAAGAGTCTAAGTTGCAAAACTTGACAACTCAATTTGAAACAATCACCATGCATGATTCTGAATGCTTTGATGAATTTTATGCTAGACTTTCTGACATTGTGAATACTAGCTTTAATCTTGGTGAACATATTCCGAATGCTAGAGTTGTTAAAAAGATTCTTCGTTCTTTGCCTAAGCGTTTTATCCCTAAAGTCACTGTGCTAAATTCTATGGGTAATTTAAATACGCTAAAATTGGAAGAACTTGTAGGAGATTTGCAAACTTATGAAATTGATATGTTCCCTAAAAATGCTAAATCTAAAGATAAGGGAATTGCTCTTAAAGCCCAAGAGAGAAGGGGTGAGGGGTCAGCTAGAAAGAGGGTAGACTCATCTAGAAAGAGAGAGACTGACACGTCAGATTCTGAGTGCGACTTTGAATTAGATGATTTGGCTCTTTTCGCAAAAAATTTCAAGAGGATTCTCAAATTTAAGAAAAATGGCAATTTTAAAGATAAAAAGAAATTTGAGAAAAATAAGTTTGAAAAGAAAAATGAAAAAGATTCCAAAAATCCTCCTCTGAAAGAAAGTGAGAGATGTTTTGAGTGCGATGGAAGGGGTCATAGAGCTTTTGAGTGTGCCAATCGTCTGAATAGAGAGAAAGGGAAAGCTGTCCTTAATGCTACCCTTAGTGACGACAGTGAGGTCGAGACGGTGGATTCTAGAGATTAGTCACCGCATGAGTGTAACTTCACCGCATTCATGGCCAGCCATGTGAGCACTCCTAGTTCTTCTCACGACGTTGAGGATGATGCTTCACAGGGACACCTCGACAGTGAGATCGATGTGAGTGAGGGGGAGGATGACACAAGTGAGAGCGAGAGTGATATACAACGCGCCTACGCTGAGTTATATTCTGAGTCTTTTAAAACTAAAAAGCGTAACAAGGCGTTAGTTCTTAAGATCACCTGCTTAGAGGAAGATTTAAAGAAAGCGAGAGAAAGAGAGTTATCCACCTGCACCGCCCTGAGAGAGAGAGATTATACTTGTGTTGAGAATGAGAATTTGTTTAGAGATAGAGAGAGAGTGTTTTAGAGAAAGAGAGAGGGGACTTGATTGAGCAAGTGGCTAGTCTTACGAGTCAGCTACATTCCTCCGTGGAGACTCGGAAGAAACTTGAAGCCCTTGTTGCCCAGCTGACTCATGATCTTGAGAAAGCACGGGAAGTCAAGGTTCAAATCGAGGACAGATCTGGGAAGATGGGAAAGATGCTCCTCGACCCCGCTTTAGGTTTTGGTGATCGTCAAGGAATTGGATATGATGGTGCCTCCACGTCCCAAATTGCACCTGGACCAGTTCCTGAGTTTACTACAACTCCTTATGGTCACCGTAAAAAACCTCGTAGGAGAGTTCGACCAAGAAAAGCAAACCAAGGTCCGCCTTTGACTGTGCTCTTTTGTACTTATTGCAAAAGAAAAGGCCACCTTGGGGAAACTTGCTATAGCATAGGTCGGACACGACGTACTACTGCTCCTCCACGTCATACTGATGAGTTTTCTAGTCTGAGAGAGCAAGTTGAGTTCTTAGCTACCACGACTCAGAGTCTAATGAAATAATTCCGACGGATCTCTTTGCCGTTAGTGAATGCTTCTCACATTACAGCTAAGATCAACAACAACAAAGGCAAACAAAAGGTCATCTCGACTTGGGTACCTAAGAAAGATAAAAAGGCTTTTGTTGTTCATGTTGCTCTCAAAGCACATAATACCTCTCAGTGGTATTTTGATAGTGGGTTCTCCAGACACACGACAGGTGATGCCTCATTTTTTACTACTCTTGAGGACTATCAAGATGGCAGAGTCACCTTTGGAGATGGGAGTAAGTCTAGCATTATAGGACGAGGTACTATCGAGTTACCTGGTTTTCCTAAGCTAGAAAATGTTTTGTACGTCAAAGGTTTGAAAGCAAACCTTCTCAGCATTAGCCAGCTGTGCGACACTGACTTTGCAGTAAAGTTTGACCGGGACGCGTGTAAAGCCTACAATCAAGCCGGTAAACTTTTGATGCAAGGGGTGAGGACCGAGGATAATTGCTATGGGACTGAGCCCACATCCTCACTTGTCTGCAACAGCGCCACGATCACTCCTATGGATCTGTGTCACCAACGTCTAGGTCACGTGAACGTTAGAGATCTTAATCGTTTAGCTAAAAAGGACCTAGTACGTGGCTTACCATCTCTTGGAAAGTCAACTTCGACCGTTTGTGGACCCTGTCAGTTGGGAAAACAAATTCGTAGTCCTCATAGGAAGTTGCAATCCATTACCACCTCTCGTGTTCTAGAGTTGATTCACATGGATCTTATGGGTCCCACTCGTACCGAGAGTCTAGGTGGTAAGAGGTACATCCTCGTGATGGTAGGTGATTTCTCCAGGTACTCCATTATAGGTTTTCTGAGAGAAAAATCCGATGCTGTAGAATTTTTAACGACCAAGTGCCGTGTCCTGCAAAATCAACACGGTGTCACTATTAACAGAATACGTAGTGACAACGACACTGAATTTAAGGAAGCAAAGGTGGATTTGTATTGTGATAGACTTGGGATTAAACATGAGTTTTCTGCTGTGAGAACTCCTCAGCAAAATGGGATTGTTGAGAGAAAGAATAGAACGATCCAAGAGATGGCTAGATC
Organism: Sambucus nigra; assembly: GCA_949130495.1. Taxonomy (NCBI): domain Eukaryota; kingdom Viridiplantae; phylum Streptophyta; class Magnoliopsida; order Dipsacales; family Adoxaceae; genus Sambucus; species Sambucus nigra. Next base: position 503,971,904 of record OX422209.1, read on the forward strand.
TATGCTTCTAGGTCGTAAAGTTTCTAGGAGATTTTGGGCAGAGGCAGTGTCTACAGCATGCCACACGGTGAATAGGGTGTATCTGCGTCCACACACTCTTCATACTCCTTATGAGTTGTGGACTGGCAAGAAGCCCAACCTGTCATATTTCCGTTTTTTTGGGAGTAAATGCTACATCCTACGGGATAGAGAGCAATTAGAAAAGTTTGACTCCCGGAGCGACGAGGGAATATTTATAGGATATTCATCGAATAGTAGAGCATACCGGGTTTTTAACCTGAAGAGCTCTAAGATTATGGAATCAATAAACGTCACCGTGCAAGATGACGAACCTTCGACGGTTATTGATCCTAACCTTCAGTGTGAGGATGAGGATTGTTCTGATAGTGATTTACCTGTTCCACTCTCACACTCTGTGGACCCTACTCCTGTATTAGGGGACACACCTGCTTGGGTTCGCAAGAGTCACGACCCATCTGCCATCGTTGGCGATCCCACTCTAGGGGTCAAGACTCGTGCTCAGCTAGAGAACGTTGTTAGCCATCTTTGCTACACGTCCAAAGTCGAGCCCAAGAACCATAAAGAAGCACTCAAGGATGAACACTGGATATCTGCTATGCAGGATGAGTTGCTTCAGTTTAAAAAGAATAATGTCTGGGAATTAGTCCCCCGACCTAGTGAGACTAATGTGATAGGTACCCGATGGATTTTCAAGAACAAAATGGATGAATATGGTACCATCATCAGAAATAAGGCTAGGTTGGTCGCTCAAGGCTACACACAGATAGAGGGTGTAGACTTTGGGGAGACATTTGCTCCTGTTGCGAGGCTTGAGTCCGTCCGTCTTCTGCTCGCCATCGCATGTCATCTGCACTTCAAGGTGTATCAGATGGATGTCAAGAGTGCCTTTCTGAATGGCATTCTACAGGAGGAGGTTTATGTGGAACAACCAAAAGGGTTTGAAGACCCTCAGCACCCAGAACACGTCTACTATCTTAAGAAAGCCCTGTATGGTTTGAAGCAAGCACCCCATGCTTGGTACGAGAGGCTTACTTCCTATCTCTTAGCTCATGGCTTCAAGAGAGGGGGAGTAGATATGACGTTGTTCGTCAGGAGAGATGACGGTGCTATTTTGGTTGCCCAGGTCTATGTGGACGACATAGTCTTTGGATCCACATGCTCCCAGCATGCTCACCACTTTGAGGAGGAGATGAAAAGTGAATTTGAGATGAGCATGGTTGGTGAGCTTACATTCTTCCTTGGTCTCCAGGTTCGTCAGCTAGAGAATGGGATGTTCATCTCCCAATCCAAGTATGCTAGAGACCTAGTGAAGAAATTTGGTTTAGACTCCGCTAATCATGCACGTACACCTATGAGTACCACTACAAAGCTTAGTAAGGACACTTCAGGCAAGGACGTAGAGCAAACCTTATATCGGAGTATGATAGGTAGTCTTCTCTACTTGACTGCTAGTCGTCCCAACATCGCCTTTAGTGTTGGAGTCTGTGCGCGATATCAGGCATCCCCAAAAGAGTCACATTTACTTGCTCTAAAACGTATTATTAAATACGTGAGTGGGACTCTCTCATACGGGATTTGGTATTCCTTTGATACCGATGACCGTCTGTCCGCCTATTCGGATGCCGATTGGGCTGGGGATGTAGATGGCTGTAGGAGCACTTCTGGTGGGTGTTTCTATTTTGGTTCTGCTCTAGTCTCCTGGCTGAGCAAGAAGCGAAATTCCATCTCTTTGTCCACTGCTGAGGCTGAGTACATAGCCGCAGGGAGTTGTTGCACACAACTCTTGTGGATGAAGCAAATGCTGGAGGATTGTGGGATATCACAGGACACCATGATTATTTCCTGTGATAACACGAGCGCGATACACATATCCCGCAATCCAGTTCAGCATTCGCGCACCAAGCACATCAGGATACGTGAGCACTTTGTTCGTCAGTTAGTTGAGGAGAACACTGTATCCCTGAGTTTTGTTCCCACCGACCGTCAGTTAGCTGATATTTTCATGAAACCTTTAGATGCCCTTAGATTTGAGAGTCTTAGGAAGTCTTTGGGGATTTGCACAGTTGACTGAGGGGTTGGTCTATATCTAGAATAGGATGCTTTTTCATGTTCATATCATATGCTTCCTATTGCTAGTCTGTTTTATACGTACCATTGCTTAGTTGTACAGCTTTATTTTATTCTTTTTACCTTGTACATTTCTTTTGAAAAAATACAAAAAGATTTTCTTTATTTTGTTTAAGAAAAGCACAAAAAGATTTTATTTTGATAAAATTTTTGAAAAAGACCAAAAAGAGTTTTATACTTTTAAGCACCTTATATGGATGAGCATTTAAGATAGCCAATTCACAACTTCATTCCATATATCCATGTGACTGTTTGATAGAGATTTGAGAGGCTACATCATTTCATCCATGTGCTTTACATTGTATGGAGTCTTTGAGATGTAATTAGTGATATCTTCCTACATGTTTGACTCCTATATCCTTTATTGCACACATGCACGGATATATTTGATTGTTGCACTTGTCAATCTCATGTTGGCTTGAGTGTTTCCATCTCAATCCTGTCTATACAATGTATAAAATGCGATAAAACTTAACAAGATTGGAATGCATGTAAAAACCGTTTTGGTGAGACTGTGTGTTTTGGTATAACGGGGAGGGGCTGCGAAAGGTAATCATCTTTCCTTTGCGCAAAAGCCACCGTTAAAAAGGACCTAAAAAATGGAGGAATTTTAATATCCGAGGTCCAAAGAGGTTAAAAAAGCCCGAAAAAATTAAAGGCAATAAAAAGCAATTCATGCCAAATATGGGCCACTTAGGTTTCACCATCAATTCTCCACACTTTGAGAATTTAGAATGCCTCTATTCAAAATTATATCTGAGGGAGTTTGGTTGGAAAATCTTTAAACGGGTTTGCACTTCCTTGAAAGTCCTGAAAAAGCATAAAATCATTTTGGACGTTATTGGTGTGAAAATCACTTTGAGCTTTGATTTGTTGATTTGATCGAGTCAATACCTTATATTGTCATTATTTTACACCAAAGGAAGCATTTGAGTTCATTCGCTAGGAGTATCCAATATTCATCGTGCACATATGTCATGTTTGTATGCATTGATTTTCCTATCGAATCTGATCACACCACTACATTTACGCTATCATCGACTTGGTTGCTTTGTATTCATTCATGGTGTTGTTCTATTCTAGTGACACCCCGCACTTGATTATTTGATTTATTTCTCTCATTTGTCTATTGGGGGACATCATAAAAAGGGGGAGAATGAATTATCTTATTATGGGGGAGATTTGAAAATTTGAGTTTGCTCATAAATTGATATATATATGTTTATCTCATCTTTTCAAACTCGATATGTCACTTGGTATTTTGCTTTGTTTCATGTGTGTAGGTACTACATTGATGATCTTTGAATTGCACACACTGATGAGAAAAGTTCTGTGATTCCTGAAGATTTGAAGGACAAACGAAGAAGACTATTCATTTGTACCTTTTCCAGTTTTGGGTTCATGGGAGGGTAGATTTGTATAGGCAATTTCATACTTAATAATTCGGATGTTTTATGTATGTACCGGCACAGACATAGGGGGAGATTTGTAAGGACATTTTTCTCATGTCCGAAATGTTTCATTTATTTATGTCGTACGCCGCTACTTTTGGCACGTCACCTCACGATCTCACATGACGGCCTCTATCCGAATTCCGGGAATCAATCATGCATTATCTCCACTAATATGTTCCTCATCTGCATCAACGACTTCACGTTCCTTGATTGTAGGCTCGTAATGCAAGTGGAACGCAAGAGAAGTCAAATCAGTGAAACAAGGCATGATAGGGATGTTCAAGGGCAAATTGGTAATTTTACAGCCACCGTCCGGAGGACTGGTCAACTGGAAAGTTGAAGAGCTTGCCGCAACAAAGATACTGGAAGAAACGGCACCTCAATCCGAGCTACGGTGAACAAGTTATGGCCCGTTGAAAATGGAGATATGTTCATTGAAAATTCTGGGAATTTTTCTAAGTGTTTAAGCACCTGTTCCCAGCACACTTTCCCGAACCCAGCCCAGAACCGGTTCGAGGGGGGGGGGGGGGAACCGGTTCGCAAGGGTACCCGAACCGGTTCGGGGTACCTGTACGCTGGATAGAATTTTAGTGTTTAAAAAACGTGGGTCTCTTCATGGTTTTCCCTATAAATACCAACTTCGGGAGAGTTGTTTTGCAAGACTTTGAAAGACAAATTTGAGAGTCCAAATACCTCTAGTCTTCATATTTTTGAGTCCCAAGACTCATGTTTTGATTCACACATTCTTCCCAAATATTTGTGAATCCTTTTGCAACCCAAGAACACAACTTTGGTTTGTTCAACCCTTGTGAAAAAACCGTTTCTCTTCTTCATTGCAGCCCTACTGGAAAGGGATAGTTCCAGCCGCGACTACAGAATCCGACACCCGAGGGTAATTCTTAGTCAACTTGTATTTTCATTGTAATCCGATTGTAAGCCGTTTTCTTACAAATTATAGTGAAAATAAATGGTTTTGCCCCTGAGGGGGATTTTTCCTTAATTGCATGTGTTTGAATGTTCTTGCGTAGATTATCAATTTATTCAATCACATACTGCTGCATGTTTAGGGTTTGTTTGTGTTAAAAGGGTTTTATATATGATTTGATCATTTGAACGCGAGCACACACGTTCTCACCAGGTGTATCTAAGATGATCAGGAGAAGCCCCAACGGTGTCTTACTTCTCAATCCTCCAAGCCAAGTCCCTCTAAAGTTCCCACGGTGAGGTCATTCGATAGAGCATGGAAGCTCTCCCAGGCCCTGCCAAGCCTGGTCTCTCGCAAGTACCGTTTGACTTCACACAAACTCACTTATTATTATCGTTACGTAATTACAACCGTTATAGTTTATAGTCAATAAAGAATACAATATGATTAATACAACAAGCTAAAATATAAGTTGCCGCGCCCAGCTGCCTCGCTGAGTTACCACGCCTGAGCTGTCACGCTTGAGCTGCCTCGGTTGACTAATCTTAAACATTATTGCTAATTAGGTATTTGTCCCTAATCTCAAGATTACCTTCAAGCCCCCTCTACATTTGCCCCCTCGTGGAGATATTTTCTTGGGACAAGAAATGTCTGCACGAAACATCTCAAACCGACGGACCTTTCTCTATGTGAAAAGATTCAGTCCTCTTCTCCCGAGTCTTATCTAAACAACATTTTAACTTATGACGAGGGAACATCATAGCTTTTCGGAACTGTTGGGACATCTTCTTCGTTAAGGGTTTATTGGATATGTTTGACAAAAAAAAAATTTAGCGCCAAAACTCAATCTTGCCTAGGAAGGCAACGGTTTGTGTTCCCCAGGTATCACTTCATTAATGACAGGGCGTTGTCTTTTCAACTGTCAAAGTACTTCCCGAAGTGCCACGTGTTCATTGGAAATGATTGCAGGCGCCCTTGCACGTGCGATAGTGGGAAACTTAAACGACGAACTCCAAAATTTCAAACGGCTATACCCATCCACTTAAACCCTTTTTTCTCTTACTTTGTCACCGTCTTCTTCAAACTTCTATTTGCTTTTAGAGAGAGAAAGCCTACGAAAACTCCATTGTTGTTAAGCACTTGCTTACCTTCTTCCCCTCTCATCTTCTAAACCACCGACTGTGGTCGTGATCTTCCATTCTCGTTCTTCAAACCCCTATTGCTCGAAGCTTTTTTGCTATCTTATCGTCATTTGCCATGGCATCCTCCAGCAACCCCGCTATCTCTGTTATCAGTGCTCTGTCTGCTACCACTACTGTTGTCTCCTCCTTGGATGTTGCCCGTCAGGAACAGCTGAGGTTTTATCGTCGCTCTCCTATTTTTGGAGAAGGTGATGATTTTGTTGTTGCCCGCAAGACTGTGCATTTTTCTTCTAAGTTTGACGCTTTACTGTTGGGTGACGAAGACGAAGATTCTTCTGAGTGGGACTTTCTTCCTCCACAGGGGACTCTGCGATTTCGCCTGGAGCGAGGGGACTTCACATGGTCCCATATTGATTTCGAAGCGCTCGGGGGATCTCCGGCCCACTTCGCTGCCTGGAACTCCCATATGTAAAGTTCTTATGTTGATATTCTCACCAAGCTTGGGTTGCAACGGGCTAAATGGTTTGGTGAGTTCACTCTCTCGAAGAATAATGCTGCTCTTCGTATCCTGGTCTCTCAATGGAACGTTACTACTCATAGGTTCATCGCTGCGTGGGGAGAGTTCACCATAACTTTGGAAGACGTGTGCGAGCTCCTGCGCCTCGATGCAATAAGTCACGAGACCTATACCAATGAGGCTCTAGATGCTCAAGAGACTGCCGACCGTTTGGAGTTGGAACGTATATGCCGAAGCTGCATCGGTTCGTCCAACAAGACTACCTTCCCTCCTCTGATTAATTATTTCTTCAAGGATTCTGGTGAAGGCAGTTCTTCAACAGATGCTCCTGGTCAAGGTACACCGTTGGAACTTCCTGCCTATATTCTTGTGATTCTCTCCCGTTTCCTTTTGACGAGAAAACCCAACGACCAGCCCCGAAGGGACCTTATCAATATGTCCATTCGTTTGGCTTGGGGCATAAAACTTCCACTGGTTGCAATTGCCTTGGGATCCCTCTACACCTGGCTGGATAGGACTTTGTTCGATATGGAACAATCACTTGGCCATTATAACTTGGCCAATTTTTCTTACGGCGTCCTTCTAACCGGCTTCCTTTACTTTCGTTTCCTTGCCGTAGCGGCCAAAACCAACTGCCTTCCTTCGGGGGAGATAATTCTGCCTCCACGGTCCTTTATTTATCATAGGAGACAAAGCCGAAAGGAGTTAATATCTGTAATTGATCGCTTTGAGAACTTTGTCATGAGGCCCTATCAAGAGGAAATCTTCTTTCACACTTGTGGATTTTTTCAGCATGAGGCGAGGATGTTACAGGTCTCTACCGTGGATATTGAGGATCCCTCGCTGGCTGTGGTCCTTCTGTTTTACCCAGGATATCTGCCTTCCTACACCGAATGGGGTTATACTAGTGAGCACTATAATCCCAACCGATGGAGCCGGCAGTTTGGGTTTGACTAGCGGGCTCCTCGTCCAGTGTTTCAATCGTCCAACCCTAAGGTTTCCTTCAGCGAGGTTCGACCGCTGCGTGGGGAATAAGTTCTACAATGGCTGTGCGAGTCACCATTCCCAGCATTACTAGGCAATGGGATGTGACCCCTCTGTTTGCAATAAAATACTGGCCGAAACAACTGGCTGAAATTGCTGAGTTCGTTGTGGGAGATCTAGTGTATCCTTCTGTTTCTTCATTTTCTGCCTTAGAGTTGGGGCTAAAAGGCAACTCCGTACTTGGGATGGAATTCCCTCTAAGTATGACCCCCAAGGCACCTCCTACTGAGCTTCCTCCGCCTTGTTCCATGATCCCTATCGCCACGCCCAAGCCCAAAACCGCTGCAGCCCCGAAGAAACCTGCCCCTTCAACTGAAGCTACTACCGGCGAGGGGCCTTCTCAACCACCTGCCAAGAAGGCGAAAATGTCCAAGAGTGGGGCATCAAAGTCAAAATCTAAGTCCCAGAAGCCCCAGACTCAAGTGGCAGCCTTCCCCATAGCCTTCGTTCCCCCTCCCATGTCTGCCGAAGTGGCTGAGCGATTAAGGAGGGAAGCCCAGCCGGAGATAGCTCGGATAAAAGCAGAGTATCAACGACATGCTATCGTTGTTCCTCCCTCGATTTATTTTCCCCCGATCGTGGTTGATCCCACGGAGCCAACGGCAAGGAGGAGAAAGAGTTCAAGGGTTCCTCGAGATATTGGTATTAGTGCAGCGGGGACAAGGAAGAAGACTCTAGGTACCAAGTCTCAGACGAAGCAAACTCCTGAGGTGCATCTCTCTCCTGCTCCCTCTGTTGCTGCCACTCCTCCTTCTTCGCTCATGGTCATATCTTCTCTTTCCCCATCTGAATCCGAGGTATGTATACTTGATTTACTCATTCCCTTTTTTGCTTAAGGCAAGCTGCATTTGCTTATGTTTTCTTGACAACTGTGGTGCAGGGGGTTGAAGAGGAAAGACCCAATCCCCATAGTCCTCTCATGAGCCCTTTTGTGGGGGGACGCTTTGGTATTTCCCGAATCGATGTGACTCCTCCCCGTTCCCCCATGATGGGGCTCATTTATTCTCGCCGTTCAGCGTCCCAACGTGCTAGGGAAGTTGCCGTGGGAGGTGATGCTGTTGAGCCTGCGGGTGTTTCTTCCCCACCAGAGGCAACGTAACCCGAGACAACACTCTTAGTCCCCTCTGATTTACCTACTCCACCCGAGGTTCCTCTGCCCATTGTTCTAGTTGAAGAAAGTGAGCTCGAGGTATGATTTCCTCTATAGTTTATTTGGTATAGCGTCTTTTCAGTACCACCCCTTTATTTATTTATCTTGCTGAACCTCGAGATGTTTTGGGTGCCCCAGGTTAAAATATCCTCGTTGTTAGCTAACATTCTTCTTCCAACGTTGCTGATGAGCCCTCTGACCGCCATTCCCCTTTTCAGTGCCATAACTGAGGTAAGTAACACCTAGAGATACTTTTTCGTTTTTTCTGTACTTATTCCTCTTTTCTAATACTTGCCTTCATGTCACAGTTTTCTCCCAATCTTGTACCACCTACTTATCTTGGTGGTCTTCATGCATACAAGGCCATGGTTGGTGCTTCTGCCCAGCATAGTGGCTCTTCTGTGCCTCTCCATCTTGGGGCTTCGTTTGGGAGTCTATTATCTTCTCCCGATGAATACCCTATGCTGGCCTTGGTGCCTTATGTAGGTGAGGGAGTTTTGCCGAGCGTTGAGGGTTCTGCGACCAGGGACCCCGTTGTGGCTTCTGAGGCAATGATCCCGTCCCCAACGGTTCCTGTCCCTGTAGCTGCCACAATGACTCCCATTCTTGCCCCTGCAGTGACTGAGGTATATATATTTTTTCGTTATTTCTCATGAACTTCCACCTTATAACGGTGACTTAACAACAAAAATGCTTATTAAGATTTTTTTCATGAACTCCACCTTATAACGGTGACTTAACAACGAAAACGCTTGTGAAGATTTTTCATAAACTCCACCTTATAACGGTGACTTAACAACGAAAGCGCTTGTTAAGATTTTTCATAAACTCCACCTTATAACGGTGACTTAACAACGAAAACGCTTGTTAAGATTTTTCATACACTCCACCTTATAACGGTGACTTAACAACGAAAATGCTTGTTAAGATTTTTCATAAACTCCACCTTATAACGGTGACTTAACAACGAAAACTCTTGTTAAGATTTTTCATAAACTTATTATGCCTTTTATGTCTTCTCAGGTTGCTCGGGAAAATTCTCCCCCAGTTCTTTCACCTATGGGATCACCCCATCGGGAACCTGCTGTTTCGAAAAACTCTAGTCATGATGATCAAGGTTCCATGACTGGTGCTGCAGCAGAGAGCGAATCTGGGTGCGAACTTCCTCTTCCTGACTTGGTTCCTCACGCTTTCTGCCTGATGGTGCTTTGGCAGTCTCCTCAAATGCATGTCAGCCATCGCTTGGTGTTTGAACAACTGGTGAATCATCACCCTGAGACCTTCACATCGGATTGCTTACATTCCAATATTCACGTGATGAGTCACAGACTTCAAGGCATGGCGATCGTTGTTGCTGAAATTGCCAGTACTCCTACTGCAAGCGTTACCAGATCCCTCCTTAACCAATTTTTGGGTTTTCTGAGGGAGTTGGGTGTGATGGTTTCCGTTTTGACTGGTTTATAACACATTTAAAGACTTTGAAGAACCAACAACTGATCGACTAGAGGGAAGTGTTACAAAAGCATCAGAGGTACCAGCGAGCTGAGGAAGCTAAGTTGATCGCATTAGCACCCCTTTTAGAAGCAGTGGATCAAGAGGTAAAGGATGCCAAAGAAGCTTTGTGTCTGGTCAAGCTGAAACAAGAGAGACACATCATCGAACGTACACAAGTGCAGACGAGGCTGGAGGTTTCTATTAACGCCTAACGGTCTTTCACGGCAGCTTATTCGGGCCTTCCTAGAGATTTTTTCTCTTCCTCGGATTTATCGTTTCTCTTAGACTAATGTCTTTTTTGTACATATTGTGGCACCCCGACTAATTAAATACCGGGTAGCTACTCCTTTATTAAATCAATACAAAATGCCAAGTTGGTTCAGTTAATAGCATCACTATCGAAAACATTTTTATGATTACTAACCACCTAGTATTTAAAAAGTAAGTTGTCAAATTTTAAATTAAATCTGATTAACATGCGATAAATGAAATGTAAAAGAATAACATCACCATACACCATAAACTCTCAATAAAGTAACCAACAAATAATAATAAGTCCGGAGGAAAACTCCTCACAACAATCCCACAAACTGAAATAAATAAAACAGTGTATCCTGAATTAATTACATGCCATAAATCTGAATAACTGAATTATGAAATGTCTCTAATAGAAATGGGCGACATGCCCTACCAATGATGAAACTGAATATGGAGTCAAGACTAGAAAACGAGGCGTCTAATATCAAGGCCCTGTAACTTCCACAACAGCTACAACTCGTCACCTGTGGAAATCCTATGCATGGTGTCCTTGTGGCTGGGCACCTAAAAAGGTTTTTACAAAACAAAAATAGATTTGGAGGAAAATGGGTCAGAGCCCGATGTGAAAACAGTTTAAAAGTTTAGCAAGTGATTTAAATTACAATTTAACATCACATATTATAAACACGTTAATTGTGTACTCTCACATGAGTTTCTTACCTCTCAACTACTGTGCACGCCTAACGTATGCCTTTAACCCATCCTAGTTATGCCACTATCTAACTAGTTTGTACCACTCCTGCCTTCGCATTCTGACATAGAGTATCTACACGTAACCCCCAAATAAGCCATATTATTAAGACATGTTCACATTCATTAAATTACTTATCTCAAGTGTCAATATAACCCATACAAATATCTTAGTTATTCACATCTACTAAGTAACAATGAACCAGTCACAAGTACATAAGTATATCACTCTAATACATAAATACATATATGGCACCCCTAGGCTGAGCTGCGGTGCACGCATACTCTGCTATCAAATCCATGTACATCACGTACGTAAGGATCACGTGTTCCGAATCACTCAGGAACCGTTGAAATACAAATCACACATATTGGAGGCGAACATAGTTCACATACCCATGGGTCACGCACATACCTACGCTCCCATGGTCAGCTGGCTTATCAACTCACAAATAAGTCATTCAAAGTACTATGTCCTTAAGGTACCAGTCTAAATCCCCCCCAAAGGCACACGAGGATAAGAGGTTCCTTTTCCAGAATCAAACTAACCTCCCGTGATAGCAAGTATGGTAGGTATGTCATACACATAAGAAATCCATACACTAGGCATTCACACAACCTAAGTAATCATATATCAATATATATGTTCACACATTTCATCTAGTTAGTCTCATACGTAGCAAATGTACCCCGAGCATTTCATAATATATTTTCCTTTTGTTTACTCACTCGTCGTATCAATATGAATATTTTAACCTATCCCAAAAGGTTACTAGATTTCCTTTTTAATTTTAAATGTTATCTCAGCACTTAAAGTCACTCCATTCCTTCCCTTAACCTTACATCATCCTCAAATCTCAATATAGTTCCAATTTGAACATATTCTAACCATATCTCACTCGGTAGACACTCGCAAGTAATATCAATAAATCCCATAAGTTATAACCTTCTCCGATGATAACTAAGACCCTACTGACTTTAATTAAGTCCCAAAATATCATATTAATCTCCCTAATAGCCAACATCGGCTTTAGAATAATCGTTAAACCTTAAAGAGAAACAATTGCCAAAACACAGCAGGGGTCGATCGATCGAACCTTCGATCGATCGACATTCTTGAGTCAATCGATCGATCAAGCAGGCATCAGCCCAGAAATCCTTAACAGTTACGGGTTTGCATCTTTTTACTCTTCTTAATGATCATTCTAACGTCCAAAACTCTCAAATGAATACACTAATCATCCTACTAACACGTTTACTTCTTTCCCCACGTTTTAAATTCATCAAATCAACATATAACATCACTTTCATGGATCAAATTACCCAAAAATCATATAAAACCTAGTTTTTCCTATTTCTTCAAGAACATCCCATAATCCCTTCAAATTTTGAAATTCTCTACTCATTAATCATAATTTCGTAGTTGTTATCATCTCAAACATAAACCTACATGCAAGTCCTACCCAAATTATGATTTAAACCATTCAAATCCATTTAATTTTCATTATTTATGAGAAATCTCCAATTCTATAAAAACATGTAAAATATATGCTTTGAATCTTTGCAAGATAAACCACTTGCCTGTAAATCTGATGTTCTGATCCGTTGTTGTTGTTTAAGGGCTGGTCCTCTCTCCATTCCGGTCACAATTCCGTCCAAATTGGTGGTGGTGGGTGGTGGTTTTGGTTTGGGGACTCTTTGTAACCTCTCCTCTAACTCACGTAACTCCCCTCTATGTTTTTGGCTGATCATGGCCCTAATGGCCTAACCAAAAATAAATAAATCAACACTAAAAATCGTGGGTCTTAATTTCTTAATTTTTAAAATTACCAAAATACCCTTTCGGGTTGCCGGTTTGGCCTAAAAATGCCCCGGGACCCAAACTAAACTCCTGGCTAGTGTTTTCTGACTATCTCGACCCTTCCGGACACGTTGGCGCACTCAAAAAGCTCACGAGGTTGACATAAAAATAAAATACTTTTAAATCTATTAAATTGGGTCTTGACACGACTGATACGCGTGTCCCAACTAAATTACCGAAACTGCCGTATTTTCAACTCACGACATTTTTAATAAAATAGATGATCACATATTACTATATCACTCGGCAATATACAACAACATATTAATAACCAAATACTAACTCTCGTCTCGCTAGCATTTAAATTCGAAATAAATTTTCCAATTAATTATTACAAATTAAATTAATAAATCCCATAATTAAAAGTAATTCAATTTAATTATCCTCATAATTAAAAGCCATAAAAATACGTGGTATTACATACTTCCCCCCTTAAAACGGAATTTCGTCCCAAAATTCGAAAAAGGGCATACCTGGAACAATTAAGTATCCTCTAGTATTCGAAACAAAAATTAAAGAAAGGCCCAATCACTAAAGCCCTCGCTTCCCAACAAGCTTGTTTAACAGTCTTGATACTTTATTAGATTACACTTCAATAAATACACCTCACGTTGTGCTCTTACTAAACAACATTCGAATAAAATACCTTATACATCATTGGCCATATTATCTCAATATTATTATGAGTCCGCACCTCACTTCGCATTAACTCACGCGTTTATCAAAACATGAAACACCCATTCTGGAAGAAATCAATAACACATCTGACTACTCTTGTCCAATCGTTGAATCTCTGTTCCCTGCGTTGTGAATTACACAAGGTAAAAATACATTCGGGTGGTGTTTCATAACACAATTTTCGGCACCTTATCCACAATAAAATAGATACAGGTGGTTTCACCCAGCTCTACTATTAGATAATATTTTCTTCCCATTACCACAATGTACCTTGTTTACTAGTTTCTCGATTTGGAAATAAAAATATCGAAATGAATTCAACATTCTTTAATACAACCCACCAATCGTCAATCACCTTGCGCCTACACCTCGGGCCATAGGTGATACAGCCTAGTCCAAGTGAAACGTATTTCCACTACTTCTTGTTACCCCACGTTAAAGGTGGATTTTGGGGATCTCCTCTTAGTTCTGAATAGTACTGTATCGAACCATGTACTGGCGTGTTCACTATCTAATAGTGTAAATCACCCCAAGTATATACCAATTTCTCTCCTTCTGGACAACATGTCCCACATAATCGAAGGAACTCATTACTTATCAATAAGTTGGCTACCTCTCAAGAAAATTGTCCAACTTGACCCTCCCATTCTTGGAATCGTCGTCTTGATACAAAATTATTTGGTTGATCATCTAATCCCAACTGTTCTACTACTTACTATGCCTCTTTCAATGCCGATATTCACATAAAATTTTCCCCGTTAAATGATACTTAATGATCTTATTCTCCCGACGAATACCAAAAGTTTGGACCTTTACACTTTTCCCCACTTGTGCATATCTGGACTTTATACCTGATTGACATCCTCATTCTATTTACTCCTGAGTCACCCTCAACATTCGATTGATCGGAACTCTACTCCAAATTGCTCATAATAATTTATTCACCTTCTCAAGAGATATCCTTTTTTTTATGGCTTTCTACTGCCTTTTCTCCAAATTTGAATGTGCTACACTGACTACACATGATATTCACTTACACCTTTTCTTATGACGTTTAATCTCATAAGTAATACTCTCACCCGTCTAGGTTCCCTCTTCCTTTGATTTACACTTTAAGAAATCAAGATGTCTACGCCCCTTATAACCCAACCATAGGTTTTTAAACATTATATACGCTTCATACAAATCCCAAACTCTTTATTGTCACTGTAAATATAACGGTGCTATATCACTTGAGCGTTCTCAATCGCTTCGGAATTAAAAATCCTAAATCCTCTTTATCCTCAATGCGTCCTTCAACGCGCCGTGACAAAACTAACATTATTAGTACTTATGTCGTAATTTACTAACAACTGGCTCTAATGGCCGTACATCATAATTTACTCCTTGTAACTTCCCGTTATAACTACGTACTCCCATAACGATAAAGGTATCCAAATCATGAACGAAGGGCCACACATTTCCTTACTACCAACCTTACGCTAAGTTTCATGCCTGGGGTGTCTCGCAAAGCGAAATCCAAACAAGTAACCCCCCCGATACACTACTACCTAACATTGTTGGTCATCGGTATCCGTTAAGCCCTGTCCATAATATGTACCCCTACACTCTCGTCTTTTAACAACAAAGTTTCATCTCAGTTCGCAATTATGCATAAACAAAGAACTCCTTCTGAAAGACACTTTTCTCTTTACAGTGATGGAAATCACATTTCATATACAACATGCGAGATATTTGAGACCTTCAAATTCCCGTCCCCAGACACACAATTATGAGTATAAACTTCCAAATCTCTAACGTGTGATAAAGCAATGCACTCTTCTTGTTACGACCTCTCTATCGTTAATTATAAAAACCAACTAACTCTTTGTTGACTAGTAAATCAATTACATACGACTCATAACAATGAAATCCCTACGCATACTGGGATTAAATATCCGAGACCATTATACTTTGAAATCACAACATATATATATATATATATATATATATATATATATATATGCACGAAAGTACAATTGCGAGCCCGACCCTCTAATAGAAGGGGCCTCGCCAGAACAAAACATGCTACCCCAAGGTGGCAATCCCAATAAACTTGCAATACCAGCACACTATCGGTATAATCATATATATAAAACCATAATTAAGATCATATCATACTCGTATAACACATCACTAAAACGAGTACTTTCGATAAAGCATAAACCGCTATTAATATACCCATTCATCCTCCGCGGATGACAATAAAAGTAACCCCCACACTATCAGGGAAAATGTTCTTATATATATTAAACTTACTGATATACTCACTAAACTCGACTCTCAAGTGAAAATACAATTGTAACAAATGTAGTAACTCATTCATGCCACAAATAACATCCATCCTCATCTGAGGATAGAACTCATACTTCTATCCTAATAATCGTCCTGGCTGCTCAAATGGTTCCTGGACTTACCACACATGTCTGTCCCAAACCGGATATTTCAATAACTGTTGCCCTCGCCAGGCACAATACCTTGATCCCTACTCTTGTATCGAGAAATTTTTTATAACGCACGGGTTTCACTCCCCACAGAAATACCTCTACACATACTCCACTTATCTTTTGTCTCACAAATCATGTTAAGGTGGTCCATCTCTCGGACGTTGGTAGTCTCAACTCAGACGACTACCTCCGTTGTTCCCTTAGTTTTGACGGCCCTAAGGAACACGCTACTAATTTCTACATCTCTCACTGAAATCACCTTTGCCCGGTAGTAATTCAGCTATCCGAATCATTTTAACTGGTTCTCCGTTGGGTCTTCCCATTGTGGTGCTTCTCCAACACCAGTTTTCCCCAGTCTAACTTTATTTAAAGTTCTCGATTCTTGTATATCCCCACCCGGGGATGTTTACCTCCAAATTAACACTGCAACAATACCATTTGCTTTAACCGTCCAAGCAGAATTCTTCCAGAAGGACTAGCAATTCTTCTATGTAAATTCTCCCTTTAATATCCCCTTCTCCGTTTCACCTACTTCACCCGGTGTAGGGTTCACTAAATAATTTTATTTCTTCTCACAAAGTGACCTGTGTCCGGACCTCTCGTGTGAGTTCAGAATAACATTCGCCTTTCAACCTGAACATCTGATGAAGGAACTTATGGTCAAACCATACGTGTACACCCTCTCGACATCACATTCTACTTTTAAGTGGGTTGTTTGTTACTCACCATTGAATCTACGCTCTTACGAGTCAAGGAAAAATTTCTCTAAATTTTCACTCTCAATTGGTCATATCCTGACATATGTCCAAGCCTTTGGATACATTGCGTTCGTTTGGCTAGCACATGTCGTCTTCGCCTTTCGAGTATTACTACTGCTGGTTCTCTTCAATGTTACACCTAACTCTTTCTCTCCCATTCCAACCTTGTTGGATGTGTCTAATTTGACCCCATTCCTACTATAGCTGTACCCGGAAGTCTCAAGTCGCGCCTTAGCCTTTTATATCATCCAGGACTTCCGTGCCATAATATCGGTGACTTTAACTACGGTCGTCCTTCTTTAAATAAATCAATTAACCTCAATATATATGCCTCCTACTGTTCACTCAACTGTCTTCGCCTGAAGTACTACATTGTGCGGCACACGAATACACCCGATCGCAAATAAGATTCACTATCATATATATCGAAGCAGGAGAACGAAATCTCACCAAAGATATCAACAATCCTAAGCATAGGGCTCTATATCAAAGAAAGTTACGCTGGAAGCATAATAACCCGTACAGATCCTAAAGGACACTAGAACCTGATGCTCTGATACCACCTGTGGCACCCCGACTAATTAAATACCGGGTAGCTACTCCTTTATTAAATCAATACAAAATGCCAAGTTGGTTCAGTTAATAGCATCACTGTCAAAAACATTTTTATGATTACTAACCACCTAGTATTTAAAAAGTAAGTTGTCAAATTTTAAATTAAATCTGATTAACATGCGATAAATGAAATGTAAAAGAATAACATCACCATACACCATAAAGTCTCAATAAAGTAACCAACAAATAATAATAAGTCCGGAGGAAAACTCCTCACAACAATCCCACAAACTGAAATAAATAAAACAGTGTATCCTGAATTCATTACATGCCATAAATCTGAATAACTGAATTATGAAATGTCTCTAATAGAAATGGGCGACATGCCCTACCAATGATGAAACTGAATATGGAGTCAAGACTAGAAAACGAGGCGTCTAATATCAAGGCCCTGTAACTTCCACAACAGCTACAGCTCGTCACCTGTGGAAGTCCTATGCATGGTGTCCTTGTGGCTGGGCACCTAAAAAGGTTTTTACAAAACAAAAATAGATTTGGAGGAAAATGGGTCAGAGCCCGATGTGAAAACAGTTTAAAAGTTTAGCAAGTGATTTAAATTACAATTTAACATCACCTATTATAAACACGTTAATTGTGTACTCTCACATGAGTTTCTTACCTCTCAACTACTGTGCACGCCTAACGTATCCTTTAACCCATCCTAGTTATGCCACTATCTAACTAGTTTGTACCACTCCTGCCTTCGCATTCTAACATAGAGTATCTACACGTAACCCCCAAATAAGCCATATTATTAAGCCATGTTCACATTCATTAAATTACTTATCTCAAGTGTCAATAAATTTCTCATTTTTAACCCATACAAATATCTTAGTTATTCACATCTACTAAGTAACAATGAACCAGTCACAAGTACATAAGTATATCACTCTAATACATAAATACATATATGGCACCCCTAGGCTGAGCTGCGGTGCACGCATACTCTGCTATCAAATCCATGTACATCACGTACGTAAGGATCACGTGTTCCGAATCACTCAGGAACCGTTGAAATACAAATCACACATATTGGAGGCGAACATAGTTCACATACCCATGGGTCACGCACATACCTACGCTCCCATGGTCAGCTGGCTTATCAACTCACAAATAAGTCATTCAAAGTACTATGTCCTTAAGGTACCAGTCTAAATCCCCCCCAAAGGCACACGAGGATAAGAGGTTCCTTTTCCAGAATCAAACTAACCTCCCGTGATAGCAAGTATGGTAGGTATGTCATACACATAAGAAATCCATACACTAGGCATTCACACAACCTAAGTAATCATATATCAATATATATGTTCACACATTTCATCTAGTTAGTCTCATACGTAGCAAATGTACCCCGAGCATTTCATAATATATTTTCCTTTTGTTTACTCACTCGTCGTATCAATATGAATATTTTAACCTATCCCAAAAGGTTACTAGATTTCCTTTTTAATTTTAAATGTTATCTCAGCACTTAAAGTCACTCCATTCCTTCCCTTAACATTACATCATCCTCAAATCTCAATATAGTTCCAATTTGAACATATTCTAACCATATCTCACTCGGTAGACACTCGCAAGTAATATCAATAAATCCCATAAGTTATAACCTTCTCCGATGATAACTAAGACCCTACTGACTTTAATTAAGTCCCAAAATATCATATTAATCTCCCTAATAGCCAACATCGGCTTTAGAATAATCGTTAAACCTTAAAGAGAAACAATTGCCAAAACACAGCAGGGGTCGATCGATCGAACCTTCGATCGATCGACATTCTTGAGTCAATCGATCGATCAAGCAGGCATCAGCCCAGAAATCCTTAACAGTTACGGGTTTGCATCTTTTTACTCTTCTTAATGATCATTCTAACGTCCAAAACTCTCAAATGAATACACTAATCATCCTACTAACACGTTTACTTCTTTCCCCACGTTTTAAATTCATCAAATCAACATATAACATCACTTTCATGGATCAAATTACCCAAAAATCATATAAAACCTAGTTTTTCCTATTTCTTCAAGAACATCCCATAATCCCTTCAAATTTTGAAATTCTCTACTCATTAATCATAATTTCGTAGTTGTTATCATCTTAAACATAAACCTACATGCAAGTCCTACCCAAATTATGATTTAAACCATTCAAATCCATTTAATTTTCATTATTTATGAGAAATCTCCAATTCTATAAAAACATGTAAAATATATGCTTTGAATCTTTGCAAGATAAACCACTTGCCTGTAAATCTGATGTTCTGATCCGTTGTTGTTGTTTAAGGGCTGGTCCTCTTTCCATTCCGGTCACAATTCCGTCCAAATTGGTGGTGGTGGGTGGTGGTTTTGGTTTGGGGACTCTTTGTAACCTCTCCTCTAACTCACGTAACTCCCCTCTATGTTTTTGGCTGATCATGGCCCTAATGGCCTAACCAAAAATAAATAAATCAACACTAAAAATCGTGGGTCTTAATTTCTTAATTTTTAAAATTACCAAAATACCCTTTCGGGTTGCCGGTTTGGCCTAAAAATGCCCCGGGACCCAAACTAAACTCCTGGCTAGTGTTTTCTGACTATCTCGACCCTTCCGGACACGTTGGCGCACTCAAAAAGCTCACGAGGTTGACATAAAAATAAAATACTTTTAAATCTATTAAATTGGGTCTTGACACGACTGACACGCGTGTCCCAACTAAATTACCGAAACTGCCGTATTTTCAACTCACGACATTTTTAATAAAATAGATGATCACATATTACTATATCACTCGGCAATATACAACAACATATTAATAACCAAATACTAACTCTCGTCTCGCTAGCATTTAAATTCGAAATAAATTTTCCAATTAATTATTACAAATTAAATTAATAAATCCCATAATTAAAAGTAATTCAATTTAATTATCCTCATAATTAAAAGCCATAAAAATACGTGGTATTACACATATCCTCCATCTGATTTTATCTATGTAATTCTTGGGCGATAGCTCCCAAATTTGTAATGGTCCATTGTTTATGAATGAAAAATGTATACTTTCCGATTCTTCCATGTGTTGTGGCTGCTATTCTTCCATGTGTTGTGACTGCTTTTGTATGTTATAAATTTCTACATTTCTGCAATTCTTTCATTGTGTTCAAATCGTAACTACAACTTGTATATTCATAACAACATTTATTTATAACAGTGGTTCAAACTTGGTTGTTTACACATAATAAACCTTCAGCCATTTATTATTAATTTTAAATGGCTTATCTTCCTCTAACTTCGAAATCAAACAATAACCTGAATCATGAGCTTCCCTTACAAAGAAAGGTCCCTCCCAATTGGCTGCAAACTTTGGTAGAGGAAGCCCCCTGATGTGCTTCACTGCTGCTTTCAAAACGAGATCTCCCTCCACGAACTTTCTTGGTCTCACCAAGTTATCGTATGCCTTGGAGAGTTGTTTCGTATACATTTGGAAGTGTTGCGTCGCATTATCTCTGTGTTCATCCAACGCTTCCAACTGCACATGTCTATTCTGAGGGAGCATGCTACTTCGCAAGGCATATCGAGCAGAGGGAACTTCTAAGTCCACTGGAAGGACGACCTCAACCCCATAAATGAGAGAGAACGGAGTGTATCCTGTGGGTTTTCGCTTGGTTGTTCGATAGTCCCACAATACAGCTGGTATCTTGTCATCCCATGACCCTGGAAAGTCCTCCATCATCTTGGCCAAAATTTTGACCAAGGTTTTGTTAGTCGCTTCGGCTTGACCATTTCTCCTTGGGTACGCCACCGTTGAAGTGTGATGAACAATGGAGTACTTGTCTGTGAGCATTGTTACTTCCGAATTGACTAAGGGAATCCCATTATCTGAAAGAATAACCTTTGGGATCCCCAAACGGCAAATGATGTATTCTCTGATGAAGTTGCCCACCACCCCAGCCGTTGCTCTTCTGAGTGGTATCGCTTTGGCCCATTTTGTAAAACACTTTGTTGCTACCAGTATCCATATCTTGCCCCTCAAAGAAGGATGTACTGCCCCCACCAGGTCGAACGCCCAAGTGTGAAACGGATAGGGTGTTTCCAGAGAGTGTAAGTCTACCAATGGGGCATGGATCATATTCCCATGAAGTTGGCAAGCTTTGCATCTTCGAACGAACTGAGCCGAGTCTTTCTCCATCGTTGGCCAATAATACCCTAGTGTCATCAGCTGATCGTATAACTTGACTCCTCCTATATGAGCTGGATCGTGCGCCTGTTTGAGGACTTCAACTGCTTCTTCCTTCGTGATGCAACACAACGGACTGTTGAAGTATCCCCTTCGATAGAGCCGCCCATCCTAGATATAGAACCTCGAGGCCCTTCGCCTCAGGCGTACATCATCCATTTTCTCCGTTGGGACAACTCCATCATGAATGAAGTCGATATAGGGTTGCCTCCAGTCCATTTGAGTTTCAATGAAATGGCACTCAGCTGCTTCGAAGAATAACTGACACTTATCGCACTTCTGTTGCAGTTCTGCCGCATCTTGCTTCATTTTAGGCTAGAAATACCCCTCTATTTGAATCCTCCTATATAGAGGTATCTCGGTCGTCTCGCAGTGCTCCTCGTGCGTTTTCTTCAACCTTCATTCTGCTTCCTCTGAGCTAATACATCTTGACAAACATCCCCCAACATTTCTGTAGTAAAGGTTTCCCTGGTTTGTAAAGTATTGGGCTAACTCTCTTAGTCCTATGGCTCCTTCGCCAGACTCCAGTTGTTTTTTAATCTCTCCTCTCCAGTCTGCGTCCTCCTCCATCGGTAGTATTGACTGTACCACCGAAGGAGCTGTCCTTCGTTGGATCACAATGATAGTCTTATCGTTCCTCATGACCATTTTCTAGGCGATAGTGGCATAGGCGTCTGGATGGCGGTTCATCATTCTGGGATGTCTTCTGATCTTGGTCCGATGGAACTGGTCGAGAAGCCTCTGAATGATTGTTCTGTATGGTGCCAGGCTCATGTGTCTCAACGCATATTCTCCGTTTACCTGCTGAATCACTAAGTTCGAGTCACCTTTGATGCATAGTGAACGAATTCCCCTTCGAAGAGCCTCCAGCAGCCCCAGTACCAATGCCTCGTACTCTTCTTCGTTATTGGAACAAAGGAAATCTAGCTTGTAGGAAAGGAAAATCTCCTCTACCCCTTTTGAAAGAATAACCCCTGCCCCTCCCTTATTTTTCGCCGAAGATCCATCGAACTGAATCGTCCATTCCTCATCAGTTATATCCAGATAATTAGCCTGTAAGTCATCTCCTGGAATGTCTTCTTTAGGAGGTTCAAACGTTCCTGATGGAAAGATTGCCAATAGATCGGCATACGCCTGGCTCTTGATCGCACGAGGAACCACACACTTCAAGTCATATTCTGAGAGGATGAGGAACCATCTGGCTGCCCTACCAATCAATATAGTCCTTGCCAACAAATACTTAATAGGATCACATCTAGTTACAATATGAATTGTAAAAGACAACATATAATGTCTAAGTTGTTGTGCTTCAAAGACTAAGGCTAAACAATGCCTTTCTAAGCTACTATATCTAATCTCTGGCCCCTGTATGATTCTGCTAAGGTAGTAAACCGTCCGTTCTTGCCCGTCAACTTCTTGTGCCAGCAGAGCTCCAACGAACCTCATGGTGGACGTAATGTATAGCTGCAACGGTACTCCTGCCTGGGGAGGAACCATGATCGGTGGTGAGACGAGCAGTTTCTTCAGCCCAACTAGAGGCTCCTAGTGAACCTCCTCCCACCTGAATTTCGTGTTCTTTCGCAACAGCTGCATCAGTGGGTGTGTTATTTCGGCCAACCCAGGCACAAATGTCCTAAGGTAGGAGACTTTACCGAGAAAACTCTTCAGCTCCTTCGCTGTTCTTGGATATGGCATCCCCAAGATCGCTCGCTGTTTATCCTGGTCCATCTGCACCCCTTGTCGATCCACCACGAAGCCTAGAAACTTCCCGCTCATTACTCCGAAGACACACTTTAACGGGTTCATCCTCAATCTATACCTCCTGCATCGAACAAATACCTTCCTTAAATCATCCAGATGGGACTTTTCCTTCTTCGATTTGATGACCAAGTCCTTCACGCAAAACTCTACAAATTTGTGGAAGAATTCATGAAAAATGGCCATCATTGTCCTCTGGTATGTAGCCCCAGCGTTCTTGAGTCCAAACGGCATCATTTTGTACATGAAGTTGCCCAACGGAGTTCTGAATGCCATTTTCTCTGCGTCTGCGGGGTCCATCTTGATCTGGTTGTACCCTACGTACCTATCCATGAAGCTATACATCTCATGACCAGCCGTGGCATCTATCAAACTGTCGATGGAGGGTAGGGGAAACTCGTCCTTGGGGCAAGCCCTATTCAAGTCTCTGAAGTCCACGCAAATCCTTATTTGGTTCTTGTCTTTTTTCCCCACTGGCACAATGCTGGATAGCCAAAGGGGATGTTGTATCAGCATGATGAATCCTGCTGCCAACAAACTTTGGACCTCTTCCTTAATCTTCAAGCCTAGTTCAGGTTTGTAAGTCCACGTTGCCTGCTTCACCGGAATAGCTGAAGGCATCACGTTCAGTTTGTGGCAGCTCACTTCCTCATTGAGCCCTTCCATTTCAGTGTACTTCCATGCGAAGACGTCAATGAATTCCTGAATCAGCTCAACCAAGTCTTCTCATTTATCCTCATCGAGATCTTTTGAAATAAAGATAGGCCTTGGATCTTCCCCTTTGCCTGCTAAGTTCAGCTGCTCCAACTCTTATGCCTGGGGCTTTGGTTGATCTGCCATGTAGTCTGGTTCTTCGACGACGTCTTCTATGAACTCCTGTATGTTGGAGTTGTCTATCACCATACACTGCCCCTGTTGATCCACCAAGAAACACTCATATATTGGGTCAACCTCATCCTTAGTCTCTTTGGTCGCCCGTTCACAGCGTTATAAGCGGTACACCACTTTTTCCTCTTCCGTGATGATTTTCTTGCATTGCCTGCTGGTAGCTGTTGCCACAGCCTTCCTCTTCTTCTCTCTGGAAGCCTCAGCGAATCTTTCTCCTGAGAAGCGACTCAACACACTTTGTCGTTGGACCTTATGCTCCTCCGGGTTTGATCTAGGGCTCATCCTGTCTTTGAGTTGCTTCAAGATATTTTAGGGTCGAGGGGCCACCTGATGTGCTTTTTCAGCCCTCACCCCTTCGCTACTTGCATCCTCTTTAATTTGCTCATTCAAGGGCCCCATTCTCTCTCTAATTGAGGGAACCCATGCTCCCTCCATTCTCCTTGTTAGGACCCGCACATCTTCCTCCAGCTCTATATAAAATGCCGCATCCACCAAGTGTGCTTCTTCGATAGCGCAAGGCCTCTTCGTAGCCCTTACGGTTACTTCCGTTCCCTTGATATTTGCCTTGGCGCATTGATGATAAGTTGAAGGAACTAACCCTTGGTTGTGCATCCACACTCTCCCTATTAGTAAATGATAGGAAGTTACACTTTCTATTACATGAAACTTGATGTGGGAACTCAGATTTCCCATTACAATCCCAACATTCACATACCCGATGGACTTGGAAGATTGGTTGTCATACCCCGAAATTACCAAAGGCATGGGAACCAACCTTTCTTCCGGAATATTAGCTGCATGGAAGGAGTTGATCAGCATAATATTAATGGAAGCACCCCCATCCATAAGAGTCCTTGCAAAGCTAACCCCTTTGACGCTAGCGGTTACATACAGAGGCCTGTTATGAGGAAACCTTACAGCTCTATCTGTATGGTTGAAGGTTACTTCTGATAGAAACTTCTTCACCAGCCTAGCCATGGGTCCCCTCCACCTTAGCGAGGGGACTGCGTTCCTCCTTGCAATGTCCAAAATTGCCTGAGTTATCTACATCCTGCTATCCTTCGGGATTCCCACTTGATCAAAGAACCAAATGAACTTTGGAGATTTTAAAACTGCACTATATTCTATGACCAGGTCTGCTTCCTCGCCTTCAACGCTATATACGTCTTCCACATCTCTAGTGCTTTCTTCATCGTAGGCTAAAACTACGTTAGCCGTTCCCCTGGTGCAATGTTACAGAGCTTCTTCGAACTCTTTCTGCTTCATCGTTAACCTTCCTCCTTCTCTTTCTTCCTCCTCATCATAGGCCATCACCATATTGGCCCCGTGTGATGGAAGTGGGTTATTGTTAATGTTCTACGGGGGGATTTGTAATGTCCCCGCCATCATGTACTTGTCGATGATTCTTCGCAGTGTGAAGCAGCTCTCCGTTGGATGCTGGATCTTTCGCTGAACCTGGCAGTATTTGGGATCAACCCTCGTCGCAGCATCGAGTTCTTCTGCCGGAACGCCTTTTGGTTCATAAACCGTTCCGCCTTGGACCATTGCGCTATAACAACTCACTGCCTCCTCTATTGTACAAGGCAACGGTGGCGGGTCTTCTCTGTCCCTTCCAAACTTTCTCTTGTTGTCCTTCTTCGGCGCCTTTCCCCCATCTTCCCTCTCGACGTATCCTACCCATGGGGGCTGAGACCTTCCCCCCGCGAGTTGCATCGGCTGCCTGAACATCATGGGAGCCACTACCGAGATAGGTCGTACCACCAAAGAGATGTTTCTTGCGGATTTTAGGAATGCTGAAAAAGTTCCCTCGCGCGTCTCGTTGAGTAGGTGGAAAATATACTCAGGAAGTAGTCCCTCAGCACAAATCTGCAATAACTTGGATTCCTTAGCTTCTTCCCTTACATCGAGGGACCTTTCCCTGAACCTTCGAATATAGGCCACCACCTCTTCTCACGGTCTCTTCTTCTCCCTACCGAGTTGGGTCAGGGTGAACTCATCTTCTCCTAAGAAGAACTTTCGGACAAATAATACATGCATCTCCTCCCACGTAGAAACGCTGTTGGGAGTCCAATGGGAGTACCAGGTGTATGCCTTGTCGGTTAGGGATTTGGAAAACTCCCTTAATCTAAGCTTCTTATCATTGCAATGTGCTCCTAAGTGTTCAACGAAACGCTTAATGTGCTCCTTCGGGTTCCCGCCTTTCCCTGTGTATTTTTCAAAGATAGGGGGAATATAGTCTTTTGGGTAAGGCTCGTCGTTGTATTCCCAAGGGTAAGGTGTTCGGAAGTCATCGTAGACCGAAGCTACCTCTCCCACAGGTTGCGAGGAAGCCTGCATGAACTTCAGCATCTCCTTTTGAATCTCCCTTCTCATTTCTTCCATGGGCGATGGGGCAACAACCAATGGGGTTATAGGAAGAACACCCATTAAAGTGGGAGCCATCGTTACTGCTGGCGCCGTTGATACTCTAAAGATCCCCACCGCCGGATTCACGACGGAGGGTATGGTTGCTAGGATCGTTTCAGCAATACCTGCACCTAGTGGGGCCGTTGGAGCTACTCCTGGTGTTACGAAAGCATTAGTCTCCAAACCTCCTAGCATAGTTGAAGCTAATGGGGTTTGCAAAAACTCGTAAAACTTGCTCATGCGGAGCGAAATCTGGGTGGGTCCCAACCCCGTGCTCATGGAAGGTTGTGCCACCCCTGGAACACCTGACGCCATTGGAACCGGAGGTATCTCTACCCGAGGAGCCCCATCCCTTAGCGCTGCCAATTCTCTCTCGGCCTGTTCTTCATTATGTTGGATATCATCAAAGTTGAGTCTTCGAGTAACATTATTTTACGACATACTCCTTACGTAGGAGAATGTCTCCCTAGCAGAGTCACCAAATGTAAGAGGGTACTTTAGATTATAGATGGAGGCGTAACCCCTTTTGAGTATAGTAATGATAAGTTAATTACCCCAAGACCTTGGATTAATGATAAGACATACAAACACAAACCCAATGAAGATGAACTCAGTTTAAACTCACAAATCTCTCGTGTATAACTCAAGAGACAGTAATGAACTTTAGAAGTAACTTAGGTAGAGGGAGAGAGAAGTAAGCACCCTAGATACACCTTGGTAGGCAGGTAGAAACACACCACCACCCTCAATAATCTCTGTCAAGTATTAAAAGCTTCGCAATAAATAACAATGGTGGGTGGATAAACCCTCTGGTTTGCAATAACTCTCTCTCTGATGTGTATCTCTAGTAATAACTTCAGAGTTCTCCAAAAAGATCATTAAAAAGATCATCATCTCCTCAGGGGTGGTTGGGGTCCTTAAATAACCCCCCACACCATCCCTGAGTCAACTCAGTCATTAAAGATCATGAAAGACATCCATCAAACTTTATGTCACAACATTAAATGCCTGATGTACTTGTTGTCTCCATGTCATAAACATTAAATGCCAAGACATGCCTTTTGCCTAACCACTGTGTGTCAGGGGGCTGTTGTCACAGAGGTGGCTCACCAATTGCCTGACAGCCCCAAATACCACGGTGGTTTACTCAAGTGCATGTCTGACACTGCTTAGCTGGTCAGTGACATTAGATAAAGTAGATATGACATTAAGTAGAGGGTTATTTGGTTCATAGCTCAACGCCCGATGGGACTTCAAGCTGCTTCGTCCGAGGTTCCACGGTCAGGGTCCTTCGGTGTTTTACCAGGTGTATCTAAGATGATCAGGACAAGCCCCACCGGTGCCTTACTTCTCAATCCTCCAAGCCAAGTCCCTCTAAAGTTCCCACGGTGAGGTCATTCGACAGAGCATGAAAGCTCTCCCATGCCCTGCCAAGCCTGATCTCTCGCAAGTACCGTTTGACCTCACACAAACTCGCTTATTATTATCGTTACGTCATTACAACCGTTATAGCTTACAGTCAATAAAGAATACAATATGATTAATACAACAAGCTAAAATATAAGCTGCCGCGCCCAGCTGCCTCGCTGAGTTGCCACGCCTGAGCTGTCACGCTTGAGCTGCCTCGGTTGACTAATCTTAAACACTATTGCTAATTAGGGATTTGTCCCTAATCTCAAGATTACCTTCAATCCCCCTCTATAATCGTAGTTAGAGTTCCATGTGGAGTACCTAGATTTATTTGAAAATTAAATGCTAATCTTCTATATTATAGTTATAACAATATAATATATATTTACTATAGATGTAGATACCTATGTATACACATCTTAATATATTGTTACCCATTAGTATAAGAATATATAGTGTATAAAAATAAATTCTACATTATTTTTAATAAAATAAAGTTTTTTTTATCAAATGTTTTTATAAAATATACAATGAATTTTTTTATATATATATTTATAAAAAACAATTTACGTGGTTTTCAAATAATGTAGTTATAATATATATATATATATATATATATATTTATAACAAAATGAGTAAAAAAATCTAATAATCTTGTTTTCAATAACGTTATTGATAATATCTAAAACTATAAAAAAAATAGGCAAAACAGTAAAAAAAATAATTTTTTTAACTATAAATATATATACTATTCTTTATATAAATATATATAAAAACAGTTTAAACTGTTTTCTAAAAGTTAAAAAAAATTTAACTATTAGAAAAACAGTAAAAAGAGTATCTCCTTTGTAACATTCTATTTCCTTTGTAGGCATATAATGTTGGCCCCGAAAATTGCCCATTAACAATCAAAATCTTCTTTGTTTTGCACAACCTTTCGTACCTTGCTTCCTTTGCCTATATATATATTTAGTTGACTCTTACACATGTACAAAGTATAAACTGATTGATATTTGCATATACTCTATGTATGCGCTTATTAAACCGAGATAAGGAGAAGGAAGGGGGTGGGAAGGGAAGGGAAGGGAAGAGTAAGGGGATATGAAAGAACCGAAAAAAATGTATATGTGGGGGTGTGAAGTAATGGTTAAGGGGGGAGAGAGAGAGAGATTAAAGATCAAAAAATAAATGAGGGTCACTGATCTTTTGAAAACTAAAAAACATTAAAAGCATATATGGGGATGCGAAGTGACGGTTGAGGGAAAGAGAGATGAAAGATCAAAAATTAAATGAGGGTCGTTATCTATTGAAAACTAAAAAGTATTAAAGTCTAGTTATTAACCTCTAATACTATCATATTAGAAGTATAATAAAGATCACAAATAGTGAATTTGAGAACTATAAACCTGTATAGAAATAGGTAAAGATACTGTGATGATGTTTCTAACGAGTTGAGAAGTTAAAAGTTCTTTTTTTAACTCCCTGTAATAATAGTGTATTTTGACATAATTTTGTAAAAAATAAAAAATAGGAATAACCCTTTAGATTGAACACTCTAATTCATTATTTTACTTAACCCCTATATTTTTGGACAAAAATACCATATTCTTCCCCAAATCCAACTATTAACCCTAATTTTATGAACACCATCGCAAAATTATTTGTTACTCCTAAACCCTCTTGACTAATAAGTGTTTCGTGGGTCTTTCTCACTACCCCAAAACAACACATCCTTGGGAACACCGCTTGTGATGCCAATATTAAAGTCGCAAAGAGCTCCTCATCTTCAAAGTCCCCTCTTTTAGTTTCTTCCTTTTCTCCTCACTTGTGGCACAAGGACTAAAGTTTGCTATCAATATGTTGAATAGTAAAGATGTTGATGATGATGAGTCTTTTAAAGTGCATATTAATCCGAATGTATTTAGGTTTGGGATGTTGGGTTCTGTTGCTGGGTCGGTAATGGGGTGTTTGTTTTTTATGCTTTCTATGTTAATAGAAAGCACTGGTAAGTTTTTTTCTTATTAGTAATGATTTCGACACCTCACATCAAAACATCGATGTTGGGGTGGAGAGGCTCGTAGATGTCCCAATGATTTTGACTAATGACATCGTCACAGCCGACCATGTTTCTTTGGCCTGATAATATAAAGATTAAGGGGGGGGGGGGGATTTGGGATTCTTTCTGGGTTGAATTGGGAATCTCCATGGCTTACAAAATTGGGTTTTTATAAGTTTGAATTTGGATGGGATTGGTTTGAAATTTCCATGCGTCATTATTTAGTCCTAATTTTTAAGATTCATTTGTAATCACTCCCATATTTTTTTTAGTTGTTGGTCCCGTTGTAACAACTATGAGACAAGTCTCATTCTCTGGGAAAAGGAAGACAAATCGGTTGATGGCGGTTTAAGGTGGTTATGAGATTTAATGAAATTTTAAAAATACATAGGAGGGGGGCTAATAATAATTTGAAAATGAGACTAAACCTTAATAGACTATTTAATTAAGCTCGATAGAATTAAAATTAACTAATATTATTCCCAAATTAATTTACAATGAATTTTAGGGCCTTAGTGGCTAAAAGGATACGAACAAAATTGTGTCACGTGGATGTCACGCGATTTATCTTGTAAGATCACAAATATGGAGGGAAATAAGTGCATATCTTGGAAGATCATGTTAGCGAGTTGGAAGATCAGCCCTTATAGGATTTTATAACTTATAATTAAGTTTAACATGGAGAGACCTAGATGAGAAGGATCCTGAAGCTTATAAATAAGGGCGACCTCACCCAAGTAGAGGACTTTGATTGTAACCTACACGTGGTGACCTATACTCTCAACTAGCAACCCTAGAACTTCAATCACCAGTGTTCTTCCTGAGTGATACATAAATATCCATCCCTTCCCTATGGACGTAGGCAAACCTATCTGCTAAACCACGTACATCTAGTGTTCTTTGTTCTTTTTTCCATTCATAATTATTTAGGGGCCAATCTCTAATTACTCCTTTTATTATGGGTTAATATCCCCTACAATTTGGCACCATCTATGGGAAACTCGACTTCTCACCATTATCAAAATCAGTTAGCCCAACAATCATCGTGAGTGCAAATCAATCTCATCACATGCACACTAGGAGCCGCCTCTAGTCTCAGATACATGTCATTAGGAGGGACAACACTCCTGTCAGTCTCCCTTCATTTCCATGACTTTCTAGGTCAAGGGACATTCCCTCGGAATATTAGGACCTAGCTGCCGCTATCCCGCGACGTCGGTTGAGCGACCAGAAGGAAGAGTTGCTTCTCGTTTGGCCATTCTTTATGAAGAAATATTGGACGATCGTGATAAAAACAAATTGCCTGTTTGAGGAGGCAATTAACCTAGTAGTCAAAATATCAAAAGTCCGATTCTTGGACCAAGGAATGTCGTAGGAGAAGATCCCACTCT
Organism: Sambucus nigra; assembly: GCA_949130495.1. Taxonomy (NCBI): domain Eukaryota; kingdom Viridiplantae; phylum Streptophyta; class Magnoliopsida; order Dipsacales; family Adoxaceae; genus Sambucus; species Sambucus nigra. The sequence goes on from OX422209.1 coordinate 504,003,304, forward strand.
CTAAGAAATAACTGTTCTTACTAAACAAGGAGGGTCTATTGTTCAAGAATCCCTCACACGATACACCGAATCAATGGCATGAAAATCGATCTATTAGGAGACTTTCCATCAATCGTGATCTCCATTAATTTCAACCCACAGAATCAGGGAAAAGTAGCAAGCCTACCTATACAAAGGCACCTTCGAACAAAGTAAGAAGTGACGAGCTTGTCTGGAAAGAGTTCGAAGGAAAATTAAACCAAATTCTAGATCGGACACCCAAGGATCTGTCTATAAAGGCATTAGGGCATGGTTCCTTATCCCCCTTTATTATGAAGATAGAGTTATTTGAACCACCCAATAAGTTCTCCATACCAAAGGTTACAACATATAACAGGAAGGAGAATCCCTCCCATTACATCATGCACTACTAACATACCATGCCTCTTTGGAATCATCATGATTTTATGATGTGTCGGGAGTTCCCATCCACTCCGGGGGAGATTAGTTTAAGTGGCTTGAGAAATTACCTCCAGACTGATATTTTCTTTTAGATATTTGGTCGAGCTATTCGCGACCCGATTTATCACTAGTAGCAAAGCAATCAAGGTTATTGATTTGTTAATATCCCTTTAATAAAATAAAGGAGAGTCCCTTAGGGAGTAAGCACAAAGATACTTGGAGATATACAACGAAATTGATGATTATAACGATAAGATATCAATCTCTTTATTCAAGTTCGCTCTGGAGAAATCGGATGATCTCTACTAGTCTTTGATGAAAAAACCAGCCTCTATGATGAACAATCTTATGTCCCGTATTGAAAAGTATGCCAAGGCGAAGGACGAACTCATTAACGCAGAGGTCCAAGCTCACCATAGGTGGAGTGAACCTATGAAGGCTCCCAATGGGGGAAATGAACTCTCTTCGGCCAAGAAGAGATTCAGGAATGAATCTCTCAAAGGCAACCCCTAATCTCAAGCTAATGAGAACAGATACAAGGGATTAGAGACAATCTTCAAATGGCCCATCTGTAAACTTATGATGTAAATCAAAGATAAGGCCAACTTCAGGAGGCCTCGTAAGATGGACAATGATCCTAATAATAGGGACACCAACACCAGGTGCACTTATCATAGGGATTATGGGTACGTCATGAAAAACTAGAAAAATTTTAAGAAACATTTGGATGATCTCATTTAAGCCAGGCACCTCAAGGAATACATTACACAGCTAAGATAATTTTTTTGATAAAGATTAATGTGGTTCAAAAGGCCGTCGAGGATCTTCCCCTACAGGACTACTCGCGACCATTCACAAATATATCGATCTATCTCAGTGCACTGGTAAAAAGGTCAGGGAAAATATGAGGATTGATGACAGTGTTCAACAAGATTTCCAAGAAGACTTGTCCGGTCCCATACTTTCTAAACGGGAGAGAAGAGACTTTGACATTGATCGGGCCATTATGTTCACCGATTATAATTTAGTCAGCAGTAACTTACCACACAAGGATGCCCTAATCCTCGTGCTACGAATTGAGAACTTTGATGTGAGAAGAATACTAGTGAATAAAAGAAGCCCTTCAGATAGCATGTTTCTAATAGTGCTCTACAGGATCGACTTCAGCATCAAGGATATTGATATTAGTGTAGTGCTACAGATTGATTTTAATAAAAATGTAGAGAAACCCCTGGGAAGATCAAGGTACCAGTAAAGGTCGGTACAACCAACAAGGAGATCGAGTTCCATGTCATTCAATCGATGTAACCCTAAATGCCATAATGGGTAGAGGATGTCTTAACAAGATGAAAGTTGTCCCCTCATACTTTCATAAGAAACTCGTTAAGTTCTTGAGGGGCGAGGGGGTGGTGGAGATTAGGGGAGATCAAGAAGTAACTTGAAATTTCTTTGTGTCAACCATTAAAGTAAGATATAATCAACCCAAGAAAAGTCATAATGCTGATGATTTAGGGGATGAATAAACTAAGTAGAAATGAAAAGGAATTAGGTCAGGGGTAGAAGAAATCGATTGGATCCTGTCGAATGAGTGATGGAGGAACTCATTTTCATTCCTTTGAACTCATCACAGTCAGAGAAGACATTCCTGATCGGATTAGAGTTACCCAAGGATGAGGTTGACCATATTATTTATTTCCTTAAAACCAATGTAGATGTCTTTGCATGACAACCGTATGACCTTCTGGGGATACACTCAGAGGTGACTTATCATCAACTGCACGTAGATCCAACTATCAAGACAATCAAGCAAAAGTCAAGCAAGTCAACCCCAAAGAAGGTAAAACCTATAGAGGCAGAAGTTGACAACCTATTCCAGGCCAGCTCCATTAGAGAAATCCAATTCTTGTACTATATTTCTATCACTATTATTGTCGAAAAGAAGAGAGACAAGTGGAGCGTACGTTCAAACTTCACTGACCTCAATAAGCACTACCTAAAAGATAGTTTTCCATTACCACAGATAAATCAACTCGTGGATTCCACGTCTGAACATCAATGCATGAGCTTCATGAATGCATACTCCGACTACCACCAAATAAATTTGTTTATCCTAAATTAGGAAAAGACATCATTCCTCATAACCTTAGGACTTTACTGTTACAAGGTAATGCCTTTGAGTTTGAAGAATACATGAGTAACCTATCAACGCCTTATAACAAAAATGTCAAAAACCGTGTCGTCTCTACCATAGAAGTGTACATTAATGATATGCTCGTAAAAAATAAGAAAATAAATGATTGCATCAAAGACCTCACGATGACCTTTAATATCCTCAGAGAATATAAAATGAAGCTCAATGCCTCCTAGTGCATCTTCAGAGTTAAATCTAGTAACTTTCTTGTGTATTTGGTAACCCCAAAGAGGTATAAAGGTGAATCCAGATCAAATCAAGGATTTTTAAGATATCAGCAGGCCGACTACTGTTAGAGACATCCAGGTCATCACTGGAATGAAACTACTATGAATAGCTTTATCTCAAGATCCTTGGACAAGTGTCGACCGTTCTTCTAGGTATCGAAGAACGTAAGCCCTACCATTTGGATCGAGGAGTGTGATTATGCTTTGGAAGGAATTTGATATTATTTGGGATATCCTCCTTTGTTATTAACCCCCAAGGATGGGGAAGATCTATACCTACACCTAGTCGTATCACAACACGTAACCAGCGTTGCACTAGTTCACTTACGGTATGGAGAGCAAAGGTAGTCTACTATTTGAGCTATACTATCCTTGAGGAAGAAATCAAATACACGCCTACTAAGAAATTGGTGCTGGCGCTGGTAATCGAACCCAAAAAGTTGAGAACTATTTTTATGCTCATACTATTATCATACCCATAACTCGTCCCTTTAAAGATGCACTAAATAAGATAACCTCTCAAATAGATAGATTGAGTGGTCCCTAGATTTGGCGTAGTTTGATGGCATGTACAGACCTAAAACAACGAGTAAGGGTTAAGTCTTGGTAGACTTCATAAAAAAAATTCAATATCACTAAAAGGTGAGGACGAGCAGTCAAATCCCATTTTAGATTCATTGGTAGTCAGCGAGGATGAACTAACTTGGAAACTTTTCGTAAATGGCACATTAAATAATGGGGGCACAAGAGTTAGAATAGTCTTTCTGACACCACAAGGCAGTCTCGTTGATCAAGCCATTAGATTTGGGTTCAAAAGTGCAAACAACAAGGCAGAATATGAGGTTATGGGTGATCAATCTAGGTTCTCGTCGCATTTTTGTGTACCGTAACTTTAGACTGGTCGTAAACTAGCTTAATAGAGAATACGAGGACAGGGACTCCAGAATGCATGCTTACAGGAATAAGGCAAGAGGTCTTCTTTAACTGTTAAAGTCTTCCTCGATGGAGTAACCTCCAAGTAATGATAGTAGCCATGTAGATGCTCTTGCTGCTTTAGCTTCAGCTATGTATACCAACCTAAAAAGGACAATCGAAGTGGAATACATATATCGACCAAGCATCGAAGAACCAGATCAAGGCCTTTCCATTCTCAAAGTGGATTTAGCTTTGTCTTGGATAGATCCCATATTATCCTATTTAAATACTGGCGAGATGCCCCCAAATGGTAAAGAAGCATATAAGTTAAGGATCAGTTCATCTAGGTTCTTCCTTAACTCCAGAGGAAAGCTTTACCAGCAATCATTCACTTACCCTTTGCTAAAATGTGTTAACCCATATCAAGTGGAAGGACTGCTAAGAGAAATGCATGAAGGCAAACGTGGAGCACACACAGGTGGAATATCACTCTCATACATGATGATCTCCTAAGGATATTGGTGGCCCTTCATGCAAAAGGATGTTGTGATGATTGTTCGAAAGTGAGCCAAGTGTCAGAAGTTTTTGTCGATCATCAAGCGGCTTGTGGGAGATTTGAATCTCCTCACCAGTCCATGGATTTTTGCTCAGTGGGGCATGGACATAGTGGTTCCATCACCTGTTACACTAGTGAATCAAAGATATCTGATAACAACGACTAAATGCTTCACAAAGTTGATTGAGGCTGAATCGCTCGACGACATCATAGCGAACGCCAGAAGTTTCGTTTGGAGGAACCTCATCACACGATTTGGAATCCCAAGAGAACTAGTTACCAATAATGGAAAATAGTTTGACAATGACTCTTTCTGTGATTCCTGTACAAAGCAAGGAGTTAGAATGCACTATACATCGGTAGTCTCCCTCCAGTGCAATGGACAAGAAAAATAACCAACAGAACTCTTTTATCTGGAATCAAGCGCCAATTAGAGAATGTTAAAGGACGATGGATGGATTAACTTCCCTTTATTATTTGATCATACAAAACAACACCAATAAATCCAACAAAAAAGACTCCGTACTCCCTTGCTTACGATAAGGAAGTTTCCATCCCTTTAAAGACCGGGCTTCTAACGATCAAATCTGAGATCTTTGAAGATGTCCATAATAATAATCGAATAGATCACAAGTTAGATCTTCATGAAGAAAGAAGGTATCAAGATATGATACATTTGGATGCCTACCAACAAAAGTTGGCAAGACAACATGACAAGAAGGTCAAAGTCACGCAATTCTAAGTCGAGGAATTGGTGCTCATAAAATTATTGCTCGCAGCCAAGAATCCATCAGATAGGAAACTTGTGTCAAACTGGCAGGGAACCTACCGAGTAGTCTCGAAACGGGGCAAAGAATAATCTTATTTAGGAGAATTGGATGGAAGAGTATTCCCAAGGTCATGAAATACCTTGGGAAATTTTATAATTAGACATGAAGTCAAAAACATTGTTTCTTTTTCTATTCATAAAAAAATGATCGTTAGTTAGTCATTAAAATTACTCAAACTTGTTCTCTCGAACCATTTTTTATTAAACCCACTTAGACAGTGGTGCGACTGATAAGAAAGGTCGTCCGCCTAGGAATATGGTAAAAACCCATGTAAGAACTATGTGGTATAACTCATATATGAGTTGTTCACCTACGTTTGACACCAAAACCCACTTGAGAAGTGGTATGATCTGAATCAGATCGGCCTAAAAGAGGCAAAAACCCACGTAAGAACTTCATGGTATAACTCGGACGTGAGTTGGTTACCTACGCCTGAACACAAAAACCCACTTGAGAATTGGTACGATAAACTAGATCATCCTAGTAGAGGCAAAAACCCTTGTAAGAATTATGTGGTATAACTCAAACATGAGTTGGTCACCTTCTTTTGGAACTAAAATCCCCTTGATAAGTGGTATGATCTAAAGTAGATCGGCCTAGCAAAGATAAAAACCCATGTAAAAACTATGTAGTACAGATCAAATGTAAGTTGATCACCTATGTTTGACACTAAGGCTACATAGAAATGGTGGTATGGCCTTAAGAAAGTATGGTCGGCCTAAAATTAGGCATATCAGTGACTACTTATGGCCAACCTAAAATTAGGCATGTCATTGATCACTTACGATCGACCTAAAATACAACTGTGATTGAATGGATCACCTAGGTCTAACACGACCTCACAGTAATGGTCCACTTGTCCATACTCAATAACCCCACCTAAGACTATAAAAAATGGATCAATCTTAAGTGAGGTAGGCCGACCAAGGTTAATTTTTTGCAAACGTACTATTTGATTTTCTATTAAGGGCAAAAATCCTAAAAAGACAAATAACACTTGGCAAAAGCCTATCATGATCTCAAAGCACAAATTATAAAGCTAAAATCAGAAAAATTAACATTCTGGATATGTCATAAAAATTAAATGAATGCAGAGCGAGAGATCATGCAAAATGGGAATATGTTTTTTAGTGATAAGCAAAGAACGTCATAGCACTTGGAAAAAGCCTATTATGATCTCAAAGCACAAATTATAAAGCTAAAATCAGAAAAATTAACATTCTGGATATGTCACAAAAATTAAATGAATGCACAGCGCGAGATGGTGTAAAATGGGAATATGTTTTTTAGTGATAAGCAAAAAAAGTCCATGGGCCTACAAGGCAATGACCTCAAATGGTCAACAAAAATTATATTAAAACAAAGTCACAAAAAAACTAAGGATTAAGGGTGGTCTTCCCAAGACCGATCACAGTAGGCAAGGAGGGTTGATTGGCAGAGACCTCAACAACCTGAGTTATTAGAGGACCAAGGGTGGTCCCCCTAAGAACAATAATAGTAGGTACGGAGGATTGATCAGCAGTGACCTGGTTTGTTGGAGGATTGACAACAGAGGGATATGATGTAGCACCACCCAAGGGATTTACCAAGGATGTCTGCTTGACGTAGATCGAATTTCCCTTGTGTACGTTTCCTTTCTTCAGGTCGGCTACTCAACCCTTATTAAATGCAACAGACTCATAATAGTTCAGCTGCAAGGCAATCTCTTGGACCCCTGCCTCAAATACTTCGTTGTAGTCTTTTTTTAGATCGTCCTCTTGAGCCCTCTCCATCACACTCTTTTGCCTCTAGAGGATTATATTTTGAAGGACCTTAGGTTGAAAGGGGTCTTCAAATTGACAGCTCGGTGTCCAACCTCCTGAACTCATTTTGAGTTCGCTCGACTTCTTCCACCACTTTCACCTTCGCGTCCTCCTCAACCTGCAACTTGTTGTTATGGTCCTCTGAATCCTTGATTTGGGTGAGGATTTGGCCCTTTAAGGTGTTATTAGATTTCGTGAGTTGATCGTTGTTCTTTTGGGAGAGGTCAACTCGACCAACAAATTCTGGAGTGACCTGCATACTTTGCACCGAAAAGAGGATAAAAGTTTAAAATAAAATTAGGCGCGAAAAATGAATAAAAAGTTATGTGATTTACTAAAAAATTATATCGCAAACCTTCCATTTTTATCCTCTCCAAAGAAACCCCTCATATCAATCATGTCAGACGAAATCATCGCCACCTGAGCAATGGAGTACTCAACTTCCAAATCCTTATGGGCCGAATTGGCCTCAATTATCGACTATTTTACTTTGAGAGAGGAGATATCCCAAGGGAGAGCATGGTTCCCCTGGGGGAGGAGTCCTTGACTGTTCCCTCTAATGTTGTTAAGGATCATTGATTGTTACAGGTCAGCTGGTAACGGTAATTGGGATAGGTGGAGGACCTTCCTGGTTCTTGTACGCCTTTTTTTTTTTAACTTCTCTCGACCTCTTAACGTCGACATTCTAGCTCATGTACCTCTTTTTCTTCGAGGATGATTAATTTCTTCTTATTCTTAGTAGCATTTTAAATTTCCTGGTTTTTATCAATCGCCTATTTTTTTTACTTATCTCTAGCAGCTACGAAATCTACCGACCTCCTTTATCTGCTAGTCACATCTTTCAGGTCACATCGGACTGAAGACAATGTGAAGTCTTCTATGCATAAGTTTTCTTTTGCTTCAACTTCCTCCCAAGGACGATCAAATATGTTGGTGTCGTATGTAAAAAGTGGGTTAATATCATCCAAGAAGCATTACACCATAAACCAAAAATAGTCATGACAAAATGCTTACGACTCAGAACCGTGACCAGGTGGTCACGACCATAGACCGTGACCAAGATAAAACAGGCATGACTAGGTCCATGACCAAAATATTAGTCACATTCAATGGACATGGTAACTTCCCCAGTCCCTGTCCGCGGGGGACACGACTGGTCCGTGGCAATCCTATGACCACCAAGGCTCCAAACTTGAGCCAAAATTATTCACAACCCAATACCGTGACCAGTTCCATGACCAAGTTATTATTTTCAGTTGTCATTGGTTACGAATTTAGGCCGTGACTATTTTTAAATGGTCTTGGTGCTTGGTCACGGCCCTTGTTCGTGACCACACTGCCCTAACATTTATTTTTTCACATCATCAACATTGTTATGGTCCAGGATCGTGATCATGTTGATGATGTGGAAAAAGTAAAATGGTCATGCCATTGGGTCATGAATAATGCCCGTGACCATGGCCTTTAGATTTAGGGAAGCATTTCATAACTGTTATTTTTCACGCAACCTTTCTCTCTACATCCCTTCACTTTCTCAACTTCTCTCTATGACAAAGCCACAGTCGTCCTTCTATCACAACCCTTGTTCTCTCTCTAGCAACCTTCGCTCTCTATCCATCCGTCCCTCTCTCTCTCCATTAACCCACTCTACGACCGTCCCTATATCTCTCTACACTCATGTACACTACTCTCTCTCTCTCCATGTATGTGTATATGTGTGTGTGTATATATATATATATATATATATATATATATTTATATATATATATGTGTGTGTGTGTGTGTGTGTGTGTGTGTGTGTGTATATGTGTGTATGTACATGTACAAGTATGTTTATGTGTATGTGTATGTGTATATGGGTGTATATACCCAAATACCCTGCTAACGTAAGGTGTAATACCCCGCTAAGTTATTTTTTTAAAACTAATTTAGTGTGAAATTTAATATCCGATTAACTTATGTATTAATTAATGTGGATTTAAGTGATGAATTGAATTCCCAACATGGCTGGAAACATTTCGTAGGTCGGACAAATCTCGTCTAAACCAAAATGGAAAATATGGTTTATAAGGTGCCAGAACTACGCTGCCACCGTCAACATGTTCCAATCAATAACTCTATTACGCCACAAGGAGACTCAAGTCAAGTTGAAAGCTTTGTAGTCCACGTTATACAGGCACATGACTTCCAGACTTTCAAGGAAGGAAGAGAATTTTGCGTGCATCGTAAAGGCCATTCGGGAAATAATAGAGCAGGAAGCAAGAAATAAGAAGGAAGAGAAAGTGAGAATCAATGAAAAACTAAACCCATTTACTTCCCTTTTATACACAAAGGCCTTGACTAAAGATAAGAAACCTATGGAACCCAAAATAATGCCTACCCTACAAAGTACTCTGGGCTGCAAGAAAGTGCAATCAAAGCCTTAGATTGATTTGACTTGACCCATATGCCGATAGGCAGGATAAGGGCTATGCCGATCGACAACCCCATTATTTTAGAAAGTTATATCTTTACTTTTTTTTCAACATCAAAAACTCAAAAAATAAGTCTTTATTTTAAGACCCCCAAGTTATTTCTTCTAAAATTATCCATTTTTACCTGTCATTTTTCATTATAAGTCTTTTCCTCGAGTTATTTAGTCTCTTTTCAAAATAAATGACCCATCATTTTTACAATTACAGTAGAAAAGTAAAAAAATGCATGTAAAATAATTTATTAAAACCATAATTAGAACTACAAATCTTCTTCATATATATACTACCATTGCACGATTATATTTTTTCCGCCTATGCTATGGTTGGATCCCACCGGCCTGCTCGTACCCCTGCCTGAAGCCGTAGGAGGTGGAGGAATGCTCACCACATCATAAATGCATGAGGGCATCAGCTAACTCGTCACGAAATCCAGGAAGTCTTAAGTCGTCATCGTGTCCGTATAAGGCGAATAATCGTCACCAACCATCTTCGCATCCTTAGCCTCAGGGGACAATTCCCTCACCCGCCCCATATACACCAAAGGCACTGTTGTTGGGACCACCACGTCCTAGTCCACTATATGTCTCACAACCCTTTCTCACAGGTACTAGCAGTACCCGAACTCATGCGTAATCAGCCTCTACATGTGCGCATGCATGCCTGTCACTCCGATGTGCTGAGGAGCCGTCTCCCAGGGGTAAAACGTCACCTGCGATTCCCCAAAAATATCAATATCAGTGTAAAGAAAGAAAATACCGAAAAAGGATTCAAAAGAAAAAAGGAATAACCAGATCACTCGTCAGCGTGCTTAGGGCTTATCGCACTGCCGCCAAGAAAAAGACTGGTTCGATCACCTATTGGACTTTCTCCACCGGCACCTCATAGAACTAACGTTTGCAGAAAGTACATGAGTAAGGAAAGAAATAACCAAAAGGGAAATACAATGCGTAAATTACCTCCAAAAGGTACGTGGCCCCCGTAAAGGTCTGCCAACAGCACCGGGTGAATGCATCCAAAGAAGAATAAATGGTCGCCAAGTTCAGGATCCCCCAATCACAAAGCGGGACATTCGAAAATATCCTAAAAAATGGCAAGAACCAGAGATGGGCGACATCGCCACTCGTCACCACTAAGAAACCACCCAAAATAAGCAAAAAAAATAATCGGGCCATCTGCCTCACCTATCCCCCGTTACTGTCATCAATCCTCCTACTCAAGAGCACCTCCCTAAGAGAGAAAATGCGGATAGAATCTCCAGAAACTATCCTACCCCCCATCCCCCAACGTCGCATGAATCACCTCCGGCATCAACCTCGTAGTACGGTCCACCTATATCTACACACCCTCGTAATCTTTCCCCAGTAGTTTCAGAATGTCATTGGGAGTCAGTTATCTCCCTAAAACCTAAGTGAATGGTGTGGCTAGTGTCCCACCACCTATCTCTCAACGAGCATAAAACCTCAGTAGAACACGACGTCTCATCCAAAGCCTGTGCCAGGCAAAACCACTGGAAGTAACTACCCAGGGCATCGCTATCTGAAGACTCTCCCACACATCTTACAGCCTTATCATCCCCTTAGAACGCATGCTCGAAGGGGAAATATCGGTCTGCCAAAACCAAAAGGAAAGAAAAAAAACTTTTCATCAGCACAAGAAAATAAAGAAAAGAAGAAAAAGAAAAACGAATGCCAAAGGTCATTATACTTACATAGCCACTAGGGTTCCTCAACCTAGAAGAACGGTGGTGTAATGGGTCACGCAGAAGAAATAGATCCTCAGTTACTGTCTCAAACAAGTCAAAGGCATTCTCATTGCCCAAAGTAAGGGGCACCCTAGCTCGCCACTCTAGGCCCGCCTAGTCATCAACGCTCAACCACTCCAAGTTATATTCCTCACTAGAAGAACCCGTCATTTGAAGCCTTGAAGAATGAAGGACTTAGAAATGGATTTTAGAGAGAAGAAGCAGAAGCTTCTGATGCAGAAATATATGAAAAATGAGGAGGGTTTGTCTCCTTTTTATAGGAGTCTAAACGGCATGCCGATCGGCAGATTTATGCTCATACTGATCGGCATCTGCCTGTTCCTCTACCCAAGGCAGCCTAGGGGTCCATGATATTTTCCAAATGGAAAACCCTACGACATGTCGGTCGACATCTCCTAAAATTTTTGTACAAAAAATGCCTGAAAAATCCAAAAAATCTCTGAAAAATTCCTAAAACCGTTTTGAGCTCCTACAATCGCAGTCGGATTAATATTACACACTTACCCCCCCATAACAAACCCTAAATGCATGCCATAAAATGGTGCATTCCAAAATCCCACTATAATTACCAAGTGGAACCCAAAAATAAAAGATTCTCTAAAATTTCTAGCAGAACGCCAGACTAAACTTTCTCCCAAATCATCCACCATAAAAATTTCAGCTTCCCCACCCAAGCTATCTCCCCTTAAAAGACATGATCCCCAGTCAGATGTATTTTCCTAGTAGAATCACAAAACAACACAATCCTCAATGAAACCGCAACTACAAAATACTCCCAATAGACCAAACCTCCCCATGTCACCATTTTAGGTACTCAAAATTGACATCGATCCTCAGAATCGGTCGTTACAACTTTAGGTCCTCAGAATTTACCTCGGCCCTTAGAATCAGTCGTCACAACTATAAGTCCTCAAATTGACCTCGACCCTCAGAATCGATCGTCACCACTTTAGGTCCTCAAAATTAATCTCATCCCTCATAATCGATTATCATAACTTTAGGTCTTCAAAATTGACTTCGGCCCTCAGAATTGGTCATTAGAACTTTAGGTCCTCAGAATTGACCTCAGTCCTCAAAATCGCTCGTCAAATTTAGGTCTTTAGAATTGACCTCAACCCTTAGAATTGGTCATCCCCAGCATTACCTTAGGTCCTCAAAATCGACCTCGACCATCTTAACCGGTCATCCTCATCCATTTGGTCCACATAATTTACCTCCTTCCAAAACATCCATACGGTGTATATTCGAAGCCTTTCACTTATTCTATGCTCACCCGTCGAGGGGCTCTCTAGACACCACATTATAAGATTCCCTTAAGGCTCTCCTTAGGTCCCTAACACTTCCTCCTTCACCATAGAACCAAAAATCATACTCTGAGTACCTATTTAGAGGCCACTAGGCACACTTAGGCCCTATTTGACTCCGATAAACTTTATGTCCTGAGCAGAAGCTCAATGAATCTTCGAAGGTCTATAAATACCCTTTCTAACGGTTTGACCCATCCAAAAATTGGCCTTACAGTTCGTACGAACGGTCCGTTTTACTATCGAAATTGATCCAGAGGCCACCGGGCGCTCCCGGGCCCTATTTTGACCTCAATCAACTTTATCGCTCGAGAAAAAGCTCAACAAATCTTTAAAAGGCTCTGAATCCCATTTATAACAATCCACCCTGTGCACGAATCTGCCTTACGATTTGGACGAAAGTCACGTTTTCCCCCAAAAACTGATACGGAGGTCATCCAGAACTCCCAGGCTTTGCTTGACTCTTGTTAACTCTTCAGCTCAAACGAGAATGAATGAATCTTCGAATGGCTCTGAATCACCTTTCCAACGGTCCACCCCATGCATGAATCATCTTTACGGTACGAAAGAACGACCTATTTTACTCCGAAGGGTCACTTTCGAACCCCGTTTGACCAAAGTCAACTCTCCGAACCGAATGAGACTGAATGCATATTTAAAGAGCTCTAAATAACCTTTCTAATGTTCCATCCCTTGCATGAATCAACCATATAATACGAGCGAATGATCCATTTTCCTCTAGGAATCTCTTGTCCTAAAAATTTTCTAGCGCTTTCCAGCCTTATTTGACTAAAGTCAACTCCCAAACCTGGAGCGGCCCATGGATTCTTAAAGGGATCTAAATACCCTTCCCAACTGTACGTATTGCATTTTATGACCATTTTTCTTGAAAATATACATGAGATTGTCTAATGGAAAAACCCATTTTCTAGTCTATCGGTAGTGTGTCTGGGGATGCCTGCTGATAGGGAGCTTAAGTACAATGCCGATCGACACCCCCCTTAACCCTGTATAAAAAGAGCATGAGATCACTTTGAAAGGCACCATAGAAACATCCCTCTCAATGATCTCAACAACATTCTCTCAAAGTTAACGTAGTTTACCTATTTAAATCTCTTCTCCACATTCCACATTCCATTTCCATCCCTTTCACCCCCAATATAGCAAAATCCTTTCCCTCTCCTCCAACTACCACAATCCACTTGCAAAGGAATCCCTTCAACAATCAAGATCAACCTTCAAGTCTTTAAAGAAGGCCCAAATACTGTTCTCTCTTTAAATTTCCTTATTTTCACATTAGTTATTTAATCCTTACTTTAGCATTTCATCTTTGTCAGTCCACACATATTAATAATCCCATTTTTTATTAGTAGTAGTTCACATACCATATTGTTTCATAAAAAAACCAAAAATAAGAAAAATTGGGTTTGCTCATAAATTCCAAATTGGATTCCGCACCATATTTTATCAAATCAAAACATCCCTTTTCTACACACAAACATCTAAATAAAATCCCTAATTGGATTTATGGGATAAAATTCACCCTCGTGTTGCATGTGTACTATGTAGACTTTGATGCCATTTTAGGCTACGTAGGTGTCTCAGGTCAAAACCTGATCCTCGAGGTCTCCTTTCATATTTTTACTAATATATTATTTCCAAATATTATATTTATGATTCATGCTCCCGTTTTGCCCAATTTATACCATTGTCTTTCTATGAACGATCGGCGACTGGACAAATGTACACATCATATATTTTATTCTTATATTTGGGAACTCTCCAGCGGATGACCTCACTCCGCCTTTCTCCAAGACGCGAGTCGAGTAATTTAACTCTCTATTTATATATACACGCACATACACTTCACGGAGTTGTTAAGGAGAATAATAATATATGCCCATGAGAGACTGAAAGGGGGGGATGGGTTCCGAATACCTTTCCATTCCGTAACTTAGCCCCCGAACCTTTGAACTAATTAGTTTCGTAAGCATCAGTATGTCTTTGATGCCGTTCTCTCGAGACGACAATATTTCTTTTGCCTGTTTTGTGAAAAATAGGCTGGCGACTCTATCTCTTTACATTAAACCACATCGACGAAGGACGAAGTGCCCTTAGAAAAGGGCATTAGACTTTCTTCTTCTCCTCCTCCAATCGCGCGTGCGAGCTTCAAAACACACCGAAAGGAGGAAGGGAAGGGAAACGAGGATGGACACAATGGGACAAATGTAAGTCGTAAGAACTAACCACATCAACACAGGATACCCAGATTGAGAATAGAACTAAAAATTGCAAATAACCAGACTTATGCTTGAAAACATGCCGCTAGAAGGGGAAAACCCAAAACAACCCCCAAATGACCCAATAAGGAGCACGGACACCTCGTACGGGACTAATGTAACTCGTAAGAACTGGCCTCATAGTCACAGGATGTAATGTATGAGAATATGACTAAAATTTGTAAATAATAAGACTTAGGTTTGGAAATATGCCACTAGAGGGGGGAAACCCAAAACAGTCCACAAACCTCACGTCCCTGTAAGGACACGAACACCCCGCACATGACCAATGTAACTCGTAAGAATTGATCGCTTAGTAACGAGATGCTCGATTTTAGAATAGGGCTAAAATTTTCAAATGACGAGACTTAGGCTTGAAAATATGCCGCTTGATGGGAGAAACCCCGAAAAATCCCAAAAATGGCCTCGTCAGGAACATGAACACCTCGAACGGGACTAATGTAACTCGTAGGAACTAACCGCATAGGCCCAAGATTTTTGGTTTGGGAACAAGACTAATACTTGCAAATAACCAAACTTAAGCTTGAAAAGATGCCATTAGATGGGGGAAACTTAAAATAACCCTTAAACAGGCACCTCGAACGGACCAATGTAACTCGCATGAACTGACTGCATAGTCACGCGATGCTTAGTTTGAGAATAGGACTAAAATTTAGAAATCACCAATCATAGGCTTGAAAACACACCGTTAAAGGCAGAAAATCCAAAACAGACCCCAAAGGATCCCATAAGGGGCACAAACACCTTGCACAGGACCGATGTAATTTGTAGGAACTTATCGTGTAGTCGCGGGAAGCCCGATTTGAGAATAGGACTAAAAATTTTAATTGACTAGACTTAGGCTTGAAAACCTGCCTCTAGAGGGGGAAATCCAAAATAACCCCCAAATAGTCTCCTAAGGGGCACGATCACCTCACACTGGACCAATGTAACTCGTAGGAATTAACCCATTGTTACGGGACACTTGATTTGAGAGTAGGACTTAAATTTACTAATAACCTTACTAAGACTTCAAAACATGTCGTTGGAGGCGAAAAACCCAAAATAACCCGCAAACAACCCTATATGGGGCACGAACACCTCGCATGGGACTAATGTAACTCGTAGGAACTAACAACGTAGTCACGGTATACCCGATTTGGAAATAGGACTATAATTTTCAAATAACCAGACTTAGCCTTGAAAACATGCCAATATAGATGGAAAATCCAAAACTACCCACAAATGGCCTAATGTGGGGCACTAACACCTCGCATGGGACAAAAATCACTCGTAGAAACTGACCCAAAGTCATGGGATGCCCGATTTAAGAATTGGACTAGAATTTGTAAATAACCAGACTTGGGATTGAAAATATGGAACTAGAGGGGAAAACCCAAAATAACTCCCTACGGGACCAATGTAACTCGTAGTAATTGATTGTGTAGTCACAAGATGCTCAATTTTAGAATAGTATTAAAATTTGTAAATAACCATACTTGGGCTTAAAAATGCCGCTAGAGGGAGGAAACCCAACGAACACCTCGAATGGGACCAATGTAACTCATAGGAACTAACCGTGTAGTCAAGGAACGCCCGGTTTGAAGATAGGACTCAAATTTATAAATAACTAAGCTTAGGCTTGAAAACATGCCTCTTAAGGGGGAAAACCCAAAATAGAGCCCAAACGGCCCTTTAAGTTACCTCGCACAAGACCAATGTAACTCATAGGAACTGACGTCAAGTCACAGGATGCCCGATTTTATAATATGACTAAAATTTGCAAATAACTAGACTTAGCCTTGAAAACATGACGCTAGAGGGGGGAAACCCCAAAAGGCCTCCAAACAGCCTCGTAAGGGGCTCGAACACCTCGCGCTGGATCAATGTAACCTGTAGGAACTGACCACATAGTCACACGACGCTCGATTGGAGAATAGGATCAAAAATTTTAAATAACCAGATTTGGGCTTGAAAACATGCCACTGAAGGGAAAAAATCCAAAACAGTCCCAACACGGCCCCGTAAGTTACACAAACACCTCACACGGGACAAATATAACTTGTAGGAACTGACCTGCTTTATCACGGGCACCTGGTTTGTGAATATGACTAAAATTTTCAAATATCCAAACTTAGGCTAAAAAACATGTCGCTTGAGGGGGAAACCCAAAACATGTAATAACCCACTCTAAACATACCTTAAGCATGGCTTTAGTCCTTTGAATAAAAGGAAATTTCAAATGAACTTTACACTATTACTAAATTATTGAAATGGCCCTCAAGGAAAATTTAAGATAACTTACACTTTTCTATATCAATTGAACCCTAACTTTCACTCAAAGTTTATTCAAATGACTTATATTTGATAGGAATATCAAGAACCAACCCATTAGAATTGAATAAATTATAGATAAGCCCCTCCTAAACTTTCATAAAATAACTTAAAATCCTTAAAACTCATTAAAAAACTATCCACGGTTCAAAACCGAAACCTAAACTTATTTACCCTTTCCCCTGGTGACATGGCACTAGCTGGACAACTAACATGGCTTATACCATGTGGGTTAAACATGATACCCATTTTACATCCAATAAAAACCATTTAAAAACTGTGTAATTTGGCGTCATCTCCACCTCTAAACCTACCAATCAACTCCTCTCCACGAATCCTATAAATACCCCTTTTAACCACAGTAGAAAATTATCCCAGCTGAGAGCTATTCCAAAGTAAAAATTTAGGAGTTTATGCTTTTCTAATTATTTTATGTAGGAAGGCTTGTTTCTTAAATTTGGTTATGTTTCTGGATACATATAGAGTACAATTACGAGTTCAATGGTGGATACATATAGAGTACAATTACGAGTACAACTTACCTCGTTTCAATGAAAACTCGTTTGGCTTCATTAACATTCACATGAGCTTCAATGGTGGATTCTGCTTCATTGGTTTTGAACTCGTTTCAATGCGAGGTAAGTTGAGCTTAGGTTCTCAGGAACCTAGGTGAAAAGTTTAATTAGACAAAAATCTGGTTTTTACACCCTAAATCAAAGCTTGAAGTTTCCGCCCCCGAAAATTTTAGAAAACTAATTCGAGAGTTTTACTCCACCAAAATTTCTCAAACCAAGTTTATTTTTATACATTTTTGATATAGAACAAAATCCTTATGGTGTCGGAACAAGAATCATAGCTTTCAGTTACTTATATTTTGTCAAAATTTCGTCATTTTTATAGAAATCTAATAGCTCAATTTAGCCCACCATAATTCTTAAAACCAATATGAGTTATCTTAAAAAATTAGGCAACTTTCATTCAGGAACCAACTTAAAAGAAATTCTAAAACATTTTGAATTTAAGGTCAAAGTTCTAACACCCTAAAGTCAATATGTCGAAGGTTGAAGATGAGTAGGTTACACACGCGCGAGTGAGAGTCAAACCAGGTGCATGATTAGTTTAATGTAACACGTGATTAGTTTGATTCAGTGCGTGAGGGCGCGTCATTTTGATTTTTTTTCCAAAATTTGTATTTTTAATTCTGAAAAAAATGGTATATTACATCACCCTGTTTGGATCACAGGAAAGCATTTTCTCGAAAAAACTAGTTTTAAGTTTAAATAAATTAAATTTTAGTTTACATATAAACCCTTGGCTATTTTTCAAATATTTCAAAATGTCCCCAAGATTTTCCCATAATTTCTTTAGTTTAAATAAAACCAATTTGTCTTCTATGACCAATTTCAAATCCAACTAAAAATGTGGGGAACATTAATGTAAAAACTTTGTAAAATTATAAATTATACCTTCTTAGTAAATTTTACACTGTAAATAGTTTCGGTTTAATATCTTACTACATCTCATAAGCATTATATTAGACCTTTATGACATTCTTACATTCTCCATGGTTTCAGACATTCTATTCAACCCCGTGAATTAGACGTATACACCCAGAATTCATAGAAATTTCAAAGTAGGTAATTTTAGTTCAGTATTAAAATTGAGCTTATGTCTTTCACAATTACTGATTGTTATATCACTCTGTGATAATGTTGAACACATATTTCAAATACCAACTCATTTGTGTAGTTCACATTTGTTTCGTATATCGATTCCCTTGACATATCCGTTATTCCTGAAACCAATAAACTGTTACAACTTATGACTCAATAAAAGACACTGAACTCTTTCGTTTACACTTAATTGTGGTATAACCCTGCGTCCTACTATAATTGCATGTTACATTGCAATTTATAAACCTTTATGAGTGAAACTCCTAATATCATACCTTACGATTCAGGGATTAGACCTCGATATAACACGGTAAGTCTAATTGGTTTATAGGACTATGATGTTGAGTGCCTAGTTTTTTTTCCTACAAATGTATGAGTGATACTCTAGCTAAGTGTGCCAAGCCTCATTATGTTTATTATTCCCCAATAGTTGGGGATTGCCTGTCCAAGTATATATTATGCTTTGGACGATATTGTAATGGTATATCTACCCAATTAAAGGCCTCATAACTTGTAAAACGCGATAGGCCCCCAAACTTTACAATCTTTACTACAAAAAGCAATTTCCTTTTTAAATATATATGCGGAAGCGAGATGATGGTTCAAATAGACAAATTAACAAATGTTAATTTCTTTTCAAATTAAAACTAAACCATGTGAAATCAAAGTAAAAACAACTAATACATTTTTCACTTAAACCAATTTAACCCAAGTCCTAGAAATTTGCCTAAGTCATATTTTCAATATTTCCAAATTAGGCCAAACCAATTTTATCAAATTAAGTGATGACTTGAATTAAATTAACATTTACCCAAATAATTAATTAGCACCAAATTAAAGATGAGTAGTGATTTAAACCAAATTTTATCTTTTTACCTAAGCATGCGTTCTAAGTGATTTTGCAAAAGATAAAATAAACAAATAACCACTACGCCGCGATGTACGAGGAAAAACCCACAACGAAAAAAAACCTCAAACGGCCCTAGTGTAATACCCCGCATTTTTATCGATATTTATTTATGGGATTAATTAAATTAAATGTGAATTAATTGAGAATTAATCCGGATAAAATACTAACGAGATGTGAGTTGGTATTTGATTATAATGTGTAGATATGGCAATATGTGAATATTGGAAATATTGAAATTGTCGCGAGACTTAATACGGCAATTTGGGAAATTTTGTTGGGACGCACGTAACAGTCGCGTCAGGAATGTAATTATTTTAATTAAAAAGTAAATTTTATTTTTATCAACCGTATGATCATTTTGAGTGCGCCAACGAGTCCGGAAGGGTCGAAATAGTCAAAAAACACTAGCCGGGGGTTTAGTTTGGGTCCCGGGGCATTATTGGGCCACACCAGTAACTTAAAAAGGGCATTTTGGTAATTTAGAAATTTAAGGAATTAAAACCCACGAAAATTAGAATTTAATTATGATTTATCATTAAACCCACCAACCCATTATCAGCACTAAACTAAGTAGTGGGCTACGGGAGAAGTTTAGAAAAGAAGTTAAAACTCGAAAAAATAAACCTCCACCTCCATTGTCATCTTGTGAGAAAAGCTGGTAGAGAGAGAGAGGAAGGAGAATTATGCAGAGAGAGAGAGAGATCAACCTTCATCAATTCAACATCAAATTCAGAGAAAGATTAGAGGCAAGTGGTTTAATTACGTTGTTTACAACGAATGCTTCTTCCATGCGTAGAAAATTATATAATTGATTTGTTTTGGGAGAATGACAAAACCCATGAAATTTGAATTAGAAACCATGTTTTGATAAAGAGATTGTATGTAGATTTGTGTTTGGATGATTATACTGTTGGAAATACATCTTTCATGTTACAAAAACGAATTTAATTATAGATATTGATGACTTTAAATTTTCTAGGGTTCATACTCATAAGGTTTGGGGGAAAATTGGGAGATTTGATAAATGGGTGTTGTTTAGGATGAATTAACCCCATAACTATGTTAAAATAATACCTAAATATGTTTAGGGATGCTTAGAAACCTCAAACTACTGTTGTAATGATGTTTAGATGAGATTAGAGGTGAAGAGAATTGGGAAAAACGTAATAGGAAAATTCTGGGCTCGAAACTGTCACCTCGTTAGAAGGCCTTCCCAGGTCGTTCGAACGAGCTTCTAACGAGTTAACAGTTTGCCTTCTAACGAGTTGGATGTTCGTTAGATGCCTCTGTCATTCGAACGAACTGTCGTTCGAGCGAACTCTCGTTCGAACGAGACTTCTAACGAGTTGACAGATTGGCCTTTTTGGCCTGATTTGATTTTTAGGGTCCCGTAACCTGGTTTAATTATAGAGATAACATTCCTTTGATGAATAATTGACATAGTTGGGATATTTGGGATATATTGAGGAGTAAAAATATCGAAGAGTGGTTTGAACCAAATGATAATTGTGGATTAGGACGCGAATGACTAATCACGTTGTGAGAATAATTGGTGACTTAATTACATACGAACCGAACATATGAATTGCGTAATATTATAAGTTGGTATAAGAATGAGAAGCATACCTCAAATAAATTATGGTAATTACTAAGATGTGTGCATGCTTACTATATGTATATGATTTTTATGTATGACATACCTACCATACTTGCTATCACAGGAGGTTTACATTCGTTTAGGGCCATCTAATCTTTGTGTGCCCGGATTTAGATTGGTACCTTAAGAACATAATACTAGAATGACTTATTTGTGAGTTAACAAGTCAGCTGACTGTGGAGCGTAGGTATGTACGTGACCCATGAATATGTTGAATTATGTTCGCCTCCATTTTTGTGTGTTGTGCTTATTCCAACAATTCCTGAGAGATTCGGAATTTGTAATCCTTATGTACGTGATGTACCGGGATGGATAGCAGAGTATGTGTGCACCGCAGCTTAGCCTCGGGGTGCTTGTATCGTATATTTATGATGTGAATAATATACGGTTAAAGGAAAAGAAGAATTGTTATGTTTAAATTGTGAGTATAATTGTAGTATCGTCTTGTTAAAGACAAAAAAGGGAAAACCAGCTGTGAATTGTTTTGCTAATAATTAAGAATCCGAGTTTAAGTAAAGCCTCATATTTAATTGATAACGTTGGGAATTTATATCGTGAATCAAGTAGGAAGGTTATAACTTATGACGGTTTAGTTAGAGATGAATGTCACCTAGATGGGTACGGTACGTTAGGAGTGCACAAGTAGACGAGAGGTGAGAATTTCATGTGAGTGCACGTCCTAACATGTATTTTTCATTCATTGTTTTAATGTTATTAAAGCACTTGCTGTTTTTAAAATACTCTCCACTTTCGGGCTCTGACCCGTTTGCTTTCAAATATATTTTTGTAAAAACCTTTTAGGTGCCCAGCCATAAGGACACCATGCATAGGATTTCCATTCAGGTGACGAGCTGTAGCTGTTTGTGGAAGTTACAGGGCCTTGCTAGTAGACGCTCCTTTTGTCCTGACTCTATTCAGTATTCATTAATTGTAGGGCATGTCGCCTATATCTATTAGAGACATTTTATCTTTCAATTATTCAGGCTTTGGTTTGTAATTAATTCAGGTTACACGGTTTCATTTATTCAGTTTATGAGACTTTTGTGAGGAGTTTTCCTCCGGACTTATTATTATTTGTTGGTTACTCTAATGAGACTTTATGGTGTATGGTGATGCTATTCTTTTACATTTCATTTATCGCATGTTAATCAGATTTAATTTAAAATTTGACAACTTACTTTTTAAATACTAGGTGGATAGAAATCATTAAATGTTTTTGATAGTGATGCTATTAACTGAACCAACTTGGCATTTTGAATTAATTTTAATAAAGGAGTAGCTACCCGGTATTTAATTAGTCGGGATGTCACAGGTGGTATCAGAGCATCAGGTTCTAGTGTCCTTTAGGATCTGTACGGCTTATTATGTTTCCGTTGAGCTTTCTTTGATGTAGAGCCCTATATTTTAGGACTGTTGTATTCTTTTATGTATGCTTCGCTCTTCAGCAATTTTGGGCTTATAACTGTGAACTTATAGACCTTACTCTTATTTCAGATACCTCCACGACGTGCACAACGGGTTCCTAGGGATGCAACGCCAGAACCACAGCCCGCACCAGTACAGGGCACGATGAATGCCGCCGAGGTTGCAGCCATTGTAGCCCAAGCGGTAAATGCCGCACTAGCCGTGGTTCAGCAGGCACCACCACAGGCGCCAATAGCCGCGCTAGTTCAGGAACATGCATTCCCGTCTGCTTGGGAACGTGTTCGTGATGCTTTTAAGAAAGCAAACCCGCCGGAGTTTGCAGGTAGCTCCGATGTTGTGGTTTCAAGTCAGTGGAGGAAAGACATTCAGTGGCACTTGAGGATGTTTGAGTGCACTGAAGTTCAGAAGTAGGTTCTAGCTACTTTTAAGCTAGTTGGATCTGCACTGCAGTGGTGGGAGTCTATTACCACCGTGGAGGAGAGAGATACTCTCACGATACAGGAGTTTTGGATGCGGTTTGACCGCAAGTATTTTTCGTCAGCTGTTCACACGGAAATGAGGAGGAAGCTAATGAATCTTAGACAGGAGGGAAAGACTGTGGCCGAGTATGAGGACGAATTTACAA
Organism: Sambucus nigra; assembly: GCA_949130495.1. Lineage (NCBI taxonomy): Eukaryota > Viridiplantae > Streptophyta > Magnoliopsida > Dipsacales > Adoxaceae > Sambucus > Sambucus nigra. Next base: position 504,026,709 of record OX422209.1, read on the forward strand.
ATCTGTTGAATATTGTTCCGAATGAGATACCGACAGAGGAGAAGAAAATCCAGAAGTTTACAGACGGGTTGACTTGGAGGATCCGTCAGCATTTGTTGGAGAATCTATCGTTGGCCACATACTCTGATGTGGTTAACGCTGCACTGTTACACTGCCAGGATCACCGCTTTCACATGTCTGAGAGCAAGAGATCAGGAGAGTCCAGCCATCAGGGCAGGACTGGGGGAAATGGTGCCAGTGGGGCACATTCTATTCAGGGACAGAGGCAGGGTGACCAGGGTTCCCAGCAGGGGGATCACAAGAGGTTCAGATCGGGGAATTTCAGGAACGGTCAGGGAGGTTTTAGGCAGGGCCATCAGGGCCAGCAGGGGCAGAATGGTCCACAGAAGTTTCAGCAGGGCCAGCAAGGCCAGGGCAGAAATTGTAACGGTCACCAGGTCCGTGGTCAGCAGGGGCAGCGGGGGGGGGGACTTCTAGGGGAAGTGTTTCATTTGTGGTAAGATTGGCCACAAACGTCAGGATTGCCCTGATAAGGGCAGGGCCCCACAGCAGCAGCAGCAGGGTGCTCGACACGAGCTACAGAGGCCTATGTTTCCCGCCGCCCTCCCAGCACCATAGATGGCAGCATTACCACCCATTCCAGCGGTCCCAGTTCAGCAGGGACAACTTCAGTATGGGAGAGTGTACCAGCTCCAGCAGGTCGCAGCCCCACATGATCCACCAGCCATTGAGGGTATGTTCTCTATTCAGGGGACTATGGGGCGTATTTTATTTGACACGGGGGCTACACATTGTTTCATTGCTATGAGATTTGCACGCACCATTGGGTTGTTAGACACCGCCGAGAGTACGGTTACTTGTGTAGATTCACCATTGGGTAGGGGTTCCGTGATTTCCCTTGTATGTAGAGGCGTGGGTATAGAGATCGAGAGGTTTACTTTACCCGCTGATATGTTAGTGTTAGAGATGACCGAGTATGATGCCATTATTGGTATGGATTGACTAGTTGCGTTCCGAGCCATGATTGACTATTTTAGTAGGAGTATTATCTTTGCCATTCCCGGGCAGGAGATGTTTTTAGTGGCGATGCCTCGTCCTGAGGGAGGATCGTCCACTCATTTGTACTATATAGAGGAGGAGACCTCTAAGGAAGTGGTGATACCACTTGATTCGATTCCGGTTGTTCGAGAGTTTTCCGATGTATTTTAGGATATACCTGGACTACCTCCGAGTAGGGAGATAGATTTTGTGATTGATTTAACGCCGGGCACTCGGCCTATTGCCCGCACACCTTACCGTATGGCTCCAGCTGAGATGAGAGAGTTACGGGATCAGATTGAGCAGTTGTTGGGTCAGGGGTTTATCCGGAGGAGTACTTCACCGTGGGGTGCCCCTGTGCTGTTCGTTAAGAAGAAGGACGGATCGTTGAGGTTGTGTGTAGATTAACGGGAGTTGAATAAGGTTACGATACGGAATAAGTATCCGTTGCCCCGAATCGATGACTTATTCGACCAGTTGAGAGGAGCTTCTTTCTTCTCGAAGATTAATTTGCGATCTGGTTATCATCAGTTGCGTATCAGGGAAGAGGACGTCTCGAAGACTGCTTTCTTAACGAGATATGGTTCCTGTGAGTTTCGGGTTATGTCTTTTGGTTTTACCAATGCTCCAGTCGTGTTTATGGACTTGATGAATAGGGTGTTCAGAGAGTTCCTAGATCAGTTCGTCATTGTCTTCATTGATGACATTCTAGTTTACTCCCAGACAGAGGAGGAGCACGCCGAGCATTTGAGACAGGTTTTGCAGACGCTACGCCAGAACGAGCTGTATGCAAAGTATGAGAAGTGCGGGTTTTGGCTGAAGGAGGTTCAGTTTTTGGGGCACATTATTTCCGACCGGGGGAAATCGGTTGATCCGGGAAAGGTATCCGCGGTGAGGGAGTGGGGACAGCCCACGACACCGACTGAGATCCGTAGTTTCTTGGGCTTAGCAGGATACTACAGGAGGTTTATTCGGGGTTTCTCCAAAATAGCGGGTCCTATGACACATTTGACTCGTAAGGGTGTGCCGTTCATTGGGAGTGATGCCTGTCAGTTGGCATTTGATGAGTTGAAGGAAAAGTTGACCTCAGCACCTGTGTTAGCATTGCCGAGATCGGGAGTTGAGTACTTAGTTTACACCGATGCGTCCTTACAAGGACTTGGAGGTGTATTACAGCAGGAGAGTCAGGCCATAGCTTATGCTTCCCGTAAGCTTAAGCCTCACGAGAAGAATTACCCCACCCATGACTTGGAGTTAGCGGCAGTGGTATTCGCCCATCGAATTTGGAGACATTATCTTTTGGGGGAGAAGTTTCGATTGTTCACGGACCACAAGTCCCTACAGTACCTGTTCACGCAGAAAGAGTTGAATATGCGGCAACGGAGGTGGCTTGAGTTTGTGAAGGACTATCAGTTTGATATCCAATATCACCCGGGAAAGGCTAACATGGTAGCAGACGCATTGAGCCGTAGGCCAGTAGATGAGGTGGAAGGGATGTGGAAGGCAAAGTGGAAGTAATTGGGACACCAGGATGCAGTGACCCGATCGTTCATGTAGGTGATGACTGTTACACCGTAGATTGTCACGAGAGTGATAAAGGCACAAGCAGATGACTCGTTCTGTCAGGAGCAGATAGTTCGATTATTAGCATAGGGAGCCGAGTCCTATACCGTTAGCTCAGACGGGGGATTACGCTTCAATGGGAGACTGGTAGTTCCGGAAGGGGAGGAATTACGACACGAGGTGATGGCAGAGTCGCACGGCTCACGGTTCGCGGTACATCCCGATGGGGACAAAATGTACCAAGACATGAGACGTCAGTATTGGTGGAGCGGGATGAAGAGAGATATTACCGTGCTTGTTTCTAAATGCGCCACTTGTCAGCTGGTAAAAGTAGATCATCAGAGACCGGCAGGACTGCTACAACCATTAGAGGTCCTGATGTGGATGTGGGAGAGCATATCCATGGACTTTATCATGGGGTTGCCTACGTCACAGAGAGGTCACGACTCCATTTGGGTAATTATGGACAGGTTGACCAAAGTCGCTCATTTTCTACCCGTAAGGACAGACTACACTACGGGACAGTATGCCCAGCTTTTTATTGCAGAAATAGTAAGACTTCACGGTGTGCCCCTAAATATCGTGTCTGACAGAGACAAGATATTTGTTTCACGGTTTTGGGAGAGTTTTCAGGAGGCCATGGGCACGGAATTGCGGTTGAGTACGGCATATCACCCGCAGATCGATGGGCAAACCGAGCGTACAAACCAGATGTTGGAGGACATGTTGCGTATGTGCATCCATGATTTTGGGGGTGGATGGGAGCAGTATCTTCCACTGGTGGAGTTTACTTACAACAACTCCTACCAGTTCACCATTGGCATGGCTCCAATTGAGGTGTTGTACGGTAGACCTTGTCGTTCCCCAACATGTTGGTTGGAGGTGGGGGACAACAAACTACTTGGGCCGGAAGTGATTCAGGATACTTCGGCAAGGATAGAATTGATACGGAGTCGCATTCGGGTAGCTCAGGATCGGCAAAAGAGCTATGCTGATGCGAAGAGGTTCTTCAGGGAGTTCCAAGTGGGGGACCAGATTTTACTCAGAGTATCTCCTATGAAGGGGATTATGCGATTTGGGAAGAAGGGGAAGTTGGCACCGAGATATGTGGGGCCATTTCCTATCATTGAGCGGATTGGGTCTGTTGCGTATAGACTTGGGTTACCGGAGCATTTACACAGGATTCATGATGTGTTTCATATTTCCTCGCTAAGGAAATATCTTAGAGATGATTTGGCTCATTCTCATATTGCTTTGGAGGACATCGATCTCCAGCCCGATAGATCCTACGAGGAGGGGCCGATTGCTATTTTGGACCGAAGTGAGCGAAAACTGCGGTCAAAGATAGTTCCATTAGTACGTGTTCAGTGGCGGCATCATAATGTCGAGGAGTCCACATGGGAGCGCGGGGATGAGATACGCGAACGTTACCCAGAGTTGTTTTTACCAGGTACTTTTTAGTTCCGAATTTCGGGACGAAATTCTGTTATTAGGGGGGAAGTATGTAATACCCCGCATTTTTATCGATATTTATTTATGGAATTAATTAAATTAAATGTGAATTAATTGAGAATTAATTCGGATAAAATACTAACGAGATGTGAGTTGGTATTTGATTATAATGTGTAGATATGGCAATATGTGAATATTGGAAATATTGAAATTGTCGCGATACTTAAATACGGCAATTTGGGAAATTTTGTTGGGACGCACGTAACAGTCGCGTCAGGAATGTAATTATTTTAATTAAAAATTAAATTTTATTTTTATCAACGGTATGATCATTTTGAGTACGCCAACGAGTCCGGAAGGGTCGAAATAGTAAGAAAGCACTAGCCGGGGGTTTAGCTTGGGTCCCGGGGCATTATTGGGCCATACCGGTAACTTAAAAAGGGCATTTTGGTAATTTAGAAATTTAGGGAATTAAAACCCACGAAAATTAGAATTTAATTATGATTTATCATTAAACCCACCAACCCATTATCAGCACTAAACTAAGTAGTGGGCTACGGGAGAAGTTTAGAAAAGAAGTTAAAACTCAAAAAAATAAACCTCCACCTCCATTGTCATCTTGTGAGAAAAGCTGGTAGAGAGAGAGAGAGGAAGGAGAATTCTGCAGAGAGAGAGAGAGAGATCAACCTTCATCAATTCAACATCAAATTCAGAGAAAGATTAGAGGCAAGGGGTTTAATTACGTTATTTACAACGAATGCTTCTTCCATGCCTAGAAAATTATATAATTGATTTGTTTTGGGAGAATGACAAAACCCATGAAATTTGAATTAGAAACCATGTTTTTATGAAGAGATTGTATGTAGATTTGTGTTTGGATGATTAAACTGTTGGAAATACATCTTTCATGTTACAAAAACGAATTTAATTATAGATATTGATGACTTTAAATTTTCTAGGGTTCATACTCATAAGGTTTGGGGGAAAATTGGGAGATTTGATAAATGGGTGTTGTTTAGGATGAATTAACCCCATAACTATGTTAAAATAATACCTAAATATGTTTAGGGATGCTTAGAAACCTCAAACTACTGTTGGAATGATGTTTAGATGAGATTAGAGGTGACGAGAATTGGGGAAAACGTAATAGGAAAATTCTGGGCTCGAAACTGTCACCTCGTTAGAAGGCCTGCCCAGGTCGTTCGAACGAGCTTCTGACGAGTTGACAGTTTGCCTTCTAACGAGTTGGATGTTCGTTAGATTCTCCTGTCGTTCGAACGAACTCTCGTTCGAACGAGACTTCTAACGAGTTGACAGATTGGCCTTTTTGGCCTGATTTGATTTTTAGGGTCCCGTAACCTGGTTTAATTGTAGAGATAACATTCCTTTGATGAATAATTGACATAGTTGGGATATTTGGTATATATTGAAGAGTAAAAATATCGAAGAGTGGTTTGAACCAAATGATAATTGTGGATTAGGACGCAAATGACTAATCACGTTGTGAGAATAATTGGTGACTTAATTACATACAAACCAAACATATGAATTGCGTAATATTATAAGTTGGTATAAGAATGAGAAGCATACCTCAAATAAATTAGGTAAATTACTAAGATGTGTGCATGCTTAGTATATGTATATGATTTTTATGTATGACATACCTACCATACTTGCTATCACGGGAGGTTTACGTTCGTTTAGGGCCATCTAATCTTTGTGTGCCCGGATTTAGATTGGCACCTTAAGAACATAATACTAGAATGACTTATTTGTGAGTTAATAAGTCAGCTGACTGTGGAGCGTAGGTATGTACGTGACCCATGGATATGTTGAATTATGTTCGCCTCCATTTTTGTGTGTTGTGCTTATTCCAACAATTCCTGAGAGATTCGGAATTTGTAATCCTTATGTACGTGATGTACCGGGATGGATAGCAAAGTATGTGTGCACCGCAGCTTAGCCTCGGGGTGCTTGTGTTGTATATTTATGATGTGAATAATATACGGTTAAAGGAAAAGAAGAATTGTTATGTTTAAATTGTGAGTATAATTGTAGTATCGTCTTGTTAAAGACAAAAAAGGGAAAACCTGTTGTGAATTGTTTTGCTAATAATTAAGAATCCGAGTTTAAGTAAAGCCTCATATTTAATTGATAACGTTGGGAATTTATATCGTGAATCAAGTAGGAAGGTTATAACTTATGACGGTTTAGTTAGAGATGAATGTCACCTAGATGGGTACGGTACGTTAGGAGTGCACAAGTAGACGAGAGGTGAGAATTTCATCTGAGTGCACGTCCTAACATGTATTTTGCATTCATTGTTTTAATGTTATTAAAGCACTTGCTGTTTTTAAAATACTCTCCACTTTCGGGCTCTGACCCGTTTGCTTTCAAATCTATTTTTGTAAAAACCTTTTAGGTGCCCAGCCATAAGGACACCATGCATAGGATTTCCATTCAGGTGACGAGCTATAGCTGTTTGTGGAAGTTACAGGGCCTTGCTAGTAGACGCTCCTTTTGTCTTGACTCTATTCAGTATTCATTAATTGTAGGGCATGTCGCCTATTTCTATTAGAGACATTTTATCTTTCAGTTATTCAAACTTTGGTTTGTAATTAATTCAGGTTACACGGTTTCATTTATTCAGTTTATGAGACTTTTGTGAGGAGTTTTCCTCCGGACTTATTATTAATTGTTGGTTACTCTATTGAGACTTTATGGTGTATGGTGATGCTATTCTTTTACATTTCATTTATCGCATGTTAATCAGATTTAATTTAAAATTTGACAACTTACTTTTTAAATACTAGGTGGATAGAAATCATTAAATGTTTTCGACAGTGATGCTATTAACTGAACCAACTTGGCATTTTGAATTACTTTTAATAAAGGAGTAGCTACCCGGTATTTAATTAGTCGGGGTGTCACACCTAGCCTCAAATCCACTAAGTACGGTTTTACAAATACAAGACAGTGAGACTTACAACACTCGACTTGACTCCGTCCAAGCCCCGACGCTTCTTCTTGTATCCACCTCTTCCTAGAGAATAACTACGAAGCTCCACCGCGGTATCGGAATCCACCGATCGGACTTTTTTGGTCACCGCCACCCGAACAAGGAGCCTTTCTCCAAGGGGGTATGACAACGCAAACAATCTTCTTCTTTGTGGGATTTAGAAGCAAACCCAAACTTCTCTTCAAACGGTAGAGATAAAACCGGTGCCAAACTCTAAGCAAAGTATATAGAGAGAGAGGAACTTGGATATACGAACTATGGGTGTAAAACAGAATTGTTTTAAGGATTTTTCTTTGAAAAATGAACACTCAAACTTGAACTTTTTCCTTTTGGAATTTTGCTCTAAAACTCTCTCTTGGAGATGGAAAGATGTGAAAAAGTTAAGTTAAAAAACTTGGTTCTCGCACTTAGATATTCAGGACAAGAGTTAGTGAAAAAAGTAGTGGGAAAGTGGGAAAAACAGCTAAATAACTTCCAATTAATTGTTCTCGCCAAATCTCGTTCGAACGAGATTTTCGTTTGAATGAAGTCTCGTTCGAACGAGGCTTCTAACGAAGTTCCAGTGTATAAAAGATGAACTCGTTATAAATCTCGTTGGAATTCTCGTTGAACAGCCATCTCGTTCGAAAGAAAAATTGAACGATATTCCATTGGCCAATACGGGAACTTATTGGCAAACCTCGTTCGAACGACATTCTCATTCGAACGACAAACTCGTTCGAACGACAATATCGAACGAAATTCCAGAAAGCTGCGAATTCTATTTTTAGCCCAGAAACTTTGTTTTAAAGTTTTAATGAAACTTTCTAAAAATAAACAACATTTTAAATTAAACTTACACCCATATAAATATTGTTCCAAGCTCCTATATATATTTAACATGCATGCATACCTTAGGAGCAATGGAACCATGTTGATGATGAAGAAACAAGGCACATTAAACAAGGCATTTGATGAAGCTTTAATATCTTGGTCGCTACATCTTCAACAAACACATCACAGGCTTGAAGGATGGTCAATAACTCTATCCTATGACTCAAACGTTTTTGTCCAGAATTGAGGATAAACTACATTAAGACTCAATCGGAGAATTGGGTCCTTACAAATCTCCCCCTTTGACTATTCCGGAACAAAAACAAAACAAAAATCCTAAAGGGCCGTCAATCTCTGCTAGACTAATAAACATGTCCCACCCAAAATAAAAATATAATGATTGACTCAAACAACCCAAGGATCAATATCTTTGCCGATGATAAAAGATGTCATTTAGAAAAAATCCTGCACACTTAAGCAAACGATCAAACGCATAGGGAATACCAAGAATTTTAAATGCAATTGAAATAATTAGGCCCCCTAAAATAATTCTCCCCTTTATCAAACTAAGAAGATAGCGACTCCCCCTAAGTTAAATCTCCCCCAAACTTAAGATACGATTATAACAGGATTATATACCATTTGTCCCCTATCATTCTCCCCCTTTTTGTTCAGGAATAGACAAAGGATAAAACTTATAAACACGATGATGCATAAGGTGATAAGAACATGAAAGCATATGGGCAACAAACGCATAACTAATCCATACAAGTATTAATGAATACCAACTATGATGCAAAAACAATTGATACCAAATTGACAAATAAGATTCTAAGCATGTGATATCAAACAAATGATGCAACAAACTCGGTATCAATTATGAATTGAAGAATAAATGGACTAGATAGCGAGGCAAAGATAAAAAAATATCAAATATATGTATACCTAATATATATCAAATAGACACGAGTACACATATATATATATAAACACACAAATGACACACACAAAATATAATATGAGTCTTCCACACTCTTATAGCATAAATGTGTCATATGGAAACGGAAGTGTTGGCGTGTGAACTAGTAACAATTAAATTTAGACCCAATCACTTAACATATTCACGGACTTCTCAATTGATTGCAAACTTCATCACATTTGAATATGACCTCATGTGGCAATATAGATTGAACTCAATGAACAAACATACACAATGCATACAAGCCTAGACTTGTGATGATTCTACAAACCAATAGAGTCATGACAATGAAAGCTCAACTAGGATAAACGGACATTGTGCAAACCATTGATATACCATCCAATCTCCCTCAATAAGTATATATGTTTGAATGAATATATCAAACAAAAATAGGCCTTGGAAATTATTTTTCTTTTTAATGACATAATTCTATTTTTAGGCCTTGGGACCACGTATTTCTTTTAGGTCCAAACAAACGGTGGCTTACTATTCACAAAGAATAATAAATCCTTTCGGAGCCCTTCCCCGTGCACATTAAAGTAAATTATTTTTATATCTCACAAACCTCACGTGCAACGAATTTTGACATGCGCTAGACCTCCTAAGTCGCATATCATGTAGATGACAAGATTGGTAGGAGAACACCTCACAAAGCTCAAATATAACACGTGACGATTAAATTTCAAAAGATCTCGTGCATGTGTGAATAGAGGCATATAAAAATAGAATCCATTTAATCAACACAAAATCCAACTACTCCATGTAAGCATGGTAAAGAACATTTTAAGGATTGAAAATCTAAACCTAAAGTTCTAGCCACATGGGAGCGAAAAAGATGGGATTCTAACACAAGTGTATGCCACATAAAGTGTGTCAAACTAAAATACACACAAAAAAATCTTTTTGAGTTTTTGAAATTTTTAACCAAAAGTAAAAAAAAATATATACTCAAAAGACAAACAAAATCATTGGAATTTTTCATTAAGCTTAAATTACGAAGAGATAAAAACCCAAATGATAAACAAAAATCTTTTTGTATTTTATATTTAAAGCAAATCAAAAGAAATATAATACAAAAGATAAACAAAAATTATAATTCTAGCATGGGATTAAGCATGAATCATAGACTAGAAAATGATTAAACATGCATACACCTAGCAATGATATATAATATGAAGCACAAAAAACTAGAGTATGCAAAGAAAACTAACACATTCAACCTTTAGATTTAGCAAGTTAGGAACCATGTGATAGTAAATGAGAATAAAGAAACCTATCTTGTAAAGATAGTAAGTCGGATCTCCTAACCCAAACTAATGTAGAATGACTATCTCGGGGTGTAGTAATCTTGGCTACCTTGGTTGCCTTACGTTGGGATTTTCTAGGACCTCGTTTAAGATCAAAATATAATTTCCTAAGATGACTTTTTATACCACAATGTGAACACCTAATTTCACAGCGAAAAGATTTACCTAAGGAGTGATCTCTAAAGATTTTCCTAGGCGATTATCCTAAAATATTGGTTTTGTCTTTATGAGTGGACTCATTACAATTATCGAAGCCTAAACCACAAGTGTAATTTTTTATTTGAACCGTGCCTCAGATTTTATCTAGTTTTTTGGACCTAACTCCAAATAAAATTTGACATTACTAGAGTCTTTTAATTGTTCTTCTAATTCTAAAATTCTAGACTCTAGCAAACCATTTCTCTCTTCAAACTTGAGAAGATCCTTTTTCAAGGATTTCATTAAACCTCTAAGGCTATCTCACTCGCCTTCTATATATTCTAGCTTCTCTCGAAGAGATCTCTCTCGTGTCCTAAGGTCTTCAACCAACACACTATTATCAACGACCTTGCCACGCTCCTTTAAACTTGTTTCTAACTTCAAATTAGCTCTTTTTAACTTAATAGATGCTTCATAAAGTTATTAAAAATCATTTTGAAGTTCACTCACATCAACCTCTTCTTCATTTTCACTCTCTCTTTCTTCTCCACTCTCACTACCATCAAAGACAAGGGAATCATAAACTTTGACCTTGGAAGTGTCATGTGTTAAAATTTCAACAATAAATGAGTTATCACTATCACTCACATGACTAGCCATAAAAGCCATAAAGTTGGGTTTAGTGGGGGAATCGGGTCCCTCTTCATTATAACTATCACTAAGGGTTGCATTAAAAGAAATTGGTTTCTTACCCTCTCTCCTTAGTTTAGTGGGGCACTGAAAAGCCCTATGGCAATACCCTTCATAACCAAAACACCTATTTGACTCGTCCCTATTTAAATTTTCATTAATAGTTTTAGGGATCTTCTCGGCTTTGTCATGCGTAGATTTTTCAAATTTCTTAAAATTATTTTTAAATTTTTCTTTGTTAAATTTCAGAAATTTTCGAAATTTCCGATCAAACAAGGCCATATCTTCCGGGTCACTATCACTTTCACACTCTGAAAATCTTACATATTTTTCCTCCTTTCGGGCTTTTAAAGCAACGCCCTTTTCTATTTTCTTTTCAGTTTTAGAGGGAAACATGTCTAGTTCATAGGTTTGTAAATCACCTACGAGCTCTTCTATTTTCGTAGAGGCTAAAGTGGGTAAAGAATTTAAAACGGTCACTTTTAGAATAAATCTATCGGGTAGGGACCTTAGAATTTTCTTTACTACTCGATTGTCGGGTATTTTCTCTCCCAAATTAAAAGATGAATTAACAATATCGAAAATCTAGCATAAAATTCATCAAAAGTTTCTTTTTCGTTTATTTTGATGGTTTCAAATTGAGTGGTAAGGTTTTGAAGTTTTGAAGCTTTAACGACACCAGTACCTTCATGAGTGAGTTGTAAAATATCCCAAGCTTCTTTAGTGGTTTCACACGTCATAATACGACGAAATTCATCCGGTGTGACTGCGCTAAACAAGGCATTTAAACCACAGGAACTAAAGTTTGAAAGTTTAAATTCATTTACTCTATCTATCGATGGGTTTGGGAACACGCTCATTATCTACTAAATGAGTAGGTGGGGACCACCCGTTAACAACAGACATCCAAACTCTCTCGTCAATAGATTTTAGTGCCGATTTCATCCGCGCTTTTCAATACGCGTAATTAGAACCATCGAAAATAGGAAATTTAGAAAATGGGAAAAATTCCATTTTAGCCAAAAATATTTAAAGGATATTAAAGAAGTAAATTATCATTTTGTCTCTGGTACCAAATTTTAAAACACGATAAGCCCCCAATTTTTACAATCTTTACTACAAAAATCAATTTCCTTTTTAAATATATATGCGGAAGCGAGATGATGGTTCGAATAGACAAATTAACAAATGTTAATTTCTTTTCAAATTAAAATAAAACCAAGTGACATCAAAGAAAAAACAATTAATACATTTTTCACCTAAACCAATTTAACCCAAGTCCTAGGAATTTGCCTAAGTCATATTTTCAATATTTCCAAATTAGGCCAAACCAATTTTATCAAATTAAGTGATGACTTGAATTAAATTAACATTTACCCAAATAATTAGTTAGCACCAAATTAAAGATGAGTAGTGATTCAAACCAAATTTTATCTTTTTACCTAAGCATGCGTTCTAGGTGATTTTGCAAAAGATAAAATAAATAAATAACCACAACGCTGCGATGTACGAGGAAAAACCCACAACGGGAAAAAATCTCGGACGGCCCTAGCCTCAAATCCACTAAGTAAGGTTTTACAAATACAAGACAGTAAGACTTACAACACTCGACTTGGCTCCGTCCAATCCCCGACGCTTCTTCTTGTATCCACCTCTTCCTAGCGAGTAACCACGGAGCTCCACTGCGGTCTCAGAATCCACCGATCGGACTTTTTTGGTCACCGCCACCTGAACAAGGAGACTTTCTCCAAGTGGGTATGGCAACGTAAATAATCTTCTTCTGTGTGGGATTTAGAAGCAAACCGAACTTCTCTTCAAACGGTAGAGATAAAACCGGTGCCAAACTCTAAACAAAGTATATATATATATATATATATATATATATATATATATATATATATATATATATATATATATATATATAGAGAGAGAGAGAGAGAGGAACTTGGATATACAAACTATGGGTGTAAAACAGAATTGTTTTAAGGATTTTTCTTTGAAAAATGAACACTCAAACTTGAACTTTTTCCTTTTTGAATTTTGCTCTAAAATTCTCTCTTGGAGATGCAAAGATGTGAAAAAGTTAAGTTAAAAAACTTGGTTCCCGCATTTAGATATGCAGGAAAAGAGTTAGTGAAAAAAGTAGTGGAAAAGTGGGAAAAACTGCTCAAAAACTGCCAATTAACTGGTCCCGCCAAATCTCGTTCGAACGAAGTCTCGTTCGAACGAGCCTTCTAACGAAGTTCCAGTGTATAAAAGATGAACTCGTTATAAATCTCGTTGGAATTCTCGTTCGAACAGCCATCTCGTTTGAACGAAAATTCAAACGATATTCCAGTGGCCAATATGGGAACTCGTTGGCAAACCTCGTTCGAACGACAATATCGAACGAAATTCCAGAAAGTTGATAATTCTATTTTTAGCCCAGAAACTTTGTTTTAAAGTTTTAATGAAACTTTCTGAAAATAAGCAACATTTTAAAGTAAACTACCACCCTTATAAATATTGTTGCAAGCTCCTATATATATTTAACATGCACTCATACCTTAGGAGAAATGGAGCCATGTTTATGATGAAGAAACAAGGCACATTAAACACGACGTTTGATGAAGCTTTAATATCTTGGCCGCTACGTATTCAACAAACACATCATAGGCTTGAAGGATGGTCAATAACTCCATCCTATGACTCAAACATTTTTGTTCGGAATTGAGCTAAAACTACATTCAGACTCAATCGGATAATTGTGTCCTTACATAACTGATAATGTATAACTTATCTTGTTGTAGTCTGATCCTTAATTTGTTACCCTTACCCATATCATTAAACGCCAGTATACCCCTGACAGTTTTATGATATTTCAGTTACCACCGGATTGTTATGACATAAATATCAAATTCTTTTAATCTTTAATAATACATTTTCTTCCTTACCTTGTATAGAAATGAAAATTATCTACTTAACATGTATGCTTAATTGTTTTCCTTCGAGACGGAAGACAAACCTGAAGAAGATGAGATACCTCCTGCACATCTGGACTTTTATTCTATTTTACCTCAAAAAATATTTTCGATTACATACGAATGGGTGGTAGTAAACAAAGATGGTAGTGTCCATTGGAATATCTACACCGCGACTTATCATCTCTTATGATTCCCGAATGTTTTTTACCAGCGTTACCTTATATGTGGCTTGTAAAAATAAATCATGTATTTTCGTATATTTCAAACTCAGTTATGTAATAAGATGCTAGACATATCTTCTAATAAAAACCTTTTAAATTTCCGCTGCCTTTAGTTTATTTGTTATATTTTTTGTTATTAACTATTATAAACATAAAATTCACAGATGCGACAGCATGGTATCATAACATCACCATGATATCAGAACATCACTGGGTTTTATGCCTATGCGAGACCAAAGACAAGAATCTTTCACCTACGATATATACGATTATTCCTATGAATATTTTATTTATCACAATGGTTACTCATAGTGTTTTACAGTAATGAATATTTGGGATGATATCTACCTTGACATTGTGATTTGACTCACAAAAGGTTCGAGAGAGCGATTAAAGGAGTCGATTATGCAAAGTTTTACCAACACATAAGTAGCATTAATCGTGATTAAGAAACTGGGACTCCTAAAATCAAACACGGTCTGCTTATTGGCTGCCTTATGGGAGAGGCTCAAGCAACTCGACAAGCAAAGAGATTCTCCGAAGATCCTGACACACTCCAACAAGCAATCCATCTTGCATGGGATGTCATACCACCCAATGAAAATATAACTACTCCCCTGGATTCGCCGATTGGATATGGTTCTTTTTCTCCCATTATTACTATCTTTACCCCCCACGAAAACCAGTTCATCCCCCGCTGATTCAAATCCCTTTGAAGATGATTTAGATCTCAAGATTGACCCAATGGATTAAAACTATCATTGGACTATAAATGTAAATAAATAAAATCTACAGGTATGCGGTGCAAGTAGGCGAAACCCATATTTTTGAATGACTGCAGTAGTTTAACAAATAACTTTGTTAGTATTAATTAGCGTTATTTTGTATTAAATTAGGTTTAACGTCTGGATAATATTTTTTCCTTTTCTCCTGTATAACACTATGTAACCCAACATGACATTATAAGACAAGTATGTAGTTATATCTCTACTTGTAATTTATCTTTTAATACGTTGTTTATATAGGATAGTTAATACTCGAGCAACTACTAGTGGAACTCAAGAAGAACGATCTATTCAACAAAGGACTAATATAACTACCAGTAATGAAGGAATTTTACATTGTATACAAGAATTAATTATACTGACCCAGCAATAATAGAATATGCCTTCACGCTTCGTTAATAATGATCTATCAGAAGAAACTCGAAGAATGAACACCCTTAAGGAATTTTTGCAACAAAACCCCCCATCATTCTTTGGGAAGCTCAACACGGTTGAAGCCGAAAGATGGATCCGTCAGACAATTAAGGTATTTAATGGGGTAGGTATTAACCCTAAACTTAAGGTAAGATTGGCATCATATCTATTTAAAGGAGAAGAAAATTTTTGGCGATAGTATATTCTACATTCTGAAATTTGAATGAACTAACCTGGGAGTAATTTGAAGAAATCTTCTTTAACATGTAACTTTTCGAATCTGTAAGAGATAAAAATAACCATATATTTCCTAAGCCTACAATAACAACAGATGGAGATAGCCCAATATGTGGCTAAATTCACTGAATTATCCCGATATGCTCAAGAATACATGGACACCGAGTCTAAAAAGTGTAATCGTTTCGAGCGAAAGTTACAACAGAACATTAAATCCTTCATCATTCCTTTATAAGTTCGAGAGTTTAACAATATGGTCGGAAAAACATCCCGCCTTTACCAACACAACCCGAACCTCTACTTCTTCTCAAAATCCCTATGTTTTTAGGAACCAAACAAATCAATGAGATCACCCTTATAACAAACCTAAGGATAGTCGAGTGTTTAGTCAAATTCAATACAGTTACAGTAGGCCTCTGATGCGTTGTCACGAATGAAACTAAATAGGACTTCTTAGACCCCAATGCCCTATTCTCCACATGCCTCCTCCTTTTACTTCCCCCCAACTTTATCAAATCTCTTGTTAAGAATCCAACCACTAACTTTAACTAATTATAGTAACGAAACCCTCGTGAAAGAAAGAAAGAACCTTTAAATAAGAACCAAAGTCAGAATCCCTCCTTTCTCCCAGTGAAAAATCCAATTTACCACGGTGTATTCGAAGGTAATCTTGTTTTTATAATATTTTCGCACATATATTATTCGAATTTGGATCTACCCATTGTTTTATAAGTTAGTTATGTGTGATGCGTCAACAATTATCCTTTAATCCATTAGCTCACCCTTTTACTATATGAATGCCAAAAGGAAAGATGGCCATTACCGATAGAATTTTTAAATGCCCTGTTACATTTTGGAACCAGGACATTAACTATAAATCTTATAGTCCTCGATTTATCCGAATTTGATTTAATAATAGGATTAGACGTATTATTCCTAAAATTTTCTCACATTGATTGTTATGCAAAGACGGTGACATTCAAACCATCCCATCAAACTTTATTTCATTTTCAAGGACGAAATCCCCACAAACCTCTACTTTTTTGAATAAAAAAAGAGTAAACATCCTCCCTTTCCAAAATCTTAACCAGTTATAAAAATGTATTTCCCGAAGATTTACCCTAAACACCCCCACCTCAAGAAATTGAATTCTCTATCAATCTATTCCTAAATACCTCCCTTATCGCGATACCCTATATCGTACGGCTCCTCTAGAATTATGAGAACTTCGAACATAATTGGATGACCTACTTAGGAAAGGATTTATATGCACCGGTACATCACCTTGGATAACACATATTTTATTCGTACGAAAGAAATCCGAATCTTTTCGATTATGTATCGATTACCGTAAATTGAACCAAGTGACCATCAAGAATAAATATCTCCATTGCCAAGAATAAGTGATCTGTTTAACCAATTTTAATGATAAAATATATTCTCATAACTTGATTTAAGATCTGGATACTACTAACTTTGTGTTAAGGAAGAATATATATCGAAAATCGCTTTTCGAACAAGATACGACCAATTTGAATTCTTAATTATCTCCTTTGGATTAATGAACTATCCTTTCACTTTCATTAACCTAATGCGTGAAATATTTTTCCCTTTTCTAGATCAGTTTGTGTTTGTCTTTATAGTTGACATATTAATTTATTCTAATACTAAAACAAAACACGAAAAGCATCTAGTATTGGAAACCCTTCATAGACATCAATTGTACGCAAAGCAAAGTAACTGCGATCTTCTTGTGAAGGAAGTAAACTTCCTTGGGCATGTAGTCGATAAAATAAGTATACAACTGGATCCAACCAAAACTATCGCATTACTCTAATGTCCTCAACCTACCACCATCACATAAATACGTAGCTTTTTAGGACTTGTCCAATGTTATCGACACTTTGTGGAAGATTTTTCTCTAATTACCCTACCCTTAATGAAGTTAACCCGAAAGGATGTTTGATTCATATTGACTTATAAATGTGAACAAGCCTTTTTTACCTTCAAGGGAAAATTAACCAATGCCCCCATCCTAACCATTCCTTCTAGTGACAGTTGGTTGTGTATTAATGCAACAAGGGAAAGTGATCGAGTAAGGATCTCGACAATTGAAAATTCATGAGCATAACGATCCAGCATACGACTCGGAATTAGCCGCAGTAGTATTTTCCCTAAAAATCTGGAGATATTATCTATATGGAGAAGAATTTAAGGTATTTCTGATCATAAGAGTCTTAAGTACCTCTTCATGCAAAAGGATCTCAACCTTTGTCAAAGACGATGGATAGAATTTTTAGAAGATTATAAGTTTAACTTACTTTACCATCCCAAAAAAGGTAATGTATTCGCTGATGCCTTAAGCCGCAAAACGCAGGGAAATCTCCATAGTATGTTTATTTTCTTAAAAACCATTGTATATTAGAATTTAAAACGAGTCTCCTCCAAGACCCAAGTTATTTTATGAAACATTGTCGCTTGTCCCTTTCTATAAAAAATAATCATTGATCTTCAATACCAAGATGAATTTTTGTGTTCAAAAAAGCAAAAACTTAGAAATAATTTCCCCAAAAAAATCAAAAATCAAATATGTGTTCCTTTTATTACCTCACTACGCGAAGAAATCTTGCAAGAATCTCACCCTTATAAATTTATGATTCACACTGGAAGCACTAATATGTATCAAACCCTCAAGCAACATTATGGTGTCCTAGTATGAAGAAAGATATTTTACACTTCATAGCAAAGTGTCTAACTTGCCAACAAGTAAAAATTGAACATCAACACTGCAGCGATTCGCTCCAACCACTCCCTATATCGAAATGGAAATGGGATCATATAACCATGGACTTTGTCAGTGGATTACTCCAAACTTCTCAAGGATATAATACGATATGGGTTATCGTTGATCTTCTTACAAAATCCGCCCATTTTCTACTATACACATCCACCGATTCCTTCCAATGACTAAGTGAAATCTACACCAGGAAAATTGTAAGACTTTATGGAGTACCTATTTCCATTGTATCTGATCGAGACCCCAGATTTATCAAAAGATTTTGTCAAGCTTTACAAAACTCGTTAGGAACCAAACTCTACTTAGTCACTGATTTTCATCCTCACATCGGCGGACAATCCGTACGCGTAATTCAAACTCTGAAAGATATGTTATGAGCCTACACATTAGATTTTATCGACTCATAGAATAATCATCTTTCCTTGATAAAACTGTCCTATGATAATAGTTTTCAAACCACCATTCATACCACTCCCTATGAAGCCCTTAATGGAAAACCCTGTCATTCGCCTTTATGCTGGAATGAATCAGGATAAAATCACACACTTGGACCCGAGATCATCATTAAAACCACATAAAAGATACCTCTTATTCGAGAAATATTACATTCAGTCCAGAGTCGACAAAAGAGTTACGTCGACACTCGCCGAAAGCCCCTAGAATTCTAAGCTGATAATAAATTGTTCTTACAAATATCTCCAAGAAAGGGGATAATTCAATTTGGAATATGGGAAAAATTAACACCTCGCTACTTTGGTCCCTTTAAAATAATTAAACGTATTAGACCAGTATCGTCTGGAATTGCCTCCCAAACTATCTAACCTCCATGATGTGTTTCCATGTTTCACAGTTGCGCAAATACATTTTTTTTTATCTAAGTCACATCATTACTTAAGAAAATGCGACAATTAAATCCAACCACGAGATTGAAGAAATACCTATTCAGATTCTTAACCAGTAAGAAAAGGTTCTTCAACATAAAACCATACCACAAATCAAAGTTTTTTGGCAACACTACGGAACTGAAGAGTCAACATGGGAAATAGAGAACACTATGAGATAATAATATCTCACGCTTTTTTCATTTAATTTTGAGGTCAAATTTTTTTAGGTAGAAATAATGTAACAAACCACTCTAAACATGCCTTTAGTCCATTGAATAAAAGAAAATTCCAAATGAACCCTAGACTTCTAATAAATTACCAAAATGCCCCTTAAGGAAAATTTAAGATAACTTGCACTTTTCTAATATCAATTGAACCCGAACTTTCACTCAAAGTTTAATCAAATGACATATATTTTGTAGGAATATCAAGAAATAACCCATTAGAATTGAATAAATTGCACATAAGCCCCCTAAACTTTCATAAAATAACTTAAAACCCTTAAAACTTATTCAAAAACTATCAAAGGCCAAAACTAAAACCTAAACTATTTACCCTTTCCCCCTGGTGACATGCCACTAGCTGGATAGCCAACATGGATTATACCATGGGGGTTAAATGTGATACTCATTTTACATCCAATAAAACCTTGGTAAAAACATATGAAATTCAGCCTCATCTCCACCTCCAAACCTACCAATAATATCCTCTCCACAAACCCTATAATTACCCCCTTTTACCTCGGTAGAAAACCATCCCAACTGAGAGCTATTCCAAAGTAAAAATTTAAGACTTTATTCTTTTCTATTATTTTATGCACAAATTCTTGTTTCTTCAATTTGGTTATATTTCTACATATATATAGAGTAGAATCATGAGTTTTCGTGTGAATGTTAACGTAGGAATGCACTAAATGGATCAAAAATCAGAAAACTCCATTAAAGCTTGAGTTTTAATGGTGAATTCTGCTTCCTTGGCTTTGAACCAGTTTCAAAGCGAGATAAGTTGAGATTAGGTTCTCAGGAACCTAGGTGAAAGTTTAATTGGACCAAAACCTGATTTTTATACCCCAAATCAAAGCTTGAAGTTTTCGGCCATAAAAAGTTCAAAAAAATAATTCGAGAGTTTTACTCCACTAAAGTTCCTTAAACCAAGTTTATTCTTCCACATTTTTAATATAGAACAAAACCCTTATGGTGTCGAAACAAGAATCATATCTTTCAGGTACTTATATTTGGTCAAAGTTTTACCATTTTTATAAAATTCCAATAGCTTGATTTAGTCCACCAAAATTCTTAAAATCAATATGGTTGGATTCCTCTTAAAAAATTATGCAACTTTCATTTGGGAACCAACTTAAAAGGAATTCTAAAATGTTTTGAATTTAAGGTCAAAGTTACAAAACCCTAAAGTCAAACTATTGAGGGTTGAAAATGAGTAGGTTACATGCGCGCGAGTGGGAGTTAAACTAGGATGTGATTTTTTTGACTCGGCGCATGAGGGCGCATCTCCAATCAGAAATTTTTAAATTTTTTCCAAAACTTCTATTTTTTAATTCTGAACAAAATGTTACATTACATCACCCTATTTGGTTTCCAGGAAATCATTTTCTCGAGAAAACTAGTTTAAGTTTAAAAAAATTAAATTTTAATTTACACATAAACCCCTGGCTATTTTTCAAGTATTTCAGAATGACCCTAAATTTTTTTCACAATTTCATTAGATTAATAAAACCAATTTATCTTCTATCACTAATTTCGAATCCAACTAGAAATATGAAAATCATTATCGTAAAAACTTTTTAAAATTATAAATTATACCCTCCTAGTTAGTTTTACATTATAATTAATTTCAGTTTAGTAACTACATCACATAAGCATTATATTAGACCTTTATGACCTACTTACACTCCATAATTTTAGACTTCCAAGTCAACCCCGTAAATTAGACGTATACACTCAAAATTCGTAGAAATTTCAGTGTAGGTGATTTTAATTTCAGTATTAAAATTGAACTTATGTCTTTCACAATGACTGATTGTTATATCATCGTGTGATAATGTTGAACTTATATTTCAAATACGAACTCATTTGTGTAGTTCAAGTTTATTTTGTATATTGATTCCCTCGACATTTCAGTTATTCTTGACTCCGATAAACCAGTATAACTTTTGACTCAATAAAAGCTACTGGCCTCTTTTGTTTGCCCTAAATTTTAATATAACCCAGCAGCCTACTATAATTTCATGTTACCCTACAATTTATAAACCATTATTAGTGAAAACCCTAGTAGCATACCTTGCGATTCAAGGATAAGACCCCGGTCTACCATCGTAACTCTAATTGGCTTGCAGGACATCGATGTTGAGTGCTATTTTTTTATTGCTACAAACGTATGAGTGACACTCTAGCTAAGTGTGCCAAGCCTTATTGTGTTTATTATTCCCAAAATATTTAGAATTTCCTGTCGAAGAATATATTATACTTTGGACGATATTGTAATTGTATGTCTATGCAATTGAAGCCCCTATAACTGATAATGTATGGGCTATCTTGTTATAGCCTTATTATGTTTACGCATATCATTCATTTACATATCATTAAATGCCAACATACTCCTGACAGTTCTATGATATTTTAGTTGCCTCCATATTTTTATGACATGAATATCAAATCCTATTAATCTCTAATAATACATTTTCTTCCATACCTTGTATAGAAATGAAAATTATCTACTTGGCATGTTTACTTAATTCTTTTCCTTCTAGATGGAAAACGAACCTAAAGACGATGAGATAACTCCCGCATATCTGGACTTTTATTCTATTTTACCTCGAAAAATCTTTTCGGTTACGTACATATGGGTGGCAGCAGACAAACGTGGTAGTCCCCATTGGAATATCTACACCGCGACTTATCAGCTCTTATGATTTTCGAATGTTATCTACCAGTTTTACCTCATATGTGGCATGTACGAATAGATTATCTATTTTTGTTTATTTCAGACTTAGTTATGTAATAAAATGCTTGACATCTCCCCCAATAAAAATATTTAAAATTTTTGTTGCCTTTAATTTATTTGTTATATTTTATTTATTCATTATTATAAAAATAGAATTTGCGAATGCAATAAAGTAGTCCCCAAACAACCCCATAAGGGGCACGAACACCTCGCAGGGGACAAATGTAACTCGTAGGATTTGACAACCTAGTCACGAGATGCCCAATTTGAGAAGAGGACCAAAACTTGAAAATAATTAGACTTAGGCTTGAGAACATGCCGCTAGAGGAAAAAACTCAAAAAAACCCCAAATGGCCCCGTAAGGGCATGAAAACCTCGCAAGGGACTAATGTAACTTATAAAAATTGACCTCATAGTCACAGGATGCCCGATTTGAGAATAGGACTAAAATTTTCAAATAACCATACTTACGCTTAAAAACATGCCGCTAACACCCAAAATAACCCCCAAACGGCCCCGTAAGGACAAGTTTACCTCGCATTGGACCAACGTAACTCGTAAAAACTGACCGCATACTCACGAGATGCCCAATTTGAGAATAGGACTAAAATTTATAAATAACTAGACTTGGGCGTAAAAACATGCTTCTAGAGGGTAAAAGCCCAAAACATAACTCAAACGACCTCGAAAGGGGCATGAACACCTCGCACAAGACTAATGTAACTCGTATAAACTCACCGTGTAGTCATGGGATACCCGGTTTGAGAGTAGAACTAAAATTTGAAAATAACCAAACTTAGGCTTGAAAACATACCGTCATAGGGAAAAATCCAAAACAATCCCCAAACCGTCCCGTAAGGGGAATGAACACCTTGCACGGGACCAATGTCACTCGAAGGAACTGGGTACGTAGTTATGAGAGTCTTGAATTTGAGAATAGGACTAAAATTTTGCAAATAACTAAACTTGGACTTGAAAATATGCAGCTAGATAGAAAAACCCAAAATAACCCCCAAATGGGCTCGTAAGAGGCACAAACAGCTCGCACGGGACCAAAGTAACTCGTAGGAATTGATCTCGTAGTCATGAGATGCCTCATTTACAAGTAGGACTAAAATTTGCAAATAGCCAAATTAGGCTAGAAAACGTGCCTCTAGAGGGGAAAAAACCAAACGGCCCTGTAAGGGGCACAAACACCTCGTATGGGACCAATATAACTCATAAGAACTGATCGTGTAGTCATGGGATGCTCGGTTTGATAATTGGACTAAAAATTTTAAATAACCAGACTTAGGCTTGAAAACATGCTACTAGAGGGAAAAACCCAGAACAACTCCCAAATGGCCCCATTCGTGCATAAACACGTCACGCGAGACCAATGTAACTTGAAGAACTGATCACGTAGTCATGGGATTCCCGGTTTGGAAATAGGACTAGAATTTTTAAATAACCAGACTTAAGTTAGAAAACATGTCGATAGAGGGAGAAGACCCGAAACAACACCCGAATCACCCCATAAGAAGCACAAACACTTCGCACAGGACCAATGCAACGCGTAGAAAGTAATCGTGTAGTCACAAGATGCCCGATTTGAGAATAGGACTAAAATTTTCTAAAATAATCAAACTTTGGCTTAAAGACATGCCGCTAGAGGAAGGAAACCCAAAAGATCCCCCAAACGGCCCTGTAAAGGGCACAAACATCTCACGCAAGACCAATGTAACTTGAAGGAACATATCACGTAGTCATGTGATGCCCAGTTTGAGAATAGGAATAAAATTTGTAAATGATCAGACTTAGGCTTGAAAACATGTCGCTAGACGGGAAAAATCTAAAACAACCACCAAATGGCCCTATGGGGTGCACGAACACCTCGCACGGGACCATTGTAAATCGTAAGAACTAAATGTGTAATCAATGGATGCTCGATTTGATAATAAGACTAATATTTACAAATCACCGGGCTTTGACTTGAAAACATGCCGCTAGAGGGTACAATTCACAACTGACCCCGAAAGACCCTATTAGGGGCACGAACACCTCGCACGGAACCAATGTAACTCATAATAACCGACTGCATATTCATTAGACTCTCTATGTGAGAATATGACTAAAATTTACAAATTACAAGACTTAGGCTTAAAAACATGTTGCTAGGAGGGAAAACCCAAAACAACACCCAAATGACCCAATAAGAGCACGAACACCTCATACGGGAATAATGTAACTCATAGGAACTGACCACATAGTCACGGGATGCCATTTTCGTGAATAGGACTAAAATTTACAAGTAACTAGACTTAGGTTTGAAAACATGACGCTAGAGGGGAAAAATCCAAAATAACCCCTAAAAGGTCCAATTAGGGGCATGAGCACCTCGCACGAAACCAAAGTTACCCTAGGAACAGATCGCGTAATCATGGCATGCACAGTTTTAGAATAGGACCAAAATTTATAAATAACCAGACTTAGGATAATACATGACGCTATAGGGGGAAACCCAAAAGAGCCTCCAAACGGCCTCATAAGGGGCACGAACACCTCGCACGGGATTAATGTAACTCGTAGGAATTGACTGTGTAGTCACTTGGGGTCTCCAGTTTGATAATATGACTAAAATTTGAAAATAAGATTGAAAACATATTGCTAGAGGAAAAACCCAAAATAACCCCCCAAATGGCCCCGTAAGGGACACGAACACCTCGCACGGGACCAACGTAATTCGTAGGAACTGATCACGTAGTCACAAGACGATCGGTTTGTGAATGGAACTCAAATTTATAAATAACCAAACTAAGGCTGGAAAACATGCCGCTAGAGGAGGAAAATCGCAAGAAGCCCCCAAACGACCCCGTAAGGGGCACATACTCCTCGCACATGATCAAGGTAACTTGTAGGAACTGATCTCGTAGTCACAGGATGCTCAGTTTGAGAATACGACTAAATTTTTTAAATAACCAGACTTAGGCATGACAGCATGTTGCTAGAGCGAAAAAGCCAAAAATAACCCCCCAAATAGCCCCGTAAGGGGCACGAACCCCTCGCATGGGACTAATTTAACTTTTAGGAATTGATCGTGTAGTCACAGGATGATTGGTTTGGGGATAGGACTAAAATTTGTAAATAACCAGACTTAGAAAAGAAAACATGACGCTAGAGGGGAAAACGCCAAAGTAACCCCCAAATGACCTTGTGAGGGGCATGAACACCTCACACGGGAATAATGTAACTTATAGGAACTGATCGTGTTATCAAGGGACACTCTGTTTGATAATAGGACCAAAAATTGTAAATAACCATACTTAGAGTTGAAAACATGCCGTTAGAGGGAGAAAACTCAAAATAACCCCCAAACGCTCCCACAAGGGGCATAAACATCTCTCACAGGTTCAATGTAACTCATAGGAATTGATCATGTATTCAAGCGATGCTCAATTTGATAATAGGACTAAAATTTTCAAATAACCAAACTTATGTTTCAAAACATGCCGCTAGAGTGGGGAAAATAAAAAAATAGCCCCTAAGCAGCCTCGTAAGGAACAGGAACACCTCGCACGAGACAATGTAACTCTTAGGAACTTAGTGCGTAGTCAGGGGACGCTCGGTTTGAGAATAGGACTAAGATTTATAAATAATTATACTTAAGTTGAAAACAAGCCGCTGGGGGATATTTTGGGTTTTTCCCTCTAGTGGCATATTTTTAAGCCTAAGTTCAATTATTTACAAATTTTAGTCCTATTCTCAAATCGAGCATCCCATGACTACACTGTCTCTTCTTACGAGTTACATGGTCCCGTAACCATGTAACTCGTTGAAACTGACCGCGTAGTCATGAGATGATCGTTTTGATAATAGGAGTCAAATTTGTGAATAATAATACTTAGGCTTGAAAACATGCCGCTAGAGGGGGCAAGCCCAAAATAGCCCCCAAATGACCCCGTAAGGGACACTATGACCTCGCACAGGACCAATGTAACTTTTACGAACTGATCGCATAGTCACGGGATGCTCGGTTTTATACTCGAACTAAAATTTGCAAACAAAAAATTGAGGCTTGAAAATATGTCGCTGGAGGGGGTAAACACAAAACAGTTCCCAAACGGCCACATAAGGGGCACGAACTCTTCACACGGGGACAATGTAAATTGTAGGAACTGACAAAGCAATCATTGGACACCCGGTCTGAGGATAGGAGTAAAATTTGTGAATAATAATACTTAGCCTTGAAAACATGACGCTAGAGGGGGAAAGCCCAAAATAGTCCACAAACGGCCCCATAAAAGACACGATAACCTTACACAGGACCAATATAACTTTAGGAACTGACCGCACAGTCATCAGATGCGTGGTTTAAAATATAACTAAAATTTTCAAACAAACAGACTGACACTTGAAAATAGGTCGCCAGAGAGGGTAAACCCAAAGCAGCCCAAACGGCCTTGAAAGGGGCATGAACACTTCACACGGGATCAATGTAATTCATAGAAACTAACCGCACAGTCATGGCATGCCTGATTTGAGAATATGACTATAAAATTTTTAAATAATCAGACTTGTGATTGAAAACATGCGGCTACAGGGAAAAATTCAAAACAACCCCCAAATGCCCAATAAATAGCACAAACACCTCGCTTCGGATTAATGTAACTCATAGGAATAGACTGCATAGTCATGGGAATATAACTAAAATTTTCAAATATCCAACTCTGGCTTGATGACATGCTGCTAGAGGGGAAAACACAAAACAACCCCCAAACAGTCCCGTGAGGGGCACGGACACCTCACACGGGACCAATGTAACTCGTAAGAACTGACCGTGTAGTCAGGGGATGCTCGGTTTGAGAATATGACTAAAATTTACAAATAACCAGACTTAGGTTTGAAAATATGGAACTAGAGGGAAACACCCAAAATAACCCCCAAAAGGCCCATTAAGGGGCACGAACACCTCACACGAAACCAAAGTAACTCATAGGAACTGACCGCATAGTCACGGGATGCTCAATTTGATAAAAGGACTTAAATTTGAAAAGAACTAGACTTAGGATTGAAAACATATTGCTAAAAGGGGGAAAACCCAAAACATCCCCCAAACGGCCCTATAAGGGGCACGAACACCTCGGATGGGACCAATGTTACTCGTAGGAACTGACTGCATACACAGTAGTCATCCCAATGTCATATCAACTTAAGTAAGTGCTCAAAAAGGCAGATATGTCCAATATAATGATGAAGTGGCTGCTAGAACTGGAACATTTTGACATTAATTATGAACCAAGAACATTCGTTAAGGGTCAAGTCCTAGCTAAATTACAGTTGAATTACAGTTGAATCGAATCCTGAAGATGCTCGCTATCACCTTGGAAGACCAACCATAAGGATGTAAATTGTTCGTAGATAGAGCATCTGACGAGCATGGAACCGGTGTTAGGATCATATTTGTCAATCCACAGGGATGCCTCATCGAGTAAGAAATTAACTTTGGATTTAAAGGATCCAACAGTGTGGCCATAAATCATGACCTGTAACATGTGATCAACATGTGAGCAAAATACATGGTTGTATACTAATATTCTCGTCTGATCGCCAACTAACTTGGCAGTGAGTATGTAATCATGGATGGATCCAAAGTGATTGCATAACGGGACACAACAATCGGCTTATTAAATATTTTTAGTTCATATTCACTAGAATAACTACTAAGGAATAAAAACAGTCATGCTAATGCTTTAACTACTATATTATTATCCATTGACACAAATATAAAGAGAACCATCCTTGTGGAATATATTAACTGACTGAACATTGATGGACCAGAGGAAATCCTAGAAATATACAGATCCAACCGACTACATATTGGATAAATCCAATCACGTAGTACTTGAAGAATGACAACTTGCCACCAGGCAATAAGGTAGCCCAAAAATTGAAGATCCAATCAAAAATATTTTGCCGAACTCTAAAGAAAACCTTTATTGGTGATAGTTAACAGGTCTTCTACTCAAATTCGTTCATCCAGACCAAGTAGAAGTGATCTTCTGTAGTATGCATGAAGGGAGTTACAGAGCTCATGCGGGTGGAATATCACTTCCCTATATGGTGATTTCCTAAGGTTATTGGTGGCCTTTCATTTACAAGGACATCATCTAGTTCGTCCGTAAATGTTCCAAATGACACTACTTATCTCCAATTATCAAGAAGTCAATCTACGTTCTAAATTCTCTTACAATTTTGTGGACCTTCTCTTAATGGGGCATTAACATTGTGGGACCTCTACCTGCAATACCAGGGAATATGAAGTACTTGATAACCACTGACTATTTCACTAAGTGGGTGGAGAAAGAACCATAACTCTCATCATAAAGGTAGATGTCAGGTGGCTCATTTAAAGAAACATCATTACCGGATTTGGAATTCCCAGAGCTCTTGTGATAAAAAATAGGGCTCATTTCAATAATGAAAACTTCAAAGACTTTTGTATAGAATATTGGATCTTGATCCACTATGCTTTAATGGTATTTCCACAATGCAACGATCAGGCTGAAATCACCAATAAGACTTTTCTCACTCGGGTGAAGCATCGATTGGATAACGAAAATGGAATACGAGTGGACGAACTCTCGTCTGTCCTTAGGGGCCTATAGGACAACACCCAGAAGGCCAATAGGAGAAACCTTATATTCATGGGCATGTAAGCAATCATCCCGCTAGAAGTCAGCCTCCTAACTTTGAGGACAAAGATCTTTGAATATGTTCAAAATAACAACCGATTGGCTTGTGAGCTTGATTTAACATAAGAGAGTAGGCTCTCATACATTCCACATCTTACCAGTACAATCTCTCCCGAAAGGACGATAAGAAGGTTAAGGTCAGGGAATTTCATGTTGTGGACCTAGTTCTCAAAAATCTCTTACAAGCGGTAAAACGACCTCTGATGGAACCTAATTAGCAAAGGCCCATATAAAGTGGTGTCAAAAGGAAGAGGCGGGTCCTATCATTTGGAGGAATTAGATGGCACATAGTACCAAGATCATGGAATGTCATGAAACTTAAGAAATTTTATCATTAATTAGGTAGGCTTTGTTTTAAAATGTTTCAATATAGTGATTCATGTTAATAAAAGTCTTTTCTTTTCTATTGTGGTTCTAATATTCATCCTCATCACTAAACCCACCTGAAAATGGTGATACAGTCCAAATTGGGCTAGTCGGCCTAGAATAGGCATAAACCCACCTAAAAATTTGGTGGTATAACTTAGAGTTAAGTTGGTCACCTACGTTTGGCACTAAACCCACCTGAAAATGATAGTACAACCTAATTTTGGATGGTCAGCTTAGAATAGGCATAATACCACCTAAGAATGTGGTGGTACAACTTAGAGATAAGTTGACCGCCTACCCAAAAATGGTGATACAACCTAATTTGGGTTGCTCGGACTAGAATAGGCATAAACCCATCTAAGAATTGGTTGGTAAAACTTTGAGATATTTTGGTCGTCTAGGTTTGGCAATGAACCCACCTAAAAATGGAGGTACAACCCGAATTCGATTGGTTGGGTTGAAATTGGCCCAAAGATGGATGGTAGAATATAATGTAAATGATTGATCGGTTACCCAAGTTAACCTATTGATAAATTTACAAGTTAGTCTAATCAGTTAATAGACCTCAACATCACCCTTTACAGCATAAGTTAAATACTTATGATCAAAATTAATTTGATAACAAGTTACATTGCAATTATTTAACTTACAGGCCCAACTTAATTGATTATGTAGTCATTTTACAAATTTTAGCTCACAGTACCTAATTCCACCAAGAAATTTTGGTTATCGTAAATGTGTTAACTAAAGAGTAGAGAACATAAATGAAGAAAAACCACATTTTCATTAATATTAAAAATAAAATGGATAATGGCCAACACAAATAGTTGAGCGACTTATAAGAGAGACTCAAAAAGAAAAAGTAAAATAAGAATAGTTAAGGGTAACCTCCTCCTAACTTGTTGTATGAGTGTTTCCCTGGGCATCATTGGCGATTGCACCAACAAGAGCAGCAAGTTCAATAGTGGACCTCTCGACCTTAGGAGTAGGAGCCAAGGGGGCACCACTCACCGCTATTATAGGTTGGTCCCGGGGAGGGGGGGGGGGTGACATATGTTGGATATCCCTTAAGGACATCGCCCCTTTGGAGACCAGTAATCTAACGAATGCAATGGACTCTTGGAAGTTTTCCGCTTCAAATCCTTCATCATAGGCCTCCATTTTTCCTCAAGAATTTATTTCTACCTTTGTAAAATCATTTTTTACCAACTTTTTCACTTGTAGGCTTGCCTGAGGCCGTTATTAACCTTGTTTAACTATAGCTGGATACATTCAGCTTCTTCTACGACCTTGTCCTTCAGGGAAATTTCTTCTTTTAACTTGGCTAAGAGGTCAGTCACCTCCTTGTTCTTCTTATTCATGTCGTTTTTCAAGACATTATTATTGTTGGTTAAAAATAATGTCATTTCTCCTCACCAGGTTATCGATCCCGGTGGCTACCTCCTGCATGCTTTGTGAGAAAAAAAAGAGCACCAATCAGCACTGTAGCAATGACTCAAAATTAGAAAATTAACATATATATGGGACTTACCAGGATGCTTTGATGAAGCCCTTTATTATGAAGGCGCTCCAAAGAAAGTGTCATCAAGGCCTCATGTCAAATGATAACATGGAGGCCTGAGAGCCCGAGTACCCAACCTCGAGGTCATAGTAGGTTGAGTTTGCAATCATTTAGGGCTCTTTAACCTTCATAAAGGTGATCGTTTGTGACTTTGTTGAATGAATAACCACTAGTTTTGTTAACATTTGTTGATGGAGTGGGGGGTTGGAGCATGAGCAGAAAATTTATCTATCCTTTTCTTTTTGGCCTATTCGCCTCTCTCTCTCTCTCTCTCTCTCTCTCTCTCTCTCTCTCTCTCTGCTATTGTCCTAGATCAAGGGCCTCCTTCTTTATAAAGGGGACCATCGTCCTATTTTTTTGTCCTCCCCTTGATCAACTTGATCGGTTTAACCACCCTGCTTCCTTTAGTTAGTATAGACTACGGCCAGATTAATAGTTTAGTGATGATGGTTTGTCATATTGTCTAGGTTATCCGAGATGGGTGGGAAGCAGAAATGTTTTAGCTGTAAATTCCCCATCTTCCTCAAATTCTTCCTAAAGTCGGCCTGAGATGTCGACCTCTTCTTGGAAAATATAGGGTCAAGACCATCAAAAAAGCAGTCATCTTCCTTCCTCTCTATTCTTCCTTTTCCTCCTCTCTCTGTCTTTCCCCCTCTTTCCTCCGTTCTTTCTCCTCCTTCTAGTCTTCATTGGAGTTGGTTGAAATTACGTAAATTAGAAATGAAGATTAGCCTAGCTAAACACCTCTTAATGCTTTGTTTGGCATATGGGTGGCTACGGGGATTGAAAAATCATCAACTACAGAGTATTCAAACAATTTAACTTTGGGAACGGAGGTTGTATTTTTGGCTGATGC
The DNA here is from genome assembly GCA_949130495.1 of Sambucus nigra. Lineage (NCBI taxonomy): Eukaryota > Viridiplantae > Streptophyta > Magnoliopsida > Dipsacales > Adoxaceae > Sambucus > Sambucus nigra. The sequence goes on from OX422209.1 coordinate 504,058,487, forward strand.
AATTGTGACTTTGTAGCCCAGAGGAATGTGAGCAACCCTCCAATGGGAATTAGCAGCAATCGAAGTCTAATTATTCCAAATGATTTGAAGATCGTGAAAATTAACTTAGAAATCTTTGGGTTTTCTTTTGCAATAACTACATTTATATAGAAATGGAGAGATCAACAACAAAATTTAAATCAATAGAATTTACCCATAAAAATAGTGGAAGACCTGCGAGGAGATTTGACCTGAGCATGTTTAGGAAGTCCTGTGTAGTCTTCCCCATGCGATAACCTAGAAAACACTAATACATTATTGTAGGTGTATTATTGTGATTTGAGCAACAAAGTCACAAGACTCTGAGACTTATCTTTGTCTTGAAAATGGTAAATATCAGACCCACGAGAGCCCCTTAGATCATAACAATACCTAATTTTATTTAAACCCAGATTTGTCCCTCAAATTTGGATGATGGCAACTGTACCCAAGACAATACGAAATAAACTTTTGTTTGTTTGGATTGGAAGTATCCCATAGAAATCGATTATTTCCACCAACAATGGATGAAAAGGGAATGAACTGACCCTTTAATTATTACAATGGTCATAAAAGAAACCTCATTGTTAATGTCAAAGATATCCTTTTCTTCGGATGAAGTCTTTATATGAATGTTGCTTGGTATGAGATATTTAGCATAAAATACTTCAAAGTTGTTCTTTGAGGTCACTTCGTACTTTCTCAAATGCCTGCACATGACGTGAACGTATGATAGAATAAGAATATGAATAAGAATATTTGGGAGCTCTGGTTTCCAAACTTTAAAGAAATAAATTAAAGAGTGTACCTGTGAAAGTGGTTGGAAAGGAGATGGTATAAGGGTATCCTAAACCTTATACCTGTTACCGCCAAATATGCTAAAGTGACGTCTCTCCTTGGGCAGAAAGTCCCACTTAGGTTCTCCCATAAGTAACGCTCTCCAGACACAATCATTACGTATAGGAGATAACTTGCAGCTCACATAATCTCAGGCAAGGGGATTATGCGCGTTAGTATAAATTATTGCGCACAAGTGGGGCGGGTGCTAGTTTGTTGGCGATGCTTGAGGAAATCCACATTGACACCTGCGTAACTAATGACCTGATAAAACCAACTAGGCTAAAAGATCGATAACCGTAATCTCGGGAGAAATTGAAAGGGTGTTTGGTTGATCAAGATACATGTCAGGACACATGGCATATGGAAGTAGAGGCGGTGTAGTCGTCCAAATATCATGGAGATACTAAAATATAATCGAGAAGGATCATAGCCTAACACGATCGAATCAAGTTAAACGCAACTCTAATACTCTGGAGATAGGATTAAAGAAGAGATATCTAGATATTTAGTGCCCTTATAATCATAAATAAGGATGACTTCCACTATTGGGGGTACAATCAATTGCATTCTTGTAATGATGACTTAGACACGTGCGTAATTAATGATAAGATTAGGCCGACCAGGTCTAAAGACCGATCACCCTAATCTTGGGGGCAATCAAAGAGTCGTTTGGTCGATTAGGCCGTGTGGCATGACACGTGGCATCTGGAAGTCGAGGCGTTGTAATTGGTCGATTGTTGTGGAGATGCTAACAAAGAATCAATAAGGATCATAGCATACCATGACTTAGTCAAGTTAACCCAAACTCTACTACTTTGGAGATAAGATCAAGCATGAGAGATATAGATTTATAGGGAACTTATACTTATAAATAAGAACGTCCCCGATATTGGGGATACGATTAATTACATTCATGTAACGACAACCTAGACTCTCAACTAGCAAGTCTATCACTCCAGTCATCCTTTTTTGTTCTCAGTTTGATACACAACCACCCTCCCATTTTCCAGTGGGAGCAGGCAAGATGATCTTCTGAACCACGTTACTATCTGTGCCTTTTCTTATATTGCATTAATATTTTCGGGTTGATTAATATTATTTCAATAATTATGGGTTCGATATCCCCTACAATTCCATTATACACAATCATTTTCTCTTTTATTTTAATGTTTTATATATGCAAGCATGCTTTCTTGTGCATTGTTTACATTCTTCTTTTGCTAATAAAAATGTGATATCATTTACCACTTTACCTTCCCTTTATGCTTATGTGGATAGCACTATATGCAATAAGTGACATTAAGGACAATGTTTAATTTAATTAGGTTGAGTAGATTCTCTTAGCTATCCTTACAAGGTGAAAGCACGATTATTTTTCAATAAAAAATTAAAAATATAAACAATATAAATATGAAATATTCAAAAATATTTTCTTTCCAAGCATAATTTTAATCTTCCTTTATTACTTCTTGTTTTATATACTATTTTTACTATAACGGTAAATTTTTTATCCCATTTTCTCATTGTGTTCTCGTGATGCATATTCTATAAACTTGAACTTATTAGTATGATATAATTGAATTGGAGTTTTGGTTGACCTATTGTCTCTATCATGACCATTCAATATTCTGAATATTTGGGAAACTTTTGAGCGCACAATCTAATTGTTAAATTGAGGTTAAAATGACCCGCAATTCTTGATAACAAAAGTGGATAATATTACCCAAGAGAACTTTAGAGTCGGTCCCATTGTGAGGATTTTTAAACATTTACTCCACTCATCCTTTGGAAAGAGCACTCCATTGAATATATCATTATCCTTGCTTTGCTTAGTAGCTAGTTTGGTGTATCACCATGATCTATCTTAAGGAAAAGTACTCAATATTATTGATATCAAGAAGTCATATAAAAACTAGGAGAGCATTATAGGACCTCTTTCATTTACTCAATTAGTCATAGCCATTCGTTATATATATGTAAAATCGTTTTTATCCCCTTGAGCCTTTATTTAGACCATCTTTAAACTTGATATCCCTACCCCACTCCAGATTGGGAATGTACCCTATATATATATATATATATATATATAAATTATTCCTACACTTATGCTTGGGAATGTAAAGGGACATTTTTTATGATCCATATATCATTCTACCCATCCACCCCTTTACCCCTCCCTAGGGTTGTCTATCCATCATCCACATATCTATCTATATTAAAGATATATACACCTTCCCATTCTTATGATGAGTCAGTGGACATCTGTCGCAATAATCAGGTTAATCTATACTTATAATGATCTCTACATGTTGGATGTATCCAAGTGGAGTATTTGTAGGAACTCTTCATAGAAATCACGTATGTGAGTATGAAAAAGGGCAACTTCTGTGAGAATTGGGAATGATATAATTATCTAAAGCACTCACAGAACCAAGTGGTGTTCAGGGCCAAAACAAACAAAAATATGAGAACCAAAGTATTTAGAGAAATAATTGTGTGGTTTATACTATCTTAGTTTGCACAAATGGCTAGAAATTCAAGGCATCACATTCGCTGATTAACCAAGCAAATCTGATATATTTAAACTAGGTTAAGTTTAAGGCCAAAAGCTACCTATCGCGATGTAGTTATTACTCATTTGTACTCTTTCTATCAGCCTATGTGTAAATTTTTTATCCTTCTATCTGTAAATTTCTCATGTGGGAAATTGTTAGAAATGATTAATTAAATGTAATAATTTTAATTAAGTAAAAATTATATTTAAATTATTTTATAAATTTTTGTCAGGACACACGGTTCATAAGAGTCAAGACCATTCGTGAAAGGTCGTAACGGTTCATAAGAGTCAAGACCATTCGTGAAAGGTCGTGACCATTCATAAAGGGTCATAACCATTCGTGAAAGGTTGTTACCGTACGTGAAAGATCGCGACCATTCATAAAAGATATAACTATTCATTAAAGGATGTGATAGACTATCCCTCCTTCATTTTAAACAACTATTTTTTTAGTCGAATCTCTATCATTTTTTTCTCTTCTTTAGTCAATCAATGGGAAAGTACAACATATAATTTGGATTCATTGAAGCTTTATAGATTATAGTGTCACTTCTATAAAGACGAAAAAATCTTTCTATCTTTAGAGATAGATGTTCATCAAACCTTAAGCACCAATGAAGAGATGAATCTAACATAAGAAAATTGTGTGCAACACAAAACTCGATATCGATTTTTTTTCCATATGATCTATAAGTTTTGGTATGTTAATTCCTATCATTGTTTAAATTTACATTCATATTAATTTGTCTCATCTTTGATTCCCTAAAATACAAATGCAGGTCACTTTTATCTAACAATTCTAAAACATTAGATATATTATAATTGTAAAGAATTATTCAATAAAGAATAACCACAATTCACACCATCAACTCATCTTTTCACGGATTGTTATTCTTTTTCTAATGAGTAAGAAAAGATGCAGGTTCAAGAACAAAATAATATATATTTCACATCTTCTATCCAATATAACCTTTGAATTTGGTGGGATGAGTAACATAATGCCATTAGCAACATACAAAAAATCAAGCTAGCTAATTTACAGTAGGCCTGTCAATGGATCGAATTTTATTCAAATCCGAATCCGATTCCGAATCCGATCTATTTAAGCAGATATGGATCATGCGTAAAATTCGATTATCCGATTACCCGGTTATTAAATGGAGCAGATTTGAATTTATATACTCCGATCCGATTAATATTTTAAATATATATTATAATAGTTCTTTGTTTCGTTATCTGCTTTTTTGGAACATTTGCAAAATAAATTTATAAAATAAGAGTTGAACATAAAAATGTTGCAAATCAAGTTTAACATAAACGGATAATCGGATCGGATCCAAATCCGTTTAACATAAACGGATATGGATTGGGATTTGCTTGATCACATCCGATTAATAAACAGATCGGATCCGAATCCGTTTAACACAAACGGATATGGATTTGGATTTACCTGATCCGGTCCGAATCCGATCCGTTTCCAGGCCTAATTTCCAGTATGTTATGAGCAAATGAAACTACATATACTCATATGTAGTGATATGTTCTGTTATTTCCTTCTCCATATTTTTGTATTACTTTACTGTTCCTTTTTCAATATATAGACATTGTTTATATACAGATACAAACTGCACAATCATAACAAATGTGTACAAGGTAGAGTTCCCTCCCAGAGATCCTCACTCACACAGCAACCTGAGCTGCAGCTAGCCTAGCAATTAGCACCCTGACCAAATTGTAAAAGAAATAGCTAAAAGCTAGATTAGGCCACGTTTACTTTCTTAAAAGAGTAAAATATGAATTAATTCTCATTTTTCAAAAATGCATTCCAAGCAAACCTAAAATTGACGGATATTAGAGAATGCTACCTACCTGAATGGAGAACAAGAAACATAATCCAGTCCAGCCTCTGCAAAGAACGCAACAGAGGAAGGTTCCCCACCATGTTCTCCACATATTCCTACCTGTTTTTTTGTATCATAATCATCCATTACATTGACAAAAACTTTAAAATTTCAAGCCCCTAACAATTGATAGTAGTAGAGCTAGTCTGCTGTTTTCATGAAGCTTTGAAGGGAATATTGGAGTTGGGATTGGGCCCACCCCTTCACTGATGATGACACACTTGAAACATCACCCAGTTTTCCATGTTTTAGCTTTATGCTTCGAATGCAATTTTCTTTGTGAAGAAAAGTGAACACACATATACTACAATTTTATTATACCTTTTCCTCTTTCCCTCGCACTTTCCTCTATATTTGAGATCCAAACGGATACTCCCTCTAGCCCAAATGAAAGACTATCGCTTTCCTTTTGGTCTGTCCCGAATCAAGAGTCATATTTCTAGAAATAGTAAATCAAGAGTTTGGTTATTCCCACTTTATCATTACACTCCCTCACTCCAAAAAGTGCCACAAAGATTTTCAAAAACTGCCGCTAAAGATTATTTTGGAGTGCGAGAGTACTTTAGTGGAGTGGGAATAGCTTAAACCTAAATCAAATAGTGCAAAATTTCAGCATCACCTTGGGAGTGAAAGTTCAACACTGTGGTGAATAATAAAGTTTGGAGGCTAAAATTGGAAAATAAATGTTTGCTTAAATTTGAGAATTTTAAATAGGATCTCTCAATTTAGGGACGGAGGGAGTAGTAAGGAAACAAGGTATTCTAACTTAAATTAGTGGTTTCATAAACATTATTTAAATGGTGAAATGTGGCAAGATATAGGACACCATATATCATCTATATCTATGGCAACGTTTACTTCAAATGTACAAAATTTGTCAATCGCCAACAGAACAGACCATTAATGTTGCAGCAACTATAGAAGGCATGCTTATCTTCCCTTAAGAACCCGAAAATAGAAACAACAATGACCCTCCTAAGCGGCTAAGCCACACGTTTATAGGAACCCTAAAAAACTATCAATTTTTAATGTTGTTTTGGCACCTCCATTTATTTGTGTTTACCTCCTCAGGTCCCCAAAATTTTCATTTCTTGTCCTAGACCCCCCAAAATAACTTTTGCCACACTAGGTAAAAGGATTTGTGACCTTTATGCGATAAGATGAGTCGCAAAAAAAATTATGTTGGGGGACAAAGGCCAAGCAATGAAAACTTCGGGGTTTAGGCTTGGTAAGCACAACTATATGAGGCTCAAACTTAAAAGAACCCAACTATTACATGTTTCATCAGCTCAAGCACCAGGCCTTCCTTAAATTAACTCACCTTTAAGCTTGGCCTAGCTGCCCGTCCCTTTTCAGTGGCAATTTTGATAAGTTGACCCACGCCTTTCTGATCAAGTACCTGAGGACAAGACATTTGAGATTAGTGTCAAAAGAGTAGTAGTTTTTTTTATATATATATAAAGAATTCTTCAACTATGGTAAGAAGTTTGCCGTGAACTCATTACACTTGAGTAACTAACCTCAAATGGATCACTTTGGAGAATGCCTTTGGATAGGTATATGGGGAGAAACTTGCCAACGTCATCCCTACTATACCCAAATGTCATTTGCGTGAGGTCATTGGTTCCAAAGGAGAAAAACTCTGCTTCCATCGCAATCTACGATTTATATATAATGAATATGAGGTAACGGATGAAAAACTGTACGTGTAAACTTATATATCACAACACAGAAGAAGAAGAAAACGACAAAGAGGGAAAAAGGATAATGCTTTACTAAAGAAAGAAGTAGAAGATTATTTAGATACATGTGAGTGTACAAGTTTTTATTAAGAAGATTTTCTGGTGGCTACCATTAGTTCAAAACAACTATTTTATGGAATTTTAAGGACCAAATTATCTCAGTATACCTCATCTGCAACAAGAGCAGCTCTAGGAATCTCAATCATGGTGCCAACCTTATAGCTCAATGAGGAACCCATCTCAGAGAACACTTTTCTTGCTATACTGTGAATTAAACTCGATTGATGTCCTAGTTCCTGTCACTCAAAAAAAACTAGAAATATGGAAATGCGAATATTTACAAATGAATAATTACTTCAGTTTATTTTGACCAAGTTAATTAGAGGAGAATAAAGTAAAACTGCATTTAGGTAAACCTCTCTTAAAATTTGTTTAGTTTTACTTTTGATAAAGTACATCAAACTGACTTCTTATATTCCTTTTTTACCCTGGTAATTGGCGTAGTAAATTTCAACAAATGAAAGAGATAAAAGAAATAAATAGAAAAATCAAATAAATAAAAACTTCAATAAACATGCAGATGCAAAGAATGGTTGTATTGCAGAAATAATCAACTCTCTCTCTCTGAAGCACAAAGATTAGAAAATAGGCGGTCAGTAATAAAAGTAAAAGACAAAAGAAAAAATTGACCCCAAAAGAAAAAGAGAAAAGAAGAAAAGAAGAAATGATGCCTGAGGTGTTCCAACAAGGGGAACCATTATCTCTGGAAGTACTGTAATTCCCTGGCTGCTCATAGACAGGGCAGCCTGAAAGATTGCACGGACCTGCATTTCCGTTAGCTCCGGATATGATATTCCTAGCCTGTTGCCATATGATTAAAAAACCAATATGAACAAAAATAGAATGTCCAAGGAATATTTCTAGAATGTAATTGAAAACCAATTGGGAAAATATGCATGCTAAGCTACACAATATTATGACCATTTACTTAATAAACTGAAGCATGTGAATAAACTCAACATCTATGTCCCAAGTAGATGTTTGGTATAGGTAGACAGACTCAAAGAGGCAGCAGTCTTGAGACTATAATTTCTTGGCATGGAACGTTTGGTCCCGAAAAACACTATTCATTATGCTTAGTGTGAAGTATGTAAAAGAGCACCCTGAAGTTTAAAAGTTAATAACCATTTAAAGCGTAATCAAGAGTCATGTGCGGACCACTCGCTGACTATATGACTGAAACCCCCGACTTGACATAACAGTGTGCATTAGGTATAAAAACATATATTATAATATAGGATAAAAGTCAATTAAAAAATGACCTTTTCATTTTTTGCAAGAAACTCCCCTCAACTATCAATAATCCAAGAAATCCCCTGACCCCAAGCTATGCATTTTGTTGCAAAGATCCCTATGAGTCATCAAAGACGTCACTCAAAAGTCCCACGAAGTGTACATTTGCAACACAATGCTTAGTTTAGGGGGTTTCTTGCCTTCAAAAAAATTCCCGGGGAGGTATGGCGAAATCTAAAATTTTCATTTTTTATTTTTACACTACACCCTATAATTTAAGGTATAAGGACACACAATCAAGAAATATATGATTATAAAACTTGCTCCATAATTGGATAAAAGAATTAATTTGAGAAAAGAGCTCATCGAACCTGCAGCCTCGGAAACCAAGCATGGGATTGACTTCTGATAATTTCTCAATCCTCAAGTAAACCTCATCTTCTGTCATGCCAGTCTCTGTTGTTAATTCACTGATAATCTGTTCTAGGTCACCTTCTGGTAGAAATTCATGGAGTGGCGGATCTAACAGCCGAATTGTCACCGGTAGACCTGAAAAATGAATATTTCACCTTAGATAGGGAGGGAGGGAGGGAGGGAGGGAGGAAGAGGAGAGAGAAAGAGAAGAGAGTTTCTATGTTCATCACAAACTCCATTGAATTATGCCTTGTTCTTTGTTCAATTTCCAAATGAATACTATAGTAAACACAAATATAAGTTTGCAGAAATGAGGAGTACCATCCATTGCACGGAATATTCCCTCAAAGTCAGATCTTTGATACGGCAACAATAGATCCAAAGCTGACTTCCTCTGTTCAGTTGTAAATGCCATTATCATCTTCCTCACAGCCTTTATCCTCTCATCAGAAGCAAAGAACTGAAAGACCCCAATGATAAACAGTTAAAGAGCTCTTGTAATCCGATGCATCCAATACAACATAATATTTACTAAAGGAAATACAGAATATATCACTTAGAGTCCGGGTCTTAAATTAGAAAAGAATAGCTTTGTATCCATTCAACTCTACCAGTGGAATTGAACATGTCCATAGATTTAAAAACACAAAGATATATACCGTTTTTCTAAAGCTAATGTTTTACAAAAACATTCTCAAATACATTCCCCTGACTCATTTTATTCCTCTTTGAAATACAAATAGAGTTCAAATTTCCTTATTATTGGTGCCCATTGATTTAAAAACTTGAAAGGAACTGTGAAATTATAGCATCTGCAACTTCTGATGTCTTGGTTATTCGTTCTCAAATGATTATAACAAATCAATGAAGAAGAGTAGTGAAATATGAAGAGGAAGGGATATTTACCATGTGCTCTGTTCTACAAAGCCCAATCCCTTGCGCACCATTATTTCGCGCAGTTAGGGCATCTTCCGGTGTGTCAGCATTTGCCATAACCTATGAAACAGCACTATCACTAGTCAGTCCCAAAATTACTGAGAATCAGTACTGATAGGACCAACCTCCTCTACTAGGCCTGTGCCAGGTCCAGAAGTAGGAGGGGGGAGGGGGGACAAAGTTCAAATTACAACTTTTGAGGGGTTAAAAGCTATAATAAAAATATATATATTTATTCTAACAAAATTATAATATTTAGTATTAATTTTTGTATTTTATAGTCTTATTCGCCTGTGACTACATCAATGCCTGCAGTACCTTGAGACGTCTTATTTCATCAGCCCAAGACATTAAAATCTCCAGATCACCACTCAAAGCCGGAGGAGCCAGTGGTTGTTTACCCAATATCACCTCACCAGTAGACCCGTTGAGCGAAAGCCAGTCCCCTTCTTTAATCACCTGGTCTCCAATCACAAGAACCTGCATTTCCATAAAATAAAAAAATCACTCTTTCTAGAATTACGATTTTATCACTTCAAAAAAAATAAAAAATGATACCTTCTCGGCATCGTATACGCGGATGTCAGCACAACCAGAAACACAACATTTTCCCCACCCACGCGCTACCACAGCTGCATGAGATGTCATGCCACTTCTAGCTGTCAAGATTCCAGCTGCAGCATGCATCCCTCCAACGTCCTCTGGACTGGTTTCTGTCCTTACCTTCAACAATATCAACCAAGATGAGTTCAGTTTTAACAACTAAAATGGGATCAAAAAATTGAAGGCTATACATGTATGTTGTATATATTAGTTCATATCAAATTGCTAGTTTGTGGTGGTTGATATTCCTTAGAATCTGTCCAAGCGCATCCCTAATTGGCCACGCATTATGGGTGATTCTATTCATTAGACTTTTGCATAAAAATGCGCTAGGCATTTTCAATAGACTTGATTGTTCTTTAAAACTGATAAGATGGAGACACAAGAAGCAGTTGAAGTGCAGTGCATTGACGCAGGGGCGGACGCACGTTAGAACGAACAGGGGCGGCCGCCCCGGTTCAGATTTGAAAATAAAATAAAACTTAGGGTTCCTCTGCCCTCGTGTTCCTCATTTCAAGCTTGATCTCACCGGAGTAGGAGGAACGGCCTTCATCATCGACATCGATTTATCCGACGAGATGCTTGATCTGGTTCGGGTGCACCAAGGCAAAAGCGGCTCGGGAGAAAAACATGAGGAATCTAGGGTTTCGTTTATCCCTAATGGAGTGTTTGGTTGCAAGAATTCTTATGAAGATAAGGGGTTGTTTGGTCCCGAAATCCATTGGTTTTTTAATCAGGAAATGGGAGTGGTTGGTTACCCAAAGTTTAATAGCTTGTTTGGCAATTTCATCTGCCACGGGCCCAAAACCAAGGTTGGTTGAAGACTTCAACTTGAAGTGGACTGGCCTCACAAATTACAGGTATCTTCGGGCTATAATTTTAATGGAAACGGGGGCCCGCATTTTTATGTGTGGATTATTTTGGCCTAGACAAATTTGGATTTATTCCATATTTCCAAATGTTAGGAATTAATTGTTTGTCCCAAATCAACTTGGAGAAATTCATTTTGGGTCTTAAACTAAAAGCCTAATTTATATGATGACAATTCAGTCTGATTTTTTTAGTTTTTGAAATTTGGATGGCTTTATATGATGACAATTCAATCTGATTTATTAGTTGCTTTTCTCACTCAACCTTCCAATTTTTGTAGAGATTTAATGGGTCTTTATCAAGTTGTTTCCATTCCATCAAGTATGCTTGGATTGGACCTTAATAGTGTCAGGTGAGTTAACTCATTTTCGTAGCAAATTTCAATTGTTATCACTACTAAAATTTGGGTATTGTGAATATTTATTAAGCGTTGTTTATTTCTTGAAATTAATTAAGTATTGTTAATAATGATTGAGAGTAGTTGTTTGGGCATTATAAATCTATAATTTGTATAAAACTCGAAATAACTCAAAAAAAAAAATCGCCTCGGGGGCTCCCGCCCCCAACCCCCCAGAACCACTCCAAACTTTCGCCCCACTTGAATGGAAATTCTGGATCCACCACTGCATTGACGCATGGCACTTCAACTACCAAGTGTCCCTCTGTTTTTTTTATTTTCAAATTTTCTTAGTAATATCATTTTTTCATGTTTCAGAGTTAGTGGCGTCTCTGATACGTGTGTGTGTGTGTGAGAGAGAGAGAAAGAGTATTTATCGTCCAGTCGAATAGGAGAAAGGAAGCCTAGTTGAAGGAGTGAACGACATTTCATCTGCTGCTCATTCCCTACATTACTTTTCTTTTCTGTTGTTTCTCCATTGGTTTAGTGTTTCCAAATGCATTTAAATTGGATCTTGCATGATGATGCGGCTAGGAAAAGTGTGGAGGTTGTTCAAGATGGTCTAAGATATCGCATCTACCAAAAGTAGTAATATAACTTCAAAATTGCATGTGCGCTGTATCTAAAATAAATTAACAGTAATATACAAAGAGCCTGTTTAGTAATATTCACATAGATGCTTCAACTAACTAAAAAGTGATCCCATAATGAATCCAGACAAGAAAATGTATCGCAATATAAATTAGAGAAAACAAAAGGTAAACAAATATGAGCTTACCAAGATGGCACTCTTCCCTTGTGCATGCCATGTTTCAGCATCATCAGCACTGAACACAATCTGCCCTATTGCTGCTCCAGGAGAAGCAGGCAAGCCCATGGCTACCACTTTGTCTTTGTAAGCAGAAGGATCCGCAAACTAAAGCAATCGTGTAATAATGTTATCAAGGACTGAATATCTCACATGTGTACACATAGTTTTGCACATGTTCACATCACTCCTATCCAGATCGGATGGAACTAAATGGGAATGATATGACAATAGCGTATCTTATGCACTTGTTTACATGATAAAAATAACATAACATGTGAGTACTATTCAATTAATCGGAAGTTATATGAAAAAGTTTCACATTCCCTCGGTCTCAAATTAAGAGTCAGACTTCTGTTTTTAAAGACAGCTGAAATCAGGAGTCGCGTTTTGTAAATAATTGTACTACAATCCACGTTAGTTGAATAAGTTTTGGTCTTGATCATTGATTACCTTAAAATCAGTAATATCTTAAAGAGTTTGACTTTCAAATAGTGACTTGAGACTATATTCATGTAAAAATATGGAATGCTCAGTGACTGCATATAGAAAAGAGTCAAAACAGTATTAACCTGCATAAAAGTTATTTTTTACCCCTTCAAAGAAAAATTATCAATTTTTGAAGAAAGAATTTTATTCTAATCTTTCTTAAACAACAAAGAAAGTTTAACAAAAAGAAAGTATGTAATTGTGCAATCATAGCAGGCAGTTTTAAGTTACCCTAGAGACATCTCTACCTGTGGGTGAAGAAGTTGGTCGAGATGCTGAGGCTCCACCATCTTTATTGCAGTGCGAGTATCTATACGGCCTTCATTGACCATGTCCACAGCAATTTTTACTGCACCTGTACCAGTACGCTTTCCTGATCGGCATTGCAACATCCACAACCTATTTTCTTGGACAGTGAATTCAATGTCCTGAATTCAACATTGATGAGTGTTTATACTATCATAACTATTTATACTTTCATAAGACATAAATCTACAAAACGAAGACCAATAGCTAAGAATTCAACATGGAACAAATTGAATTTGAAAGACTGCCAGCTGTCCACCTATAAATGTTAAAATTTACCATCATATCTTTGTAATGTCTTTCTAAGATTTCACAATTCTCTACTAACTCCTTATAAGCTTCAGGCATGCAACTCTTCATGATGTCCAAATCCTCTGGTGTTCTTATTCCAGCAACAACATCCTCTCCCTATTCAAAGCTGCTTATCAGACAACTAACGGAATCATTATATAACAACAATACACTTGTAGACATTAATCAGAACATCAGTAGCTTGTTCTTTAGACCTGAGCATTGACTAGAAACTCCCCATAAAGCTTATTTTCACCGGTGCTTGGGTTCCTAGTGAAGAGAACACCTGTCCCCGAAGTGTTCCCCATGTTCCCAAACACCATGCATTGAATGTTTACAGCAGTTCCCTTTAACCCAATTATCTGGTTGATGCTCCGATACTTACTGGCCCTAGGACTGTCCCATGAATCGAAAACTGCTTTAACAGCCAACTGTAACTGCTTCTTTGGATCTACAGATGTACAAAAGGAAATATGAAGTTAGCATCTTGGTTAGGATTTTATTGAGAAAAACACAAACAGAAATCAAAGTAATATGTTGATGATGTTAGTTGGTACCGGAAGGAAATTTTTCACCCTTAGCTTCAATGTAGACATTCTTGTATTGTTCTACAAGATCTTTAAGATCAGAAGCTGTTAGCTCAGTGTCAAGCCTAAGTCCTCTTGTATCCTTCAACTTTTCTAATCTTTCCTCAAATGATGAGTGGGGAATGCCCATTACCTTCAATCAAATACGCAACTTTCAAGCACTTCTATGAAGTTTGTGCAATAGTAACGTGGAAAAGAAAGTGAACTAACATAAATGATAGCTTCAAATCGATATATTCCTTAATCATTGCAATGATCAGCATAAGAAAAAAACACTCACGACATTTCCAAACATGTCTAGAAACCGTCTGTATGAATCATATGTGAATCGCTCTCCACTTTTTAAAGCCAAACCGGCAACCACCTCATCATTGAGTCCAAGATTTAAAACAGTGTCCATCATGCCAGGCATTGAAATCTAAATATAGAAATGAAAATCAGCTACAGTAAGAAAATGGAAGTATCGTATATGTAGATAGTTTCCTAAATTACATGCATACATAAATAAAATAATTTAATCCTATGAAATTTTGTGTACATGCGGCTGATCCAAATAACTGCTCATTGTCAAGAGTAACATCAAATAGGCCCTTCAAAAGACAGAGTCATTGAGAAAAGGAGTTTATGGTTAAGGGAATATCTTTATCAGGTCAATGAACAGTCACTTAGTACACATTAAATGTTAACAATTATTTTTAAGCCTCCTAAAATTTGATTCTCTAATTTTCTATAGTCATATTTAATATAATAATTTATCCTATTTAGAATGTTGTTTAAAATTAATTTTTTGTTAAGATTTAGCAAATTTTCAAATCAATGTTTGATAAAAACAATGTATGTATATTAAATAATATAAACGGATAAGGATATTATCCGAATCCGGAATATCCGAAGGGATACGGATAAACATAATTGTGTATAATATCCAAGCGGATATGGATAAGGATACGGATGGTTCACTTGTAAATGGATACGGATAATGGATCGTATGGTATCCGCTCCGTTTTACACCCTTAATGAGGGAGAGGTGAGGAGATATAAAGAACTACAAAAACAACCAACAGAAAACATATAATCATGGTTCAAAGTCGCAGTCTTCGTCTATGACTTGGCTGACCAGTTTTCAACTAGGTCCGGGTTTCGGGCTACATGCAACAATATCTGGTTTAGAGAGCACAATGTTATTTGAAAGAAACATAGAAAAGTTTAGAAAAATTATACATACATGGATCGTTAAGATAATCATGAAATCACCAATTAGTGTGCATGGCATTGCCTAATTGATTATACTAACACATGGTGCACTTGTCAATTGTGTTGTTCTACAAGTTATAAGCACACGATCTCCAAATATTTTTAATTAGACTAGAATTTATACATAAACTGCAAATTATAATATATATATATATATATATATATATATATATAGGATCTAGAACGGACTCATTGAACGGACTTCTCAACGGACTTTTGTCCTTTTCCCGAAAAGTGGTCCCCGTATGGTCCCAAAGTCAACATTATCATACTCCCTTATGGTCCCCTCTTATCTTATAGAAAACCCTTTAAAGACCATACCTCTAAAAGATTTATAATTCAGACCCAAAATTGGTATCAGACCTTTAAGAGTTTTTAGAATCTCGCCAAATTTCGACCCATCCCAATTGTGGTATCAGAGCCAAGTTGCTCCTTTTCGACTCATATTAAAAAGACTTTGATGCCCTTGGGATTTATCCCTCGCATTTACAAAGATATTTTTGGAACTAATCCAGATTACCAACCCATACCCATAATTGATTTGAACCCAGAAGGTTGCTTAACCTCACACATAGACGGTTGTTCACAAACTGAACACATCCCAGCTAAACACACAAATAGTAGACAAGTTACTGCCAGTGCTATTAATAACATAATAGATCAAAATAAGTGTATACTCCTTATTTTAAGACAATTAATTAAAGACACTCAAACCTTAAAATAGAGATAAAAAATATCTCTAAAAGAATACAAGAAATAGATAGTCAAATCCGAATAGACCTTGTACAAGTACTACAAGAAATAAATATTAAGACTAATCATATAGAAGTCCTTAAGAAAGACATTATAGAAATTAAAATTTTGACAGAAAATCAAGAAAGTGAGTTAATTAAACTCACTAAAGAACAGGCTAAACTTATTCCTAGATTAGACAATTATCTACCCAATGGAAATAGTTAGATCAAACTGGAATGAGGTACCTAGAGACCTCTCCATTCAGACCTTAGCAGATTTTTACCAAATAATTCTAGAAAAGATAAATGATGATAGATTTTATTATAAGATAAATGAAAATGAGATTGCTAATGCTGCTAAAGCATCAAGACTTATACTAAGTCTTGAGAGATTAAATTTAATATCTACATGAATAGCAGCTACTCAAGACTATAATAGTAACTTTGTTAAAGACCTACAATTAGATTTAAAAGCTAAGACAGAAGGATTAACCACCTTCTATACAAACTTTGTTAAATTCCAGCAGAATTTAGCTAAGTATCTTTACAATATGGAAAGCCATAGCCTATGCAAAATGGATAATATTATTAATGAACTTAGACTAAATATGGCACAAGAAAAAGGAAAATATGAAGAAATTATACAAGGAATTAAGGTCATTTATAATAAACCTTCCCAAGCAGAATTAGACTCCCCATTTATTTTAACACGACTAGATAAAATAGAAAAAACTGTAGAAACCATTGAAGCTAGAATGGCACAAAAATCTATGCAACAAGAAAAAGATGATGAGGTAAAAGACTATATTAATAAGGTTGCTAATTCTCTTATTAATACTCTTGTTAAACATAATGAAGATATTAATAATAATGCAAGAAATGAGAATAAGACCTTTAAAGAAGAAATCCTTAGCCAGATAAAGAGACAAAAAGATTATTCAGACTCTTTAGAACATGGTTCAAAGTCTCGTATCGGCCACTCGATTTTCAACTCGGTCACGGTATCAGGCGATACGCAAAGATACACTATTTAGAGAGCGCAAAAAATTCCAAAAAAATCTAGAAAATTTTTAAAAAATGCGATTAACAATGTGAACCAATCAGATAAGTTTAAAACTATACTGTAATATGCATAACATTGTACAATTGATTATATTGGCGTGCTGCGAACTTGCCAGATTCAATGTTCCATAATAAATCAATGTTTTATTTCATCGAGGATACAAATATTATGTTTTTACAAAGAAAAAAAAATGTTACTTTTTTAGTAAGAGGATAATTTTTTTTTTACAAAGAGGATACAACTATTATATTCTTAGTATTATTTTTAGTAAGAGCATACAAATGTGTTTTTTAAGTATGTTATATTTTTCTAAAAAAGATAGAAATGTTTCTTTTTTAGTATTGTTATTTTTTTACAAATAGTGATTTTGACAAAATACTACATTTTTTTTACAATCGTTTTTACAAAAAGGATGCAAATGTTATTTTCTTACAAAAAATGATGCAAATGTTATTTTTTTATAAAAGGAATGTAAATATTTTTTTTTTGTTGCGGTTGGGTTGCAAATGTTTTTTTTTAAATTGATGGAAATGTAATTTTTTTACAAAGAGGATGCAAATATTTTTTTTTACTTGTGTTGCAAATGTTATTTTTACATAAAGGATGCAAATATTATTTTTACAAATGTTTAAAGGATACAAATATTATTTTTACAATAATTACAGTTGTATATTTGTTTGTAAAAGAATAACATTTACGTTTTTTTAATAAATAATAACATATTATAAAATAACATTAGGAACATTATTATAAAAAATAATAAATAACATTTGGATCATTTGCATTCTTTTAAAAAAAACTGGCACATATACAACGCACTAAATTAAACCCACACGATGACCAAATAACCCACACACACAACACACTAAATTAAAAAACCAATTAGCATTTCGTACCCCCCAAAAAAACCAAGCTTACCAACATAACACCGGAGGGAGAGAGAGAGATTGATGCTTAGTAACTTATACCATCTCGGCCGATATATCATCGATATGGGTCGATACTATTGTAATATCGCCGATATGGGCCGATTCTACTACGATATCGTCGATATGGGCCGATTATACCGCGATATCGTCGATATGGGCCAATTATACCGCTATATCACCGATACTATCGAGAAATTACCGATATAGGGTCGATTCACATCAATAATTGAAAACTCAACTCGTAACTCGGAATCGGATCGGTGGGCACCGATACCTAGTCAACTCGGCCGTATCGTCGCGGTATCGGCCTTGACTTTGAACCATACTTTAGAAAGAATTGAAAAAAGACTTGAACAAAAACAGGTAACCACCTGTAAATTTAGAGATACTCCTTATATAGAAACTAAGGAAGGAAAGACCATAACTAGAAGAATCATAAATGATGGATTAGACAAGACTAGTAAGATAGTTAGCCCTATCCCCAATATTGGACATAGTAATTGTATGCTCCAAAGACTTAAAGATTCATCCTCCAATGTTAGAACATGGTGGAAGGAGAGAAATTTCACTAATCCTCTCCAATGGAAAAAATGGGGTGAAGTTGACTGGAAGATTGTTGAAGATTCCATACATAATGGACAACTTCCAGCAGTTAGATACATAGACTTATTTAAAGAAGGAGCCATTCCTAAGACTCCTAATTATAACATGACTTAACATTGTAGAAATCATGTGTTAGATAAGTCCTATACTGAGCTTCAAGTTTTTTACTCGGAATGGTTAAAAGCAAGAGGAACTGATAGGAAGTTCCAGTTCCTAACTTTTGGACTCTTTCAAGCAAGAATCCAAGGATTACATAGACCTCGGAATAATATCAACATATTATGTTGTTTAATAGATAAAAGATGGAAAGATTTCGAGAAAAGCCTTATTGGGATAACCCAATTAGAAATGTCAGACAATATAAGATACTTTAATGTCATTCCGTCATTTATAGTAACCGTAGACACAACCAAACATTTTTAGTTAATCTTATATGCTAGTGGCTATGAAGACTATATTATCCCAGATGCTATGAAATTCTCCCAATTCCCCTATGAAGGAATGCAATCGGCAATTCCTAGCGGTAGACTTAATGAAGAAATATTAGTTAGAACAAATAATTCAGACTACAATCATACTTACAGTATTAGGAATACTGGACCTACGAAAGAAAAAACCAAGACTCTCAGGCAATTGCTAGAATTTCAAGAAACTAAGACTATACAGAATAAATCTTTGTTTATTAATCAAGACGATGACACCAGAAATGTTAGTATCCAGTTTGGTCCTCCTAAGATTATCAATAAGAATATCTAAACGGAAAAAGTTAGATTTAGAAATATGGGAGAAGCCATAATCAATGATCCTTCAGAAGGAAAATGTAGTAGTAAGACTAGCTCTAGTTTACTAAAACAAGCCCCAGTAATTAGACCTAGAAGATCATTTAAACAAAAAAACTTAATTAGATAAAAAGCTAGAATCCAAAACTTCATTCTGTAAGAATCCAAGAAAGAGATAGAGTTAACATGATAACCCAAGACCATATATTAAAAATAAAAGAATCTAAGAATACTAAAGAACTTCTTAGAAATCTAAGACTAATAAAAGAAGGAAAAGAAAGATTAATGCCAACTACACAAGTAGGTCCTAATAAATAAGAGATAGGAAGTAGTAGTAGGCTAGATGATGCTCCTAGAATTTTTAGTAAACCAATAGGAATAAATATTCCTATATACTCAAGCACTGTAGTAAAGACCAAACTTGATTATATAAAAGACTTTCCAACTAGAGACGAGTTTTACCCCTGTTAAAACCATGGCAAGTCGAGCCATAAATCCAGTTGAGATATACCTTAACTTAGACAATGTCCAAGATAGAAAGAAGGCCTTAGATGAATGGCGTAATCAGATGAACATGTGTTTTGCATCTAATGAATAATGGGATGCAAGTTCATGTAAACAATACGCTGAGCAATCCATTAGAGGTATTGCAAAAGATTATTTAGATAGTTTAAGAAAAGCTACAGATGAAGAATCCTTAGCTAAGATTGAGAAAATAAAAGAAAACCTAGAAGAAAGATCAATTGATGAATATATTCATTTATTCACTTCAGAATTCATTGGATCTGGACATTTAGCTCATATCAATGAACAAGACTTAGCAAAAACTAAGTTAGCTCTTATTAGCATTTGCAAACTAGATAAGATTAATGAATATAGAAATAATTATGAACAGCTATATTACCAAATTAAAGAATTTGGAGAGACCTTAAAAGATGAATAGTTTAGAAAGATACTAGCCATAGGACAAATCCTAATTAATGAATATAGGAATTGGCCAGGAGTAGCTGGAGTTAAGAATAACTCCCTTGGTGAAAGAATCAATTTTGCCAAAGACTATATCATACATAAAAGATGTGATATAACCCAAGGAAAGTTTATAGAAGAGACTTTCAAACAGATTCCTCCAATTAAAGACGAAAGAGACATTGCTCCAATCCAATGGGGATGTGGTAGTGAATCTAAGAAATTCAAAAAGAAATTAGAATGGAAACAAAGTATAAAGCTAGACCCTTAGGATTTCCAAAGAAATATAGATTTAGACCCTCTACTACCTTTAGAGAAAGGAACTCTAAAAACAAGAAAAATAGATTTAACCAAAGACGATACTGTAAGAAGAATACTAGTAAATATAATAAGGTTCCTAATTATAAGAAAGAAAGAGAAGTAGCTCAATCTAAGACTGCCACCAAAGAATGTTGGACCTGTGGCAAAGAAGGACACTTTGCTAAAGACCGTCCTAACAAAAAAGATAAAGAAAGTATTAAGATTATTAATACAATATTAGAATTTGCAGATCAAGAAGAATTAGACGTTCTATATGATATAGAAATATCAGACATAGAAAATGATGATAATACTAGTATCTATAGTGCATACACAGGTAGTGATTCAGAAGATTATAATAGTGACACTGATGAGTATGAAGACTCTCAAGATACTTTAGACTTATACATGATGCAAACTAATCAAGATGAACAAGATGATGACTATATATAGACTTTGAAGAAGCTTGGTATAAATGTATATTAAGCCCCTTTTTAAAGAAAAGATGGACAGTTAGTAATCCTGAGTTACTAACCTATATACCTAGATGTTACTTTGATGAAAAACATTATTGCACATTTGAAATGAAATGTAGCAAGAAAGACTTTAGATGTTTAGAATGATTTGAGACCATACAAACAGAATTATTTATGCTGTGTTGTTTGTCAATTACACTACCATGAAAATTTTTGGAGAACTAGATTTAGAGCAATTTATACTAGCCAATATGATACTCAAATAGACCAAGATATTAAAACATATTATCAAGACATTGATAGAAATATAGCCAAATGATTACAAGAAAATGAAGACTTAAAAGGGAAAAGGAATTTCCTATGATTTAAGAGAATATTTCTCTGATAGTAGTACAGAAGATTTAACATTATTAGATTTTATAGATAAAACTCAGAAAGGAATATCTATTTTAGAAAAGAATAATTTAGTAATTTCTACTAAACCACAAGCTTGTTTTGTAGAATTATTCATACAACATAAAGATTATCCTAAAAGACTTTCAACTTTTATAGATACAGCATGCTCTCAGAGTATTTGCAAGGCTAAGGCCTTCCCTGAAGATTATTTTCTAGACAACAATCAAGAGATTTATGGTAAGGTAGGTAATGGAGAACCATTTACCTTATATTTTCAGACTATTCCTATTTATTTTAAATTAGGAAATCAGACTAACAAAACAATTAACCATTAGTTTTGGATAATGGATCCTCGTCCTAGTTTCACAGGAAACATTATTTTAGGACAAGATTTTATTAGTAAATATCATCCTTATACTTAGTATAACGATAAGATATTAATTAGTGATAAAGAGGAATTTAATATTAAAGCCCCTCTAATAGATCACAAGACATCCTTTGACCTTATGCAGGTTAAACCCAATTATAGACCAATAAATTATCAGAGTTCCTCAGCTGAGCATGGTGAACCTAGACATACAAACCAACAAGAAGCCTTAAAAATAACTAAACCCTTAAGAAAAGAATGTAAGTGTCCAGACCAAAAGTGTTATAAGCAAATAGCACTTATACAACAAGAGATTTTAGATCAAGCCCAACAAACCTTATTAAAGGTTCAAACCATATCCAAACAGAAGAAAATGGATATAGAAGTAGAAAAAGAAAAGATTAGGCAATTAACAGAGATTACTTTAGGAGAAAATCCCATTGCTAAGTGGGATAAAGATCAAAGCTATTGTAAAATTATCCCTATTAACCCAGATGCCACTATTAATGGGGGAACCTATAAGAAAGGATATTCACAAGAAGACAGAGAATAATTTAAAAAAGACATAGATGAAATGCTTAAGCTAGGTATTATTAGAGAAAGTAAAAGTAGACATAATAGCCCTGCCTTCTACGTTCAACATGAATATGAACGAAAAGGATGAAAAAGACGAATGGTTATAGATTATAGACAACTAAATAAGAATTGTGAATTTGATTCTTATAAGATACCAGATAAGAATAATCTAATTTGTTTGATTGAAGACAGAATTATATTCAGCAAGTTTGATTGCAAATCAGGCTTCTGGCAAGTTAAGATGCACCCAGACGGTATTACTTGGACGGCTTTTAGTGTGCCCCAAGGAAAATATGAATGGTTAGTAATGCCGTTTGGATATTTGAATGCCCCTCAAGTATTCCAAAGACGTATAGATAATATTTTTAGACTAAATTCAGAATTTCGTCTTGTTTACATATATGATATTCTTGTAGCAAGCAAGACTGAGATAGAACATGTAGATCATTTTAAAAAGATTATTTTTGAATTAGATAAACATGGTATTGTTATTTCTGAAAAAAAATGCAATTATTCCAGACTGAGATAGACTTTGTGGGAATGCATATTAATAAAAGAAAAATATCCTTAGCAGAACACATAACCAAAAAGATTCTTGAGTTTTCAGACCAGCTCAAAGATAGAAAACAATTACAATCATTTTTAGGATTGCTAAATTGTGCTGCAAATTTTATTAAAGATCTTGCTTCAAAAAGACAAAGTCTAACTTCCAAATTAAAAGGAACAGACCAGACCAATCCTTTTAATTGGACTAAAGATGATTTTGAAGTCGTAACACTAATAAAAGAAGTAGTCAAGAATATTCCTTTACTTGAACTACATAATGCTGAAGATCAATTTATAGTAGAAACAGATGCATCTGAGAAACAATGGGGAGCAGTATACATTGCCATTGATCATCAAACTAAAAAGAAGAAACTTTGTGGATATAGTTCTGGAACTTTTACTGATCCAGAAACAAGATACACTGCCCATGAAAAAGAAGTTTTAGCTATAGTAAGGGCAATAGAAAAATATATACTTTTTCTTAGACCTAAACATTTTATTGACTCTTCTTATGCAGTAAAATTCATAGACTTAGACTTATCCAAATCAAGGACTAAAAGACTTACTATATGGCAATAATTGCTTAATAGTTATGACTTCTCTGTTATATATATTAAGGGAAGCAAAAACACCATTCCAGATATCATATCTAGAGAACCTATGTTTGCTAACACTAATATCATCTCGTGTTTTATGTTGCAAACAGAAGACCTAGACAGTATGAGTTCTATAGACTGAACAAAGAAGACGTTGCAGACTATCTTAGACGCGTAAGACCAAATGCTGGTGTAACACAAAGACAGACTCATATTCAAGACTCTCAAGAAAGACCACTCCTAGAGAACTTTGATGATATCTTAGTTCCTCCTAGAAAATCTAGACATGAGATTATTTCCCAGAATAGACTTATTGGAAAGATGTACTTTCCCCAATATAGACCAGACCAAAGATACCTAGAGTTAATTAAATTTAGATGAGAATTGTCAGATGATGAGAATACTCTTATAGATGCCCTATGGTGGAACGTAAAGAATAGACTATGGGTAGAATTCAAGAAAAATTTGGTAGCCGTTGCCAGATTCATGAGAACGCAAAGACTTGCAGTTACTCAACTTAGTGGTACTGCTATTCCCAGACCCCAGACTTAAACGTATGCTCAGACTCTTGGAGAATCCTCCAAAATTAGACCAGCTGATACTTTTTGTTATCAGAAAAAGACCTTTAAGACTAAGATTGTTATACCATTTGGTCATAATAATCTTTCAATTTTAAAAGACTGTCAGAAAGAAGCTAATAGCATAATTGAACATTTCAATATGGTGTGTTATCATAGACTAATGGAGATGCCTTAATAATTAGAGGTTTCTTCAAAGACGTTCCAAAAATTTATCTTTTTGGAAAGGCAGATATAGCCCAGATAACCTTAGCAGACTATGTGTTCATTGGGCTAGTCCAGATAAAGACTGTAGAAGACTCTATTGCTCTTGAAAAAATAGTCCATGAGTATGTCAAGAAGGTATAAGACTGTTTTTCCCTGTTTGCCAGGATCTACCAGATTGCTCCAAGTTCCTGTAGAGGAATGAGAGTTGAAGGATTTAGACTTATTAAAATTTTCAATTATTCTTTTGAAGATGTTGAGATTCTATCCGAAGACGAGACTAAAGATTTAATTGTTAATAAGTCTAAACTCCAGATTGCCCAAGCTATGGAAATGATAAAAATCATGGAGCTGTTAACAGGAGAAGATAGAAGGTACACTGCATACCATAAAGAAGACCTCATTATCCAAGATGATGAGCCATTCAATGGAAGGATCAAGAAAGAATCCAAAGACATGGTAGAGGTATCTTTGTCAGCTAGCCTTAGAGTGGTAGGCCTCATTGATGAATTCTTCAATAATAATGCTCTACCAGACTAAGACAAAGACAGGGCAAAAGAAGACGAAGATGGGATACAGAAGGGTCCCACCCCACTCAGTGAATTATCAAAGACTGAAAACTCAATTATTTAGACTGCTTTCTATAAAGCAAAAGATTCGTTGCAAGCACAAGAAGACGAAGACCTGCCCCACATGGGCCATTAGACAGCTCCTCCTGCCAGAATTATTGGTAAAAGACAAAAATGCTTTCTGTCAAAGACTTTAATAATTGTATTTCTTTTAACCGGTTAGCTTTTAGCCTCCGGTTGCCAGTCAAATGTAGTGCCCTTGTGATTATAAAAGGGAGCGTCCAGTTTGTAAGGGAGGCATCGAAGATTAGAAGTAAGAAAGAGTGAGTAAGCTTAGAGAGAGTAATATGTACATAAGTGAGTAAACCTCTCATAGTTAGGGGAGAGGGGAGAGTTGTATTTAGTAATGCTATGCAATAAAAGTACTTTCTTTTTCCATAAATCTCTTATGTTAAGTTATTATTCTCCAAACGTCTTCAACTTTCTATTCATAGAGGACTATTGTGTGGAACCTTTGATTTAGCACGTAGGTGTTATACTGTTGAACCGCCGTCAGGTGCCGATTTGCCAAGAGCCGTTAGCGAGGTGGGCGTTAGGTGTGGTGGCGTACAGGCAAGAAATGGGTCCAATGCCAAAATAGTGGATTGAGGTGCGACACATAAAGAGAGAGTTGCAGGAGGCCCAGACCGAAGAAGAATAGTAACAAAACTGAAGAGACGAAGGAAAGAAGATAAAGATATTACAGACCAGAAGGAAAGTATAAACTCGAACCAAACCCCTAGCTATTTTGCATATTATTGTTATAATCAAAAGAAATTTGCGTGAGCCTACAAATCACTACAAACTTTTTAGCATTTGTTAACCAAACGAATCCAGGCTTAACAAGAGAAATCCAAAAGTGGACTCTTACAGACCCTAAAGATAAAGAGCTTATGGAATCTGCTTTAACATACGTAGTTGGTACTTTCAAATATATAGATCAGGTTATTGAGTGGTTAGTACGTGAAGTACCTAGAATAGAAATAAATAGAACAGGGATCCGCGATCTCTTTAAACAAAAGTTAAGAAGTGCAGAGTTCGCAGAAGAACTTTTCTAGACTAGAAAAATATCAAGAATACCCTAGAATACTCGAAGATAGTATATACGTATTAAAATATATTAAACGCAAACGGTTAGCTAAAATAAAAACTATTTTAATTAGATCAGGAGGAATATGTCCTCTTCTTAAAAACGTAGAAACAACTGTCCCTAGAACATATCGTAGATTTTTGTCATCCTATGGTGATAATGATTTAGACAACTTTATAGAAAACGATATAATTGATATTGTTAATCAAATATATAAATAAACTAGACTAATAAAACCACAATACCGCATAAGGTATTTAAGATTAGAATATTTTCCTTCAAAACCACTTGCCATTTCCAGACTCCATGAAGAAAATATTTATATAAATAATCCTCACTATTCCGAATTTCCATACGATAGTGACGGAAGAAGTCGGAGAAGTAGCAGCTCTGAAACTTCTCTTAGACTCTCAGATTAATTTAGACATTAAAAACAAGCTTAAAGACGCTAGAAGTTATTTGGGGTAGAAATTTCTATTTCGAAAAGATTAGAAAAAGACAAAGCGGTCCCAAGACTTTTTGGATGGTAGCAAACTTGTCATTTAGGTCCGCTAATTAGGTGCGTCGGAGATACGGACCATATGTATATATATATATATATATATCTTGATTATATATATGGAAATACACATATATCTTAATTGCTTCTTGCTAATAGTTAAAGCGTCTATAAACAATTGTAGGAAATCGCATAAAAAACAAGCGAGTAGGCCAAACATAGAAGCCGATGTTTAGGTCGAGTCATTCAATTATACGATCGAGTAGCCGATATTTAGACTGAGTTAGTACTATTTTGTCCATTTCACAACTCGGGACTCGAATTTGGTTCGGGGTCGTGCTATAATCAACATGGCTGATATTTTGAACCATGCACATAGTACAGAACTATCGTAGTACAAAGTGACAGTGAAGCTCATGAAAATTGTGCATGCTCTTTTTTGTATATTTATATATATTTGTCCAACTCTTCTTATACTTTTTAATGCATCATTTTAATAATTGAATAGTTATTTTTACAACATAGTTTTCAATGGGTCATTTTTATATTAAATACGGATTTGTTTGATAAATACCAACGGATGTTTTTCAAAATGACCATTCTACTACAAATCGACTCGAGCATAAAAGTTACAATATTTTAATGGTGGAAAAAAAAAGTGTGGGAGACAACTATTTTGGTTTATTAGAAAAACACATTACTTAATTTGTCAGTGCGACAATGCCACTCTATACACTCTTAGGGGCCTATACACAAATCATATCTAGTCACCGCACAATGTCTATGCCGTGTAACTGCCATGTCATATCCACAAACACTCAAATTGAACAAATTTTTTGTCTTTTGCTTGTTCAACATAGATAAATCACCCTCATTAACATAGAAATAGCCTCATAAACAAATGTCTATATTTTGTTGAAGTCCCATCACATTCATATAGACATAATAAGACCATTAGGCCATCCACAAAGAGAAAGGTAGGTGGTTAAGTTTAGTAATCGTTTGGGTTAGCTAAAGGGGGAATACAATGTAGAATAGTGTAACGAAGGTGTAAACTTACACATGCTGGAGGCCATGGGTAAGTGAGGTCTACCACCTTCAACAACCCGCATTCATACTAAATTGTTTAGCGTTAGGAGCTACATAAGATCAACAATCTTTTTACAGTGGAGAGCTACCACTTTTTTTACATGAATTGGAAATAAATAATATATTGGTATTAATAATATTATTAGGATATATAAGTATTGTCCGATTATTAGTTATTATTTAAATTAGTATTAGTATTGTTATTAGAGATAATTATTAGGGTATTAGTTACCTATTTTAATTAGGTTATTTAGTTTCCTTTTTAATTAGGAGTCTTCCTCGTCAAGTTTAGGATTATCTATAAATAAGGCCATTGGCACTCTCTTGTAATCAGGTTATTGATATGATGAATTGAGGGTTGAGAGGTGAAGCCTAAATTGTGCATTTTTATTATTCCATTGCGTTTACATCAAAGCGGTATGGAGCTATGTTCAATGCTAATTTTCCACAAAAGTGTGTGTGTGTATCGAGGTCACGAGCAATAGTAAGAGCTCAAAGCAACTTATCATACGAGGTGTATTTGACGACGATCAATACTCCAAAACTAGCCACCACAAGTGGGGTATCGTTCTTCCGTAAATGATCCTTCGCTTCTTGATACTAACACGGTTAATCATCGCCAATGGATCCTTAAGATCGTCTCTTATTGGACAACATGCCAACCATCCAAGAGATTTTTCGTCATTTATCACCACCACTGACCACCTCGTCTCTGGCGGGTGGTCCCCTAAAAGCATCACCAATCGTAGCCCACACTACCTAGAAACCCAGATCCGACCTCATCCCACCCACCAAACCCCCTCCGGTAGAACCTAATCCCGATCAACCCTTTTCCGCTCAAATCCAGTTTGGATCTAGGCCCGGCCCGACCCTAACTTCTTCCCCGAAAGCCTTGAACAGCTCTCTGACTAGATCCGAACTCAACCAGCCTATCCCAACACCAATCCGAGTCGGCTTTGACTTTTCCACCGTCGGACAGCAGTCCTCCACCATTTTTCCTCAACCGATTGATTTTTCCGACGTCGAGCAGGCCATCGAACACCTGAATAAGACCACATAGGCAAAATTAGAATGGAATGCAAAAAAAGCAGTTGTTTGACCCTAAACCCGCTACCTCCGACCAGATTCGGGTTCGTTGAGCCAGCATTTTACATCCGGCCATCCTTTCGACCACCCTTGGAGCTCTAGCTGTTTCTGAAGTGGTTGGGCTTAGATGTGGTGCTGCTAAGGCTTGCAATGATTAAGTGGATGCTAGAATTGAAAGACGAAATCATGGTTTACTTTAATGAGTTGGGGTTTTAAATGCAAAAATGGGCCAAAAGGCTTTTAAAGAGTTTAGGATATATAACTATTAATGATATTATTAGGATATATAAGTATTATCCGATTATTAATTATTATTTAAATTATTATTAGAGGTAATTATTAAGTTATTAGTTACCTATTTTAATTAGGTTATTTAGATTCCTTTTTAATTAGGAGTCTTCCTCCTCAAGTTTAGGATTATTAATATATAAGGTCCTTGGCCCTCACTTGTAATCAGATTATTGATATGATGGATTAAATTGAAGGTTGAGAGGTGAAGCCTAAATTATTCGTTTTTATTATTTCGATGCGTTTACATCATTTTTTTGTATAATGTAAGTTTATAACCAAAAGCATGGGGATAACAAAAGGACACACAATGGAGCCCATTACAAGCCCCCTGTATACCAATTACGCCCCAAGCCAACAAATAAATGGCCGAAACCACCCATCACAGTACTACACAAACCTTATACAAACACATTGTAGGCAAAAAACAAAACTATCAAAAGAAACCTAAATCCAATAAAGGCACGCAGGCCCCGAACCAATCAATACTGCAAAATGAGAATTCTAATAAAACATCGCAGCATCACAACACTCACCATAAAAGATTTGGCAATAAAATGACAAAACACTTGTCACAACCAATCCCCATTCCATAGCTCACAACATAACCCATACATCACCAAGTAAACAACCACCACCGCACCCCTACCCGCAAGGCAAAACTAGACATAGACCTGACATGAAGAACGCCACAAGGATGACGGTTCTGAACATAATGCACAAAGCAGACATTTGAGAAGAGGGGGAGGAAGCTGGTGGATCTCAAACCAAACGAAGTTGCCAAAGAAGGCTGAAGCAAAGTTTCAAGCTGAGCCTCTCCGGTACCTTAGACAAAACCTATCGCTATTAAACATGAAGCTCCATTCAATAAGATGGCGATCAGTGGGAGGGAACCAACAATGGAGGACAAGCCGAGGTCACGAGAGGAAAACCATCCAAAACAGGAAGTTCACGTCGTAACCGATTCTAACATGAAGCACCTAAGGAAGATATGGCGAGCCAAAGAAGGTACATAGCATATCTACTTAGGATGGGGGACCTCACATAGGAAAGAGACGGAGGGGAGTGGTGGGGCAGAGGAAATAGGGATACCAACTAGAGAGAAACTTTCCCAGTCATCCAAAAAGCTTAAACAAGCTATCTCCAACAACCGAAACCCAAACTGGCTAAACAACCCGGGAACAATTCGGTAAACAACCAACAACAATCGAACCAAGCGGAAGAAAACCAAGCATTCTAGTGGGCACCACCAAACAGGCACGAAACCAAACAAGCCTTGGAGACAAGGCAGCAACCAACAGACATCAAGCAAAAAACAACCTCAAAAAATGGATAAACAACGGAAAGAGGCACCACTGGATCACAGCACCTCAAAACCAAAGCATATACGGCAACCCATCCCAAACAAATCTACACAACCCACCACCACTCATCAACCAACCACCGCAAAAAATGAACCCCTCGACAACCTGACATGAAGCTCTCCAAAAAGTAATGGTTTAGCGGAAGCGCATCCCAACTATGGAGAGGAAAGTAGAGAGTGTTAGAAAGCTCCTCCACCAGGCGGCAACACCAAAAGGCTGAATCAAAGATTCAACCCAGCCCTAAGAAGATCTCATGCAAACCCCGCCATAGAAGCCCCCACACAACTCGGTCTGATATGAGGCTCTACAAGGAGGTGGTGATCAAGAGAAAAAGGAGGAACCTGCA
The DNA here is from genome assembly GCA_949130495.1 of Sambucus nigra. Taxonomy (NCBI): domain Eukaryota; kingdom Viridiplantae; phylum Streptophyta; class Magnoliopsida; order Dipsacales; family Adoxaceae; genus Sambucus; species Sambucus nigra. The sequence goes on from OX422209.1 coordinate 504,089,276, forward strand.
ACGGGAGGGGAGAAAAATCCAAAGAGGCACACCAACCATGCAAATGTTCCATACCCCGTAACCTGATCTGACATGAAGCATAGTGGACAGGATATCGACGAGGATAGGGGAGGTCTCAGATGCATGGAAGGGGGGAGACACACAGGAGGAGGACAGGGGAAGGGAGGGCAGTCGTGGAAAAGGCTCACACAAAACCCTAGAGAAAATCTCTCTAAACCATCCGAAAAAGGGACCATTCAATTCAAACTGAATATCAAAATCGTAAAAATTATCACCAGAAAAATTATCAAGGCCGTTGGATAATCTGATCTAACAAGGTCAGATAAGGCGATGCTTCAAGCAGCCCCCTATGTGCATGTAGGGATCACCAACCTGCTAATAACGGTTGGATTTAATCATACATTAATTCAAACCTCCCACCGCCATACAGAAAAATAGCCGACACCAATAGAAGACATCAAATCTGAAATTGATAAAATCCTCAAAATGCAATCAGATCTGAACCACAAACTGACTTGAAATTAAAGCCAACTAAATTGAATGATGCAATCAAAGAACTCATCATCCCCATTAATATTAACAGCATAAATCTGATCCAAAACTCTGACACAAGTCATTAAATTCATGCGTCAAAACCAAAGAAATAGACGAATTCATGCGATCAATACAACCCAAACACAAATAACTGGATCGAAGATCTGAACATGTATTATTTGCATCATACCAAATGAAGATTTTCAAAGCAGCTAGATTAATCCCAATATGGAGATGGGATTAATCATATGGGAGCACAAGATGTAGCAAACCCTAGGAAACCTAGGATCGCCCGTATCGCCCCTCTCTCTCTCTCTAGTGCTACATCTCTCCCAAGAATATGTTTTAGAAAGGATCGTGCAGTGGCGGGAGCCTCGTGAACTAGGTTTGCCCTTTGCCCTTTTAATATGCTTTAGAAAAATAGAGAGCTACCACTTACCATGATATTCTTTTTAGTGTGGTAAATGGGCCCCACTTGCCGCGCTATTCTTTTTAGCATTGGAACAATTAAACCCCTTACCCACTGCAGACTCAATGGAGTAAGTGGAGGAAAAGGACTGCTCACAGTGCCAAAGTTGCCCCGTCCCTCCGTAGACGACCTTGGAGAAGATTTTTGGCCCTTTTCTCATCTAGCACAGAACAATCAGTCTTGTAAAGAGTGTCACAGGAGATGCATAATAAACAGGGCCTCTTTTGATGTACCCAGCAAAAAGGTGCCATTGAATACCAACTTATAGGATAAGAGGCTTACCTTAAATAATAGGACAATGCTAGGTGCACAAAGAATGTACACAAAATTACAATATTTTATTGCATTGTAACGTCACTTTGTATAATTTTTTTTTTATTTCAGGTAACATGTCTCTAAATAATATGTCCCACCTTTAAACTTTATCCCGAAATATCTTGTGCATGAAAAGGGCCTAGTAGTCCCCATTACCAAACCGCCCAAAATCATAAATGGTCAAAATTTGATGCAGAATTAATAAACAAGGACAACAATATATTAGGATAGCTAGTAGTAAAGATAAATGACCGAATGCGAATAAATACTTACAGCTGCACCAGATCGAACAGAAAGTAGGAGAGGCTTAGAGGGGTCACCAAGGAATGCTCCCATCTCCATCTCCACAATGTGAAGTCCTTGCAATATCTCCTCCCACAGTCCTTGTGGTAGCTTTTTCCCAATGTGTTGATACTCTTGGCATGCTTCAGTAGATATGGTAAGCCCAGGTGGCACCGATAAACCAATGCTTGCCATTTCAGCCAGGTTTGCTCCTTTGCCTCCCAACTACATTATTATACCCACACATACAAATGCCCATCAATCAATATCATCAACCAACCCATAGTAACCTGGATTCTGCATTACCAACAATATGTCTATAATACATAAAGCAATATGAAAGGTTAAATATACCAATTTCCGAGCACGTCCACGAGATGTGTTATCACAGACCGAGTTGCAATATATAGCCACTAATAGTTGTTTCCAGGGGATATTGTCCCCAACCACAGTTTAAATTTACCCAAGGGTGAGCAAAAAAGGAAAAAATAAATAAAGGAGCTCAATTAGTGACTTTTTTAAACGAGTAACGCTAAGATTAATAAATGCATTCCAAAATCGTCCGCATAGTAATAAATTGTTTTACTACGTTATTATTAAAGTATAGTGTACAATATTTATTGCAATGACTTATCATTTGGAGATGATTTGGGACACATATGTCAGAGTCATCATTATTCTTTTTAAACTAAACATAAAAATAGATTATTCTACTGATTGTGCTAGACCCCGAACCACTTGAGGATTAATGTAATTTAACTTTTAAGTTTACAATCAATTTCAATTTTGGGTCCCAATGATAAATCTTAAATTTTAAAAATGAGGGTAACTAGACCCACCTTCGTATTGTCATTTAAAAATTTAATGAAATTGCTTTTGAATACAAGAAACCTTACTCTAGCCTATACTATTATTATGAGGAGGGAGGATGCAGCCACACTGCTGATGATGAGACTTGAATTTTGGTGGTTCCCAAGATCAAATGGGTATCCTACCACTGGGACAATCCACACACTCATTAATGATAACTTGGCATTCTATGTGACAACTTTTTTGCTTTGCTACATGATACCTAAAACAATTTTTTAATACTAAAAAAAATTAATCCAATTATAATTGGTATCCAATTAATAAAACAAAATGTGGCTAGGGGTGGGGTTTAAGAATTGTGTTTGTAGTGGTGGTGGCAAATGAGAGTTATATGAAGGGGTGATTATTGTACTGGGGTCAGGTTGCAATGGGGTTGTAGTGGCGGCGTTGGAGGAGCAAGGTGGTGGCGGATACAAGTATATACATGTACGTACGTGTATGTATATATATTTATATTGAGAAGAAACATAATAAAGAAATAAAGATTTTTAAATATATTAGAAATTGATGTGTTTTTTTATGCGGGATAGAATAATATTTTTTCATATATGATGACACGCGAGATGTTATTTGTATTTCGCCAAATGTATTAAAAAAGAGTGACGAATGATTAAAATTGCGCAAATTAAAACTCCAAGATTATATTTGCATTTTCCTTATATTTTACATGTTGTGAAATTTTATTTTATACATGAAAGCCGATTCACATACCCGTGACATTAATAATACCACTTATTTTGAATTGGGAAATTTCAATAATTTAAGTTGAAAATTATGCAATCTGGAAGTAAATTTTAGAAGTGAACTTTCAATTTATATAATTTCATTGGCCTTTAAATAATATATTGGACTTTGCAATCTAACTTTGGAATTAGACTTTAATTAGTGTATAGATTGGAGTTAAATTAGAATTTGGGCTTCATTATGGTTGGATCAGGGTTAGTTTGGAAACAGCAGATTTTTTGTTAAGAATTAAGGGTGACTGGGAGCATGCTATTAAAAATGTGGGTTATGACGGGCTATGAATTATAAGAGTTAATTGAAAATTTCGCAATTAAAACTGAATTTCTGAGGTAGTTATGGGGCAAAAACACTACAGAGGTCTCTATAGCAGACAATCTGGTTGTTGTAGTGGATTAGGCCGCTATAGCGGGTCTGAGAGGATATTATAGAAGGCATAGACTACCGCGATAGCGGGCTATTTGGCCGCTTTAGCGTCTGCAAGAGTTTTGCCCATCTTTCGAATTAAAACATATTTTGATGGACTCTCGCTAGTGTATTCACTCTCCTTATTTTAAAATACCCCTAAGAGTCCGTTTGGCAACCCAATTTCAAACCATGGAAATGGAATTGGAAGGCCAATTTTAATTCCACGGAATTGAAATTGGCCTTCTAATTCCAATTCCAAGCCTTGGAATTGGGTTGCCAAACGGGCCCTAAAATTATACTTTCACCCTCTTGACCCCCACCACCATAACCATACAAGTTGAAGCTCAGATTCGAGGCTTTTGAAGAAAAACTCAAGGAAGAGGTGAGAGACAAAGTTGATCACAATAAGGGTAAAAAGAACAAGTTTACATTTCTACTCTGGGGATTTTGTTATAAGCGGCGCAATTTATTCTACTTTTTCCCTTTAGGGTTGTTAGAATAAATTATCACCTAAATATTTCAGTTAATCTTAAATCAATTAGCAAGATAATTAGGTTGTTCACTTATGTTGTTTTGAGGAAATACTTAGGTTAAACTTAAATATTTAAATTGATATTAGATTTATCATGTCTAACATATTAGACTTGAATCAATTAGCAAGATAATTTTATTTTTGTCAAAGTCAACGAGGTCAAAGTCTAATATAACCCATCCAAGCTCATCTGGATTTATTAATTCAACTCATGACGATCCGTAAAGGATGCCTCCAATCGCTTACGATGGGAGGGCGAACCTAGACCATTCAATCGGAATAAATCTGAATAGATACTATCCAGCATCTTCTGACTCGCGTGCCTCTTCAATGGACTGTTCATGAACAGTGAATGGAATGGCATATAAAGAGTTCCAAATGGACATCTGTTTTGGACGCCAAAATATCATGTGTTCTCCACTTTTCTTCTTCTGGCATCATTAGGTTTACATTTCATAGGATTATTGATTTTATTAGATTGTACATAATTTGAATCAAACAACGGACACCACTGCATTGTATCCTGAAGACAGATTTCTATCAAATTCCATTGCGTATTCGCATAAGGGAGAACTATTGTCTAAAAAACAACTTTTCTAAAATGTGCCTATCAATTACTTAAATTCAATTTTCTATTTTGTTTTCCTTTCATTCCGTCATAAATCTCCAACAGGGACGTTTCGAACCCTAGACATTGAATTTTTAATGTGTTTCATTGATCAATTATTAAAATAGAATTTTAAAAAGTAGTGAAATTCCATTGTTTTATTACTTTTGCTTGTATAAACTCTTTTACATAGTAATACACAGATAACGTAGGGTTCAAGAGTAAAATGATGCATTTTCGCGCCAAGACAAAAGTGTAAATTTAATGATAACTATTTAAGATAGTACAATGAAATTTCCAACTATCCAACTACCCATTCCAAAACAATTTCCAACTACCCATTCCAAAACAATTTCCAATAAAGAAATCTTACGGCAATTTTCCAAAATATCCATTGCTACATCTAAAGAATTGTTCAGATATGTACCAAAATTTTCGTTAACATGGCAGCCACTATTTGATGTGTTCTAATTGCTATAAAAGAGTTTGTAATGAAGTTATTTTCTTATCTGATATTAGTTTCTATACAGACTTTCTTTATCAAATTCAAGATCTTTCTAATAACTAGGAAAAAGTAACCAACGATTAATGTTTAGGTCCTTTTAGCATTATAAAAATAAAACCTTATTTTACAAGAATAAAAGGAACTATATTTTTGTAGTTTATATTCCTGTATTATATATTTTTGGTAAATATTTTTATTTCAGTACACAAAAATAATTCTTCCTAAACATCTTTCATTTGTAATTAACCCATCCTAAATTATAATATGACTGGGGCTAGTAAGAGCAGCTAAGTTTTCTTAGGTAAGAGTAAGAATAAGAGAGAACAATAAAACCATCTGCTCTTGAAAATATGAATATGTGGACTGTACTCCTTACCAATGACTTCATTCCCTTGTTTCCTTCACTCTTTCCTTTTCCAAATGTAAATACCCTCTATAGCAAACAATCAGAGTTAGTCTTACAACAATACATCAATTAATTAACAAATATATCAAAACAGTTACAAATAGAAAAAGAAAAGAAAAAACAATTATAATTTCACAACTTATTTGGCAAGTTTTTATTGATCAAATAATGAAAATTTCAAACTAAGTGACAATTTTATTATTGAGAGACATTCACAATTAATATAACAACTCACATGCATCATATTTTATCACAAAAATGTTTATTAGTATACTTCCTCCACCACAAATTTTGTTGTGCTTATTTTTAGTCAGATGGAAATTAATAGTCGTGTTTATAAAAATATTATATAAAAGTAGAAATTACAAAGTTTTTCTTCCTAACAGTATTCATAATCGGACTATAATCATAGTGCTTTTCATATCTTACATTCAAATATATTTATCATTCTCACGAGGATTAAATTGAAGAATTATAACGTCTTCAAATAATTAACTTGCAAATGGAGACTATTAATCTGATATGGAAGAAGTACTAAATAGAATAGAAATGCAATGCAATGCAATGCAGTGATAAGTAGTGTTATATAAGGCCATCTCTAATGGGTTGTGTAAATGTGCACATTTACATTGTTTAGTTTATAGTGGGTAAGGGCCCGTTTGGTTGCGTAAATTATTTAATTTTATTAATTGATCAATTTGAAATGAATAGATTGTCGATGTATTAATTTTAAATAGGTTTAAATCTAATTTGTGGTGTATTTGGAAAAGAAAAATGGAGTTATTTACTTTTGATATATGCGTGTGTGTGTGTGTGTAGAGAGAGAGAGAGAAAGAGAGAGAGAGTAATATGGTGAGAGTACTCTATGGGAGTGGTGCATTTAAGATTCATGTTATAATTATAAATTGTGCAATTTCAAGCTTTTGGTGAAATGAACTAATTTAAGTTTTTGTAAATCAACATAAATTAGTTCATTTTTGAATTTATTCATTCTTGTAACCAAACACTAATAATAAGGCAATTCATAAATGAGTTAATTTTAAATTGACTAATTTACAATTTTTGGGACAACCAAACAGGCCCTAAGAGAATGTGCACATTCGGGGAAAGAGAGAGTGTAAGGGTAATATAAATTTACATTGCTACTACAGTTGGGCTGCTAAGTCTTGCTCGTCCAGAGTGTGGCCGTTAAACCCTTACCCGCCCAAGCCTATTTTATAAATATATATATATATATATATATATATATACACATCGTCCCACCTGGGCGCATAAGGGTTGTCCGCCCAGGGCATGGGCGCATAAGACTTACCCTCCCAGGGTGGGCCCTCCTACTGCCACGTCAAATATACATGGTCCCACTCCAAATTCAACCAAAACAATGTATCCCAAAAGATGTAAATCTACATCTTTTGCAGGCGTACCAGTGGAGATGGCCTAACCAGAATATAAAATGTTGGCCTTGGGCCTAAGTTCCTTGTCCGTATCATTTGATGCACAATTGGTATACCTTTTTGACAGTAGTTTTGGGGTCTGAAAGTGGGGTGAGGATGGCTTGTAACCGAACCCGTGGCTCGCACCACTTGGTCATTGGGTTGGTAATGTTGGAGTCCTGGCAGCGACCTCGACTGCACCACTGCCTCACATGAAGGGAAGGACGCTTGGCTCTGAAAAGATCAGACCCCATCACCATTCCTTTCACAGACGATGAAGACATGTCGTCTTTCTATTTGCTGTACAAGATATACTTACATCAAATTAAGTTAACCACACATTCTTTCATATTTATTTTTCCGTTTTCAGCAGAAAATATGTATGTATTCCACTCCCACAAAATATATATAAATGGTCATTTTTTAAGCAGCTGAAAATATTGTCCCTTCACCACACAGATTGATCAATATGATGTGAAATATCAATACCATATTATATGCAGATCAAACATCAGGTAAAGAGAGAAATAAACCGTATGAACATAAACAAAAGGGAAAAATATTCTCAAAATACCTGCACTTGCAGCTTTTCTCAACTTCCTCTGTATGTCTTTGTAATAAAAATGGCGGTTGGTGTTTTTTCTTTTTTCTTTTGGTTGCTGATATGAAGTAATGAGTGGACGAAATTGCAATTAAAGCAGGGACTTTGGCAGTTAATGTAACTCAACTTTTTATATTATGTAAGTTTTGGAATACCCATTATGCACGTTGAATATGTACCAATCCGTTTTCTAATGATTTCATTTGATACGTCGTATAAGGAGCCGGATCGAATAGGATAAGAGTTGGATTGAATAGAATAAGGATGGATCGTATAAGGCGTATTTCAATACTGCGTTTGGAACAGTTCCGAATAAGAAGATGGGATGAAATATAATAATACAGTCATGTGTTTAAAATTCTCTGGATGTGATTAATTTATCTCCAGTTTTTCAAAAATACCCTTCTTTTGTATTTAATAATAAAAAAATAAAAAAATATATTATTATAACATATTTTAACTCAATATCATAATATTCAATTCCACGTGGGATGTCAAAAAAATAATATTATGAGATGAAAATATGTATGTACAAGTTGCAGGAATTTTTTTTATAACTTAATAAGGGTAGAGTAGTAATTTTTAATTAAATTTTGACACCGTATAATTATATACGACCTGGGAGGTGCAATTTTTTTATCCCACTCCTTATGGGATAAGAAGCTCACTTTGAATAACTTATTCCATCTCATATCCGATCCTAAATTACACCAAACATTGGATAGGATAATTTTATCCAGTACGAACCTCTTATACGGCACATCAAACGAGGCCTTAGGGAAATTCTAGACCGACTCTCATTTTGTGACTCACAATGTGAGTCACAATGAGTTGTCGTACAATTATTGATTCAAATTATTTTTTTTAATAAAAATTAAAATTTTGTATTGTTATTGTTAATGAAAACTATGTTTTTAGAACTGTTTTTTTTTCAAAAGTGTTTTTAATTTTTTACACCAATTTTAAAAGACAAAAAAAACATTCACTATTTTTTTTAAAATAACTTTTATTGAAATTTTTTATTTTCAATTAATAGTCATTTCTTTCAAAAATAGTTTAAATGAAGTGGGTCCGAGCCAGCGGTACTAACCAATCCCGACGATGATGTGGATCCGCGTCAGCGGCACTAACTAATCCCGACGTTGATATTGAGCCGCGCTAGCTTTTAAAAAATAGTTTTTCATATTTTTAATAAAAAATATTATTTTTTTTAAAGAAATTGTTTTTAGAAAATAAAAAAAATGTGTTTTTGAAAATTATATTTTTTAAAAATGACACATATTTTTAGTTTAACTCATTTAGTCGCTCAAACACTCAATATTCTCTTATTTTTAGAGGTCCGCGTCAACGGTACTCCCTCTCCAAAATATGTAGCAAATGACTTTTTAAAGCAAAATAAGAAAGCATAGACTAAATGAGTATTAAAAAATGTTCGATGGACTATTGGGTATATGTCCCATTTTTGAACTGTTTTAATCAATTTTTTCTAATTTTTATTTATAAAAATTGTATAATTTTTTTTTATGTATATAGCATAATTTTTTTTTAACAAAAACTTATTTAAAAGAAAAAAACAAGTTTTACACTTTTTTTTTGTCCTTTAGTGAACAAATGAGAGAGAGTCAGAAGAGGGAGTCGGCGTAGCAAGGCTCAAGGTGAAATTAAGAAGGCGTAAAATATCTATTTTATATATATAAAATGGGAGTGTCGCAATAAGTATATTGCTCGTAGCAGCTATCCACGTTAGAATCCACGTCATCCAGCATTTCGTTCGGTAAAGACTATAGAAGAAAACCCAAATCGTTTCTTCTCTTCCAACATCGTTTCATCTTTCTCCTACAACGTCGTTTCTTCTCCTCCAATAAACCAGTTACCTTCCCCATCTGTTATCACCCATACGTCTCCTACAATGGAAGAGGTAAAATTCATCTTTGGTTATATTTGGAGCTCTACCAGCTGCAATCCGTCATTACCATCCACAATCTTCTTCTACAAGGTGAGAAACATATTATTACCAACTCACGTTTTAATTTTTCCCCAATTTTTCATCATGCCATTCTTAGTTTCCACTTTTTAATGTAAAGGAGCGTTTGTCATTGCAAGACTCAGTTTGCCCGATACTCATCTAGGTAAGTCCCTATTTGTAAGTCGTTTTAGTTTATTTATATACTGAGTTCTAGTTCCATCATCTATGAATGTGTATCTATCTTGCAAAAGAATGTATGATTTTGTATCGATAGTGTATGATAAAATGTCTGAGTGAGTATTTTGTTCTATCATTACTCATTTCTCATTCCATCTTCTATGATTGTGTATGTATGTCGCAAAAACATGTATGATTATGAGTTTTGTAGAGATTTTAACACTTTAAATTTCCTTTTTATTTGGTATATTGCTCTTTTTTTTTAAATATTTCATATAACTAATTTAAAAAAAATATCATCCCTTACAATTTTGATAAACTATATTTTATCCCCTAATTTTAAGTGATTTACATTAAGACCCCTAAAATTTTTATAAATTGAAGATTTGGCCTTTATATTTTTTATTCTGAACCATTCTGTAAATTATATTTTCATCTTGAATTTATCTACAAATTACATTTTGATAATGATTGTTTATTTCTTAGAATTGAAAATGTTTGTATAGTTTTCAAAATATTCTTTTGAAAATGAAAATTAGAAATAAAATGAAAAAGAAAAAAAGAGAATAGTTTTAATAAACTAAATAGGCCCAGAGTGTCGCATGCATAAAATGATGTGCTTCATGTGCTCTAAGACCGTAAACAGTAGTTGAATCAATGGGTTTGATTTTTGGATACAAGTTACTTTGGATGTAGATTGAAAAAACTAGATTTCCATATATTTTCATATTTTCCCCTTTATCCTAAGTTGAAATGTTGTGTGACTTGAAGTAGCATCTAATTTTCAAATTATTAAGAGTTTGGAAAGGTACAACTACTAATTTTGAGAAACTGGCATTTTTACAACCTGTTTTTTAGTACCGCTGGATTAAGGATCATCTAATTTTTAAATTCTTAAGAATATGCCAAAGGTACAACTACTAATTTTGAGAAACTGGCATTTTTACAACCTGCTTTTGGTACCTCTGGATTAAAGAGCATCTAATTTTCAAATTCTTAAGAATTTGCCAAAGGTACAATTACTAATTTTGAGAAATTGGCACTTTTACAACCTTCTTTTTGGTACCTCTGGATTAAGGAAACTATGTTTACTCCCACTGTCAAGAAGGATAGTTAAGGGCAGCATTTTAACCATTTAAGTGTATGTTAGAGGTGTTTGATGATACGCAAATATTGCGTATTTCATCCTCCGAACGGACGCATTTTAGCCCCCTCGGGTATCTTATTCCTTATATTTATGCTCGTTAACTAGATAACCTCGAATTTCTACGTTAACATGTTTTTCAGGGGTTAGTTGAGCTTTTATAAGTATTTGGATGCTAAGTGTGAAGTTCGGACGCATTCCGCTCGATTTCCTACGCGATCGCACGTTCAAGGGCATTTTAGTCTTTTCACAGGTTGGGCACCTGGCCCAACATCTACACGGAAGTTGTAGCCCTCCTCGCTAGCTTCGCGTGGCCGCAAACGGTGCTCGATTCAGATCCCTAATGAAGAAGTTACGGCAATTTTAGCGGAGGAGAAAAGCATTGAAACCAAAAGAGGAGGAGAAGAGGAAGAAAATAATGCAGTGTGTTCTGCCCCTGCTTGATCGATCGATTGACCAAAGGGGGCGATCGATCGATCCTCATCGATAGTGGGATTTTTGTTCATGATCGATCGATCGACCAAAGGGGTCGATCGATCGATCCCCTATTTTCTACAAATATTTTACCTTTTCTTTTCTTTTCTTTTCTCTTTTCTTTTCTAATTTAATTCCAACTTACTATATAAATAGTTTTTTGTTGTAATAACAGATATACACGATTTTAGGGTAAAATAGCTTAGGGTTTGAGTGATTTGGTTAGTTCTTCTTCATTTCTCTTTGGTTTGACACCCCATTTGGATTGTAAGTTGACTATTCATCTCCCCTACCATTTAATATAGTTTGTATTTCTTCATTTCATGCTTTCTAATTAGATTTACATGCTTTATAATTTAGGTTTACATGCTTTGATTAATTACTTTCTAGTGTATATTTACCGCGTTTATTTACCGCTTTCTTTACCGCGTTTTTAACATGCTTTCTAAGGAATTTAAATTAGGTTGTGTTTGAATTGAACTCGCTAGAGTTGACGTGTTTCTTGGCTTTGGTGATGGTGTTTACGGTTCTATTTCGGGTGCGTTGTCCTAGTTATTGTTCCTAGGAGATTTGACGAGGCATATCATGTATGTCCCGTGCTTACGACCTTTCGCGCATAATTTTCGGGATATTTATTGACGCCAAAATTTTATTAGGCTTTTATGCGAATTTAGGGACGTGAAAACCCTTGATTTAATTAACTGTCGAAATGAGACACATTTTAAATAACTCGTCGACCCATGTATCCATTTTATACAAATTAACTCGGGTGAGGGATATTCGACGCAACCTATAATTTTTACCGCTTTGTTAATCTAGATTTATTTTCCCTCGCTTATATTAATCTTTCCCTTTTATGCATATTTTTCCTTTTAGTTTGTAATACACCTTTTTAATTTTTATTTCGGAGCACTAAATCATTAGATTAACATTTCCCTTTCATGCATCTTTTCTTTTACTTTGTAATCATCTTTTACACTTTTATTTCGGAGTATTAAATCATGTAAATTCTAGTAATTCGTCTCTGTGGATTTTCGATACCCGACTTACCGTTGTGCTTTCCCCGTAAGTGTAGTAGTAATTTAGGTTTGTTTGTATAGTCACGGCGAGACAGAAAATAACGACTGTGCACTTTACACGCGCACTGTCAAAATGGCGTCGTTGCCGAGGACTTATTTGTTTTAGACTCTATTTGATTTAGTATTTCATAGTATTTTCTTTCTATTTGTATTATTTGCTAATCTTTTTGCAGGACTTACACATTTGAGCACTTAGAAACGCTCGAATTATTTCTCGCGCGCACTTACTTTGTGGAATTCGCCACTTCGAGCCATTTTTTGGGTAAGCATGTCTTATTCCAATTCTTTCGGTAATGATTGTTATATTTCTCAAAATTCTCGCAAGCCTATGACTTTCGGTGAATACATAGAATCCCAAAGTATAACAAATTCAAATATGACTTTGGGCGAGTATAACGAAAGTCAAAACTTAGGTTATTGGAATTTTAATGATGATGATAATGATTTTGGGCCTTTACCTCCTTATAATATGAATTTTGAAACGAATTCGAATAGTTTTCAAAATTCTTTTAATAATGAATTTTCATTTAAGTCCGATAGTAACTTTCAAAGTTCTCATTTTCATGCATCCGCACCTCGACCTATGACATTCGGTGAGGGCTTGCGTATGTATGAAAATGAGAAAATTAAAAATCGTTAAGAAAATCATTTGTGGGAACATGACTTGGATTTACTTTTTGAGTCCGACGACGATTTTGCTTCCGAGACTTTTGAAGTCGAAGAATGTTTTGAACCAAATGAGGTACTTTTACCTACTTTGGAACAAACCATTCTAGACTTTGCCCATTGCATAATAGATATTGAAAGTGAGGATGAAAATGACGTAATTCCTATTTGCGATGAAATGATTTCTTCTTTGGCCCCCAAAGAGGAACATTTCATTGAAAATGATATTATTTCCTTCTAAACTCAATCTTCATGTGATGATGATTCATCTCATGAGTTTGAATTTCTTTCCTCCCCATTTTCATTCTCTATTTTCGCACCGTCACAAGTTACCGATGATTCGGTTTCAAACTTTAATGTTTTAAACCTTTTCTCCGCTGAGGAGTACTTGCTCGAGTCGCCTTCCACGATCGCATCTTTGCCTTCGTGTACGCCGCCTCCCATTCCAATTTCAAAATCCTTGGGAGGATATTTGGTTTTTCTCGGTCCCCACATATCTTTGTCACCTGTTCAATCCAAATCCCTCATCGTCCCTCCGAAACTTTTAATTAGCGATGGTTCATTTCTTACGCCTTACACATGCCTTCCATTGTTAAAACAAAATTCATATTTTTCGGAGGGCTTGCTTGTATGTGAGGGTACACCGGTTATCCTCCAAAGTCAAATCGTTCTCATGGTGGACCCTCAGCTATTTAGACTTCTAGTGTATAGTTAGTGTGAAGCCTAAATAGTAGGTTGTATATAGTTAGCTTTTTATTTTTTATTTCCTTTTTAATTTAGTCTAGTGTAATTAGTTAACTTTTTGTTATTTTTTTTTGCTATGCTCAGTACTAACGTGTTTTGTAGATTCTTTGGACTTATTCTTATGGGGATCGCTCCAATTTTGGGTAATATCTCTATTTTCCTCTCTTTGACTTGGTTCTTAATTAACAATGAGGACAATGTCAAGTTTTAAGTTAGGGGGTGTGGGATATTCTATCCATTTTTTTTTAGTCCATGTGTTTGCTCACATGTTAGTTACTTAGTATGCTTTTCTTAGAAAAATTAAAAATTTCAAAAATATTTTATTTCTTTTTCTCCTTTTTTGGGCTTTTTGCCTTTGTTTTCGATGATAAATTTCAATAATTGCCCGATACGATACACAGCCCAATGATTCATGTTCTCGATTTTAGAAGTTATTAGACTTTAGTCTCCATTATTGATATTGTGAATAACTTCATGAATTAAACTTTAATCCCATGAGCACATGCACTTTTATTGTTCTATTGATTTGGTTTAAGATTTTTATAACTCAGTAATCTTTTGTTGCATTGTATATACTTACACCGAGTAAGCTTTGTACATTTCGTCGTTTGTGAGTGTATACACTATTCTTTTCTCATTGAAAACATTGAATTCGTTGGTAATCTCACCATTATTTCATTGATCGTTCATTAATTGAGTTCATACTTGAAATGTGGTACTTGATCATGATTTTCATATATTGTTTTGACTCGAGAATTGTGTAAACTTTTGGAAATGATCATAGGCCATCTTTGTTATATCACCCATATTAGCCTTGACCTCACCCTTATATGTTTACCCTCGTTAACCCATTTGAGCCTAAATATAGCCTTTCATTTCATAACCCCATTCCCATTACCAACTCTAAATTGGAGTTATAGCCCATACATACACCTTCCACACCTTTGTTTGAAATGTTGCTTGGGATTGAATATTGTTGTTGTGATGTCGGTTGCAATTTTGGCATATGAGATTTTGATAAGTAAAGAAACGAAAGTAGTGAAAAAAGTGAAGAAAAAGAGAAAGCAAAAAGCAAAAGAAAACAAAAGAGAAAATGAGAAAAAAAAGGAAAAAAAAGAAAGAGAAAGTTGTATATGTTGTGTATATATTTCAATAAGCTTTGATTACTCTCCAATTGATATATGTAATGCCTTTTTGGAACTTGTTTTTCAATTTTGATATTGCCCGCATTCTCCCATTATCCCGAGTTTTCATCCTGAACACTTTGAATCCGTATATACATTCCTTCATTTCATAGCATAGCCTAGCCTACATTAAAACCCTATTAACGTCCTATGTGATCTTAAGGAGATGTAATTTAAAAGTTGAAATACTTTTAATAATCTGTGAAAATGAATTTCGCCTGTTTTAGTGTTCAGTATCCTTTCATTGAGATTACAGTTTTTCAGTTTATATATATCGTTCTTCATTTGTGACATGTGTGCGGCCTAGTTTCCATTTATATTTACTCTTTATGCCCGCATGTTCCGTGTGTTACCTCATTGTTTCGAATGAATTCGCTTGATGAGTGTAATGCCCGTGAGGATTGAATGTATGCTTGCTTTAACGTTAATCCGGTTTATTTAAGTTTTTCGCTAAATCACACTTCGCATGTGTAATACCCCGTATTTTTATGCTATATTAATTTGGGAATTTATTAAATATTAATGTGAATTAATTATTTAATAAAAATTCGGAAATTAATTATGTTATAATTATTAACGTGATAAGAGTTAGTAATTATGGAAAAATTTGTTGAATATTACTAATGAGAAAAGTTATATATAATAGTGTCCATATTAAATGTCACGAGTGAATAAAATGACAATTTTAGAAATTTGAGTCGGGACGCGCCCGTGTCGCGTCGGGACTAAATATTGATAAATAAAAGTAAATATTTTATAAGTTGTTCGTATGGTCATTTTGAGTGCGCCAACGCGTCCAGAAGGGTCGAGATAGTCAGAAAAGTATACCCGGAAATTTGATTTGGGTCTCGGGGGGTTTTTAGGCCTAAATAGTACCCCGGGAGGGCATTTTAGTCATTTTGTATTTTTGGGTAATTAAACCCACGAAAATTAAAGGGGTTATATCAGATGTTTAGGTTATCTCCTAGGGTTAGATAACTCAAAACACTAGAACGGCCATTGGAGAGGAGAAGAGAGAGCTCTCAAAGCATTCCAAGGCTCAAAACTCACCCGTTTGCACCGCCGCCACCGCCAACGCGTAGATAGCGAGACGGGGAACGCAACCACACCAAATTCAACACCAAACCAGATTTCTGAAAATCCCAGGCAAGTGTTTATCTTTCTTATTTCGTTGATGCATTATCCATATTAGTTTAGGAGTTATTAGGATGAGATTTATGGAAGAAAAACCCAATCTGAGATGGGAAATTTTCATGTAGTGATGATTTATATGATATTCTGGAAACCTTTTGTCATGTAAAGGATTAAGAGTTTGATTAATAAAAGAGTTCTAATCAGATACAAACACTAAAAAAAAATTTATTCCGGACGATCGGACCGTTGGAATTGGATGGAATTTTACAAAGAATTAGCTGAAGACGAGAGGAAGCTATAGAAAAAAATTCAGCTCGATCGGACCGTTCAATATTATTAAATATATTTTTTACTATAGAGTTTTATGTTTCGAGGAATCTTCTAGATAATAAAAATTCAATTAAAACTCCATTTTAATTGCGATTTCGATACCGTTTGAAATTCTCATCTTTAAAAATAAAATTCAAAATCCTTTAATGTAAGGCGAAATCTATATTTTTGGGATATTTTGCATAAGGGACAATGTAAGTATATATTAAAGGGGAGAGACACGTAAGAGAGAGTTACGTTGGAACATAAATGGATATCTATTGAATTGTACATTTGGAAGAATAAAGTCCATGAGGGTTACATAGTAAGTTGAAAAAAAACCCTTCGAATTAAAGTTAGAAACGAACCATTATACTTCGAATTAAAGTTAGAAACGAACCATTATACTTGATAAATAATAATGGGAAAATAAGGATAAATGTTGTGAATGTGGGTTATTGGATAAACCTAAATTGATATAATAAAAGTGGTATATTTATATGATTGTGTATGCATATATTATATACTTGTGAAAATCATGCCCGCGCTACTTGCTATCCCTGAGGTTTCCGCGCTGGGACGATCTTATCTTGTGTGCCTTATGGGGGATATTGACTCGTACCCAGAAGATAGAAATCCTAGGTACAGGCTATCGAATCGGTAGTCACGGTCCTAAGAGACGTGAGGGTATGTACTGACCTCTTGAACTTGGAAACTATGCTTCACCTCAATATTGTTTGTGTATGTATTTATACAGTTCGAGAGTGATTCCGAACTTGTATTCCCTTTAGTACGATTGATACGGGGATTGGATAGCAGAGTATGCCCGCACCATAAAATTTTATGTGGGGTGCTGTTAGAATATATATATTATAGGAGTACTTAATATATATATGAACTTCTGAAATATGGGAAACTGCTTACTGTGTTATGGTAAGTAAGACATGCATAATGACTCAAATTGAAAATACTTGTTTTGAAAAGTATAATATGATATTGAAAAACTTTATGAATCAATAAAGTTAAAATGAGCGTTTTGTACTAAATGAAATTATCCTCTTTTAAACCATGATGTTGTTAAATTTTAAATCTTGAGAGTCACCTAAGATAAGTTAAATCCTTGGGGAAAGATAGTGTGATATATGTTGAGATAAACCCTTGGGGAGGTTAGTGCGATAGGAGTGCACATTAGAAGAGAGGTGAGAATTTCTCAAGAGAGTGTCGCACTAATATGTTGTTGCATTGGCCTGTATCAATTTAAATACTTTCTAAACGAATTTTTAAATCAGATACACTATCGAGCTCTGACCCATTTCTATTCCTCTTTCTCTCTTGTATATATATGTATATATTACAGGTGCCCAGCCACAGGGGCGTCTTGTTTAGGATCCCTTGGAAGGAAGGTGTTGCAGCTTAAGTGGGAGTTGCAGGCCACTTGCTTAGACGATTTCATTTACTTGATTTCACTTCTATCATTCTCCTTATTGGGCATGTGTCGCCCTTTCCACTATTTATCTGTTTTATTGGTACATTTGTATTTCAGTTATTTCTAGTACTGTTACTTTGGGATTTATTCAGCATGTATGTTTTACTTTAAGTTTTAAATGCTGGGGTTTAGTTGTTGAATGTTTAAATTAATTGGATTATATGTTCCAGGATTATTGTGGTGTGATTCTTTAAATATTGAATTGTTGTAGATAATTAAATCTTTATTTTCAAAATAAAATTTGGAAAGTAATATTAAAAAAATAGTTTTGACACTTAGCTTAATTAAATAGGGTGTTAAATTTGGAAAAGTTATTTTTACGACAGTGATGCTAAGAATGAACCAACTGTTCACCTTGATTTTAATTTAATAAAGGAATGATCGCCCGGTATTTAATTAGGCGGGGTGTCACAGCATGTGCTCTCTCTCCTCCCACATTTTAAGGTTTCAATTCTATGAGGTGCATTCTATAATGTTAATGATTTGGACTTTTTTTTGAATCCGTTCAATGTGCTAAGTATGAAATCTTGTTCGCTATTTTTGGGCTTGTCGCATGTTGGGTTGGGCTTATTTTAAGGAAACCATCTGATGTTTACGGGTACCATCCCTGAAAACCCTCACGAGACGACACTCGTCTACTAGAGTGACATTGGGGTTTAACGGCTTATTGCATACACTAAATGCAATCGAATCCCCCGCGAAAAAAGGCCTTTTGCTTTTATACCATACTTTTGTACTATCTCCTATTTTTGGTTTTCTTGTAGTTCTTGTTACATCCTGTTTCATTGCTAGGGACTAGCAATGTGTAAGTTAGGGGGTGTGATGATACGCAAATATTGCCTATTTCATCCTCCGAACGGACGCATTTTAACCCCCTCGGGTATCTTATTCCCTATATTTATGCTCGTTAACTAGATAACCTCGGATTTCTACGTTAAGATGTTTTGCAGGGGTTAATTGAGCTTTTATAGGTATTTGGATGCTAAGTGTGAAGTTCAGACAGATTCTGCTCGATTTTCCTATGCGATCGAACATTCAAGGGCATTTTAGTCTTTTCCCAGCTTGGAAACCTGGCCCAACATCTCATGGAAATTGTATCCCTCCTCATGGCCACGAACGGTGCGCGATTCGGATCCCTAACTAAGAAGTTACGGCAATTTTAGCGGAGGAGAAAAGTATTGAAACCAAAAGAGGAGGAGAAGAGGAAGAAAAGAATGCAGTGTGTTCTTCCCCTGCTTGATCAATTGAGCGACCAAAGGGGTCGATCGATTGATCCTCATCGACAATGGGATTTTTGTTCGTGATCGATCGATCGACCAAAGGGGTCGATCGATCGATCCCCTGCTTTCTACAAATATTTTGCCTTTTCTTTTCTTTTCTTTTCTCTTTTCTTTTCTAATTTAATTCCAACTTACTATATAAAGTATTTTTTGTTGTAGTAACAGATATACATGATTTTAGGGTAGAATAGCTTAGGGTTTGGGTGATTTGGTTAGTTCTTCTTCATTTCTCTTTGGTTTGACACCCCATTTGGATTGTAAGTTAATTATTCATCTCCCCTACCATTTGTTATAGTTTATATTTCTTCATTTCTTGCTTTCTAATTAGATTTACATGCTTTCTAATTTAGGTTTACATGCTTTATTTCCTTGCTTTCTAGTATAGTTTTATCGCGTTTATTTATTGCGTTTATTTACTGCGTTTTTACGATGATTTCTAGGTAATTTAAATTAGGTTGTGTTTGAATGGAACTCGCTCGGGTTAACGCGTTGCTTTTATTGGTGATAGTGTTTACGGGTTTATTTCGAGTGCATTGTCCTAGTTATTTCACCTAGGAGATTTGACGAGGCATATCATGTATGTCCCGTGCTTACGACCTTTCGTGCGCAATTTTTGGGATATTTGTTGACGCCAAAATCATATTAGGCTTTTATGCGAATTTAGGAGTGTGACAACCCTTGGTTCAATTAACTGTCAAAATGAGACGCATTCTAAATAACTCGTTGATCCATGTAACCATTTTATACAAATTAGCCCGGGTGAGGGATATTCGACGCAACCTATAGTTTTACTTGCTTTCATACTCTAGTTTCAATACCCACGCCTAGATTAACATTTCCCTTTCATGCATCTTTTCTTTTAGTTCGTAATCATCTTTTACACTTTTAGTTCAGAGTATTAAATCATATAAATTCTAGCAACTCGTCTCTGTGAATTTTCGATACCCGACTTGTTGTTGTGCTTACCCCGCAAGTGTAGTAGTAATTTAGGTTTGTTTGTATAGTCGCGGCGAGACAGAAAACAACGACTGTGCACTTTACACACGCACACTTCTCGCACGCTATCAATGTTCCCTACTAGAACATGTACTTATATTTCAACATCATTCTCAAATTCCTATTATACATAGTTGTTCTTCTTCTACCTGAGGGCCTTGATCAACTTCCTCTTCTTCATCAATGAGTAATATATAGAGTTGAAAGGAGATGGGTGGTAGTGGGTCAAATTTAAACAATCATTTTTAGTTATTTTCTAAATATTTATACACACTCATAAACCCTACTCTTTTTGTGTTTCGATTTTCTTTGAAGTCATTTTATGGTACGTATACCTTTTATTTTATATTTGTAATTGAAAAATAAATTTCTATCTCACACAGTGAAAATTCTTAATGGCGAGGTGTAAAAAATATGTTAAACCAAGCCCTGCATCTAAATCGAGGCGTCTATTGTTGGAAGATATGATGGGTGTTTACCACATATGTTAAGATTTATCTTTGAAATTGATTACAAAGGGGTGGATATGTCAATTATATCTCTGATTGATAGATAAATATATATCTCACACACTGAATTATGTTATTTTCTATATTATGTTCCTACAAAATATAATATCTTCTTTTTGTTTGTAAACAAATCATTTTCAATCCAATTTGTTCATATTATGTTATGGAGTTGATCTTGTTTGGCAATATTTCCTAAATTAAATGTAATGACACTACAACTCCAGAAAAAGGTAACAATTCACTAATATAATCAAGTATACAACTTATATGATGTGGTGCATGAAGTGGAATTTGAGCACACGTTTACGAAACAAGGAGATTCACATGCCCTCTATCAGAGAGAAACAAGTTAAGTTCTCCGACGCAATAAATTCTATAAGGGTATCTCAAGACAACAACGTGAATCTCATCAGCAAAAAAATCAGGCGTCTCACAAACAAGATTCACGGCCTCCCTCTCAGGCATACTAGACCACACATTCAAAGCCTCCCTTGTCGTCGTCTAACATTGTAACCAAGGGACTTATCTCAGATCTTTTTAAAGGTATTTATTATACATCAATTTCATGTTTCTATATTGGTAAATTAGAAAACAAAGACTTATAAGGATTACATTAATTACATGGAGATGTCATTTGGCAAACATAATAGTTAAATATTAGGTAATAAATGTGTTTTAAATGTTTATTTCATAATTTTTTTGGGGGAAAGTCAATCATGTTACAACGTCTAGATTTTTAAGTAATAAATGTACCATGCGATATGCCATCAAAGTTTTTATTAGACATTAATCTCTATTTCAACAGAGTGGCTAAAATTCAACAGATAAAAACAAATTTCACAACTAGTATGCTTTGAACAAGATGGCTTTTTTCCCCTCATATTTTACAGGGATTTTGATATGTATTTGGACTAAAATTTAAGTTAGATCTTAGATCCAAAGACTCGAGATTGCCATTGATTGTGCTAGGGATCTATGGTTTAAACATACATATCCCAAAGGCTGCATTATTCACCGTGATATCAAGGTAAATTCATCACCATATTATGTAATTCTTTTCCTCTACTTATCACATTCATTTATGTTCTATTGCATTATTTTCCTTTTAACTTTTCGCAACCAACAAATATTCTCATATGCTCTAGCTTTAAAGGAAAATTGTCGGATTTCGAGCTATCTAATGTTATTGCCATGGGCTAGTCCTATGTGAGCTCAGAAGTGAGAGGTACGTTTGGTTATGTGGATCTTGAGTACCAGAACAATTACCATATTAATTCTTCGGGTGATGGATACAATTTCAGAATAGTGCTTCTACAGCTATCCCTCACAAGGCTGCTGTCATTGCTAAATTCTATGCCACGAAGCAATCTCTCCCAAATACGACATATGTGGACCACACCCAACACTAAAGAAGTCGGAGGAAGAAAGTAGTTGGACAACTGTATAAACGAGGGTACAACCTCTCCCGAATACGACAGATGCGGACCACACCCAACCCTAAAGAAATCGGAGGAAGAAAGTCATTGGACAACTTATACATGAGGGTACATTACTATTCCATTTTTTTAAATACTAAAAGTCGTGAAGATATTGCATGTGCAATACAAAAAAAGGGATTCAGACAAATTGTTGTTTTTTTCCAAGAAAACCTTATTTTAAAGATTTTTTCATTATAAATAAATTAGAGGATATTATGTGACCCTAGGATTTACTTTCATCAATTATGTGACACCTTAAAAGGTTAACAACAATTAAGGGTGGGTTCAATAAAACTGAAGAAAAATGAAAATTATGCTACTAAAGTTTGTCCATTCATTTATATTCTCAATTATATGGCCACTTGAAACTAAAATGGCCTTTCATTCATTTTTTCATCTCGAATTTTAAATTATAATTTGTAATACAGGTTTTTCAAATTGAATTCACTATATCTTGATTTACAAAACATTATGATGAACGTAAATGTGTTGGTGCAGTCAGTCGGTACTTTACTAAAACAATGGGATAACGAAACTATTTCTGGTATGCTAAAATTTTATTCTATAACATACACTATAACATGCTTTGATAATAAACTTACTTAACATGCAAAATCCAATATCTGTTACACCCTTTCTATTGACAGATTTAGATTCTCTACAATTGAATAATATTAAAAACTTTACATCTCCAAAATGTTGTCTTCTTTACATTCGTCTACTCATTTTCCTTTATAGAATTATCTTCAAATTGAATATCTCATCTCACTCATGATATCAATTCTAAAACGGGTTTTGTTATGTACATAAACATGGATTGCATATCGTAATTTAAATCGACAATGAAAGCCCTTATGCTCAAGCTTCGATAGCACATATAACTGGCACCATGGATGGGCCTGCTAGATACCAGTCATATTTTTAGACCTACACAATGGAAACTCATGGAATGTACAATTATTTATTACTATTATTGTAAAAATTCTTTCTCAAAGTCATTGTTGGATTCTTTACTAATTCCTTGACACTGCTTATCAATTACAATCAAGATTATTCATCCTATAGTGAGATATTAAAAAATGTTGTGTATAAATTTCAACTAGAGCGCTCGCGCATCGCGCGGGTCACATGATAGTTATATATATATATATACACACACACACACACACACACACACACACACACACACACACACAAAGAGAGAGAGAGAGAGAGAGAGAGAGAGAGAAGAGCTTTTATACGTACCAAGTATACATATTGCAGTGTAAATAGTTTTTTTAAATCTTAAACAAAAAAATTTGCCTTGAATTTTTTTTTGTGTGATATGTAAATATTTTAGGGATCCATATAAAAAAACTCAAGTCAAAATAACTTTTTTGGCAATTTAAAAAAAATCGATCAAATTTTCACAACTTTGAAAGTTTAACTGATTTTTTAAAATAACAAACAAATAATATTTTGAGTTGATTTTTTTTAATATGTGCCCTGAAATGTTTAAACGTCATATAAAAATTAAGTCAAAATATAATTTTTTTTACTATTTAAAAAAAAATGGGTATGTATATTTTGTATGTACTAGAACCCGTCTATATATATAATAAAAAGGGACGTGGAGATAATTTAAAGGGAAAGAAATTATTCATTTCATTGCTCTCAATACTTAATGAATGATATTCATATTTTTGGTAAAAAGTGAGGTATCCCAAAAGACTATTTCATAAATGTGGAATACTAGTGGACATTTATTAAAATACGCATTTTATAATACTCGCCTTGAATATACAATATTTCCACCAATTGAATCGGTATTGGACACGCTTAGTGTTGTCTTGTTAAAACTTTTAGCACGAAAATCCTACGAAAAAAATAGTTAAAGAAAAAATAGTACAACCTGCATATTTCCATAAATATTTTGTTCTTGTCTCCCACTAATAAGATGTTCCCTCTCATTGGATACTCCTCCTTATTGTGGCATTTCTCTAATGGTTGAGTCAACGCATACCGGTCTCATATACAAACTGCTAGAATTTTTCTTTCGGTAATGACTTGGCAAAAAAATCAAATAGATTGTTACTTCAATCTCATTTTTCTTTTGAAACTCGAGTTGCATAAGACTTTCATAAAGATGGGTGAAAGTGTCAATTTCTCTTATCTTTTTTACTTCAACAACATAACTCTTTTGGAGTTCATGTATATAGAAAAATTAAAATGTGTTGGTTACATCTCCCCTAAATTTATCTTTTTGAATTTGAGCTATACACGGATCATTGCCTTCGTAGGTAGAGGTAGTAACATGTGTTGCTGGGGGCAAGTCATAAGTTATTTGTTTGTTCCTTGTGAGGATCACAAAGATAATCTGCATGTGCATAACTAACTAAACATGGGTAATTAGATTTAAAAGTATCACACCAATAATTACACGAATGTATCATGTAATATAATCGATCTTAGTCTCATGCTTACAAGTCAATGGTAATTATTTATTTTCAAGAGACTTACGGGAAAAATTATATCTGGTATCATACATTGTGCTAGATGTAGCAATATACTAATACCGTATGTAAGAATAATTTTTCTACCACTGTTCATAGCATAGCTTTAGGCTAGTTTGACATATCCCGTTACAAATCGTCACATAGCGAGAAGACGAACCGAACTCAAGCATCTCTAAGTTTGAAGACTTCCCAACACCCCAAAAGGTATAAAACGATTTAGAGTTTGAACTAATTTACAAAATTATATTTTGGATGTTAATCTTTATCAAAAGATGAACATGACTGTTTTACTTTGCAAAAATATATTTTTGGAAGACCTGTAGGCGTAGTTTAAGAAAAATAAAGTTTTTGACGTTTCAGTCGTTTAAACGACATTTGATGTCATTCAAATGACGTTGCAGTGTCGTTCAAACGACTTGTACATGCCGTTCAAACGACACGGCCATATTGTTCCAACGACCTGCTGATCTCGTGCGAACGTTGCCGCCGACTCAATATTTTTTATAAATACCTGTTTCGTGATCAGATTGTTTAAGAAATTTGCCAACACGTTTTCGCATATCAAAAGCAAAACTTCTTCAAAGTTTTGTGTTCTTAAACACTGTTTTAATTCATAAAAAACATCATTGAATATTGTTCTTGTGAATTAATTTAGAATCCTAAAAAGTTTTGTATCTCTTGTATACACCCTTTGTGGAGAGTGTAAGGGAGAAAACAATAGCAAATTTGATTTCAACAAAAATTGCAACACCAATTTTAAATATGTGGAAGAGACTTTTAAATTGATTTTATCTTTTTGTTGAAATCACCGTTTGTGATTATTTTCGCATTTACAAGTGGTATCGGAGCTTTTCAAGCTATCTTACCTCGTCAAATTTGTATCAGAGCAGATTGCACTAACTTATTGTGTTTGATCTTGTTTACTTTCTTTTTGGGTGGTTGTTTTTTCATCCCTCCTGTGCTTGGATTTTTGTCTCTCGATGGATTCTCATAGTTTTGATGACTTAAATCGTTTGAACTTGAAGTTTGCTACAAGAATTTAAATTCTTGAAAAAGATAATTCACGTTTTAAAACGGTTTTAGAACTTTTGCAAACTGTTCAAGATCAAAGAGATTTAATTTTCAAGAGACTTGTGGACATGAACTGTGAGTTTAAAAAATTAGATTTGTTCAAAAAAGAAGTGTTGAGAGAGTACTATTTTTGGAAAAAGCTTTGGAGGACTTGAAAAGTTCTATGGTTTGTATTTGTGCTGAAGAGGATAAAAATATTTTGATTAATGATTTTGTGGCACATGAGAAGACTCTTAAGGAAAAGTTTGCTTTTATTAAAGGTGAGCGTGATAACCTTTTAGGAATTGTTGAAAATTTTAAAAGGCGTCCCTAAATTTGGAAGAGTTTAATTCTTTGTATGAGTAAAAAATTTTAAGGTTGAAAATGATTTAAAAGACTCAAGTAATGATGTTTCTAGAACCCCTGTTTTTAATACTTTTGTTGCTAAAGCCAAGACCATTGTTTGTTTTAGAGGGTCAAGCAATTTTAAAGACGTTAGAAAATTTCAACCCATGGGTACCATTCCCCGTGCTTACACAAGTTCACATTATAGTAGGAAAGGTCACCTTAGGCGTTTCTATTTTGATCTTCGAAGAGGTTATAAGATGTTTAAGCCTAGTTTTCCGTTGGTTCCCGAAACCCCCATGTGTCGTTTCACAATTATATGGGTTAGGAAATCAGTTTTAGAGGCAATAGATGGTAGATTAGTTGATTCTCGTTTGCTTGCACATGATTCTTCTTTTGCTATATCTTATAGATAATTGTGTTCGCATGTTTTTCATATTTTAGTTGTGCTTCATGATATACTTTGCTAGTGTTATGATATGTGTACTTTTTGTATTATATATTTCTTTATTGACGCATATTTGAAAAACACAAAAAGATTTTTGGTTTTATATATTTTTTAAAAAATACAAAAAATATTTTGTTTTTTGAAAAATATTTTGAAATATTAAAAAAGTTTTTTGGTTCTTTGTGTATTTTAGTTTTACATATTTGGTGTGACATATTGGTGTGTTTGAATCCAATTCACTACATAATTTCCATGTAGCTAGGACATTTGGTTATAACTTTAGATGCTTGAATTGATTTAAATTATGTTTGTGGAGTTGTTTTGAAATTGACTTGCTTTATGGATTCGACTTTGTTTATGCCTCCACACACACATGCACGAGATTATTGGATTTTGACTTCATGGTGTACATTTGAGCTTGGTGAGATGTTCTCCTATCAATCTTTTCAACTACATGTTTATTTAACTATGGAGGATTTGTGCATGTAAGAACCGTTGCCCGTGAGGATTTGTTTATTATTAAAAAAAATGATGAGTCTACACGGGAAAGGACTGCGAGAGAATAATAATCTCGTCGTGAAAGTCACCGTTTGAAAATAGCCCAAGAAAAATTATGGCAATAAAAAGAATAATATGACAAATAGGGGCCAATTTTTTTTAGTTTGATATATTCATTCAAAAGAAAAGAAAAGTTAGAATTTGAGGGAGTTTGGATGGAAATATCAACGCGTGTGCATAATGACAATGTATCTTAGTTAAGCTTATTTTGTTATAACGCTATTGATTTGTAGAATCATTCATATTCTAGGATTGTATGCATTGTGTTTATTTTGTTCATTAAGTTTAACTTTATTTGTTGCTTAAGGATAAAGCTTAGTTTGATAAAGTTTTGCGGTCAATTAGAACTTTTTGAACATATTTGAGTGTTTGGGTTATGATTATTTTGTTTCTAGTTCACTTCCATTCGTTCCATTCCACACCTTTGAGCACATCGATACTATGCTAGTGTGTAAAGTTTATGCATTTTGTGTCGTGTTTTGTGGTCATTTATGCCTATATATGTGTGCCGAATGTTCTTGGATATATTTTTTCATATATTATATATGATATGTTTTTATAATTGAGAATTTTGCATTTGTTTGAAAAAATTGAAAATTTTCAAAAATAAAGGCAAACAACAACCGATTTCCCATTATGGTTTCCTTTGAGATAATCATTACATATGCTTGATTTACATCTTTTCTGATGATATCTTTTATTCGTCATGATGCTTTGTACTTGATGTTTAGTTGTTTCTACTTATTTTCTTATTTTTCTATTTGAATAAAAACAAAGAGGGATAGCAAATTAAAATGGAGTTTTGATGAGTTTGAATTATGGGGAGTATTTATTTATAAATTATATTTTGTTTCAAACTCGATGCGTCACGAAGGTATATGTTTGTTGTCTCATGTGTGTAGGTACTCAAAGCGATATCCAAAACACACGGATGAAGTATATGTTGGGAAAAGGGAAGAAGAGGTTTGAAGACAAAGAAATTTATATCGTTCTGTTCTAGGGTTAGGAAGGGTAATAGTATTCTTGTAATAGGAGATTTTTAATTTTAATTTGGTGTTCGGTCATTTTATTTATTTTGTACTGGAATAGCCAAAGGGGGAGATTTGTAAGAAATTTTTTTCTAGCATTGTTCATAGCATAGCTTTAGGCTAGTTTAGCGAATCTCGTTACAAATCATCACGCACCGAGAAGACGAACCGAACTTAAGCATCTCCAAGTTTGAAGACTTTTCGACATCTCAAAAGGTATAAAACGATTTAGAGTTTGAACTAATTCATAGAATTATATTTGGGATGTTAATTTTTATAGAAATACGAACATGACTATTTTACTTTACGAAAATATATATTTGGAAGACCTATAGGCGGAGTTTAAGAAAACTAAAGTTTTTTTTACGTTTCCGTCGTTTAAACGACATTTGATGTCGTTCAAACAACATTGCAGTGTCATTCGAATGACTTGGACATGTCGTTCGAACGACATGGTCATATCGTTCCAACAACCTGCTGATCTCGTTCGAATGATGCCGCCGACTCAAGTTATTTATAAATACCTGTTTCGTGATCAAATTATTTAAGAATTTTATCAACACGTTTTTGCATATCATAAGCAAAATTTCTTCAAAGTTTTGTGTTCCTAAACAATATTTTAATTCATAACAATCATCCTTGCATATTGTTCTTGTGAATTAGTTTAGAACCCTATAAAGTTTTGTATCTCTTGCATACACCTTTTGTGGAGAGGCACTCCATTGCTGACTTGTGATACCTGCGGGGATTCACAACTGAAGATGAAGGTTGAGGCTAATTTGGAGGACTGTGATCATGTGACTCTTGCGAACATCATAGTTGTTCCTTAGATATTTTCGAAGAATAACGTGTTATGCTTGTGGGGGATCAAGTAGTTTGTATGTCGATTCTCTTGTAAATTTCTAAGTGAATAAAAGGTTTTTAGCCGAATGGTTTTTTTCCTGAATCTTGGCATTGTCGTATTTGTGTGGTTTGATTTATTTATTTTATCACCGTAGATGCATGCGTAGGATAAAAAGATAAAATATGTTCAAAATTATCTTCCATATATTAAAAATTGGTATTACAATTTTTTTTATTGAAACCACCCTTTGCGATTGTTTTCACCCTTACAAGTGGTATCAGAGAAGGTTACACTATTTTATTGTGTTTGATCTTGTTTACCTTCTTTTGGGGTGGTTATTTTTCATCGCTCCTGTGCTTGTGTTTTTGTCTCTCGATGGATTCTCATAGTTTTGACAACTTAAATCGTTTGAACTTGAAGTTTGCTAAAAGAATTGAAATTCTTGAAAATGAGAATTCACATTTTAAAACAGTTTTGGAACTTTTGCAAACTGTTCAAGATCAAAGAGATTTAATTTGTAAGAGACTTATGGACATGAATTGCGAATTTAAAAAATTAGATTTGTTCCAAAAGGAGAGTATTGATAGAGTCCTACTTTTGGAAAAAGCTTTGGAGGACTTGAAAAATACTAGGTTTATATTTGTGCCAAAGAGGATAGAAATAATTTAATTAATGATTTTGTGGCAGGTGAGAAGACTCTTAGGGAAAAATTTTCTTTTATTGAGGGTGTGCGTGATAACCTTTTAGAAATTTTTGATAATTTTAAAAAGGCGTTCCTAAAATTGGAAGAGTATAATTCTTTGCATGAGTAAAAAATTTTGAGGTTGAAAAATGATTTAAAAGACTCAAGTAGTGATGTTTCTGGCACCCCTATTTTTAATACTTCCGTTACTAAATCCAAAACCATTGTGTATTTTAGAGGGTCAACCAAATCCAAGGACGTTAGATAAAGTCAACCCATAGGTATTATTCCCCGTGTTTACACATGTTCACATTGTGGTAGGAAAGGTCACCTTACGCGTATATGTTTTGATCTTCGAAGAGGTCCTAGGAAGTTGAAATCTAGTATTTACTTGGTTCTCTAAATCCCCATGCATCGTTTCACTCCTATTTGGGTTAGAAAATCAGTTTTAGAGGCACCAGATGGTAGAGTAGTTGATTCTCGTTTTCTTGCACATGATTATTCTCTTGCTCTATCTTATAGATAATTGTGTTCGCGTGTTTATCATATGCTAGTTGTGCTTCATGATATAATTTTGCTAGTGTTATGAAATGTGTACTTTTTGTGTTATATTTTTCTTTATTGAGTTATATTTGAAAAATACAAAAAGATTTTTGGCTTTATATATTTTTTGAAAAATACAAAAAGATTTTTTAAAAAAATATTTTGAAAAATTCAAAAAGATTTTTGGTTCTTTATGTATTTTAGTTTTACACATTTGGTGTGGCATATTAGTGTTTTTAAATCCAATCCACCACACAATATCCATGTGTCTAAGACATTTGACTATGACTTTAGATGCTTCAATTGATCTTAACTATGTTTATGTAGTTGTTTCGAAATTGACTTGCTTTTTGGATTCGACTTTATTTATGCCTCCATACACACATGCATGAGATTATTGGATTTTGACTTCATGATGTACATTTGAGATTGGTGAGATGTTCTCCTATTAATCTTGTCATTTATGTGTTTATTTGACTGTGGCGGATTTGTGCATGTAAGAACTGTTGCCCGTGAGTATTTATTTATTATTGAAAAAATGATGATTGTAAAGGAAAAAGGGATGCGAGAGAATAATAATCTCGTCGTGAAAGCCACAATTTGAAAATATCCCAAGAAAAATTAAGGCAATAAAAAGAATAATATTCCAAACATGGGACAAATTTGTTTAGCTTGATATGTTCATTCAAAATAAAAGAAAAGTTATATTTTGAGCGTGTTTGGATGGAAATATCAACGGGTTAGCATAATGATAATGTATACTAGTTAAGCTTATTTTGTCATGACAATATTGATTTGTAGAATCATTTATATTCTAGGCTTGTGTGGCTTATGCTTGTTATGTTCTTTAAGTTCAACTTTAATTGTCATTTGAGGCTAAAGCTTAGTTTGATAAAGTTTTGCAGTCAATTAGAACTTCTTGAACATATTTGAGTGTTTGGGTTATAATTCTTTTGTTTCTAGTTCAAGCCCATTCATTCCATTCCACCCGTTTGGACACATCGATATTATGGTAGTGTGCAAAGCTTATGTGTTTTGTGTCGTGTTTTGTGGTCATTTATGCCTATATATGTGTGCCGAATTTTCTTTAACATATTTTCCATATATTATATATGGTATGTTTGTTGTATTTGTGAAATTTGCAAATGTTTGAAAAAATTAAAAAAATTCAAAAATAAAGGCAAATAACAACCGGTTTTCCATAATGGTTTTCTTTGAGATAATCATTACACATGCTTGATTTACATCTTTTGTGATGATATTTTTTCATCGTCGTGATGCTTTGAACTTAATGTTTATTTGTTTCTACTTCTTTGCCTATTTAAATATTTCGATAAAAACAAGGGGGGGGGGGAGCAAATTAAAATAGAGTTTTAATGAGTTTGAATTATGGGGGAGTATTTATTTATGAATTATAATTTGTTTCAAACTCGATGCGTCATGAAGGTATACGTTTGTTGTCTCATATGTGTAGGTACTAGAAGCGGTATTCAACACACAAGGATGAAAAAAATGTTTGAAAAAGGGAAGAAGAAGTTTGAAGACAGAGAAACTTATGACGTTTCGTTCTAAGGTTGGAAAGGGTATTAGTATTCTTGTAATTGGAGATTGTTAATTTTAATTTGGTGCTCGATCATTTTTTTTGTTTTGTACCGGAGCCAAAGGGGGAGATTTGTAAGCAATTTTTATAGAATTGTTCATGGCATAACTTTAGACTAGTTTTGGCGTATTCTGTTACAAATCGTAATGCACTAAGAAGACGAACCCAACTTAAGAATCTATAAGTTTAAGGACTTCCTGACATCCCAAAAGGTTAACAAATATTTAAAGTTTGAACTAATTCATATAAGTATATTCCAGACGTTAATTTTTATAAAAAAACGAAAATAACTGTTTTACTTTGTGAAAATATGTTTTGGAAGATCTGTAGGCGGAGTTTAAGAAAAATAAAGTTTTTGACGTTTCAGTCAATCAAACGACATTTGATGTCGTTCCAACGACATTGTAGCGTCATTCAAATGACTTGGACATGTCGTTCGAACGACATGGCCATATCGCTCAAATGACTTGGTGATCTCGTTCGAACGCCGTCGCCAACTCAAGTTTTTTATAAATACCTGTTTCATGATCAAATTGTTTAAGAATTTTGCCAATACGTTTCTGCACATCAAAACAAAATTTTCTTTAAAGTTTTGTGTTCCTAAACACTGTTTTAATTCACAAAAAACATCATTGAATATTGCTCTTGTGAATTAGTTTAGAACCCTAGAAAGTTGTGTATCTCTTTCATACAACTTTTGTGGAGAGGCACTCCATTGCTGACTTGTGGTATCATCGGTGATTCACTGCTAAAGACGAAAGCTGAGGCTAATTCGAAGGACTGCGGTCATGCGACTCTTGCGAACATCATAGTTGTTCCTATGAGATTTTCAAAGAATAGTGTGTTATGCTTGTGGTGGATAAAGTAGTCTGTAAGTCGACTCTCTTATATATTTCTAAGTGAATAAAAGTTTTTTACCCGAAAGGGATTTTTTTCCCGAATCTTGGCCTTATCATATTTACATGGTTTAATTTATCTATTTTATCACCATAGATGCATGCATAGGATAAAAAGATAAATATGTTTAAAATTCCCTTCCACATATTAAAAATTGATATTACAATTTTTTTGTTGAAATCACCCTTTGCGATTATTTTCGCCCTAACACCGCACAAGTATGGTACTTTTGGATCAAACTTAAGAATGTTATAATAACATACAAATATGATACTTCTAAACCAAACTTATATTTGTCATCATCTTTATGATGATATAAATATTTTAATATCAAAAAATCAGAGTCATGGGTATATTAATGTAGTGTGCTTAATATATTACTTAAGCATTGCAAGACATTTTAATCCATTTAACAAATGGATAACTGTTTAACCAAATTTATTCTCAATTTGAAGATCGAGATAAACTAATTACTCCAATGCCATTCATTTTTTAATTCCTTATTTGTGTATTTTTCATGTCAATTGAGCTCCTCAGAAGCACATCCTTTTTAAGGAAATTTGTATAATATCAGATTAGTAGATACAATTATTTTCATAAATTTCCATAGACAAATAATTAATAGACGATCTGGATTGCGTTAAGTTGTACAATGAACGTCTTATTTGAATTGAGTACGTACTACTTGGCTTTACTTCAGTCAAAGAACATCCTTCTAGGATTTTTATATGTATTCTTTGTCTAAGTCTCATAAATAACCATTTTTAACATTATTGAGTCTCATATATAATATATTTCATAAACTTTTAAGTTAGTCAAATGTTTAAAAATATTTACGGTCATAATGGGATGGTATGTTCGTATATAATCAATACGTGGTTTCTACTGGAGTGTGCGCTTTTTAGTGAGTTTCTTACTGTGCTTAAAAGAAAAGAAAAGGAAAAGGCGATAAAAGTAATGTAAATACATTTTTAATGAGGGAGTCCTCTCTTCCTTATTAGGTCCATTGCTTACTTGTAGTGTTTCTTGCCATGCAATGTAACCACTTGGTGGTTACTCACTCATTTGAATTTTTTCCGTTTTGATGTCCTAACACCCCAATATAAATTGTAGTATGTTCCAACTTTGAATAACATGTTCTAATTGATGACATGTGTCACACATGCACGTTGACCTTTATTTTGTATTTTTGTATTATAATTAGATTATTTTTATCAGTTTATATATTACGTGGCAACACCTCATTGGTCTGAATTAATATGGTGTAAACATACCCCCCGACTAATTAATTTTTGAAGAAAATAAATTAGTGGAATATTGAGTTTCTCTAAATCATTTTACACGCCATTATCCCACATCAGGCCATGATTACCCTTTTGCATAAATATGCGATTTGTGGTTGTGGGGTTGCCACTTCTCTAATAAATCGTCATTTTGATCTCTTGTTTAGAGCTCTTTGTTTTCACCATTCTCTTTATTTCTTCATACAAATGGATCCTTTCGGTGGTAACTAGGGGTGTAAGCGGTACGGTTTGGTCGGTAAATAGTAGATACCAATACCAAAACCAAACTCTGGATGGTAAAACCAAACCGTACCAGTCTACCACCCGGTACACCAAAATCAATACCAAAACCAAACTGGCCAGTATTTCGGTTTTTTCGATAATTTCGATTTTTCTAGTTTCGGTAAATTCTAGTTTCTTATATTTTTTTTCTGGTTTTGGAAAATTCTGGTTTTTTCTGGTTTCGGTAAACAACACTAAAGGCCCCAAAAAAAACAAAAACAAAACAAAACAACTTTTTTAAATATTAAAACCAAAACCAACACTAACTTTTTTCTGGTTTCCCTAAATTTGGTACGGTAATTTTGGTAAATTCGGTACATTACGATAATTTCAGTACAGTTTTTTATTTTTGGTAAATTCAATATGGTACGGTAATTTTGGTACGGTTTTTTCTGGTTTTGATAAATTCAGTACGGTAATTTCGGTAAATTGGTTTTTTAAATATTAAAACCAAAACCAACCAACTTTTTTGCGGTAATTTTGGTTTCGGTAAGACCGATTTATGGTATTTTAATATATGAAACCAAAACCATTTTTTTTCTGACCAAAACGGTACGGTACGATAAAAACCCGTACCGCTTCCACCCCTAGTGGTAACGATGAAAAGTTTGGTAGCATCTTCGATTATGGTTTCACTTTAAACCCCACTCCTATGATTGGAGACCCTTGGGCTTCGACTGTTGCTGTTATAACCCTTCTACAAATGCTAACCAAAATATGGTTGATGTTTAGGGCTCCTGGGATACTGTTTAACCATGTGCTTCTTCCCCTAAGCCTGTTGCTCCTTATGTATCCGTATTGTATGGGTTTTATGTTGTTGAAACTTCTAAAGTCTTTTACTTTGATCTTATATATAATAGACCATTCTTTTTCAGATTTTTCAAAGGATGGGTTGATGGCCTTTTCCTTTGCCTATAATTACGAGAGAGTCCCGAGTCTTTTTTGAACAACCAACCTCACGTTGATAAATATATGTTCTAAGTAGAGGTGACTGACTTAGGCGTTAATGCTTTTTATTTATTTAGGTTACCTTATTTCTATTGACAATAAATCTTTCCCAGGTCCCCATATTGATGAATTGTCCATTCACCTTGCCACCTTATGCCCCCGCTCTTTCCTTAAGTATATGCCTTAAGAGGGGTACCCTTCATTCGATCATGACTTTAGGGGGAATTATGATTTGTCTTTTCCCATCAAACCAATTTACCTATTTTAGGCCTCTTCGAATGGATACCTAAATGTCTTGGCGTCTCGGCATTGGGCCACAATTATACTTTCCAAAATTTGAAAAAATATGTTATTGATGGTTTTCCCACAAACGCCATTCTCTTGAGTCCCCACCACCTAATTCTAATGTTAGTAAGGCTTTTGAGTCTCTTCATGCCATTTTTCATTTTCTTTCTTTTGTTTTGTTGAAGGTCCATGCGATAAAAAAAAATTCTTTGGCTTGTATGATCCTTAAAATTCTACCAAATTTTCCTCGTGAACCTAGGCCCATCTCTCCTTTTTCCTTTCCTCTTATCCTTTTTTCATAAGGAGGTTGAAATAACACCCCATTGATCTCCTAAAACACAAGAGACGACTTGAAGCCCTTGTTGATATTCTTCCTCATTATAATGAGATTTTGGAGGAATGGAAATTTTTTGAGAGGGTTCATATGCATAGTCCCACACATGCACCTGAATTGGGCTTTGAACCCTTGTCATCGGATGTGATTCTTTTTAGATCCAGAATGTTGAGATGTAAGGCAAGTGAAGTTATATCCAACTTCCAATCTCATGAATCTTTGCTTCTGAGGTAGCCCTAGATGAACCTTTTTTTGATCTAGTGGAAAGGAATTTTTATTATCCATGGAACACTTTTTATTATTTTGTAACTTATACCTTTCATCACTTCTTCACCATTTCAAGGAAATAATGTTGTACTTATTTTCACTTTTGTAATTTTCTTTGTTTGGTTATTAATGGATGGAGATCTTTTGTTTTGAATAATTCTGTATGGTTTCTTTTTTACTAAACCAATTTCCATTGTTGATTTGTTCTTTTAACTCATATGATTGTGGAATTAACCACTTTTAATTAATTTGGGCATAATAAGAATTTCAGCTAATTTGAACTTAGAACCGAATATGGTACATTAATTTGTGATAGCCTTTTAAGACTTTAGAAATCCTTAAATTATTAAAATACAAGGTCTATTTATATGCATGACTTTTTATTGGTAGTGGAACCATCAAATCTCATAGCACGTGTAGAATCGTCCAAATCATGATTTTTAGTTTCTAAATGGAATAATCAATTTATATTTGAGCAACTTTTGGGATTTTGTTTAAGCCAATACGGTTGGCTTATCTTGAAACTATCACCATTTGATCTTTAAGTTATTTTTTATTATTATTCCACTGAAAACTAATCATGGGAAAGATTTGGAACTACATAGCTAATGGCGGACCCAGGAATATAGTTCAGTGGGTGCGAAAATTTTTGACAAAAGTTCGGGGTTCGGGGGGATCCCCCCGAGCCGAATTTTTTAGGATTATTTTCATTTTTTTGTAATTTTTAACCCTAAAAATTTCGGGGTCAATATTCATGGATTTTTTTTAAATACCTCAAAAATAATATTGACGTAAATTTGAAATAACAATTGAAATACTTATCATAATTTTCAATTTTTTTTCAAATTATATTTCAACAAATAAAGATAACAAAAATGAGCAAACTAATATATTCACCGAATAAACCAATATTTTTAACAAACCAAAAAATTAATATTTTAAAGAAATTTATCTTTGAAGTTTTTTTTATCTAGTTTAACGTTTTCAAGCTAAACATTTTTTTGATAAAAAATTACATTTAAGGTTTAACATATTTAAAATTTAAACTTTTTAAACGAAACATTTAAAGTTTTAAACTTTTGATATTTAAACTTTTTATACTAAACATATAACATTTAAACATTGACATTTTAAACTAAAATTAACATTTATGGATTAAACTAATTTAAACATTAAAACAATGAGGTATTAAAGTAAATGTTATAATATTTTAGAAATTTAAAGAATTCGAAAAAAAAAAATTAGTACATGTAGCCTGTTGACGAACTAAATTGAGATTTCACAGTTTGTTTCACTAAACTTGTTCTAATTATCTTTTATGACACATCTTCAACAATCCAATCCAGGAAAGTGGTAACAGGGCCATAATTATTAAATCTTACATTGGACTAGGTATAGGATAGATTTATGATGTTCGTATTTCTTGTCGAAAAGTTTCATTCCATCCATATGCCACATGTTTATTTTAATATGTTGCCAAGCAATAACTCCTTCATCAATCCCTATGTCTAAGAATTAAGTCCACATGTTGAGACATTGAATGACCAAGCTTTGACACAACTATGCTCAACACTAGAAGATGTCAATGATGAGAGCAGATTTGAGTTTTTGTACTTCAAGAAAGCTATCTACACTAACTATCTAACTTAAGAACCCAATAAATTGTGGGTGCGGCTTCCTCCTTGGGGATGGGGTAGGTCCGCCCCTATACGTAGCTATCAAATTAACTATGCTTTTTGGAGAGAACTTTTATGAATCCATATGTTACAACCCACCTGGCTCAGTTTTGCATTTTAAAAGGTGTTAGCAAGTTATTTGAGCTCATTTTTCTTTGCCTTTTCTTTTTACCATTCACTTTTTTTCAAGCAAACCCTTAACTTTTAAATACACTCTCTGTTTTTTTTTTCGAAAACCCTTCACCAATAATGGCGTCTAGTTCATCAAAAGTTAATTATTTTTTTGCATTTGAAGCGACTTTTAATAGGCTCTCAACGATGGTATTGTTATTGGGAATATTATTTGTCCCATTAAAACTTCTAATGGGGTAGAACTCACTAAGCTTGGCCTTTACTTTCCCAAAGAACTTCCATTATCGGTGTCTCCTTACTATCCAAGGTTTGGAGAATAAAAGATCCTTGTTCAAGAAAAGGTCACTCTTGAAATACCTTCCTCATTCAAATTTAGGTTGTGTTCCAAAAAGTTAGATAACAATGGTTGACCAAATGGGTGGCGAGGATCCTAGCTCTCAAAGCCAATGATTTGGAAAAGTCTGGAATTTTTTATGTCGTAAAACTCTATCAAAAGATATAGAGTTTAATCGATTCTCCATTTCTAGTGCTATTTTTTTGCAACCATGCTTTTAATTGCTTCGAATTCAACTTTAGGATGGCAGGCCCCACTTTGTTATAATTCTTTCAATTAACTAGATTTAAGTGTGTAGGGGATGAAATTCACCCATGTATGTCAAAAATTGATCTCTTTTATTCACTTACGAATTTAAATCCAAAGCCGTCCTTGTCCATATTTATGAATACTCACTTGAAGAGTAGTCCCCATGTGAGTAAGAAAGATTACTTTTGTTTCCTCTTATATTGGTTGTCAAGGCATGTATTTTGTCTTAAATCCCAAAGCGTGATGCTGGAGTATTCTATCTTAGTAGCCCAATATGTTATGGGATCTCTTTAAAAACATGTTTTGCTCTTGTTGAGGACCCGTTTAATGCCAATCAAGATGGGTCATTGTGGATCTTGCAAATGTCGCTTCATGCCTATTTTTCAAAAAGTGGCTATATTCAAAATGAGTCCAAGTATAGCCATTATCGTACCTATTATCTCTCCAAACCCTCTCGTAAGAGTTTCGAAGAGCTTGTTACTGTATTTAGGAGTTTTTCAACTAACAATCCCATGGTTTTTTACATCCTTGTTGGCACCCCTCAGCTCATCTCTTTAGTTAGTTCCTATTTTACAGAAACCTCATATTGCAATGTTGACTAATATTTATTGGGAGAGTTTCTTAATGCCAAGAGATTTATACTATGGAACTTCATCCTCTTCAAATCCTACCTCTAAATCTTATGGGGAGATATACTTACCCGTCCACTAATATATTCATGTCCCATTGAGGAGCCATGCCAATCTTGATGTGTTTCTTTGGACCTCATAGGTATCAATGATAACCATCTTGCATGGGATAACTAAATATCGTAGGGTTAGAATTAGTTTTTCATGGTTGGGACTGTATTTCATGCAGGTGTGACCCCAATGTTTGAAGATTTGTGGACTAAGTACATCAAGGTATATTTAAATCCTTTGTCACCCCAGAAACAGCCTTCGAAGCCTTCTTATTTGAGTAAGAGTTTGATTATTTCTTTCTTATTATTAACTTGGATGGATTAACTCAACCATTTTGAGCTTTATAGAAGCTCCTCTTATTAAGGACTATCGATCTCTTAAGGCAAGTAAACTCACTCCTGAAGTTAAGGTAGCTTTGTAGAATGAAATTTTGAGGGAAGTAGAGATGAGGGGGCATAATAGAACACTAGTCTTGTCAGATCAAAGAAAGAAAAATATTCCTCATACAATCTCATGAGTACCTCATCAAGCATGGACGAGCTTCCTATTGCTGTTATGTTTGTTATTCCCAAAGGAAAACGTATGAATAGTATAGCAACTAAGGTTGTTCCTATTGTACAATTGGCAAGTAAGCTAATATTTTACTCTTATAGTGTTTTAAAAGCCCTTTGGTATTAATTACACCACTATTATTGTCTTCAAATTTCCTTTTCCTTTATTAGAGGACATGTTGATGACTTAAGAAAAAAGGGTGAATCCATTCCTTTTAGAGATCCTAGGACACCACCTTTAGCATCCCCAATTAATGAGCCTATGACTGGTCCAATTGATGTTCCTGCTTCACCACATAAGCCTTTTTCGAATCCAGTTATGGATGAAAAATAGACTCTAAGGTAATAAATAACTCGTTGCCCTTGATTTAACTCAAGGTGAGGCAGTTGCGATCTCAATTCCATAGGATAAAGAGCCTTTAGAGAACCTCTATTTAGCTTCCAATGATCCAATATTTTTTGCTGAATCTACTATTCCTGAAGCTAATGTTGTCCTAAACACTTCTCCTTTGAAGGAGGAACCCCATACAGTAGAGAAGAGTCCCTTAACTGAGGGGATTATAAGATTAATGACCCTAGATGAAATGCATAACTTACGTGGATAATTAGAAAAGATAATGTATAAGAACCCAATCTAAACCTTGGATGTTGCTGCTAATAGCGCTAAGCAATAACTGTAGCACTTTTATCCAAGTCTAGCCCATTCCTCCTTCTTAGTATTTGGAGACTTCACAATCCTTAGACTTGCTTTAAAGCTTTGTAAGGTTGCTATTTAAAGAGCTGGTAGATTTCACATTTGCTAATAGTCTTAAAGCAGCCTACTATTATATTACCTCTTTCGAAATGTGAAGTTGTGCTAATAGTCTCTCTCCTTACATATCAACACTTTGTCTCATGTGGAGGTCAAAGAAAACTCTTTGTCTATTGATAAAGCTCACTTATCCAATAAAAAAATGTGGTTGTAAAAGACTTATACGACCTCAAATCCATTTAAAGAAAAAAAGGTTGCACTTTTATCAGAGAAGGAAGAACTAGAGAAATAGTTAACTATGGTTATTGTTGTATTAGAGGTGGCCACTATTGAGGTGGAGGACTGCTAGCAAAGGATAGGAGGACTGCTAGGAAAGGATAGGCCAACTAGTTGGTGAGATGCAGGTCTCGATCTATAATGCAACTCAGTACGATGGCTCAAATTATAGCCCAAAACATTAATTATGTAAATTTTTGGACCAATTATAGGTCTTTTGTATTAAAAACTTTCATTAACTTATAATAGTGTCACTATTCTAATGCAATTCTATGTTTTGCTCTTATTACCTAGCTTCCCAAATAGTTGGATAATAAAGATTTAAGAATCTGACATTTGTCTTTCTTTGTGAATATAGACACTAATGTTTCTTAAATGATACGATCATACTTTAATGATCTATAGATTTGGAATGGACCTTCCCATTTAGGGGACCATTTTTCATAAGTAATATATTTTTAACCTAAAGGTAAGATTGTTTTCCAAACCAAATTCCCCATAACTAAGGTTCTCTCTTTAATTTCTTGTTATAGTTGTTGGTTATATTCTTCTTTTGGATCAAGATGTTGTTAAATACTCTGACCATATCTTTATATATAGTTTCTAATTTCATGTACATTACTTGATCA
This sequence comes from Sambucus nigra, assembly GCA_949130495.1. NCBI lineage: Eukaryota > Viridiplantae > Streptophyta > Magnoliopsida > Dipsacales > Adoxaceae > Sambucus > Sambucus nigra. Next base: position 504,130,772 of record OX422209.1, read on the forward strand.
TAGCCTTCAACTGTTAGATCATTTTAGGCTACAACTCTCAATGAATTTAGAGTACTTTACCATGGTAGCATATCATTATGTCTATAAGTTAGGGCATATGAAATTATCCCAGTGATTGACCTTTTAGAGGTTCAGTAAGATCATAAAACATCTGGCAACAAATTGTGCCAATCTCTTAGATTTTTCTCAAATTATCTTCAAATACTTTATTAGTGGAATCAACTTGGCCATTTGATTGAGAATAATATGGTTCTGATTTTGTAAAGTTATACCTAACCATGAAATGAATTCTAACACCATTTATAATTCGAAGATAGTTGCATTATTTGAGGTTATGGTTTAAATGATCCCAAACCTATATAAAATATCTTGTAAGAAGTCTGTCAATTCATTCTAGGTAACTGATTAACTTCTGCCCACTTAGTGAAATAATTAGTTGAAACCAAAACAAAACTGTGTAGCTATGAAGATAGGGTGAATCTTTCTAATTACATTAATTGACCATCCTCTAACTGGCCACAGCCTAACCATATATTATAAGTCCATAGGAGACATATGTTTTAAAGGAGCATGATGCTGATACTTTTGACATCGTTTTGTAGATTCAATGCAACCTTTTAGGAAAGATGTCCAATAAAATCCATATCTTCTTAATATACATCTAATCTTAGTTTCAGCTTGATGGGGCCCATGAAGGCCTTCATCGACTTGGATTATAACTCTTACACCTTCATCTTTACTTAGGCACTCTAGGTTTATTCCATCAACCCCTCTTTCAAACAATTTGTTAACATACACAACATAATTACTTGCTCTCAATCGGACAACTCTATCAGTCTTGATGTTTAGATTATTTAGATATTCGATTATTAGTTTTCTCCAATCTTCTTGAATATCAATATTTCCAATTTCCATCATTAACCGTATGTTATGTAAAATCCATCAATGGCACTAATCTTAAGTTTAGCTTTGAAGTCATTATCAAGTTTTAAACTTGATGCCTTTGAACAATTTCATTAGCTTCTTCATTTAAAAACCTGACAATGTAATTTAAAATGACTTCATCAAATTTGGCCAATAAATTTAATGTCATTTAGTTATATAGAGTTAAACCCTCTTGAACACATTTGTATTCTCCAGTTCGGGGGATTCAATGACTATCCCTATACCTGACATTATTTCATTCTTTAAACCATCAAACCATAGTTTCAAGGACTTAGAGACACATAACATATCTCATATTTCCCATATAGTTCATCCTCACATGGATGATCTAATAAAAAGTTTGCCAAAGCTTAAAATTTTAATATTTTCTGAGGTACATAGTAGAGGAAAAATTCAGACAAAATTAGTACCTATTTTCTAATTCTATTTCTTAGAATAGGTTTTGTTAACATGTATATAATCAAATTAGACTTTGAAATGACATAAACCTCTTTAGGCTTCAAACAATATCTTTAATACATAACAACAAAGTACAAGGTTAAACATAGTCTTTCCATTACATAATACATATATTCACAATCATTTAAAAACCTATTAAGGTAGTTAATATTTTGTTCCTTGTGACTTTCATAATATTAAGCCAATATTATTCTAATGAATGCATCTAAGGCTGAAATGTATAGCTTCAATGGCATGGCTTCCTTAGGTAGAACCAAAACGGGTAACCTCATCAGCTATCTCTTGAGTGTTTGGAAAGCATGCTCATGATCTTCTTTCTAATCCATCTCCTCTTAGTCTTTTAGCTTCGAGAAAGGGGAAAACACTTTAGTCTTTCCTGCAGCATTAAAAATAAATCTTCAAAGAAAATTAACTTGTCCCCAAAACCATTGTAATTCTTTTTTAATTTTTGGGTCTTTGTTTTCCATGATAGCCTCATCCTTAGTCTTATCAACATGAATTCCTTTTTTATTCATTAAATACCCGGGGAAATTTCTTTCAGAAACTCCAAAGGCACATTTCAAAGGGTTCATTTTAAGTTGATATAACCTCATTCTTTCGAAAGATTTGTTGACGTATGTTATATGATCAATTACCGACTTTGATTTTATAATTACGTCATCAATAACACTCCATAAAGTTCTAACCATATCATGGAAAATGGCGTCCATCCCCCTCTGGTATGTATCCCCTGTATTCATTAATCCAAATAGCATTTTAACCCATTCGAAGGTACCCAAATTAACATGACACCATAATGCAGTCTTATGCACATCTTTTTCAGCTATGTAAATCTAATTATAACTATAATAACCTTCCATTATAAACATGATAACACGACATGACCTATCAACCAAAAAACATATTATAGGCATTAGATACTCATCCTTAGGAATGGCTACATTAAGATTACTAAAATTAATACCGACTCTTAATTTGCCATTTTTCTTAACAACTGGCACTATATTAGAGATTCATTCAATATAACTATAAGTTTGAATGATTCCACCTTTTAACAACCCTTCAATGGTATTCAGAGTCCGTTAAGAATCCACGAGCGACTCAAGGGTCCGAGAGTTGATAGAGGTTAAATGGGGCCCAAAAGCGTCCATTGGTCACTGGACATGAAGTTTTTGGAGAAAAACGGATCGTTCGTCCGAACTGTAAGGCTGATTCATGCACGGGGAAGACCGTTGTAAAGGGTATTCAGAGTCTTTCGGGTATTCGTTGAGTTTACGCTCAAGTAAGAGAGCTTACCGGAGTCAAACGTGGCATGGGAGTGCAGGATGGCTTCTAGATCGGTAATCAGAGTATGGCCTAGGGTTTATGCTGAATGGGTGAGTGTTAGGGACCTAAGGAGGTGCTTAGGGGGGCTCCTAGGATGGGGTATAGGTGGAAAAGTGAAGTCTCCTACGAGGAAGTTCTCCTCTTCCTCAACTTCTTCCCAGAGGAGAACAGAGAAATATTTATTATATTTTGTATTTTTACATGATTTATCAAATTTTAAAATTTAATTATGTGTATTGGATGTGACCAGAGATGTCACTATTCACATTTTTATGTGTTAATTAGTTCGAATTTAAAATTGAATTTTGTATGAGTCAATCCATTGATTAATTAATTGATATTTGGATATATATTGGTTGATTATTAATTTAATGAGTTATTATTTACTTGAATTGGGCGTATATTGTACTCGACTTTTAGGATTCGTCAAATGTCTATTTTTAGTTTAAAATGATGGATTTTACGCTTATTGGATTGTTATAAAACTTCGGTAAGGTTTCATTTTATTTGGAGGTGATTCTAGGCTCTTTTAGGTGAGGCCCATTTGGGGCCCAAGCCTAATTTCGTGGATTAACGATTTGGTGAGCCATTAGGGATCTCATAAGTCACATAACATAATTTAGTAAGCACCTTGAGGGTAGAGAGAAGGGTATTCAAGAGAATAAAAGATATTAGCGGTATCTTGGCATGACTTTCTCCACAAATTGATTGAGGCAAGTTTATCGAGAATTTTATTTTATTTTAGATTATATTTATTCATTTAAATCTAAATTTATTCATATTCAAATATGAATTTTAAAGATTAAATAGTTAATTTTCATAATTAATCTAATCAAGATGTTAATTAGGTACTTGATTTATTTCCCCATGAATTTAACATGAAATTATTAGAGCATGATTAGAATTTGTCTTCTATTATAAATCACTCAAAAGACCTCTGATTATATGTATTGATCCACGAAAACCATAAGTCAATTGAAGAATTTGATAAATCTAGGGTTCATGAATGTAACTTGGGTTTTCTTTTGAATCTTGATATAAACTTGTGGATTTGTTGTTAGAAATAGGTTCCAATTATTTATATGATGTAGTTTTGTTATTGATATGTTTGGTAGGGCTTGGATGAAATTTTTGAGTCATGAATGGTGGTTTTGGAAGAGAATTCGAGTGTTGGAGAAGATAAATCATGTAACTATATATGTAGTGATCGATCAATGATCCCAGTTTTGGTGAAGTTTGGGATTTTATTTGTTTGTTTGGATTGCTTCGTTTGGGGGCTTAAAGCTAGGTTGGATTGTCCTTTAGACGTATTATACTTGTAGAATAGAGCCAACTATAATGTTTTGAGGATTTGGAATTTAGTGTTGGGTTAATTGAGTACTTTAACCTCGATTACTTTGCAGGGGTTAAATTGTGTATAATGTATTAGTTGTAAACCTTAGAATTGGTTGGGTTGTTATATGTGATTTTAGGATCTTAAAGAATTGGGTGTTTTGATCGAGATTATTAGGGTCATTATGCACTAGTGGGTCGTTTACCCTTTGGGGGAGAATATGAATTAGTCAAAACCCTGGAGTAGGGGTAATTGGTATATTAGATATACTTTTATAAGTTATGTGTGGGATGATACCTAGACGTGTAACCTCAAGAGATTAAGCTAGGATTATATGAGATTGAATATAGTAATTATATGTGTTTTTAGTATAAGTTGTGTGTGAGACTATAACTAGAATTTGGAGAGCCTTAGGAAGTACAACTAATAATGTATAGAATCTAATAAGGGTAACAAGTTTATTATCTTTATAATAGTTTGAATTATTGTGGATTAACTGGTAGTGATGGGTATATATATATATATATATATGTTTATGTTGATTTGGCCCGTTAATGAGGGTTGTAATTATGACTCAGTTGCGTTGGGTCGGTATGTATATGAATTTATTTGATTCAACCCATTAGTGAGGGTTATAATTAATTAGATGTTTGATGTACAATGCATACCATGTGGAGTGCGCGTGGGTTATGTACTATGAGGGATTCCATGATGGGGCATGTGCGATGTTGATCGCAATAGTGAATCGGTGATTATTTTATCGGCTTATGTGCTATACTAGTGATTTATAAAACTTATAGAAGTATACTTAAATGATTTATGACTCTTGATTCTTGTATCTTATATACTAGAGATGCGTATTATTTTGTGGTGAGAGATAGCCCTAAATGGATTGATTTAAAAGATATGATTTAAGCTTGTAAGTGGTACCTTTGTTATCTGGTGAAATGTGTCATAGCTTTAAGACTACGATACGACATATGATAAATAATGAAATAAATTAACATAACGATGAGAAAGTAAAGAATAAAGAATTGAGAGATAAAACTTTAATCACATGGGCTACATATAGGGTCGGGATTAGAACCACATGTTATTTTAGGTTATTGAGTTGGGTAACTAACAACGTAAAATCCATTAAAAAGAAGAGAATAAGATGTGTAGTTATATTGTAGTCCAAATTCAGTTATAATATTGTTCTTCATAAACTTTTTGTTTAAGCTATTGTTATATCTATGTTTTCACATGCCTTGGGTTGCAGTGGTTTCCGTAAACTTGGGTTCGTCAGAGGATCACCTTTAGTGATGTTCAATTATTACTTTCTAATATATAGTAGCCGAGAAAATTTGTTCATTCATTTATTAGATTATTGTATAATTTTATTAAGCTTATATATTTGTATAATTTAACTCGAGTCAACTTTCGTACATGTATTATTTGTGTTCGAAGAATGTGTGAGATACATTTGTATTCTGGAGTTGGATTATCATACTGATTATTATTAGTAGTAGGACAGATGTTCTTGTTCAACCTTTTTTATATCTCATTATCACATGTCGAGTTTTATGTATTTCGTTATCCTGAGGATGTTACCAAATATTTTTTATTCCCTTGATTTTTGTATTAGACCTAATCAATCGAGTGCCCTAAGGATCTTAAGTGTGTTTGTCGCCTTTTGTGTTGCGTTCTTTGATTACCTTAGAGCCTTATCTTTTAGGGTTCGTATGATATATAATGATGGCTGCTTAGGGGGTTTCACTCCATTGTTCCAAACGAATGGTTCGAATTGATCAAGTGTATCCGGAGGGTTCCTTATTTGTACTTCTATTGTGAGACATTCCAAGCAAGAGGTCATCTTCGGTCGCGAGTTAGGAAATTTTAGGCATGAGACCTTTAGTAAGTGTTCGACATATGGTTCGAGGGGATATGCTTTCACTCACCATCTGGAACTCGATTAGAGTAAGTTTTTGAACACCTCGTCTATGTGATCGTGTGGTAGCCATTATGAGGAGGAGTTAAACTATATTTCTCTTTCTGAATTGGGAGAGATTGGTACGCAAGTGAAGAAGGACATTCACGTTAACCACTATAGTACAAAAATACTTTTTAGAGTTAGTAAAAACCTTACATGAAGGGTTTAACAGGAGTCACTAGGTAGCCTATTTTTCACCACTTACACTTAGGTGGTTGAAGTTACCTTCCTATCAGTAGTATCATTATAGTTATTTAGAGGATATATTTCCTCATATTGCAAAAACTTAGGCCAAGGTAGGACGGATAACTAGAAACGGTGTAGTATTGACCCGAGAAGGGGGACCTCACCAGTAGAAGGAACCACATAAGGAGGATTTAACCCCAAAAGGGATCCGAGAGTAAACAAGATGATTTATTATGGCCAATAGGGCAAAGGAAATTATGACCAGTGGGGTCACAACCAATGAGATCATGCCAAACGAGGAGAGATTTAGCAGAATTGACTAAAGAAGTAAGGTCAACAGGGATGCCAGTGGGGCTTCCATTTTTATAATTCCTTTAGAGGAATGTATGATACTCTTCGAAAGTGAGGTCAGCTAGTAATTTGATGCTTCAGTGATAACCAAGTTTTGGGGGTACCTTCAAGGGATGGTTACGATTATGTTCATGGCTCATGCACATGAGTATGCCTTAGACATCAAGGATTTGCCATTCTTTAGTAATGTGTGTACTATGATTATGAGGTATAAAGTTTTTTTTTTATAAATTTATGTATCTGTGGGTACCCCAGCAGGTAAGGGGCTGCTTTATGTCGTGATTACCAAGACATGGCAGTTTATTTGGTCATCTCGGTTTTCAATCACTTTATTGACTGTTTAAATAAGAGATTGTCATATTATTAGTGAGCTTGTGGGTATAGCTATGTTTTATGGTTATATCAACTACTGGGGTTAGGCTTTTAGATGATATTTTTGGGCCGAGATTGCTTTGTGTAGTTATGATTAGGCTCGAGAGATGGGCTAGCATACTTGTTTTAATTGATGTGAGTGAATTCGAGGATATTAAGGTTGAGTAGAGGTGTCATTGATACTCTTAGGTCCTTCTAATTTTATTTGGTTGGGTGTTGAGTTATCACCTACATAAGAGTTTGTTTTTTTCCTTAAAGTTGGCACTAGCTTTGGATATGCCACGAGGGCATTTTATAAGATTGACTTCGTTAAGGATAATAGAGGTGTCAAGGTAGCATACACCAAAGGTTTTTAGACCGATAGAGTATTCGAGGATGGCGTTAGCTTGGGGGAATCTCTAAAAGAAGTATGGGTCATTAAGAGGATGTGTGGAAAACTAGTAGAAGGATAAGGTCAAGCCACGAGAAAAGTGCTTTATTGTTAAGTTTTGATGATCTATTGAAATAATCAAGAAGAGTATTTTCTCGTGATGCTTAAGATATGAGCGAGTTATCATCAGTGGGGAAATCGGGAGGAGAATATCACGAAGGCAATTTTCTAGTACACGTGGAATGGGAGTATCATTAGTGAATTTTAATTGCACAAAGGAGTAGTTCGCTGAGAGTGGCGATGAAATCTTATTGAAGAAGGAATGGTATATGGTGCGTTTTCCAATAAGGTCTCACCCTGACCGGGGGTTCTCTTTTCCAAACAATCTCAAGGTTTTAAAGATTTACTTAAAAGTCCTCAGGTTTCCTATTGCGGTTGCTATCTGCACGAATGATAAGACGATTAGTAGTATAATAAAAATCAAAGTTCGATAGAAAAATGGTGGACCTACCAAGTTGTAAGGCCACATAACCAAACCATGGGACTTATCCCTAGCTTGAAAATGGTATGTTTCAGACCCAGGTGATCCCCTTATGTCATAATAATACGTAATTTCATTTAGACCTAGGTTGGTCACGCATATTTGATTTATATTAAATGTTCCCATAGAAATCTTATGAAAACTACCATTTGCTTTGAGAGGAAATATTCCCTAATAACAGAGTACTTCCACCAGTAATAGTTGGAGGGAAAAGTGAACGCCCTCTATAATATGGCAACCATCCTAAAAGAAGCTTCACAATTTGTGATAATACATCCTCCTCTTCTGGTGGAATTCTAACGAAGACATTGTTTGTAATCAAGTATTTAGACTAAATTTCTCAAAGTCATTTGTTTTAGAACCTTCATACTTCCTCATATGCCTAGACATATCGAGAATATGTAGAGGAAGAAAAAAAATAAAGAAGAGAATAAAAATTGCTCTTTGGTTTGAGAAAATTCTAGATAGAGAGATATGGAAGTATACCTTAAAATGTTACAAAATAACGAAGGTATAAAGTCCTCGAGACCTTATACTTTTTTCCACCAAAATTAAATCAATCAGTGTTACGATATTGAGCAAGGAGCCTGTCCCCGATAGATGCATTTCTCACGCACGCACGTGCAATTATTACCTTAGGCATGTAACTGACGGTGTACAAAACTATAACTATATGGATTGCGCGCATCAGAGTTTAATGATTATAACCCACTTAATTAATTGGACACGTGAGATGTCATTGGCAACGGTTGAGGAAACCCATGCCAACACATGTCCAAGTTACGAACAAGACCAGGGAGACCTCACCTAACAAGTGCAGTACCCTCCCTCTTGGGGAAAATTTATGGTAAATAAGGTCGATCACCCCACGTAAGATGACACACAACTCTTAAGCGCAAGGGGCGTAGTCGACCAAATATCGCCGAAGAGATAACTTGGAATCTAAGAAGACCACAATATGTCATGGATAATTTAATTGTCATACGATTCTATCACCTAAGGATAAGTTTAAGGACATATTTTACTTAGCCTATTTTAAATTGAGTATGTCGTATACCATTACACCTGTCAAAGAATGTTCACGATCATTTGGGCAAAACGACGGATCCGAATATCAAGCTTCTTCAACAACAAGCCTCCGCAAGATTGATTTTGGTAAGGTTGTGTTTAAAATTCATTAATGTTTCATTTAAATGTTGGGATATTTTTTTCTAAAATGTTTTCATCAACTTGACGCATTTTATTAAGTCAAAATAATTTTTCTAAGAATTGTAGGTGGAGTTTTAAAAGAAAATATTTTTTCCTTTAGTTGTTCAAACAACATTGATATGTTGTTCTAACGACAGGAAGAAGTCGTTCAAATGACAACTTCAAATGACATTGCATGTCACGCGATAGGTTGGCAGAAGCTCATTCGATATTTTCATCTAACGACATGCGACTGTTTCATGCTTTTTTAAGGTTGTTAGAAGGTCACACGATCCCTGGATCGAACGACATTGTTTGTCGTTCAAACAACCTTAACATTTCATTTGAACGACCCAGTCGACTCAAGTTTTTTTTATAAATACCTATTTAATGAGTCCTTTTTCCTTAAGACGTTTGCTGAATGAAAATTGCAAATCTCCAAAATTTTGGTCTTCAATTATAGGACTTAAAAACTATGTTTTCGGTTCACAAATCATCCCAATTACTTTATTGTATTGTTTTGGAACCCAAGACACAATTTTGTTGAAGTTTCTCTTGTAGAGACGAAATCTCTACTGGTCGATTGGTAGCTCTTGAAGGCGACTGTGGTCATTGGATTTACTCGAGGGTGTTTCTTGCTAAAGGAAGAGGTGCGATTATTGTGGGTTCTTAAGGGAGTCCATTGTATCTGGGTTGCGGTCTATGTGAATTTTCTGTAGGAGATTCATTGCAAATTTAATTGTGTACTTTATAAGTTACGATTTATTGTTCATAGTGAAATAAATGTTTTACCTGAAATGTTTTTTCCCTAAATGTCTATTTATTGGTGTTGATGTAAAAATTAGATTACTCTAATTATTCAATCACAGATAAATAAATAAGACAAAAGATTTTAAAGTGGTTCAGCCTTATTTGAATGGCTTACATCCACTGTTATGTTATTGCTGAGTGTTTGGGAATTCTCGATTACAAATGCTATCAAGAAATTCCGGTCCCCTTGAATGAGGGTAATACAATGTATTTATAGCCTTGAGGCTATAATCTGAAAGGGTGATACATTAAATGATATACATACGAAGAGATAATACATTTAATGCTCTTCAAGCGTGTGCGTTAAGATGATAAGCATTCAATAAATAATTGAACTGTTGATTATTTGGTAATTAATGCTGTGTTCGAGATGCAGCTCGAACCGCCTTAGTTGTTCGTCGTTCAAGAGTTCCTCGGAGCGTTGGTGTTCCTCAGAGAGTTGGAGTTCCTCGGAGCGTTGGTGTTCCTCGGAGAGCTGGAGTTCCTCGGAGTATACTTATTGCTCGGAGTGAGTCTGACTTGGTCGAGGAAATAGACTTCCTCATTGCTATTGTGCCATGTAGATTGACACGTGTCTTCTTATTATCTGTCCATATCAGCATACTAATTTTGGTATCAACAGAAGCCCCCAATGTTTCGTATTTCGAGCTTTGAGGAGTATGGAACATTCTTTCTCGGTATATGGCAATATTAAATGACCTTCCTGGGTTTTAGGTGCATTTTCTTCTTATTTGAATTTCCTTCCAAATTCGCAGAATCCGCCTTTTTGCATAAGCGCTTCGATCTTCGTGTACTTTTTGTCCTTTTAGCCGCCGGTAGCGTAATAGTTTCCTTTTTGTAATCATTTCTTTCGCCGTTTCCCAAGGCAAAGTATTTAAACTTCTTAGGCAATCATACCGTCTTCTACCTTTCCTAATTTTCTGCTTTCCAATTTTCAATAGACTTTCTTTCTCTTGTGCGTTCATCCTTGTTTTCGTTCGTTGTCAACAGATCTCCCTTTTTCCTGTAAGATCTTCTTCCTTCTTCTTCATTTCTTTTATTCACCATGGTTTATATTATTGAATCTCTTGAGAAATTCCGTTCTGACTTTTCCATTCCATCTTGGGTAACCTTGGAAAATCTTTCTGAGCCTTTAGATTATTTTCGTTTGGCTGAGGGACACTGGTTCCCCAGTATCTTTATTGCTGAATGTGGATTTTCTTTTCCACCAAACCCTCTGTACTTAGAGTTCTGTCAATATTTCGATGGCGTCCCTGCAAAAATAGCTCCCAACACATGGAGAATAGTTAATGGGGTGTATAGGTTAAATCAAACTCATGGAACTCGTATAGGAATTCCTGAGATTATGTACTGTTATAGATGGGCTATTTTAGATAATGTTTATTATGTAAAAACTAGATTTTTGAATAGGGCTTTAGTAGTCAATCTCCTTGATGCAAATAGGGATTATTTTGAACATGGGGTAGTTATAAAAAATTGGCAACATGCCCCTTTATTTGGAGATGCAGTATATGAGGGTCCCAAATGCCCTCCATATGGCAATGGGATAGGTTATTTTCATTTCTGAAATTATGATTCCATTATGTTTGAATAAATGCATGATTGACATTTCAATATGTTTTTGTTTGCAGTTGATAGCAAGAGAAAAACTCCCAAAGAATCAGAAGTTAATATAAAGCATTTGAAACATATCCGGAGTTTGCATCAGAAAGTTGCAGACGAGCACGTCAGGTCTGCCTCATACTTGTTGCAGTATAGGAGCTATACATCGTCCTTTACTGCTCGTCCTGTGGTTAGCATTAGTGAACCATTGCCAGCTTCTGAGGATTCTTCACCAGACTCTCACATTCCTCTGAGTAAAAAAATGGGCAAAAGAAGAGTTCCTGCTCTCTTCGAAGAGACTACTTCTGCTGGAGATGGGAAAAGAAATAAGGCTGATGTCCAGAAGGGGACAAAGAAAGTAGATGCCACCCCTTCTGTTGCTCCTCAGAAGGCCGCCGAGAAGCCCCCAGTGGCTCATGTGCAGAAGGATGCACCTGTGGAAGTAATCACCATCTCTCCAACCAAAAGTTCTTCTTTGGTTGAGATTGTTGAGAAGACACTGAGGAGACTGAAGAAATCCTCCTCGGTTAGTTTTTCTGAAGCCATTCCCCAGCTCCAAGCTAGTGGAGTTGGTGTTCCAACCATTATTCCCCCGAGTTCTGAAATGAGCTCGGTAAAGACTTGGACCATTCCTGAAGTCCAAGGAATCGAGGAAAACATGTCTAGGGATATGCTAACATCCCTAGCTACTCGTCACATTTCTTCAGTAAGTTTCTCTTATTCAGAATTTTTCTTTCTTTTCATCAATACATGTATCTCAGCACTGACTTATCATTACCTTCTTTTTCAGCTGGTGAGTTGCTTTAACACTATAGTGAAGAAAGATGAAGCAATCAAGGCTTCTAGCTCCTCGTCTGGAGTAGAGGATGCTTTACAGGGCTTGGCCCAATCTTTGAAGGAATCCCGTCAAAAATACGACGAGGATAGAGGTGAATGGGAGAAGAAGTTGGCTGCATCTGAGGCAGAGAAGGTGCAGTTGAGAAGTAAAGTGAAGGATTTGGAGAGAGAGAATAAAAAATATGCCGAGAAGCTCACAAGCTTTGGGGAGCTTGAGAATAAGTTGAAATCGATCGAGGAAGAGCTTACCCTTCTGCGAGAAGTAAATCGCCAGAAGAAGGAGGTGGAGGCCAAGTTGAAAGCCTCAGAGGATCTTCTATCCGAGAAGCTCTCCTCGGAGAAAATAAAAAGAAAAATGGCTGTGAAAAAATCATTTCGAACCGGTTGGGATAAAGGATGGGATAAGGGGGTAGCAACAATGATGGCCCAGGTGCAGTATGGAAGTTTAAAATACTTCTGAGATGGTTGGGTTGCTGCCCTGCAGGAACTGAAGGTGAACGAGGACTCTGAACTATTTCAACAACATTTTCCTGGCCCCCCTCCTGTAATTGAAGATGAGGAAGAAGACGAAGCTGCGTCCGAGGAGTCTTCAATGATAGGAGGTGATCAAGTCCTTGCTCCACAACCTAACCAGACGGCTACCGAGGAGATCTCGTCTTTGCCTCCTCCTGAACGAGTCTCAACTTCTGCCAATCAACTCATTGTTCCCACCGAGCAACCAAGCTCCTCGTCCCAGCCTCCCGAGAAAGTCTTGGGAGACAAGGAAAAGGTGTGAAGTTGTTCGGTATTCTCTTTCTGTTTTTCTTTTTCTTGTACTATGTATTCTGAACGCTGTACTTCTTTTGATGATGTAATAAAATAACCTTTTTTGCTCCTCTGCGTTGTTGATGTTCTGTCTTATTCTTTTATTAACTTTTGCCTTCTCTTCTTTACTAGTTCATGGCTAAAATGGATATGTTATCTGATAATGATACAAAGTTGATGCAGCAATGCCACGAATATTATAAAGCTGGTCACACAGACCTAAGTGCATCTGAAGTTGCTGATATCCTTGGTCATGATGCTTCCGAGCAGGCAGTTGAGGCCTATCAGTACCTGAAGGGTTTACTTGACCGGGTTGTGTAATGTGGCCTATTACAAAATGATCGAGGATCTTCAATGTACCTTAGAGGACCTTCAAAATCAGTATAAGGAATCAAATGCCCTGTTGCACGAGGGGTATGAGAAGAGGTATCAGCAGCTTTCTGTCGAGAAGGGCTACGACAAACTCCTGGCTGGGTACGATGTCAGAGAGAGAACCCTAAAGGGTGAAGTTGAAGCCTGTAGACAGATTGCCGAACTGCTAGAACAAGAAAATAACAATTTGCAGAAAGATCTGGCACAGTATAAGTCTGCAGCATCTTCTTCAACAGCTGTAATCCCAGTGACTCACGAGGGATTTTCCTTTCTAGAGGTTGAGAATGCCAAATTAAGGCAAGAGTTGGATACCTTGAGAAGGTCGGGTACTTCTACTGCTACTCGGGGGCGAGGAAGAGGTTCTCGTGGACGAGGAGGAGTTGCTCAGGATATTGCCGAGGAACAGAGTACTCCACCTACTCGGGGACGAGGAAGAACTCTTCGTCGTTGTGTTGAAGAAGCTCGTACTCAGTCAACATTGGAAACTCAAGCGTTCTAATTGAATGCAAAAGATCGGGCTTTGTCTGAAATGTCCAAGAAAATCCAAACTCTGGAGGATCAACTTGCATCGACAAAGTCTACTCTGGATAATAATGATGTTCTTGCCAGAAACCTTCATGAAAAGATTGAAAAGTTGACATTTCAATTTAATAAACAGCCCAGGGAGTTCTGGATGGTTGGATACAATGAAGCGTTATTCCACTTAGATGATCGTATCCAGAATGCCAATAACGAGGGTTACAAGCAAGGTTGGCTGAATGCCTTGGGCGTGCTGAAGCTCGAACAGGGGCACTACCTGTGGGATTATTATGATCCCGGGGTTCTTGACTTGCCAGTGCCACCATATAACTTGGACATGGAATGGATCCCAGCTCGTTCCATTCCTTGGAGCTTAATTAAAAAATACCTTGGAGACTATAATCTTCACTCTCAGATCGAAGTATCTCGTCCCGAGCATCTATTGGACACTCCTTCAGTAATGAACGTTTGAATGCTCCGAGATATTAACTTCATTAATTCTCCTCTTTGCCTGGAAGATCCTCCTGCTGGCGAGGAGCCTGTTTCAAAATCTAAGGGAAAGAAACCAATAGAGTAGGGATCTCAATGTAATAGTTAGTGCACATATGTAATTTGTAATTCGTTTTGAATTTTAATGAAAGACTTTCATTTTTTGTTTGCAAATCTGTATTGCTATTGTCTTGTGCTTGTTAAACACTTTATATTTGTGCTTTCATAACAATATTGTGTGGTTCATCAACCAACTTAGTAATAAAAATGTACAAGTATCAGTAATGTTGCTCGATCACTTGATAATAAAGCACTGTTCTAAAAAACCCGCCTATGCTCCGCCTAGGCTTGAGGCTTGAGAGAAACATCCCGCCTTAAGATTTTCACGCCTTATTCTTGGTAAAACCCTTAATGCACACTTTTTTTCTAAAAATAACAATGCTTTCGTGAAAGGATATTGCCTTTTAAGATTTTTTTACAAACCAGACCATTATCTCATCCAAAATAATCAACTAGTATTTTAATTTGCAAATATTCAGACATATTTTTATGATATGTTCAATTTTAGTTTTTTAATAGCCTTGTTATGGTTAAAAAATATTAAAATATATTAAGAATGCCTAAACGCCTTTTTACGCCAAGGCCCGCCTAGGCTTCTAAGGCTTAAGGCTTGGCCTCCACGCCTCGATCACGCCCCGCGTTTTTTAGAACCTTGTAATAAAGTAATGAGTAAAAAAATGTTTAAATTTTTTTTCCAACCAACCAAGGTTGTTAAATTGTGCTTGTCGACCAACTATAGTTAGTGGGTGTTTATCCCGAGCAGCTATACTTGGTACTTTTTAGAATATTTTCTCCTCGTCGACCAACTACAGTTAGTGGGTTTTTATCCCCGACCAGCTATACTTGGTTCAGTTTGGAATATTTTGTTCTTCGAGGAGCTTTTTGTAATAATCTTACCTCCCGACCAACATAAGTTGGTATTGAAGGCATATCTTGTTTCTTAACCAACCGAGATTGGCCTTTTTAGGAGTCTCGTGTTCTCACTCTTTTACTAACCGGAGTTGGTCTGAGTTCGAACTATCATGTCCACTCGCTCTTTTACCAACCTGAGTTGGTCACGCTAGTGTACGCCTCCTAAACAAAGGAGTATAGTTTGTTCTCCCCCTTTTACCAACCGGAGTTGGTCGTGGGTTCGAACTATCATGTTCACTAGCTCTTTTACCAACCTGAGTTGGTCACGCTAGTGTACGCCTCCTAACCAAAGGAGTATAGTTTGTTCTCGCCCTTTTACCAACCGGAGTTGGTCGTGGGTTTGAACTATTAGTGTTGCTGAACAGCGTAGACAGCGTAGTGTTGTACACTCGTATTCTCCAAAAAAATTTCGATAAAAAGAGAGAAGATAGAGAAACATCATCGTTTTATTCATATTGATGGAACTGCTTTACATTTTACATCACTGATAATACTTGCGTAGGTGTTCAGCATTCCATGCATTCTTAAACTCCTCTCCTTCTAGAGTTGCTATGCGGTAAGTTCCTGGTCGAACAACTTCTGTAACTCGGTAAGGTCCATGCCAGTTTGCTTCCAATTTATTGTGCTTCTGAATGACCTTCTTTAGCACATAGTCTCCTTCTTTTAAGTCGCATTTCTTCACCCTATTGTTGTAGAACAGAGCTGTTCGTTGTTGGTAAGCAGCATTCCTAATGGCTGCCTCTTCTCTAACTTCCTCGAGCATATCCAAATATAATCTCCTCATCAATTCGCTGACTGGGGAATTGAAATTCAGCACTCTATGTGTTGGAAGACCCAACTCGGCTGGTATTACAGCCTCACTTCCAAATGCCAGCATATATGGTGATTCTCCAGTTGCTGCTCGGGGAGTTGTTCGGTAAGCCCACAATACTGACTGTAGCTCATTAATCCAATTAGCTTTAGCCTCACTTAGCCTCTTCTTCAAACCATTTAGTAATGTTCTGTTCGTCACTTCAGTCTGCCCATTGATTTGAGGATGGCCTGATGCTGAATGAACCTTCAAAATGTTTGACTGATGACAATAGGCGAAAAACTCCTCGTTATCAAATTGTGTTCCATGGTCTGTGATGAAGGCATGAGGGAGACCATATCGGCAGATGATGTTCTTCCAAACGAATTGGTACACCTTCTCGTATGTCATATCAATCAGAGGCTCAGCTTCTACCCACTTAGTAAAATAATCCACTGCGACGACGAGGTACTTGAATCTTCCTCGGGTCATTGGCAGTGGTCCAACCAGATCCATTCCCCACATGGAGAAAGGCCAAGGGGAAGTTATGGGTGTCAACAATGCTTGTGGAGTTCGTCGTATGGAGGAAAAACGTTGGCATTTATCACATCTCTTAGCATAGGCTATACAATCAGCCCTCATCATTGGCCAGTAGTATCCTTGTGTCATCACCCTTTGCAAAAGTGTCCGACCTACTACATGGGCTCCACAGGACCCTTCATGGATCTCTTCAATCAATTCCTTCACCTCGGAGGGATGCACACATATTAGCAAACCTGCCATAATTCCTCGTCTATACAAAACACCATTAGTTAGTACATACCGAGCAGCTTTAAACTTTAATTTCTTAGCAGCGTTCTTATTCTCCGGTAATTCTCCCTCCTCAATATATGCCCTGATGGGATCCATCCAAGATGGTCCTAAATCAAGGGTAATAACATTCATCGGCAGGTCTTCATCTATGCCCCGAGCTTCTAATACTTCAATTGGTATCGTTCTTCGCAGCTTGGTACGAGTAGCTGATGCTAGTCGGGCCAATGCGTCTGCTTGTGCATTCTCCATTCTTGGTATTCTGATCAACTGAATGGCATCAAATTCTGCCAATAATTCCATCACCTTTGCATGATACCTAACCATTAATTCTCCTTTAACAGCATATATTCCTATCATCTGATTCACAATTAATTGAGAATCACTGAATACCATCACTTATTGCGCTTCCATAATCTTTGCTAAATTAAGACCTGCTATCATCGCCTCATATTCAGCCTCATTATTGGAAGCTTTGAATTGGAATCGCAGGGAGTATTCCACGTCGATCTCGTCTGGAGTGCTCAGAACTATTCCCACGCCACATCCTGCAGTGCAAGATGAGCCTCCATATAGGTAACTTGTCTTCAAATTTCTTATCTGACAAAGTTCCTCGGTGAAATATTTATTGTTTCTTTTTATCCTCTCCTGATATTTCTCGCTCCTCGTTGATCATCTCTTCTCGTCCTTTTACCAACCGAAGTTGGTCTGGGCTCGAATTTGATGATCCTTCAATATCCACAAGACCTTTTACCAACCGGAGTTGGTCTGGGCTTGTGTCTTATGATCCTGTAACATCCATAAGTTGATCAGCGAGCAACTTTTGTTCCTCGGGGGTATCAGGATATGTAAACTCTGCGATAAAGTCTGCTACAGCTTGCCCTTTTAATGATGATCTGGGTTCATACACAATATCATATTCACCGAGCTCTATTGCCCAGTACATCAGTCTCCCTGATTTTTCTGGCTTATGAAGGGCTTGTCTCAATGGCATGTTGGTATACACGACGATGGTATGGGCCTGGAAATAAGGCCTCATTCTTCTACTTACTTCAATTAATGCCAATGCCAACTTTTCCAGCTTTGGGTACCTGATCTCTACACCTCGGAAAGCCTTACTTGTGTAATAAATTGTCTTTTGGACTCCATTCTCCATTCTGATCAATGCCGAGCTGACTGCATTCTCTGATACTGCCAGGTACAAGTACAATTTTTCTCCCATTACTGGCCTGGACAACAGTGGAGGTGCTCCCTGATATTTCTTCAAGTCTTGAAAGTCTTTTTCACAATCATCATTCCACTCGAAAGTTTTTTGAAGTGTTTTGAAGAATGGGAGGCATCTATCAGTTGCTCGGGATACAAATCTGTTGAGCGCTGCAACTCGTCCTGTAAGACTCTGCACCTCTTTCTTTGTCGTTGGAGATCGCAATCCTAAAAGAGCTTTGATCTTTGCTGGATTTGCCTCAATGCCTCGCTGGTTGACAATGTACCCTAGGAACATTCCTTCTCGTACTCCAAATGTGCACTTCGTCGGATTGAGTTTCATTTGATATTTATCCAGTTGATCAAAGGTCTGACCTGAGTCAATTAGATGATCATCATCTTTCTTGCTCTTTGTTAGCATATCATCGACATAGAATTCCATATTGCAACTGATTTGTTCGGCAAAAACCTTGTTCATCAGCCGCTGGTATGTCGCTCCTGTATTTTTCAAACCAAAAGGCATAACATTATAACAATAAGTTCCCCTAGGGGTAATGAAAGAAGTACTTTCCCTGTCTTCAGGTTTCATTTTGATCTGGTTGTAACCAGAGTAAGCATACATGAAGCTGAGTATCTCGTGTCCCGAGGTAGCATCCACTAGTTGATCAATTCTGGGCAATGGAAAATGATCCTTTGGGCATGCCTTGTTGAGATCGATGAAATCAACACACATTCTCCATTTATTGTTTTTCTTCTTCACTATCACCACATTTGCCAACCAGTCTGGATACTTCACATCTTCAATGAATTGAGCTTTCTGGAGCTTGTCGACCTCCTCTTGTATAGCTTGATTTTTCTCGAGACTAAATACTCTTCTTCTCTGCTTTACAGGTTTGATCTCCTTATTCACATTGAGCTCATGACATAAGAAGTTTGGATCTATTCCTGGCATGTCTTCATGACTCCATGCAAAATTTTTCTTCCTGTTTCGCAAGAAAGTTATCAATTCCTGTTTTATCGAGGCATCCAACGACGAACCTATCTGGGTTACTCGTTCAGGGTGCTCGTCGTCCAGAATAACATTTTCTGTAGATTCGACCACCTGTCCTTTTACAAGTTAGGATTCATCTCTGGGATCCAATGTTTCAATTTTTATACCTTCATCCACCTGGTAGGTAGTAGTCTTTTTTCTTGACTCTTCAATCTCCTCTTGCTCGGCAGATGAATAATAGCATTCCCGAGCTACTTTTTGATCAACTTTCACAACTCCCACTCTAAAATTCGTTGGGAATTTTAAGCACTGATGTACTGTAGATGGAACTGCTTCGAACTTCTTCAAACCAACTCTTCCCATGATGATGTTGTAAGATGATTGCACATTCTTATCCATCACAAAGAAGCGTATTCTCTCTGTTCGACAAGCAGGCCAAGTTCCAATGAATATATCCAACTTGATCGTCCCAAGTGGAAAAACTTTCTCGCCAGCAAAACCCAATAGAGGTCTGTGATAAGGTTCCAATTGAGATAATTTCAAATTTAAACTGTCAAAGCATGAATAGTACATGATGTTTGCCGAACTACCATTATCTACCAGAACCCTTGAAATCACTACTTCTTTCATCCTCATTTTGATCACCGAAGGGTCGTCGTGAGGGTAAAGAACACCTGCCAGGTCATTTTTTGAAAAACCAATGACCAGTTTCTCTTTGTTTACCTTCCTCGGGCGATCTTCCTCAGCCAAATTTATTCGCTGAATGTACGAGCAAGCTTGGGCCTCTCCGAGGTAAGCCTTTCTTTCTGCAGTAAGGTCTCCTCCTCCTGCATCTCCTCCTGTAATAACATTACAATCAAATTAATAAAAACGTATGGAAAATACCTCTCGTTCTGGCTGCCTCAGTTTCTTGGGAAGATCGGGGTCATCATCTGGATCATCTTCATGATTTCTCTTCTTTTTCTCCTCTGTTCGACGAGGATATCTAGACCTCTCTCTAGTTCGATCATTATTTCTTCTTTCCCCTCCCCGATCAACATACTTTTCTAGCTTTCCTCTTCGGATGAGTGTTTCAATCTCGTTCTGAAGAGCTATGCAATTTTTGGTCATATGACCATGATCCTTATGAAACTCGCAATATTTATCCCTGTTCCTCGTATCAGGGTCTGACCTCAATTTCTTCGGCCACTTTACCTCCTCTATATTCTTGATTTCTTCCAAGACATGATTAATACCCATTTTCAAAGGAGTATAATTATCAAATTTCTTCAGGACTTCCCATGATGTTTTATTACTCTTGGAATGCCTGTCACCGCCATTGCCCTTATGCTCTTTCTTCTTAGATTTGTCGACTTCCACCTTGGTTTCTTTATCCATGTTCTTCTTCGCAGCCATAGCCTCCTCGGTATTCATGATTTTGGCCGCTTTCACCATCAACTCTGACATAGTTGTGAGTGGATCTTTGGCCAAAGTGTAGTACAACTTGTTAGGCAACAACCCACTCATCAAGGCGGTGATTGCTGTCTTTTCTTCATAATCTATGACTTCTAGCTTCTCGTTATTGAAACGAGTTATGTAATCTCTAGTACTTTCGCCAGATTTTTGTCTAACACTTAACAAGTGTGCTACTCGTTTTACTGGTTTTGCCCCAAAACAGAAATTGCCAATGAACAACTCGACCAACTGAAAGAAAGTTGAAATCTTTCCCCGAGAAAGATTGTTGTACCATATTTGGGCAGATCCAGTAAGAGTTCCAGAGAATGCTCTACATCTCATCTCGTCGGGGACAACATAGATGTCGGCAGCAGCTTGATATTGCTCTATGTGTAGAACAGGATCTGTCTTTCCATCATACTTGGGGGTCACCACGGGCGCTTTAAATTTAAACAATGTAGGAAAATCCACAATGGCATGTACAAAAGGTGTCCCTCTAATAAAAGTTCGTTGTAGGGGATTCTTTGCCTTAGCCATTTCTCCCAATCTATCGTCCAACCGCTGAATGGAACCTTTCCACGCATCATTTCCCTCCTCGGGCCTATTAGTTCGAGCAATTGATTGTTCTGAAGTAGTCTCCTGAGATCTATCTTGACGAGCAACTGGTCGTGATTGTGCTGATCCTTCTCTTAGATCTGATGGTTATCGAAAACTCCTCGACATGGTCTTAGGTGGACTCCTATTCCTTCTAGGGCCTAATCGGCTGAAAGGAGACGCTCTGCTCAATATTTCCAAGGCGCTGGGTCTTTCTGGAGAGAGAGTGATACGTTGATCAGTATCTGTAGCCCGTATTGACGAAGTTCGCCCAGGTTGATAAGAGAAATCATTAGATTCCTCATTACGATATGACTCAGTACGCCTGGATCGTGAAGAAAGTAAATAGGTTTGTCTCTGACCACTTCACTGTCCTGAATGCGCAGGTGTACCGCCATGAAGGGTTTGTATGAGCTGACGCATTGTTTCTTGCATGGTGGTTTGTCCTTGAGCCAGATTCGTCATAATTCCAGCCAGATCTGGAGGTGCAGAGGGATTTGGAGGATTTCCAGCATTTCCTGCGTTTCGATTACTAGATTCTGGATTGTCTGCCATTGATGATGAATAATTCTTGGTGAAAAACGATAACAACAGTCGTTTCCCACAGACGGCGCCAATCTGTTGATGTAAAAAATTAGATTACTCTAATTATTCAATCACAGATAAATAAATGAGACAAAAGATTTTAAAGTGGTTCAGCCTTATTTGAATGGCCTACATCCACTGTTATGTTATTGATGAGTGTTTGGTAATTCTCGATTACAAATGCTATCAAGAAATTCCAGTCCCCTTGAATGAGGGTAATACAATGTATTTATAGCCTTGAGGCTATAATCTGAAAGGGTGATACATTAAATGATATACATATGAAGAGGTAATACATTTAATGCTCTTCAAGCGTGTGCGTCAAGATGATAAGCATTCAATAAATAGTTGAACTGTTGATTATCTGGTAATTAATGCTGTGGTCGAGATGCATCTCGAACCGCCTTAGTTGTTCGTCGTTCAAGAGTTCCTCGGAGCGTTGGTGTTCCTCGGAGAGTTGGAGTTCCTCGGAGCGTTGGTGTTCCTCGGAGAGCTGGAGTTCCTCGGAGTATACTTATTGCTCGGAGTGAGTCTGACTTGGTCGAGGAAATAGACTTCCTCATTGCTATTGTGCCATGTAGATTGACACGTGTCTTCTTATTATCCGTCCATATCACCATACTAATTTTGGTATCAACAGTTGGATTTGCATGATTTATTTTATCCACATAGATACATATTTAGGGATTAAATAAATTTGAATATAAGATTGAGTCTAATTAAAAAAGTTTTAAATTAGAAATTCGCGAATCCAAAAAGTAATCGATATCACGCATTCTCAAATTGGTATCAACGTAGGTTACTCTATTTTATTAAGTGATTCTTTTTCTGCAAAATTTTTGTGATATCGATTTTTCTGAAAAATCTGATTTTGAAAAATTTCGCAATTTTTTCGATGAAAAACTTATATAATCAGTTGGCCGTCTTTGATGACAAAAATTATGCCTACTAGAAAGCGTGCATGAAATTTGGTTTAAAAGAAATTGATGAGTGTGTTTGGATTGTTTATAAAGAGGGTGGACTCCTTCCACTGTCACTGTTGATAATTTCGCTTCTCCCAAACTTGTGTTGGACTGGACTGAGGATGATTTTAAATTGAGTAATTTTAATTCATGTGGACTGAGTGCTATTTTTTGAGTCGTCGTCCCTGACGAGTTTCGATGTATTATGATGGGCACCATGTCTATAGAGGCATGTATATCCTCCAATTGACACATGGAGGTACTAATGCGGTTAAGGCGACTAGGTTATAAAATCTGACGACCCAATTGGAGACAATCTCGAGGTCTAAGTCTGAGTGTTTTGATGAGTTTTATGCTAGGTTGTCGGATGTAGTCAACACGAGTTTTAATTTGGGTGAGAAAATTGACGAGATAAGGGTTGTTAAAAAGATTTTGTGGTCAATTCCGTCCCTTTTTATTCCTAAGGTCACTGTTTTAAATTCTTTGGGGATATTAGATACACTTAGGTTAGAAGCGCTTATAGGAGATCTTCAAACTTATGAGATCGAATGTTACCTAAGACTGTAAATCCTAAGGATAAGAGGGATTGAACTAAAGGCATAATGTAGAAAGAGTGAGGAAGTGTCTAGTAAGAAAGAGAAAAAGAAGAAGAAAGATAGAGTTTGTGATTTCGAGTCTGAGGGAGAGTTTACTATTCATTATGTGGCCATGTTTGCTAAAAATTTCAAAAAGTTTCTCAAATTTTCAAAAGAAAATCCTTCAAATAAATTTTTTTTGAGAAAAACAAAAAGAAAGGAGAGACCAATGAAAGCGGAGTGAAAGAGAAAGAGGAAAAGGAGAGTTGCTTTGAGTGCGAGGGCAAAGGGCACAAGGAGTTTAAATGTCCCACTATGCTAAAGAGAAAGGGCAAAAAAATTACCATGCCAGCCACTCTTAGCGATAGTGATGAAGAGGTGAATTATTCCGGGGATGAGTCATCACATGGTAAGTTTTTCGCCTTTATGGAAAGTCATGTGAGCACACCTAGTTTGTCCCAGGACGATGAGGATACTTGTGCACATGAGTGCCCCAATAATGATTTGAGTGTTTCTAGTGAGAGTGATGGTGAGTTTGAGAGTGAGGGTGAAAGTGAACTCCAAAAAGTGTTTCGATATTTATATGCCGAGACCTTAAAGACGAAGAAGTTGAATAAGGAGTTAGGCCTTAAGGTGTTAGATTTGGAGATAGAGATAAAAATTTTGAGGGGATTTGAGGCGTCGGCGAGTCAACTTGAGAAGGTGAAGGTTTTTTTTAGTGAGCAGTTGATCGTCCTAGGTCAGGAAAAGAGTCATCTTGAATCCCATGTATCCTACCTTGAGAGATATCTCGAACGTGTTCGGGAGGTCAAGATCACTATAGAGGACACATCTAAGAACGTTGGAAAGATGCTCCTCAGTCCCACTTTGGGTAGTGTTGATATATTAGGAATAGGTTATGGTGGTGTGTCTACTTCCCACATTGCTCTTGAGCTGGTTCCCGAGTTAGTGATAGATCCATATGGATCTCAACCCAACCCACCTAGGCATCCATTACCCGATAGGAGAGTGCGTCCTAAACGTTTTAGGAAAGGTGTTCCTAGGCCCGTGTATGATTGCACTTATTATAAGAAGAGCGGACACCTTAGGGAACTCTGTTCTAAGTTGGATAGTGTGTCACCTAGATTTTAGCCATGTGTTCCCACACACACACACACACACGTGATACGTTTGATGATCCTGGAGATTACACCAGAGAGGTTGCACCTATTCGAGAGCAAGTTAAGTTTTTAGTAAAAACTTCACATGATTTGATGGATGTTTTTCATATGATGTCACCACCTTTGGAAAACTCCTCCGCACCTAACGGTTGAGGTTTAGACTTGTTTGTTAGCATAGGATGATTTTCATGGTGATATTTTATGCCTATTGCTAGTGTGTACCACTTGTGTGTTTATTTTTTCCATTTTTGATATATTTTTCCAAAAATCAAAAAGATTTTCGTTTTTGAAATTTTTGGAAAAATACAAAAAGATTTTTTTATTTTTTGAGAAAAATGGAAAAATGGAAAAAGCCAAAAAGATTTTATTTTGATAAAAAAAAATTTAAAAAGACAATAAAAATTTCTACTTATTTTTACACCGTTTATGGATGGACATTTAGGATAACGAAGTCACGACATCATTCCACACTCATGTGACTATTTGATAGTGATTTGAGACGCATCATCATTTCATTTTGTGTTTTACGATGTTTGGAGTCATTGAGATGTGATTAGTTATTACTTACTACATGTTTGACTCATGATTTCCTTTATTGTACACGTGCATGGATTTGTTTGATTATTGTACTTGTCTAACACATATGGTTCTAAGTGTTTTCATCTCAATCTTGTCTTTAAAACGAACCCAATGCTATAAAACTTGACAGTGAAAGTACTGCATGTAAGAACCGTTGCCCGTGAGGAATTTTGTTTAAAATTTGAAAAAAATGATGAGTGAACATGAGAAAGGGATGAGAAAGGATCACATATCTATTGAGATTAAGTCACCGTTTAAATCGAACCTAAAAAAGTGAGGCATTGTAAAAAGTAGCCAAGGTTCAAAGAGGTCGAAAAGAGCCCGAAAAATTTAAGGCAATAAAAAGATAAATATGCCAAAAATGGGCCATTAGGTTTTCGATCACCTCAATAGAAAAACCAAAGATTTATTATTTATGAGGGTGTTTGGTTGAAAATAAATCAACAGGTTTACACGTCTTGACAAAGTTATGAAAAAGCATTACATAGTTTTAGGCGTTATTAGTGGAAATTCATATTTGACTTTGATGTGTCGATTGGATTGAGTTGATGTCATTTAAATTCACATTTTGACACCTAAGGACGATTTTGAGATCCTTCGTTAGGAGTATCCACAGTCATCGTGCACATATGTTATGTTTGATTGCAGTGATCTTCCTATCAATTTGTTCACACCCATTCATTCCATTTCAACGATTTGGCTATCTTAGTGTAAATCCATGGCGTGTTATTTTGTAAATTATTTTTGCTTGAAAAAAATTAAAAATTAAAAAATAGTTTGTGAATTTATTTGAGTATTTCCTTGCATGAGCGCATTTTATCCATATTTGATATGCTTGTCGTGACACTCCATGCATTATGTTGTCTATTCTTTTCCTTATCGATTTGGGACAAATAAAAAGGGGAGGAACGAATTATGGTTATGAGGGAGTTTGAGTTTGTATTATGGGAGTAATTTGATTATAATGATTTGATATTTTTATATCATTTCAAACTCAATATGTCATGAAGGTATTTGCTTTGCTTGTTGTGTGTTGGTACTTTGATGATGTTTGGAAAGCACACAAAAAGACGATCAAGGAAAGAAAAGAGATTTGAAGATTGAAGTTGAAGATTTTGAAGCGAAAGTTTAAAGAAGTGAATTTTTAGTATCTTTCCACTTTTAGGTTCATTAGAGGGTATTACATTTGTATAAGATATTTTATTTGATACTTCGGATTGTTTTTAGTTTGTACTGGTCTAGACATAGGGGAGATTTGTAAGGACATATTTTACATAGTGTGTTTTACATTGAGTATGTCGTATACCGTTACACCCGTCGAAGAATGTTCACGATTATTTGGTCAAGACGACGGATCCGAATATTAAGCTTCTTCAACAAAAAGCCTATGTAAGATAGATTTTTGTAAGGTTGTATTTAAAGTTCATTAATGTTTCATTTAAGTGTTGGGATATTTTTTCTAAAATGTTTGTATCAAATTGAGGCATTTTATTGAGTCAAAATAATTTTTCTAAGACTTGTACGCGGAGATTTAAAAGAAAATATTTTTCTCTTCAGTCGTTCAAACAACATTGATATGCCGTTCAAACGACAACTTCAAATGACATTGCATGTTGCACGATAGGTCGCCAGAAGCTCGTTTGATATTTTCATCTAATGACGTGCTACCGTGTCATGCTTTTTAAGGTCGTTAGAAGGCCGCGCTATCCCTGGATCGAACGACATTATTTTTTTTTCAAACGACCTTGGCATCTAGTTTAAACAACCCTGCCGATTCAATTTATTTTATAAATACCTATTTTATGAGTCCTTTTTTCTTAAGACTTTTGCTGAACGAAAACTGCAAATCTGCAGAATTTCTGTCTTCACTTTTAGGGCTTATAAAATTTATTTTCGATTCATAAATCGTCCCAATTACTTTAGTGAATCATTTTGGAACCTAAGATACTACTTTATTGAAGTTTCTCTTGTACAGACGAAATCTCTACTGCTAGATTGGTAGCTTTTAAGGGAGTTTCTTGTTGATGACTGCAGTCATTGTGAATACTTGAGGGTGTTTTTTGCTGAAGGAAGAGTTACAGTTATTATGGGTTCTTGAGGAATTCTATTGCTGATCTAGGTTGCGCTCTATGTGAAAATTCTGTGGAAGATTCATTGTGGATTTCATTGTGTACTTTGTAAGTTGTGATTTACTGTTCATACTAATATAAAGGTTTTACCTGAAAGTTTTTTTTTTCAGAATCTCTATTTGTTGGATTTGCATGATTTATTTTATCCACATAGATGCATGTTTAGGATTTAAATAATTTTGGAATTAATTTGGATCTAAGATCGACCCTTATTAAATAAGTTTTAAATTGGAAATTTGTGAATCTAAAAAGTAATCGATATCACTCTTTCTCAATAAGTTCAAATCATATAAACCTAGGTTTATAGGAACCTTGTACTTATAAATATGGGAGACCTCACCCAATTTGAGACATTGACTTATATCTTGTTCACGATGACTTGGACTCTCAGCTAGTGACCCTATCACTCTAACCATCCTTTGTTCTTCCAATAAATAAAAAGCTCTCCCTCCCTTCCCCATGAACGTAGGAAGAGCGATCTTCCTAACCACGTACATACGGTGTCCTTTACTTGACTCCATTCATATTTTGGGGGATAATTTATAATATTTCACTTATTATGGATTTGATATCCTATATAATCCCAATTACAAATAATAATGTGTGAACTTATAGTCACAAGAATTTATGGAACTTTATATCGTAAACCATTATAATCGGGTGACTTCTAATCTATACCCTTTTTTATTAGACAATCAAAACTTTAGGTTTGATTGTATTATAATTTGTTTGACCCTTATGTCCAAATAATTTAGGAACTTCAGGTCTCAAAATTTAAACGGAGAAAAGTTCAATTTTTATATTTGAATAATTATTAGGGAACTTCAGGTTCCAATTGTAAATAATTAGGGCAACTTCATATCACAACATCAAATATTTAGGGAGTTTGAAGGTCTTCCTAATTATATCCAAACTTCCAGTTTGGTATGGGGTTAAATTGTTTAGAGCTTCAAGTCCAAAATAAAAATAGTAATTAATAACTTTTAGTCGAATTTTAAATGATTTGGGAATTTCTATCCCCAAATTAAAATCTCTATATGGAAACTTCAAATGCCAAATTTGAAATAGAGATTAAGAACCAAAAGATCCAATTATTAATTACAAAGGGAACTTAGAATTCCAACTTTGAATGATAATTAGGAACTTCGATTCCTAATAAAAGTAGGAAACTTCTAGTTCCTAATTTTAATTAATAATTTGAAAATATTGGGTTCCAATTATATTTCAAAATGTCGAATCTCACTATTTATTTTCCATAATTTATACATAAATACTTGAGAACTTCGGGTCCAATTTTTTTTTCATAATATATATGTAAATATATGGAGTCAAATAGTGTGTCCTAAGAATTTATCAAACCATAAATGTGTAAAGTTTTAGGATTAAATCAAAGCCATAGGTTTAATAAAAATAAAAATCAAATGTACGGGCTGAATTATAAATAATTTAAAGTATAAGGTCAAACTGTCAATATGAAAACCCATATGAACTATTTTTCTTAAAACAAAATTTATGTATTCCTAACCATTATCATATGAACTATTATCATATCACTATGGGTTGGATTTAGCATTCCTAACCAAGAAATTATTTCGGACATTTTCAAAAAATTCAAGAGGTGTCTATACTAACCCAACCCACCATAGGTTGGATAAAACTTTTAACTTCTTCACATTTTATGTGTTTATAAATCAATAAATATTAAATTGGATAAAAGAAAAAGCATCAATCTTTATATACTATAAAAAAATGTCCAGTTACCTATTTAATATATGAAGAATAATATATATCATACCTTTATTGAATTTAGGTAAAAGAGAAAGGCTCGACCCATTTAATGGTAGTGGACCCTTTCATAAAGAAATCAGAAATATTGCTTCGATTGTTGTATGTAAAAATTGCTCTCCTACGTGGACCAATGAACAATAGACACCTTTCCTCCTACTTGACCATTCAACTATCTTGATCGACATCAGAGGTACCTAGTCGGCTTGCATGCCGATCAACACCCAGGATGTGAACCATCAAGAATGGAAAAGGTTACTTGAATGGAATGGCGGAAAACACTGAATATCAATAGTCTCATTTAGTGTATACAGATGTAAATGCGTGGATATATAAATGCATTCCTTGTTTAGGGTTCTGGACCATTATAATTGTATAATCTCCCTTAACTCAGGGGGAGAATTTTCAATCATTCACAAGCACACCCAACTGAGCTAGTGTAACCACCCACAATAATACTAACAGTGGACGTAGGATTTTTACAGCTGAACCACTTTAAAATATATGTCGCGTGTGTCTGTTGAGATTGCCTATGTTATTTATCTGTGATTATAAAATTGGGCCGCTCCATTTTTAGATATCAATAGATTGGTTCCCTTTGTGGTAACGATTACTTGTCATTGTTCTCTACTCCTCATATTTTTTTGTTCATTCTGTCTTAAAGAATGACTACTATTTCGGAGGGAAGCCTGGCGGATGCAGGTAATAACCCAGATGTATTTGTTCCCCCTAGTAATAAAAATCTCCTAAGAATTCTGCTCAACTTAGCTAGAGGATAGGAAGCCATGCAAGAGTCAATCAGACAATTGGTTTGTATAATATAAGATAAATCTTCCAATTTCAGGAGGAACATGCCACCCCTTCCATGGAGGTGTACTACTATAACGTTATGCCCTTTGGGTTAAAAAACACTAGAGAAACATATCGAAGGTTGGTAAATAAAGTATTTTAAGAATATATTGACAAGAACATAGAGGCATATGTAGATGATATGCTCACTAAGAGCAAATTTTTTTATGACCATATTGCGTATTTGGACCAAATATTTGACCAACTGGAGAAATACCAAATGAAGCTCAATTCGACTAAGTGTATATTCGGGTTATATGAAGGAATGTTATTGGGGTATATTGTGAATCAAATGGTAATTGAAGCCAATCCTAATAAAATAAATTCTTTATTGGAGAGGCATTCCCCAACCAGCAAGAAGGATGTGCATAAATTGATTAGAAGAGTGGAAACTCTAAATCGTTTTATTTTTCGAGTAACAGATAAATGCCAACCATTATTTAAAGTGCTTAAAAATACTTTTGAATGGAATTATCATTGCGAGAAAGCTTTTTTGGATTTGAAAAAGTACTTGGGATCTCTCTCGTTGATCTCCTGACCCATTTTGGGCGAGAAATTGTACTTATATTTAGTTGTTTCAGAGTTTGATGTTAGCTCAACCTTGATCTGACTAGAGGAATGTGTTCATAAGCTAGTGTACTACACTAGCAAAGCATTTCGATGAGAAAAAATCAGACATCCACGCTTGGAGAAGTTGGCATTGGCACTCATTGAAGCCTCCAGAAGAATTAGTCCCTAGGCCCATACTGTTGTGGTATACACTAACTTATCTCTGCGACAAGCTTTGCACAAACCTGAAAAGTCAGGATGACTAGTGTCCTGGTCAGTTGAGCTAGGATAATATGAGATTGTTTATGAGATAAGAACCTCCTTGAAAGGGAAAGCAGTAGCGAATTTCATTGCATAATTCACTTATGCAGAAGTACCAAGTAACCCAAGTCTACCTGCCGAGCAGACTTCTTCGGAAGATAGCTCACCTCAAAATCAAACTGAGTGGTCACTGACCAATCAAAATCATTGGTTGCTCAAGAGAGAGATCCGCGACTAGATTAACAAAGGAAGAAGGAGTTCAGATATGGAAAACTAGTAGAAGAAGACTTTAATAATGACATCCCGGTTTGGAAGTTGTTCGTCGATGGATCCTCATGCACCACTGTCAGTGGGGCTAGACTCATTATCAACACTCCAGATGATTTAGATGTGGAATAAGCGTTGAGATTTCAATTTCAATCCTCCAGTAATGAAGCATTGATTATAGGATTGGAACTAATCTTATTGCTAGGTACCGAGCAGGTGATAACACACAACGATTACCAACTTCTTGTCTGTTGGGTGCTTCAGATATACGAAGTTAAAAGATAAATAATGGTAAGGTACCTAAATAAGGATATAGAGGTCATCTCTTGGTTTCCTACAGTCAAGATGGTTCGAATTCTAAGAGTGGATAATGCCCAAGAAGATGCCCTTTCTTGGCTAGCCTCAACAACTCCAATAGATCTTAAACGAACCATTCCAGTAGAGATTATAACCCATAGAAGCATTGATGTGGAAGGTGCCAATATAATTTTTAAAGAATAGGGACCTTCATGGATGGATATAATTGAGGATTACAACGAAAAAGGACTGTTACCATCTGACCAAAAAGAAGCAAGGAAGATGAGATATAAAGCAACCAGTTATTTCTTGGAGAAGGGTGTTTAGTACAACAGAGGTTACACATTCTCTTTACTTAGTTATGTCCATCCAACTGAAGTAAATGATCTCATCAAGGAGGTCCATGAAGGCTCGTGTGGCACTTATTCAGCCGAAAGATCTCTGGCACATGAAATAGTCATGCAAGGCTACTATTGGCCGACGATGAAATAGCTATACACTAATCTCTTGTGTGACAAGTGCAAACGGTTTGCTGTTATTCACAGGAGACTAGGAGCTTCCTTAACTCCTATTACTACTCTTTGTCCCTTTTCTATTTGGGGAATAGGTCGGGCTATTACTATGGCCATCCCGAGTCATCTTCCCTCCCTCCTCCCTAATGGTGGGGGGGTGAAAAGGTCTCACACCCTCTTTGATCTTAGGAACGCTTCGACCATCGTCGGTGTGGGGTGAATGTAAAGAGATAGATTTACCACCCCATTTTTCAGAAAACATGCAAAAGAACATGTCGTTGCCCCGAGAGATCGGCATCAAAGACAAATTGATGCTTACGAAATCAATAATTCGAAGGTTCGGGGGCTAAGTTACGAAATGGGAAGGTGTTATGCACACATACCGCTCTTTCGGTCTCTCATGGGCTTGTGTTACTATTTTCCTTTATTTTTTCGTGAAGTGTGTGTGTGTGTGTGTGTGTAAATGGAGACCGGAATCGCTCAACTCATACCATGGAGGATATAGAGTGAGGCCATCCATAGGAATGTTCCCAAAATAATATTAAAAATATGATTTATGCGTTTATCGCGATACTGATCGTTATAATGAAACGATAATATATGTTGGATAAAATGCTAAAAAGGATCACACACATAATATGTATTAAAATAATGCAAGAATATGACAAATGCGAAAATTGGGAATTTGGGAAAAGTGGAAATTTGGAAAATTAGAAATTTTAAAAAATTGAACTCAAACCTCGGGTTTTAATTTGAAACGCCTATGTATCAATATAGGCATCAAAGTCCACATAGTTCGCATACGGTATAGGGGTGGGGTTTACCCTATAGATTCAAATGGGATTTCATTATATGTGTGTGTAGAAAATGTGTTTTAGTTTTGGAAAAGTGTGATGGATAATCCCTTTGGACTTTATAGAGAAAATAAAGTATGTGAAATATAACTAATAAAAAGGTGGGATGTTAATAATTATGAACTAAAGTAAGAACTAGATTATGAGCTTATGTAATTAATGCAAAAAATAAGAAATTTAAAGAGAGAGGGAAGGATTTGGACCTTTTTTGAAGAATTGAAGCTTGATCTTGATCTTGGATGAACTCCATTGAATGTTAAGTTGAGTGTTGGATGAGAGAGAATGATATTTTGCTAAATTGGGTCTGAAAAGGATGGGAATGTAAGATGGAAAGGAGTTTCACATAAGGAAACTGCGTTGATTGGAAGAGAATGTTGCTGAGATCACTGATGTTGATGAATCTTAGGCATGCTTTGGAATTGAGGTCATTCCCTCTATTTATAGGGTAAGGGGGTACTGATTGGCATAGCCCTATCCCTACCAATCGGCAAGTAACCTCAGACACACTGCTAATAGGCAGGGAAATGGACCTGCCGATCTACAGTCTCGTGTAGATTTTTTTGAAAAAATGGTTGTAGAACACAATATGTTGATCCAAATTGTGCACAGGTAATACCGTTGGAAAGTTAATTTAGAGAAAATTAAAAGTCCTTTAGGCCGATCCTGGGTCCAGGAGTTTACTTTGGGTCAAACATGGCTCGAAAGCGCTCGTCGATCCTTTGAATGAGGGATCATCGGACAAAAATGGATCATTAGTTTGAACGGTAAATCAGAATCATGAAGGGGCAGACCATTGTAAGGTTTATGTGAGGTACTCAGAAATTCCAAAGAGCTTCGCTCGGTTTGAGAAGCTAACTTTGGTTAACCGTGGCCGGAAGCGTCCGGTGACCTTTTAGAGTAAAATAGGTCGTTCATCCGTACAATAAGGTTGATTATATCATGGAGTAGACTGTTGGAAAGGGTATTCAACTCCCTTCAGAGATTCATTCAGTCTCATTTGAGATGAGGAGTTGACTTTGGTCAAACGGATCCCGGGAGCGCCCGGTGGCCTCCGGATCAATTTTTTAGGGGAAACGGATCATTTGTCCAAATGGTTATGCCATTTCACACACTGAGTAGATCGTTGGAAAGTGGTTTCAGTGCCCTTCGAAGATTAAAATAGTTTTCTCTTTGACGATGAAGTTGATTAGGGTCAAATAGGGTCCTAGGAGCGCCCCATGGTGTTCAGATCGATTTTCGATGGTAAAATGGTCCGTTCATCCAAATCGTTATGCCGATTCATGCACGATATAGAATGTTGGAAAGGGTATTCAGAGCCCTTCAAATATTCAAAGAGATTTTGCTTTGATGAAAGAGTTGGTCAAACACAGCTTAGGAGCTCCTAATGGCCTCTAGATTGGTACTCAGAGTACAACCTAGGTTTTTTAGTGAAATGGGGAGGTTCTAGGGACCTAAGGAGAGACTTAGGAGGTCCTAGAATGTGATGTCTACAGAGCCTCTGGAAGGGTGAGCTTGGAACAAGTGAAAACCATCGAATAGACACCACATGATGTTTTGAAAAAGGTCAATTTTACGTATCAAAAGGGATGAGGATAAGGTAGATTCTGAGGACCTAAGGAAATGTTGGGGGTGGCCGATTTTATGGGTCGAGGTCGATTCTGAGGACCTAAGGTAGAGAGCGATAACTTTTGTGGGCCGAATAAATTCTGAGGACCTAAGTAGGGTGCGACCAATTATGAGGGTCGAGATCAATTTCGAGGACCTTAAGTATTAGCGACCAATTATAAGGGTCGAGATCAATTCTGAGGATCAAAGTAGAGGTGACCAATTTTGAGGGTTGAAGCCAATTCTGAAGGATTAAGTAGAGGTGACCAATTATGAGGGTCAAGGTCAATTCTAAGGACCTAAGATAGGAGTGACCAATTATGCGGGTCGATGCCAATTATGAGGGCTTAAGTAGAAGTGAACAATTATACGGGCAAAGCCAATTCTGAGGGGCTTAAGTAGAGGTGACCAATTATGTGGGTCGAAGCTAATTCTGAGGGCTTAAGTAGAGGTGACTAATTCTGCAGGTCGAAGCCAATTCTGAGGGCTTAAGTAGACGTGACCAATTCTGAGGGTTGAAGCCAATTCTGATGGCTTAAGTAGACGATGACCAATTCTGAGGGTCGAAGCCAATTTTAAGGGCTTAAGTTGAGGCGATCAATTCTAAGGGTCAAAGCCAATTGTGAGGGCTTAATTTGTAGTTTTCTTTAAGAAACTTGGAGACTCCACTGGTGAAATTATCTTGTGGTTTCGCTAGGGATTTTGGGGAAGCATTTGATTTTGAGTTTTAGGTTACGCTGGGGAAGATGAATTAATCCGAGGATTGGATGTTTCCTTGTTGGGGAATTTTTTGATTTTTTTGGTGTCCTTTGGAGACGTTGCTAGGGAGATATCAATTGATTTTAGGAATTATGTCGAGGAAGTAAGTGTTCCACTAGGGAAGTAAGTGTACAAAAATGTCTTTCTTAGTGAAAAAGATTCTAAAATTCATTCGATAATTTTAGGAATTTTCTGGGGATGTTTTGGCATTTTATTGGAATTTTTGTATAAAATTTTAGGGGGGTGCCAACCGGCATGGTGTAGGAGGTTCCAAAC
Source organism: Sambucus nigra (assembly GCA_949130495.1). Classification (NCBI taxonomy): domain Eukaryota; kingdom Viridiplantae; phylum Streptophyta; class Magnoliopsida; order Dipsacales; family Adoxaceae; genus Sambucus; species Sambucus nigra. Next base: position 504,166,046 of record OX422209.1, read on the forward strand.
GGTAGTGGCATGATTTTTTAGGGTACCTCGAGCAGATGAAAGGACAGTGCCGATCGGGTAAATTCTTCTTTCCTCTTGAGACATTTTTTCTTTAATGTCCTTTTTTAGATATTGATTTTTCATTGGGAATTTTGTAGGTGACCTTTTATCCTTGGGGGATGGCCATCCATCACATAGGGGTGATCGGAGGGGATGCACAACTGCGTCGACTTTTGGAGCATGAGTTTGGGTACGTTTGATACCTAGAAGAGAGGGTTGTGGGGCAGATGAGGTGACATCCAATTCTGGTTATTTTCCTTCGAGATTCCTTGCGTATTTATCGTTGACTTTGGGAGCTTAGCATTTTCATGCTTGATGTAGTGGCATTGAACTTGAAAAGAGACTCAAAAATGCAAAAATATATGCATATTTCATTTTATTATCTTGATTTAGTGTCTTACTCTACATGCACTTTAGTTTGCTACTGAGCTTTTATTTTGAGAAGAATAAAAAGAGTGCGTTTTTGGAAATTTTTGAATATGTTTGAGTATAAATGGCCTCGATGGCTTGGTTAAAAAAGAGCTTCCCTTTTGAAAGGATTTATTTTGAGAAAAAGTAAGAAGAATAAGTTTTTTAGAATTTTTGAGTAAAGGAAGGCCTTGAAGGCTTGGTCATTGGTTACGGAAGGAATGATCTCTGTCCCGGATGTGTTACATTTTATGGATTTGCAGGATGTTAGTGATGCGGACTATGTCGAAGAAGTTATTCTTAGCTTAACTTTAAAATTACTGTTGGTGATCGGGGACCTGTTAGTGGACCCATAACTTGCAGTCATCACTTCGTGGATGTCATACCATCACAATCCTACGGCGGTGATACTGTAAGGGAATCTGAATGGTTTGGAGGCCATTCTAACTTTATGAATGTTATCCCCGTTATGTTATTCATGTGGTTGTCGAAAAGATTCCGTATGGCAGTTTCTCCTAAATATCCCTTGGTAGCTGTGCCAAACTTCTTTTCTTGCTACTTTATCAGCGTGGGCTTGGACATTAAGAGCTGATAGAACTGGTTTATGGAGCACGGGCCTCGATATTTGAATTGGTCAGTGCCTTGGTGGGGAGAATTTTTGGCCATTCTAGAATTGGGGGAATACAAGTATGTTCTATTGATTGGCTTTTGGAAGACCCCTTTCTACTTCTCCTGGTAGCTCTTGTGCCAATTTGGCTAGGAGAAGATTGTGCCACCTCGAACACTAGACTTTTTTCCTATGGAGGATTTGACAGAGTGTATGCGCGTTTGACTAAGCTCTTTGTAGGAGAATTTTTGACCGTCGACCCATCCTTCCTAGTATGTTGGTAGAGTCTGGCATGTTTTTGGAGATTACATGAAGTGGTTGTGGAGGAGAATAGTTACCAATATGCTGGTTGTGGAGATCGGGCAAAGATGGTTCACCATATCTGACACCATAGAGGGAGGTGTTGTTGTTTTCCCTAGGCTGGTCTGGGATTATCATTCAATGGAGCGCCTGTGGCATTCTATTCAAGCAGGGGAGGTTTGGGGACCCAGGATTTAGGTGATGATGGGGCTGGTTCTTCTGTAAGCTGCGGGTAAGATCCCTGGGATTTTATTTGTGAAGCTTTAGTGATGTGTTTATGTATTTGGTTGTTATCTGGTGGAAAGGTTTTTTTAGGAGATTTTGTCTTATTTTTGTTTGGTTTTTAGGAACAATATGGTTATGTTGGCAAGGGAAGTTGTTTGACTCCCTATATCAATGTAATTATAATGACCTTTTTCATCAAATGGAATAAAAGAAGATGTTAATTATATTGGTGTGCCTCTTGATGAGTTTTGCATTTGAATTATCTATACCAATCGCTAAGGCATACATAATCCTTTTATTCATGTAAATGATGAACTGTCGTTCTCGGGGATAAGAAAATAATTGCACTTTGTGAAAAATAAGGGGGTCATTCTAACGTGAAGTGTATGAGCTTCCTACATACCTCTAGGGGTTTTAAAAAAAATTTGAGTTTCATTTTTGAAAGTATAAATATTTTTATAGTATTAGGCCCCACGTAGTTCTGAGTAGAGGGAAATAAAGAATTTTTTTTAGAAGGGAGAAGAGAAGAGTCGTAGCGCGCCAAGATTAAGGGCTAGGGGTAGAATTTTTTAAGATGTTTCGGGTTGATTGAACGTGTCATCTCTTCTCCGTCGAGGTCGGTGAGCATAGCGGTGATGCCGGATAGGATTTTTTTTATAATATAGGGGACACTCCAATTAGGCTTGAATTTCCTTCAGGGGTCCCAGATGGGTTCTACTATTTCTGTAAGGGCTAAGTCCCCTTCTCGGACATCACGATACTTGATTGTCTTATTGAATGATCGCGCTATACGACGATAGTACCCTTATATATGGTATAGAGCCTTCAGTCTCCTTTCGTCCAAGAGTGACAACACGTCATTACATCTTTGATGATAGTTCTCCTCACTGACTTTTATTTCAAGCATGATGCGTAGTGAAGGAATTTATAACTTAACATGTATGACTGCTTCCATTACGTATACTAGAGAGTACAGGGTAGCCCCAGAAGACGTAAGAGATCCGGTCGGCCCAACCTCGATAACTCTCAATTTTCTTGTTGATGATTGCTCTGAGGTTTTTATTGGCGGCCTCGACTGCTCTGTTGGTTTGAGGTCGGTAGGGAAAAGATTTGTGTCTTTGAATCCCATACTCATCGAATAATTCTGTAACTTCTACCTCAAAATGTAATTCCTTGTTTGACACTAGCTCGTGCAAGATTCCATATCAGTAGATGATATTTTTTCGGATGAACTTAGCCACCTTTTTGGCATTCAGAACTGCGTATGACTCGTCTTCGACCCATTTAGTTAAGTAGTCAATGGCAACCAAGATGAATTCATGCTCATTAGAGGCTTTGGGTGTTACTTTCCCTATGATGTCGATGCCCCATGTGGAGAACGGCCAAGGCGACGTGATGTTGTACAATTCTCGTGGTGGCAAGTGTTGGTGGTTGGAAAACTGCTGGCATTTAAGGCATCTCCAAAAATAGGCAGTGTAATCCTGAACCATGGCAGTCCAATGATAACCTTGTTGGATTAATTTCTTGGAAAGCATATGGCCATTCATGTGGGGTCCACACCCCCCGCTGTGGATTTTCTGCATCATTTCTTTAATGGTATCCCCTGCAAAGTAGTGAAAATAGGTTCCATCAAATATCTCTTGAATAGTACTTTATCACAGACAATGTATTGGGCAGCCAGTTTGTGGAGGGTTACTCGATCTTTCTTGTTAGAATCTTGGGGATACCTACCATGCTTGATGAGGCACCAAATATTATATTACCAGCAATCAAATATATTAGGATCTTCCATGATGATCTCAATGTGGTAGCAATGGGTTGGTTTATCTTGCTTTTAGACTAGGAAAGGGGCCATTTTTATTCCTTCAGGCATATAAACCATGGAGGTTAAGATAGCAAGGGCATCATATAGGGTGTTCTTTGCTCAAGGCAAGTAGTGGAAGGTAATATCTTGGAATTGGGAGGCCAGCCCTTTTAGGTGGGTATGTAAATGTAAGTGTTTCTCATCCTTGAATTTCCATTTTTTGAGTACTTGATCGATGACGAGGGTTGAATATCCATAGATATCTATGTATCGAATTCCATTCTTAAGAGCGACTTTAAGACCTACCGTGCATGCCTAGTATTCTATCAAATTTTTTTGTGCAAGGAAAATCCAGCTTGATGGCAATAGGAGTGTGAGTGTCATCAGGGGAAATTAGGAGTATCCCGATGCCATACCCTTTCTTGTTGGCACTGCCGTCAAAGAACATTTGCTATCGGAGGTCTTTTTAGGAGGTACAAAGGATATTCTCATCTGAAAATCACAAATCCAAACATCGATTTCTTTTATAGGGTGGTTAGTGAGGTAGTCAGAGATGGATCTTCCTTTCATGGCTTTCTAGGTGACAAACACAATATTAAATTTGACTAACAGCATCAACCATCGGGCCATTCATCTAGACAAGGCATCTTTTTAAGTAGGTACTTGATGGGATCCATTCAGGATACAAGTTTGATGAGAAATGTGAGCATGTAGTGTTGTAGTTTTTGGGTGACCCAAACAAGGGTGACGTATGCTTTTTCCAAGGCAGTGTAGTTAACTTCGTACCCGAATAATTTGTGGCTGGCGTAATAGATGGATCTTTCTTTACTGGATTCTTTAAGGTATTGGGCTAGCAAAGCCCCAACCGCAGTGTCTGTTACGATCAGGTATAAGAGTAGGGGAAAACCAGGCTACGACGACATGAGCATCGGAGGTTAGGTTAGGTATTATTGATTTTGTCAAAGGCTTCTTGGCAAGCTTCGTTCCAAACCTTGGTTAAATTCTTTAGAAAGAATTTAAAGATGGGTTCACAAATAGAAGTCAACTAGATGATGAACCGACTGATATACTATAATTTTCCAAGGAATTACTGGACTTCCTTCTCCATTCGAGGTGGTGGCATTTCGTGTATGGGTTTTAGCTTGGCAGGATCACTTCTATCCCTTTATCACTAACCATGAGTCCCAAGATCTTTCCTTTGGTAACGCCAAAGACACATTTATATGGGTTAAGCCGCATCTGATATTGTCGTCGTCGCTCGAAGAACTTTCGAAAAGAGAGAACATGACCTTCCCTACTCTTTGACTTGATAATCATATCATCCACATAGACCTCGACTTTTTTATGTATCAGATCATGCAAGATGGTTGTGCCAGCCCCTTGGAAGGTAGCCCCAACATTTTTTAGAACAAATGGCATAATGGTATAACAGAAGGTTCCTCAAGGGGTGATGAATGTGGTTTTATCTTGATGATCCGGGTGCATCTTGATCTAGTTATATCTGCAAACCCATCAATGAATGACTTAAGAGCGTGACTGGCTGTGTTGTCCATAATCATATCGATACTGGGTAGCGGGTAATCATCCTTCGGAGAGGCTTTCTTCAAATCTTGATTGTCGATGCACATGCTAACCTTTATTCCTGTTTTCAGCACATGTACGATATTGGTTATCCATGTGGGATATGCGATCGCACGAATAAAACCTACATTTAACTGTTTGACAACTTCTTCCTTAACCTTGAGCGATCATTCGATGCGGAGATTTTGATATTTATGTTTGACTGGTTTGCATTCTGGGAGAATTAGAATCTCGTGCTGAGCAATCTAGGGATCAATTTCAGGCATGTTGTCGTAGGACTATGTGAATACATCCAAAAATTCCTTCAATAATTCCTCGAGTTGCGTGCACTCTTGCTCGTCAAGGGTGGCCCTTATCCTAATCTCGCACAGTTGGTTAATAGAGACTAATAATAACAGTTTTATCTTCATTTACTTGAACACGGTTATGTTATTTGTTATTAACCTTATTAAGATCAATTAAGAAATGTTCATTTGTTAAATCATCATCATCAAGAGTTTGATTAAAATTAAGACAATTAATGTAAGGGATAACAAGATACTCATAATCTTCATTTATTTAATTATCAGGAAAAACAACATTGAGACCCTCATCAATGGAGGTCTTGATTACATCAGAATAGGGAGGAATAACAAAAGAAGAGAAAATGGGATAAACATCACAGTTGGGTTGTATTTCAACAGGTGTAACTAGTACGATATTCTAATTGAGGAGAGGTGTATCAATAGATTTGATCAGGCGGGATAGATACGATGATGTAATGCTTGAGTAGATGATGCAGAGTGTCAGCCCTAGTGTTTATAAGTTGAATGAATCCTCGGATTCACTTCCCTCGAAATCTCCGGTAGCAGCTATGGTCTTCTCAATGAGTGGCCGTACATGATGATGGGAACTTTCGACCCATGAGTAGCTATCTTGGAAAAATATCTCTATTCCTGGTTTCATCTTCTTATCATCATGATCATACCATGGTCTGAAAAATATGCAAAAGGGGAAATCTTCACCCTCTCTGATGAATTTTCCATTTAAGGAATCTCTTAAGACGGTTTTGGCACTTCCTAGCCTTCTCTTCAACCGAGGTTGGTGGAGCATTCTGAGTTCTTCTGTTGATGGTTGATAACCCAAGCTGTAAGGATGAAAGGCTTTCTTCAATATAATGGGTTTCAGTATTCCTTGTTGTCGTCGTCCTAGCCCCAATCCGGTCATGAAGAGCATGTTTTTAAACATCTGGATGACGTTGACATTACCATGAGGGTTATACTCTGAACAAACCTGATCTTTAAAATCATCCCCCGCTGGGAGTAAAAGTGGTTCGACTAAAAAACCCGATAAAAGCATATCATTCGCCCCATATTGTATCTCAAGTACTAGGTTGCTGGTGCTTTCATTATCAACATTATCATCGTCGTCTAAGATGGTGATGACCTGCTCATTGACGAAGAACACCCTTTATATTATGGAGCCATGGTCACCCAAGCAACAGATTGAAACAAGTCAGGATATCGCTAACTTGGAATTCAACAACAAAATTTATAGGGTAACCATTATTGTAAGATTTATGGATCCCATTACTTCTCGATGTGTATCATTATAAGCACGCATCGCAACACGACTTCGATAAAGATATTGAGAGCATAGTTGTGGTTTGGTCCAATATTAGGGACTTCTTCTTCGAAGAAGGAGAGAATTTTAGTAGAGGTTAGAGATCTGACTAGATTCACTGCTTCTTCTGGAATGGTGGAAGGAGGGACTATAGTCCCGATAAATGGTTTGATCAAGGCATTTCGGTGCAACTAGGAAGACATAAAGAGTCTCCACAGATTGGTATTATCTTAGGTCTTCTTTAACCGATCGAGGATCTTGCTTTCCTAGAGGGTCATGTCTGGTATAGGAAGATTCTTAACACCTTTTTCTTTTTTGATCGCTGATGATTGTAAGCTTAGAACTTGGTAATGCCTCACTGATCTGGTTATATGGTTAACAAAAGAGGGTAAAAATAGAAACCCCATTTCCCTATCTATATCGAGTTGTTCATCCACCTCGTTGATTTCACTTAGCAGCTCTTCAAACGATATTACTCCACATATGTTGACTATTGGGCTAGTCTTTTTTGGGCTTTGCTCTTCATCTGAATTATCAAATTCGCCCCCTATTCGGTGGTAACGACATCATCTTTCCATGAAAAGTCAATGCACTCCTCAATCTCAATGGCCACTTCGTATAGATTCTCAGATTCGAAGGGGAGATGTAGAAGTGAAGGGACCAGACACCCTTGTAGTTTTAAACCATTAAGTAGATCGAGAATGCTGTAAATTTCACTGGTCTGTCGGAATAAGTCTGCTATGATCTGGACAACATTATACAAGCTGAATTCATCGGTAGGTACCAGTCATTTATCTGACTCTCGAGCCCATTTCCTAGCATCCAAGAATAGTGTACTAAATCTTTGGCAGTCAATGGTAATTTTTAGGGTAATTTCAACATAGACTCTAGAAGCTGGTTCAATACTGTTGATAACTCCATATCTTTCGCTCTGGAGTGGGTATGAACAACAATGCGTGCTCTTGTAAGGAGTGACATGGCCTGATCGAATAGGTTAGATGCAGGAGAAAATATGAGCAAACTTAGAGGGGTTTAGAAGAATATATGGGTATGATGGGTAATTTATTGGGTATGATCTGGGTATATGATCAAATTTTGGATCTTCTTCTAGGAAGATGGCATTTGTATGATTAGAGAGTGGATTGTGGGCAGTGTTTGGTTTAGGATTGGCTGGTGAGGCGATGATACTCAGTTCAATCACACCTTGGACTACATTTCGAAGGTGGAAAAATTGATCAGTGGTGTGGTCGGCACTTTGGTGAAAGTCGCAATGGGCATCTGGTTTGAAATTTTTGGGAAGTGAGTTAGGTAATATATGAGGGTCAAATGACTTGATAAGATTTTATCTTAAACGGGCTTGGTAAACTTTGGAGAGGGGAGCATGAAGCTCAGTGTATTCTTTTTTGACTTGGTTAGGGCAATTTTTTGGTGCCCATTAAGTGGAAGGCTGAGAAATGTTATTGATGGTTGAAACTGCGGTATTGGCAGGCTTCTCATAATTTCGCAGAGTTAACTATCCGGACACTTTCTTCAGTTCAAATTCTGTCTTGGTAAGACTTTATTCGATATCTACTCCTATTTCTAAGAGGGCTAAAAAATGAGGGTAGTACTATCCTCCCATCGTCGCTTGGACATGTGGTAAGAAATTCTTCTTTACGATGCTAGCTTGATCCTCTTCGGAATATCGGTTGGTCATGGTGGCTTCTTTCTCTCTCCACCTTGCTATGAAATTACTGACTGATTACCCGGGATTTCATTTAAGCAGTTCTAAATCACGATGACGAATCTCCAATTCTTTGTTATACTTTTACTGTGACATGAATTTGCGGGCCCCTAATTGCAGATTTTGGACTCATCGAGAGATAAGAACCAGCAAAGAGCGATGTCCTTTAAAGTCTATTAGAACATTTGGTCCATAATTTCCTCGAAGGATCCTATAAGAGTCATGGCTTGGTGGTAATTTTGGAGATGAACAATTGGAGGTCCACTACCCCCTAACTTCTCGATGTTAGGCATCTTGAATTTTTTTGACAACCTTGCTTTAATATAAGGTGACATATGGGTGTAATCAATGTAATTCACAGAGATTCTGACTTGGTCGAACTTCTTGGTCAACATCTTGAGGTCTTCCTTAACCTTGTTCAATTCTTCCTCCTTCGGATCAACAGTTGTGGGTAGGTTAACCCCTGGTTGGGCAATATTTGGCATAAGGAGCTGGGCAGGCAGTGTCCCATTAATAGGAGGAACACGTGGAGTGTGATGATATTCCTCGAGAACCTAAATAGGCTCGGGTGCAGGCGGACCCATAGCGCAAGGGAAGAGGAACTCAGGATCTTCGAGGACAGGGGCCCGATTTAGTTACATCTCATGAACCTCAGTTTGAAAGTTGGCAATCTTGGCAGTGAGTTGGGCAAGGACCGTCATAAAATATGACTGCACATTCGGTACTTGGTCAGCATTCCCCATGGAAAGTGGGTGACGGTGGATTTCGAACTTGGAGGAAGTAGTGAGGGAACTGATGGAGCCTCAGGGTGGTTCGATGGAAGACCGAAGCCAATTGGGAGTCAGGCCAATGGTCGAGTATGAGATTGACTTGAGGAGGAAAAAGATTCGGATTTATTTTTGAAAGAGAAGGGGGAAAACTGTTATTATTTTTTTTGGAAAGGTTGAAAAATATTTTTGACATTTTCGAAAAAGAGGAAGGGGAGTTTTTTTTGGCACTTTTGGAAAAGAAAGAGGAAAAACGAGAAAAAGGGTCTCAGCATGATTATTATTATTATTATTATTATTATTATTATTATTATTATTATTATTATTATTATTATTATTATTATTATTATTATTATTATTATGTTCTCCCTTATATTAAGTTTACCTAAATGTAAAAAGAAATGCCGGACGGGGCCTGAGCTTGGGAAAATTGGGTTTTAAAAATATAAATATGTAAAAACATGGCTGGACTTGTTACCATGCTCATGGGCAGGGTCCCGTTTTAAAAGGATGAAATTGCATAAATATTTGGGCGGCATGCCGACCCGTTATTTTGATAGAGTTTCGGGTAGAAACTGGCAAACTAAATACGAGTGCCCTAGCTTTGACACCTATATGAGGGTATGCCATTGTTGGGTTAATTGGAAGGGTTCCTCTTTTTAGCATGACTTCCACGATATAAGTCTTTCTTTTTGAAGGCAATCGATACGTGTGGACAAGCCATTTCATATACCTGAGTGTATGAATTACCTCACTATATACCTCGTGGGGACAGTACGTGTGAGAGAGAATTTGATATACTCGACGTACGTGAACAAGTTCCCTGCGATATACCTCCCGTCATGACTTCGGTCAAGCGATACGATGCGGGGGGAACCATTTGATATACGTCAAACGTACTTGGCCAGTGGAAGGAGAGAGTCATGTTGCTTAGGCTAATTGCGACCTTCCAGACCAATACCCATCACGAAGTGACCCCCCAGTTACGAGACAAAATTTGGTCAATAGCCATGTAGTGTGCAAAATGCATGATTCTTGATTAGTATATTATGGAGAGAGTATCTTTATTTGGCATGACGAGCAATATACTAGGCAAGGGATAACGTTCAAGAATAAAAAGGTAAATCTAATATGGAGCATGGAAATTATACTAAGCATGGATATGTGTGAGTGAGTGATGTGTGGATATTTACAAGTGAGGGTGTGGTAGTGAACCTAAGCATATATTAACTACACGTGGTGTGTGACAAGTGTGAGTGAGCATGGATATATACAAGTATGACAAGTGGGTGGGTGTGTTAGTGACACCTAAGCATGGATATGCTAAGTGGTGTGTGAAACATGTGGATATAAGTGATCCTATGTGTAAGTAGTGTGAAGTGTACATGGAGAGTATCTATAAGTGTGTGAGTGAGTGATGATATAAGCATGAGGTATATATGTGCAAGAAATAATAGAGGAAAAAAAGGGAACATACAAATAGGTGCATGCGCAGACAAGTAAAAAACAAAACACTCATGCAAATAAAGTCTAGCCCTCTTATGAAAAATTCCCCAGTGGAGTCACCACTTTGGCCATCCCTAGCCATCTTCCCTCTCTCCTCCCAAATGGTGGGTGGGGGTGGGGGGAAGGGGGTGAAAAGGTCTCGTGCCCTCTGTGATCTTAAGTACGTTTCGACCATCGCCGGTGTGGGGTGAATGTAAAGAGATGGAGTCGCCAACCTATCTTGCACAAAACAGGTATGATAACATGTTGTCGCCTCAAGAGAGCGGCATCAAAGACAAACTGATGCTTACGAAACCAATAGCTTGAAGGTTCGAGGGCTAAGTTACGGAATGGGAAGGTGTTAAGCACCCATCCCTCCCTTTCGGTCTCTAATGGGGTTGTGCTACTGTTTTTTCTTTATTTCTCCATGAAGTGTGTGTGCGTGTATATATGTAAATGGAGATCGGCATCGCCCAACTCATACCATGGAGGTGGTAGAGTGAGGTCAACTATAGGAATGTTTACAAAATAATATTAAAAATATGATTTATGCGTTTATCGCGATATTGATCGTTATAATAAAACGATAATATATGTTGGATAAAGTGCTAAAAAGGATCATAACAATAATATGTATTAAAATAATGCAAGAATATGACAAATCCGGAAATGGGGAATTTGGAAAAAGTGGAAATTTGAAAAATTAGAAAATTAAAAAATTTGAAAAATTAGACTCGACTCTCGAGTTTTAATCTGAAATGCCTACGTAGCCTAAAAAGGCATCAAAGTCCACGTAGTTCGCATGTGGTATAGGGATGGGATTTATCCCATAGATTCAAACGGGATTTTATTATATGTGTGTGTAGAAAATGTGTTTTAGTTTTGAAAAAGTGTGATGCATAATCCCGTTGGAATTTATAGATGTAACCCTCCTTTTATTTGTTTTGGATTTTTTATAGAAAATAAAGTATGCGCAATATAACTAATAAAAAGGTGGGATGTTAATAAGTATGAACTAAAGTAAGAACTAGATTATGAGTTTATGTAATTAATGCAAACAATAAAAAATTTAAAGAGAGAGGGAAGGATTTGGACCTTCTTGAAAGAATTGAAGCTTGATATTGATCTTGGATGAACTCCCTTGAATGTTGAGATGAGTGTTGGATGAGAGAGAATGAGATTTTCCTAAATTGGGTATGAAAAGGATGAGAATGTAAGATAGAAAGGAATTTCACATAAGAAAACTTCGCTGATTGCAAGAGAATGTTGTTGCGATCACTGTTGCTGATTGATCTGAGGTGTGCTTTGGAAGTGAGGCCAGCCCTGCCAATCGACAGGGAAATGGACCTACTAATCGGCAGTCTTGTGCAGATTTTTTTAAAAAAATGGTCGTAGAACGCAATCCATTTATCCAAATCGCGCACGAGGCATAAAGTTAGAAAGTTAATTCAGAGATATTTAAGAGTCCTTTGGGCTGCTACTAGGTCCGGGAGATGACTTTTGGTCAAACATGGCTCAGAAGCACTGGTCGGTCCTTTGGACGGAGGATCATTGGACGAAAAATGGATCCTTTTGTTCAAATGGTAAGTCAGAATTACGCACGAGGTGGAATGTTGGAAAGGTTATGCGAGGTAATTAGGCATTCCAAAGAGATTCGCTTGGGTCGAAAAGTTGACTTTGGTCAACTGAGGCCCGAAAGCACCCGGTGACCTTTAAAAGTAAAACGGGTTGTTTGTCCGTACCGTAAGGATGATTTATGCACGGGGCAGATCGTCTGAAGGGGTATTCAGTGCCCTTAGAATATTCATTTAGTCTCCTTCAAGCTAAAGAGTTGACCTTGGTCAAACGGAGCTCGGGAGCGCCCGGTGGCCTCCGGATCAGTTTTTTTGGGAAAATGGATCGTTCGTACGAATGGTTATGTCGTTTCATACACGGGGGTGGATCATTGGAAAGGGGTTTCAATTACTTAGAAGGTTCAAAGAGTTTTCTCTCTGACGATGAAGTTGATTGGTGTCAAAGGGAGTGCCCGATGGCTGCCAGATTGATTTTCGATGGTAAAATGGTCCGTTTGTCTAAATTGTTATGTCAATTCACACACGGGCAGACTGTTGGAAAAGGGATTCAGATCCCTTCGAAGATTCAAAGAGCTTTCGCTCTGACAATAGATTTGATCGGAGTCAAACGAAGATTAATAATAAAACTTTGCTCGATGGATTGATGAAAATGTTGGATGATGCTAAAGGATACTGGATCAATGAGAGGCATAATGTCCTTTGAGCTTCAAGGACTACACCGAGAACGACAACATGAGAGACTCCATACATGCTTACTTTAGGCAGTGAGGCAGTAGTACCAACTGAAATAGGTCTGCCGACTCATAGAGTAATAAAATTTGATTCCCCTAAGAGTGATCTCATGAGGTGACTAGATCTCAACATAATTAAAGAAGTCAGGGAGGATACTGCAATTCAGATGGCTTCTTGTCAATAAAGGACTGTTAGGTTCTACAATCGGAGGTTTAATACGACCAGCTTTAAACAAGGAGATATTGTCCTTAAGAACGTGATTTATAAGAATAACAAGTTGGAGCCCAACTGGCATGGTTTATATCGTATCTTGGCAGTTACTCGACCAGGAACTTATCGCCTAAAAACACTGGAAGGTGAGGAATTTAAGAACCCATGGAATGGCGACCATATTTGTAAATATTACCTATAATGTCGTTTTTTATGTAATCAACTATTCAATTTAATAAAGTTGCACGATTTTCTCAATTATACTTCCTTTTTATGGTTCTTTTTTCAGAGTATGGTATGATACCGCCTTACTAAAAGTATCGTCTACTTTTAGTTTAAACTTAACTTTTAATTTTAGCTCAAACTTTTCCAACTACAAAAAAAGTTTAGTTTGGAATAGTTCAAACTTTTAATTTCAACTTTTCCAACTTCAGAAAAGTCATTATTCAAAATCTTCTAACTATAGAAAAAGTTTAGTTTGGGATTCGTTCACTTTTCCAACTTCGACAAATTTATTATTCATACTTTTCCATCTTTAAAAAAGTTATTCTTTAAAACTTCATGTATGATTTCGTCTTCGACGAATCAAGAACAAGAAGTTCGTAAAACTTCATGTGAGACTCAAAGTCAAACACTAGAGGTTTTATCAGACTCAGTTAAAGCATATGGATAACTATACATTCCTAATACACTTGGTGTCCACTGATAAGTAATGCTACAATTTAGTTTAACAAAACTATTTATATTTTATCTAAGAGCATTAGTGTAATTTAATGCATTATAAATAGATACAACCATGAATCAAACCTTTAACATTTAAGCAGATTACTTAGTCGACAAGCTGATTAACTAATTATAAGGCGGGTTACCTAGTCACCAAGTTGATTAAAATTATTCACAAAGCTTAAATAAAAACAAAAATATATCATAAGCATACTTATTGAAAAATAAGTCTAGTTTATTCCAAACATTTGGCATTACAATCCAAAAAGAAAGAAATTACAAATTCTATCCCACTGGACTCTTTCCTTCGGCTCATCAAGGGTGATCGGTAGGGTGGTGGACCTAAAATCCCTTATTCTAGAGAGTTTACTGCTGCTCGGTCGATCTAGTAAATGTTAAGGGAGAACATACTCATTTTCTCCTTTAAGGCCATAGTCCCCAATATACTTTTTGATTAAGCTTTGAGGAATGGCATGAGGAGGAATCCAACTACCGTAAATTAGGAAAGGAGGATCGGGATATTCCAATATTCTCGGGTTATGCCACAGTTCATCGCCCCTAGAAATCTTCAGCAGACCAAACAAGTTCAACCAACCTCACTTATATCCTTCATTCCTGGCCTGTTCCATGTGTTTATCCAAGTAAGTCAGGGATTCATTATATACATCAATCCAAACAACTTTGGGTTGCTTATGGAAGTGGAAAGTAAGTTGGTCCACTTTATCTTAAAGTTTTCTGATGGACTTATCATTCTCCTGGAGCATCGTAGCTTGGTCGTCCAAGGTTTTCTTGGTTCTCTCTTCATCAATGGTTGGCCGAACAACTATACTTTGCCTAGAAGATTAGCCATACTTAGTTCTCTTCTTTTGCAAGGCCTTTAACTCTTCTAGCAACATGTCATTCTCATTCTCCAAAAATAACACCTCCTCATCTAGACCAGTGTTAGATGATTTCTTAAGACTGTCAAGCTCATTCCTCGAAGAATTATTTTCTTTCTCCAAAAGGACAGTAATTAATCGTGTACTCTTAATTTCTTGGTTCAAGGCCAGTTCCTTCTTATTCATGGCAGAAGTAATATCTTGTACAGTTTTATCAAAACCTCATCCTTCACTCAACACCTTATATTTTGTCTTATAGTCAGAATGAAGCAAGGATAAAGAAAGTTTATAGGCGTCTTAAAATTGCTCAATCATCTCATAATAGGTAGAGTCACTCTCTATTGCTCTTTATAAAAGGCAATGAAGATGAACATAAGACTCCTTCACTTGATCGGAGGCATTTGGGATGAGCAACCTTACTAGATATTCTTTAGTTAGTGGGATATGGCCAACCTCAAGAAGATTTCTAGACCGTCTGAGTAGGTCGGATTCAGCAAAGACTATCACTTTCTTCCTAGCATTAAAATGGAAATTTACAAGTATGAGTTTATGGAACTGAGGAAGAAAATAAACAATATTGAGGACAATAAGCAAGACAATAAGAAACAAACAATCAACATCACAAGAGGTTGTAAGAAATTAGCTAAAAATATGTCTTTCCATTGATCATTTCATGGATACAAAGTTAGTTACATTGAAAAAGACAAAGAAGAGGAAATGGAAAACACATAAAGGAAAAAGCAGAATACAACCAACGAAAAGAAGTTAAACCTTATCCTTATCCTTCTCTTGCTCATTGGTCTTGGACTGGTCAATAATAGGTAGGTCGATATGACCAGTAGGCACCATAAAAGACTCCCCAGAACCCTCCTCCTCATAATCAAAGTCATCATACAAGTTGGGAGGAGTTCCTAGGCTATGTATCTCAAATAATTCAGAATCTTCCTGAGTGCCGACCTCCTTTAAAGCTTCAAAGAAACGTTCTGTGAAGGATTTATTCCTGGAATATTCTATCTGGATGGCTACAACATCAAAGGCTTTCTCCCATCACTTATTTTTTATCTCTTCCTTATCTTTATTTCCTTGACCTTAAGAGCAAAGTTATTAGTAGTCAGATCAACAATCTTGCATTCAGCAGCATTTTCTCGGTGCTCAGCTTCAATAATTCTCAACTTAGCTTAGTTTAACTCATTAACAGTAGTCTTTTGTACCTCCTCTGTTGCTCTTTCTTGGTCCTCGGAAGTCTTAATCTTGTCATGCCAGGCTTATTTTTCTCTCTCTAGGGCTTCACCGGATGCTTATAAGGATTTTTCCAAACCCTCAAAGGCCTCCTCAATATCTGCGAAGGAAGAGGACCTTATTTGGTCATCCTTCTCCATCATCTGATTGAAGTCAACCAATAAGTGCAAGAGAATGATGTGATATCAGTTTAGAAGAAATTTGATAAAAGATCAGTAAATGTCAAAGAGAAAGATTTAAGAGTTTACCAAATCTAAGGTGTGAGTAGCCCTCTCAGTTAATCGGGCTTGAGTCATGGGGGATGGAGCCGACCTATCTTCCAACAAAGTTATAGCTTTTATCAACTCCCTAACCAACCCATGGTTGATCTCCATCAAAGCATTCTCAATTCTGCCTTGCTCAGCAATAGAATTCTTGGCCAACTCAAGGGATTTTTTAGCCTGATCTTAATTAGATTTATTCAAAAAACCAATTGGACTAGCAGACTGAACCAGACCGCCCTGTTTTTATCTTTTTTCTCAACGGTCTGATTCAAATTTTTTTTGGCAAATCGGTCTAGCCGGTCCGGTCCTCGGTTCGCCTCATTAAATAACCGGTCTGAACTGACCCGAATCAATTATACACACACACACACACACACACACACACACACACACACACACACACACTTAAAAATGACACTTAAATTAAAGAAGGATAAGCTCGTCATTTTGAAAAATGAAAAAAACCCTAGTACTAACACTAGTACACTACACACACACACGGCAGCTCACACACTCTCTCACTTAAGTGAAATAAAAAGAAAAAAATAAGACAACACTCAAGACTTAAGTTCTCTTCTATCTCTCACAGTCCATATTCTTTCTAATGTAAGGTAAGGAGACTGGCGAATCTTGGCTTGGGAGTCATAGATGGGTTGTCTATCATTGTCATTCACGAACTGACAGATCTCTTCACTCAATGATGGATCTCTTCTCTTCACTGACCCTTTTTGTGATGCTCATGTAAGGATTCAAGGTATGCAACGAACAAGGAGAGATGAGGAGAGAGAGAGAGAGAGGTAGGCCGACAGATCACACTCACACCAAGGTACCCATTTTAAATTGTTGGTTATCCAGAAATAAAGATTTTAGAATAGTTTGTTGTAAGTTGGGTTATATGTAGGAATCCATGGATACTTTTTATCTATGTTTTGTATACTCATGTAGTTAACCATTATTTTGTATCCACGGATTTATATACATAACTTTGATAGTAATTTCTGAGCACCCCTAAATTTTGCTTAACACTAGCAAAAATATTAATGTTTTTGCACTTAATACATGTTGGACATTTTTTAAAGGGAATTTTAATTTTTAAAATGATTATTTTAATAATATTAGGAACTAAAATTTAGATCGGATCGACCCTACAAAAAATTGGATCGATTAGGCCCGAAAGATCGGTACCATTGGTTCGATCTTGGTCCCTTTTTTAGGACCGATTTAATAGGTTTGGTCCGTAAAAACCTAAAAATAGGATCAGATTGGACCGTGAACACCCCTAATCTTAATGACTTGGAAAACCTTTCTTCAACCTACTGAATTGAGGTTCTTTAGTTAGGGCCTTCTCAGTGTTGAGAACCCGAGGTCTCTTCTCAATGGCTTGAGACCTATTATTGGCAGGAATGTTTTTCTTAGCAAGAGGGGTAGGGGACTTGGTAAGCAGGTTTGCAAATTTTCTTTTCACCATTTTATAGAAGGAGATGTGGGGATGACGGTGATATCAAGGGACTCAAATGAGGAAGAGGTTCCCCTTTGAACAAACTCAACTTCAGTTGATTCTACAATCGAAGAAGTGGATACATGTTCCTCGTCTAGGTTGACAGTAAGTTGAGGCAATGCAAGTGGTGGTCGAGCAACAAAAGAAGTAATCGAGATATTGAACTCTAACAGTATAGAAGAAGCTCTGGATGGTCTTCTCAAACCCTTCTATTGAGACCCCACAAGTATTTGAGGTCTTCAAGATTAACTCCATCCTCCTTAGGGCACTTCTTCTTACTTTCCTCTGCAATAAAAACTGAGTAAGAAAGTTACTCGACAAATATTTGGGTTTATAAAAAAAGTTTAAGAAAAAAAGTATGACCTATGTCACGCCCTTCCTGGGGTCACCTGGGACTAGTGTACGATACCCCCTGAGGAAGGGGGCATATTGCCAATATTTAATAACACACCATAATCCCAGTCGTACTTGTTAGAATATGGCAAGTTGACCACTAAAGCCATATTGGCTTGCCTAATTTTCAAATAGTAGGTACTATTACCTATGGTTTCCCATTTGTAGCAGAACATTAATTCGAGGATCCCAATGTGAATCCCATAAATCTCATTCAACCTACTCACTCCATTCACTACCCTTCATGTGTTTGGAGCTATTCTTACTGGAACGACATCGAAATATTGGCAAAATTGAAGAAAAAATAATACCACACTCAACAATAAAAAGAGTGGGAATCCAATGACCCTCTGCTAAAGAATACACATCCACAGGACCGTGAGCAATATCTAGACCTACCCAACCATGAATTTCCTTTTCTCCCTAAATTCCTCTAAGGAATTATCATCAACGACATAAACCATGATTGAATCAAAGGAAAAATAGAGAAAAGAGGAAAAGGATAGTATACAGAGATCTAAAAATAACAGCGGGAATAGAAAAACAATGGTGGTTAGAAAGCAACAAAATATTGGAGAAGAAAAGCTTGAACGCGAAGGAAAGCTTGGAAATAAAATATAGAAGATTTGATGTAATAAAAATGGAGGGAAATCTCCTTCTATTTATCGGTTGCCTCGAGAATAGGGATGAAATGATTAAGTGCACGAACAATTGAACTACTGTTGTTTGCACACTTTTCAACACGCAAAAGGACTAGTCTGCCCTTTGGAGGTTTGAATAAGTTTTAATTATTTATCAAATTGCCATAATCAACAATGCCTGTGAAATTTTTTTATAAGTCCGGGAGGTCGACTGCCGACCAATACTTGGACATTGTGCCGAGCAATAATATGAACAAACACTCCATGATTAATCAAGAATGGAGCATTGAGTAATTTTGTTATATGTAAAAATTTCTCTCTCGCATGGACTAATGAACAATAGTCACATGTACTCTGACGTGGTCATTCAGCTATGCCGAGGTACCAAGTCGGCTGACAAGCCTACCAACACCCAGAATGTGAACCATCAGGAATGGCAAAGTTCATTCGAATGCAATGGCGACCAATACTGAATATCAATAGTATCATTTATTGTATATAGATGTAAATGCCTGGATATATAAAGGAATTTCTTCTCTAAGGTTCCGTACCATTATAATCTCCCTTAGCTCAGGGGGAGAATTTCCAATCATTCACGAGCACACCTAACCGAGCTAGTGCAACCACCCAAAATAATACCAACTATGGATGTAGACTTTTTAAAGTTGAAACACTTTAAAAACTTTTGTCTCTTGTGTGTTTGTTGAGATTATTTTTGTTATTTAATCTGTGATTATAAAATTGGACCACTCCATTTTTAGACATCAACGGGGATTAAAACGAATAAGGGAGAGTTGAAGCATCGCGCTAATAATGTGTTGTAAAATAAAAAGGGACAAAAAGATAATATAGAGTGAGGGAAACTGTTCATTTCATTGGTCTCGATACTTATGGGGTAATGCACCTATTTATAGTACAAAGCGCGGTATCCCCAAAGACTATATAGATATTGTGGTGACAATTAAGTTCAACACAAATTAATAAGAAAAGGCAATCACCAAAGAAAATAAAGAATGTAAAGAATGAGAAATCGAGGTACCCACAATTACCCCTAAAGTTGTTGGGCCACAATTCAAGCTCAATAATTTTAAATGATTTATCATAATGGCTTTTTTATACATTGTGCAACACTTTCCAAGATTGAAGCGCCTCTTCTTAACTGAATTAGGAGGCAGGCCGCTTCATTTCCTGTGCGCTATGATTAGAAACATTTAAAAATCCTTCGGAGAAGTGTTTTCTTGTTGTCGTTTCAGGTTTTCCATATTTCTAGCCTTCTCTAAGCTCCTGTTGTTGCTCTTTTCATTCTCAGGTCTTCACCTTCCAATTTCACTATTCTTCATCATCTCCGCTTGTGAATTTGCATCGTCGCAAGCTAAGTTTTCACTTCGTAAGTTCCTCTTTCTCTTTCTCTTTGCTTTTTATGTTGACATTTCTTCGTATCTGTAATTAGGGTTTGTGAATGGTGAAAATAGGCAATAGAGTAGTACTCGAATTTAGGAAATTTTATAACATCCCAGATTGGGTAGATACTGAGTGTGCCCCGATCCCTCATAATGTTAGAGAGATTGAGAATGCTCACTAGATTCATGTTCTCCTATTGTCCCAAGGGGGTCTTGCTTTCCCCCCAAGCAATTTGTTTTTGCATTTCTTTGGTTATTTCAATATTATACCTGCATAGTATTCGCCAAATGTCTGGAAGATTGTTAATGGTGTCCATAGAATAAATCAGTTATATGGCACCAATCTAGGGCTTGCTGAGATTTGTTTTTGTTATTAATTCTCGCGAATAAGTTCTGGTCTTCTTTACCTCAAGGCAAGGAGTCCTGATAGGGTATTGGTTGTAAATCTACCTGATTCCCACAAGGATTACTGGCAAGAGGGTTTTCTTGCTGGAAATTGGTAGTTTCCTCCCCATACTGAGGGGTCGAGGTCTGACAGGTTTATGGTCCCCTTTTATAGGGAGGAGTTCATAGGTAGGCTTAGTTTTTGCTCTGCTCATCGATCCTCCTATTAATGTATGATTTATCTGATATTCTTCTTTCTTTCTTTTTAGCGAGAATAAAGAACATGGAACCTTCTCTCAGTGAGGTTCAAGTTGCTGAGTTGGTCAAAGTATATAATATTAGGGAACTCTTGGCTGACGGTGAACACCCTCGATCAACGGCTTTTCTCTTGGAATACAAGAACATTGGGTCCAGCTTTATCCCGTGACCTGTGGATAACATCCTTGAGCTAGATATTTCTAAAGAGGTTGATGTCGACCCCATCCAATTGGACAAGGAAGGAAGCAGCTCTGGTGAAGAGAGCGAGGGTGCTGAGGTTGGTTCCGGTGAGGATAGCTCTGGTGGTGAGGAATCTTCTAGATCAAAAGAAGTTTTAGAGGCTCAAGCGTCTTCAAGTGAATCGAGTAGTTCCAGGAAGGAATATATGGCTCCTCCCAGGAAGAATATAATTCGTGATGATGATGATGTGCTTCTCTCCCGTCGGTCGAAGAAGCAAAAATCTGGTGGCGAAGAAATTACAACTGGTTCTAAGTCTGCTGCTCATGAGCAGGAGAAGAAGAAGAGAAAGGAAGATCAATTAAGAGAGAGTGAGAGAAATGAGGAAAAAAGGAAGAAGGTAGAGGAGAGAAAGAAAGCTAAGAGGGGAAAGAAGGAGAGAGAAGAGGAGAGAAAGAGAGAGGAGATGAGAACGAAGGTAGGGTAAGCGTTGGGGCATGTGTCCGCTTTGCCTGAGGGTGCCTCTGTCACCATCTCTCCTCATTTGGCTCCTGAGTTGCTCCAAAGAGCAATTTTGCCTACTGATCATCAGAAGGCAATGAGGACCAACCATTTAGCTCTGCAGGCGAGTCAGAGGCTAACCTTGATAAGTCTATCTTCACTTTTCTATGCTTGCAATATTCTATTCAATGCTTATCTTTCTTAATGTTTACTCTTTTTTGCAGTTCATGAATGAGTTCACCATCCTCTATCGCACCCGCGACGAGCTGGTAAAGAGAAATGCTGATTTGGAGAAGCAGAATAATGAGTTGAAGGGGAAAAGTGTCGAGCTGGAGGCTAGTTTGAAGACTGTCAATGATGCTCAGTGGTCTTTCGATCTCTCCCTCATTGAAGCTAATCGGGTGAAGGAGGCGGAGGTCAAAGAGATCAAAGAGCTGTCATAATCCTATGACTTAGTCTGCATGAGCAAGTTAGGTATGGTTCATGAGAATAGGGTGCTAGCAGAGAAGGTGAAGAAGGCGCAGGAGAGCTCGTACAGTGCCGAGTGGGCTACTGCGTATGAGGATGCTGAGGTTCAGATAGGCTACATCAATCGACTGAACTTCAAGAAGGTCTAGAACAAGGCTCTTTTGGCTGCTGGAGTAGATATTGATTCTCCACTATTTGACGAGCATGATCCAGGCCCAAAGCCTGTTATGGATGAGGCTCTTGCCCCGACCATTAATGGTGGTGTCTCTGCTTCTCAGACCGTTCCTGTTGGTGATCCTTTTACCCAGGGAACAACAGTTGCTCCATCTGAGGGAGGTGTTCCTGCTACTGCAGACAAGGGAAAGAAACCAATGACCTCAGAGTCAACTAAGGTTATAGCTAGCCTATTCTGAGGACTTATTTTATATTTTTTCTTTGTTATTACTGTTCTCTTGATTATCGATATACTTGGACCACTCTATTTCAATGAAATGAAAACACTTGTCTTTCTGCATACTGATCCTTCTGTTCTTTTAATGGGTTTTATGGCTTGTAGTTGATTGATATAGATGAGTATATACCCGCTACCTCTCAACTGGGAAGGATCCTCGATCCTAATGCGAGAAATCAAGTTCGCCAAGCCTTTGTAAGTCCCTTAGGTCGAGGAATAAGAGCTTTAAAGATTAGTCCGATCTCGTTGCCAAAATGAAGGATAAACTTCAGGAGATGGAGGAGGTTTGTGCTTCTGTTAAAGAAAAAGTGAATCTTCTGAGGGCTAAACTTCT
Source organism: Sambucus nigra (assembly GCA_949130495.1). Lineage (NCBI taxonomy): Eukaryota > Viridiplantae > Streptophyta > Magnoliopsida > Dipsacales > Adoxaceae > Sambucus > Sambucus nigra. Next base: position 504,188,711 of record OX422209.1, read on the forward strand.
GGATGCCTTCAAGATCAATCAAGTCGGAGAAGTTCTTCAACATGAGAATAAAACTATGAGGAGGGAGGTGCCGTGACTCAGGGAGCATACACCGAGCGTTGAACCTCAAGTTTTATGAGGTTCCTCTTCATCAGCTGGTCCGCGAGCTGGTACAGTGCTGATCACCAGTCCTTAAGTTTTGCGAGGTTCCACTTCATCGGTTGGTTTGTGAGCTGGTACAGATACCGAGGGTCCAGCTAGGGAGATGAACAAGCTTCAAGGAGATGTTGATCGAGCTTATGTGATAGCTGTTGGGTTTCAAAAAGATGTCACGCGATTGAGGCATCTGTTCAAGAAAGGACCTCGGCGAGTGTGAGTTGATGGTTATGACCAAGGTTGGACAGATGCTTTGACGAGGTTGGCAGAGGTCGAAGAGCTATCCTTTATTAGGGGATGGTTGAGTGACCTCAGGGGGCTGCAGGTCCCCAGGAACTCAGTGCTCTGGTATCGTCATGAGATCTCTCTTTTAACTCTGAGGCATAATCCTTTCAGGAGGGACGACCAGTGGGTCCCTATAGATGCTATCCCCAGGCAGTTATTGGAGCCAGATGAGAATAAAGTTGAGAAAGAAGTAGCTCCTCATCCGGACGACGATCGAAGAGCGCAAGTTGCTGATTATCTTACTTAGAGGCCTAATCCTCAATAATATTTACTTAATTTATTCAATATAACTCTTTTGTAAATGCAGTGAAGTAATAAAATATTTATGTTTTGGGCGATTATCCGACTAAACATGCGTTGTGTATTTTCTACTTCACTGATTTTTATTTTATTATTTTGGGCTCTTCGTAGCCGACAAGATTTGATGTGGGTAGAGTTATTTTATTGCGTGAGTATCCTCCCAATCCAGTATGCTTATGAGATACCATTCTGCCCTCCTTTACCTTTTAGGTCGTGTCGTCACACTCCCTTAGGCCTAAGTTTGTCAATGGCGAGGACACACCTGGTGTTGGATGTTCTATCCGATCAGGTTTTCTGAGATAAACATCGTTTGGCGACCAATTCAATTTGGTCGAGCTGCCTAAGGGTCCCCTGTAGGGCTTCATATATTTCCAGGGGAAATGTAAGAGGTTGTTCGTGTTTCATAACGAAAACCTGAGGAGGGAGGTTCCATGATTTTAAATATTGAGTAATGTGCCTGTCGCTTGAAAAAGATGGGCAAGTTATAAAGTTCATAATACATAATTAACACTTTATGGAACACTACTGCCAAATAATCTTTTATTAATCAAACACAATAAAAATTAGTTGCTAATTCCAGTAATGTGATAAAATATTAATGAAGAGAAACTAGAAATATAATTTCTTCAGGTTGGCCGCGTTCCAAGCTCGGGGTATCTCTCTACCCTCAATAGTTTCTAAGTGATAGGCTCCTTGTAGGTCATCTCTTGTCACCTTGAATGGTCCCTCCCAGTTTGGACCCAGCTTGCCATCACATGGTTTTACTGTGCTGCTAAGAACTTTCCTTAGGATGTAGTCCCCAACCTGGAATGTTCTTGAATTGACCTTTTTGTTATAATGCTTTGCTAGATGTTGCTGATAGCTCTCTAGTTTCACTAGAACTAATTCCCTCCGTTCGTCAGCTAGGTTAAGTTCAATGAGTAATGCTGCATCATTCTGGCCTTGATCGACCAAGATGGACCTCATGGTTGGGAGGCCAGCTTATGAAGGGATGATTGCCTCCATTCCATATGTTAGTGAGAAGGGGGTTTCTCTAGTTGCTCGACGTGGGGTAGTGCGGTAAGCCCATAAAATATGGGGTAGCTCGCTCGCCCATGTCCCTTTAGCTTGCTCTAATCTCTTCTTCAATCTATTGATCACTTTTTTGTAGGAAGCTTTAGCTTGGACGTTTCTCTGAGGGTATGCTACCGAGCTAAAATGGTGCCTGATTCCATGGTCATTGTAGAAACCCTGGAATAGGCCGCTTTCGAACTGGGTTTTGTTGTCAGTGATGATCGTTCTGGGGATCCCAAAATGGGTAATTATATTTTTTCATGTGAACCTCATCATGTCTGTGTCCCTGATGTTTGCCAGGGGCTCTGCCTCAATCTATTTGATGAAGTAGTCTGTGGAGACCAAAAGATACTTGTGATTACCGACATTAGTAGGAAGAGGGCCGACGATGTCTATTCCCCACTGGGCGAAGGGCCAGGGGCTGGTAAGTGATTTTAGGTCACTGGCAGTTTGGTGGACCATAGGAGCATGTAGTTGACATTTCTCGCACTTACGAGCATGTACTCCAGAATATCTCTACATGTATGGCCACTATTAGCCTTCTTTCATTGCTTGGAAAGCTAGGGATCTCCCCCTAATATGGCTCCCAAAGATTTCTTCGTGAAGTTTGCACAGAACTTGCTGGACGTCCTTTGGGTGAACACATTGAAGGTAAGGGCCGGTGAATGATCTATTATACAGCTTGGCCTAAGGAGATAAGTGAAAGCGGGTAGCTTTGACTCTTATTTGATGAGCGGCGTTCTTATCGTCTGGTAGTGCACCATTATTCAAATTGTCCCTCAGGGGGTCCATCCAATTGGGTGTTGATTCAATCTGGAGAACATGGCCCATGTCTGGCAGCTCCTCGCTCTGGTTGATGCTCGGCACGGTGAGGAAGTCTATAAGGATTGTTCTTTTTAAGTCGGAGTTGATTGCTGAACTCAAGGCTGTTAGGGCATCGGCATGATTGTTTTGTCCTTTGGGAAACTATTGGACACTGACTTCCTCAAAGTTTAATATTAACTTTTCTGCTAAGGCAAGACAGGCTTCCATTCTTTCGTCCCTCGCGTTGAAGTCCCCACTTATCTGATTGGAGACCATTATGAGTCACCAAACACCTGTAGCTGTTTTGCACCCAATGCCTGTGCCTTGTGTAGGCATATCAAAGCCTCATATTCCGCCTCGTTGTTGGAGGCTTCAAATCCAAGTCTAATCTCCTGCTCAAGAATTGTATCTTCTCTGGTAACGAGCACAATACCTACTCCTGCCCCTTTTAAGTTCGAGGTCCATCAACAAACAGTCGCCAGACACCTCCTGTTGAGTGATCTTCACTCTGATCCATGGATTAAAGTTGGTTGAAAGGTTGTTTGCCTGTGACCTCCGCGATGAAGTCAGCGAGGAGGACCTACCCCTTGATTGCATTCCTTGGTTGAAATTGGATGTCAAATCGTTCGAGCTCGACTGACCACTTCGATAGTCTACCGGACAGATCCACTTTTCATAGGATTTCTTTAAGGGGGTGTGACATGAGGACGATGATAGAGTGAGATTTAAAGTAATGCTTCAGTTTCCTCGAGGCTACCACTAGTGCAAAGGCGAGCTTCTCCAATGGTAGGTATCACTACACGGTGTCCAATAAGGTCTTGCTCGCGTAGTAGACTAGGTGTTGGATTCCTATTTTTTTGCATACCAGTGCAAAACTGATGGCGTGGTTGGAGATGGAAAGGTATAAGTACAGGGAATCATTCTCTAGAGGTATTACGAGCAAGGGTGGTGTGCTGAGATAAGCTTTGAGCTCTTCCAATGCTCTCGAGCAATCTTAGTTCCATGCCACTGTTTTGCTTCTCTTCAATAGCTGGAAGAATGGAGGGAACTTTTTGGAGGACATCGAGATGAATCAATTCAAAGCGATAAGCATGCCCGTGAGCTTCTGTATATCTTGTATCGTGCGGGGAGGCTGTACCTTATTGATTGCATCAATCTAGTTTAGGTTAGCTTTAATGCTTCTCTTACTAACCAACTACCCGAGAAATTTTCCTGACTGAACACCGAAGGAACATTTGCTTGCGTTGAGTTTCATTCGGTATTTTTCCTGAGGATTTCGAAAGTCCTTGATAGGCCTGAGAGGTGGTCTTCTTTGTGCCTGCTCTTGACAAGCATATCATCGATGTAGACTTTCGGGGTATCTCCCATTTGATTTTTAAACATCTTGGTGACCAGCCGTTGGTAGGTGGCTCCTGCATTTTTGAGCCCGAAATGCATCACTTTATAACTGTATAACCCGATGGTGGTAATGAATGCTGTCTTGTCTTGATCTGGTACATATATAAGAATCTGGTGATACCCCGAGTATGCGTCCAGGAAACTCATTATTTCATGAGCTGCTGTGACTTCCACCAACTGGTCGATCTTTGGGAGGGGGAAACTGTCCTTAGGGCATGCCCTGTTAAGGTCAGTGAAGTCGATACAAACTCTCCATTTTTTGTTGTTCTTTGGAACCACTAATGGGTTGGACAACCATTTAGGGAATTTAACTTCCCGTACGGATCCTCCATCCAGCAACTTTTTGACTTCCTTCTCCATAGCCTTATCCTTTTCGAGCGCAGTTCACTGAGCCTTCTTCACAACAGGCCTGAAATTTAGGTCGACGTGCAACCGATGACAAACCACACTGGGATCAATTCCAGGCAGCTAGTAAGGCTCCCATGTGAAAATGTCCACATTGTTCCTCAAAAGTACCGTCAATTCCCTTTTTTCTTGATCTATGAGAGAGGCTCCAATAAAAACATTTTGTCTTTTTTGCTGCCACCAGCTATGACCTCTTCCAGGTCTTTAACGACCCACTCAGAGGGGAGTAGCTTAGTCTCCTCCACTCCGGGTCTTCCATACTTTAATTGCTACTTTGAAGGTATCAAACCTTCTTGTTCGTCAACCTTCTCTTTGGCCTTCTCGGCCTTCTTTCCTGGTTTTGGGCGGATGACCTCTATGAAGCACCTTCTTGCCATCGCTTGATCTTCGTGGATCTCCATTACTCCTCGCTCAGTCACGTACTTGAGTTTCTAATGGTAGGTCAAGGGGACGGCCTTCATTGCATGTAGCCATCCTCTACCGAGGATAGCTGGTAGGGTAAGTCAATGTCGACTGCCAGAAACTCAATCATCTTGGAGACACTTCCTGCCCTCACTGGCAGTATGATCTTTCCCAAAGGGATATTTACTTTCCCAGCGAAGCCAACTAGAGGGAAAGTGGCTTCCTTCAAGTCGGAAACGCTTAACTTTAATTTCCTGAACAAGTCGAGATATATTACCTCGGATGAGCTTCCCTGGTCGACAAGTAACTTGTCGACATCATAGTTTGCTATCCGGAGTGTAATGATCAAAGCATCATGATGTGGGGTTCTTACTCCCACTAAGTCTTCATCCGTGGATACGATGTGTTTGCTATAGTCGACGTTATCTACTCGTCGATGCTTTCCTGACTCTCTTCTCGCTGGATCGATTTGAAAAGCTTGCATTACTACCGTAAGCTTTTTCACTTCCATCTGAGCTGAGTTTCCCTAAATCTGCTTTAGATCAGATGTCCTATGAATTACTGCGAGCTCATGGACATAATCGTCCTCGAGCACGTTGTCGGGCCTTATGTCTCCGTTGGAAGCAACTTTTTCTGCCTTCTTTTCCATAAATTCGTTTAGGTGATCGATCTGGGCCAGCTCTTCAAGGTGAGACTTAAGAGACTTGCAGTGCTCAATTTTGTGTCCTCCCTCCTTGTGAAAAGCGCATCGCAGTTCATTATTTCTCTTCGAGGGATCTCCTCCCATCTTTATGGGCTACTTGATGAATGGCTCATCCTTGATCTTTGCTAGGATCTTGTAGATTGGTTCTTTGAAGACAGTGTTTACTACCTGAAATGCTTTCGAAACATTATTCTTATTTCCATTCTTGGAGCTACCCTTGCCCCCATTCTTGCCTCTTTTCTTCTGGTTTTCGGCCTTATCGTTGCCCTTGGCAGCGAGCTTAGCTCGACCATTATCCCCTACACTGAGGCGGGTCATATCCTCAACTTTAGCGTACTTATCGATGCGAGCCATCAGGTCATTGATGGTTATGGCCTCCTTCTTAGTCAGGGATTGGTGCAAGAGGCAAGAGCTGGGTAGGCCAACCTTGACCTTATTGAATAGCTCTGAGTACCTTTTTGCATAGTCTCGAAGGCTCTTTTGGGGTGTCTTCTTCATTGTTAGCAAGGCATCCATACTCTTTGGATAGGAGATGCTGGTAATAAAGCGAGCCGTGAAGAGCTCTGCCAGGGACTCAAAGCTCCCGATGGATCTGTGAGGGAGTCTCTCGAACCACTTTTGGGCCACATCATGCAAACTCGAGGGAAAGATCTTGCACATTAGTGCGTCCCTGTGGTTCCAGAGAGTCATGGCCTGTCTGTATTGTCTAACATGATCGATAGGGCCAGTCTTTTCGTCATAGATCTTGAATCTCAAAATTGCGAACTTCGTGGGGGCTTCTTCTTCTTCTTCTTCTTCTTCTTCTTCTTCTTCTTCTTCTTCTTCTTCTTCTTAAAAAAAGGGATTTCATCTCGATCTGGCACCCTGATGTGCTGGGTACTGGTCCATTTCTCTTCGGACCAAATTTTGTATGTCATCATTTCCTCAAGCTGGGCTCCTATAACGATGAGCTGGTCGCTGTTGCTCGAGCAAGTCATCATCTGACGAGTGTTCCTCTATCCTTTGGGATCCTCATCTAGGGCTCCTTCCTCGGCTACGAGACTTACTTGTCTGAGGTCTAGGAGTGCGATATTGATGTCGCATGGTGCTACGATGGAGATCTTTTTCCATCCTTTCGAATCTCCTTTTGAGGTGAGCATTCTCAGCTTCTTGCTTTCTAGCGGCCTCTCTTTGCTTCTGGATCCTTGCCTCATAGGCATCTATCAACCTGGAGATTTGTGTGGACTTGGAAGGTCCCTGACTTTCCTTTGAGGATTTGATCTGAACGTTGAACTTCAGATCTGATCCTGCCAGGGGCAGGCTGCTCTTGGATATCCCCTGCTTGAGGGGCATTTCTACTGTGACCAGACATTCCAAATTCTTTGTTGGTGAGGGCTTTCTAAAAGGAAGACAAACGTTCCCACAGACGGCGCCAATTGTGGTGACAATTAAGTTCAACACAAATTAATAAGAAAAGGCAATCACCAAAGCAAATAAAGAATGTAAAGAACGCCAATCACACGACACAATATTTACGCGGTTTAGCAAGAATGCCTACGTCCACGGTGGTGCTCTCGATATTATTTATCTATACTCCGGGGAGTGTTTTACTGCCATTTGCCCCAGGCTTATGGTTTATTATATACATGTTTGTTCTTAGGGAGTGGGGGTGTTGAACTCCCCCACGCCAGTCCATAACCCCTAGAATATCTGCATACGAGATTTTAGGAACTTGGCTGAGTCGTAACTGAATTGATTGGGATGTGAGGCTCCTAGACTTTACGTCGTTTTGGCCTACTCGTCTTGGTCCAGAATGAGAATCGAGGTACCCCCCCATATATATATATATATATATATATATATATATATATATATATAAAGTGCTCACGTTAGTTACCCTTAATTTTGGTAGTACCATTATGACGGTTGACACAAATAACGCATAGGCATATGTGGTATATGTTTTAGTAGCAATATTTATTTTGATATTATAATTAAGCTACAACTATATTATAAAAATTATTTTAGCCTTTGTAAAAAAAAGCTAAATAGTTTAATTTGTGAAGGATTATACCATATGACCATATATTTGTAAGGACATTTTTGTCCATTATCAATTTGTATGTCGTACGCCGTTACACCGTTGAAGAAACTCAAGATCGCATCTACATCAACGGATCCGAATATCAAAGCATCTTCAACATCATAGCCTCTGCGAGAATGAACTTGGTAAAATTTTGTTTTTACGTTCCTTAAAGTCCATATTTAGTATTGGGAAATTTTTATAAAATGTTTTTTATAAAAATAAGAAGTAAGTTTTTTCAAGCAAAATGAGGCTTTTAAAAGGATTTTATTTTTCTGGGAAAACCGGACCGGTCCGCCTCCCTTCCGGACCGATCCGCCACCGGACCGGTCAGCCCTTTACCCAGACCGATCCGCCTTGCTCGAGGTCCAGTATACCACGGATCGAATGCGAACCGATAAAGGCAATTTTTAAAAGAACCGATCCGAGGTCGGACCGATCCGCCTCCAAGCCGGACCGGTCCGCCTGGGATAAGTTCGAACAGTTCCGTGAGTTATTTTCCTACCAACTTATTTTTCCTATATATACCTATTCCGATGGTGTATTTTTTCAAGTCTTTGAGAAAACGTTTTTAAGAGATAAAACACAACAAGGCTTCATTTTTTGATGTGCCAAACATCTTTTTGATTCACACAAAAAAATCCCAATTACTTTTGTGAATCTTTGGAACCCTAGAACACAATTTTGTTATTATTCAACCTTTGTGGGGAGATCTTTGCAACCGAGGGCTGCGTGTCATTGCCGAGGGAGTCTCTACAAAGTGTTATGACTGCGTGTCATTGAGGAGAGCTGCGGTTCTACCTTTGTTGATTGGGCTGCGAGTCCTTGGAGGGTGCTGTGTGTATTCTCTTGCTGAGTTCAAGACTGCGTGTCTTTGTGGGTTGGCTGCGCGTTGATCCATTGCAGATTTCTCTATGTAATTGTAAGTTGCGGCTTGTATATTCATAGTGAAATAAAGGTTTTACCCGAAAGGGGTTTTTTCCTGAATTCTGTGTCTCAGCATAATTTTTTGTGTCACATGCTTTATTTATTTATCGGTTGACACACGCACCTTAGATATATGATTAGGGGCTGAAATTAAATAAGTGAGCTATATTAGAAAGTTGCGAAGTTAATCAATTATCACACGTTCTCAATATTACTTGTACATTACTCTGATAAAAAATAGGGTTAATTACACTTGTCACTCTGAACTTTACCACATTTTTTACTTTACCATTCGAACTTTTATTTTTGACGTTTACCCCCCTGGACATTTTAAACGACTACAAGTAACCCCATAACGTTAACAACGTTAAATTTTGGACGTAAAAGTGGGTACTGTGTCATGCACACAAGGGTATTTTTGTCCAAAATAATCTAAAAGTAAAAAATAAATAAAAATTATAGAATAAATCATTTCAAAATATTTAAAAAATTAAAAATTACAGGGAAACCTTTAATTTTTGGGAATTAGAGAAAATAGTTTTAAAATCAGGAAATCATGGAAATAAATATACGTTAAAAAAGCATTTAAAAATCTGAAAAATATTATTTTCTTTCAATGAAATCCAAAATAATAGAAAAAAATATTTCAAAATTTATAGAAAAACTTATACAAAATATAAATGACATTTAAAAAAATTCTAAAAATTATAGAAAAACTTTTAAAATTTGAATAATAGAGAAAATATTTATGAATGTAAGAAATATTGGGAAAAAACTTTATGAAATCTGGAAATAATAAAACAAACATTTAATATTATTTTAAAATTTAATAAAAATAAAATTTAGTAAAAATAATTTAAAAATCTGGATGCTAAAAAAATACTTATTAAAAATAAAAAAATATAAAAATACTTTAAACTCTTAAATGTAACAAAAATAAATTTTAAATTTAAAAAATTTAAAATTTGTTAAAAAAACTCAATACATATTAAAAATCAGAAAATACTTTAAAATATGAAAATGATAGAAAAAATTATTTAAAAAGTAGAAATATTACAGAAAAATAAGTAAAAAGACATTTGGAAAAAAATACTTAATACATATTAACAATAGGAAAAATACTTTAGAAAGATCTTGAAGGGACAATAAGTATAGTTAAAACAAGAAATCTCCAAACGAAAAATCCAAATTGGAAATTTCAAACCAGCAATCTAAAAAAATTGAAAATAAAAATAAAAATAAAAAATAGAATTACATCTCCAAAAAAATTACGGCACCGAAAATTTAATTTGCTTGCAAAATATATATAATCCGAGAAAAATAAATTCCAAAATTCCTGTAATATATGGAGAACAGCTTCCAACGAATGAAAACATATTTTTAGCAAAAAATAAAATAAAGTAAAACTTTAATACATACTCCTTTCCCCTTTCACAATACCCATTCCAGTAAAAAAAATCCACAAAACAGACATTTAAAAAAAATAACTTTGATATTCAATTTCCTACTCATCAAATCCAACAAAAATAAAAAACCCAAGAAACACATACCTAACTTTAATACCCATTGTATGTGTATGTGTGTGTGTGTTTGTGTGTATATGTATTCATGTGTGTATGTGTGAAGAGAGACAATAGAGGAAGAGAGAGATGAGAGAGAAGAGGGCGAGGGGGTCCATGGGAGCCATAAGAGAGTGTGTGAAATAAAGAGATAAAGAGAATGATTTCTAGTTTTTTGTTTAACATATGAGGTTAAAATACCAAAATACCCATATAAAAATTCACATGTCGTGCACATGCCACTTTACGGTATGTGATTACTTGTATTCGTTTAGGAAGGTCAGGGATTAAATGCCAAAAATGAAAGTTCGGGTGGTAAAGTGAAAAGCGGGATAAGTTTATGAAGAAAAAGTATAACTAACCCAAAGAAATGTGATTTTCACCATAAGATTACCTAGTAGTAACCTAATTTATAACCCATTATTCATAACAAATGAAATATGATTTGGGATGGTTTAAGATAATCTTTTTTAATAATAATAACATTGGCTTGCTATTAGCCTAATGCATAACCATTTCTTCCTAAAGACTTAGATATATGATTGGAAATGGATTTACACCATTGTGCACACTAGTTCCACACGACTTGGCATGGAATAGGCTCAACTACCCAACCGAGAATACCATGGTTCATATGTTTTGAGCATGTTACAATAATAATGTTCACCAGTAGCAGATTCAGGAATTTATTTTGAGTGGGACACAAACTATTGATCAGGGTTCGAGGAGGATACCCGCCCCCCCCCCCTCCCCCCCCCCAAAAAAAATAAAATAAAATAAAAATTAGGGCTATTTTTACAAATATTTAATTAATAATTTATATTTTTAGACAATTATAACTCAAATAAAACAACATCGGATATAATAGAACAAATTCAAGGATCTGACTTGTATTATTAAACAACATATACTAAACTCAAAAAATAAATAGCAAAAATTATACAAATTGCAATTTTAAATAAAATATAAGACTTAATAAAAATACCTCAATAGCTCCAATCCAATCAAAGAAAAAAATATTCAAAGTATATATCCTCCACCACAACTTGTAAATCCCTAAAACAGAAAAATTATAACAAACAAAACATTAAATCATAAAATAATTATATTTACTTAAATCATTAAATCATAATAATTAATCATAAAAATATGTTAAACCTTAAATCAAAAACCATAACCATATTTACCTAAATAATAACCTAAACTATTTAGGGTAAGATATTTAACCATAAGTTAACAAATAAGATATTTAATTTACCTAACTAAACATACAACTGAGGAGGAAAAAGGAGACGGGAAACAACGACACGAAAATCTAATTGTCGAGGTCGGTCGGAGGTGATGGGAGGGGAAACAGTAGCGTCGGCGCGACGGGAGGTGAAAGGGAAGCAACGGTAGTCCGGAGAAAGAGGAGAAAGGATAGGGAGTCATAGGTTTTTAACCAAAAAGGGAGAGGGTTGGGAGACAAAATTGTAATGGGTTTATTTAGGTTTGATTTTAAGTGGCATAAGTTTAACTATTTTTATTTTTAACTCTATTTTTTTATTATTGTATATTTACCTTAATACAAGTTGTAATTTTTTTTTCTTTAGATTTTTGGGTGGGGCACAAATCATGACAACTAAACATTAATTATAAAATTACCATATTTACTTAAATCATTAAATCATAACAATAAATCAAACATTAAATCATAAAAATATGGTTAAACCTTAAATAAAAAATCATAACCATATTAACCAAAATTTATTAGGTTAAGATACTTAACCATAAGTTAACAAATAAGTTATTTAATTTACCTAGCTAAACTAACAACTGAGGAGGAGATGGGAAACAACATTCGGGAAACTTGAGAGCGAGGGCTAGCTGGAGCAAGTGGGAGGGGAAAAAGCAACATCGGTGCGGTGGGAGGTGGAAGGGAAGTAGTGGCGGTCCGACGAAGGAGGAGAAATGATAGGGACTCATAGGATTTGACCGAAAAGGGAGAGGGGCAGGAGAAAAAATGTAATGGGTTTGTTTAGGTTTGATTTTAAATGGCATAAGTTTAACTATTTTTATTTTTAACCCTATTTTTAATTATTCTGTATTTTCTCTTATATAAGTTGTAATTTTTTTTGCTTCAGATTTCTGGGTGGGGCTCAAATCATAACAAAAAAACATTAAATCATAAACTAACAATATTTACTTAAATCATTAAATCATAATAATAAATCAAACATTAAATCATAAAAATATGGTTAAACCTTAAATCAAACCTTAACTAAAAAATCATAACCATATTTACCTAAATATTAACCTAAACTGTTTAAACTAAGATATTTAACCATAAGTTAACAAATAAGATATTTAATTTATCAAGCTAAACTAACAACTGAGCAGGATAAAAGGGATAGGAAACAACAACAGGCAAACAGGACCGCCGGGGCCGGTCGGAGCTAGTGGGAGGGGAAACAGCTGCGTCGGCACGGTGGGAGGTGGAAGGGAAGCATTGGCGGTCATACGAAGGAGGAAAAAGGATACGGACTCGTAGGTTTTTGACCGAAAAGGGAGAGGGGCGGGATATAAAAATGTAATGAGTTTGTTTAAGTTTGGCTTTAAGTGGCATAAGTTTAACTTTTTTTATTTTTAACCCTATTTTTTATTATTGTATATTTACCCTGATACGAGTTGTAATTTATTTTTTCTTTGGATTTCTGGGTGGGGTACAAATCATAACAAAAAAGTATTAAATCATAGAATTACCATATTTACTTAAACCATTAAATCGTAACAATAAATCAAACACAAAATCATAAAAATATGGTTAAACCTTAAATCATAACCGTATTTACCTAAATATTAAACTAAACTGTTTAGGCTAAGATATTTAACCGTAAGTTAACAAATAAGATAGGGCTAATAGGTATTTAGTTTCACTTTTAAAGATTCATTTCTTCCCCCTCCCATGTTTTTATTTTTTTAGTTGTTGGTCCTGTTGTAACAACTATGAGACACGTGTCATTCTCTGCAGAGAAAAAAGATAGTCGGTTACAAGGCGGTTGAGAGAGTTTTTGGTTGGTTATATGACTAAATACAATTTAAAAAATACATGAGAGGGGAGCTTAATAAAACTTTGAACATGGGACTAAATCCAAAAAAATTATTTAATTTACCTAGCTAAACTAACATCTGAGGAAGAGAAAGGAGGGGAAACAGGACAATCGGGATTTATCGAAGTTGGTGGGAGGGGAAACAGCGGTGTCGGCGACACGGGTGGTGGAAGGGAAGCAACGACGGTTCGGCGAAGCAGGAGAAATAATAGGGACTCATAGGGTTTTAACCGAAAAAGGAGAGGGGTGAGAGATAAAAATGCAATGGGTTTGTTTAGGCTTGTTTAAGTTTGATTTTAAGTGGCATAAGTTTAGATATTTTTTTAACCCTATTTTTTATATTATTGTTAATTTATCCTCATACAAGTTGTAGTTTTTTTTCTTTAGATTTCTGGGGCGGCATAGGGGAAGAAGCACTAAACCTCGAAATCAACAACAAGAAAAGTTTGTTAAAAATTCTCCCTTTCCTTATTAGGCTCGGAACATCGATCTCGTTTGTCTTTTGAATACCCCTAACCATCGAAGGTAGTTTTTTTTGGTATCATACCACGTGGTGTCCAAGCCAGTTTTAAGCGCACCTCGATTAATCCACGTTCGCGGTTCGTGACTTTCGCTGGCGAAACATTAATTTGACAGTGCCAGGGATCGAACTGATGAACAAACTCAATCCACCTCCAAGACTGCCCCAGTGATAGTCTTATACCATTGGGGCAAGAGACTTGATTAATCGAAGACAGTTTAAGTGATTAATTATTTACCTCCGCCAATGATGTTCAAGATATATGCTGGAGTTTATCGCTCTTAAATAAAAATTTATATTTCTTATACTAATGTATTACTGAATTAGAGGAATTTGCCTTGGTACAATGCTATTAGTATGTTGATTTGTAATGTTTGGAACACGAGCATATGTCCAATTGAGTCAGCTTGTTTTCACGGTCTTATAACTTAATTGAATTAATTTACATTATCATTGGCAACTTGTCAATTAGAGGTAACTTGTCAGTTATACTATTTTATTAAAACAGAAAAAAAAGGATCAAATATCAAAAAGTTCCTTAGACATTTTTTAATACACAGTTAGTTCAAACCTTTTATTTTGTACTAAAAAGTCTCTTATTCTTTTATCTTTAAAGATCTGCGCTAGAGGCATGGTGAATGATTTTTGGGTGCAAAATAAAAAGGCCTGGACTAAATGTGTATTAAAAAAAGTTCGAGGGTCTATTTGATATATGCCAAAAAAATCCTATACAAGAATGGTACTAAGGGTGTGTTTAAATAACAAGATGAAAATAAGCGTTTAAGAGTCAATTTTCATGGAATTGAAAACTTGAAAATAATTTTCATGAAAAAAATTTGTTAGTGTTGTTTGATTGCTATTATTTTCCAGATGAAAAATATTTTATTTTCCATCTTTTATGTGGTTGATTCCTAATATTTTATATGGAAAAAAAACTACATGCGGTCAGATCAGTCTAGAATAATCTTTTATGTGTTTGTAAATTATATTTGACACAAAATAATTAAGGGACATATACCAAATACTCCATCGAATATTTTTTAATACACGTTTAGTCCAAGCCTTTTTATTTTGTTCCAAAAAGTCATTTACCATATATTTGGGGGAAGAGTGTCGCTGACGCTGACCATTAAAAATGAAAAGAATAATGAGTAAATGGGTGTTTGAGTGACTAAATGGATTAGGCTAAAGATAGGTGTCATTTTTAAAATATATGTATTTATGTTAATGACTATGCAGGAATTGACCCAATAATTACAACAGTCAGAAAATAAAAACTAAAAACAGAAAATGCATAAAAAAATAGAAAATTAATTGAAAAATCTAGAAAATGAATAAAAATAAAAAATATAATAAACAAAATCCAGAAAATAAATAAACACCCATAAAATTATTTAAAAATCCTAAAATGAAGAAAAAAAAGAAAATTGAATAAAAACATAATATAAAAGTTATAAATTCAAGCACGCGGATAATATCTAATAATAGGAAATAAATAAAAAATTAGAAAATAAATATGAAAATAAAAAAATAATAAAAATCCCAAAAAATTAATAGAAATCATGGAAAACTAATAAAATAACCTGAAAATTAAAAAAAAGGAATAAAACCCAAAAAAAAATAAAAAAAAAATACAAAAAATGAATAAAATATCAAAAATAAATATTAACCCCAGAATGAATTTAAAAAAAAACAAATATCGAAAAATAAATAAATAAACCCAGAAAAAATTGTATTAATACTACTAAGAAAAAACAGAAAATGAATAAAAACCAAACCTCCCTCCCACCACCCCACACCCAACTGTTTTGTCTCCCCTCTTGCAAGATTTGTTCTTATTTTCGTTTTTTTTCTTAATTTTCTCATTTTTAATTTTTTTTTCTAATATTTGTTTTTATCAGTTTTTGAGGGTTTTCTCTCATTCCATTTTTTAATTTTTTCTTAATTAGTAAAAATTTCTGACTTTTTAATAAATTTATGTTTTTTTAAAATTATTTCTGGTTTTAATATTTATTTTATGTTTTTTATTCATTTTCTGTATTTTTTCATTATTTTGGATTTTTTTATTCACTCATGGTTTTTTAATTTTCTGAGCATTTTTAATTTTCTATTATTTTTTTCTTAATTAATAAATTTCTCACTCTTTAATAAATATCTGGATGTTTTTTAATTAATTATAGGGTTTGTATTTATTTTATATTTCTTATTCCTTTTCTGTATTTTTTTTCATTATTTTTGTTTTTTTGTTAATTATTTTTATTTTCTGCTATTTTATTTTTAATTTATAAATTTATGAGTTACTAAATTTCTGGGTGTTTTTTAAAATTAATTATGGTGTTAATATTTATTTTTTATTCATTTTTTGTATCTTTTTTCATTATTTTTGGGGTTTTATAGATTTTTTATAATTTTCTTTTTAATAAATTTCTGGTTTTTTTAAAAATTAATCCTAGAATTAATATTTATTTTCTATTTTTTTTTTATTTTCTGTAATTTTTTTTATTATTTTTGTTTTTATCTATTTTTTTTATTTTCTGAGCTTTTTTTAATTTTCTCTTATTTGTTTTCTTAAGTAATAAATTTATGACTTTTTAATAAATTTATGGGTGTTTTTTAAATTAATTCGGGGATTAATATTTATTTTCTATTTATATTCACTTTATGTATTTTTTTTCATTATTTTTGGGCTTTTATTTATTTATTTTTTTTATCAATTTTTTTGGTGTGGGAATCCTTTTGCCTGAAAAATGAATTACAAGGTGAGAGGAAGTTTATTAATTCCAGCTTTTTGTGAAAAAAGTAGTTACGTGACTTATTTTAAAAAAATCAATTCTATAGAAATTTTTGTTTATCAAACATCCAGAAAATAAAAAAATGACTTCATATATTATATTTTTCATAGAAAATTAATGTTATCAAACAAACTCGAAAATTAACAAGTTTATGTAAATGATACGATTATTTACCGAGACACATTAGTTTCACCAAATGTTTTTATAACAGTGCTAGTGATTGGTAAAGGAGGCAATGATTATATCTCAAAGAATTACAGCGTGCTTAAAATCAAGTCAAGTATAGTGTATTAAAAAGGGAGTGTAGTTTAGTTTTAGGGAGTAATGTTTATGGCAACAACAACCACCTTATTTTTCATTTTATTAGAAGGACAAATCTGTCATAAAGAATTCGGCGTGACATGAGTCGTTAAGAAGATAGTATGTGGGTACTTTTTTTTTGTTACAAATGGAAACAGAAAACAGGAGGACAACTAACTAGATCATAGGATTTTCACGCTCGGCACGTTCGAGCAGTTCAAGAAGCTTTTCCGGTGTGCGCTTGTATTCCCTGTAAAGCTCAATTGATTCTTTCGCCATTTTTGCCATACAGTCCGCTTGGGTGTTACCTTCACGGGGAATGTGGACGATCTTAGTTTTGGTGCTTTTGATGAGCTCGCGGCAGTCTTCAATAATGTTAGCAAGAGGGTGGTTCCCATTATCATCGGACTCCATAAGTTGGATGATTTCAAGGCAATCAGTTTTGAGACATACGTTCTTCCATCAGACTCCATAAGTGGGTACTTTTGGAACTCAAACTTCAACCCCGATTGTGAACCTCATTCATTGATGATGATATAAAAAAAAATAGAAGAAAGTTAAAATTGTGAATCAAAGGGGGAGAGTGGGGCCCATTTTGCCTTTACACGGAAATATACTTTCTGTCCAAGCGTATGACGCCACGTGGCTCAGTTCGGAACACAGAAAATGTGCAATCTTGCGCTCTCCTGCCTTATCTCTATCGTAGGGAGGAGGAACTGCTTATGAACATTCAGACACAACTAGGAAGATTCCTTTGACTTCGGATTTTGTACACGTGTCACATTATAAGTGATATATTAATCTGTTTAACAATTTTTTATTTAACTTAATCCTTGAGTGCTTTCGAAAAAAATTCTTTTGAAATATGCTCATAAAATAAATAAATTAAGTTTGAATAAAAATTTTATTATTGAGCTCGGCTTGGATTCGGCTCGATCACCAGTATTCATACTAACTAGTGTAAAATAATCAAGCTATTCGAGTTCGACTCATATTCGTTTGATTAAAAGCGCGTTTGAGCTCAGATCGTAAGATAATGAACAAAACTTGAACATATTTTTAACCACGTTTACATTTACAAATCAAGCTTGAGCAACCTTAAGCTCAACTCCGCTTGACTCGACTTATTTTCACCCCAACTTCGAATGAAATATTTGGACTATAAGTCCGGGATTAAAACAGATTTACTGAGATTTGGACTAAAGTACGCTTAATTTATTTGGACTAAAGTACGCTTATTTATTTGGACTAAAGTACGCTTAATTTGGTATTGGGGTCGATGAGCATTCAGACCAATACATGGAAACTTAATTTGGGGTCGATGATGATCCGGACAAGTCGAAGTCAAAAGATATTGGGGTTGATGAGTATCCGGGGCAATATTAATATGCATAACATTTACTTTGGGGTCGAGGGATATCCGGACCAATGTAAATGGTAGGATGATTGGGGTCGATGATTAGTTGGACCAATAATCCTTATAGTATATATTGTGTGAAAAATATTTATACGTTATGATATTCTACTTATATGTGAAAGTAGACTTGTATATGATATATATATATATATATGGGAAAAGGACCAAGTGAGGTCCCGGTTTGAGGACCCTAAATGAAGTCCATTTTTTAAAAATAGTAAAAAAATCTTTTGGGACTGGTTAATTTTTTTATGATTTTTAAACATTTCAGTAGGATCATAAAAAAATATTCAGCTCAAAATGATTTTTTTTGCTATTTTAAAAAAATCGGTCAAACTGTGTTAGTTTTTAAGTTGTTAAAAACTGACAAAGTTTGATCAATTTTTTTAAAATAGTAAAAAAATTCATTTTGAGCTGATTATTTTTTTATGGTCCTACTGAAATGTTTAAAAATCATAAAAAAAAAATCATCCCCCAAAATATTTTTTTAACTATTTTAAAAAAACTGACCTCATTCAGGGACCTCAAATTGGGGGACCTCACTTGATCCTCTCTCTCTCTCTCTCTCTCTATATATATATATATATATATATATATATATATATAGGGATAGGGATATTCTCAGGTGCGGACTAAACCGTGTGCACTCGGTGCAGACTTTCTCTTGTTCCTCACGTGGTCCCTAAAGACATTTTGTTATTATCTTTAGATGGTCCCCCTATTGTTTTATATGAAACCCTTATTTTAGGACTAGATATTTAAAAGATTTATAGTTTAGACCCAAATTGATATCAAGACCTTAAGAACTTTAGAAAGTCATCAAATTCCGATCAAATCCCTAATTCTGATATCAGAGCCATAAGACGCTCCTTTTAGACTTATAGTAAAAATACTTTAATGCCCTTGGTATTTATCCCTCGCATTTACAAAGATATTTTTGGAACCAACCCAGACTACCAACCTATACCCATAACTGATTTAAACTCTGTAGGTTGTTTAATCTCTCACATAGACGGTTGTTCACACTCTGAACACATCCCGGCCAAGTACGCAGACAGTAAACAAGTCACTTCTAGTGCTATTAATAGCATAATAGATCAAAATAAGTGTATACACCTTATATTAAGACAATTAATAAAAGACACTCAAACCCTAGAAATAGAGATAAAAAAATATCTCTAAAAGATTACTAGAAATAGATAATCAAATCCCAATAGACTTAGTATATGTCTTACGAGAAATAAATATTAAGACTAATCATATAGAAGTGCTGAACAAAGACATTTTAGAAATTAAAACCTTAACTAAAAATCAAGATAGTGAGTTAATTAAACTTACTAAAGAACAAGTTAAGCTTATCCCTAGATTATATAATTATCTTCCTAATGGAGATAGTTAGATCAGACTGAAATGAGGTACCAAGAGACCTCTCCATTCACACTTTATCAGATTTTTATCAAAGAATTTTAGAAAAGATAAATGATGATATATTTTATTATAAGATAAATTAAAATGAGATTGCCAATGCTACTAAAGCAACTCGACTCATATTAGAAAGATTAAATTTAATTTCTACATCTATAACAGCTACCCAAGACTATAACAGTAGCTTTGTTAAAGACTTGCATTTAGATTTAAAAGCTAAGAGAGAATGATTAACCACCTTCTATACAGACTATGTTAAATTCCAACAAAATTTAGCAAATTATCTTAATAATATGGAAAGCCATAACCTATCCAAAATGGATAGTATTATTAAAGAACTTAGATTAGACATGGCTCAAGTAGAAGAAAAATATGAAGAAATTATAAATGAAATTAAGGCCGTATATAATAAGCCTTCCCAAGAAGAAATAAACTCGCCTTTTATTCTAACTCGTTTAGATAAAATAGAAAAAGTTGTAGTCTATAGAAGTTAGATCTATGCAATAACAAGAAAAAGATAATGCAATAAAAGACTATATTATAAACGTTGCCAAATCCCTTGTCAATTCTCTAGCTAGACATAGTGAAGAAATTTATGATAAAACCAGAAAAGAGAATAAGATTTTTAAAGAAGAAATCCTCAGTCAGATAAAAAGACAAAAAGATTATTCAGACATTTTAGAAAGAATTGAAAAAATACTTGAACAAAAACAGGTAACCACCTGTAATTTTAGAGAAACACCTCCTATAGAAATTGGAGAAAAGGAATACCATAGGTAGACGAGTCATAAATGACGGATTAGATAAGACTAGTAAGATAGTTAGCTCCATCCTATATATTGGACAGAGTAATCATATGCTTCAAAGACTTAAGGATTCATCCTCCAATGTTAGGACATGGTGGAAAGGAAGAAATTTCACCAATCGTCTCCAATGGAAAGAATGGGGTAAAGTTTACTGGAAGATTGTTGAAGACTCCATTCATAATGGACAACTTCCAGTCGTTAGATACATAGACTTGTTTAAAAAAGGTGCCACTCCTAAGACTCCTAGTTATAACATGACCTATAATTGTAGAAATCATGTGTTAGACAAATCCTATACTGAGCTCCAAGTATTGACTCAAAATGGCTTAGATCTAGAGGAACTGATAGGAAGTTCAAATTCCTAACCTTTGGACTCTTTCAAGCAAGAATCCAAGGATTACATAGAGCTCAGAATAATATCAACATATTATGTTGTTTAGTAGATAAAATATGGAAAGATTTTGAGAAATGCCTTATTGAGATAACTCAATTAGAAATGTCAGACAACATATGATACTTTAATGTCATTCCGGCATTTATAGTAATCATAGACACATCCAAACATTTTAAGTTAATCTTATATGCTAGTGGCTATGAAGACTATATTATACCAGACGCTAATATAAATATAGAATTCCAAAGCTATGTGAAGTTCTCCTAATTTCCTTATGAAGGAATGTAATCGGGAATTCCTAGCGGTAGACTTAATGAAGAAATCTTAGTTAGAACCAATGTGTCAGACTACAATCATACTTACAATATTAGGAATACTGGACCTATGAAAGAAAAAGCTAAAACCTTCTGGCAATTGCCAGAATTTCAAGAAACTAAGACTATACACAATAAACCTTTGTTTATTAATCAAGACGATGTCACTGGTCCTCCTAAGATTGTCAATAAGAATATCCAGACCGAAGAAATTAGATTTAAAAATATAGGAGAAGCCATAATCAATGATCCTTCAGAAGGAGGATGTAGTAGTAAGACTAGTGCTAGTTTACTAAGACAATTCCCATTAGTTAGACCTAGAAGATCATTTGAACAAAAAGACTTAATTAAAGAAAAAGCTAGGATCCAAAACTTTGGACATGACCCTCAGAATTGGATATGAAGACATTTAAAGATCACCTTAAGAAAAGTCATTCTGTTATATTTCAAGAAAGATAAAGATTTAATATGATAGCCCAAGATCGCATATTAAAATTAAAAGAATATAAGAATACAAAAGAACTTCTTAGAAACCTAAGACTAATAGAAGAAGGAGAATAAAGATTAATACCAGCTACACAAGTAGAGACTAGTAAACAAGAGACAGGAAGTATTAGTAGGCTAGAAGATGCTCCTAGACTTTTTAGTAAACCAATAGGAATAAATATTCCTATATACTTAAGTACCATAGTAAAGACTAAACCTGTTTATATAAAGGACTTTCCAAATAGTGACAAGAGTTTCACTCCTGTTAAGACTATGGCAAGCCAAGCCATAAATTCGGTAGGTATATACCTTAACTTAGATAATGTTCAAGATAGGAAGAAGGCCTTAGATGAATGGCGTAATCAGATGAACATGTGTTTTGCATCTAGTGAACAATGGGATGCAAGTCCATGTAAATAATACGCTGAGCAATCCATTAGAGATATTGCAAAAGATTACTTAGATAGTTTAAGAAATGATACAGATTAAGACTCCTATGAAAAGGTTGAAAAGATGAAA
This sequence comes from Sambucus nigra, assembly GCA_949130495.1. Taxonomy (NCBI): domain Eukaryota; kingdom Viridiplantae; phylum Streptophyta; class Magnoliopsida; order Dipsacales; family Adoxaceae; genus Sambucus; species Sambucus nigra. The sequence continues at coordinate 504,210,806 of OX422209.1, forward strand.
GAAAACTTAGAAGAAAGATCAATTGAAGAATATATTCAATTGTTCACATCAGAATTCATTGGAGCTAGACATCTAGCTCAAATCAATGAACCAGACCTAGCAAAAACTAAGTTAGCCCTCTTTAGCATTTGCAAATTAGATAAGATAAATGAATATAGCAATAATTATGAGTAGCTATATTATCAAATTAAAGAATTTTGATAAACCTTAAAAGATGAATACTTTAGAAAGATATCAACCATGAGACAAATCCTAATTAATGAATATAAGAATTGGCCTGGAGTAGCTGGAGTTAAGAAGAACTCCCTTGTTGAAAGAATCAATTTCGTCAAAGACTATATCATATCTAAGAGACGTGATATAACTCAAGGAAAGTTGATAGAATAAACTTTCAAATAGATCCCTCCGATACTTGAAGACAATATAGGCGTATTAAAATTTATTAGACGGAAAAGGTTAGCTAAAATAAAGGCTATTTTAATTAGAGCCGGAGGAATTCGCCTTCTTCTTAAAAACGTAGAGACAGCTGCCCCTAGAACATACCGTAGATTTTTGTCATCTTATGGTGATAATAATTTTGGCGATATAATTAATATTATTAATCAAATATATAAAGAAACTAGATAAATAAACCCACGATACCGTATAAGGTATTTAAGACTAGAATATTTTCCATCAAAATATCTTGCAATTTCTAGACTCCCTGAAGAAACTATTTATATAGATAATCCTCGCTATTCAGAACTCCAATATGATAGTGACGGAAGAAGCTTGAGAAATAGCAGTAGCCATGAAACTTCTACACTTAGACTTCCAGATTAATTAAGCGTTAAAAGAAGCTTAAAAGACTTTAGAAAGCATTGGGGTATAAATTCATATTACCAGAAACCTTAGAAAGAGAAGGTGGTCCCTAAGTGATCCATAAAAGACAAACGCGGTCCTAAGACTTATTTGGACGTCAGCCAGTCCGCATACTAATTCGCATAGAACGATCTGCATGAGAGACGGACTCTCTCTCTCTCTCCCCCCTCTATCTCTCTCTCTCTCTCTCTATATATATATATATATAGATAGATAGATATACATCTAAATGATAAGTTAAGTAGAGAGAAAGTTAATTTTAAGATTTAAAATAGATTGGGAATATCTATAGAAATTTAAGTAGTGAAACTTAGTTATGGAAGTCAAATGATAAATATGAAATGATTTATGAATTAAGTAGTGAGACTTAATTATAATGATTACATATAACACATGTGAATGTTATAGGAGAACGAAAATCTGCGAGGATGTAATAACAAAGCGTGTTGTATGGGCGGTACGGGAGAGTAGACCATTTATAAGATCAGTATATACTTTAGTCGTTATAGCTTGGGTATGATGGCTAAGTAGGCTAAGTATAGTACGTTAGGTGTGCACATTAGATGAGAGGTGAGGAGACTCAAAGGAGTGTGCGTAAACCTAATATGTGTAATCAATAACCGATTTTAATTGCAAAAAATTACTTGTTAAATGTTTTCAAACTGTTTTGAGTACTAACTCTTGCTATAAAAATGTTTTCAAAACCTTTTAGGTGTCCAGCCACAAGGGCGCCTTACTTGAGTTCATTCTAGTGATTTGGAATTGTAGCACTGTGGATGCTGACATGATCATTGAGTAGTCGACTCTTTCATTCAGATCTAGCATATGATCTCATTCTTATATTTTATATGTAGACATGTTGTCAGTTGACTCCATTACAGTTCCATATTTATATTGAGTTTTACTTTGTAGTTGGATTGCGAATTTTTCTTGGTTGTGGTTGTAGCCGAAGATTGATTCGGCTTGACTTAGTTACTTTTACATATTAGTGATGGTTTGGATTCTAGTATCTTGTGTATGTTGTTTTGGTTTTCAAACTATTCTATGGTCCTATTTTATTTGAAAGATAAAATTTGGCACCAGTTTGAAGAATGAAGATGGTTAGTTATAAATTTATTTTTCAACAGTGATGCTAAGAATGAACCATATGAGAAACTCGTTTTAATTTGATAAAGGCCTGATCACCCGATGTTTAATTAGATGGTGTGTCACAAAACTCAAGTCCTAATCTATGATTCAGAGATTGGTCGGGGATGACGATTTAGAAGAAGAATGCGTATCACTCATCCTAGAAATGGACTGGAGAGGAGTCTACAGCCTATAGTATGACTGGGTAAAAAAATTTCAGAATAAGGTCGTGGAGTTGTGAAGTTTAAGGCCAAATTAAAAGTCATGGACTAGTGGGTGAATCAAAGGAGATTGAGCATTGGGGGAATAAGTGGGCTGGTGGACCGGGGGATATTGAGGCTTGGGACATCAAATATATTTATCGTGGGTGATTTAGGCTTTTGAACTATAATCTGTTGTTTCCATGAGATTTAAATTGTAATATTTGGATGCATTCCTCTCATTTCATATTTAAAAATTGGCTTGTGTCCTTCTTTTTAAACTCACGGTTGTAGTTTTATTAGTAGATACGTGTTTTTATGAAATACTAACATTGAGAGTTAAGTTGAGAACTTTTAATTTACCCGAGTTATTTGAGATCATCCTTTTATTTCTTGACTTCTTTAGAATGAGAGGCCGTGAAAGAGGAGAGATTAGAGAATATATTTAGTTAATAGATTACACATGTATCTAGTGACAATTAGTACTTTTGTTTAAATATCTTAAGTTGTAAAGTTTGTTATATCACATCAAGTAAATTCATAATCTATGTATAGAGGACTGAGAAAGCAGGAGTTATACAGATTTACTTATATCTTAGGCTAAACACACAAATTCACTTTTTATTGAATTTTATCTTGATTTAATTTAAAGTTAACATGCAAGATAAATTATGAAGCCAAATTACAAACTAAACAGAATTGGAAGAAGATAAAGGAAAAATCTTTTAATTCAGCACTGTTAAAAGATAAGATAAACACTTGACGACTGACAGACTACTTAGAGATACACTAAGTATAACGTAGAGATGTCTTCAAATCTTGAACGAAAAATGATGCAATCCAGCACCATCCATAATAAGTAGAGCTTACCTCGGTATCTATCGATCAACCTTAGGAATCGTAATTCGTTTCTTCTTCATCTATAGAGCCTCAACTCCACAAATCAGTATTAGAGAATTTCTATACAAGGGTTTAGAACTTTGGATTGTGTTCTTCTTGATTCAAAAAGGTTATCCTCAAACATCTAAGGGGTTTGGATGGAAAAATTATAGAGTTTGATCATAAAAGGAACTCTAAAAAGGATTGTGAAAAAGTCTAATCACGTATCTCTATTTATAGGGAAAGTTATTCCAAAGAGATAGGGATTAAAGATTTTGAAAAGATTTAATAAAAATTCAAAAACACATGTACTCGTTCAAACGAACTGCCACCTCGTTCAAGTGATGTATCCTATCTCATTTGAACGATTTTTAATGAATCTTTTAATGACATTCTAAAGAGAACCCAAAAGGTGATGTTATCGATCTCATTTGATTGTGGGTACCTCATTCTAACGACATGCTGAATCTCATTCGAACGACATGTCAGTTTGTTCTAACGAGCAAGCGAGTATTTTAAAAAACCTTTAAAAATTATTTTAAAAACTATCAAATGCAAATTGTTTTAAAAACAACATCTGAAACTACTAAGCTTTATCAAACCACTTCATAACTCTTCTCGAATAAAGTTGTGATGATCGATCTTCAATATTGAAAATGTCACCAACAATTCTTTTCTTCGTAGACTTTGAGAATGGTCATGAAGGTGTAGTGGGTGTAATGGGATAAGACAAATAAAATGAGCAATTATAAATCTTTCTCTTACAAGGACTGTGGCTGTGTTATTTGAGATAAAACTTATTATATTGTTATACTAACCGTGGTGAAATGAGAAAATATTTAAACTCTGATTATAAGGCCAATTCATTCTTAAGGGTCGCGGCCTAATAGGTTTGTCCTGATTAAGACGATTTTAAATTATTATGGTAGGAGACTATGAGAATTAACCCTTCGACCTGATATAGCAAGGTCGTGCGGATTGTAAATGGTATCAGAGCATTCATTTATCGAGACTATATGTAGACTATAGGTAAGTTATAGATAAACTTACACTTAATAACGTTATAGTAGTAGCCACAGAGCTGGAGGTAATCGCTGAGGAGCTAAAGGAGACGTAAAAAACAACATTATGGCCGCGGGACATGCTGTCCCCAACGAAGAGGCTAATAGGGGAAAGTGCTAGAGGTAGTTATTGGGATACAAAATCCCTATATAATGCAATGGAAGAAAAAACGGTCGAAGAAAGGCCCATTGACTGCTCCATAGAGCACTTCAAGAAGTTGGGGCTACGACCCTTTAAGGGGGAACCAGATCTTTGAAGGCCGATGCTTGGATGAGAAAGATGTAGATGATTTTTTAAGTAAGTTAAATGCATTGGGGATAAAAAAAGTTTCTTTTCGCACATTCATGTTTGAGGCGGAGTTAATCACTAGTGGACGATGGTAAAAAACAACAACTTGGAGATGATGTTGTGAACATGAAATGGACTATATTCAAGGAAATCTTCCTTGATAAATAATTCCCAGCCACAACTATGGAGAAGCTAGACGTGGAGTTTCCGAAGCTAACTTATGGAATAATTTATGTGGTCGAATATGAGTCTATGTTTTCAGAGTTTTTGTATTTTTCTCATCATGCCATCAATTAAGAGGAAATGAAGGACAATAAGTTTAAAATGGGTCTAAAATGTGGACTTTTCAGGAGGGTTATGGATTTAAGGTTGCAGACATATACGTAATTGGTGGACGTGTCCTAAATCATGGAATAAGATTTTGAATAAATAATGAAAGATAAGAGTGAGAAGAGAAAGGTAAGAGATGATGGAATAAAAAAGTATGATAAGCCAAGGCAACAAGATCAAAAGTCGCATCCTACTAATGGAGTCGTGGAAAATAAATAGTTTGAGAATGTGGATACCGCGATCGCCACTTACTTCAACTAAGAGACGAAGGGGAACTTTGATAAGAGCTATCCGTTAGGTATTACCTGGTACAATTATGGAAAATGAGGCCTCAAGTGTGATAGCGCATGTAATTAAACACTTGGCTTGATCAATTCTAAATACAAAATCATAATGATATTAATATAATATAATAACATTCTTGGTATGGAGAGATCAAACGAAACAATAGACAAATAATACGAAGGAAAAATGAAAATCTTCAAGGAAAACTCATAATAAAATGTCCACAGTCCATAAAAGAAATAAAATAATGTCTTAGAATTAATACTTCAATACAATCCCAAGAGACACTCTGAAAAATACAGTTTAACTAAGTCTCAACATACAAACTGGAAAGTTTTAAAATATACTGGACCGCAAAGTAAAATGATAACTTGATAAGCTAAATACCCACAATGTCTCTAGAATTGATATACTGAGTAAGAGAGATGAATAACACATGTTAACTAGAATGGAAAAAGCTAAATGGGAGGTCCAGCCCTAACACCCGAGGTCCATGTGTAAGAAATGGGTCAAAACCCTAGCAAATAACTTAACTACGTAAATGAAAGTAGTTATGTGAATAGATGATAAAATATTAGTTTATAACTTATTGAGCGGCGCAACACATAAACGTAGCCTCACAATGTATTAGAATTAGTCTAATTCATTTAATTAATTACTCATTCTCATTAATCAAGCAACGCGTAACTGACATGCACCCCTTCCTCTCGTCCATATCATAAACACGTGGTACGCCAAATATAAATCATTACAATGTATTAAAATTATCTCAATTCATTTCATTAATTAATTATTCTCATTAATTAAGCAATATGTAATCAATAAATCATAAACATCACGTTTCACATCACTTGGTCTTCGCATGGCCGTTATTTCACATATAATCATGAACATAATGTTTCAATTCCTGACTCCACCTAGTATTTGCATAGTCAGGAATTAATGTATCACAATATCGGGGCGTCCCTTTTCGGTTCCTATCCATTCATTTCCATTTCGTATGTACATATATTAATGAACATCCTTATTCACTTTGAACTATTAACTCAAACCTGAATTACCCTACCCCCAGGTCAATATCATTTAGAATCTTTAATACATTTTAGTTATTTTCATAAAGGTTTAAGGGATTATTACATTTCTTATAACCTTTCATAGATTAAAGAGTTTAAGTAAGAGTGTATTAGATTGACTAAGGTTTTAATACATTACCATTACCCTTATCTAACTCCCGTGCATGGAACATCTCGTCAAAGTGAAATCCAAATAAGGAACCCCCTGTACACTTAAGTTTTTATATAGGGTAATAGGTAAGACAAATTACTCAGAGTTTATTGTGCAAGCGTAGAATAAGGATTTAAATATGTACAGGTTAATTTCTTCGACTAATCCAAGACTATTATTCAACAACTAAGCCAATAATAGGAAATTTCAAGTACTCATTCTTTCGTCTGCGTGTCAAAACGAATATCAACGTTAATAGAGTCTGAAGTAGGGCTCGTATGGTGGTTACGTATAAATGGGACATGTACTTATTTAAAAAAAATTACATTACGTCATACCGGGTCATTCAATATATTTCAAATGTCCCAAGTTATTCATATTATCATCACACTAACTGACATGGCATAAAAAGGTCGGCGTGGCAAATATCAATACTAGGGACAAACGAGTCAAAAAGTATTACTTCTAATACGCAAGGTATAACCCTTCTAAGAGTGCATAATTTCCAAAAATTAGTAAGTCTAAATTAAAGTCCATATAATATAATATCAAATCTCAATCGCCAAATTTTACCAACGGGTTCAGTACTTAAATATCAATTCTTGTATTTTGGGACTATAATTGATTTCTACAAAAGAATAATGCTCAACAAATATTATCATTTATTTCTACTATTAAATTAACTTAATCAGGATGAAATTAGAAATACAAAAAACCTTTGGGGTTACTAGTTAAGTTTTAGCAAAAAAATTAATTTAGATGAATTTACCAACTACGCACATAAAATGAGGAGAGTAGAAAGTTACTTTCCTCGTACGTGCATCCCAAAAGTGTCATTACTTGTTGGTACTCGAAACCTCTTGAAAAATAATCCTCAGAGATCCTCTTGAATTTCCTCATATTGAAAAATTTAAAACCCTATTTGGAAAATGTTTTAGGAATTTGGGATTTGTTTCACAAATTTAATATAATTATGGGATAAAGCCATAAAAAATGGGGATTTAGTAATTTGGAATGGTGGTATGTATTTTCGAGGCTTTCACAACATTAAGTGAGGGAAGAAAAAGGGTCTGAATTAAGAAATGTTGAATATATGATTAAGAGAGAGAGAAAGTGATCTCATTGAGTCCGCCTAAAATCCCCCCACTAGCGGAGCATTTGCCTAACTTATTGATATCACAAACAAATCTCAACCGACTTCTTTTCCTTACTTTTGTTTAGCAACACAACTCCTAATTAGGGAAATAGACCTTCCTCACCGACTTTGGCCAAGCAAACCAACGCCTAAAAATATGATAATAGGGGAGGGGAGAAGGGAATGTTTGCAGACCCAAATTTAAATTACTATCTCAATAAACTAATAATGACATCGACAATCACCTTTATTTCTCTTAGCTCAAATTATATATATATATATATATATATATATGCAGATCGGACATGTGTCACCTAACGGTACGCTTAGAAATTAGCTCCTAAATTATAGGCACACTTTCTCTCTCTTCTGGGCTCACCCCTAGGTGACACATGTCCGGTCCGCTCAAGATCAGGAGTGTGTGTGTATATATATATATATATATATATATATATATATATATATATATATATATATATATATATATATATATATATATATAAATATATGTGTGTGTGTGTGTGTGTGTGTGTGTGTGTGTGTGTGTGTGCGTGAGTGAGAGAGTGAGAGAGAGAGAGAGAGAGAGAGAGTGTGTGTGTAGCCAAAATAAGGGGAACCTAACCCTTTTGTTTTGTTTCCATTTAAAAAGCGCTACACCCTACCCTATTGAACCCTATAAGTGAAAAGTTCCCTAAGCCCATAAGTAGATACCACACGCATACACGATCAACTGATTATTTTTATACATTAAATCCTTCATTCAAATCTATTGATTAAACTAATTACGTTAATAAACCCCAATAAACCACCTAATTTAATTAACAATTAGAATTAACCCAACATCACTTTAACTTATAAGTTCACTTCTACAAAATAAAAGGAACCATTTAATAAGCAACCTAATTAACCTCATTAAGCTAATTAATAATAATAGTTTAATTTACATTAAACCAATGTAAAATTTCACATTAAAACTTTTATACTTTAATCCCTTTTTAGCTTTATAACACATAAGTCAATTCAATTCTCAAAATTAAATTTCCCATTTAATTAATTAAATATAACTTAACTGATTAATACGTAAGTTGCTTTAAATTTCTTAGGACTAAATTCGGGTGCTATATTAATTAATCAAATAACTTTTTAATTCATTAAATTCTTTAAATAACGGGGTATTACATCAAGGCTAAATATTATCGAGTGCTAAAGAAGGATGTAGAAAAATCACGGGTTTAGGCGATAATCTTTGCTTTGAATGCTAAGGACGCGGAAAAGGTCGAGCATGTTATAGCGTGTACTATTACTATTAACGATAGAAGTGTATATGCACCTTTTGATTAGGATTCCACACACTCCTTCATATCCACTACCTTTTCACACAAGTTAAAAATGAGGCCCCAAGCTTTAAACCCTATGTTAATTATAGATACCTCTGTGGGGGTATCATAAGAGGCCGCAACCTTCATCTGGAGATGTGCCGTGAAGATTAGGAATCAATGTTTTAAAGTTAACTTGATTCCTTTGGAGATAGAGGATTTTGATGTGATCTTAGGCATGGACAGACTGTCCACCCACTTTGTTAGGATCAATTGCGCTAAGAAGGAAATCCTCATTTGTAAACCTGGAGGGGCTTAAGTAAGCTTTAGAGGAAGTAAACCAAGTATGAAATCTTGATTAATATTAACTTCGAGAGCTAAGAGAATGTGGAAATGGGGATGCCAAGGTTACATAGCCTATGTGAAAGATCTTGAAAAGCCCATGGTCGTCTCAGGAGATGTCTCTATGGTTGCGGAGTTTGAGGAAATTTTCTCAAAAAGATTTTTGGGTTATCCCCGAATAAAGAAATTGAGTTCAATACCAACCTTATACTTGAGGTCGTGCCCATTTCGAATGAACCATATAGGATGGATCATGTAGAGTAGAAAGAGTTAATGGACCGGTTAGAATATCTGTAAGGCCTCGACATCATTCACCATCATCTTTCCTTGGGGTTCACCGATACTTTTATGTAAAAAAAATATGGGTCGTTGAGGATGTACATTGATTATAGAGAATTAAAAAATTGACCGTGAATAACCAATATCCCTTGCCTAGGATTGATGATTCTTTTGATCAATTAAAGGATGCCATATATTTCTCTAAGATTGATTTAAGGTCAGTGTATCAGAAACTAAAGATAAAGGATAAGGACATTCACAAGATAACTTTTAGGACTAGATACGGTCAATATTTTTTTGGTTATTCCTTTTAGATTGACTAATGCCCCTGCTAAATTTATGAATTTGATGAATAAAGTGTTAATAATATACCTTGACAAATTTGTAATTATGTTTATTGATGATATCTTAATTTATTCCAAGTACACGGAGGATAATGAGGAGCATCTCTGCGAAGTTATCAAGATACCGAGGAAGGAGAGGTTGTATGTAAAAAATTCCAAGTGTGGACGATGGCTTAAGTGAGTTGTTTTCCTTGGCCATATAGTATATAAATTTTAATTAGTTATAGACCCTGGAAAGGTCGTGGCCAGTGTTTATTAGGAAAGACCAACCACGATATTATAAGTTAGAAGTTTCCTTTACCCAACATGTTATTATATGAGGTTTGTTGAGGTATTATCCACGAATGTTGTGCCTCTCGCTCAGTTAACGCATAAGGACACCAAATATATATGGTATGTAGAGTGTGAAGAAATCTTCCAAAAATAGAAGGAAAGTCTACTAGTCTCACCCACTTTGACCTTACCTAAGGAGGGAGAAAGATATGTGATATATAGTGACGCTTTCAGTCGCAGCCTAGGGTGTGTAATAATGTAGAATGGGAGAGTATTTTCTTACGCTTCTAGAAAATTGAGGCCAGATGAGAAGAATTATCCCACTCATGAATTAGATTTATTTCCGTGGTCTTTGCCTTAAAAATTTAGAGACATTACTTGTATAGTTAAACTTGTAAAATATTCACAGATCATAAAAGCTCAACTTACATTTTCACTCAAAGAGATTCAAATACGATGCAAAGGCGATCGTTGGAATTGATTAATGATTATGTTTGTTTAATCATATATCACCCTAAAGGCCAATATGGTGGTCGATGCCCTAAGTAGAAAGGGTTCCCTCAATACCACAAAGATAACTATGCAGAGGCATATTATAAGAGATTTGAAGTCATTAGGAATTGAGGACATAAGTTTCATGTTTTACCTCATATAATCAATAAATATATTGATTAGGTTTAATACAAAAATCATATGAATAAAAAACTTTTGGTAAAATTCTTAACATAACGAATATAAATAAAAAAGCTAAAAAACTAAATGTATGACAAGATAATAACTAGTGAATCAAATACAACATCCATGATACTAATCATTTCCATGAGTAAAAAATCCAGCTCTTGAATATAAAACGTAATTATACAATATCCAACCTTGAATAAAAGTACAACATGTACAATATTTAACTCGGGAAATATAAATAAATAAAAAGAAGTAAATGAGCTACATTGCTTGACTTATGCATCCTAGTAACGATGAATAGAATCTCGATAGAGATACTCCTCCAATGAATAATCCAAGTCTATGGCAGCAACAACGGCCTAGACTTGTGGCGAACAAATTTAAAAATGGAGATTAAACCCAATAACTGGCGATAGACCTTCCATATTTAATAAAAAGACATTGATCTCATTAGATCAAAAAAACCATTGATACATTCCAATGAACCCTTGCTCCGTATCGTGACCCTTCCTAGCTCCTGGTGGTGCTGAAGTTCTTTCGATAAATAGGTAGACTGCAACCCCTTTATCAAGGGCCCGTCTGTTGGAGAGGGCGAATCAAAATTTGGCTTTGATAAAATTCTTAACCCTTTGTCTGCTTTCTATAATTTTCCTTCAAGCATATGTGATAATAACTTTGTTGTTGTTGCCTTGTCCTACAGTTTTTGGTCGACTATGACCAGTTATTGATTAGAGATGACAAGCTGAGGACATCATTAGTTGATGTGAAAGAGGCCTTTAAAGGCCTAAAAAAATCTTTGAATGATTATGAGGATGCTTTTGAGAGGGATCAAAAGTAGTGGAAAGAGAAGATAAAGAAAGATGAAGATAGGGCAACCATGACAGAGGACAAAGTAAAGACTATCGAAGACAATGTGATGGTTGTCAAGGATAAGGCAACTAGCTCGGATGGGGAGGGAAATGATGAAAATAATAAGTTCCTGGAGCTAAAGGCCCAGTATATAAAGATAAGGAAGATTCCTTCAATAGGGGGTGGGATAAAGACGTTAGCTCCTCTGCCATCCAAATTGAATACATGAAGATGGTGCCATTCAAGGATGGATGGACTTTTGTTTTAAAATAGGTCGGCACCTCTTTCGACTCTGATTTGTTTCAAAGGCATGATACTAGTACCCCTCCTAACCTGAAAGAGGAGATTGATTATGAAGAGGGGATAAGTGAATCATCCATGGCAACTACGATTGGGAATGGGCCTATCCTCCCAGAGGTAGCATCAAAGGATACCGAGAAGGTGTAAATCGCTTCAAGTTTGATGATCCATTCTTGTATCTCCATTCATTGATGTCTACTTTTATTTCTTTTCCTTTTTACTTTGTCATGGAACGGTCCCTTGTGATACATCTTTGGTGATGAATGAAAAGTTTCCTTTATTCAACTTGCTAGTGTATACATTTAATTGTGCTTCTTCATTCTTCTTATTCGGACGTGTTGTTATGATATTATTTCTTTTGAGTTTATTGCCAGGAGGAATGCCCTTATATCTGCTGAGACTAACATATTAAGACATAGTACTAGCTTATTTGGTGCTGGCCATGTAAGCCTAACTAAACTTGAACTGGAAAGATTGCTCGACAGGGATGCCTCATATCATGTAAATGAAGCCTATGTTCATCTGCATTGCCTCTTTGATAAAGCTGTGGAAAATAATACGACCTACTATGAGATGATCGGGCAACTCCAAGATGATCATAATCTTTCTCGGGATTTACTCCAATCTTACTATGAGGCTAAATTTGAGGCTTTGAGTGCTGGTTAGGGCTTTGATAAGAAACTGTACTTATTCACATTTGCCTTTAGGAAGAAAGAGTTAATATTGAATAGGGATCTGGGAAGTGCTAAGGACATTTCTACTCTTATTGAAAAAGAAAATAATAATTTAAGGAATGAGTTAAAAAGCTTAAAAAATTCAGCCTAAGTTGAGCCGAGAGAAGGTTATTCCTTCTTGGATCTTGATAATGCCAAACTTTTGGAAGAACAGGAAAACTTGAAGAAAATACCAAATCCGGCTAGTCTTCTAGATAGGTGGTTGTTGATCGACAAACTAAGGATAAAGAAAGAACTAAGAAAACATTGGACGACCAAGAAACTCTATTAAAGGATAAGGACAAAACCATAAAAAAAACTCCAAGACCAAGTGGACTAATTAACTTTCCATTATTATAAACAATCCAAAGCTGTGTGGATGGAAGGTTATGATGAAGCCATAACTCTTATAGATAATCGCCTAGAGTAATCTCGCCGAGAAGGGTACAAATGAGGTTGGTTGAATATGCTGACATTACTGAAGGTGGGTGCCAAGAATGATTTTTAGCGTTGGCATGATCCTGACATATTGGATTATCCTAACCCTCCATTCAGAATTGATGTAGAGTGGATTCCGACTGACACCATTCCTCAGAGTTTAATGAGGAAATACTTGGGGGATTTTGGTCTTCATAGTGAAGATGATTAAATTGGTCCCCTCACTTTTTGGATCAATCGAGCAATAGTAATCTTAATAGGCTGGGAGATTTTAAAACTATAACTATCCCTAGTACTCTTGATATTCCTCCTACTGGGATGGATAAGGCTGAAGGAAAATGTCCCATGGAATAATTTTATTTTTCTTACTTATTTATGAGTGTATGTATGCCTTCTATGGAAGTTTGATGGAACAAAAAGATTATTTTTACATACATGTTTAAATATGCATTTCAGTCTTTGATTCATAATTATGCTTTTTGATTAGTGTATTGTTTATGCAACCAACTAACCTGCTTAATTGATATGTGCCTGATCAAGTTATGAACTTGAGTTATTGGGCCTTAGGTTTCACTAATGCACTTAGGTAAAACATTTTTAGGGCTAAGTATTTATATTAGTTACCATTGGTGACCAAGTGTATTAGGAATGTAGTTTTTTCTCAAATTTAACTTGGTCGGGTAAAACTCCTTATTTTTTACTTTAAGTAATACATGAAGTTTCTGGGACTTCTTATTCGTGACCCTTCAAAGACGAAGTCATACATGAAGTTAGAAAGATTTTTTTTTCTTTTCTGAAGTTGGAAAAGTTTGAAGGGACTTCTTATTCGTGACTTGTCTAAGACGAAGTCATACATGAAGTCTAAAGGATTTTTTCCTTTTTTAAAGTTGGAAAAGTTTAGGGGATTCATCATCATCTCAATATGTAGAAAAAAAGGAAGCATAATTGGTTAAAAATCATAACTTTATAAAACTTGATGAAACGATTACATCAAATATGTAACATAGTTACTTATAATATTTCCTGAGGTGATCGACGTTCCATAGATTTTTAAATTCTTCCCCCTCAAGTGTTTTTATGTGATAAATTCCTGATTGGACGACTGTCGAGATGCGATAAGGACCTTACCCATTTTCTTCCAACTTTTTTTTTTTCGGGATGACCTTCTTAAGGACATAGTCTCCTTCTTACAGGTTGGTCGAATTGACCCTCCTATTGTAAAATCTAGAATTTCTTTGTTGATAAAGAGTTACTCAGAGTGAAACATCCTCCCTGACTTCCTCAATCAAGTCTAAATCCAACCTTATCATGAGATCACTTTTGGGGGAACTAAAGTTCAACACATTACGAGTTGGCAAACTTATTTCAGTTGGAAGCATTGCCACCATACCAAAAAAAAGCATGTGAGGAGTTTCTCCAGTGGTTGTTCTCGGTGTAGTTCTATATGCCTGAAGAACACTATGCAACTCATTTATCCGGTTTCCCTTCACCTTATCCAACCTATTCTTCAACCCATCGAGTATAGTTTTATTGGTGACCTTTATTTGACCGTTACACTATGGGTGTCCAGGTGCAGAGTGAAGTTTCTGGATCTTAGATTGAATGCAATACTCTTTAAATTCCTCGTTATCGAACTGAGTGTAGTGAATAGTGATAAAGGCATAGGGTATTCCATACCTGCATATAATATGTTTCTAGATTAAATAAAAACCTATTTCATAAGGTATTTTAACCAACAGTTCAGCCTCCACCCATTTTGTGAAGTAATTCACTGCCACTACCAAGTATTTAAACCTTCCTGTGATCCTCGAAAATGGGTCGACCAAATCAATTCCCCAAATAGAAAAATACCAAGAGGAAGTAATGGAAGTTAAGGCAGTCCCCGATCTTCTGTGAATTTAAAAAAACTTTTGATATTTATCACACTTCTTTGCAAAGGAAATGCAGTCCGCTCTCATAGTCGACTAATAGTATCCCTGCATAGCAATTCTTTGTACTAAAGATCGGCTGGCTGAATGAGCCCCATAAGAACCTTCATGTACCTCTCTGATTAATTATGTTACCTCGACTAAATGAACACAACGGAGTAATAAAATAGTGTATCCCTTTTTGTATAGGACTCCTTGCTCTAACGCATAACTGGATACCTTGAACCTTAACTTCTTATCTTCTTTTAGATTATCAGGTAATATACCTTTGTCAATGTAGTTTCTGATAGGACCCGTCCATTAGGGTCCTAGATGCATCGTACTAAAATTGATTGTAACATCAGGATCTACACTTCTGTGTGCAAGAATTTCCACATAGGTGGTTTTCCTGAGTTCTATCCTGGTAGCAGAGGCCAGTCGCGCATCTGCTCGGTCATTCTCTATCCTTAGTATTCTCACCATTTTGACTATAACAAACTTGGAGATAACTTCCATATTTTTGGACAGATATTTGATCATGAGATATCCCTTCACTCCATATATTTCAAGCACTTAGTTAATAATGAACTAAGAATCACTATATGCCATAACCTGCTCGGCTCCTAATGATAAGGCTAATTCCAAGCCTGTGATTAATGCTTTGTACTCTGCTTCATTATTGGAGGCTAGGAATTGAAAATGAATTGCATACTCCCCATCAATATCGTCTAGCGTATTGATGATAAGACATGCTCTACTACCGGTAGCACATGAGGATCCATTTACATACAACTTCCAAACTAGAATGTCGTCACTGAAGCTCTCCTTAGATAGTATGCCTTATCAGAATATATTCTTGCTTTGCTTATTGTACCGTTGAGCCATATCTTGGGCATTTGATGTTTTAGGTTGATCGACGATGATTTCAGTTTGATTTGGAGCGGATCTCTCTTCCAAGGAAGTATGCTCTGCAGGCAAACTTGGGTAGTGATCACTTCTAGATATGTGAATTCAACAATGAAATTTTTTACGGCCTCTGGTTATTGATTCATAAAGGATTTGGCATTATCCCAACTCTCCTGCCCAGGAGATCAATCTTCCTAATTTTTTTGGTTTGTGAAGCGCCTGAATCAGAGGTAAATTTGTGTAAACCATGATGGTGTGCTTAAAATGATGGCTTTATCCTCCTTGAACTTTTAATTAGAGCAAGGGATAACTTTTGCAGGCAAGGATATCTATTTTTTCTCCTCTTAATGTTTTGCTAGTGTGATATACTGGATTTTGAACTCCATCTTCCAATCTAACTAGTTTCGAGTTGACAACGGAGTCAAAGATAACCAATTATAAATACAATGTCTCTCCCTAAATTGGTCAGGAGAGTAGTGGTGGAGATCCCAAGTAGTTCTTTAACTCTTGAAAGGTATTTTCGTATTCTTTATTCCATTCAAAGTTTTCCTGAGTACTTTAAATAATGGTAGGCATTTATCAGTAGCTTGGGACACAAATCAATTTAGGGCGGCCACTCTTCCAGTTAATTTATGTACTTCCTTCTTGCATGTTAGAGACTGCATCTCAACCAGTGCCTTTATTTTATCTAGGTTGGCTTCAATTCCTATTTGAGTCGTAATAAAGCCCAAGAACATTCCTTTCTGTACACCAAACACACACTTGGTCTGGTAGAGCTTCATTTGATATTTTTCTAGTAAATCAAACGTCTAACTTAGGTCTTTAATGTGGACGATAGCTACCTTGCTCTTGGTAATCATATCTCCCACATATACTTCCATATTCTTCCCGATTTTTCCTTTAAAAACTTCATTCACTAGACATTGGTATGTTGCTCTGGCATTTTTAAGCTCAAAAGGCACAACGTTGTAGCATTAACCTCAACTGGTGATGAATGATAAGTTTTCTTTGCCCTCTAATTTCATTTTGATATGGTTGTAATAAGATGAAGCTCCGCCACCCATAACCTAATGTTGTATCTACCATGACATCAATCCTTGGAAAAGAAAAGTAATCCTTTAGGCATGCTTTGTTGAGGTCGGTAATATTCACACACATTCGCCATTTGTCATCCTTCTTTTGACCATTACTACGTTGGCCAACTAATGGGGGTACTTAGCATTATCAATGAAATGAGATTTATGCAATTTGTCTACCTCCTCTTGGATAGCCACATTTTTCTCGGGCTAAGTACTCTGAGATTCTGTTTAATCAACTCAACATATTTATTGATATTGGGTTCAAAGTATATGAAGTTTGGGTTGATTCCAGGTATATCCTCATGGCTCCAAGAAAACACATTTTTTCGCTCTCTAAGGAAAGAAATTAATTCCAGTTTGAGGGATGGTGATAGGTTTGAGCAAATCTGGGTGATTCTCTCTGGCTTTTCATCATCTAGTATGATAGTTTTTATGGATTCCATGACTTGACCTTTGACTAAATCAGCTTCTTCACGAGGATCCAACGTTTCGATTGGGTAAGTGGTGGCCCTCTTCTAAATTTCTTGTTGGTCGACAAAGGTATAGTAGCATTCTATGGCCTCCATGTGATTTCCCTTTACCACACTAACCCCAGAGTGAGTATGGAACTTCATAAACTAATGAACTATGGATGACACTGCTTCGACCTTCTTTAATCACACTTTATCGAGGATTATAGAATAGGCTGAGGGAACATTCTTATCTAGGAGAAAGAAAAGAATCTTCTCAATTTTGCTTATTAGATAAGTGTCGATCAAGACTTCTAGTTTGACAGTTCCCAAAGTATAAACCTTTTCTTCGAAGAAACTGATTAAAGGACGATGGTATGGTTCATAGTTTCTATCTCGTAACCCGATGCTACGAAAGCAATTGTAGAACATGACATCTTCTACACTACCATTATCCATAAGAATTCTATCCTGGCATAATGCACCCGAAAGGTAATGACTAGAGGGTTGTCATGAGGGTAAAGCACTCCCGACAAGCCATTCTTAGAGAAACTGATGACCAACTTATCATTATTTACCTTTCTGGGTCGACCATCTACGATAAGCTAACCTGCCTAATGTAAGAGAAAGCTTTTTCCTCATTTAAAAAGGCCTTTCTCTTAGAGACTTCATCTCTGCCTCCAACATCCTATCCTACAATGAAATGATAACCAACAGATATCATGCCTACCTCAAGTTCAGGCTCCTTAGATTTTTTTGGCCAGTCAAGGTCATGTTCAGAATCATCATTTCGACCTCTTTTCCTATCATCTTTGTTTTTTGCAGGGGGATTCTAACATTTTTCTTGTGTCCCCACCTTCCATTCGATCAAAAAACTTGGTCAAAAAACTTGTTCATAATAGCCTGGATGGAAGGATGCCCTTTCACAAAACTACTCTATAAAGGATTTTTGGTCTTAGCCATTTCTCCCAAATGATCTTCTAATCTCTGTATTGATCCCTTCTAAGAGTTCTCTTCTGGTTTGGATTTGGCTGAGGCAGATTTAGTGGCCTTACTATGCATTTATGCTGAGCTCTCTTCTTGAGAAGTATGCTCGGCATGAACAGATCCAATGATGCTTACTCTAGACTTAATTAATCATTCCCTATGTTTACGGGATCAGGATGGTTCTCTATGATGACCTCTAGTTTCTCGAGGACCAAGAAGATCAAAAGAAAATGCCTTGCTTAAGCGTTCTAAAACACTCGGTTGTTCAGAGGTGAAAGATCGACCAATATAGTAACCAATAGATTGGATTAACGATGTTGGTCTCAGGTGATAAGATATATCATGGGAGGAGTTGGAATAACTACTTCTATCATTTCTGATAAGAGGAGAAGACATCTCCTTCTTAGATGGTGTGATGGTAGACTTGTCCTGCAACGTTTGAGCCAAGTGCCTAATGGACTCTTGCATTGCTTCATGCTCTTTGGAAAGATTGAGTAAAATTCCTTGAAGATCTACTATACTAAGAGGAGCATATGGATCTAGAGCGTTTCCTACAGATGCAATGCTACTCTCAGGAACATTCGTCACCCCTTAGAAAATTTTCAAGGTTAACAAATAAATAAGATTGGTACAGAACGATGACAAGAAGTCGTTTCCACAGACGACGCCAATTTGTTGATGTCCAAAATTGGTATAGATTTTATCTTAGCTAGGAATTACCATTTTTGTATTCACATGTAATTAGTTGAGTAATGTAAATGAAAATAATGAAGGACAACAAAGATTTTTAAAGTGGTTCAACTCAGGGAAAGCCTACGCCCACTGTTATGGTATTACTATTGGGGGTAGTTATATAAAATTCTGGGTGGCCTTTCTTATGCGCAATAGACATGTCCCTTGATCTAAGGGAAGTAATATATTTACAATGGTCCTGAAAACCAAAATGTAGAATGCCTTTATATAAATGCCTGATACATAATGAATGATATTATTGATCTTCCAAGGCACGTCTGGAATGTCTCTTGATAATTCCTATGTGAATGACCTTTCTTATTCCTAGTGGTTGATCTTCTTAAGCTGCTCGACTGGTATGCCCACCAAGTAGTTCTGGAGCCGACCAAGTATAAATGAAGTGTTGAGATGTATACTTATGAGGACAGGTGTCCCAGTATCATAGGTTCATGTGGTATGAAAAATTTAACCCATAACAACCACATTGAGATAAAAGTTTTCTTTTGTAAAAACTAAAATGTGATTGTTAAAGTGAAAATCTTTTCATTTCGAGGGCATCAAAAAGTAAGCATGGACTAAAACCATGTAAATTATTTACATGAAATCAATTCCAAAGGATTATATATACATGATACATAAAAACTTATGAAAATTAAAAACAAAACAACATACCTAAGTGGGTACTTGTAAATTACAATTCTATGATGTCTTTATCAAGTGACAGAGTTGGATGAGTGGAGTGGTTTACCTTGAGCGGTTTTTATTTTTTCTTTCTTTTTTAAAATCTTTTTTAAGGAGGGTGAGTTTTTTTAAAAATCTGAAAGTTGAAAATTGAAAATTGAAGAAAATGCTATTAATTATTTGGAGATTTCTAAAACAACCAAGTACATGCATATATATAATAAGATACCTACCAAATCAATACATTGTAATCGCATCAGAAATTATAAAATCAGAAGTAAAATATTTATAGAGATAGTAAATTTATATTAACATGCATTTTAGAAAACATGATAAACGCAGTAGGGATATTCATGAGGCATTTAGGATATGGTATCCTCTAATCCTACTCAATGTTCATAACCTTTAAAACACTATGAATTCCCGAGTATTATTCATACCATAACTATACTAAAAATATGTTGCTAAAACATAGAGAGTAATACAAAATATATGGATAAGCATTCTCTAAATTTGATTACTATTTAGTTATTATAATTAATCAATTGTCTAGTTATGAAAAACGGAGAAAAAACATTAAAATATCATTTAAAATCATTAAGATAATATAATAACACACTCACACTTAGATAAAATCATTTAGGTCACTTAACCTGTACACATTGGAAAATACAAAAAGAGACATACCGTAAGAGAGAACACAATATCATCTCCATTCCCTTTTGTATTCGATGCCCTCAAATTTGTGCATAGAAAAACCAAACAATGAAAATAGAAGAAAAATCCAATCGCATGAATCAAATATCTAGAAAACAAACACGGATTTTACTTACTCACACTTAGTTGTTGTGGTGAATGATAATAGTTGAAGAAGCAGAGCAGGAGATGATGTTATTGACGTCGAGAAGACGGGGTTGAGTCTTTATGAGAATGAAAAGGGTTTGAGAATGTGGAGAATGGTAAGCACATAATCAAATAATACATACCCACGAACGATTAAAATAAGGAGTGCAAGTGAACTTATTGGGACACTTAATATAGGGGTTAAGTTCCAAGCACGCGAGGACCACGTGCTTTTAGCTCCTTTTATGCATTTAATTTTCCATTTTACAATGTTTTTTAACATTTACAAATTATGCAAGTGCTTAGATCATTGTAAAATTTTTAAGTATTCTAAACACTTGCATAATTTGTAAGTGTTTAAAAACGTTGTAAAATGGAAAACTAAAATTTTAAAAATTTTACGAAATCAAAATTTTAGTCCAATTATAAAATTAAATGACAAGAAAAGAAACAAAATAAAATAAAAAAATAAGATCCCTATTCTAACGAAGCAAATTTATCATATAAGAGAAAGATAACAAATCTTTCCAAACCTATGAAGTGTAAGCTTGATAATTGCAGTCACCCAAAAACATTGTGGATTTATTCCACTTCATATTATAATGGATAATATGAATAAATACAATCAAACATAAATTTCACACACACACACACACACACACACACACACACACACATATATATATATATATATATATATAAGAGATAGATAGATATGCAACTTAAATGTGATTTTACGGTGTATGTATATCCATTTTATCTTTATATTATGGATACACATAGATTTGATTTATAATATACATACACCCCCAAGTAGATTTTGATTTCAAACTAAACTAGAAATAAATTAGCACAAACTAATCGTCTATAAGGGTAGTAAAATGTAAGAAGTAAAAAATGTAAGGATTGAGCAAACTCACTTTTTTCCTTAAATCCTCAAATGTTATTTCGAATTTCAAACCCCGTTGAGAAATTAAATCTTTCAGAGGGAGTAAGAGGAGCACCTGGACTATAAAGTTTTTTCCTTTATTGTTGTCTCATCTTTGTATAAGTAACTTAAACTTAAATGTTGATAAATATCATTGAGAGAGTGAAGGCACCGAAGAGAGAGTGGGGCATCGAAGACCGACTCACAAGTGCGCGCGCGCGAGTGAGAGAGAGAGAGAGAGAGTTTCTTTGGCTCCCCAAAGTGGTTTTTTTGGCCTCACTCTCTCAAATTTATTTAGAAGAGGAAAAGAAATTCCGACATCAAAAAAATTGTACCTGTTTTTTAGAAGAATGATAGTAAGAATTTTAGGAAATAGAGGTGTAAAATAATTGGGCATTTTAAGAGGAAATTTTTTAGGTATTTAAATCACAATTTTTAAAACTAAACGATATAAAAACATCAATATCATATAAATCGTGATATAAAATACACGAGTGTGATATGTATATGTCATTTAACCCTAAAACGAGTAAATGACTATTTTAAAATCTTGATAAACAACTAGTTTTCGTGTAGTGGGAGTTGCCAGTAGATCGCGAATAGAATAAGGTTGTGGAGTTAAGAAGTCTAAGGCCAAATTTAAGGTCACAGACTATTGGGTGAACCAAGGGAGATTCAACCTTGGGGGAATCCGTGGGATGGTGGATCGGGGGAGATTAATCCTTGAGACATCAGATTTATCTATCGTGGGTGATTTGGGTTCTTGACTATATTATGTTTTTGCCATAAGATTGAAATTGTGGTATTTGGAAAATAACTTCTCTCCTTTCATAGGGCAAGTCAAGGCCATGGGCATTAGAGTAGAATCTCTTTTGGGATTTGTAAACCGAATGCTTACATTGAAATCACAAAAGACGGGAACACATTCTACCAAAAATATCTATCCAAACCAATTAGTTTTAAAACAACTGGGATGAATAATCTCAGTAATCATATTTTATAACTCTTTATACACATCAGGTGTTTGAGATTCAATAATATAGGTTTCCCAAAAAAAACTTCCCCCATTCGAACCAAGGAAGCCCTCATTCAAATGAGATCTTGACATGAAGGGTCTTTGTGTGAAGCTGTTATCTTTAGAGTGGTTATATAAGACCTCGTATGAAACAGTCTCCTCACAAGGAAACCCTGTGTGAAGTAAGTTTTTTAACCAGGTTTTCTGAAAGCATATTAATGTTATTATGCAGAATTGGTTTCACACAAGGGTATTATCATTCGAAAAACAAAGCTTTTCCATACCACTTGTAAAATTACAGTTTTATAAACTCATAATAAGATTCAGAACCTTTTGGAAAGGTGAATAATTGTATTTTACATTATATGCAATATATTAATTATGTGAGATACATCCTAGAGGGGAATTTCTTATGGACTGTGCGACGATGCTGTTTTAGTTTCCCGATAGAAAAGAGAAAGGTTATACTGTGGGTTATACGACGGCGAGAACTGCATTATAATAGTACTCTGAGCAGGGTGGCAATGCCTCTTTGGTATCCAGAGAGAGTGGGATAGGTTTACCTCGTGTCGTGCGACGGTGACCAATTTGGAACTTCGGTAGATAAAAATAGTATGGTACATTGGGTTAGGTGATGGTGCCTCTTCATTATCCCGAGAGAAAGAGGTGGGCTTACCCTGGGTATTGCGATGGTGACCTCTTTGGTACTCCGGTAGACAAGTTTATAATAATTGATATAAAGAGTACATATGTTGATATACACATAAAGACGTATTATGTTTAGATATATATAATTGATAAGTATAAAATAATTATTTATGAATATTCAATTGAAATGAAAAATATGTAATCAAAGGGTTCACTTGAGGCTGGGATTAGACACATGTGATATTTATGATTGTTGGGTTTGGGTATAACCTAAAAGTTACTAAAAGACAAGAAGAAGATGCATAATTATATCATAGTCCAGAATAAGTTATTTTCTTATACTACATAAACTTACTATTAACGTATCATATTAATATTTTTCAAGACATATTGCTTCAGCCGTGACCTTCTTCTCAATTTTTATTTATGTAGGACGTAGATGTAGAGCCTTCGTACTCTCTTTATTACTCTTTGTACACAGTTGATTCTGATGTTGGTGTGTTGATTCAGTTGTAGTTACATAATGGTACTATTGATGTTGATTATTTTGGTATCAGAAAATGTGGTTCACTTATATTATGTTTCAATTATTTATTTTAGGCTTTTAGTTTTTAGTTTCATCATCCTTAGAATGATACCAAATTGCTTTACACTTTTATATTATTTATTTTAGACATGATCAACCTGCTATAGATTTTATGGGATGTCACATCAAATTTTTGGGACTAACTTGGGTTTGAATGACATCAAGTATTGCTATCAGCTGAGGACTTTTCCTAGGTGAAGCACATACCACTTCCAAACTAGGGAAAAGTCATGCAATTTGGTGACTTGTCTTCCTAGATTAAAAAAAGACACAGATAGAGATGCCTTAGTGTTTTGTGGGGAACTCTATGGTGAGGGCTACACAAATCTTCTAGTGCCTGTATGGGAAGGATTTCCTATGATGACACTAGAATTAGCACCACCAGATAAGGTGTTTTCAAGCTCAATCTAAGAATAACAATGGCAGCATAATTATGTAAAAGGTAGGAGAAAGAGACGAGGAGAAGAGGAGAGAGCACCTAAATATAAGTGGTTCGACCTAAGTTGGCCTACGTCCACTATGTGTGTGAATAACCTCACTGTAATAAGGCACTAATGGCTATAGATACAATCTCTCAAGCTTTCTCTCTCTACTGTGTATCTAGACAGAGTCTCAGCTAGAGTTGTATATCTGGATCTTTTGCTAGGTAGAGGATGACCTCTATATATAGTACCTAGGGGGTGTAATGTACCCTCCATGTATGCAGTATGCATGTGTGTGTTAGCCTCACCAATATGGGAGAGCCACCTGTCACTGTCACATGTAGAGAATGATGATGAAATATTCTCCCCATGTATGGGGAATAATCTTGTTATAACTGATTTGTGTCCACGTGTCCTTATCCAAATGTCAACAAATGCTCGGCTGCTATACTGGTGCATGACCTCGGCCTAGGATAGGCCGAGGTTGATAAGTCTAGTTGCTCATTCGATATGAGATAAACCATAGGGGTCTCGGCTTGATCTCAGTCGAGACAATGGATAGGGGCTAGCTCAGGCCGAGGTTAGGCTGGCTTATGATTGGAGCATTCTGATGTCATGACGAGGTTATTACTGGGGCTTCCTATGAGCTCGACCTATATCTGGTCGAGGTTTCCCTTCCCAGATGTATGAGAGTGCTACTGATCCTTGTGATGTCCCTTGGAGAAGCTCATGGTAGTGTCGTCCTGGGCCAACCTTGCTATGGCCGAGGACTGATATCACGTGTCCAAGACATGTCCAACGTCGGCCATAATCTCAGCCGAGGTTGGTGTCTCTGGGCCGAGGTCACACTTATGGCATATCAATCACCCCCAGCCCTTAGTCATATCTGGGAGCAGGTGACTAGGGGATTATCACATCTCCGAGGCCTGTCTATTACAAGCCAATATTTGTTTGACACTTGTTGAGGATTTTGGAAGGTGGTTTCTCGCGTCTTCTCGTCTCCTCCTTACTATTTCATCCTCAAGTAACCTTCGCCAAACTTTTTCCTTCATTTTTCCTACAAGTCTCCTTATTTTCACATTTTTCGGCGAGTTTTGAGTTTTTCGGTGAGACCACCATTATTTCAGGCGAACAATTCTTGCCACATTTAGGTAGTTTGATCTTTTACTTCTTTACTTCACTAGCCAACATTGTTTGCAGTTTTAGGAAGTCTCCTAAGTGTAGTGTTAGCCCCTGATGCTCAGACCCTTATGTTAGCTTCTTGAGGAGTTCCCCTCCCTTAGAGAGAAGACTTTAGAAAAGATTAGACAAATAGAAAGAGCACAGGAGGAGGCTCGTAGGTCACAAGAATTTCCCATTAGACCCATCTTTACACCACCTCTGAAGGTGATATATCCTGACCCCCCAGAGTTTTTCACTCAGACAAAGGTTCCTGCTGATCCCATATCGATGTCTGAGTCTTAATCTTCTACCTCAGACCCCATGTCTGTGGATTCCTTTCAGGAGGCCATGGACTTCACACCTCGACCTGATCAGGCCCCTGATCAGGCCAAGGTCTCCAGCCGAGCCTCATCCCATAATAGCTCAAGCACCTCAGCCTCTTCCTCAGAGGTTGAAATTATTGAGCCAAGTGTGGCTATACCACCACCACTTGACGCCATCCCTCTGTCGGCCTTCACTGGTGTCGAGTTTTCCCAGAGGTTCCTGAGTAACCCATCAACATCTGCTCCGTCCGACATTGAGTTGGATGATGATGATGAGGTTGAGAGAGATGTCGACGTCTCTGAGGCGATCGAGATCGAGAGTACTATTACTGAGGTAGACCTTCTCTGCTTTAGATATCTGTATTCTATCAGTTCCTCAATAAAGCTTAGGAGACCTCTGAGGGAGGATATGGCTTATCATGGCCGAGACGGCGAGATCTGCCTGTACGAGCAGAAGTTCAAGTTGGGGTTTCATCTGCCCATTCACCCCATTATCAAATCCATCCTTTCCTATATTAATTTGGCGCCCTCTCAACTATCCCCTAATTCCTGGAGAGTCATAATAGGGGCCATAGTCTTATGGAAGGTTATCCACCATTCAGACCTTCCAGTTCAGGTCTTCGTAGGTTGCTGTGTCCCTTCCTCGGCCAAAAATCATCCGAGCTACTACCATTTCGTAGCTCGGAAGCCTGAGAAGAAAATGCTTCAAATAACTCAGACTTCCAACCATAACTGGAAGCCTCAATATTTCTTTGCTTCTGGGCCATGGGAATTTGGTCCATGTGTTCCCTCATCTATTATAGAGCCGAGGATGCCCCTGAGGTGGGGTAAAGTCACAATATCTACGAGGGCCGACCCTGGCCTGAGTTCATCAAACCTTCAGAAGGTGAAAGCCCTATAAGATCAGGGGGTACATGGTCTGTTCATCAGGTTCGAACACTTGATGACCCCCCATTACCTCTCTGAGACAGGTCTGGGTGGAAGTCCTCTTTCTGATCTTGGTAAGCGCTTTTTATTTGAAGTTGAACCTCTGAGTTTATTCATGTCTAATTATCTAACTCAGATCTATTAATTTTTTGCAGAGCGACCACAGGATATTTCAAATGAACTTTGGGAAACGGCTGCGCCCATCTTGACGAGACTTGCCAAGAAAGCAGGCCTTAACACTCCTCCCCCAGCTCCCTCTGCCTCTAAGCCCCAAGCCACAAAGAAGAGGGCTCCAGAAGGTCATGCCCCCGAGGATCAGAGGCCGAAGAAGAAGATTCCTGACACTGCCATCCCCATCTCTTAAGCTGACGCCCTGTCGGCTCGTCTAGATCAGTTGAAAATAACTGATAGCATAGTCGGCCACAGTCTTCAGGCCCTAGATGCCTTCGTCTATGCAATGATCGAGGTTGACAAATTCTTCTTCAGGTCACTGGACACCCCATTGCTAGTTGAGTTCGGCATTCACAGATCCATTCAGGTGTGACTTTATCTTTCTGATTGTTCTTCACCCCAAGTGCAACATCTGATTGTTCTTCAGCTCATTCATGATCAAAAAATATGCAAGGCCTGGCAGTTATGCACCACTTATCCAACTGGACTCTGAGGAAATTGCCCCTCATCCAAAAGGGTCAAGAGGTCGAGAAGGCCTAGATCACTCTGAATGCAAAGATTGACCGCCTCAAATCTGAGCTGAAAGATTCTGAGAAGAAGGTGAGGGGGCTGGAGAAGGACATCTCTCAGCTTGGTAAAGATCATACTGCAGCTATGAAGGCTAAGGATGATGTTCTGAAGTAGAAGGTCAACTCAGCTGTTAGGCCAGCCCTCGATGATGCCTCTGAGAAGATAATCTCTGACTACAAGTCCTCTGACGAGTTTATGAGATTCGACTTTGAATACCTTGAAAGAGGTATCAAAGCCACTATTAAGTGGGCTGATGTCAAGGAGAGGGAGGCTGGTGATTTGAAAGCCTCAGATTTTGTAGGACTCGGCTTTGTCGATCCCCAGTTTGCCCAGGCCCTTCAGGAGGTGGAGGAGGAGGCTGCCGCGCCTGTCGAGACTGCCATATTGGTCGGCACTGAGGTTGAAGGGGCAGACCATCATAATGACATGGCCGAGGTGACCAATGTTGTCCAGCCTAACCAAGCTGAGGATATTAACATTCCCCCCTCAAACCCTTAGATAATTTTTGAACATTGTTTGTAACCCATAACATTTTGAACATTGTTTTGTAATCCTTGATCATCTATTATTTCTGAATGTATCAACCTCTGAGGAGGATCATCCTCACTTACTTTTATTGAATGTTATGTGATGTTTTCGCTCTTAGTCTTATTACAATGATATCTTGTTTAAACTTAATCAATGGTTTGAGTTCAGATGTTATCCCCATAATTAATCTCACCAAATTAATGATGTTAAGGGTCTGAGTTTATCCCGTATAGTGTCTAATCTCAGACCTCGTCACCACTGAATGGTGTTATGAAGGTCTGAGGTCATCCCATTATAGTGTCTGAGCTCAGACCTTGTCACCACTGATTGGTGTTATAAGGGTCTGAGGTCATCACCAAAGATGTTATCCTCATAATTAATCTCACCAAATTAATGATGTTAAGGGTCTGAGGTCATCCCATTATAGTGTCTGAGCTCAGACCTCGTCACCACTGAATAGTGTTATGAAGGTCTGAGGTCATCACCTAAGATGTTGTCCCAATAATTAATCTCACCAAATTAATGATGTTAAGGGTCTGAGGTCATCCCATTATGGTGTCTGAACTCTGACCTCGCCACCGTTGAATGGTGTTATAAGGGTCTGAGGTCATCACCTAAGATGTTATCCCCATAATTAATCTCACCAAATTAATGATGTTAAGGGTCTGAGGTCATCCCATTATGGTGTCTGAGCTCAGACCTCGTCACCACTGAATGGTGTTATGAGGGTCTGAGGTCATCATCTAAGATGTTATCCTCATAATTAATCTCACCAAATTAATGATGTTAAGGGTCCGAGGTCATCCCATTATGGTGTCTGAGCTCAGACCTCATCACCACTGAATAGTGTTATGAGGGTCTGAGGTCATCACCTAAGATGTTATCCTCATAATTAATCTCACCAAATTAATGATGTTAAAGGTCTGAGGTCGTCCCATTATGGTGTCTGAGCTCAGACCTCTTCACCACTGACTGGTGTTATGAGGGTCTAAGGTCATCACCTAAGATGTTATCCTCATAATTAATCTCACCAAATTAATGATGTTAAGGGTCTAAGGTCATCCCATTATGGTGTCTGAGCTCAGACCTCATCACCACTGACTGGTGTTATGAGGGTCTGAGTTCATCACCTAAGATGTTATCCCCATAATTAATCTCTGACCTAAGAATGAAGCAAGAACTGTCATGGGAACTGATCTTTATTAATAACCTCTTCATAATAAGATGGTACATTTGCATAAAACTCTATGCAACATCATATGTAATATCTCTTTAGGTGATCAACATTCCATGGGTTAGCGAAAGGTTCTCCTTCTAGGTTTTCTAGCCTGTAGGTGCCAGGAAAAACCTCTTCTGTCACTTTGTAGGGGCCATGCTAGTTTGGGTGAAGCTTATTTGCTTTCTGTAGGGTCTTCTTTAGCACTAGGTCTCCCACTGCAATGGGTCTTGACTTCACCCTCTGGTTGTATAATTTCGCTGCCCTCTGTTGGTAGGCTGCTTGTCGGACCTCTGCGTCCTCTCTTCTTTCTTTGATAAGATCTAAGTCTAGCCTCCTCTCTTCCCCATTATTGGCAAGGTCATAGGTCTGAATCCTATGAGTTGGGAGCCCTACTTCCGTTGGTATGACGGCCTCTGAGCCATGTGCCAACATGAATGGGGTTTCTCCTGTTGGTGTCCTTGTCGTGGTTCTGTAGGCCCATAACACAGCGTAGACCTCTTCAGTCCATCTTCCCTTCGCATCTTCTAACCTCTTCTTGATTCCATCCAGGATAGTTCTGTTTGTGACCTCGGTCTAACCATTTGCCTGAGGTCGGCCAGGAGATGAGAAGAATTGCTTTATCCCTACTCTTAGGCAATACTTTTCTAAAGAGGAGTTCTTGAACTGGGTCCCATTGTCCGAGATGAGAGTGTTTGGGAGGCCATATCTGCATATGATATTCCTCCAAATAAATTGGAAGGTCTTCAGCTCTGTGGTCGTTATCATTGGCTCTGCCTCCACCCACTTTGAAAAATAGTCGATGGCAACTATCAAGAATCTATAATTATTGGCAGCTCTTGGTAGGGGTCCTACTAAGTCAATCCCCCATACTGTAAATGGACATGGAGAGGTGATTGACGTCATAGGCTGATGGGGCTGATGAGGAATAGTGGCCAATCTTTGACATTTATCACACCTCTTTACGTAAGCTGCGACGTCCTTGGACAAAGTTGGCCACCAGTACCCCTGTGTGATGATTCTCTTGGCCAAGGGTCTTCCCCATATGTGGCTAGAGTAAGAACCCTCATGAACCTCCTGTAAGACCCGAGGAACTTCCATGGGATGCACACATCTAAGGAGAGGCAATAGAAATCCCTTTTTGTACAAGACGTCTCCTATCATCGAGAACTTGGTAGCCCTATATTTTAATTTTCTCCTCTCTAGCTTGGACTCATGTAGCTCTCCCCCTATAATATACCTGACGAGGGGGTCGATCCATGAGTTTCCTAGGTTCAAATTGTGACACGGGTTACATACCTCTTCTTCCTCGATGGTTGCCTTTCTCAAGACCTCGATCGAAATGGTCCTTCTAATATCTGTCTTCGTTGCCGAGGCCAGCCTTGCCAATGCATCTGCGTGACTGTTACTTTGTCGAGGCACTCTCTTCAGTTTTGCCTCTTCAAAATATTCTAACATCGTTCTTACCCTCTTCAAGTACTTGGACATACTTTCATCTTTGGCCTCATAGATCCCCAGTACTTGATTGATAACCAACCTTGAGTCGCTGTGGAGTAGGAGTCGCTTTACGCGAAGAGTTACTGCCAATAAGAGACCTGCTATCATGGCCTCATACTCGGACTCATTGTTTGAGGCCTGAAAGTTGAACCTCAGAGCGTATTCAATGTTCTCACCATCTAGAGCCGAGAGTATCAACCCCGCACCGCTTCCACTGTTGCAGGAAGAGCCATCAACGAAGAGGCTCCAGATGTCTGTATCTGATGAAAAGGCTCCTTCTATAATGACTCCTTGTTTGAAGAGATATCGATCCTCCTCGTCCTCCGTAATTCTACTCATAACTTTTTTGGATGCGACCTATTCCAGATCTCAGAAGACACTTGGTGTCGTCTCTTCCTGATTTCGGAAGACATTTTGTGTCGTCTCTTCCTGATTTCAAAAGACACTGCGATTTGTCTCTTCCATGCCCCCTAGGCCTTTCTCTGCCTCGGCCTCTTCCCATGTGAACTCAGCAACGAAATCTGCGAGGGTTTACCCTTTGGTGGCTATCCTAGGTTGGTAGGCAAGATCGTACTCCCCCAACTCGATGGCCCAGGTCATCAACCTCTCGGATTTCTCAAGTTTATGTAGGACCTGTCTTAGCGGGGAGTCAGTGAGGACTACCATGGAGTGAGCTTGGAAGTAGGGCTTCATTTTTCTTGAAGCATGTATCAGGGCATAGGCCAACTTTTCCATGCGAGGGTAATTTTGTTCAGCCCCTTGAAGGGCTTTACTGTTAAAATACACAGGCCTTTGGATCCCATCGTCTTCCCGTATTATGGCTGCACTGATGGCTGATTTAGAGACTGCCAGATACACATACAACTTCTCTCCTGCGACGGGTCGAGATAGCAATAAGGGGGATCCCAAGTAAGATTTGAGTTATTTGAAGGCTTTTTCACACTCTTCGTCCCATTAGAAGGCCTTTCTTAGAACTTTAAAGAATGGAAGACACTTGTCCGTTGCCCTAGAAATAAACCTGTTAAGGGCGGGCACTCTCCCCGTGAGTCTTTGGACATCCTTAATACTCCTAGGAGTCTTCATGTCAAGTAATGCCTTGATTTTCTCAGGGTTCGCTTCAATTCCTCTCTGGTTAACGATGAATCCTAGGAACTTCCCAGCTCCTACTCCGAAGACACACTTCGCTGGGTTGAGTTTCATTCTGTATGAGTCCATAACATCGAAGGCCTTCTAAAGGTCTGCTATGTGAGTGCAAGCTTTCAAGCTCTTTATTAGCATATCGTCTACATACACCTCCATAGTCTTACCTATTTTCTCTTCGAATATCTTATTGATAAGACGTTGGTATGTTGCCCCTGCATTTTTCAGACCGAAGGGCATCACTTTGTAGCAGTACATCCCTTTGTCGGTAATGAAGGCTGTCTTCTCTGAGTCTTCAACATCCATGAAGATTTGGTTATAGCCTGAATACGCATCCATGAAGCTCATGAGCTCATGTTCTGTCGTGGCATCCACCATCTGATCTATCCGAGGTAAGGGATAGCTGTCTTTTGGGCAAGATCTGTTCAGGTTGGTGTAATCAACACACATTCTCCACTTCCCATTAGCCTTGGGCACGATGACTGCATTTGAAAGCCACTCTGGATAGGTAACTTCTCTTATAAACTCAGCCTCTTCTAACTTTTTAACCTCTTCTCGGATGACGTCGTATTTCTCCCTGGAGTAGACTCTTCGTCTCTGTCTGATAGGCTTGGCATCCTTGGTCACGTTGAGCTTGTGACTCATTACCTCAGGGTCGATGCCAAGCATGTCTGCGTGACTCCATGCTAAGACACTCTGCCTCCTTCTGAGGAAGTTTATCAACTCTTCCTTAATTTTCGAATTAAGGGCTTTGCCAACCTGGATGGTTTTTTTCAGCTCCTCCTCATTGAGGATGATGGATTCTACCTCTTCCGCGGCCTCTCCCTTCTTCAGTTTCATCTCATCCATTGGATAAAGAGTATCAATGCTATAAGTGGTGGTTGCCCTCTTATGGGCTTCTCTCTCTTCGGCCGAGTTGAAGTAACATTCTCGCGCTGTGGTCTGGTCACCTTGCACTTCCCCTACCCCACAAGGAGTCGGGAATTTTAGCATCTGATGGACCATCGACGGCATAACTTCAAACTCTTTAAGGGCTACCCTTCCTATGATGAGGTTACAGGCCGAAAACACGTTCTCGTCCATGACGAAAAAATATATCTTCTTGGTCAGCCTCTTAGGCCACTCATCACCCATCCGTACGTCCATCTCATACATGCCCAATGGGTGGACCTTTTCGCCACTGAAGCCTATCAATGGGTGATGATAGGGTACCAACCTTGCTCTGCTAAGACCTAGGCTCTTGAAGCAAGGCCAGAACACCACGTCCGTCGAGATCCCCTCGTCTATAAGGATCCTCTGCACCTCGCACCCATGTACCCTTGTCGTTATGACCAGAGGGTCATCATGGGGGGCTAATATACCCTTGAAGTCGAGTCTGGAGAACCCAACTATGAGGGTTTACATGTCTACCTTCTTCCTCTTCTGCATCGTATCGAAAGACGTTAGATTCACAACTTCAAGCTTGGCCACTGACCTGGCCTCTGCTACGTGAGCCTTCCTATCAGCTACTTTAGATCCACCTCCTACAAATCCTCCACATATGGTGTCAACACCAAAGGAGATCGTACCGACCCTCTTCACCGAGGTGTTGTCATCCTTCGGGGGAAGATCCGGATCGTCTTTGTCATCACCTTCTGAATCATCGTCTCTTCTGGACGGGACATTGTCACGACATCTGTCATTTCTCCTTTTCTTAGGGTCATCTCTTCCACCCTTAGGAGATTTACCGTCCACATACTTCCTCAACTTTCCAGATTTTAGCATCTTTTCAATCTCATCCTTCAGGGCGAAGCATCTATTCGTGACATAGCCATGATCCTGGTGGAACTCGCACCATAGGTTTTTATTCCTCTTATGTGGTGGGGCTTTTAGTTTCTATGGTCATGTCAGAGTCCTGTCATTCTTAATATCATTGAGGATGTGCTCGCAGCTTATGGTCAGAGGAGTATAGTGAGTGAACTTGTCATCACCCGACCTCTTCTTCCCATCTTTCTTGCTTTGGGACTTTCCACTGCCACCGCGGTTCTCATCCTCATTCTTTGTAGCCATTGCCTCTTCCGCATTCATTACTTTCCCTGCGGTTGCTAGGAGCTACGCCATAGACCTAGGGTGGT
Organism: Sambucus nigra; assembly: GCA_949130495.1. Lineage (NCBI taxonomy): Eukaryota > Viridiplantae > Streptophyta > Magnoliopsida > Dipsacales > Adoxaceae > Sambucus > Sambucus nigra. The sequence goes on from OX422209.1 coordinate 504,244,563, forward strand.
ATTACGCAAGTTTCCACAATAGCTTCCCCTTCTGAAGACCTCCTATAAGGGAAGTCATGGATATGTTCTCTTCATAATCTTCGACCTCCAACTTATCTTTGTTGAATCTCTCTATGTAGTCTCTTAGGCTCTCATCCTTGGCCTGCTTGACGTACACTAAGTGGGTAGTCTTCTTTTGAGTGCTCACCCCAAAGAAGAAGTTGTGGATGAATCGTTCAGCCAAGCCTTTGAAGTTCTCAATTGAGTTCTTCGGAAGGGAGGTGAACCAACTGTGCGCTGCCCCCATTAAGGTCCCAGAGAAGGCCCTAAACTTCATCTCATTGGGTATCGAGTAGATGTCTGCTGACGACTGGTACATCTCGATATGATGTACAGGGTTAGTGCTTCCATCATACTTGGGAGACATCGTAGGAGGCTTGAACTTAGCTGGGGTTGGGAAACCCACTATCCTAGCCACAAATGGGGAGCCCTCCGAGTAACCCCTTTGCAATGGGTCCCTGCTTTTGATGAGGTCTCCTATCTTCTCCTCAAGACGCTGAATAGAGTCATTTCAAGGTCTTCTGCCATCAACTTGGCCGAGGTTATCCCCTACCACCTCCATGGGATGGATCGAGGGCTCCCCTGCCGCGACACGTCGGTTGTTGACCTCTTCCTGTTCCCTGCCTCTTCTTTCACAGTGTCGGCCTTGATCTGGCCGACCCTGCCTGTTCCCTCTCTGAGAGCCTGCTGCGCTCCTTGATCTCGACAGTCTCTGTCTTAGGTCATTCATCCGGCCCAACCTCTCAAAGGCCGACCCTCTACTCAACCTATCAAAGGCTGACCCTCTTTGTTGGGCCTCTTCACTTCTTCGGCCAACACAACCTTGACTTTGCCTAAGAGGTTGTACAATGTTATTTGACACCTCATACGACTCCCAGCAGTCTTCCGGGGCTTCTTCCGCCTCTATATCATCATACCTGTCCTCTGGGCAAGGGTTTCCCTGCCTCCCCAGGCGCAAGCGCCTAGGTTCAGCAACATCCCTTCTCCGCTGGGGTGCAGGCTGGTCCTTCATTGGTGCCTAGGGTGGTCCCTTGGCATCAGGATGAGGCTGAACTACCGTCGGAGTGATTATATTCGGTGAGACTCCAGGTGGCTTCATCATAGTTTGGCTGAGCTGTGCAAATTGCTCTTGCATAGCTTGTTGTGTTGCAGCTAAAGATCTCAAGGCTGCAGCTACCTTCGCCATTTCGGATTGGGGGGCGTTTGACTGGAACTAGGCCCTCCACCCCAGGTGGAGGAAGAGGCGGTGGTAATTCTGGTGCCATATGTTAACACTATAGAGCTTGAGTACCAGATGAGCTTAGTACCTCAAAGGACCTCTTTCAATGGTGAAGCAGCTCCATGAAAGGGGCGGTGCCGGGTTAACCACCAGAGTCTCCGGTGAGGTTAAGCTGAAGAAGAGGAAGAGAGCTTCTTTTCTCTTCCCACAGACGGCGCCAAAATGATGATGCTGGAATTAGCACCACCAGATAAGGTGTTTTTAAGCTCAATCTAAGAATAACAATGGCAACATAGTTATGTAAAAGGTAGGAGAAAGAGATGAGGAGAGAGCACCAGAATATAAGTGGTTCGGCCTAAGTTGGCCTACGTCCACTGTGTGTGTGAATAACCTCACTGTAATAAGGCACTAATGGCCATGGATACAATCTCTCAAGCTTTCTCTCTACTGTGTATCTAGATAGAGTTTCAGCTAGGGTTGTATATCTCGATCTTTTGCTAGGTAGAGGATGACCTCTATACATAGTACCTAGAGGGTGTAATGTACCCTCCATGTATGCATGTGTGTGTTAGCCTCACCAATATGGGAGATCCACCTGTCACTGTCACATGTAGAGAATGATGATGAAATATTCTCCCCACGTGTGGGGAATAATCTTGTTACAACTGATTTGTGTCCATGTGTCCTTATCTAAATGTCAACAGATGCTCGACTGCTATACGGGTGCATGACCTCGGCCTAGGATAGGCCGAGGTTGACAAGTCTAGTTGCTCGTCCGATATGAGATGAACCATAGGGGTCTCGGCTTGATCTCAACCGAGACAATGGATAGGGGCTAGCTCGGGCTGAGGTTAGGCTAGCTTATAATTGGATCATTCTGATGTCATGACGAGGTTATTACTGGGGCTTCCTGTGAGCTCGGCCTATATCTGGCCGAGGTTGCCCTTCCTAGATGTATGAGAGTGCTGCTGATCCTTGTGATGTCCCTTGGAGAAGCTCATGGTAGTGTCGGCCTGGGCCGACCTTGCTATGGCCGAGGGCTGATATCGCGTGTCCAAGACATGTCCAACGTCGGCCATAATCTCGACCGAGGTTGGTGTCTCTGGGCCGAGGTCACACTTGGGGCATATTATCCTAGTAGGCTCGTTACCATTTATTTATGTTTTTATTAAGAATTAGGCTGTTATTTGATAATAATGGGCTTTTACTTCTATGCAGATCCATATTGTAAAAAGAAGACCAAATATTTTGAAGTTAGACTCGCCGACCTAAAAAAAGTATGGGAATGGTGAATTCCTGTTGGAGTTGTATTTGAATAAAGAACTAATCACATATTTTTTGGCTACAAGCTGAGAATTGCATTAGCCAAGAATTTTATTGTTGTTCGTGAAGTCACTACAGTCAATTATATAATGGTCAGTGACTCTCCAATCCCAATAACTACCTGAATATTCAACATGGAAGCAAGCGTGGTGTACGTCGGTGAAGCTTCCTTTCTCACCTACGTAATCTCTATCGATTCAGAGGAGGTCGAATCGGTCCAACAATAAGAATACTTATTCTTTGATGACTTTACTCCCCTATTTGCGTACGAAGAGGTCGGTACCTCATATTGACTTTGGGAACATTTATATGAGGAGGATAAAGAAGAGGGAGAAGATTTATGTTTTCCTCAAGCTCCCCATGACCCCGGAGATATAACTAGGCATCTAAGGTGAATAGTGGATTACACGGCCGATCCTAAGGTTGGGAGTGCCCTGTGCGAAAATCAATTTAGGATCCTTCTAAAAAGATTATGTACAAAGATATTAGATACCTAAAATGGGCCCCTAAAAAATTGAACTTATTTTTTAGGGGCCCATTTTAGTTGGGTGAGATTTTTGAGTAGTTAAATCATTATTTGTATAGATTGTTTTTGGGTAGTTAAAAAAATGGACCCCTAAAAAATTAAATTTATTTTAAAAATTGACATTTTTAATATACATAAAATATTTTTGGACCCCTAAAATATACATATATATGTGCATACTCTAAAATGACCCATGTGCCATTGCCCATTTGGCACATGGCCAGGGCCGGCCATGGTGGATTATGATGTCACCTGGCCAAATCCGAAGAACATGGAAAGTCAGCCTGACTAGGCCTCCCAGGTTCAAGTGGCAGCAAAAAAAGGATTATCTCTGCCCGAGAGAAGGAGAACCAGGAGAAGGAGAAATAAAAAAGGAGGGAAAGAGAGAAGAAGGCTGAGTAGGCAAAAAAAGGTGAACCGATAATACTCCTCCCTCTGGGGGGAAATAACTGGCATATGGTGATTGACCAAAGGTAACAAATTCCACCAGCACCATCGACATCCAAGGTTCACCCCTGGGTGATTAACTTTATAAAGGGCACAAAGCCGTTACTACTGACGACTCGGTATTTCAGAATGTCAAAGTTGACTACTTGAGAGGTCATGCCGCCATATTACCTAAGAACGTGTTGACCTTGAGGAACTTTTATTCAAAGAACCTTCAGGCGTCCACTCTGGTTGGCAACTTTTTAGGCAGAAATATCATTCTTCATGACCAAGCTAACTGTTATTCCTACTATTTAAATTTCAAAATAGTATAGAATTATTAATAAAATAAAAATTACAGAATAAAAAAGAAATTACAGAAAATTAAATCATTTACTTGAATATTGCAGAATTAATAATAAATTAGATGTAAATCCGAGCCCTGTTACACAATTTCCTTAAGACAAATTTATTCCTCCAATGTGCTTGAGTTTAAGAATAATTGTCTCCCAAGATAGAACGGATTTCCAGATTAATCAAGTAGCACAACAGTGATTAATCACGATGAACACAATTTTCTGTGTTTACTCAACCAAACAGACTGACGAATGAATGTCAAAAGAATTCTGGCAGCACTTAATTTTTGGAGGAAAATGGAAGGACGAAATTTCACTAGTTTTAAAAGAGGAGGGAAAGAAAAGTATTTATAGTTTTGGTTCTGACTGTTGGGAATAGTCAAACCGTTTTTTAACTGTCAATGACAGTTAATTTCGTTTTTAAAGCAAGTGCTGACTTTTGGAAATTAATTAATTCGTTAATTAATTAATTAAATTAAAGCCCAGAAAGTTAATTGGATTCGGACCAAAAATTTAAGAATTTTTATAAGCCCGAGATCGAGCCCGAACACGAACCGAACCGAACAGAGCCGGCCGGCCGGACAGACGCGCGCGCGCATGCATGTGGACCTTTGACCGAAAGTCAACCTAAACATAGCTTAGGTCATCTCCCCTTCAAAGAGTTGGGATACCCCAAAGGCATCCAAGCCTTAGTCCATCGATTGGGTTTTATTAACTCATCATTTTTCCACTACTCTTCCAATGTGGGACAAGAGTTAAAACATACCCAATACATTAACTTTCATTGCTTTATGAGTCACTTTGAACACACATATATCATTCATATCTTAATGGATTTGGACATATGAATATACTATGTTAATCTCCTTGCCAAGGAGAACGCGTTCGTATGTGGTCCCACAATTTCGTGGTGTGGGTCCCACCTTAATTTGAGCTCAAAGTTGCTCAAATTTTGTTGTCAAAATCCATTTTTTCTAATAATCCCCCACATGAATGATATATCACTATAAATAAAAATAATGCAGATGCAGACACAGGTTGAGTAACTGAAGTTTTATTACATCGAGAGAAGTAGCCTGGTGGCTTTGAACTTTCCTAAGAGATATACTATCGGATTTACTTGGTTAATCAGTAGACTATATGTCCTTGAACCGTCAATCGTTTTTGTAACCTAGACAATAGTATTCACACAATAATTCTTCAACACAGTTGGTTCTCATGTTTGTGTTCATTTTGACCGTGCACACCACTTGGTTCCATGAGTATTTTAGAGAATATGCTTTTCATTATTCTCATAGAAGTGGCCCCCTTCTTACTCACGTATGTGACTTCCATAAAGAGTATCCTGCAATACTCCACTTAGACATACTAAGATATGGATGTCATTAAAAGCATAACTTATCCTTATATCGCGGCAGATGTGCACTGCCTCATCTTTGGAATGGATAGGATTAAATATCCTCCAGTGCTTACTGAATACAATGTAGTTCGGTTTGCCCATTGAACCTAGATCTTGGGATCTCCAGTCAGCTAGGTTGGGTTGCCACTATATTGATTCTTATTTATTTATAGGCTTTAGATCCATTCCTCTCGACGATCTTTCAACCTGCTCTCAGTTTAAACCTTTCATTAGTGGATCCTATATATTATCTTTTGACTTTACATAGTCAATTGAGATAATTCCGTTTAAGAGAAGTTGTCTAACGGTATTGTGTCGACGACGAATATGTCGAGACTTTCCGTTATAAATGTGATTTTGTGCCCTTCCAATCGCAGATTGGCTATCGCAATGTATACATATTGCGAGCACATGTTTAGACCAATTTGGAACATCCTCTAAGAAATTTCGAAGCCATTCAGCTTCTTCTCCAGCTTTGTCTAGTGCAATGAATTCAGATTCCATTGTCGATCTAGCAATGCACGTTTGTTTTGAGGATTTCCAAGATACGGCTGCACGTCCGAGGGTAAACACATACCCACTCGTAGACTTAGAGTCTTTTGTATCCGATATGCAGTTTGCATCGCAATGTCCTGCAAGAATAGCTGGATATTTTGAGTAGTGCAGTCTATAGTTTTGAGTATATTTTAAATAACCCAAAACTCTCAATATTTCTTTCCAGTGATCTCTTACTGGATTACTCGTGAATCGACTTAGCTTACTTATTGAGTATGCTATGTCCGGTCGCGTACAGTTCTTGATATACATTAAACTGTCGATAATACAAGAATATTCTAGTTGAGATATGCTTTCACCATTATTTCTTGCTAGATGTAAATTTACATCTACATGTGTCTTGGTAGGACTAATATCATACTTCATGAAATTTTCAAGTACTTTCTCTATGTAATGAGATTGAGATAATATAAGTCCATCCGATGTTCTAGAAATTTTAATTCCTAATATAACATCGGCGATTCCCAAATTTTTCATGTAAAATCTACTACTGAGCATTTGTTTTGTAGTTCTGACAATTTCCAAGTTACTACCCATGATAAGCATATAATGAACATAGAGGCATACAATGACATATCCATTATGAATGTATTTAAAGTAAACACATTTATCGCATTCATTAATCTTGAAACCATTTGATAACATTGTATTATCAAATTTTTCATGCCATTTCTTAGGTGCTTGTTTTAATCCATATAGTGATTTAATAAGCTTACATACTTTTCCTTCTTGTCCGGGAGCTTTGAACCCTTCGGGTTGCTCCATATAAATTTCCTCGTCTAGTTCACCGTTTAAGAATGCAATTTTTACATCCATTTGATGTATTTCAAGTCCATTAATAGCAGCTATTACTATTAACATCCGAATGGACGTTATTCCTGTTACCGGTGAATACGTGTCGAAGTAATCCAACCCTTCCTTTTGCCTATAGCCTTTAGCTACAAGTCTAGCTTTATATTTATCAATTAACCAATCGACCTTCAATTTCTTTTTGAAGATCCATTTATAAACTAACGGTTTTGAACCTGGTGGAAGATCCACTAGTTCCCACGTATGATTTTGTAATATGGATTCAATTTCACTATTAATTGCTTATTTCCAATTGGAAGCATCGGGTAAGGATATAGCTTCTTTATACGATTGAGGTTCATTTTCTAGCAAATACGTTAGAAAATTAGAACCAAAAGAAGTCGAGGTTTTTGCTCTTTTACTACGTCTTGGTTCATCCTCTATTGGTTCAATAGGTTGATGAGTACCACTTGTAGTAGCTTGATTTGTCCTTTTAGAAGGACCAGATTCTCGGGTCATGTTATACGGGAATTCATTTTCAAAAAATGAAGCGTCTCTCGATTCAATAACCGTATTTACATGAATATCTGAAATCTCAAATTTACAAACTAGAAATCGATATGCACTGTTATTAGTAGCATAACCGATGAATACACAATCCACGGTTTTTGTCCCTATTCTTACCTTTTTAGGTTTAGGAACCATCACTTTGGCTAAGCACCCCCACACTCGTAAATATTTATAGGAAGGTCTTCGACCTTTCCATAATTCATAAGGTGTCTTATGAGTCTTTTTGTGAGGTACTTTATTGAGAATGTAAATAGTAGAAAGTAAGGCTCCCCCCCCCCCCCCCCCCCCCACAAATTTTGTGGAGCTCCTGAACTTAATAACATTGAGTTCATCATTTCTTTCAAAGTACAGTTTTTGATGAATAATCCCATTTTCAGAACAAAATTCCTCAAATGGATATTCATATTCACCTCCTCTATCACTCCTAATAGCCTTTATTATTTTGCTTAATTGATTCTCAACTTCATTCTTATATTGTTTAAATGCAATAATAGCCTCATCTTTACTATGTAACAAATATACATAGCAATATTTTGTGTAATCGTCAATAAAAGTAATAAAATACTTTTTCCTACCTCTAGTTTGAACAAATTTTAAATCACAAATATCGGTGTGAATTAAATCTAAAGGTTCGGTTATCCTTTCAATAGAATGGAAAGGTAATCTAGCTAATTTAGATTCCACACATATTTCACATTTATGATTTTTATCAATATTAAATTTTGGCAAAAATTCCAAGTTAATTAATCTACGCAATGTATCAAAATTAACATGTCCTAATCTAGCATGCCAAATATTAGATGACTCAATCAAGTAAGAAGAACTAGAAATTTCAGTCATTGAAATAGATGTTTTTGGGGTTACAGTAAGAACATTGAGTTTAAAGAGCCCCTCATGTAGGTATCCCTTTCCTACATACATGTCATTTTTAGATAACACAAAGCGATCAGACACAAACACAAGCTTGAAACCATTTTTAGTAAGGAGAGATCCAGAAATAAGATTCTTTCGGATATCAGGCACGTGAAGAACATTGTTGAGAGTAAGTTCATTTCTAGAAGTTATTTTCAAACCAATCTTTCCTTATCCCACCACCTTAGAAGTGGAAGAATTTCCCATAAAAAGGTTCTCCACATTTTCCAAAGGCTTATAGGTGGTGAATATCCATTTGATTGTAGAAATGTGTCGTGTGGCTCCAGTGTCCACCCACCATTCCTTGGTATTTCCAACCAAGTTACATTCAGAGACCACGACAGAGCGATTCATATCCTCCAAATCATTGGCGATATTCTCACCCTCAGTTACATTTGCTTGAGAGTTATTTTTATTTTGCTTCTTAGGCTTACAACAATCGCTTGAGCGGTGTCCAGGTTTACCACAATTGTAACATTTGCCTTTGAACTTTTTCTTGTTATTTTTGGAAGTGCCTTCCACATCATACTTTTGTTTGTTCTTCTTAGGATCTTCAACAACATGGACCTTCGTTTCCATTGGATTCTTCCCACTTTTCTTTTGAGACTCACGGTTGTCTTCTTCGATTCTCATCCTGACCACCAACTCCTCCACATTCATCTCCTTTCGCTTGTGCTTGAGATAGTTTTTGAACAAAGTCCAAGATGGTGGAAACTTTTCAACAATTGCAGCAACTTGGAAAGTTTCGCTAATTGACATACCTTCAGCATGAATGTCGTGGAGGATCACTTGGAGTTCTTGCACTTGCGAGATGACAGATTTAGAATCAACCATTTTGAAGTCCAGAAAACGCCCAACGATAAATTTCTTCATCCCAGCATCTTCAGTTTTATACTTCTTTTCCAAAGAATTCCATAATTCCTTGGATGTTTTGATCGTGCAGTAGACATGGTACAGTGTCTTGTCCAAGTAAGCCAGAATATAATTCCGGCATAGGTAGTCCGAATGCTTCCAAGCATCGACAGCAACAACCTTTTCAGCGTTATCTCCCTCTTGAATAGAGGGACAATCTTCATATACAAACCTGCCCAGTTGGCAGGTAGTGAGATATAATTACATTTGTCATTGCCAACGTTTGAAGTTAGCCCCAATGAACTTTTCCGATTTCTCCCCGTGTGGCAAAGATACGGGTGCAATCACATTTGTGCTGGTGACAATCAGTTTCGTAGGAGTAGTGTTCGTACTTTGTGATTTCATTTATGCTGCAAAAACAGAATTTTTATCAATGATAAAATTCATATATAATGAATTAATCAAAAACAGAATACAAAATTCTGTGCACCAATTTTCTCAAAATATAATTCAATATAATTTAAAAAGAATTCTACACAATATTCAGATTTATTTGACACAGAATTTATAAAGAAATTCTTAACAATAATCTGAATATAGTTTAAAATCGAAATTTTGAATCACTAGTTTACACTAGTCTAAATTAAATTGTGTCACACTGTTTTTATTATTATTAAAAAAAATTATGTATAAAATAGAATATAAATTTTTAATAAATATAACAACTTAAGTAAACAGATTAAAATAATTAAAATATTTCAATTTCTGTACAAAACAGAGTTTTTAAGAAATTATAAATATAAACTGACACAAGTTTAAAAAATAAAAAAGTCACTGTTTTATTAAATTCGTAATAAAACAATATTTTAATTCTAATTTTCTGTAAAATAGAATAATTTATACTAAATAGAATTTCTGTAATTAACTAAAATTCTGTACACAATAAAAAAAATAATAAATTTGTCTTAAGATTGTTATTCCTACTATTTAAATTTCGAAATAGTACAGAATTGTTAATAAAATAAAAATTATAGAATGAAAAAGAAATTACAGAAAATTAAATCACCTACTTGAATTTTCAAGAATTAATAATAAATTAGATGTAAATCCGAGATGTAAAACATAATAATTTATACTAAGTAGAATTTCTGTAATTAACTAAAATTTTGTACACAATAAACAGTAGGAAAAAAAATAATAAATTTGTCTTAAGATTGTTATTCCTACTATTTAAATTTTGAAATAGTACAGAATTATTAATAATATAAAAATTGCAGAATGAAAAAGAAATTACAGAAAATTAAATCACTTACTTGAATATTGCAGAATTAATAATAAATTAGATGTAAATCCGAGTCCTGTTACACAGTCTCCTTAAGACAAATTTATTCCTCCAGTGTTCTTAAGTTTAAGAATAATTGTCTCCCAAGATAGAATAGATTTCCAGATTAATCAAGTAGCACAACAGTGATTAATCACGACGAACACAATTTCTGTGTTTACTCAACCAAACAGACAGATGAATGAATGTCAAAAAAATTCTGGCAGCACTTAATTTTTGGAGGAAAATGGAAGGACGAAATTTATTAGTTTTAAAACAGGAGGGAAGGAAAAGTATTTATAGTTTTGGTTCTGACTATTGGGAACAGTCAAACCGTTTTTTAACTGTCAAAGACAGTTAATTTCGGTTTTAAAGCAACTGCTGACTTTTGGAAATTAATTAATCTGTTAATTAATTAATTAAATTAAAGCCCAGAAAGTTAATTAGATTCGGCCCAAAAATTTAAGAATTTTTATAAGCCCAAGCCCAAGCCCGAGCCCGAGCCGAACCGAGCCGGCCGGACGGACGCGTGCGCTCGTGCGTGTGAACCTTTGACCAAAAGTCAACCCAAGCATAGCTTAGGTCATCTCCCCTTCAAAGAGTTGGGATACTCCAAAGTCATCCAAGCCTTAGTCCATTAATTGGGTTTATTTAACTCATCATTTTTCCACTACTCTTCCAATGTGGGACAAGAGTTAAAACATACCCAATACATTAACTTTCATTGCTTTATGAGTCACTTTGAACACACATATATCATTCATATCTTAATGGATTTGGACATATGAATATACTATGTTAATCTCCTTGCTAAGGAGAATGCGCTCGTATGTGGTCCCACAATTTTCATGGTGTGGGTCCCACCTTAATTTGAGCTCAAAGTTGCTCAAATTTTATTGTCAAAATCCATTTTTTCTAGCAATCCCGCACATGAATGATATATCACTATAAATATAAATAATGCAGATGCAGACACAGGTTGAGTAACTGAAGTTTTATTGCATCGAGAGAAGTAGCCTGGTGGCCTTGAACTTTCCTTAGTGATATATTATCGGATTTACTTAATTAATCAGTAGACTATATGTCCTTGAACCGTCAACCATTTTTGTAAACCTGGACAATAGTATTCACACAATAATTCTTCAACACATTTGGTTCTCACGTTTGTGTTCATTTTTGTTGTGAACACCACTTGGTTCCGTGAGTATTTTAGAGAATATGCCTTTCATTATTCTCATAGAAGTGGTCCCCTTCTTACTCACGTAGATGACTTCCATAAAGAGTATCCTGCAATACTCCACTTAGACATACTAAGATATGGATGTCATTAAAAGCATAACTTATCCTTATATCGCGGCAGATGTGCACTGTCTCATCTTTGGAATGGATAGGATTAAATATCCTCCAGTGCTTACTGAATACAATGTAGTTCGGTTTTCCTATTGAACCTAGATCTTGGGATCTCCAGTCAACTAGGTTGGGTTGCCACTATATTGATTCTTATTTATTTATAGGCTTTAGACCCATTCCTCTCGATGATCTTTCAACTTGATCTCGGTTTAAACCTTTCGTTAGTGGAACCGATATATTATCTTTTGACTTTACATAGTCAATTGAGATAATTCCGTTTGAGAGAAGTTGTCTAACGGTATTGTGTTGACGACGAATATGTCGTGACTTTCCGTTATACATGTGATTTTGTTCCCTTCCAATCGCTGATTGGCTATCGCAATGTTTACATATTGCGGGCACAGGTTTAGACCAATTTGGAACATCCTTAAAGAAATTTCGAAGCCATTCAACTTCTTCTCCAGTTTTATTTAGTGCAATGAATTCAGATTCCATTGTCGATCTAGCAATGCACGTTTGTTTTGAGGATTTCCATGATACGGCTGCACCTCCGAGGGTAAACACATACCCACTCGTAGACTTAGAGTCTTTTGTATCGAATATCCAGTTTGCATCGCAATGTCCTTCAAGAACAACTGGATATTTTGAGTAGTGCAGTCCATAGTTTTGAGTATATTTTAAATAACCCAAAACTCTCAATATTGCTTTCCAGTGATCTCTTCCTGGATTACTCGTGAATCGACTTAGCTTACTTATTGAGTGTGCTATGTCCGGTCGCGTACAGTTCATGATATACATTAAACTGTCGATAATACGAGAATGTTCTAGTTGAGATATGCTTTCACCATTATTTCTTGTTAGATGTAAATTTACATCTACAGGTGTCTTGGTAGGACTAATATCATACTTCTTGAATTTTTCAAGTACTTTCTCTATGTAATGAGATTGAAATAATATAAGTCCATCCGATGTTCTAGAAATTTTAATTCCTAAGATAACATCGACGATTCCCAAATCTTTCATGTAAAATCTACTACTCAACATTTGTTTGTAGTTTTGACAATTTCCAAGTTACTACCCATTATAAGCATATCATCAACATAGAGGCATACAACGACATATCCATTATGAATGTATTTAAAGTAAACACATTTGTCGAATTCATTAATTTTGAAATCATTTGATAACATTGCAATATCAAATTTTTCATGCCACTGCTTAGGTGCTAGTTTTAATCCATATAGTGATTTAAAAAGCTTACATACTTTTCCTTCTTTTCCGGGAGCTTTGAACCCTTCAGGTTGCTCCATATAAATTTCCTCGTCTAGTTCAGTGTTTAAGAACGCAGTTTTTACATCCATTTGATGTATTTCAAGTCCATTAATAGCAGCTATTGCTATTAACATCCGAATGGACGTTATTCTTGTTATCGGTGAATACGTGTCGAAGTAATCCAACCCTTCCTTTTGCCTATAGCCTTTAGCTACAAGTCTAGCTTTATATTTATCAATTGACCCATCGACATTCAATTTCCTTTTGAAGATCCATTTATTACCTAACGGTTTTGAACCTGGTGGAAGATCCACTAGTTCCCACATATGATTTTTTAATATGGATTCAGTTTCACTATTAATTACTTCTTTCCAATTGGAAGCATCGGGTAAGGATATAGCTTCTTTATACGATAGAGGTTCATTTTCTAGCTAATATGTGAGAAAATCCAGACCCAAAGAAGTCGAGGTTTTTTCTCTTTTACTACGTCTTGGTTCACCCTCTATTGGTTCAATAGGTTCATGTGTACCACTTGTAGTAGCTTGATTTGTCCTTTTAGAAGGACCAGATTCTCCGGTCATGTTATACGAGAATTCATTTTCAAAAAATGAAGCGTCCCACGATTCAATAATCGTATTTAAATGAATATCCGAAATCTCAGATTTACAAACTAGAAATCGATATGCACTGCTATTAGTAGCATAACCGATGAATACACAATCCACGGTTTTTGGCCCTATTCTTACCTTTTTAGGTTTAGGAACCATCACTTTGGCTAAGCACCCCCACACTCGTAAATATTTATAGGAAGGTCTTCGGCCTTTCCATAATTCCTAAAGTGTCTTGTGAGTCTTTTTGTGAGAAACTTTATTGAGAATGTAATTAGCAGAAAGTAAGGCTTCCCCCCCACAAATTTTGTGAAGCTCCTGAACTTAATAACATTGAGTTCGTCATTTCTTTCAAAGTACGATTTTTGATGAATAATCCCATTTTCAGAACAAAATTCCGCAAATGGATATTCATATTCACCTCCTTTATCACTTCTAATAGCCTTTATTGTTTTGGTTAATTGATTCTCAACTTCATTCTTATATTGTTTAAATGCATTAATAGCCTCATCTTTACTATGTAACAAATATACATAGCAATATTTTGTGCAATCGTCAATAGAAGTAATAAAATACTTTTTCCCACCTCTAGTTTGAACAAATTTTAAATCACCAATACCAGTGTGAATTAAATCTAAAGGTTCAGTTGTCCTTTAAATAGAATGGAAAGGTAATCTAGCTAATTTAGATTCCACAAAAATTTCACATTTATGATTTTTATCAATATTAAATTTTGGCAAAAATTCCAAGTTAATTAATCTACGCAATGTATCAAAATTAACATGTCCTAATCTAGCATGCCAAATATTAGATGACTCAATCAAGTAAGAAGAACTAGAAATTTCAGTCATTGAAATAGATGTTTTTGGGGTTACAGTAAGAACATTGAGTTTAAAGAGCCCCTCATGTAGGTATCCCTTTCCTACATACATGTCATTTTTAGATAACACAAAGCGATCAGACACAAACACAAGCTTGAAACCATTTTTAGTAAGGAGAGATCCAGAAATAAGATTCTTTCGGATATCAGGCACGTGAAGAACATTGTTGAAAGTAAGTTCATTTCTAGAAGTTATTTTCAAACCAATCTTTCCTTGTCCCACCACCTTAGAAGTGGAAGAATTTCCCATAAAAAGGTTCTCCACATTTTCCAAAGGCTTATAGGTGGTGAATATCCATTTGATTGTAGAAATGTGTCGTGTGGCTCCAGTGTCCACCCACCATTCCTTGGTATTTCCAACCAAGTTACATTCAGAGACCACGGCAGAGCGATTCATATCCGCCAAATCATTGGCGATATTCTCACCCTCAGTTACATTTTCTTGAGAGTTATTTTTATTTTTCTTATTAGGCTTATGACACTCGCTTGAGCGGTGTCTAGGTTTACCACAATTGTAACATTTGCCTTTGAACTTTGTCTTGTTATTTTTGGAAGTGACTTCCCCATCATACTTTCTTTTGTTCTTCTTAGGACCTTCAACAACATGGACCTTCGTTTCCATTGGATTCTTCCCACTTTTCTTTTGAGACTCACGGTTGTCTTCTTCGATTCTCAGCCTGACCACCAACTCCTCCACATTCATTTCCTTTCGCTTGTGCTTGAGATAGTGTTTGAACAAAGTCTAAGATGGTGGAAACTTTTCAACAATTGCAGCAACTTGGAAAGTTTCACTAATTGACATTCCTTTAGCATGAATGTCGTGGAGGATCACTTGGAGTTCTTGCACTTGCAGATGACAGATTTAGAATCAACCATTTTAAAGTCCAGAAAACGCCCAACGATAAATTTCTTCATCCCAGCATCTTCAGTTTTATACTTCTTTTTCAAAGAATTTCATAATTCCTTGGTTTTTTTTACCGTGCAGTAGACATGGTACAGTGTCTTGTCCAAGTAATCCAGAATATAATTCCGGCATAGGTAGTCCGAATGCTTCCAAGCATCGATAGCAGCAACCTTTTCAACGTCATCTCCCTCTTGAATAGAGGGGCAATCTTCATATACAAACCTGCCCAGTTGGCAGGTAGTGAGATAGAAGTACATTTGTCCTTGCCAACGTTTGAAGTCAGTCCCAATGAACTTTTCCGGTTTCTCCCCGTGTGGCAAAGATACGGGTGCAGTCACATTTGTGTTGGTGACAATAAGTTTCGTAGGAGTATTGTTCGTACTTTGCGATTCCATTTCTATTACAAAAATAGAA
Source organism: Sambucus nigra (assembly GCA_949130495.1). Classification (NCBI taxonomy): domain Eukaryota; kingdom Viridiplantae; phylum Streptophyta; class Magnoliopsida; order Dipsacales; family Adoxaceae; genus Sambucus; species Sambucus nigra. The sequence goes on from OX422209.1 coordinate 504,260,278, forward strand.
TTTTTATCAATGATAAAATTCATATATAATGAATTAATCAAAAACAGAATAGAAATTTTTGTGCACCAATTTTCTCCAAATATAATTCAATATAATTTAAAAAGAATTCTACACAATATTCTGATTTATTTGACACAGAATTTATAAAGAAATTCTTAACAATAATCTGAATCGAGTTTAAAATCGAAATTTTGAATCACTAGTTTACACTAGTCTAAATTAAATTGTGTCACACTGTTTTTATTATTTCTAAAAAAAATTATGTACAAAATAGAATATAAATTTTTAATAAATAAAACAACTTAAGTAAACAGATTAAAACAATTAAAATATTTCAATTTCTGTACAAAACAGAATTTTTAAGAAATTATAAATATAAACTAACACAAGTTTAAAAATTAAAAAAGCCACTGTTTTATTAATTTCGTAATAAAACAATATTTTAATTCTAATTTTCTGTAAAACACAATAATTTATACTAAATAGAATTTCTGTAATTAACAAAAATTCTGTACACAATAAACAGTAGGAAAAAAATAATAATAAATTTGTCTTAAGATTGTTATTCCTACTATTTAAATTTCAAAATAGTACAGAATTGTTAATAAAATAAAAATTAGAGAATGAAAAAGGAATTACAGAAAATTAAATCACTTACTTGAATATTGCAGAATTAATAATAAATTAGATGTAAATTCGAGATGTAAAACAGAATAATTTATACTAAATATAATTTCTGTAATTAACTAAAATTCTGTACACAATAAACAGTAGGAAAAAAATATATAATAAATTTGTCTTAAGATTGTTATTCCTACTATTTAAATTTCAAAATAGTACAGAATTGTTAATAAAATAAAAATTACAGAATGAAAAATAAATTACAGAAAATTAAATCACTTACTTGAATATTGCAGAATTAATAATAAATTAGATGTAAATTCGAGCCCTGTTACACAGTCTCCTTATGACAAATTTATTCCTTCAATGTGCTTGAGTTTAAGAATAATTGTCTCCCAAGATAGAACGAATTTTCAGATTAATCAAGTAGCACAACATTGATTAATCACGACGAACACAATTTCTGTGTTTACTCAACCAAACGGACTGACGAATGAATGCCAAAAGAATTCTGGAAGCACTTAATTTTTGGAGGAAAATGGAAGGACGAAATTTCATTAGTTTTAAAACCGTAGGGAAGGAAAAGTATTTATAGTTTTGGTTCTGACTATTAGGAACAGTCAAACCGTTTTTTAACTGTCAACGACAGTTAATTTCGGTTTTAAAGCAACTGCTGACTTTTGGAAATTAATTAATCCGTCAATTAATTAATCAAATTAAAGCCCAAAAAGTTAATTAGATTCGACCCAAAAATTTAAGAATTTTTATAAGCCCGAGCCGAGCCGACCGGCCGGACGGAAGGACGCACGCGCGCGCGCGTTTGGACCTTTGACCGAAAGTCAACTCAAGCATAGCTTAGGTCATCTCACCTTCAAAGAGTTGGGATACCCTAAAGGCATCCAAGCCTTAGTCCATCAATTGGGTTTTATTAACTCATCATTTTTCCACTACTCTTCCAATGTGGGACAAGAGTTAAAACATACCCAATACGTTAACTTTCATTGCTTTATGAGTCACTTTGAACACACATATGTCATTCATATCTTAATGGATTTGGACATATGAATATACTATGTTAATCTCCTTGCCAAGGATAACGCGTTCGTATATGGTCCCACAATTTTCGTGGTGTGGGTCCCACCTTAATTTGAGCTCAAAGTTGCTCAAATTTTCCTGTCAAAATCCATTTTTTCTAACAATCCCCCACATGAATGATATATCACTATAAATATAAATAATGCAGATGCAGACACAGGTTGAGTAACTGAAGTTTTATTGCATCGGGAGAAGTAGCCTGGTGGCCTTGAACTTTCCTTAGTGATATACTATCGGATTTACTTGGTCAATCAGTCGACTATATGTCCTTGAACCGTCAACCGTTTTTGTAAACCTAGACAATAGTATTCACACAATAATTCTTCAACACAGTTGGTTCTCACGTTTGTGTTCATTTTGGCCGTGAACACCACTTGGTTCCGTGATTATTTTAGAGAATATGCCTTTCATTATTCTCATAGAAGTGGCCCCTTCTTACTCACGTAGGTGACTTCCATAAAGAGTATCCTGCAATACTCCTCATAAACATACTAAGATATGGATGTCATTAAAAGCATAACTTATCCTTATATCACGGCAGATGTGCATTGTCTCATCTTTGGAATGGATAGGATTAAATATCCTCTAGTGCTTACTGAATACAATGTAGTTCGGTTTTTCCATTGAACCTAGATCTTGGGATCTCCAGTCAGATAGGTTGGGTTGCCACTATATTGATTCTTATTTATTTATAGGCTTTAGACCCATTCCTCTCGATGATCTTTCAACTTGCTCTCGGTTTAAACCTTTCGTTAGTGGATCCGATATATTATCTTTTGACTTTACATTGTCAATTGAGATAATTCTGTTTGAGAGAAGTTGTCTAACGGTATTGTGTCGACGACGAATATGTCGTGACTTTTCGTTACACATGTGATTTTGTGCCCTTCCAATCGCTGATTGGCTATCGCAATGTATACATATTGCGAGCACAGGTTTAGACCAATTTGGAACACCCTTTAAGAAATTTAGAAGCCATTCGGCTTCCTCTCCAGCTTTGTCTAGTGCAATAAATTCAGATTTCATTGTCGATCTAGCATTGCACATTTGTTTTGAGGATTTCCAAGATACGGCTGCACCTCCGAGGGTAAAGACATACCCTCTCGTAGACTTAGAGTCCTTTGTATCAGATATCGAGTTTGCATCCCAATTTCCTTCAAGAATAGCTACATATTTTGAGTAGTGCAGTTCATAGTTTTGAGTATATTTTAAATAACCCAAAACTCTCAATATTGCTTTCCAGTGATCTCTTCCTGGATTACTCGTGAATCGACTTAGCTTACTTATTGAGTATGCTATGTTCGATCGCGTACAGTTCATGATATGCATTAAACTGGCGATAATACGAGAATATTCTAGTTGAGATATGCTTTCACCATTATTTCTTGCTAGATGTAAATTTACATCTACAGGTGTCTTGGTAAGACTAATATCATACTTCTTGAATTTTTCATGTACTTTCTCTATATAATGAGATTGAGATAATATAAGTCCATCCGATGTTCTAGAAATTTTAATTCTTAATATAACATCGGTGATTCCCAAATATTTCATGTAAAATCTACTACTCAGCATTTGTTTTGTAGTTTTAACAATTTCCAACTTACTACCCATGATAAGCATATAATGAACATAGAGGCATACAATGACATATCCATTATGAATGTATTTAAAGTAAACACAATTATCGCATTCATTAATTTTGAAACCATTTGATAACATTGCATTATCAAATTTTTCATGCCATTTCTTAGGTGCTTATTTTAATCCATATAGTGATTTAACAAGCTTACATACTTTTCCTTTTTGTCCGGGAGCTTTGAACCCTTCAGGTTGCTCCATATAAATTTCCTCGTCTAGTTCACCGTTTAAGAATGCAGTTTTTACATCCATTTGATGTATTTCAAGTCCATTAATAGCAGCTATTGCTATTAACATCCGAATGAACGTTATTCTTGTTATCGGTGAATACGTGTCGAAGTAATCCAACCCTTCCTTTTGCCTATAGACTTTAGCTACAAGTCTAGCTTTATATTTATAAATTTACCCATCGGCCTTCAATTTCTTTTTGAAGATCCATTTATAACCTAACGGTTTTGAACCTGGTGGAAAATCCACTAGTTCCCACGTATGATTTTGTAATATGGATTCAATTTCACTATTAATTGCTTCTTTCCAATTGGAAGCATCGGGTAAGGATATAGCTTCTTTATACGATTGAGGTTCATTTTCTAGAAAATATGTTAGAAAATCCGGACCGAAAGAAGTCGAAGTTTTTGCTCTTTTACTACGTCTTGGTTCATCCTCTATTGGTTCAATAGGTTGATGAGTACCACTTGTAGTAGCTTGATTTGTCCTTTTAGAAGGACCAGATTCTCGGGTCATGTTATACGAGAATTCATTTTCAAAAAATGAAGCGTCCCTCGATTCAATAACCGTATTTACATGAATATTCGAAATCTCAGATTTACAAACTAGAAATCGATATGCACTGCTATTAGTAGCATAACCGATGAATACACAATCCACGATTTTTGTCCCTATTCTTACCTTTTTAGGTTTAGGAACCATCACTTTGGCTAAGCACCCCCACACTCGTAAATATTTATAGGAAGGTCTTCGACCTTTACATAATTCATAAGGTGTCTTGTGAGTCTTTTTGTGAGGTACTTTATTGAGAATGTAATTAGCAGAAAGTAAGGCTTCCCCCCACAAATTTTGTGGAGCTCCTGAACTTAATAACATTGAGTTCATCATTTCTTTCAAAGTACGGTTTTTGATGAATAATCCCATTTTCAGAACAAAATTCCTCAAATGGATATTCATATTCACCTCCTCTATCACTCCTAATAGCCTTTATTGTTTTGCTTAATTGAGTCTCAACTTCATTCTTAAATTTTTTAAATGCATTAATAGCCTCATCTTTACTATGTAACAAATATACATAGCAACATTTTGTGCAATCGTCAATAAAAGTAATAAAATACTTTTTCCTACCTCTAGTTTGAACAAATTTTAAATCACAAATATCGATGTGAATTAAATCTAAAGGTTCAGTTGTTCTTTCAATAGAATGGAAAGGTAATCTAGCTAATTTAGATTCCACAAAAATTTCACATTTATGATTTTTATCAATATTAAATTTTGGCAAAAATTCCAAGCTAATTAATCTACGCAACATATCAAAATTAACATGTCCTAATCTAGCATGCCAAATATTAGAAGACTGAATCAAGTAAGAAGAACTAGAAATTTCATTCATTGAAATAGATGTTTTTGGGGTTACAGTAAGAATATTGAGTTTACAGAGCCCCTCATTTAGGTAGCCCTTTCCTACATACATGTCCTTTTAAGACAACACAAAGCGATCAGACACAAACACAAGCTTGAAACCATTTTTAGTAAAGAGAGATCCAGAAATTAGATTCTTTCGGATATCATGCACGTGAATAACATATTGAGAGTAAGTTCCTTTCCAGAAGTCATTTTCAAAGTAATCTTTCCTTGTCCCACCACCTTAGAAGTGGAAGAATTTCACACAAAAAGGTTCTCCTCATTTTCCAAAGGCTTATAGGTGGTGAACATCCGTTTGTTTGCACAAATGTGTCGTGTGTCTCCAGTGTCCACCCACCATTCCTTGGTATTTCCAACCAAGTTACATTCAGAGACCACGGCAGAAAGATTCATATCTGCCAAATCATTGGCGATATTCTCACCCTCAGTTACATTTGCTTGAGAGTTATTTTTATTTTTCGTCTTAGGATTACGACACTCGCTTGAGCGGTGTCCAGGTTTACCACAATTGTACCATTTGACTTTGAACTTTTTCTTGTTATTTTTGGAAGTGCCTTCCCCATCATACTTTCATTTGTTATACTTAGGACCTTCAACAACATGGACCTTCGTTTCCATTGGATTTTTCCCACTTTTTTTTTTAGACTCACGGTTGTTTTCTTCGATTCTCAGCCTGACCACCAACTCCTCCACATTCATCTCCTTTCGCTTGTGCTTGAGATAGTTTTTGAACAAATTCCAAGATGGTGGCAACTTTTCAACAATTGCAGCAACTTGGAAAGTTTCACTAATTGACATTCTTCAGCATGAATGTCATGGAGGATCACTTGGAGTTCTTGCACTTGCGAGATCACAGATTTAGAATCAACCATTTTGAAGTCCAGAAAACGCCCAATGATAAATTTCGTCATCCTAACATCTTCAGTTTTATACTTCTTTTCCAAAGAATTCCATAATTCCTTGGATGTTTTGATCGTGCAGTAGACATGGTACAGTGTCTTGTCCAAGTAAGCCAGAATATAATTCCGGCATAGGTAGTCCGAATGCTTCCAAGCATTGACAACAACAACCTTTTCAGCGTCATCTCCCTCTTGAATAGAGGGGAAATCTTCGTATACAAACCTGCCCAGTTGGCAGGTAGTGAGATAGAAGTACATTTGTCCTTGCCAACATTTGAAGTCAGTCCCAATGAACTTTTTCGATTTCTCCCCGTGTGGCATAGATACGGGTGCAGTCACATTTGTGTTGGTGACAATCAGTTTCATAGGAGTAGTGTTCGTACTTTGCGGTTCCATTTCTGTTACAAAAACAGAATTTTTATCAATGATAAAATTCATATATAATGAATTAATCAAAAACTGAATACAAAATTCTGTGCAGCAATTTTCTCCTAATATAATTCAATATAATTTAAAAAGAATTCTACACAATATTCAGATTTATTTGACACAGAATTTATAAAAAAAATCTTAACAATAATCTGAATTGAGTTTAAAATCGAAATTTTGAATCACTAGTTTACGCTAGTCTAAATTAAATTGTGTCACACCGTTTTTATTATTATTAAAAAAATTATGTACAAAATATAATATAAATTTTTAATAAATAAAACAACTTAAGTAAACAGATTAAAACAATTAAAATATTTCAATTTCCGTAAAAAACATAACTTTTAAGGAATTATAAATATAAACTGACACAAGTTTAAAAATTAAAAAAGTCACTGCTAATAAAACAATATTTTAATTCTAATTTTCTGTAAAACAGAATAATTTATACTAAATAGAATTTCTATAATTAACTAAAATTCTGTACACAATAAACAGTAGGAAAAAAATAATAAATTTATCTTAAGATTGTTATTTCTACTATTTAAATTTCGAAATAGTACAGAATTGTTAATAAAATAAAAATTAGAGAATGAAAAAGAAATTACAGAAAAATTAAATCACTTACTTGAATATTGCAGAATTAATAATAAATTAGATGTAAATCCGAGATGTAAAACAGAATAATTTATACTAAATAGAATTTCTGTAATTAACTAAAATTCTGTACACAATAAACAGTAGGAAAAAAATAACAAATTTGTCTTAAGATTGTTATTCCTACTATTTAAATTTCGAAATAGTACAGAATTGTTAATAAAATAAAAATTAGAGAATGAAAAAGAAATTACAGAAAAATTAAATCACTTACTTGAATATTGCAGAATTAATAATAAATTAGATGTAAATCCGAGATGTAAAATAGAATAATTTATACTAAATAGAATTTCTGTAATTAACTAAAATTATGTACACAATAAACAATAGGGAAAAAAAAATTTGTCTTAAGATTGTTATTCCTACTATTTAAATTTCGAAATAGTACACAATTGTTAATAAAACAAAAATTACAGAATGAAAAATAAATTACAGAAAATTAAATCACTAACTTGAATATTGCAGAATTAATAATAAATTAGATGTAAATCCGAGCCCTGTTACACAGCCTCCTTAAGACAAATTTATTCCTCCAATGCGCTTGAGTTTAAGAATAATTGTCTCCCAAGATAGAACGGATTTCCAGATTAATCAAGTAGCACAACAATGATTAATCACGACGAACACAATTTATGTGTTTACTCAACCAAACAGACTGACGAATGAATGTCAAAAGATTTATGGCAGCACTTAATTTTTGGAGGAAAATGGAAGGACGAAATTTCATTAGTTTTAAAACAGGAGGGAAGGAAAAGTATAATTAGTTTTGGTTCTGACTGTTGCGCGTGTGGACCTTTGATCGAAAGTCAACCCACGCATAGCTTAGGTCATCTCCCCTTTAAAGAGTTGGGATACCTCAAAGGCATCCAAGTCCTAATCCATCAATTGGGTTTTATTAACTCATCATTTTTCCACTACTCTTCCAATGTGGGACAAGAGTTAAAACATACCCAATACATTAACTTTCATTGCTTTATGAGTCACTTTGAACACACATATATCATTCATATCTTAATGGATTTGGATATATGAATATACTATGTTAATCTCCTTGCCAAGAAGAACGCATTCGTATGTGATCCCACAATTTTCGTGGTGTGGGTCCCACATTAATTTGAGCTCAAAGTTGCTGTCAAAATCCATTTTTTCTAACACTAACATCATGAAGAATAGTCTGTCCGACAAGAACAACCGGATTTTTGACCTTGAGTACAATCTCAAGGTAGAGACTATATGAGACGAGATGTGGTAAGATGTTAGATCTCCAATAATTGGTAGACATGTCAGGATCAGTAAAGACATGCTTAAATGGATCATTTTGATATTGTTTTAATTGTTTGTTAGATTAGTTAGTTACAAAATCAGTTGTAATTCTGTTAATGAATCCACGTCAGTTAGTTAGAATTAGTTAGTATTACAGCTTGTGGATTGAGTGTATAAATACATGGAACCTGTAGATGATTGGGTAGCTAATCAATATGATAATTTCTATCATTTCTCATCTATGTTCTCCTCTCCTCTACGTTCTATCTTTTCTATTCTGATTTCTATCTCTATTTCTTAATCTCTAATTCAAATTTATCATATCTACCACCGTCAATCAAGCAAGATCTTGACAAATTGGTATCAGAGCATCTTTCCTGGCACCACTAAACCCATGATTGTTTTTCCTCTTTCCTTCAATTCTCTCACTCTTCATTTTTTAGTTTCATCCAAAAAATATACTACAATCTCATTTTTATCTTTTATTTACCTTCGTTATTTTTCTTGCCCACCAACTGCTTGATAGATTCTCTCTATCTCCGTCTTCTTCTCTTTTCTCTCAATTCTATTATCGTTTCTGTTCTTGGCAACCAATCGATAAGAAAATCCACATAAACCCTAAATTCGAGTTAACAAACTCGGAAGATACAAGTATAAGATGACAGAAACAAGAAATATGCAGTTGGAAAGGTCTATACTGGAAATGAATCAAAGGCAGGACTCCATTGAAGACACATTGAAGGGTGTTAAAGAAAACCTCGCAGCATTGGTGAGAAGCATCAATACCCAATCACAGAAGTTTGAAGAAAGATTTGAGAAAATGGATGAAAAAATTAACAAGAACAAAGGGGTTTTAGGTACTCCACCTATCATAAATCCTCACACAGTGGTTGTGGATTCAAAAAAGAGGTACAATCATATTGGGAGTTCCTCATTTATGGGACATAAGACGCCCAAAGTGGAATGCCCCAAATTTAGAGGAGATTATGCTAGGGGATGGTTGCAAAGAGCACAATGGTATTTTCAATACAATCCAATTCCTGAGGAACAAAGGGTGATTTTTCTATCCCTACATCTGGAGGGTATAGCTGTCAGATGGTTCCATTCTGAATTTGAGGATTGTAGATATGTGAAGTGGGATGATTTTGAGAATAAACTGTGTGAAAGATTTGCCCCAGATGGATTGGATGATGTTATTGAATTATTCAATAAGTTGCAATAAGAAGGGACAGTTGATAATTACCAAGAAAGGTTTGAAGAGTTGAAGCCTATGGTGATGGAAAGGAACAAAGGTCTAAATGAGAGTTACTTCATATCAAGATTTCTCAGTGGGTTGAAGCATGAGATTAAGATGGGGGTAATAATGTTATCACCTAATTCTCTTCACCAAGCCATGACCCTAGCCAAATTGCAAGAATCTTCCCTTGATCCCAAGAAACGAACCAAAAAAACTACCATTACTTCCAGTTCCAGTTACAAGAGTTACAACCCTATAATCCATAACCAAAATATCCCAGGAAAAACAAATTCGAAATTTAATTCCCAGAAAACCAACCAAATCAACCTACTTGTTAAGAGAATTTCAGCCAATGAAATGCAAGAGAGGAGGAATAAAGGGTTATGTTACTATTATGATGAGGCTTATTCTTTTGGGCATAAGTGCAAAAAGACGAGTCTTCATTTTATAGAAGCAGAAGAAGAATTGGTTCTTGATGAGCTCAATGTTGAAGATGCCATGGAAAAAGAAACCACTAAGGAGCTGGGAGTAGACATGTCTATCTCACTCCAGGCTATGACTGGTACCCCCTCCCATCAAACTATGTTGATCAAAGGAAGCCAAAAGAAGAGATGTGACTATATTGATTGATTCAGGCAGCTCACATAATTTTTTGGACCCAAGCACTGCCAAACAAATTGGTTGTGACATCATTGCAACCAATAAGATGTGGGTTACAGTAGGAGATGGTAGTAAGATTACTAGCACAGCTAGATGTCCAAATTTCAAATGGACTATGCAGGGTGAGGAGTTTTAAGCTAACATGAGAATAATAACACTTGGGGGTTGCGATATGATACTGGGAGTTGAATGGCTCGAAAAGTTGGGAGATGTCATCTTTAATTTCAAGAAATTATCCTTAACCTTTGAGAGGGGAGGCAAGCAGCTAATTCTCAATGGCACTAGAGAGGAGGCACAACTCAAGCTCATCACTGGAAAATCTGTTCAGAAACTATGTAAGAAGGATAGTTACAACATTGTGGGTCAACTGTTTTTCATCAAGAATACTCGAGAAGAGGTAACAACTCCTAAAGAACTACTTTCTATCATTCAAGATTATGCTGAAATATTTCAAGAACCTAAGGAACTACCACCTAAAAGAAACCATGACCATCACATTCCCCTAAAAGAAGGCAGCAATCCCATTTCCATAAGACCATACAGATACCCCCACATTGAGAAAACTGAAATTGAGAAACTAGTAAATGAAATGCTCAAATCAGGTGTGATTAGACCCTCATGCAGCCCCTTGCCTCACCAGTTTTATTGGTTAAAAATAAAGACAATACATGGAGACTATGTATTGATTACAGGGAGCTTAATAGCCTTACCATAAAAAATAAATTTCCCATCCCCGTTATAGAAGAATTGCTTGATGAGCTCCATGGTGCAAATGTGTTTTCTAAACTGGATCTGCGGGCAGGTTACCACCAAATACGGGTGAATGAGAATGACATTCCCAAGACATCCTTCTGGACTCATTTAAGGCCATTATGAGTTTTTAGTGATGCCCTTTGGCCTCACTAATGCTCCTGCTTCCTTCTAGGCCTTAATGAATGATGTGTTTAAACCATATCTAAGGATATTTATTCTCGTCTTTTTTGATGATATTTTGGTCTACAGCAGCAATTTATATGACCATCAGCAGCACCTCAAGATCACTTTGGAACTACTGAAACAAAACACATTATTTGTTAAAAAGAGCAAATGTTCATTTGGGCAGCCTCAATTGGAGTATTTAGGCCACATCATATCTGGAGAGGGTGTTTCAGCTGATAAATCCAAGATTGAGGCTATGACATCATGGCCCTTACCCAAGACCATTAAAACACTAAGGGGTTCCTTAGGACTCATAGGCTATTATAGAAGATTCGTGAAGAATTATGGCCTAATCAGTAGACCATTAACACTCATGTTGAGGAAGGACCAATTTCAGTGGTCACCAGAGTCCATGCAAGCATTTGAACAGCTCAAGAGAGCCATGGCTTCTACACCTATCCTCTCATTACCCAACTTTACTAAGGAATTTATTGTAGAGACTGACGCATGCAATGAAGGGATTGGGGCAGTACTCATGAAGGATGGCAGACTTATTGCTTTTCTAAGTAAAACTTTACCTCTCAGGAAAAGAGGTCTCTCTACCTATGAAAAGGAATTATGGGCAGTGGTTCATGCAGTTCAAAAGTGGAGACCCTATCTAATGGGACACCACTTCTTGATTAAAACTGATCACCAGAGTATTAAGTATTTACTTGAGCATAGAATTTCTGCTATGTTACAGCAAAAGTGGATTTCAAAATTTTGGGGGTTTGATTATCACATTGTCTACAAGAAAAGAGTAGACAACAAGGTTGCAGATGCATTATCGAGAAGAGATGAGGAACCTTGTATATGCTCAGTAATGAATGCTACTCAAGCTGTTTGGTTAGAAGAAATACATCAAAGCTTGGTAGATGATCAAGTTACATAAGAAATTCTAGTTCAAATTGCAACTGATTCCAACTCAGTGGAAGGCTACACTTATCACAATGACACTTTAAGATTTTTGGGAAAACTATACATTGGCTCTAACAATGGGTTACGATACAAGCTATTCACAGAACTACATGCCTCTGGTGTGGGAGGGCACTCTGGATGCAAGGTATCCACTAAAAGGGTTGAGCAATTTTTCTATTGGCCTTCTTTGAAACAAGACATCAAGAAATGGGTGGCTGAGTGTGATGTTTGTCAGCGTAATAAGGGTGAAACTATACCTTATCCAGGCCTTCTCCAACCCCTCCCCATACCCCACCTACCTTGGTAGGATATTTCTATAGATTTTATCACTGGTATTCCTTCTTCTAATCATAAAAATTCTCTCTTTGTAGTGGTGGACCGCTTAACCAAATATGGCCATTTCATTCCTTTAACCCACCCCTACACAGCCCCTCAAATAGCCCAAATTTTCTTTGACAACATTCATAGACTTCATGGTCTCCCAAGTACTATTGTATCTGACAGGGATACCATCTTCCTTAGTTCATTATGTACCACCCTTTTCAAACTTGTGGGTACTAAACTTCACCATTCCACATCCTATCACCCTCAAACTGATGGTCAAACTGAACGGGTCAACCAATGTATAGAAAATTACTTGAGGTGCATGTGCTCGGATAAACCAAAAACTTGGGCCAATTGGATCAGTTTAGCGAAATGGTGGTATAACTCTAGTTACTATTCCACTATACTTTCATCTCCATTTGAGGCCCTTTATGGATATAACCCACCCCAACTAGCTATTCCTTAAATTTTAGCCACCCGTGACCCTTCTGTCAATCACTTCATTGAAGAAAGGAAAGCTACTATGCAGTTATCGAAAGACAGTTGATGCAAGCCCAGAACAGGATGAAATTATATGCTGACAAACATCATACAAAAAGAGTATTCAATGTGGGTGACTGGGTCTATCTTCGCCTACAACCCTACAGACAAATGACACTAGCCATGAGGCGAAATCTCAAATTGGCCCCCAAATTTTATGGACCCTACAAAGTCATTGATAAGATAGGCTCTGTGGCCTACAAATTAGCCCTTCCACCTACCACTATTATCCATTCGATCTTTCATGTATCATTTCTCAAGAAGAAATTGGGTGAAACTATCGTACCAGAGTCAAAGTTGCCCGTAATTGATGAAATGGGTTATCCAGTGCGTGAGCCCCAAGCCATTTTGGCTCGGCGAATGGTCAGGAAAGGACAACATGCTGCCGATGAGTTATTAATTCAATGGTACGGCTTGCCAGCTACAGCAGCTACTTGGGAAGACTATGATGCTATCATCAGTTGTTTTCCATATCTTGATCCTTGAGGACAAGGATTCTAAAAAAAGGGAGGTCATATGTCAGGATCAGTAAAGACATGTTGAAATGGATCATTTTGATATTATTTTGATTGTTTGTTAGATTAGTTAGTTACAAAATCAGTTGTAATTCTATTAATGAATCCACGTCAGTTAGTTAGAATTAGTTAGTATTACAGCTTGTGGATTGAGTGTACAAATACATGTAACATGTAGATGATTGGGTAGCTAATCAATATGATCATTTCTCATCTATGTTCTCCTCCCCTCTACGTTCTATCTTTTATATTCTGATTTCTATCTCTATTTCTTAATCTCTAATTTAAATTTATCATATCTACCATCGTCAATCAAGCAAGATCTTGACACTCCGAGTTGGCGGCGACGAAGAAAGATTTTTCCTAAAAGACCTTGGAGATGTTAATTCGCTAGTGGTAAAAGATGGCACTTACTGTTGGTCGAGAGGACAGTGAGGAAAATATCTTCGATGAGGGATTCGAAGTTAGGGTTCAAGAAGCTGATGCACAACTTGACAATAATGAGTCAGTTGACTTCAACAAAGGTTGGATCGCTAGTCTCTGATGGGGGAATGTTCTTGAGGGTTATCCAGCTTATGTTGAATACTCCCCTTTCAGAAATCCCATCATCGGTGAGGCTTCTTTGGCGTATTGCGAAGAGATAAACCAATCGACAAATGTTCCTCAAGGACAAGGCGAATGATGTAAGGTTTTATACTATATTTTAATTATAGGACTAATAGCCAATTTTTGTAGGCCTTATGCCACCTTTTTATATTAGCGAAAACAAATTTCTTTTTATTCACCTTATTTTATCATATTGTGTGAATAAGTTTAAAAACTTTTCAGCTTGTGGTCGATGAAGTGTAGGCCGATGGAGACTCCATTGACTTGTTAAATTTAATCAACAGTTCAATGTTTCAATTAAACTACAAACTAAAATTTTGTATGGTGACCTTTTTTCTTAACGTAATTACTAGTGAGTAGAGGTGGGATCTTTGACTAACCCCACTGGCTTGTAAAGTTAATCAATTAATCTAATTTTAAAATTAACTTACTGAATAAAAATTAACGTTCTTATTTAACTTAATCACTATTTAGTGTAGTTGAGATCTATGACTGACTTGTACAGTTAATCAAGCAAGTTAATGCTAATATTAAATTATTGCCTAAAAGTTAAAGCTCTTATTTAACTTACTCAGTAGTTGGTGGAGTTCTGACTTCATTGACTTGTAAAGTTAATCAATCAATCTAATGCTAACATTAACGCATTGACTAAAATTTAACGTTATTATTTAACTTAATCACTAATTTCCTAGTTCTTTTGGAATCTTGTACCTATTCTAGGCTGACAATCCACAGTTAGTTTGTATCACCATTTTTCATGTGGGTTTGGTACCTAATCGTAGGTGACTAACTTATTCTGCGTCATACCACACGTTCTTAGGTGGGTTTATGCCCATTCTAGGTCGGCCAATCTAGATTGTACCACTAGTTTCATATGGGTCTTGTGCCAAATCATAGGCGATTGACTTATTCTAAGTCGTACCACCCATTCGTAGGTTCGTTTATGCCTATTCTAGACCTACCAACTCACACTTAGATTGTACCACCATTTTTAGGTGGATTTAGTGTCAAATCATAGGCGTTTGACTTATTCTAAGTTAGACCACCCATTCTTAGATGGGTTTCTGCCTATTCTAAACCGATTAATCCAGTATTGCCTATTATAAATCGATTAATCCAGTATTGGGTTATACCATAGTTTTCATATGGGTTTTTAATAAAGCTCGTCTAGGAAATATAGTCATATTAAATAATTGTATTTATTAGCATTAGGTTAAATTAAACCAAACCCTCTTGAACTATGTCAGATTTACGGGTCAAACCCATCAATTAGAATGCTCGATAAACTCACCCCCTAAACTATCAACCCATTACAAATAAAGCCAAAAGTCGGGTTTCAATATTTTTTTCATTGTAAATGCACAAAATTACCCTTGAATATTCTTTTTTAAAAAATGGAAAACATTACAGGTCATTTAAAATTAAAACCCAAAATAAACCATCATACCTCCAAATTAATCACCACCATCTTCTACACAAAAGCTAGCCGCAACCACCGCCACAAACCATTAATTACTCTCATCGCCATCGACCGCAAATACTATCATCAGACCACCTACCAATGACAACAAACACTAAAACCACCAACAAAATCCTCTATCTCCCAAATAACTATAAACTCGACATCCAACCTAGAACTAATCACAAACCCATAATATATAACAGAGGAAGATAGACAATGAAACCCTTGAGTCAGAAATCGAACAAACATACCACCCACTGGTGCTCTAGGCTCTCTTATCTGTCGACAAACAACATCAAAGTATAAGGGGTTTTGATTTGGGGTTTGGGGGTTTGATTTCAGGTTGTGGTAATTGTTAAGGTTTGTGGTTGTGGTGGTTGGTGTGCGTGCCCGCACGTGCAGTCGGCTCTGGCCATGTGCCAAATGGGAAATGACAGATGACGCATTTTAGAGTAAGCACCTATATATGTATATTTTAGGGATCCAAAAATATTTTATGTATAATAAAAATGTCAATTTTTAAAATAAATTTAATTTTTTAGGAGCCCATGTTATTAACAATCCAAAAAAAATCTCTACAAAGAATGATTCAATTTCCCAAAAAATCTCACCCAACTCATTTTTTTAACTACCCTAAAAAAAGTCTTTTACAAATAATGATTCAATTACCCAAAAAATGTGCCCATTTTTTAGGGGCCTATTTTTTAGAAGGTCCCTAAGTTGATTTTCCCACAGGGCACTCCCAATCTCTAGACCCGCCCAGTGTATGTGTGTGTGTGTTGTGTGAAGTGAGAGAGAAGAAAATCTTGAAGAAGAAATAGGAAGAAAAATGGGTAAAAGAATAGATTGTGTGAAGTTATTTTCAAGGTCTTAGTTTATCTCTTTATATTTTTCATGGGTAATTTTGTCCATTTATAATGGAAAGGGGAGGAACTCGGTTTGTTGGTTTATTTGTAATAGATTGATAGTTTAGGGGGTAAGTTTTTCGGGTATTTTAATTGAGGAAATTGACCTGTAAGCTCGAGATAATTCAAGGGGTTTAGTGTAATTTACCCTTAACTTCATCATCTTTATTAAGATAAATCATTGTAAAAAGTTGTAATACCATGTATTTTTAAAATCATATTTAATTAATTAAATGGGTTAATTAATATGATTTATTAAGTCAGATAATTTAAAAAGGATTTAATTTAAATGAATTTGTTTAATTTTGATTAATTAAATGAATATTTTGTGCAATTATTCAATTATTGTGTAATTTGGGGTTTTTATATAAACCTAAGGGACATTTGAGTCTTTTTGTAATGGATTGGATTCCAATAAAAGATTTTTATTGGGGTAAACATGTTTTAATTTAAAGACTTTTGAAGAAGTTATAAACCAAAATGAAAAAGGAATTTTAAAACCTAAAGGAATTTGGACTCAGAGAGAGAGAGGCAACCGGGCAACATCTATAGTGGGTGGTACTATCACTATAATGCGCAATACCCTCACTATGGTGGCCACGGGGAAGATGTGTGTTGTTTTGGGGCTTTTGTGAGGCGATTTTTTTATTGTTGTAATTAAGGATGGACATTTAAAGGAAGTAGACATAACATCGATACTTAATGGAGTCTAGGTTTATAAGTCTGTTTGTATCATCTGTAACAATTTAGTCGTAACAGTGTTGAAAATGCTTTTTTTTTTCTCATCTCATGTTGTTTATTTGATTCAATTTAGATTCAATATCTTGCACGATTAGTTTCTCCTAAATAATCAAGATGTAGTTGAATTTGGCTTGTTTGTGGCCTAATTAATGGATTCTACCTCACTTCACCAAAACGCTCCATGAGTAACAGACTATTTTTTTTAATTAGTAAGAGTAGTATACCATTACTATTTCCCACAATAATTTACCGTTTGTAAATTACAATATCCGTTACTAATTTTACTTTGATATTCTAAAAGTGTAAATTGAAAAAAAAGACGAAATTTCCCTCCCAACTAAAAGAAAGCCCCGACTCTTTCCCACCCAAACCCAAATCCCCAACACCTCACACACCTAGGGTTTCTCGTATACATCCAAAACGAAAATGAAAATCCACAAATTCACAAACCCAAATCCACAAATCGCTCATGAGGAAGTGGAATGGCATACAGTTCCGTGTATGTGGGTTGGTTATGGTTAAAATGGTTCCCTCCCCTCATGGTGCTGGGATTGTGCTAGCTAGGGTTCCCAATAAGGTTTTATAGTTTGCTGGGATTGACAATGTCTTCACGTCATCCCGTGGATCAACCAAAACCCTCGAAAATTTCATTAATTTTGATTGTGAACATGAGTGTTTATATATGTGCATATGCATTAGGTACAATTAATGATGATGTTAATATCAATACGATTAATTGTTCAGATGTGGTTTATGGACTTGATTAAAAAAGGGTACGCATTTTGTTTGTTATATGTGTAAGTGTAGTATAAATTAATTTTTCCCTAATTTTTTAATTAAGGCTTTATCTCAAGGATAAATAAAAAAGAATACTATGAAAATTAGCTGCAGTGTATAAATTCTAATTTCGTCAAGGTTTAAAAGCATATAAAAATGCTCAATTATTCATGCTTGCTTATTGATTAACAAAAAAGGTACTTTTTAGAAGCATTGATTGTTGATTATATATAACTCATTTGATATTGTGTTAGCAAGTAGTAATTGATTTCTCATGCTGTGAAAATAATTGTTCAACTACAGGTCTAAACTTTGAATAGGTCTTTTTTGTGTAGTATATAAATGTGAAATATAAGTAGTATATAATAATGAAGTTAGTTCGGATTTGTTTTGATTAGTACCTATTGAAATTGTTGTATTATTTCATTTTGATATTAAGCATATTTTAGTTTTTGATGTGTTTAATTTATCTTGTGGGATGAAAAAAAATTCATCAAGGTTTGATTGCTATTTTATTTTTATGATGCTAAATAGGAATGGAATTCTTGTGTTTAAAAAAATGATAGTTCTGGTAGTGAACGATCTCCAGAGGCACCGTGTTCGTAACCAATGTGGTACTGAAAGATCGATCAAATCACTTCCACCACTCACAGACTCGTACTCCCTAATAACCATTAGCATTACTTTCTCTTATATTTCTTGCAACCAATCACAAGTTCAATAATTGGTTGTTATTTCATTAGGTTTGTGGATTGGAATTACCGGTTGATTTTGTGTTCTTGTTTTTGTTTCAGGTTGATATATATGAAGACAATGATGGTGTGAGAAAGGATGAGATTGCTGCTCTCGGAGGACAAACCGTCATGGGAACTAACGTGTTTAGCGCAATTTATGACAGACTAAAAGTGGTCACTATTAGGGTTTCATTTCACCTGTATTGCAATTTCTTTTCTAAATTGTATTTTGCACTCTGAATTAAATTAATACTTTACATGTAGATTCGCAAAAATTACAGATGTCATCCCTCAGTGTGGGTTGTGGATAAAACTGATGAATATGAGAAGCTTTTCCAAGATGAACCACCAATTGAATTCAACAGGGAGGTCTCCCCCTCCCCCCCCCCCCCCCCCCCCCCTCTCTCTCTCTCTCTCTCTATATATATATATATATATATATATATATATATATTTGTATGTATATATGTGTGTGTGTGTGTGTGTGTGTATGTGTTTGCAAAATGTGGTGTCTATGTGATTAATTTCAATAGGGTGCTTCTAGTTTTATTTCAACCCACCAAGTTAATTTATACATTCAATGTGGAAAAATATTTAATACATTCGCATAATTGATTTGAAATTCACATATTTTAAATTTATTACTAATTGATTTCCATAATTATTACTATCTACTCTATCCATATTTAGAGTGTTGTCATTCATTTGAAACCTTACACTGTTAAACATGAAAATCAGCGCTAAGATGTTTCCGTGATGTGTAAATCATTGAAAGAAGGCAATGACATAGATATGATCATTTGTAGTATATGTTCATAACGCATGAAATTAATTTTATCATTTGCATTAAGATTGCAAAGAGGTGAAGAGTGATGATGGTAGATTGCAATCATTTGTTTTCCTCTGCCAGGTAATTTCATATGCATAGTTACTAGAATAAATAAATGAAAACTATTAGCTTAGATATTTTCACATACATTAACTGAAATATGGTACACTTACTTTCCAATACACTTAAATTTGTGATCCAACAAATATTGCCCTCTTCTATCAGTTTTTTTATATCAGTAAACATATATAAAAATAAAAAATAGTGTGACATGCACTCAACTCAACTCAATAACTCAATAAAGCCTTTTCCCAATTATTTGGGATCGGTTATATGTACTGAACTACAATCCAATAAGAATAAATAGAGAAAATTCAGCAAAAGTTCAAAATGCATCAAAAAGTAAAATCTAGGATATGCTTGCTCTGCATATTTAGGAATGTTTTCAATATGTCAAATTCTGAAGGTGAAATGAAAATATGAACATTTTAACAATATTATATAATGTTAAAAAAAATTTAACCTTATAATTACTTTAGTATTTAAATGTATCTCAATTAAATGTCAAATCCTGTAGTGCTTTTGTTTTTCTAAAGATTTTCAATTAAATGCAGCCTACTTAATAAATTTGTTATGAAAGATTTGTATTCTACAATTTTTCAGCATCTCACGGAAGATATAACTAGATGAAATATTTATTGGAATGAATTTTCTTTCCGTTTTTGTCATTTGTTACTAAGATTATTTATAGTGGGCTAAATTAGAGTTTTTATTTTTCTTCTGCTAGTTCATGGAGTAAAATATGCATTTGGTGCACACGGATATCTAACGACTGGGATATTTGAAGTTGAATCGATGCATTTTCGGGGTTGTATGTATATAATACGCATGGTCTAAATCTATATCAACTAATTTCAAACCAGTGCTGAGATGAATGCTGGTGATCCATCAACGGAGCGAACAATACAAATAGATGGGTCTAGTGAACAAATTGAGCCTGCAAAACAGTTGGTTAGCGAAGGCATCAATGAGGTATGTACATGTATATAGAGCAATCCTATTTTGTTGAAAACGAATCACGTTAGATTCTCTGCTTTAGCCTTGTTCCGTATCATTATTTTTTTTTGTTTCAAATGACGTGCTTCCTTGATTTGTGATGCTATCATCTATTATTTTACACTCAGCATTCTTTCGTGCATTTGAAATTATAGGATATGATACATACGACTGAAACATCGTATTATAGGTCTTTTTAACATCTTTGAGGCATTAAATCTTCTTTTTTGATAGGTTTAAGCTTATGTTGGCCAAAATTAAGGTTTGCATCAATCCATGTTGCTTTTGTCCCAACTTTAACTTTTTGACCATTAAGAAATACACCTTTGCATTTTTTTAATACGCCACAACCATTTTTGCTTATACTAGGGTTGTCTTTAGAATTTTTCTGGATTAGTTATAAATTTTTTCCTTCCCGTTAATGATTTTTGTTTTTCATTTATGACCCATGCTATGTTTTGTGATGTGAATTTGCAGAAAGGTGGAGTTGTAGGGCAGGAGTGTTGAAGAATTTTTAATTATGCAGAAAATATGAACAGATGTTTGGATTTGAGGCGTAATAGACTACTGTCCTTAAGGTGTTATTTGCCCCCACTCGTACAGAGTTTGCTAACGGGTCTAGGCAAATTACCTCCAAGATACAACAAATCCACGGGTTTATTCAAGTAGCAAACTTGAATAATAACCCACAGAACACTCTATGAAATTGGTAAGAAGAAATAATAGAGAGAAAGAGAATTTTCGGAATTAATTATGACAGGATTTTGCCTTCTATATATAGCCTCTTGTGGTGTCTGTTCATGAAGAGACACCACCTCCAAAGGTCATTTAATCACGGCCCTTGGATATATAACTATATTTTTTAACGTTCCGGATTTGAACTAAAAGATGCGGCTGTACAGATTAATACTTAACGAAGTGGCGCCAAAATCCGACGGTTCAGATCCACTCGCGCCATAATTATGTGTCATTTATTATGGATTTAATCTGGACCGTTTGATCTTTTGACATTGTCAAAAATCAAAGGCTCCTACTGCTCCTCGCGACGATGTGTACGTGCAAAGTGCGCCTCTAAAGCGCCCTAAACGCCCAATCGCACTTTCGCACACGCGCGCGCGCGCGTGTGCGTGTGCGTGTGCGTGTGCGGATGGTGCAAAGCACCATCCTTGGACCTAAGGTGTACACTAGTAGCATACACTTCAATGCACACAAGTAATCTCTTATGACACAAAAGCATTTATTAACCCACTAACTTTTTCACACTTTTCCAATGTGGGACTTTGGTTTTCCCACTTCCCTTTGTCTTTTCCTATTCCAATTAATTGATGGTTTTAACCTTTCATTTTCTCTAACCATTAATACCCATTAATATTAAAATCATCCAACAATCCCCCACTAGATTTTAATATTAATGCAATTTCTTCTTGTGATATGCTCATGCATACAAGGAGGTATCTTTCGATTTAAACCTTCAGTTAGTGAATACATATCAAAGTTCTAATAAGACAATGGTGTGCCATGCATTAAACCTTGTCTTATTATTTAGAACCGGATATATATCACACATGAGATATCCCAATCTCTACGAGATGTTCAATATGTTTTTAGCACTATTATGGCCATGTGCACTATCTTGGCTTCATGAATATTAACAAGAATAAACCCAAAATCTTGCTAGAAGCGGCACCACTTCCTATATTCATATAGGTGAAGTTCTCTTGCATGTCTTTGCTACTTTAGACAACGAACTTCATTAAGAGTTAAACTCATCCTCTTGACGTAGCAATATGCACTGAACATCCTAGAAGGGACATGAAATTGAATAAATTTCAGTGCAAAACTAATCACTTATCAGTAACTTGTTATTACCCATTAAACTTTTGAATAGTGGTAATGCTATTACATAGTTGGGTTACCATTACCGGTGACTATTGAAAAAATGGTTTTAGTCCCATTCCACTAGATGTGTCCTTTACCAAATCTCTCGAAAGTCCTTTGGTAAGAGGGTCAGCTAGATTCTTATTTGTTCGAACATATATAATATTAATAACTCCATAAGTTATTAATTGTTTGACATATTCATGCCTTAAACTTATGTGTCTAGATTTTCCATTATATACTTTGTTATACGCTCTAGACAATGTAGCTTCACTATCACAATATAAAGAAAGAGATGGCATTGGTTTTGGCCATAACTTTATGTCCAATAATAAATTTCTTAGCCACTCTGCTTCTTTTCCGGCTGCTGCCAGTGCTATAAACTCAGATTCCATTGTTGAATGTGTAATGCAAGTTTGTTTCTTGGATGCCCAAGATACCCCTCCACCCGCTAAGGTGAATATCCATCCAGATGTGGATTTATTATCACTTGCACTAGTTATCCAACTAGCATCAGAGTATCCTTCAAGAACTGCAGGAAAGTCATAATAAAATAGACCTAATTCTTTGGTCTTCTTGAGGTAACCAAAAATCCTCCCAATTGCTTTCCAATGATCCACACTTGGATTATTAGTGTATCTTGACATTTTACCTACTGCAAATGCAATATCTGGCCTTGTACAATGCATCGCATACATTAAACTTCCAATTGCACTAGCATATTCAAGTTGTGCAACTGCTCTGCCAGAATTTTCTAATAATTTTATACTAGAATCATATGGGGTATTTGCTTCTTTTATTTTCAAGTGATTAAATTTGTGAATAACTTTGTCAATGTAATGAGATTGGCATAATGCATAACCCCCACTATGTTTCTTAACCTTAATACCCAAGATGGTATCCACTTCATTAAGATCTTTCATCTTAAATTGTGAACTAAGATACTTCTTAGTTTCATATACACCTCTCATGTTTGTACCAAAAATTAATAAGTCATCAACATATAGACAAATAATTACACCATAGTCATCGGTGAATTTAGAATAAATGCACTTATCAGCGTTGTTATATTTGAAACCATTAGAAAGAATGATTGTATCAAACTTTTCATGCCACTGCTTTGGTGCTTGTTTCAACCCATAAAGTGACTTAATTAATTTGCAAACTTTATGCTCATTTCCGGGCAAAACAAACCCTTCGGGTTGTTCCATATATACCTCTTCATCTAGGTCACCATTCAAAAATGCTGTTTTAACATCCATTTGATGCACAAATAGATTATAAATAGATGCAATTGCCATTAAAACACGTATGGATGTAATTCTAGCAACAGGTGCATACGTATCGAAATAGTCAATCCCTTTTCTTTGTTTAAAACCTTTTGCTACCAATCTAGCCTTAAAGGTTTGAATAGAACCATCGGTATTGTATTTTCTTCTAAATACCCATTTACTACTAATAGGTTGTGATCCTTGTGGCAAGTCCACTAAAACCCATGTCTGATTTGATAGAATTGAATCCATCTCATCATTAATAGCTTCTTTCCAAAAAGAAGCATCTCTTGAAGTCATTGCTTCGTTAAAGGTTTTAGGATCTTCTTCTACGTTAAGTAAAATAGGCATTTTATTTAGAATATTATCTCTATCTCCTTCAACCAAAAAGGCTAAGGCTTGAGATGAAATAAAATCAGGGCCAAAAGATTTTTCTTTTCTAGCACGCTGACTTCTTCTAGGTTCTATTTCTGTTTCGGGTTCATTCCTCTTATTATTAATTGATGGTCTAGGAATCAACCTAGTGGATGTATCATGATTGGCATCTAATTCGACAAATGAATCTTTATAAAATTTATTTTCAATAAATTCAACATCCCTTGATTCAATTACAACATTAGAATTTAAGTCCAACAACCTATATGCCTTAGAATTTTCCGCGTATCCTATGAAAACACTTTTAATTCCTCTTGCACCCAACTTTGAACTTTTAGGGTCATGAATTCTATAGAAAGCCAAACAACCCCAGACCCTTAGGTAGTCCAGATTTGGTTTTCGATTCTTCCATACCTCGTATGGAGAAACATGTGTTTTCATTGATGGAATTCTGTTGTGTAAATGACAAGCGGTGAGTAAAGCTTCTCCCCACAAATTGTTTGGTAAGTTTGAATTAATCAATATAGAATTGATCATATTAGTAAGAGTCATATTCTTTCTTTCAGCCAAACCATTTTGTTGGGGAGTATAAGGGGCAGTTCTTTGATGTATTATTCCATGTTCTTCACAAAATGAGTCAAATTCATTTGGAAAATACTCTCCCCCTCTATCACTACGAAGAATTTTAATTTTCTTTTCCTTTTGGTTTTCAACTTCTGCTTTATAACGTTTAAACATAGAAAAAGCTTCATCCTTATGTCTTATCAAATATACATATGTGAATTTTGAGCAATCATCAATGGATGTAATAAAATATCTTTTTCCGCCTCTAGTTAAAATACCATTATATTCACATATATCAGAATGAACTAATTCTAATAATTCAGCACTTCGTTCGACTTTAGGAAAAGGTCTTTTTGTTAATTTTGCTTGAATACAGATTTCACATTTTTCATGAGAAGTACTATCACAAGTTATTAATTTATGTTTAGACATGTATTTCAATGATCTAAAATTTAAATGCGCTAATCTAGCATGCCAAACATAAAAAAACTCAACAATATAAGCAGAATTATTCATATTATTAATCAAAATACTGAGTTTGAACATTCCATCACAAGCATACCCTTTCCCAACAAATGCCCCATTCTTAGACAGAATTAACTTATCAGACTCAAAGACGGCTTTAATGCCGCTTTTACAAATCAAACTTGCAGACACTAGATTTTTTCGAATTTCTGGTACATGCAGAACATTTGTCAACGTCAACTTCTTTCCAGAAGTGAATTGTAGTTCAACGTTTCCTTTTCCTAGAACTTTGGCAGAATTATGATTCCCCATTAGAACCTCTTGACCGTCCTTTGCTTTTTCATATGCGGAATACAATGATTTATCATTGCAGACATGTATGGTAGCCCCAGAATCGAGCCACCAGTCAGAAGACTTCGTTATTGCCGCCATGTTTAGTTCGGTAATCATACCAATTTGCATGTCCGATACCATTGCGACAAGATCCTCGATCTTATTTTCCACCATATTTGCATTGTTTGTATTATTGGATTCAGTAGCATCTATCTTTCGTTTCTTGTTTCTGCAATCACGGGCATAGTAGCCATTTTTGCCACAATTGAAACAAGCCCCATTGGACTGTTTCTTATTGGAATTATTTTTCTTGAACTTCTTACCATTAGGTTTGAAGTTCTTATGATATTTCTTTCCTTCAACAAAGTTTACTTTGGTGGAATTATGAGAAACATTTGTTTGATCACGGGATCTGGTTTCTTCTTCAATTCTTAAATGTTTTTGTAACTCCTCCAAACTTATATCATCTTTCCTATGTAGGAGTTTCTTACGACAATCATTCCAACTTGGTGGTAATTTTGCAATAATTGCACCAACTTGAAATGACTCAGAAATTTCCACCTTTAATTCACGAAGCTTTGTGACAAGGATTTGCAACTCATGTACTTGGTCTAAAACAGTTTGGTTATCACTTATTTTGAATTCGAAATATTTCAGAATTAAGAATTTATCCGTACCTTCTTTCTCTGTTTTGTATTTATATTCAAGAGCATTCCAGATTTCCCGCGGAGACTGCATAGAGTTGTAAAGATCATATAATCGATCAGACAGTGTATTCAGAATATGCCCACGACACACCAATTCGTCTTCTTCACGTTTCTTCCTTTGTTCTTTGACAGTTTCATTATCGTCTTCTTTTGGTTCCGGAATTGCTTCTAGTTTAGGATCCAGAACATATGCTATTTTCAAAACTGTGAGAAGGAAGAATAATTTTCCTTTCCAGCGAGTGAAATTTGTTCCATCAAAGCGGTCCAAATGCACATTGGGATTCAGAAACATATTCATATTCTTTTCTGCCTCCATAATAACACCTTAAGATTGTTGAAGAATTTTTAATTATGCAGAAAATATGAACAGATGTTTGGATTTGAGGCGTAATAGACTACTGTCCTTAAGGTGTTATTTGCCCCCACTCGTACAGAGTTTGCTAACGGGTCTAGGCAAATTACCTCCAAGATACAACAAATCCACGGGTTTATTCAAGTAGCAAACTTGAATAATAACCCACAGAACACTCTATGAAATTGGTAAGAAGAAATAATAGAGAGAAAGAGAATTTTCGGAATTAATTATGACAGGATTTTGCCTTCTATATATAGCCTCTTGTGGTGTCTGTTCATGAAGAGACACCACCTCCAAAGGTCATTTAATCACGGCCCTTGGATATATAACTATATTTTTTAACGTTGCAGATTTGAACTAAAAGATGCGGCTGTACAGATTAATACTTAACGAAGTGGCGCCAAAATCCGACGGTTCAGATCCACTCGCGCCATAATTATGTGTCATTTATTATGGATTTAATCTGGATCGTTTGATCTTTTGACATTGTCAAAAATCAAAGGCTCCTACTGCTCCTCGCGACGATGCGTACGTGCAAAGTGCGCCTCTAAAGCGCCCTAAACGCCCAATCGCACTATCGCAAACGCGCGCGCGCGCGTGTGCGTGTGCTTGTGCGTGTGCGGATGGTGCAAAGCACCATCCTTGGACCTAAGGTGTACACTAGTAGCATACACTTCAATGCACACAAGTAATCTCTTATGACACAAAAGCATTTATTAACCCACTAACTTTTTCACACTTTTCCAATGTGGGACTTTGGTTTTCCCACTTCCCTTTGTCTTTTCCTATTCCAATTAATTGATGGTTTTAACCTTTCATTTTCTCTAACCATTAATACCCATTAATATTAAAATCATCCAACAAGGAGCTGGCAAAACTTAAAAAGCAGGCAACCTGATAAATGTTTCCTCTCTCTCTCTCAACATTTGTATTCTCTCTCAAATATATTTCCCCACCAATGACCGCCATTTCTCCACCACTGATTAGTGGTGGTGAAATTAGATTTGGTCTTTAAAAAAGTTTCTTGTTCATTTTTTTAGAAATCATTGTTTGGGCTAGATGGCGCCCCATCAATCCGATGTTGGTTTATTTTACCAAATTGATATATATATTTGGTGATTTTGGATAACATGAGATCATACAGACTATTTAGAGTTGGTAGAGATGTAGTGACGAATTTTTGCAAATTTTGATTCGAGTAATTGACACTTAGTTTTGATTCGAGCAATGCAAATAAGTTTGACTCGAGCAATGAAAATTTGAGAAAGAAACTCCAGTCGAGTAATCCAAACACGAGCATGTGATCTGGTTTTGGACTCTCCTTGCTCGTACTAGAGCTATTTTCTTGTGCATGAATAATTTGGGGAGTCCATAGGCTTGGCCTCGCATTCAGGTAATTTAATATAAGATGTGACAACACATACAGATGGCCCTTCTATTTTACACTACCCCTATATCCAGAATCGTAAACCCTAATTAGCATTAGCCCTCCCACCTCAGTGTTGATAGTTGATCAATCTTTCCAGACCACCAAAAATGGTGAGAACCTAACAACTCTCTCTCTCTCTCTATGTTTTTTTTAACTCTTGTAGGAGTAGGAACCCCCGATTTTAAAATAAACTAATTCTTTAAAATGAATTTCCTTGTTGAGATGCGGAAGCGTAAGAGATGGTTCATAAAACAAACAAACACCAAAACCATTAATAAAAGTCCTAGAATTTTGCCTACGTCATATTTATCATTATTCCAAATTAGGGTAAAACAGTTTTAACAATAGACTTGAATTAAATAAACAATTACCCAAATTTAATTAAGCACCATATTAAATTAAGTGTGACAATTAAAACCAATTTTATCTTGACTTATCCTAAGCATGAGTTCTAAGTCATTATGCAAGATAAAAATAAATCAATCACACTACGCCACGATGTACGAGGAAAAACCCAAAACGGGAAACAACCTTGGACGTCCCTAGCCTCAAATCCATTAAGTATGAAATTTGCAATTATAAGACAAAAGACTTACATCACACAACTCGATCCCTCTCAAGCCTCGATGATCCTTCTTGTAAACACCTCCACTTAGCGAATAATCCCGGAGCTCCACCACGGTCGAGAAATCCACCGATCGGACTTTATGTGGTCACCGTCACCCAAACTAGGAGCCTTTCTCCAAGTGGGTAAATCACGAAAACCTCTTATTCTTTGTGGGATTTAGAAGCAAACCCAAACTTCTCTTCTTCAATGGTGTAGAGAAAACCGGTGCCAAAACTTCAAGCAAGATGTATATATATATATGAACTTGGATTAACTAAACTATGGGTGTAAACTAAACTATATAGTGATTTTTCTTTGAAAATTGACACTTTAAAACAATGAACTTTTCCCTAAAACAATTTTTCTCTCAAACACTCTCTAAAGGTTAGTAGGATATGAAAAGTTAAGTTAGAAAAAGTTGTTCCCGCACATAATAAGTTCTGAAAAAGTTAGTGGGGTAAAACAAGTGGGAAAGTGGACAAAACTACCAAAAAATCTGTTCCCGCCAAATCTCGTTCGAACGACATTCTCGTTCGAACGAGTCTTCTAACGAAGTTCTAGTATGAACTCATTAGAAGCTCGTTGGAAATCTCGTTAGAACGACCATCTCGTTCGAATGACATTTCGAACGAAGTTCCAGTATGCCATAATGGGAAGACGATGGCAATCACGTTCGCACGACTTGTGGTTCGAACGACAATCTCGTTCGAACGACAATCTCGTTTCGAACGACACTTCGAACGAACTCACAGAATGTTTCAAAAATTCTTTTTTAAGCCCAGAAACTTTTATATACTTTATATATAAGTTTTAATAGAAAACATCTGAAAACAAAATGCAATTTTAAAAACCTAACACCCAATATAAACCGTTCTAAGCTCCTATATATATATATGTAATGCATTCATACATATATATTATAATAGGTTTAAATACCATTTCTCCCCTATCATTCTCCCCCTTTTTGTTCAGGAATAGACAAAGGTTAAATAATAAAACATGTAATTGGGCATAAAGTGATACCAATAAAGCATATGAGCAACAAAATCACAACTATTCCAACAAATAATAATGGATACCAATTAGGATGCAAGAAAATGATACCAATAAGATACATAAAGAATTACGCATGTGATATCAACAAAGAATGCAACAAGATAGATGCCAATTATGAATTAGAGCATATATGGATTAGAAGACAAGGCAAAGACTAAACAAAATAGCATATATATACATATGGGAGATATATTAATGATGCGTACGCACACACACACACACACACACACACATATATATATATATATATATATATATATATATATATATATATATATATATATATAGAGAGAGAGAGAGAGAGAGAGAGAGAGAGAGAGAGAGAGAGAGATAAACACACAAATGACACACACAAAATATAATAGGAGTCATTCACACTCGTATGGTAAAAATGTGTCATATGAAAACAGAAGTGTTGGGGTATGAACTAGTAACGATTAAATTTAGACCCAATCACTTAAAAACATGTTCACGGAGTTCTCATTTGATTGCAAATTTCATCACATTTGAATATAACCTCGTGTGACAATATAGATTGAACTCAATGAACAAACATACACAATGCATACAAGCCTAGCATATTGATGATTCTACAAACCAATAGAGTCATGACATGAAAATACGCAACTAGGATAAACGGACATTGTGCAAACCGTTGATATACCATCCAATATCCCTCAATAAGCATATATTAATTTTGAATGAATATATCAAACAAACATAGGCCTTGACAATTATTTTTCTTTTAATGCCATATTTTCAATTTTTAGGACTTTGGACCACGTATTTTCTTTAGGGCCATTCAAAAACGGTGGCTTACAATCGCAAAGGATCACTAAGTCCTTTCTAAGCCCTTCCCCGTGCACATTTATATTTATCATGTTTTCATTTTTCACACAAATCTCACGTGCAACGGATTTTGACATGCACTAGTCCTCCTAAGTCACAAATATGTAGATAACAAGATTAGAAGGAGAACACCTCACATAGCTCAAATATACACATGAAGTTAAAATTTCAAAAGAGCTCGTGCATGTGTGAATAGAGGCATATAAAAATAGAATCCATTTAATCAACACAAAATTCAACTACTCCATAAAAATATGGTAAAGAACATTTTAAGGTTTGACAATCTAAACCAAAAGTTCTAGCCACATGGGAGCGTTAAAGTAGAGATTCAAACACAAGTATATGCCACATAAAGTGTGTCAAACTAAAATACACAAAAAAATCTTTTTGAGTTTCTGAAATTTTTTAAACAAAAATAAAAATATTTACCCAAAAGGTAAACAAAAATCATTTGAATTTTTTTCATTAAGGTTAAATTCCAATAGATAAAAAATCAAATGATAAGCAAAAATCTTTTTGTATTTTTCATT
Organism: Sambucus nigra; assembly: GCA_949130495.1. Lineage (NCBI taxonomy): Eukaryota > Viridiplantae > Streptophyta > Magnoliopsida > Dipsacales > Adoxaceae > Sambucus > Sambucus nigra. Next base: position 504,291,216 of record OX422209.1, read on the forward strand.
TAATGCAAACACAATGAAGAAATAAAATACAAAAGATAAACAAAAATCATTATTCTAGCATGAGATTAAGCATGAGGCATAGACTAGAAAATTATTTAAATAAGCATACATTTAGCATGATAATATAGCACGACGTACAAAAGCTAAAGTATGCAAGCACTAACACATTTATCCTTTAGATTTAGCAAGGGAGGAAGTATGTGAAAGTAAATGAGAATAAAAAAAACCTATTTTGCAAGGCAACCAATTAGGATTTCCTAACCCAAATTAATGACGAATGACTATCTTGGGGTGTAGGAACTTTAACTACCGTGGTTACTTTACGATGGGATTTTCTAAGAATTCATTTAAGATCAAAACAAAATTTCCTAAGATGACCTTTTCGACCACAATGTGTACAAGTAAAATTATGTCGAAATATGGTACCTAAGAAATGATCTCTAAAGACTTTCCTAGTTGATTCTCCTAAAACATTGGTTTTGGCTTTATGAGTAGATTCATTACAAGAATTGAAGCCTAAACCACACACGTCATTTTTAATTTGGACCGTTCCTAAGATTTTATCTTATTTTTCCGAACGACACTCCAAATCAAATTTGACATTACTAGAGTCTTTTAATTTATTTTGCAATTCTAAAATGTTAGACTCTAATAAAACATTTCTCTCTTCAAAAGTAAGAAGCTCATTTTTCAAGGATTCCATTAAACCCCTAAAGCTATCTCTCTCGCCTTCTACATATTCAAGCTTCTCTCGAAGAGTCCTCTTACATGTCCTAAGGTCTTCTACCAACATACTATCATCAATGACCTTAACACGCTCTTCTAAACTAGCTTCTAACTTCAAATTAGCACTTTTTAATTTAATTGATTCTGCATATAATTCTTGAAAAGCATTTTGAAGTTCACTCACATTAACCTCTTCTTCATTTTCACTCTCTCTTTCTTATTCACTCTGACTATTATAAAAAATAGGAGATTCATAAACTTTGACCAAGGAAGTGTCATGTGTTTGAATATCTTCGTGAGGAGATTCATTATCGATGCTCACATGACTAGCCATAAAAGCCACAAAGTTGGGCTTAGTGGGGGAATCGGGTCCCTCTTCCTTATCACTATCACTAAGGGTCGCATTATATGAAATGGGTCATTTACCCTCTTTCCTTAGTTTAGTGGGGCACTCAGAAGCCCTATAGCCATAACTCTCACAACTAAAACATCTATTAGACTCGTCCCTATTTAAATTTTCATCAATAGGTTTAGGGATCCTTTCGGCTTTGTCATGCTTAGAAGTTTCAAAGTTCTTAAAATCATTTTTAAATTTATCTTTATTAAATTTAAGAAATTTTCTAAATTTTCGAGCAAACAGGGCCATATCTTCCGAGTCACTATCACTCTCGCTCTCTACTACTTGTTTGACCTCTTTTCAGGCTTTTAAAGCAAAGCCCTTTTCTATTTTCTTTTCAGTTTTAGAGGGAAACATGTCTAGTTCATAGGTTTGTAAATCACCTACAAGCTCTTCTAATTTCTTAGAAGCTAAAGTTGGTAAAGAATGTTAAACGGTCACTTTTGGAATAAATCTATCGGGTAGGGACCTTAAATTTTTTTTTCAAACTCGGTTGTCGGGTATTTTCTGTCCCAAAATAAAAGATGAATTGACAATATCATAAAGTCTAGCATAAAATTCATCAAAAGTTTCATTATCGTTCATTTTGATGGTTTCAAATTGAGTGGTGAGGTTTTGGAGTTTTGAAGGTCTAACGACACTTGTACCTTCGTGAGTGAGTTGTAAAATATCCCAAGATTCTTTAGCGGTCTCACACGTCATAATGCGTTGGAATTCATCCAGTGTGACAGCGCTAAACAAGGCATTTAAACCTCGGGAATTACAGTTAGAAAGTTTAAATTCACCCTCACTCCATCTATCGGCCGGTTTGGGTACACGTTCATTTTCTACTAAATAAGTCGGTGGAGACCACCCGTTAACAACAGACATCCAAACCCTTTCATCGATATATTTAAGTGCCGATTTCATACGCGCTTTCCAATACGCGTAATTAGAACCATCGAAAATAGGAAATTTTGAAAATGGGGAAAATTCCATTTTAACCAAAAATTATTTAAAGGATCTTTAACGAAATAATTTATCGCTTTGGCTCTGATACCAATCTGTAGGAGTAGGAACCCCCGATTTTAAAATAAACTAATTCTTTAAAATCAATTTCCTTATTGAGATGCGGAAGCATAAGAGATGGTTTATAAAACAAACAAACAACAAAACCATTAATACAAGTCCTAGAATTTTGCCTACGTCATATTTATCATTATTCCAAATTAGGGCAAACCAGTTTTAACAATAGACTTGAATTAAATAAACAATTAACCAAATTTAATTATGCACCAAATTAAATTAAGTGTGACAATTAAAACCAATTTTATCTTGACTTATCCTAAGCATGAATTCTAAGTCATTATGCAAGATAAAAATAAATCAATCACACTATGCCGCGATGTACGAGAAAAAACCCAAAACGGGAAACAACCTCGGACGTCCCTAGCCTCAAATACACTAAGTATGGAATTTGCAATTACAAGACAAAAGACTTACATCACACAACTCGATCCCTCTCAAGCCTCGACGCTCCTTCTTGTAAACACCTCCACTTAGCGAATAACCCCGGAGCTCCACCGCGATCTCGAAATCCACCGATCGAACTTTATGTGGTCACCGTCACCCGAACTAGGAGCCTTTCTCCAAGTGGGTAAATCACGAAAACCTCTTCTTCTTTGTGGGATTTAGAAGCAAACCAAAACTTCTCTTCTTCAATGGTGTAGAGAAAACCGGTGCCAAAACTTCAAGCAAGATGTATATATATATATATATATATATATATATATATATATATATATATGAACTTGGATAAACTAAACTATGGGTGTAAACTAAACTATATAGTGATTTTTCTTTGAAAATTGACACTTTAAAATAATGAACTTTTCCCTAAAATAATTTTTCTCTCAAACACTCTCTAGAGGTTAGTAGGATATGAAAAGTTAAGTTATAAAAAGTTGTTCCCGAACATTATAAGTTCTGAAAAATTTAGTGGGGTAAAACAAGTGGGAAAGTGGGCAAAACTGCCAAAAAATTTGTCCCCGCCAAATCTCGTTCAAACGACATTTCGTTCGAACGAGTCTTCTAACGAAGTTCCAGTATGAACTCGTTAGAAGCTCGTTGGAAATCTCATTAGAACGACCATCTCGTTCGAACGAAATTTCGAATGAAGTTCCAGTATGCCATAATGGGAAGTCGATGGCAATCTCGTTCGAACGACTTGTGGTTCGAATGACAATCTCGTTCGAACGACACTTCGAACAAACTCACAGAATGTTTCAAAAAAAAAATTTAAGCCCAGAAACTTTTATATACTTTATATATAAGTTTTAATAGAAAACATCTGAAAACAAAATGCAGTTTTGAAAACCTAACACCCAATATAAACCGTTCCAAGCTCCTTTATATATATGTAATGCATTCATACCTTGGGAGCATGGAATCACTATTGATGACGTAGAAATGAGGCACTTAAACTCGGCATTGATGAAGATTTATACACTTGGCCGCTACGTCTTCAACAAACACGTCATAGGTTTGAAAGATGATCAATATACTCTATCCTATGACTCAAATGTTTTTGTCTGGAATTGAGCCAAAACTACAAAGGACTCAATTGGAAATTTGCATCCTTACAACTCTATGTATTGTATATTTATGTATTAATAGTTGGTGTTTTAAATTATATGATATGTTATTATAGTCGTTCAAGAGGTACGTGGAGATCAGGGGAGTTGCTCTTCTTAACTACGAGGAGGACTATGGCAAGTTCGTTGTTATCGTCGACGTCATCGATCAGAACAGGGTATGCTATCCCCCTGTTTCTCTCCTTTTTTTACATTTCATCTTCAAATTATTATCTTTACCCTCTATCATACATATCACATATAGTAATTATTGTAGAGTTGGTTATCTCGAGTTTCCATTCATCTTGAATATTATTTTTTAGTCAAATTGATCATTTATTAGTATGCTTGGTTTGTAGTTGAAGTAGTTATGCTCATTAAGAACGAATTATACATGTAAATTAATTTGATTTTATATATACATTTTCGTCAAACCGTATAACATTTATTAGCCTTTATAATAAGCTTCTCTCTTGATTTCACTAAAGTCATGATCTTGGGAACTGGTAGTTATACAATAATTGGGTCATATGGCCATTCGTTGTATGACTACATGTTGATATTACAACTAATATGATAATTTTATTTTGTTTGACATAATATCAATTTTGGATTCTCATCAAGTTTCGAGTGTTGCGGGTTGCGGCGTTGATGGCGATGATAACATAACGAAAGTTGATAGTCAACAATAACGAAATTTTTGTATATTTCATTTGCTTGGTTATAATATAAAAATATCTCATTTCGGGGTGATTGTATTAGGATGTTATATTGGATGCATTTATGAAAATAATGTAGCTTTCGGGGTGATTGTATTACGATGTTTCATTTGTTTAGTTTAAGTTTCTTTTGTATATAAAGAGTGGAGACTTGAATAAAATGTAAATGTTAAATATAATGCCCTTGTTTATGTTGATTATTTTTGTATATGTTCTTAGGATTTGAATAGCGTGGTAAGAATAACTGAATTTGTTTAAATTCATGATATTGGATCTGAATTTATTTTTTAAATATGTATTAATATTACTAACGAACCTTTACCGCTAAAAAATTAGACAAAAGTGTTACAAAAAAGGGTGTAATAAGGTTAAAATAGTAACAAAAAAGTCCATTACTAAATCAAAATTAGTAACAGTAAAATAATGTGGGTAATTTCATAATTAGTAACAGAATTTTACCATTATATGTTACTAATTTCGTGCCCCACCCCTTTTTTCTAACAGAAAAATTCTGTTACTAATCTTTTTAGTAACAGTAAAGTTGTGTTACTAAAGGCGCATTTTGGTGTAGTGTTTGACCTCATAACCGGATCACTCTACACGTTCTTCAAATTGGTATCAGATCATATTTCTATAAGTTATTTTGATGAATCATGGTGGTTATATGGAGAATTCCTACAATAAGCCACCTTTGTTTGATAGCACGAATTATGCTTATTGGAAGGCTCGAATGAGATCGTTTCTATAATCGATCGATGAGCGTGTTGGTTTACTGTTGAAAAGTGATAGATTCCTCCTACTGTGACTAATTAAAATGTCATTAGTCTCAATCTAGTCATAAATTAGAGTGAAGATGACTTTAGAATGAATAATTTTAACTCTAGTGGGTTAAATTAGTTTTAATGTTGTCACACCTGAAGGATTTCGCCGCATCATGGCGAGTACCACATCTAAAGAAGCTTGGAATATCCTCTAACTCACTTACTAGGCTACCAATGTTCTTAAATATTCTAAGCTTCAAAACCTCACCATACAATTTGAGACTATATGCATGCTTGAAATTGAAACATATAATGAATTTTATGCTCGTATATCTGATATTCCGAATTTCAGTTTTAATTTGGTTGAGCAAATTCTGAAAGTGAGAGTTGTTAAGAAAATTTTGAGGTCTCCCCTTCTCATTTTAGTGAAAAAGTTACTATCCTTAGACACAACTAGGATAAAATAATGCATAGGTGATCTCTAGACTTACGAATTAGACATGTTCCTCGAAACCCAAAAGAAAAAAGAAAAATGAATATCTTTAAAAGATAAATAATAAAAAAAGAGCAGGTTCATGACTCCGATTCTGAATTTGATCAATATGATCTTGCCCTATTTGCTAAAAAAATATTAAATTCCGAAATCAAAGTTCATCAAAATTAGAAAAATAAATAAATTAGAAAGCAAGTAGGATTTTTTATGAGAATGATTAAAATGAAGCTAGGGTGAAAATCCGAAGAAAGATGAATCAGAGACTTTTTATGAGTGTGAGGGGAAATGTCAGAAAGATCTTAAGTGTCCCAATAGGCTTAAGAGAAAGGGAAAAGGAAAGACCACCTATATTGCAACTCTAAGTGATAGTGATGTTGATTCAGTGAATTCTAGGTATGAATCATCACATGGACATAACTTCACTACGTTCATGGCTTATCACGTTAGCACTTTGATTAGGAATAAATTCTTCACATTTATCCCCTTAATTTCTATATTTTTATGATTCGGTGCAGCGTAAATAGACTAGATTTATATCTTATCCATGCTACTAATCCTTTTTGGTATGTATTTCTTGTTTCGTGTATCTCTTATATGTTTTACAGGCATTTCATGCAAGTGAATGCGGGAGAGAAATCGAAACAATGAAAGAAACCCAGAAACAGAGAGTTGGAGGGTATTTTTGTAATTTTATAACCTTAGTCCGGAGGTGGGGCCAGCTGAAAAGTTGAATATATTGAAGTCAGAAGAATAGTGGAAAAAATGACACGTCAATCCGAGTTATGGTGAAGAAGTTACGCGCATTTGAAGATGGGAAGAATCAAAGAGGAAAAACTAAGGAAGGCAGAAAGTAGAACCGCTTCGGTCTAGTTCTCCTTTAGTAACACCCCTGAACCGTGGAAAAGATTAGTCATGCTTTAAAACCATTACAATTTTTCAGAAGCGGGATTTTTCTTTGGACCTATTTTTTTAGCCCAGAGAGTTTTATGTTTTGAGGACTCTTCTAAACGACCCAAGACTTATATATACTCATAAAAGGAGTCTTATAAGATAGATTTCATTCATGTAAAAGCTCCTAATTAAGGAGGAACATCTACAAGGATAATTTATAAGTTTTGCACCTTCGATTCAAAAGCTTTTTCGGTTCTTCTTCAATCTTTGATTTTTTTTTCTTGCATCCTCATGTTCTTCTATCTTGGTAACATTAAATGCCAACACTTTTATTATTTTTTTCTTACATTTTCATGCATATTAATGGATTCTTACATAGAGACTTATAATATCATGTCCGGTTAGATAGTTAGAGGATTGGGATATATGAACCCAACCTAGGTTAATGAGTTGGATATAAAATTGGATGAAATTGTAGAGATAATTCGTAGGTTTGATATTTTGTCGAGACGAGTATTATAGGTCTCTTAACTTCGTTTGCCCTAGGTAAGCGGAATGTTTGTGGGTATAATATGCGTGTCAGCAATCTTGTTATTCACATTAAATTATTTATTGACTAGATATTGTGCAGAGCAAAATTCTCATATGTTTATTACTTTGAAGATTTAATGTTTTCTTCGAATTATTAATATAATTTTTGAACCTTTCATAGTCCAACGACTTTACTGACGGTGTGGGATGTGATCCTAATCCCGTTTTCTTATTTTTCATTTAGTTCTAATTAGCTTAGTCAACTTCTTTATTTTTTTCTTTTCCCTTTCTCACCCCATCATCATCCTTTTCACTTTTAATTTAAAAATAATAAATCAATTAAAATCTATCAAAAATTCCCGTGGATTCAATACCCATACTAGCCGCTATACTCCATAAGAGTGTAGTTAAAGTTTAGTTTTTTTTGTATTGTGGTCAAAAGCCGATAACAACGATTAGTATATTACATGGACGCACGATTTTTGCCTCGATCAAAATTGCGACATTACCAGGGAGTGTTTTGTTATACATTATAATTGATTTACTATTTCGTAAGATATCTTTTTTTGTATTTTTTTATTTAACTTTTTTTGCAGGCTTGCACATTGAGCGCCAAGAAATATTGAATCATCGGCCACACACCTCTTTACGTGAACTGTCCATCTACAAACCATTCGGTAATCATGTCTTTTCACAGTGAGTTCGGTAATTATAATGGTTCATATGAGAATCATTTTCAAACTTTTTATTCTCAAGAATGCGCACCTCGACCTATTACCATTGGTGAGGGCCTTCGAATTCTTGAGAATGCAAGGCTTGAAAACTCACGTTTGTATAGAAGTAGTTCTCTAGCTTTTTGTGTGCAAGAATCCGTGGCTCAACCTATTACCATTGGCGAGGCCATTCAAATTCTTGAAAATGAAAAGCTTGAAAATAAATATTGGGAAGAAAATCATTTTCAAACTTTTTTATTCTCAAGAATCCGCGCCTCGACCTAATATCATTGGTGAGGCCATTCGAATTCTTTAGAATGAAAAGCTTGAAAATAAATATCGGGAAGAAAATTATTTTCAATTATTTTTTCTCAAGAATCCGCCCCTCGACCTAATACCATTAGTAAGGCCATTCAAATTATTGAGAATGAAAAGCTTGAAAAAAAATATCGGGAAGAAAATCGTTTTGGGGAGCAAGAGTTGGATACATTATTCGAATCCAATCATGATTTTTCTTATGATATTTTTGAAGTTGAAGAATGTTTTCAACCAAATGAGGTATCCGAGGTTCTAAAAATAAGGGAGCCTACTTTGAAAGACTCCTTCCTTCTTTTCACCCATGGCACGGCTAACCTTCATCATGTGAGGTCTTAACTTGAAGCAACTGTCAAGGAGCTTAGTTCTTATTTGGAAAACAAAGAGGAGGTTGAGACTTGTACGTCACCTCAAATTTTTGAAGAACATCTCATTGAAAGTGAGTCTTTCTCCCTTGAAATTCAATCTTCAAGTTATAACGAATCACTTGAGATTGAATTTATATTGTCAACATTTTCATTCTCCGTTATTGAACCATTACAAGTACCGCTAGATTCCTATGAGTTAGTTGAATGTTTTAAAACTTTTAAACGTTTTACCGACGAGGATTCTTTGCTTGAATTATTGTTCGAAGATGGATTTTTCCTTTTTATGTTCCCCACTTCTCATATTACTTGAAAAATCTTTGGGAGGTTATTTTATTTTTCTTGGATCCCAATTGTCCTTGTCTCCCCTAGCATCCAAATCCCCCATTATCACTTAAAATTTTTTAATTGGTGTTTTTTTTCCATCTCATGCATGCCTTCCGTTGTTCAAACGGTATTCTTATTTTCCGGGAGGCATATATCAAAATGAGGGTACACCGATTATCCCTCAAAGATAAATTGTATTTTTGGTGGACCCTCAATTTTTTTTACTTCTAGTGTATAACTTATTAGAAGTTCAAATCGTAGGTTGTACATAGTTATCTTTTTTCTTTCCTTTTCTTTTTTTAATTATAGCTTAGAGTAATTAGTTAAAGTTTTTGTTATTATTTTTGTTATTCTTGGTTCTAACATGTTTTGTAGATTCAATGGACTTGTACTTATCGGGGATCGTTCCATTTGGGTAATATCTTTCTTTTTCTCTTTTTATGTTGTGTTATTGATTCTCATTGAGGACAATGACACATTTAAGTTATGGGGTGTGGGATATTCTTCCCGTAGATTGTTTAGATCCATTGACTTGATCGCATGTTCGTTCCAAGTATGCTTTCTTAGAAAATTTAAAAAAAAAAAATCAAAAAAGCCAAAATATTTTTCTTCAAAATAAATAAAAATCGGAATTTAATTTTTTCAAAAATATCACTAAAAATTTGTTTAAAGTCCCAATTTGTAAAAATCAAGAGCACTAAGCCGAATTTGACCAAAGATGGAAATTGTGCAAACATTGACGACTTTACGAATAAATGTGGAGATTAATTAATCCGGTGAGATTTTGAGTCTATCGATTTTTGTGAGTTTTTAAAATCAATCCGAGTTATAATTAACTTAAAGTTCGTTTCAGTGTTTTAATAAGTCGTTGAAGATCTAAATTTACTTGTTTTGAACGGTTACGAGAAACGTGTGAGATGTTGTCTTGAAAACGCGCTAAAAAATATTTATAAACTAAATTAATCTCGAGATGCATATGGTAAAATAATTAGTAATTCAGACATGAAGTAGGCCCTCGTTTCCTACCCAAAAATATGAGCCATAAAAAGCAATGATTTTTTTACCACTTTTGCTAGCCATTTTGATCCCCCAAAAGCCCACTTAGCCCAGAGTTGTGAAAATCGAAAAATTCATTAATAAAGTCCAAATAGTGCAACAAAAAGGGGCAAGAAAAAAATAAAAGAAAAATGCTCAAAAATAGCAAGAAAAGAAAATTGTTAAAAAAATAGAAAACATGGAAAAAGAAGTGAAAAATGAGCAAAAGCCCGAAAAAGCACTAACAGACATCATAAGAACATTTTCTAATTTCGAATTTCTCAAGCATTCCCAATTTTACCCAATACACCTTAAAATTCGAGAAAGTCCTAACCGAGTCCGAATAACGAAACTAATTGCCGCATGGAGAGCTAAGACACAAAAAGATGATAAGATAGATTAACTTATGTGAATAAGAGGCGTTGTTTCCCGTTTTCCAATTACTGTAATTCGATGATGATATCCTTTCACCTCAAATAATCCCTTCTTTAAAATTTGTGTGTGTGACCTTGTGTCCATTATATTTACTCTTATGAATCACGCATACCGAAAGAATTAGTCACAATTCGAGTGATTCGTTTGTGAGAGCATCCATGAGAAATTTAATCAAAACGAATTTTTGAAAAGTAATGTAATGATCAATCAGTGGAAATTAGTGGTTTAAATTTCGGCTTCGCACACACACACACACACTACGAATTGAGACTCTTGAATATAAATTTACGGTGATCATTTTTGGAGAATTTAAATTGTACAAATTTTAAGTATTTTGATTTTTCTTTGAGTTGAAAAAAGAATTTTGTGGGTATATTCACTGCAAAACCTCACGAGACACTACTCGTCCTACTAGGGTAACCTAGGGGTTTAACGGCTTGTCGAATATGCTAAATGCACTCGCTTTCCCGCAAAAAAGGTATTATATCCCAATAAAGTTTGTGAAGAATCTTTAACCCATCCTTTTATTCTTTTACATTGCTCGGGACGCGCAACGTTCTAAGTTAGGGGGGATTTGATTAGGGATAAATACTTCACAATTATCCCCTTGATTTTGGTATTTTTATGGTCTTGTGCAGTGTAAATAGACTAGATTTATCTCATATTCATGCTACATACCCTTTTGGCAATTATTTCTTATTGTGTGTATCTATTATGTGTTTTATAGGCATTTCATGCAAGTGAATGCTGGAGAGAAACTGAAGCAGTGAAAAAAATCAAGAAATGGGGAGTTGAAGGTCATTCTCATAATTTTTCAGCCTTAGTCCATAGGGGATTCCAACTAGAAAGTTGAAGATCTTGAAATCATAAGAATATTAAAAAAAATGACACGTCAATCCGATTTACGGGGAGGAAGTTATGCTCATTCGAAAAGGAAAAGAATTAAAGAGGCAAAACTAAGGAAGGTGGAAAGTAGAACCATTTCGGTTTAAGGAGAACCGGTTCGCCTTTAGTCACACCCCATAACCGTGACAAATATTAGTCATGCTTTACAACCGTCACAAATTGTAAGAAATGGGATTTTTATTTTAGCTCTTTTTTTTTAGCCTAGAGAGTTTTATGTTTGGAGGACTCTTCTAAACGACCCAAGACTTATATATACTCATAATAAGAGTCTTTTAAGATAGATTTCATTCATGTAAACGCTCATAATTAAAGAGGAACATCTAGGAGAATAATTTATAAGTTTTGTACCTTCGATTCAAAAGCTTTTATGGTTCTTCTTTAATCTTTGATTTTTTTCTTACATTCTTATGTTCTTATATCTTAGTAACATTAAATGCCAACACTTTTATTATTATTATTTCATTATGTTTTCATGCATATTAATGGATTCTTACCTAGAGACTTATAATATCATGTCCGTCTAGATAGTTAGAGGGTTGGGATACATGAACCCAACCTAGGTTAATGAGTTGGATATAAAATTGGGCGAAATTATAGAGACAGTTCGTAGGTTTGACATTTTGTCGAGACGAGTATTATAGGTCTGTTAACTTCTTTTTCCCTAGGTAACCAGAGTGTTTGCGAGTATAATAGGTGTGTCAACAATTTTGTTATTCACGTTAAATTATTTATTGACAAGATATTATTCAGCGTAAAATTCTCATATGTTTAGTACTTTCAAGATTTAGTGCTTTCTTCGAATTATTAATATAACTTTTGAACCTTTTATAGTCCAATGACTTTATTGACGGTGCGGGGATGTGATCCTAATCTCATTTTCTTATTTTCGTTTAGTTCTAATTACCATAGTCAACTTCTTTACTTTTTACGTTTTCCTTTCTCACCCCATCATCATCATCATCTTTTTCACTTTATTTTAGAAATAATAAATCAATTAAAATGTAAAAAACATTCCACGTGGATTCGATACCCAGACTAGCCGCTATACTCCATAAGAGTGTATTTAAAGTTTATTTTTTTGTATTGCGGTCGAAAGCTGATAAGAACGATTAACGTCTTACACGGATGCTCGATTTTTGCCTCTATCAATCTTCAACTATGACTTACACCAATTAGGATGTTTATAAAAGTGATAACCTAAAAAATGAGTTGGTTTATTCCAGAGAGTTTGAAGGTGATGATGAAAAACTGAGTGAGGGAGAATGTGATCTCCAAGATGCATACTCTAAACTTTACATCGAGTTGTTAAAACTAAAATGTAAAATAAAAATTTGACCCTTAGGGTGTTGCCTTTAGAAAAGGATTTAAAAGTTTTGAGAGATAGAGAGGCCTCGACTAGAATCTCTCTAAGTGATCAACTTGTTTAGATGGGTGGGGAAAAGAAAGACTTGACTAACAAAGTGACTATTCTTACGAGAGATCTTCAAGCATTATTGGAGATTCATGAGAAACTTAAAGCCCAAAATTTTCAAATCGAGAAAGATATCAAACGTGCTCGAAAAGTCAAAGTCACCTTAGAGTACATTTCAAAGAAAGTTGGAAAGATGTTCCTAGGTCTCGTTTGAGGTTTTAAGTATGAAATAGGTTACAAGGGTACATCCACTTCCAATACCGCACCCGAATCAGTTGCCAAGTTTGTGTTTTATCTTTACAAGCCTCCACCTAACCCACCAAGAAAATGTGACACCCCGACTAATTAAATACCGGGTAGCTACTCCTTTATTAAATTAAATCAAAATGCCAAGTTGGCTCAGTTAATAGCATCACTGTCGAAAACATTTTAAAAATTACTAACCACCTAGTATTTAAAAGTAAGTTGCCAAATTTTAATTAAAGTCTGATTAACATACAGTAAAAGATTTAATGCAATAATAATATCACCATTCACCATAACGAAGTAATAGAATAACCATCACACGATATAAATAAATCCGGAGGAAAAACTCCTCACAACAAACTCCACAACTGAAATGAATAACTAAATACTAAATACCGAATCAATACATGCCAAAGTCTAAAAAAACTGAAATGGAAAAGTCTCTAATAGAATTTGGGCAACATGCCCTACAACTGAAGAATACTGAATATGGAATCCAAATGGTAGAAGCATCTAAAAGCAAATCCCTGTAGCTTCCACAAACAGCTACAACTCGTCACTTGAATGAGTATCCTATGCATGGTGTCCTTGTGGCTGGGCACCTAAAATGGTTTTACAAGAAAAATAGATTTGAAAGCAAACGGGTCAGAGCCCGAATGTGGAGATATTTTAAAAAACCTGCAAGTGCTTTAAAAAATATTTAAAACATTAAATGCAAAGTACATGTTAGGACGTGCACTCACATGAAATTCTCACCTCTCGTCTAACTACGCACTCCTAACGTAAGTACCCATCTAAAATGACACAAACCACTAGCTAAGTGACATCATATCTAACTAGACTGTCGTAGGTTCTACCCTTATTGCTCGGTTCCCATTAACATTATAACGCTCGCAATTAAATAGGGGCTTAACGTAAATTCAGGTTCTCATATAAAAGTAATACAACTCGTTATAGATTATCCCTTTTATTTTATTCCATAGTTATACACACAATACCATATGAAAGTTCTCATTTTACTAAGTGCATATTTCCCACAACATAAATATACAATATAAGCACCCCGAGACTAAGCTGTGGTGCACACATACTCTGCTATCCATCCCGGTACATCACGTACATAAGGATTACATATTCCGAATCTCTCAGGAATAGTTCACAGATAACAACATCACAAATAATGGAGGCAAACACAGTCACATCACATGGGTCACGCACATACCTACGCTCCCACGATCAGCGGACTTATTAATATCCCAATAAGTCTTTCTCTGACCTATGTTCATCGAGGTAACCAGTCTAAATCCGAGAAACACAAGGATTAGAGGGCCCTAAGCGAACGCAAACCTCCCGTGATAGCAAGTATGGTAGGTATGTCATACACACAAATCATGTATCAATACTAAGTAACACACATCTTAGTAATCACTATAATATATTGGTACATATCGCATTCTCGTACCAGCTTGATATATATACCACTTATATAATCCCGTTCCATATTTATACGCGCCATAATTTATTCTCACGTCGTAGTAGGCACTCACGTCTGAATCCATAATGTTCATTTGATTCGTTCCACGATTATATAATTTACTCCTCATTATATCCCAAATGTCCCAAGTATACCAATACACCATCAAAGGGATGTTATCTCTATCATCGAACAAGTTTACAGGACTCCCAAAATCAAAACAGGCCAAAAAGGCCTAAACTGCCAGCTCGTTAGAAGTCTCGTTCGAACGAGGTTGTTCGAACGAGAGTTCGTTCGAATGAACTGGGTTATCTAATGAGATCTCGTTCGAACAAGATTATCGAACGAACATCCCTCTCGTTAGAACCCCAAACTGTCAACTCGTTAGAAGCTCGTTTGAACGAGCTCGTTCGAATGACCTGGGTAGGTCTTCTAACGAGTGACCAGATTCAAGCCCAGAAATCCTCTCTCGTTTTTCCACCAATTTCTACTCCTCAAAACTCCTCTAAAATTCGTCCCAACCATGTTTTAAGGTCTCTAATCAATCCTAAACATATCAAGGTCACATACTAACGTGTTTTTAGGAATCAATTCATCCTAAACATCATTAAATCATCAAGTCTCTTCACTTTTCCCCAAATTTTCAAGAACATAAACCCTAGAATTTAATATCATCAATTTACTCAATTTAGATCCGTTTTTGTTACATCCAACATACATTAACATCAGGGTAATCATCTCTATACGATTCTACATGCAATTTCTTCTCAAAATTTAAGTTCTAAGTCCAATTAAAATGGGTTTTTATTAAACTCCCAAGAACAATTTGATTTATTGGATAGTCTAAGCATGGAAGAAGCATTTACTGCATAAAAACGTAATTTAAACCACTTGCCTTGATTTAATCTCAGATTTGATGAAGCTCTCTCCCTCTTTTTCTGCAGAATTCCTTTCTATTTCTCTCTCTCCAAGCTTTCTTCTCCAATGGCTATGGTGGCTAGGGTTTGCTTTGGGAAATATTAGAAAACCTAATTCTAATAACCTACGTAGCCTTCTAGGTTAATATGGGTTGTTATGGGTTAAGTGGGTCTATTCCCAATCAGATAAAAACTCTTAATTTTCGTCACTTTTAATTTCCAAAAATACAAAATTACCAAAATACCCTTTATGTTGCCGGTATGGCCTAAAAATACTCCGGGACACAAACTAAACCCCCGGTTAGTGTTTTCTGACTATCTCAACCCTTCCGGACGCGTTGGCGCACTCAAAATGACCATACGGTTAATAGAATTTAAATTCACTTTTATAAATAAAATAATTATAACCTGACGCGACTGTCACCCGCGTCCCAATAAAATGTCCAAATTGTCGTATATCAATCTCACGACAAATTTCATAATTCAATATTCATATATCATCATATATACTTAATATAGTCAAATACCAACTCACATCTCGCTAGTATTTTATCCGGATTAGTTCCCAATTAATTCTCATTTAATTAATTAATCCCAAAATAAATATTGCCAAAAATACGGGGTATTACAGAAAACTTCTCCCATTAGTTTGAATCCAGGTCGACCCAAATAAATCTATATTTGTACCTATTCCAAATGAAGAGGTCACCTTAGGGATTTTTTACAAGATAAAAAGAGTCTCTCACACACATGCTCCCACACACAGCTTTAGGGACCTTGCTAGTCTTATAGAGTAAGTTGATTTTCCAGTCGCCACTTTTAAACGTTTAATGGAAGAAATTAAAAAGATGTCTACGCCTTTTGAGAACACTTAAAACACAATGACTACTTCCAACAGTGGTAAGGGTAAGCAAAAGTTTATCACAACTTGGGTAGCTAAAAGTATTAAAAAATTCCTTTTTATTCATGTTTCTCTTAAGGTTCGAGATACTCAATAATGGTATTGTTATAGTGGGAGATTTAGGCACAGGACCGATGACAAGTCACATTTTACTAACCTTGTCGATCACGAGGAAGGAAAAGTCGCGTTTGGAGAATGGAGCAGGTCTATCATATTAGGATGATGTTGTGTATATTTTTGGCTTTCCTAAGGTAGACAATGTGTTTTATATCGAAGGGTTGAAGGCTAATTTAATAATCATAAACCAACTTTATGATGCTAAATTTGCGATAAAGTTATGGCGGTCAGAGTGTAATGTTTATGATCACTTCGATAAACTTTTGCTATAAGGTGTAAGATGTAATACACTGTCCCAATAATTTAATTAAATTATATATAAATTATTTTTGAATAGGGGTTAATGATGATTATAAGATAATTTTGGGTCAAAATTGAATAAATAAAATAATGGAAAAAGGGTCGTTCGAACGATAGAAGGGTCATTAGAAACGAGTTGGATGTCGTGAGATGCAGGGTTCAAACTTCCTTCAAACGAGATATTTATGCGTAACAGTGGAAGATCGCACGAAGCTCACGCGGATCCAGCCATCGAACGAGATGGACATGTCGTTCGAGCGAGGATCATGACATTCGAATGACGTGCATTGAAAATATTTTATTCTAATTTGCCCCTGTACGTTGTCACATTCCTGACACTTAATCTTTGAGTTGTTGAGCTCAGATTAGACCAGATTGGGAAGAATGGGAATTTGAGGTGTTTGGGGGTTTTTAGAAGGGTGTGTTTGGTGTATTTGGGGTATTTTTGTGTTAAAAGAAGCTGTAAGAGGGAGAGAGAAAGGGGATAGTTCTTCCACCTTTTTTGTGTCTTCCACCACCATTCCGCCACCACTCCACCACCATTTTACATAATATCACTCCATATTCAAGCCTACAACACATATTTCCACCATTGTTGAAGAGGAGCTACGAATTTTGGAGAAAATTTGGGGAATTTTCGGAGAAGATGTTGAAAACTTCTATAGAGTTTGAAGTGGGTTTTCCTTGGAAGCTTGGATGGAGCACATTTTGGACCATTTTTGGAGGATGCATTTGGTAACCCCTTGAGGCCACCATTTGAGGTGGGGGGTTGCTCCTCCAACACCAACATTTCTACCACCATTAGAGCCTTTAGAGGTATTCGTAGTCTTGTAGTTAGATTATATGAGTAGGGTGCATTTGATTAAACGATGAAATTGATGTGTAGAAAATAATAAATATTTTTATGAAATAGAAATATTGGTAAAATGTTATTTTGTTGAAAATAAAGAATGAATAAATATTTTAAGGTTTTGAAATATTATAAGTTGGTATTTTATGAAAATGGTATATTTTCTAGAAATATTGATGTTATACATTTTATGAAATAAAATGTTTGAAGATAATGATTTATGTTGTTGAACATTGGTGAAATAGTGTTTTAAAGCTTCTTGCAAAAATTACGATTATATTAAAAATGGGCATTTGTTGAGTTTAAAGAAATTAAATGCCCTTTATTCTTTGAAAATGTATTTTTTTGCAAGTATGATGAATCTTTAGAATGAAACATATGTTTAACCCATTTAATGGAATTTGAAGGTTTAAAATCCACCTTCTCATGCATATAAACTTATAGTATTTTGGCATTAAGTTTATAAACAAGTTTAAAGAAGGTTTTGTTGGGTTTTATTACGAAATAAAAAAAATAGACATTTTTGTCTTCGAAGTGTGTGAAAAAGGGGTTAAAAGTGTGATTAATACAAAGTTACAAGACTACATGTGGTGATAAAGAGAAATGACATTTTATTATAAAAGTAGTCCTTAAGTGTAATAAGATTCCTTAAATTAAGAAAGTAAATAAATGTGTAGGTTAGAAAATGGTTAATAAAGGTATTGAATAAGTATTAATGGGCAAACATTGGAAAGTTGGTGTGTATAACTGAATAATATTATAAGGATTAACACTTGTGAAGTCGGAAAGGAAATAATGAGATAAAGATGTTTTCAACTAAGAATAATATTGTTCCAAGGCTAAAAATGGTATTTAGGTGTTAAAACAATTAAGAAGTTAGTAAGGGTAAATTAATAGTATTATGGGAAAACTAACACTTACGAGAAATAGAGAAGGATGAATTTGGAATCAAATGGGTAAAATGGTAATTTTATTTCAAGTGAAATTTTTTTTATGAAATAAAAATATTGGAAAAGATATTACATAAATTGGTCCTAAATGTATATGATTTTTAGAATAAAATCAATATTAAAATGTAATGGACATGAAATGATAATTTCAAGTGTAACACAAGTTGGGATGAAACCCCGGGTTTGACTTTGGCTGGGTAAAAGGAAAAGTAGAATAATGTGGACATTTGTAAAATGTTAAAATACATTAAAGGGAACTCAGATTACACCTGGAAAATTAAGGAGGGCTCAGAGCCTTGTGGTGAAATACCCAAAATAACTGGCCAAAGCATATGGTGCACATAGTCGGCAGTGTGGCGCCCGTTGAAGTATGCGGTATTTGAAAGATTCTGAGAAAAGATAAAGGAATAAGGAACATATCAAGAAATGGGTTGTGTGCTAATGTATTACTACAACCTAAATTAAATGAATTAATAAATGTTTCGGTAAAGGTTAAAATGGTCAAGTAAATGTGTAATTGATCAATGTATATAAAGTAAGGAAAATGTAAAGTAAGTGTGTAAATGGGTGGTTAAGCAACCTAGGTGGTCAAACCCAATATTTATGCAAAAATATGTTGTAAAAGGTATTTAAAGACTAAATTAGTATTTTCTAACACGGTGAACGCATGTGTTGAAATGATGGTTTTCAAGAAAATACAAGTGTGCATTGGATAAAATAAAGAAATGGTTTTCGGTCAAACCGAGTGTAGTGGTTTCAAGTATTGAACCGTGTGTCTTAAACAAAGAGAGAAATGCTAAAATGAGAAAAATGAAGTTTTTTATAAGATTAAGGTAAATTAATCTAGGCAAATAAGGTTTTCGAAAGTAAAATTATTTCATGCAATAAGTATATGTATATGTATGTTTATATATGTACACGGTAGTTGCATGTGCACTTAAGAATAACATGTTTTTGTCTTGTTTCTGCCGTTCGATTTTATACTGCAGATGTATATTACCCACTAAGTATTTTGCTCACACCCTTGCTTTGTTACGACATGTTGGGAGCGGTTTTGTATTTTGAGAGTGTTATACAGGTAAGTATTGATATGCCATAATGAGGCCTCGGCTTGTCTTAGGGTAAGCTTGACTGTAGCCGACTCAACGAAGCATCCTCAATTCGAGTCATCTTATGCAACTGGTTTGACCCATCTCGGCCAGTACGTCTCATCTCGGCTAGGAGCTGAGATAGCGGTTGACCTTAGCTTTCTCAGCATCACACCTCGTCTACATGTGGAAGGCCGATAGATCTTAGGCCAACCTGTACTCTCGTCTCGACCTAACACTGGTCAGCCGAGACTACACTTGGTAACTATCAACACGCGTTTCAATGACACCTCGGTCATTTTGTACTCGGCCAGTCCGACTCTTTAACCTTGGCAGAACACTTTAGGCATCTTATAGGACGTGTGGAACGAAGAACACGTGAGATAATGCGCATGGTTTCCAACCCCACGTGAGCCAAATTGTTGCAACATCATCACTCACACATGTGAGGAATATCTTATAATCATTGTTTGCATGCACTAGGGAAAAATGGCATCACCTTGTTGGATAATTAGAGTTGTGCATGCCTTATGCATGATAGGGTTGCGTATGACACCACCCCAGCCTTATAAATAGTTATATTCTACCTCATTATAAAGGATCACAAAATTATAAACCCTACCAAAACTCTGCAAAAGTTATTTCTTAGTGAAAGGGTAAGCTTGAGTGCTTGTATCCAAGGCCATTAGAGCCCATTTTAGTGGATTTCACACACTCACACAGTGGACGTAGGCCTTAAATAGTCTTAACCACTTATATCTGGTGTTTACTTCCTCTTTGACTCATTTCTTTCTACTGTTACACTGTTGTACTTCTGCCATTGTTGAACCGATGTGAGCTTATTCATCACTTTGGTCTGGTGATACCAATTATGGTATCATCAATCTGGCGCCATTTGTGGGAATTGAGATAGCCATTCTCTTCCTTTCTTCTACATCTACTCTATCGGATTCTATGGTGGTGGTCCAAACTCATCCTTGGTTGAGCTTGAACCACCATTGAGGGAGATCTAGTTTGAGCTTTAGCTCATTTTTCGCTCTTCCAGCTTACTATCAATACCTCACTTGATTTTTTCGATCACCAAAATTCTCCATTGGGAACATATCAACCAAATATAGTTGGTCCTAGTACCATCCGGGCCCCTCCTTTGTTATAAATGGTTGAGGTGGCAACAACCTTATGCCCCTTAGTAGACAGCCAACAACAGCTGCAAGGGACACTCATTGATTTTAGCCAGAACATGTTGGCTAGACCTGCCAGAGCTGAAAAGGAGTTTATAACACCGATCACCTGGGATGGTGCTCCAGATTAAACGATCAGGGGACCACCCCAGGCCCCACTCAAGGATGTTCCTCCTCAGTAAAGGTGCAGAGACTTGGCCAACCCTAGCGCTTACGCCTGAGGAGGTCGGGTCGTGAATGCCTATATGATGAGGGTGAGCTGTATGATGAAGAGGTTGATAGGAGCTATTGGGAGCCTTATCTAGAGGCATTGTGTGGCCTATTCAATCCATCCGTGGGTGCAGTGGCAGGCCGAGCCGAGAGTGTAGGCCAAGGGCATCAACTCTTGAAAGATTAAGCAGGGTGTCGGCCTTTGATAGGCTTGTCCTAGAAGTAGACGACCTGAGAAATCGTCTCTCTAGATCCATAAGTATAGATAATTCTAAAAGGAATAACATATTTGATGACCACCAACCTCCTCGCGATCGAGACGAGGAGAAACGAGAGGTGAATATTCGACAGAGAACAATTACAAGACATCCCTCGGTTCACCCAAATTGCCGAGAAGGGGCTGGAGATAGTGTGGCCCAGGCTGAGATTATAGCAGTGTCCGAAATACCCTATAATGATTCAATCAAAAGGCTGGAGGATAAGATTGGGGATGTTTTGAAAATTCGATACCCCCTACAAAGGGGATATAATGAAGGCTCCCCCTTCGTGGCAATGATTGTTAGTTATCCTACCCTGGTTAAGTTCAAGCTGCCAGTGGTCACTCCAAAGTATGATGAGAGAACTAATCTGATCTACCATGTGGAGATATATCAATCAGTTACTGATATTTATGCAGTCTCAGACGAGATGAGGTATCATGCCTTCTCAAGCACCCTTATAGGAGCATCTCATGGATGGTTTACCTCTCTCCCTAAAAACTCAATTGAGAATTTCAAACAGCTTGCCGAAAGATTTTTACATAATTTCTGCTTTGGGATGAGGCCCCAGAAGAAGACGACCTGCCTGCTGTATGTAAATCAAAGGAAGTATAAAAGTCGGAGAGAGTACATATCGAGGTTCACCATGATGGGATGTTTGCAGAAAGGAAAGCTACTTTGGAAGCTTGCATAGGATCCTCCAAAGTCTATGGCCGAACTCTTGGCTATGATTGGGAAGGTCATGAATGCAGAGGAAGCAATAGAAGCAAAAGGTGAAGATGAAAAGAGGACAAGCAGTGGGGGTAAGTTCCACAAGAAAAATAAGGATGGAAAAAAGAGGTCGACGGATGACAAGTTCATAGACTACACCCCTTTGACTATCAGTTGTGAGCACATTTTGAATAAGGTCAAGAATGACCAGTCTCTGAAGTATCCTGAGAAGATGAAGGCTCCTCCTCACAAGAGGAATAGGAACATATGGTATGAATTTCACTAAGACCACGACCATACAACCGACAAGTGTTTTTCTCTCAAGGACGAGATTGAGAGAATGCTGAAAGCTGGCAAACTGAGAAAGTATGTTGATAAGGGAAGTTCTAAGGGTGGCCAAGATGACACCCGAAAGAAGAGGAATAATAAGTGTAAGCCTGATGCTCCAGCAAGCCGGGATGATGATGACTCAAACGATGATGATGAGGCAGACCCATACTTGCCTCCCTCAATTACCCATTGGTGAGTACCACACTTATGCATGGATATGAGGTTCCTAGAATTTTAGTAGACGATAGTAGTTTGGCCGTCATAATGTTTTGGGATTGTTTCAAAGGTCTGCATGGGGAGCAAGAAGAGGCTGATTCCATATCACCAACCAGTCATCGACTTTGGTGGTGAGAATGTGAAACCCCTAAGTATCTATGATATGGAAGTGAGAATGGGAAATAGCTAGCCAAAATGACTCGCACAGAAAATCAGCTTCTTCGACATGGATGAAAATGTCCACTCGACTTACCATATTATTCTTGGAAGGGTAGACCTCAAGGAGTTTGCGGCCCTTCCCTCAACAGTCCACCAGATGATTAAATTCTCGAGTTCATATGGGGTAGGGGAAGTTCAGGGGGACCAAGTTGAGGCACACAAAATCTACTTCAACTCAGCTGAGGAGAGGGAGGCACACGAAAGATCCACTACGACTTACAATATTGATACCTTGGACCCTAAGATGAAAAGAAGCTGAATACGGGCGAGGCCATTAAGGAGTGAGGATGAGCTGAGAAAATCATCAAAATCGGCAAAGCCCTGAGGAAGGAGGTTAAAGAGGAGTTAATCAAGCTGTTAAAGAATAAGTGAAGCATTTTTTCTTAGAGTTATGAGGAATGCCTGAAATCGATTCGAAGGTTCTCTGTTATAAGTTTAATGTGGCCGAGGATGCAAAATCGATCCGTCAGAGAAGAAAAGTTTATTCATGAGAGAAGTATGATGTCATCCGAGAGAAGGTGAAGAAATTGGAAAAAGCTTACTTCATCAGGGAGGTCATTTACCCTGAATGGATTACAAATGTTGTCATTGTCCCCAAAGCCAACGACAAGTGGAGGATGTGTGTTGATTTTACAGATCTGAACAAAGACTTCCCCAAAGATAACTTTTCACTACCAAGGATAGATAAGATGGTTGACGCGATTTCCAGTCATGAATTAATGAGCTTTGTGGATGACTACTCAGGATATAATTAAATACTCATGGATCCGATCGATGCAGAGAAGTCAACTTTTATAACTGATAAGGGGACCTATTATTATAAGGTCATGCCCTTCGGATTGAAAAATGTTGGGGCGATATACCAAAGTCTAGTGAAAAAGATTTTCGAGGAGAAGATGGGGAATACAATGGAAGTTTATGTTTATGACATGTTGACAAAGAGCCTTAAGGCCGACACTCATATGGTCAACCTTGAGCGCACTTTTGATATGATGGATAAATATAGGATGAAACTCAACCCCGTTAAGTGTGTCTTCGGTGTGGGGGCAGGCAAGTTCTTAGGCTTCATTATGAATCAGAGGGGGATTGAAGCCATCCTCGAAAAGATTAAAGCTTTGTTGGAAATTAATACTCCCACAACGATAAAGGTGCAGAGACTAACCATACGAGTGGCCGCATTGAATATATTTGTGTCTAAAGCTACTGATAAATGCCTTCCTTTTTTTAAAGTCTTAAGAAAAGATTTTGAGTGGAACGAGGGGTGTGATAAAGGCTTTCAATATTTAGAGTCCTATCTCAGCTCTCCACTCTTGCAGTCAAGACCAATCTAAGGAGAGAAGTTGTGCCCGTATCTAGCAGTGTCGGAATCGGCCATTAGTACCGCCATTGTCAGAGAAGAGGGTGGAATTCAGAATCCAATTTACTTTAATAGCAAGTACCTCCAAGGGGTCGAGCAAAGATATCCCAAAATGGAGAAGCTGGCCTATGCTCTAATCTATGCCCCAAGGAAGATGAAGCTATATTTTCAAACACATACTCTAGTCATCCTCACCGACTCTTCCCTCACACAGGTCATCCATAAACCTGAGAAATCATGTAGGTTAATGGCCTGGGCAATTAAATTGGGGGAATTCGACATCATCTTTTAGCCGAGAATGTCCATTAAGGGGCAGGCCATAGACGACTTCATGTTCGAGTTCACGTGGGACGAGGTCGATACAAAATGAATTAAAGCTTCAGCTTATGAGAAAGAGAGTAGGTTTTGTCTTCCCCCAGTCAAGGCCAAGATGAGTTCAGTGAGAAGCAAGGTGTCTGAGCACGAGGAAGAGATATAACTCTTAAAAAATGGAACCTCGAAAGAGGGTAATTTTTCCAAAAATGGTATAATGTGGAGCTTATTTGTTGATGGATCTTCGTGTAAGAACGAAAGTGGAGCAGGTTTAATTATATCGGCCCCAGATGGGGACAATACTAAATATGCACTGAGGTTCATCTTCAAAGCCTCCAATAATGAGTCAGAGTATAAAGCTCTCCTAGCAGGTCTCTCCCTTACCTGAACACTGAACGTCGGCACGCTTATTGTCCATAGTGATTTTAGGTTAGTTATGAATAAAATTTTGGGGGTATATGAGGCCAAGGATAATAGAATGTCCAAGTACTTGGGAAGGGTGAAAATAACACTGAAGCATTTAAGAGAAGTGAAACTAAAGGGGATACCTTGAATAGACAATCACCGAGATGATTCTCTGGCGAGGTTAGCTTCTGCCACTAGAATAGAAACTAGAAGAACGGTCCTAGTAAAGATACTTCATTGGACAACCATTAAAGGAGAAAAAAATACTGTTAATTTTTTCTTCAACTTATGGGTGCTTCTTGAATGGATCCTATCACCCGGTACATTAAATATGGGGATATACCACCAAAATAATTCTCGACGGAATCAAGAAAAAGTTGAAGGATGCTAAGGGGAGATGGACTGAGGAAGTACATGTCGTCCTATGGGCATCTAAGAAAACACATAGGATTTTGATGGGGGAAATTACGTTCATTCTAGCCTATGGCTCAGAAGTTGTGGTGACACGCAAGATAGATATCACAACCCATAGAGTCCAAATATATGACCCGAAGAAGAATATGGAAGACAGGATACTAAATTTGGATCTCGTAGAGGAACAAAGAGAAGATACTGAGGTTAGGCAAGTTGCCTATCATCGAAGAACAACAAAGTTTTATAATAAGAGAGTGAAGGACTGACCACTAGAGGTAGGAGATCTCATTTTCTAGAAGACGTAGTAGAATCCCAACAAGCTTCATCCCAACTGGCATGGTCCTTATAGGGTGGTTGAAGAAGTGGTTCCAGAAACGTATCAACTGGAGAATCTAGATGGAGAACCATTCGCTAATCCATGGAATGCTCACCATCTCAAGAAATACTATTAGTAAGAAGTTGTGTTAAATTTTATTTTAATTTTGATTGTATCTTATTAACTTCATTTTAGTATCATTTGTCTATGTACATGAAAATCATATTATGAATGAAAAGTTCCAAGTGTTCTCTCTTACCCTGTCTATTGTTTGAATACTTGTTACTTGTATGTATCAGCTCATCTTAAGCTATAAAACATCATTCGTGGTGAAGTAGCTTTAAGTTGCTCTTGGTTACATGAACGTACAGACGGGGTTGACCCCTTCTATGGACTCTCAATAACATCGAGAGGGGTAAAAATCACTTAAATGTGGTTCATGTTAAACATCATTAACTTGGTGGATAAACTCTCTCGACCGAGATGACAGTGCATGGATGAGATGACTCTCATCCATACACACTCAAAATGACAAGAGGGTACTTATGATATAACACCATAATTGTATGGATTCAAATTTAAAATCACTTAGTTCTGGTTCATATTAAACATAATTAACATAGTGGATAAAGTCACTCGGCTGAGATGACAGTGCATGGATGAGACGACTCTCATCCATACATACTCAAAAAGAAGAGAGGGGACTAATGATATAACACTATAATTTGGTGGATTCGAATTTAAAATCACTTAGTTGTGGTTCATATTAAACATCATTAACTTGGTGGATAAACTCTCTATGCAACGTCTCGACTAAGAAAAAGACGATCGTTAAACATGTTATCTGTATCAAGCTCATCTAAAAATATGAAGAGGTTGGCATTATTCAGTTGGTTGGTGATATTAAGGCTGTAAACTATCTTATGGTTATTTGATTTAACATCGGAAGGAGGCATGTGTGAAAAGTAAATGTAAGCAAATCATAAATACTAGTCATTCATTCAGAATACGATTGTAAATGGTCAGAGGCATTACCCATTCAAAAACATAAAATGATGAAATGTTCAAGAAATAGATACGATGTTACTAGTTACTTATAAATAATTGTCAATTAGTTAAAAGCTTTTACAATCAAAAGAGGGAATCAGGCCAAAGGCGGCCACCCAGAAGAAAAGTTGAAAAGAACTAGGCTGAGGGTTTGTACCTTCAATATTTGGGTCCTCAGCTTCTCTGAGAGCCAACACATCACCAGCTACAGTACTATCGACTTTGTTCTCTCCGACAGGCTAACTCTCATCAATAAGATTTGTAGTTTGAATTGTGGGCTCATTATCCAACACCGACCCGTTAATCTGCGCTAAAGCTATCGTAGCAAGATAATCATCTAGGCTAAAAGACTTTAGTTAATCGGAAAAATGGGTAATCTCTGGGAGCTTTGTAGTTGCCTACAGGTAACCAGTGTGAGCACCTCTTTCATGATACTACACACTGCATCCCAGGAATTTCACAAAGGACTTAAAAGTCTCAACTGCCTGTATTTGATCCTCAGAGATTTTATTATCAATAACCTCCTTCACTTTCCCATTAATCTCTAATGAGTGCGTGTTATTTAGAGACTTGATAGACTCCTCGTGACTCTTGTTCATATTGTAGATCGTATCAGAGTACTGCTTCTTCAGGTTCTCTACTTCGGTTTCAAGCTCTTGAATATATCTTTTTGAGCCTCATCATCCTTGATGGCTTGACGAGCCACATGGATCTTAGAAACCTTCTTATTGATCCATTAATGGAGCATTTGAAGATAGATGGTAGTCTACATAAAGCAAAGAAGATCAGTATGAGATCGCCTTATGGGACGACCTTACAGTTTGATGAAAATAATAAATTAGAAAAGAGCAGTGACTCACTTGAACATCCTTATGGAGGACACTACCATTCATCAACAAGATATTTGTTGTCTTTAGAAATCTGAGATCAGACTCTGATGTATTAAAATCAACAAAGTCAACAACCTAATTTTTATTCCCCAAGGCAGAGTCAGAGCAAAGTTTTAAGTTCTCCAACTGTGTAGCTAGGGCATCCTCGGAGGAGATTAGATGAGCTCTACTCGTTCTGATCTTGGACGTAAAATACTTGCTCTTTTTTTTCGATGGGTTATGGGTAGGTTCTCTTGGTCCACTTTTCTTTTCCTTACACCCCCTACCTGACGAGGGTCGACAGTGGTGGATTTCTTGGTTTGAGGAGAAGGGGCTAATTTTTTCCTATCTGCTTGAGCAAGTTATCTATACATGGGGCAGCCATCTTCCACACAGCTTCAGAGATATTTGGTGGTCGATCTGTAAGAAAGAAAGCAAGGTCACTAGTTCAGATATGAGAAATATAACAAAAGAGTTAGAAAAAAGATATAGTGATTGACAAACACTTACATAGTTCAGACAAAGGGTCCATAACTATGCCGTCTCCTCTAAGTAGGATGGGGTTATCAAATGATCAAACTGAACAAGATCTCCTTTCTCTCATTATTCCCTAACTTCCTTAAGTTTTTTCAAAGATTCAACACTTAATCCTGGGTCGTCTCTAACTAATATTCTGGCCTTAGCCCATCATTGGGGGACTCTGAGGCCATGCAAGGGGAATTAGGGATGGATTTTCAAGCCCCTAAAATGAAAAAGTAACGAGGATTCCAATTATGATTGGTAGTTTGAGTGACTAACAAAGATTTTTTCTTAAGTTTCCTTCTTACAAGATGATAGTAGTAAGGTTGGGTTTTGGGAGAAGAGACTGTGTAGCATCCTCTGAAAATGCTATCTGGAAGGTCAGTATAATGAACCACCTTCCATAGGATCACAAACCTAAGAATTACTCTCCATGCATTTGGTGATAGCTGGATAGGGTCGAGACCAAGACTGCTTAAAATGACTCATACGGATGAGTGTACGGGTAGCCTGGAGCTGACCTTAAATATTTTCTCGTACATATAAATTTCACCCTCTCGGTCTTAAAATTCTCTCTCATCAGACGAGGGATCTCTCATATTAATGGAGGGACAAATACCATACAGATGTCTCCAGTACAGGAGGTCGACCTCAGTGACTGTGCTAACGTAGCACTTAGCACATGAAGTATCAAATAATCCCTCGTCATCATCATCATCATCTTAATTTTCAATCGGGATGACACTAGGGAGTGAGAGGCCTCATGATGAGAAGTCTTAGAAAAGTGTTCCCTTGAAATGACAGTAAGAGGGATGACATCCATTAGGGGTGGTACAACGACATCCACTCTCGGCCTATCATGAGACGAGAGGATCTTTATAGAGGAATGCGACCCTTGGGAGGACTCAGATTAGTTTGATGATGACTCCGCCTGATCAAATAACTCGGCCCTATTCAATAACTCGACTTGATGAGAAGACGAGACTATCGAATAACCCTAAGCTTCTTCAGACCTATACCGCGGGACTTCCATTGCCACTTAGAAAGAATCTATACTCTCGATCGTTAATTCAGACATGAAGTTATTGATTTCTATGACTGGAGTATGAATAGTTACAAGAGGTATATGATAGATAGGATGAAAAGTGAAGGCTTGGATCCTACACTTGGAAGCTTCCTCGGTCTCGTATTATCTGATCTCTGAATCACCTCTCTCTGAAATAAGGGAAGTCTTCAGCTAACTCGTATAACTTCCTTAACATCCAGAGGTTGATCCTCAACTTGGTGGAAAAGATTAGAAAATAGAAAACAACTAACATTTTGACTTAGCTTTGACTAAAGGATCTAAGGCAAGGAATATGAAGGGTTAGAGCCAAGACCACTCAAGAATAGCTTGAGTGTTCTGCCAGAGAAGATGATCAATTTTTCATTAAAAAAATAAAATAAGGGCAAAGCAAAAGGAAACGAACCTAAAAATACCGCCATAAACTTAGAAACCACTCTCTCAACCCCAAAGCCACAGTTATTAGTCCTAAAACCACCTAACTGATACTCAAAATAGTCAGCAAAAAAGCACAAGAAAACACAGAAATTAAAAAGTGATGAAATTCTAAGTAAGAAGGGAATGAAAGAATACCCAGAAGGTTTCCCTAAGATGGATACCGCTAAAGATCTAAAAGAGTGGTCGAAAAATGCTTGGAAGCTCAACAAAATGAGAGAGCTCTGGAAACTAAGAAAACTTGAAAGAGAAAATGATGCGTGTGATTGGATAAAGGGAAAGGGCTTTCGGGTAAAACATTTTCAAATCTCACTAATGATGGAGCATAATTCTCGAGGTCCCCATCATTAGAGCACATTTAAAAAAATCAACACATGCTACTGCCACTACTTGGGGATAACTCTAGGCCAAGGAATGGATGAAAAGTGTCACCACTAATACCGATTCATGCATCGGCATCTGAAAACTCATAGATGTATCTTCATTTGTGCGAATTAAAATTTTTACCCCTCAATCTTCTATCGATATAGAAGACTAAGGGCTAAGGGGTGATTGATTTGATGTAATGAGACCTCGACTCGGCTTAGGGTAAGCAGGGATCTAGCCGACTCAACAAAGCATCCTCAATTTGATTCATCTTCTGTAACTGGTTTTGCCTGTCTCGTTCAGTACATCTCTTCTCGACTAGGAGTTAAGATAGCGGGAGATCTTGGCTTGCTTAGCATCACGCATCGTTTACATGTGGAAGGCCGAAACCTCTTAGGCCAACCTATACTCTCGTCTTGGCCTGACACTAGTTAGCTGAGACTACACTTTGTAACTATCAACACGCGATTCAATAAAACCTCGGTCGCCTCGTACTCGGCCAGGCCGACACTTCAATCTTGGTAGAACACTTTGGGAATCTTACAGGGCACGTGGAATGGAGCACACGTGAAATAATGCACATGGTTTCCAACCCCACATGAGCCAAACCGTTGCAATAACATCACTCACACTTATGAGGAATATCTTATAAGAATTATTTGCATGCACCAGGGACATATGTCATCACCTTGTTGGATAGTTAGAGTTGTGTATGCCTCATGCATGACTGGGGTATGTATAATACCACCTCAGCTATATAAATAGTTATCTTCTACCTCATTGTAAAGGATCATTAAATTATAAACCCTACCAAAACTCTGCAAAAGTTATTACTTAGTGAGAGGGTGAGCTTGAGTGATTGTATCAAGGGTCATTAGAGCCCATTTTAGTGGATTTCATACACTCACACAGTGGACGTAGGCCTTCAATAGGCTGAACCACTTATATCTGGTGTTTACTTCCTCTTTGCCTCATCTCTTTGTACTGTTACACTGCTATACTTATGCCAATGTTGAACTGGTGTGAGCTTATTCATCACTTTGATCTGATGATACCAATTATGGTATCATCAGAATTGGTTCCGGTAGGTTGGAAGCGATTTCGTATTTTGAGAGAGTTATACAGGTAAGTACTTTCTCTATTTTTACGTTAGTAACTCTTTATGCTTAGACTTCGGGGTGCTCCGCATGGGTCCCTCATGTAGTTTATTTTTAAACTGGATATGCATGTCTAACAAGTGAAATGTTAATTAAAATAAACTTAGAATAGAAACATTATATAGGTTGTTTCATTGCACTTCACACCTAATGCTTTGGTCGGACCGAGTTGACTACGACTAACCTATAAATTCGGGTCGGGGCATTATAAATGTTATTAGAGCTCTAGGTACAAAGTTCCTTTCGAGAGTGACGTGGTGAGGAATATATTAGATCTTTCGACGTCGGTGTTGGTTTTTGGTCGGTCATGATAGTTTGATGACAGTTTAATTCATATCCTTGATGATAAAGTCAAAGAAGTTAGCACAACAAGTGCCAAGTGGCATGCGATCAAGTTAATAGTTATCAATCGCTTTCGTACTTTTGACTTGAATTGTTAGTAAATTGTGGCTCCATCCAAGCCAATAGTGGTGACACCGTGGTTGTTAGTCTGAGGTGCTTATGTTCCAATTGTTGATCGCGTAGAGTCTTTGGGATACTAATATAGTGAGATGATGCCTACTGGGCAAGTGGCACGAGTTACATACAGTCAACAGTATAGGTTGATGGTTAGGGTGCCGTGACCAGGAACTGATGATTGGGGATTAGAAAGTATGTAGCCCAGAGGTGCAGCACTTATGGGTAGTTAACGCCGATGGTGTAATTAGGAAAATTCGACCCTTGGGATGATATCGCAATTGATGATAGTCCGGTGAACATATGAAGTTATATAGGCTAATAGTGGTAACGTCGTGATCTTTTGTGTGATATGTATTGTATGATAACCATGATGATGAGAGCAGCCTTGGTCGTGGCAACAATGAGTAGTGTTTTTTACGACCTAGTTGTAAAGGTTGTGTGTTTCATGTATGGAGACTAGATAACTGAGTGGCATTCATAATTATCGAACATGTGGTAAAAAAGTATTTGAGTTCCTTGCTTGAGGACTTGGTTTTAGTATATCTTGATTACAATGTGGTTTTGAGAAATAAGATCCCACATGGATTCAGTGGTGTAGGCCTTGGAATCTATAGGCGATATCCAACGTCCCATATCCTACCAAGATCTATATAGTCGTGTTAACTCGTAGGTTAGCACATGGTATGGTGTTTGCATAGTGAGGAAATTTAATTGTTATCGTTGAACATTTATTGAGGATTAGGCTGAGAAGACCTTGAGCTTTATAAGTTGCAAGCGATGTTTTGTACCCTACTATAATCTGTAGTAGCGTTGGTTGTGGTTTGTACGTGACTTATAGTCACGACCGCTTGGAAGAAATATAAGATTACTATCTAGGTGTAGAGACTCTTTTAGCCACCAAGGTAATGGCTAAGTGCGAGGAAATCCTAATGTGAGATAAGTTCATAGGCATTTTGAGGTGCCCATAGGACAAACTGTATTTGGCGTCATTGAGGATAAAGATCGAATGCTATGACACCTTGAGGTGTTTGATAGTTAAGGTACACCATAGGTAGAAGTCTTAGACAGATGTCTTTGCGTGCACCAAGTAATCGTGATGTGGGTATTGAAAGGTTTATAGAGTGCACCTCCAATAATAAAGGTATGAATGATGAAATCTTATTGGGTCTCGAGGACGGTTACATGAAATTTGTTTGGTGTCCTTAGGAGACTAATTAAGTCCAATAGAAAGAAACATCAACGTCCTAGTAATGATTGTGTTGAGGGTCTGGTGATAATTCCAGACTACTAGTCATAAAACGTACATGCTGGGTTTGGTTTCCAAAATCAGTATAGATTTTGGGTATGGTGATACTCAGTCTCGGGGTGTACTAGGAAATGTATAAGGGACTTAGAGGGATGACGCCATGTGGAGACTTGAAAATGGCAACCGAGGTGGGATAACATCAAAACATGGTCATAATATTGAGAGGTGTCGATGGTATATACTAGGCTAGCCTTAGCAATGTAAGGGATAGTTCTTGGCATGTTTTGTTAAGCTGGTTAGGATTAGAAGATGTACTCGTGTGTCATATTTACTTCCCTAAATAGGCCAATGGCAGCAGATGTGATTTCCATGTAAATTTTGTGTATATATAAATCGAAAGTAAGTTTGGTGGCCACCTCGTGTAATAAAGGGGCACGGTATAGTGAGTGCCTCACTTGAGTTAAGTAACGCTTATGGGAGTTTGAGATTTTGATCACGATATGATAAGGCAGACAATAACCTAGATGCAGTAAGTTGGTGATATTGCCACTAGTAATTGGAGAAGGATAATGTAGACAAAGGCGTGAGGTATTCGACAATCAGAATGGTTTATGTACGCAAAGGATGTGAAAGGTATGGCCTTGATCGTAAGGAGGGAAGTCAGGTGTTGACCTCCTAAAGGATTACATATTCGTAAATTACTTATGTGTTACGAGAATGAATGGTTGTGATTCGATTCGTTATAGTTAGTGACCCAAGCTAGTGTATGTGGCTAGGATTTGTGCTCGGTGAGAACTATGGGATTGAGTGGCGTGACTTCAATATATGGCCTAGGTTCGCTTTCGTGAATCATAGTAGGATGCTTATGGGAGAAATTTCTTGGGGCAGTCTCTTTTCCTTTCTGACTCTCATATGTCCCTTTTCAGTTTTGATAATCGGGATCGGTATCCTCACTTATGCGGTGAATCGGATGGGTTCTATGTCATGGTACATCATAGTTAGGCTTGGGAGAGTGCGATGGACCGGGTATGGTCAATGCAACTCGATAACTGGGTGTGCCCCATCTGAGGTATTCTTTCTATTGCATAAAATTATGTGTACAAGTGGCTGTGCTTTCCATCGCACGGTTGCTTGTAGTATTGATCTTTCTTAGGATGAATGGACTTTCAATTGGATAGCAAGACAGTTAGTGTCTTGGGTTGCAAGAGCGGTATGATGACTTGGGTATATCATGTAATGTTAAAAATTAAGGAAAACTTAGCTTACGATTTTGCTATTCCAAAATGAGTGGATTAGAGCGAAGCTCTAGCAAATACTCAAAGGTGAGACACCTAGGATATTACTAGGTTCATCAGAGTGATGCAACAAAAGGTGTAAGTCAGGCGCACGATGATGATTTGATAAGAGTATCACTCATTGGAGTCAGATAATATCATAGTATGGTTATTGGCTCGCTCATACGAGTTGTGTAGCCAGGATAGCCTGAAAATTGGTGGGACGCAGGATGTGCAG
The DNA here is from genome assembly GCA_949130495.1 of Sambucus nigra. Taxonomy (NCBI): domain Eukaryota; kingdom Viridiplantae; phylum Streptophyta; class Magnoliopsida; order Dipsacales; family Adoxaceae; genus Sambucus; species Sambucus nigra. The sequence continues at coordinate 504,325,297 of OX422209.1, forward strand.
TCCTAAAATAGAATTTGTTTTGATGGTGAACATGGCGATTGGTTATATTATGATTCACATTGGGTGAGTGTGGACCGCTAGAGAGGATTTGCTTATGGAGGCATTGGTCTGTCTTAGGTACTAGCAAAGGTGGTGCTAGAAATGGTTCGAACATGATCACCAAATGGGTGGGGACTCAGAGTCAATTACATGGTGTTCATGGTTAGCAGGATGGTGAGCATTGGAGCAAGTCGCAAGTTGATTATTTGGTGACAAACCCCATATAGATACAAGTATGGTGGCTTTAGTGTTGAGAACTATGATAATTTTATCTTTGAGGATTTTTATGGTATCAAGAATTTTGGAGAGGAAATTGCCCAAGGAGGGAAGTTTGTAATACCCTTTCCCAATAATTCAATTAAATTATATATAAATTCGTTTGAAGAGGGGTTAACAATGATTATAAGAGAATTGGGGGTCAAAATTCAATAAATAAAATAATGAAAAAGGGGTCGTTCGAACGATAGAAGAGGGTCGTTAGAAGCGATATTGGATGTCACGAGAAGCAGGGTTCAAACGACCTTCAAATAAGATGTTTCTACATAACAGTGGTGCGGAAGCCATCTATTGAATGAGATGGACATGTCATTCGAACGAGGCTCATGTCGTTCGAACAACGTGCCTTAAAAATTATTTTATTCTAATTTTCTCTTGTTCCATGCCACATTTCTGACCCTTAAATCTTTAAATTGTCGAACTCGGATTAGCCCAAATTGGGCTGAACGGGAATTTGAGGTGTTTGGAGTATTTTATAAGGGTGTGTTTGGTTTATTTTGAATAATTTTGAGTTAGAAGAAGGTGGAAGAGGGAAAGAGATAGTGAAGAGGACTTTAACCATTTTTCTGTCTTCCACCACCATTCCACCAACAATGCACATAATATTCCTCTATTTCCAGGCCCACAACACATATTTCCACTATTATTGAAGTAGAGCTACAAGTTTTGAAGAAATGTTGGGGGATTTTTGGAGAAATTGATGAGAACTTCCATGGAGTTTGAAGTGAGATTTGCTTGGAATCTTGGATGGAGCACATTTTTGAGCATTTTTTGACGATGCATTTGGTAAACCCTTGAGGGCACCTCTGGATGTGGGTGTTTCTCCTCCTACACCACCATTTCTACCACCATTGAATCCTTTAGAACTAAGACTCTACTTTACGTATTTGTAGTTGTGTAGTTAAATTTTATGAGTAGGGTGCATTTGATTAAATGATGAAATTGATGTGTAGGAATTAATAAACACTTTTATGAAATATAAATATTGGTAAAATGTTATTTTATTAAAAATAAAGAATCAATAAATGTTTAAAGGCTTTTAAATATTAAAAGTTGGTATTCTATGAAAATATTGTATTTTCTAGAATTATTGATGTTAAACATTTTATGAAATAAAATGTTTGAAGATAATGATTTATGTTATTGAACATTGGTTAAATAGTGTTTTAAAGCTTCTTGGAAAAATTAAAATTTTATGAAAAATGGACAATTTGTTGAGTTTGAAGAAATTAAATGTCCTTTATGCTTTGAAAATGCATTTTTTACAAGTATGTCCAATCTCTAGAATGAAAAATATGTTTAACCCATTTAATATGATTTTACGATTGGAAATCCACCTTCTCATGCAAATAAAATTGTAGTATTTTGGCATCAAGTGTATAAATAAGTTTAAAGAAGGTTTTGTTGGGTATAAACATGAAATAAGAAAAGCATAAATTGTTGTCTTCAAAGTGTGTGAACAAGGGGTTAAAAGTATTATAAGTATAAAGTTACAAGACTACATGCGTTGATAAAAAGAAATGACATTTTCTTATAAAAGTAGTCTTCAAGTGTAATTAGATTACTTGAATAAAGAAAGTAAAGAAATGTGTGGGTTGGAAAATGGTTAATAAAGGTATCGAATTAGTGTTAATGGGTAAACATTGAAAAGTTGGTGTGTATAACTTAATTATGTTGTAAAGATTAACACTTATGAAGTCGGAATGGAAATAATGAGATAATGATGTTTCCAACTAAGAAGAATATTACTCCAAGGCTAAAAAGGGTGTTACGATGTTAAAACACTTAAGAATTTAGTGTGGGCAACTTAATAGTTTTTTGGAAAAATTAACACTTACAAAAATGGAGTAAAGTTTGAATTTGGAAATAAATGGGTAAAATGGTAATTTTACTTAAAGTGGAACATTTTTATGAAAGAAAAATGTTGGAAAATATTTTACACAAATTGGTCCTAAATGAATATAATTTTTGGAATAAAATAAGGGTTTAAATGCAAAGGATATGAAATGATAATTTCAAGTGTAACACAGGTTGGGGTGAAACCTCGAGTTTGACTTCGGTCGGGTAAAAGAAAAAGTGGAATAATGTGGATATTTATAAATATTAAAATATATTAAAAGGAAATCGGATGACAGAAAGAAATTAAGGAAAGTCTGGAGACCTGAGTTGAACGACTCAAAATAACTGGCCAGAGCATATGGTGCGCATAGCCGACGGTGTGGAGTCTGTTGAAGTATGAAGTATTTGGAAGACTCCGAGAAAAGATAAAGGAATAAAAACATGTCAAGAAATGGGTTGTGTGGTAAAATATGTTAATATAACCTAACTTTAATTAATTAGTCAGTGTTCTGATAAAGGTTAAAATAGACAAGTAAATGTGTAATTGATTAATGTCCATAAAGTAAGAAAAAGGTAAAGTAAGTGGGTAAATGGGTAGTTAAGCAACCTAAGTGGTTAAACCCACAATTTATGCAAGAATGTGTTCTAAAAGATTTTCAATAGCTAAATGAGTATTTTCTAACACTGTGAATACGTGTGTTGCAGGGGTGGTTTTCAACGAAAATACAAGTGTCCATTGGATAAAATAAAAAGGGTGATTTCGGTAAAGAAATGATTTTTGATCAAACCAAGTGTAGTGGTTTCAAGTATTGAACCGTGTGTGTTAAACAAAGCTAGAAATGCTAAAATTAGAAAAATGAAGTCTTTTATAAGAGTAAGGTAAATTAATCTAGGCAAATAAGATTTTTGAAAGTAAAATTGTTCATGTATTAAGTATATGTATATGTATGTTTATATATATAGACGGTAGTTGCATGTGTATGTAGGCATAACGTGTTAGTGTCTTCTTTCTGCCATTTGATTCTATACTGCATTTGTGTATTTCGCACTGAGTATTTGGCTCAGACCATCACTTTGTTAAAATAGGTTGGGAGAGATTTGGTATTTTGAGAGCGTTATACATGTGAGTACTTTCTTTATTTTTACATTGGTAGATCTGTATACTTAGACTTCGGGGTGCTCCCCATGGGTCCCTCACGTAGTTTATTTTGAAATTGGAATCGCATGCCTAACAAGTGAAACGTTAATTAAAATAAAACTGGAGTAGAAACATTATATAGGTTGCTTCATTTCACTTCACACCTAACGCTCGAGTCGGATCGGGTTGACTACGTGTAACCCATAAATCTGGTCCAGGTCAATAGGGTGTTACATAATAAGTAACGACAATTCCTACGGTATCATTCCCAAGTCCTCTTTAGTGTGAAGTAGTGATAAGACTCCTCTATTGACCTTTGGCATTAACAACTAGGTCACGCCAATATTAGATAATTTACAAGGTTAGTCAAGAAATACCTAGCTTGTGTCTTATAATCATTTGGAAAACTAACTTCCTCATTTTATGGTCCTTTACAACAATCGAAACAAATCAAGAGTCCCCATAAGTAGTTACATACTATTACTACCTCAAGTGTGTTAGAGTTGATACACCTAGATCTTATGGTTCCAATGTGCTCCAAGAGCACTGTTGGTAAGAATTACATTTTGGCGATGGTCGATGACTTTTTGAAATATTCCATTATTGGATTTGTTAGGGAAAAATCCGATGCTTGTGAGTTCCTTACAATCGAATGCCATCTACATCAAAATCAACATAATGTTTTCATCAACAAATTGATAATTAATAATGATAAGGAGTTTATTGACACTAGTTTTGGTTCATATTGTGATGGTATAGGCATCAAACATGAGTTTTGGGCAATAGGCAGGCTTCAACGAAATAGTATTGTTAAGAGGAAAAATAGGACTATCCATGAGATGGCGCGATCCATGCTCCCTGGTAGAAACATGCCTAGATGATTTTGGGTAAAGTAATTTAACACCCCATGATCTATGAATATGATTTATCTTTTTCCACACACACATGACACTCCATATGAGTTTTAGAACGAAAATAAACCTAACCTATCGCATTTCTGAGTTTTGGAGAGTCCTTGATATATCCTAATAGATTGAGAACATTTAAGGAAATTTGACTCTAGAAGTGATGAGGGAATATTTTAAGGATATTCATAGACAAGTAGAGCCTATAGGGTGTATAACCTTAAAATATAAAAGGTCATGGAGTGATAAATGTCACGACTAGAGATGATGCTCTGACTAAATTTATTGATCATGATATTGCATGTGCAAATAATGCACCCCGATGACGACCTCGTTGTTCCCCACACCACCACAATGGAATGGAATCTTAAAAAAGAGGATCCACCCTCTTGGGTTCGAAAGAGACATGACCCTGTCGACATACTTGGTGATCCCACATTAGGTGTCAAGACTCGCGCTCAACTAGAAAATGTGATTAGCTAAGTTATCTAAAGTTACATAGTAGAGCCCAATAATGTGAAGGAATTACTTAGGGATGAGCATTGGATAAGTGATGAGCAAGAAGTGTTGCTTTGATTTCGAAAGAACGATTTTTGGGAATTAATCTCCCGACCTAGCGAGACTAATGTAATTGGAAACAAGTGGGTGTAAAATAAAAGGATGGAGTAGAATGGTAACATCATTTGCAACAATGCTTGGTTCGTCAGTGAAGGTTACACATAAATTGAAGGTGTAGACTTGGATGAGACATTATCCCATATTGCTAGGCTTGAGCTCATCCTTTTACTACTTGCTATTTCATGTCATTTACGGTTTAAGCTGTATCAAATGGATGTCAAGAATGCCTTTATCGATGACATTCTCCAAGAGGTGGTTTATATGTAATAACTAAAGGGGTTTGAAGACCTAGAGCACCTAGAACATGTCTTTTTAACAATGCAAAATTCCTGTGTGCTAATAGGTAAGGATGGTATCGCAAACAAAAATTTCTATTTTTATATTTTTAAAATTTTAAAGATTGAAACTTTAAACAAATTTAACCCAATAAAAATTAGCACTGATTTTTAATCGTTTTGTTTCGAAAAACTGATTTATCCAATTTTATCTTTTAACCTAAAACATAATTTAGGTGATAAGGAGATAAAATAAATAAATCAAACACAACACCCCGATGTAGAGGAAACCCACAAAAGGAAAAACCACGGACAACCCAACCAACAGATCACTGTGATATGAAATTACAAAAGTTGATAGTAGACTTACTCAATGACTCAATCTCCACAGTCTTGATGCTCTTCAATCTTTGACCTCTTCTCTAGAGTGAAACACAGGATTCCACCCACATAATATGCCACAACGCATAACTCCATGCACGTCTTCGTATCCACCGATGAGGCTCAGCAACCGTCTACAGATAGGAACATGAAATCCACCGTTTTTTTACCACAACGCCATCAACACGGAGTCTAATTTGTGTAAATATAGAGTACGGAATCTATCGCATGAAATTGTTTTTTTTCCAGATGTAGACAATCAAACCTTTATGCCCAAACTAAAGATCTCAAAACACATGGATATTAAGAACTTGGATGTTTAAACACAAAGGGTAAAACAAGGGTTTTCAAACTTTGGTAAATAAATAGGAAAACTTTTTTTGCCAAAAGTTCTTAAAAAATCTGAGTCCAACATGACTTAAATAGTACAAACACAAAGTTTAAGGTGACGAAATCATTTGAACAAAAACACCACTTTCGTTCTAACGACTTCAAATCTCGTTCGAACATACTTCTGATGACCTTCCAATTACTTTGTCGCTCGTTAATAGAGGATTCTCATTTGATGGCGTTTGAATCTCGTTCCAACGAGATGTTAATATCATTCTGACGAGACAAAGGTCATTCTAACGAAAATTCTATTTTCGTTTGAACGATGCTTAAATTTTGTTCTCACGAGATTAAAACCATAAATATTTTTCTTTAGAAAACATTTAAAACAATTCCAAATGATTTTAAGATAAAAAACAAACACCCTTAAAATTATCCAAGGATCCACATTCAATATGAATTCATACCTTGCGAGATCCTCAGTAAACACATAGACAAACTTGGCATGATAAACTCGTCACGATATATCCAATTTTGAAGCTTGGTCTCTACGTCTTCATCAAACACGTCGTGGGCTTATGGAATCAACAACATAATGCCTAACCTATTACTCAAATATTTTATCCGAAATTAATTCAATTTCATACAAACTGACTCGATTGGAAATTTGTCCTTACAAATCTCCCCCTTTGGCTAATTTGGGACAAAAACAAAATGAAAATCCTATGGGCCTGCAAGCTCTATAAAAAGACTCATTCTTTAACTCCAAAAAGGAAAAAGAGTACAGGCACATGAACCGAGTAGTTTGGCTTTTCTTGAAAATTTTATCATATTATTGTATACCTGTAAATCTGCTTTGCTTGAAAACTTTGTTGTATTATTGTAAACCTATAAATCTGCACACTTAAACACACCTTAAAATGTAAAAGAGAATATAATAAATATAAATCAGTAATTGAATAAACATATGACAATGTCTAAAATAATCTCAACCTAAGTAAGACATCTCCCCCTAAGATAAAAATATCCTAAGCATGGAAGGAAATACACCATTTCCCCACTTTTTGTTTAGGAATAGACAAAGAAAGATAGCATAAAACAATTATCCCCCCCCCCCCCCCAAATCAAATATCCCCCAGAATATGTGGTCATGAGATAACAATTTTAAACATAGGGAGATGGAATAAAATGCGATGGTGTAAAGTACAACAAACACACAACAAGGCAACTGAAGCACAAATAATCCACACATTGATCAAGCAATATCAATATCAATACAAGAGGATACAAATATGAATAAAAAATGAAGTATGATATTAATATGATCATATGGTATGATAAAAAAATCCAAAGATGAAGCGTATGGTAAATATAGACTAAATGTAAATCGCAAAGACTTAAAACACGATACCATATATAATAAATGCAATATATACCAATGAACACACAAAACATATATATAGGTAGAAATAACCACAAAACACATAAGCTTTACACACTAGCATAGTATTGATATGTATAAATATGTCGGATGGAATCAATGGGCATGGACTAGATACAAATGAATTATGACCCAAACACTTAAATATATTCAAGAAGTTCTAATTGACCGTAAAACATTATCAAATTAAGATTTATCCTCAAGTGATAAGATAAAGTGAACTTAATGAACAAATAAGAACAATGCATATAAGACCAAAATAGTGATGATTCTAAAAATCAATAGTGTCACGACAAAATAAGCATAACTAGGATTCATTCTGCAAACCCATTGATCTTTAACTAAGCACCCTCAAAAGATAAGAATATATCATCTTTTCTTTTCTTTTCTCAATTCTTTTGAAGCTATTGCTATTGAAAGATCAAACAAATAAAACATGTTGTCCTTTGGCAATTTTTCTATTTTTGTTACTTTTAATCTTTTGATTAGGCTCTTACTAATGGTGGATTTTTCTTAAAGGATATTTTTTCCCTTTCTTAGCCCTTTCCCATGCACCCTCATATTTTTTTCAACACTAAACAAATAATCTCACGGGTAACATTTCTTACATGCACAAATCCCCTTACAGTCACAAAATATGTAGATGACAAGATTGATGGAAGAACATCTCCCAAAGCTCAAATATGCATGTGAAGTTAATGTTCAAAAAACTTGTGCATGTGTGTGAGTAGGCATATACAAAGTCGATTTCATAAAGAAAATCAAGTTCGAAACAACTCCATGCAAGCACGATTAAGAGAAACCTAAGTATCAACAACCATAACCAAATGTCCTAGCCAGAAGGAAAGTAGGGAATTAATTGGATTCAAACACACCAATATGCCACACCAAATGTGTAAAACTAAAATAGACTTAAACCAAAAATATTTTTGAGTTTTCAAAAAAAAATCAAATTAAAATACCAATTTTTGAAAATATACTCAACTCAAAAGATAAACAAAATCTTTTTGTATTTTTTTAATATGACTCCATAAAAGAAAAATGAAAATATAAAACATACATATGGAATAACAATAGTAATCATATTTCATGAAGCACAAACTATTAGTGTAACAAAAAAGCTAACGGAATCATCCATTAGATATTGCATGGGAAGTATCATGTGCAAGAAAATGAGAATTAACAAGTTTAATATGTAAGGCCTCCAAATTGGATTTTCTAATGCAAGTAAGTGTAACATGACGCTTAAGGGCTTTGGGAACCACGGTGACTCTATTATTAGACTTTATAGGGCCATTCACAAGACCAAATCAAAATCTCCTATGCTGACCTTTACTAACGCAATGAATGTAACTGAAAATATAGCGGGGGGTGTTACCTAAGGGTTAACTTTTTCTGCCATTCCTGGTCGACTATCTCGAATGTATGGTCTTCGCTTTGGTAGTGGAAGCATTATGATTATCGAAGCCAATTCCAAACTTATCATCTTTGATTTAAACGGTGTCAAACATTTTATCCAATTTTTTCTGACCTAGATTCCAAATAAAATTTAACCCGACTCGAATATGTCAATCTCTCCTCAACCTCAATTATCCTTGTCTTGAGTAAACTACTAGACTCCTCAAACTCTAAAAGATCTTTCTTCATAGCCTCCATAAACTAAGAAGACATCTCTTTACACTCAATATATTCTAGATTCTTTCGAAGAGTCCTATTATGTTCCCTAAGATCCTTAATCAAAATACTATTGTTGTCTGAAAAAATTATATCCCCAAGTGGATCATTGAAATACAGACACTTGTCATCCGAGGTGGCCTTATAGTTTTCTTGATCGGCATAAGAGGAACCTAGTCAGTTAGAAGGCCTACCAACTCCAGAATTCGAACCATCAAGAATACCAAAAGTTACTTGGCTAAAATGGCGACCAACACTGAATTCCAAGAGTCTCATTTATTATACACAGGTGTAAATGCCTAGAAATATAAAGGGATTCCATCTATGGTTTTACGCCACTATAAATACGGAATACTCCCCCAGCTCAAAGGATTTTTCAATCATTCTCAAGCACACCATATTGAGTTATTGTAATCAAGGACAATAAAACTAACACTGGACGTAGGCTTTCTTCACAGTCGAACCACTTTAAAAATCTCTTCTCTTGAGTGTTTAATTTGGTTAACCTACTATATTTTATCTGTGATTATATATTTGGGTTACGTTAATTTTTAGACATCAACAGATTGGCGCCGTCTGTGGAAATCGACCGTTAGTCAATGTTCTCTACCTCATATATTTCATTCTTTGGTGTAGTGTATGACTATTGTTCCTTAAAGTATCCTGGCGGCTGCGTGCAATAATCATGAAATATATGCTCCCCTTGGTGAGACAGACCTATAGAGGATCCTATTCAATTTTTCTAAGGGGCAGTAGGCTATACAAGAGTCAGTCAGATAATTATCATGCACAATGCAAGACAAGTCCTCCAATTCTAGAAGAGAAATACCATCTCCACTTACCAGAAGTGAAATAAGTTACTATTATCATTCTTCTCATGCAAGATCATATCGCCTTATTGCAATTTCTTCATTTCGATCAACGAATTACTATGATGGTAGATTTTTTTTTCAAACAAAAGGCCGAGTGTATTGGAGAGGCTAAGTAGGGATTCTACTTTTGATCGTCTAGGTCCCCGAGTAACTAGAGGTCATTACAAGGAACGAGTGCATCATCATGAACTTAACGAAGGATATGTGAGAACAAGAACTAGTACGAGGGGTTCTGGGCGTTCCGAGCAAACCTCTCTGGAGGAAAGTTCAACACTAGGTGTGGAAGCGGTACGGGTTTTTATCGTACGTAACCGTTTTGATCCGAAAAAAATGGTTTTTGTTTCATATATTAAAATACCAGAAATCTGTCTTACCGAAACCGAAATTATCGCAAAAAAGTGGGTTGGTTTTGGTTTTAATATTTAAAAACTGATTTACCGAAATCACCGTACCGAATTCACCAAAACCAGAAAAAACCGTACCGATATTACCGTACCGTACCGATTTTACCGAAACCAGAAAAACTGTACCAAGATTACTGTACCATATCGAATTTACCAAAATTACCGTACCAAAACTAGAAAAAAGTTGGTTTCAGTTTTGGTTTTAATATTTAAAAAAAGCTGGTGGGTTTTCTTTTGGGTTTTTTGGGGCTTTTAGTGTTTACCAAAACCAGGAAAAAAATAAAACCATAAACCAGAAAAAAATAGAATTTACCGAAACAAAAAAAATAGAATTTACCAAAACCAGAAAAAACCAAAATTATCAAAAAAGTCGAAGTGCCGGTCGGTTTTGTTTTGGTATTGATTTTGGTGTACCGGGTGGTAAACTCGTATGGTTTGGTTTTACCATCCAGAGTTTGGTTTTGGTATTGGTATCTACTTTTTACCGACCAAACCGTACCGCTTACACCCCTATTCAACACATATACATAGTAAAGCCACTAAATCTGCTTTGATCAAATCCAAACCAGAGGAAAACTCCTGAAAAGCATTAATGCAGAGAGTGAAAGATCGATTAGGGGAAATGGGCAAAACAAAAAATCCTTTGCAAAGAAGCTTTGTTAAGCTCTCACCTTTCATCCAGGCTATTGTGGACTATCCCACACCTTCCAAGTTCAAGTCGTCAGCGGTCACTCATAAATATAATGGAAAAACTGATCCAGTTCTACATATTGAGAAATACCAAGTTATTGTTGACATTTATTCTTCCCTCCACGAGATGAGGTACATGGCTTTTTTCATTTTCATTACGGGTCTAACATAGATATGGTATTACAATATGCCTAGAGGTAAGATTTCCAGTTTTCACCAATTGGCTGAATTATTCATTGATAACTTTTATTTTGGGTTCAAGCCAATCAAGAGTATTACTCACCTCTTGATTGTGCGGTTTAATAATGAAAATTTAAAAGTGGTGGATTATGAAGAAAAAATAGCCATTACAATGTTAATAAGTGGGTTATAAGAAAAAGATCTTTACTATTCCCTGGAAAAAAAAAACAAGACTATGAGAAAATTGATGGCTAAAGATGGAAAAATCATGAACGCCAAAGAAGCCATGGCAGCAAAAGAAGCATCGAGGAGAAAAATTTAGGGACAGAAGAACATAATCCACTAGCTAATGGTGTTCACCATATCCTGGAAGAAATCGTGGGTAACAAGGATATAAATTGGCTTAGGAAATTGAGGATGCTACCCAACAAAAGAGATAAGTCCAAGTATTGTGACTTTTATCGCGATCATGGGCACACCAAAGATAGTTGAATATCCCCAAGAAATGTGGTTGGAACTCTTATTCGATGGGGAAAGACGAAAAATTTATTGATCGGAATGGTAGCTGAGAAACCAGGGGAAGGTATGAGTCACCCAGTCGAGGAAAATATGACACAAAAAAACTACGCAGCAATGATTATGAAGATGACCCCGACTTGCCAAAGAAGCCTGACAAACTAAAAATGAATGGAGGTATGATATCTTTCGATTGTCATTTCATCGCAGGAAGAGACGCCGGAGGAGGAGATAGACTTGCTGAAAGAAAGGCATACCTAAATAAAGACAAAGCTTGTCCCACTATTAGGCAAATTAATATAGCCGAATGCAGCGATAGCCAGTCTAAGAAAGTCAACAAAGATAAGTTGGTGATCGGATTCTCAAAAAATGATCCGAGTGGGGTACTTTATCCTCACGATGATCCATTGGTAATTACTTGCAGAGTTCACCATGGAAGAGTGGATAGAGTTTTGTTTGATAATGGGAGTTCAGTTGATGTAATGTTTACAACTATTTTCAAATCTTAGGGTTAAAAGAGAGTAAATTGGGACCATATCACAGACCACTTATAGGATTTTCTGGGGAAAGGGTATATTTCTTGGGAACTGTTAAGTTTGAAGTACTGGTTGGCACCTGGTCGGTGAACATGATAAAACAGATTCCATTCTTCGTATTGGACAAGAACGTGCCTCCAGCCTACAATATAATCCTTGGACGGGTAGGGTTAAAGTAACTAGAAGATTTTCCACCTATGGTACATCAATGCATGAAGTTCCTGAAGCCCCCTATATTTTTTACTCACTTGAGTCTATACTATATGGGCGCTTATCTATTTTAAAAATAGTGACAAAATTAGAGTCATATCCCTTGCTACCAAAGAACCTCAAATACTACATAATATAATCTTCTAATGGTCTTAAAGGTAGTATAGCAACACTGCACCTAGGCTTGCATATTTTTTGTTGAATTTATATCATTTTAGGTGTGCGAATGTTAATTCCCATCAAAATAATTTTCTAATATTTTGGGATTTTTTAAACATTTTTTAGGAATTTTTAAAACATTAAAAATTAAGGTTTAAAAATGTTTTGGGATGATTTGTAATATCTTTTAATTCCTAAAAACTTGGGTGGGCAGAAACCAAAAGCGACAATAAAATATGGAGTAGAAACTGGGATTTGTAAAAATACAAAAACACGCATTTTATGTGTGATCTCAGCCTTACACGTGTCTTCATTATACCGACTAAGATTGTGTTTCTTCTTACTCATATAATTGAGATCCCTTATTAACCGTTGGATCAAACTCATCAATGGTCTGCTTGTTGCCTAACTCAATCCAAGTCTTAACCCATTGAAGTAATAACAATGAACTTAAATGCGGTGCGTTTACAGCCATTAGATTTTTATTTAATTTGTAAGATTTAATCTAGGTCATTGATTTGGTTAATCGTTCTAGATTCTTCCATCGAATTGTATAAATAAAGGCCTTGGGTTAAATGTTTACAATCTTTTAGTGAGTCTGAGTTTGAGCGAGCGAGCGAGAGAGAGAGAGAGAGAGAGATAAATTGCCAAGCCAAGCCAAACTCTTGAAAAAAAAATTCTCAGAATATTTCCTTGTGAGTTTGAGAGTGATTCTTGTTCGAAGATCATTTCCTCTCTGGTTTTAAATCTCTTTTCCAACCAGTCACTGAGTTATATCTCGTTTATTTTTTATAGAAATTGTAGATCTGATTCTGTTGTGATATAAATCACTTAGATCTGCTTAGTTTGATTTTTTTATTTAGAAATCATTATTTGTTGGTGTTTTTGTACTAAAATGTTTTAATTTAATGTTCTACCAATAAATTCCTTTTTCTGTTTCAAGTTTTGAGAAAAAGCGACTTCAAAGTATTTTCAGATCTCGAGACGTTTACACTTTCCAGTTCATATTTCACATTTTGTGAAATATATTTGCAAATAAATAAGTGAAAGTGTATAGTATCTTATATCTTTTTGAATACCAATATTGTCACTCGATCTAACACAAAAATGAAGTCTAGTTTTCAATAAATTGTGATTTAGAGAAGCTTTAATGGAAGAAGCTTTAATGGCTGAAATCGTCTCGGAGAAGACGATGAACAGTGACCTGCGTCCTTTACGAATCGATCCGTCCTAGGAGAGAATCGATTCGTCTCTTGGTCAAAAAATGAAATTTGTATATCTCTTCGACGCGGTCGCGTGGGCGCCAACCGCGTATTTTTCTGATTTTTTTTGGATTTATAGTGATTTTTCTACGAAACGCTGTCCGAGATTGAAATGGTTAGTTAGAAATTAAGAATAGAACTTTTGAGATAAATATTAGGGGTTCCTAAATATAGAGTGGGGACCTCTAGATCACTATTTGAGTGAAATGTAGTCCTTGGGTTTATGGAAATGAAATCCATAACCCACTAAATTTAAGGTTATTCGGGAAGGAAATCCCTTAGTTATTATTTTAGGCTTTTAGGTCTATATGGTTTATGCATATAGGAAAGCATAATCATATTGATCTTGGTTGGGTGAATCCTATGAGTGGATTAGAATAAATTTGGGGAGTATAGGTATATATTCGCTAAATGAGAAATGGTATAATTGGAGATATCCAAATGAATCCGTAGATGGGATTTTGGTATATATTACTTATTAAAGTAAGAAAATACTTTGGGTTTAGTATCATGCATAAATGAATGCATGATTATGATTCTTTGAGAGAATCTTTGGGATTATTGGTCATCGATAGAGGGTTTGGCAAATATGGCCATTTTTATATATTCAGGGAGGAATATATGGTATATGTATACACTATGTGATTAAAGTATATATATAATTTGAGATAAAGGATTTTGAAAATAAAATATGAATATTTTCAAAATGGGAAAAAGGTAAATAATTTTCATAATTAATAAAAGATGGATACACACCTCTCTAAATCTCTATCATAAGGGAAGTTGTGTGCATATGGTGAAGCCCCTGGCTAATGAATGCAGGGTGGATATAGTCCTATAGGCCATATGAGCGTTTATTGTGTATTTTCCTGCCCTGGTTAGGAGATTTCGGGTGTGGTCTTGACTATCCCGCAGGCATATGGATGCTTCCCGACGTCTTGCGTTGTAGGATCCCAAGTTGTCTTGATGATAGGCCCTGGAAGATGATAGCCATTTAGGGGCGCGCACAGTGGGGAAACCCGGACGGGCGGTCTTAGAACGCGTTATATTATATGTTAAAGCAATTTATGATAATAAATTGGCTTTAATTTGCATTTCCTAGATGGAAGAAGGTAAATGGGATAAAGGTTTTGGCTTCGGTAACACTCCCGGATGGAAGAAGGGATGTGGAAGCATATGATATGATCAAAGCATTTTTATGATAATAAAAATGGCTTTGAACACATTTCCTGAGTATAAAAAGGGAAATGGGATGATATAAAACGGAAAAGCATTTTTATGATAATAAAACTGGCTTTTAAAAGTATATGATTTGTTAAAGTAATTCATGATAATGAATTGGCTTTTATATTTACATTTCCTGAGTATAAAAAGGGAAATGGGAAATTTTGATAACAATGAAGGCATTGATAAATACTTGATATATGAACCCTTAGTCCGGGAGATAGATCCGAATGTTTATGATAAAATGAATATATATGGATGAATCGAGTACCGAGGGTCTAATGGATCCTGACGACCGACCGTGCCGCGTAGTAGTGTATCGGGGGGTTCTTTGTTTGGATTTCGCTTTGCGAGACACCCCACGCATGAATATGGCAATGTGTTGAGACTGGGGAGAAGTTTCATCCTTAGTGATCTTATATTGATATTTATTATATGATGCAAATATATATAGATATAGATTTTGTACTGAGGGACTGGCGGATCTCGATGATCGACCGTGCCGCATAGTAGTGTATCGGGGGGGTTCCTTGTTTGGATTTCACTTTGCGAGACACCCCACGCACGAACATGGCATAGCGTTGAGACTGGGGTGAAGTTTAGCCCTTAGTACATTACTTGGACTATCTAGGGTTGATAGTGGTTGGATGATAGACTAGTTTAGCAGGGTAGCTTGACTAGGATGTTTAGAGGGATGCGTTAGGAGTGCACTGTTAGTGGAGAGGTGAGGGGTATCTCACGTGAGTGCGATACCAAACTTAAATATGAGATAAAACCTTTTTCTAAAAAAAATAAGGCATTTATGCACTTGCTAAATATTTTCAAAACTCGGGCTCTGACCCGTTTATCTACTTTTCCTTTCTTGATATATAATATACATATATAGGTGTCCAGACACAGGGACGCCTGGATGGCAATTCCTTCGAGTCAGACGTCAGCTGCAGCAGCTGTGGATTCGTGCAGGTTCTCGATAGCCGCTTCCATCTTTGTACTCTAGTTAGGAGGTATTGTATAAACATTCGAGCCAATGGCCTAGCTGTATTTATTTATTCTTTCGGTACTACATTCGATATGGTTGTATATATTAACCGTGTGTTCGGTTATTTTATTTCATTTTAGTTTTATTTCCGCAAAAACTGTGTGGATGTTTTATTTACTGTTGGTAAAAAGAGTAGTTAAGTTAAAATTTTGACACCGGCCTAATAGGTTATTAGTAATTAAATGGATTTTTGACAGTGATGCTAAGAATGATCCATATTAGACTCTTGTTTTAATTTAATATTGGAGTGATCGCCTGGTATCTTATTAGGCGGGGTGTCACATTCTCAGATTAAAGGAATAGATTTTGAGGAAACATTTGCACTAGTAACCCACCTTGAGTATGTTTGCTTACTCTTAACAATAGCTTATCATTTTTAATTCACTCTCTATCAAATGGATGTGAAATATGTGTTCCTTAATGGTATCTTAACTAAGGAAATCTATGTTAAACATCCCAAAGGGTTCATTGACCCTCACCATCCGAATCACATATTTCGATGAAAAAAGGCCTTATATGGTATTAAACAAGCACCTCGTGCTTAGTATGAATGATTTTCTATATTTTTATTAAATAACAACTTTAAGAGAGGTGGTAATGATCCAACTCTATTTGTCAAACATTTTGACAAAATTGTAGTTATAGCCCAAGTCTACGTAGATGATATAATCTTTGGATCTACATCCTTAACTGAAGTTCAAAAGTTATGCATAGAGAATTTCAAATGTCTCTTATGGGGGAGTTATAATTCTTTCTAGGACTTCAGGTCAAACAAAATTCTGAAGGATTATTCATCTCTCAATCAAAATATGCTTTAGAGATTGTTAATAAGTTCGGCTTAGAAAATGCAAAAGATGCTAGGACACCCATGAGTACCTCGATAAAAATGTCTAAGGATGAACATGGGAAATCCATTGATCCCACTCTTTATCGTAGCATGATAGAAATCTTACTATACCTGATTGCCTCACGCCCTGACATTATGTATGTTGTTTGTGTATGCGCTAGATATCATAATGCACCTAAAAAGAGTCATTTATCGTGTGTTAATAGAATCATAAAATATGTTAAAGGAACTCTCAACTTAGGACTTGGGTACACAAATGACACATCCAAATCTGTAATTGGTTACACCGATGCTGATTTGGCTGGGTGTTCTGATGACAGTAAGAGTACGTTAGGAGCCTGTTATTATATAGGAAATAATTTGGTAGGATGGTCTCGTAAGAAACAAAAGTGTACATCGTTATCCACCGCTGAAGCAAAATACATTACATCGGGAAGTTATTGTTCGCAATTACTTTGGATAAAATAGATGTTAAAAGATTATGTCGTAATTGAAGATAAGTTGCATATCTATTGTGATAATCAAAGTGAAATGCATATTTCCAAAAACCCAGTGCAACACTCTCGCATAAAACACATTAAGATTCGATATCACTTTATTCATGAATTAGTAGAATCCAAGGAATTAGAAATTATGTAGTTGCCCACAGATCTTCAATTAGATGATTTGTTCACAAAACCTCTAGATAATTTAAGATTTGAATCTTTATGGAAATCTATTAGAAATTATGTATTTTCCCACAGATCTTCAATTAGCTGCTTTGTTCACAAAGCCTTTAGATAATTTAAGATTTGAATCTTTATGGAAATCTATTAGCATGATATATCTTGAATAAATATTTGTCATCACATAATATATCATCCGGTCATACTCATGCTTATAATTGATCTTTGAGAATACAGATGTTTAAAACATGACAAAAGACACCTCCTATATCTATTTTACGTAGGAGATCCTTGATGTAACTCATTGATGTTTATGCGTTGATATATATTTCTTTTTTCTATATATTTATTTGCTTATGTATATTTGTGCCTACACTTTGTCCATTTGAGACAAAATTGGGGAGAAATTTGAGTCCACTTGGACATCTTTTTGTTAACTTCAACTAAAATACTTAATCTTAGTTATCTTATTTTCAGGAATCAGTACCTCATTTATATCATAATATTGTTAGGGTATTAGTTTGTATTTAGTTGAGTAATGTAATTTTCTTTTTCTAGGATATGGGGTAGACAAAATTTTTGTATAGGAATAGGATTTTCTTATTTTTTGTATCCCTACGAGTCCTCATTGACTCAAAGGAGATTTTGTCTCATATTTCCAAAGGGAGAGATTTAAGCACCCTATATTTTTTACTCACTTGAGTCTATACTATATAGGCACTTATCTAGTTTGGAAATAGTAGCAAAATTATAGTCATATTTCTTGCTACCAAAGAACCTCAAACAAAACATCAAATTATCTTTAATGGTCTCAAAGTTAGCATACCAACACTGCACCTAGGCTTAGATATTTTATACTGCATTTATATCATTTTAGGCATGTGAATGTTAATTCCCATCAAAATAATTTTCTAATATTTTTGGGATTTTTTAAACATTTTTTAGAAAATTATAAATATTTTTAAAACATTTAAAATTAAGGTTTTAAAATGTTTTGGGTTGACTTGTAATATCTTTTAATTCTTAAAAACTTGGTTGGGTAGAAACCAAAAGCGGCAATAAAATTTAGGGTAGAAACTGGGATTTGTAAAAATTCAAAAACACGTGTTTTATGAGTGATCTCAGCCCTTTATTATATCGGCTAAGATTGTGTTTCTTATTACTCACATAACCGAGAGCCCTTATCAATATTTGGATCAATAAGAATGCGTTTACATGCAGTGCGTTTACACCCATTAGATTTGCATTCGATTTGTAAGATTTAATCCATCCCGTTGATTTGGTTAATCGTTCCAGATTCTTCCATCGACTTTTATAAATAGAGGCCCTGGGTTAAACGTTTACAATCTTTTGGTGAGTCTGAGTTTGAGAGAGAAAAGGGGGAGAGAGAGAGAAATTTCAAAACCAAGCCAAACTCTTGAAAAAATTTCTCAGAAAATTTCCTTGTGAGTTTGAGAGTGATTCCTATTCGAAGATCATTTCCTCTCTAGTTTTAAATCTCTTTTCCAACCAGCCACTGAGTTATATCTCGTTTCTTTTTTATAGAAAGTGTAGATATGATTCTGTTGTGATATAAATCACTTAGATTTGCTTGGTTTGATTTCTTTATTTAGAAATCATTATTTGTTGGTGTTTTTGTACTAAAATGTTTTCATTTAATGTTCTACTAACAAATACCTTTTTTTGTTTCAAGTTTTGAGAAAAAAAGACTTCAAAGTATTTTTAGATATCGAGACGTTTACACTTTCCAATTCATATTTAACATTTTTGTGAAATAGATTTGCAAATAAATAAGTGAAAGTGTATAGGATCTTATATCTTTTTGAATACCAATATTATCACTCGATCTATCACAAAAAAGGAAGTCTAGTTTTCAATAAATTGTAATTCAGAATCTTTTTTAGTAGAAAACTATAAATTGTAGGACTATTGGTCTATACAAGTGTGTGTGGGTTCATGCATGTGTTAGGCACAACACCAGAACACACGTTTCACACTACAACACTAAAAAAGTGTTGGTTGAGATATTTTTTATCTTAGAGTCGACATAAAGCTAAAGGATGAGGAGGTGCAAAGCTGCAGAACAGCTAGGACAGCTTCAGAGCCTTCAGAGAAGTCAGATTTACTTAATGGATATGGTATAAATTGTTGACTTAGTATATGTCTGGTTGTGTGGTTAGTTTGTTAATAGTTTGCAGCTTTATAACTCGATTTTAGTGGATTTTTGTTTTTGAGGTGTTGACTCCTCCGTGGATGTTTCCCCGATTAGGCGGGGTTTCACCATGTTAAAATACTTGTGTACTTGCATGTTTAATATTCATCTCATCCCCTTATGATCTTATTCTGATTTAGACCCTTTTAGTTTTATTTTTCAAAACTTGGTCACCTATAACTGAAATATCTCGTTCATAACAATTTTCATACACATCTTGTGTTGGTAATTTGTTTTGTAAAAAAGAGTTTCTTTAACTAACTATTCAGAGTCATTTAAACAATTTTAATCTTTTATTAAACAACTTAAGTGGTATTTTTTTCAGTTCCCTACCAACTGTGGAGTCGGTGTGGAAAATGACAACCATATGGAAGCACGTGAATGCTATTATATTTCAGCCGACCAACAAGAAATGTAGAGAGGCACAAGTACTTTCCATATCGACACTTTGGATCCCTGCGAGGAGGAGGACTTAGTGAAAGGACGTGTCATGAAAGAAACATAAGATATTATCTAGACGATGAGAAACCAGAAAGAACCACCCAGATTGGCTTAAGACTAATATCTCCTATAAAACAAGAATTGATTACATTCCTTAGACATAGGAAGAATGTGTTCTCCTAGAGTCATGAAGATATGCTAGGTATTGATCCCAACTTCATCTACCATGTAGTCAATATTTACAAACATGTAGTCTAATCAAGAAGAAGCATATAGTTTTTAACCTAGAGAAGAATATGGCAATCCAATAAGAGGTGGAAAAGTTATAGAAACCATAGTTCATTGTGGATGTTAAATATCTGACTTGATTAGCCAATATAGTAATGGCAAAAAGGAGTGTGTAGATTTTATTGACCTTAACAAGGCATGTCCAAAAGATCACTTTCCTTTACTAAGGATTGATCAATTGGATGATGCCAAAGTAGGTCATGAATTTCTCAGCTTCATGGATGCTTATTCTCGATATAACCAGATCAAGATGAAGACGTAGGATAAGTAAATAACATCCTTCATTACTAGTCGAGGAGCTTACTGCTACAATGTAATGCCCTTTGGGCTAAAAAAATGATGGCGCAACATATCAGAGGTCGGTAAAAAAAGTCTTTAAAGAGCAAATTGGCATGAACATGGAGGTGTATGTAGATGACATGCTCACCAAAAACAAGTTTGTCGCCGACCACATCACTGATCTAGCCCAAACCTTTAACCAACTATAAAATCATTAAATGAAGCTCAATTAGACCAAATGGATATTTGGAGTCCAGGAAGGTATGTTCTTGGGGAACATTGTGAATCAAAGGGGAATCAAAGCCAATCCTGATAAAATAAAGGCTTTACTGCAAATGCGATCCCCAACCAGTAAGAAAGATGTGCAAAAATTAACACTATACCAAAATGACAAAATTGTCACCTTTCAGCCGGCCACCCTTGTCACGGTCATTGACTGTGACACAAATCTCGCGTTTTGTGTCATGGTCATTGACCTTGACACGACCGTGACAAAGAATTGTCACGGTCAATGACCGTGACAAGGCCGTGACAAATGTAGTTGTCACGGTCGTGTCAAGGTCAATGACCGTGACAATTCTTTAAATAATTGTCACAGCCAATGACCTTGACACGACTGTGACAACTTCTGCAATAAAAACCAACCCTAGTCTTCTTTTTTCCCACCGTTTTTTGGTTTTCCCTCTCTCTCTCTCTCTCTCTCTCTAAGCGATTTTTGCTCTCTCTCTCTCTCTCTGAGGTATGTTTTTTTCCTCTCTTTCTCTTTCATTTCTATATGTGTGTGTATGTGCGTATATGTATGTGTGTATATATGTGTGTGTATATGTATGTGTATATGTGTGTGTATCTGTGTGTATATATGTGTGTGGTGGGGGAGGGGGGAGGGGGGGTGGGGTGGGGTGGGGGTGTGTGTGCGTAGGTGTGTGGGTGTGTGTGGCGGGGGGAGGGGGGCAAGGGGTGTGGTGGTGGTGGTGGTGGTGGGGGGGGGGGGGGGTTGGGGGAGGGGGGTGGGGTGGTGGGGGGGGGGGTTAACAATTTTATAGCTTTAGTTGTAATTTTAATTGTATAGTTTTAGATGAAAGTAAATTAATAATTAGTGCCAATTTCATATGAAAGTAGGATTGCCCCTCATTGTAAATTAGTAAATTAATAATTGTATACTTTAATTGTTAGTTTAAAACATCAAATGAATTAATTGAGTAGATGAATTAGAAGGAGTACGGGTTAGACATTTGTTGTTGAAATTGCTGTTGGATTATTTTGTTTAGTAAATGTTAGGATTGTTAGTTTTAAAAGTGGCATGACCACTGAATTATTGTCCATATGGGGGTGGGATTTTTCAACTTTTTTTGAAAATTACTTTGTATATCGAACAATATATGCAAAGTATATATATGTGTGTGGTGGTGTGTGTTGGGGGGGGGGGGGGGGTAACAATTGTATAGCTTTAATTAATACATTGTATAGCTTTAATTGTAATTCTAATTATGTGACACCCCGCCTAATTAAATATCGGGCGATCACTCCTTTATTAAATTAAAATCAAGGTGAACAGTTGGTTCATTCTTAGCATCACTGTCGTAAAAATAAACTTTTCCAAATTAACACCCTAATTAATTAAGCTAAGTGTCAAAACCATTTTTAACCTTTCTAACCAAATTGTATTTTTAAAGAAAAACTTATTTATTTAATTATTAACCACATTTTCAATAAGTAAGAATCATACAACAATTATCCTGGAACATAATCCAATTACTTTAAACATTCAACATCCAAAATCCCAACATTTAAAACTAAATGTAAAACATACATGCTGAATGAATCCCGAAGAATAGTACTAGAAATAACTGAAATACAAATGTCCCAACAGAATAGATAAATAGTGGAAAAGGCGACACATGCCCAATGAAGAGAATGATAGCAGTGGAATCAAATAAATGAAATCGTCTAAGCAGGTGGCCTGCAACTCCCACCTAAGCTGCAGCACGTTCCTTCCAAAGGATCCTAAGAAAGACGCCCCTGTGGCTGGGCACCTGTAGTACATACATATATATAAAAGAGAGAGAGAGAGAGAGAGAGAGAGAGAGAGAGAGAGAGAGAGAGAAACGGGCCAGAAACCGATAGTGTATATGATTTAAAAATTGTTTAGCATGTATTTAAATTGATACAGGCCAATGCAACAACATATTAGTGCGACACTCTCTTAAGAAAATCTCACCTCTCTTCTAATGTGCACACCTATCGCACTAACCTTCCCAATGGTCTATCTTATCATATATCACGCTATCTTCCCCCAATGATTAACTTATCTTAGGTTATTCGAAGGATTCAAAACTTAGCGATTCAATTGTTTGAAAAGAATATTTCAATTAATAACCAAAGTTCTCATTTTGACTTTATTAATCAATAAAGTTTTCCAATTTCATATTATACTTTCTCAAAACAAGTATTTACAATTTGAGTCATCAACCATGTCCTGCATATCAAATCACAGTAGGCAGTTCCAAATTAGAGGATTTCATATATATATTAACTACTCGTAAAATATATATATATCATAACAGCACCCCAAATAAAAACTATGGTGCGGGCATACTCTACTATCCAATCTCCGTATCACTCGTACTAAGGGAATACAAATTCGGAATCACTCTCGAACTGTATTAACACATACTCAAACAATATTAAGGCGAAGCATAGATTCCAAGTCTCTAAGAGGATGGAATAAGTCTGCGTCTCTTAGGACCGTCCGAACTATCACTGCGATAGCCTGTACCAAGGATATCTACCCACAAACAATATGAGGCGAAGCATAGATTCCAAGTCTCTAAGAGGAAAGCACATACCCGCGTCTCTTAGGACCGTCCGAACTATCATTCCGATAGCTTGTACCAAGGATATCTATCTTCTAGGGTAGGAGTCAATATCCCCCATAAGGCAACACAGGATAAGATCGTCCCAGTGCGGCAACCTCAGGGATAGCAAGTAGCGTGGGCATGATTTTCACACATAGATAGTATATGCATACAAAATCATATAACTATACTAATATTACCATAACAATAATGGGTATATTCTCAATTCCCATAATTACGACATTTGTATTTATTTCTCATTATTTAGTTACCACGTATAACCATTCACATCTTACTTTAATTTGAGGAACCTTTCCACTTACTACATAACGCTCATGGATTCTATCCTCCCAAGTATAAAATTCAGTAGGTATACACATTTATCCCAAAGTAACTCTCTTACGTGTCTCTCTCTTGAAATCATAAATTCACCGACCCTTATGTAATTATCCCAAAATACAATCTTTGCCCGACATCAAAGGTCCCAAAATCTATTCACACGTACTACTGGTCTTCCCTATCTCCCAAAACATTTTATTAAGGATGCCCAAGAATTATCTCACAATAAATTGAATTTAACTCATTTAAAAGGAAATAGGAGTCTGCCAGGAGGGGTCGATCGATCGAGGTCTGGGGCTTGATCGATCGAACCTTCGATCAATCGAAGCTCTGGGCTCGATCGATCGATCAAGCAGGTCTGCGAAATCTGCAGAATTGCAGTTACGGGTTTCGTCTTCTAACTTACACCAAATCCATATTTTACAATTCCAAACGTCTCAAAATTTGTACTACTAACATCCTAACATGATATCATACATTTCCTACGTAAAGCATGTCAATTTACGTCACTAAACATGGATTAATCATGCCATAATTCATTTAAATATTCAAGAACCCTAGAAATCTCTACATCATGGTTCCAATCTGTTTTTCTAGAAATTTCTTCTTATAAACATCATAATTTCGTGGGTAAATTCCTCTACATGGCAAGGGTTTCCAGAATTATCGTTTAAACCATAACTACATGCGATTCCTATCTCAAATCTTAGGTTTTCTTCCATAAAACTCACCCTAATCATTCCTACACTAATATGAAAGATGCATCAACGAAATAAGCAAGATAAACACTTGCCTGGGATTTTTGATGTTCTGATTTATGGATGATTTTGGTGTGGTTGCGTAGCCCGTCGCGCGATCTACGCGTTGGTGGTGGTGGCGGTGCAAACGGATGGATTTTGGTCCTTGAATTTGCCTTGAGAGCTCTCTCCTTCCTCTCCTATGGCCGTTCTTGTGTTTGTGATTTCTAACCCTAGCTGACTAACCTAAATGGCTGATATATATTACTGATTTTCGTGGGTTTAATTACCCATAAATGTGAAATGTCCAAAATGCCCTCCCGGGGTACCACTTAGGCCTAAAAACGCCCCGAGACCCAAACTAAACCCCCGGGTACACTTTTCGGACTATCTAGACCCTTCCGGACGCATTGACACACTCAAAACGACCATACGAACGACTTATAAAATATTCACTTTTATTTATTAAAGTTTAGTCCCGACGCTACACGGGCGCTTCCCGACTTTTCTAAAATTGTCATTTTATTCACTCGTGACATTGAATATAACCAATATTACATAAATTTAATAAATCCCCAAATTAATATAGCATAAAAATACGGGGTATTACATACTTCCCCCCTAACAACGGAATTTCGTCCCGAAATTCGGAAAACAAGGCATACCTGGTAAGAACAAATCTGGATATCTCTCGCGCATATCGGCCTCGCGCTCCCAAGTAGATTCCTCCATATTATGATGCTCCCATTGGACTCGCACAAGTGGAACTATCTTCAACCTCAATCTCCTCTCACTATAGTCTAGGATAGCCACCGATCTCTCCTCGTAAGAGCTGTCAGGCTGTAAGTCTATCTCATCTATCGCAATGTGAGTATGGGCCATATCATCCCGAAGATACCGTCTCAACGACGAGATGTGGAATACATCGTGAATGGGATGAAAATGTTCTGGCAGTCCCAATCTGTATGCTACCGGCCCAATCCTCTCGATGATGGGAAATGGTCCCACGTACCTCGGGGACAATTTCCCTTTCTTCCCGAACCTCATCACTCCTTTCATAGGAGATACATGCAGTAACACTTGGTCCCCCACATTAAACACCCGGAAGAACCGTTTCGCATCGGCGTAGCTCTTCTGTCTATCCTGGACTACTCAAATGCGACTCCTGATTATCTCAATCCTCGCGGAGGTTTCCTGAATCACCTCCGGTCCTAGCAACTTGCTATCCCCCACCTCGAGCCAACAAGTGGGAGAACGACAAGGCCTTCCATACAAAGCCTCAAATGGAGCCATACCAATCATAAATTGATAAGAGTTATTATAAGCAAACTCTACCAGTGGAAGATGTGGCTCCCAACCTCCTCCAAAATCAAGAACACACATGCGTAGCATATCCTTTAGCATCTGATTAGTATGATATGTCTGTCCATCTGTCTGTGGGTGATAAGCTGAACTCAACCTCAACTCAGTACCCATAGCCTCCTGAAAGCTTTCCCAGAAATGTGAGACGAAAATCTTGTCTCTATCTGACACAATATTCAGGGGCACCCCATGTAATCTAACAACCTCAACAATGAACAACTGAGCATACTGACCCGTGGTATAGTCTGTCTGCACTGGCAGAAAATGAGACACCTTGATCAAACGGTCTACAATCACCCATATAGAATCATGGCCCCACTATGATGTAGGCAACCCCGTAATAAAATCTATGGAAATACTCTCCCACTTCCACGCGGGTACTTCCAAGGCTGAAGCAATCCTGATGGTTTCTGATGGTCCACCTTCACCAGCTGGCAGGTAGAACATTTGGACACGAACTCAGTAATGTCCTTCTTCATCCCACTCCACCATTATTGCCTCCTCATATCCTGGTACATCTTATCTCCTCCAGGATGTACTGCAAATCGGGACCCGTGAGACTGGGTCATCACTGCATGACGTAATTCTGCTCCTTCTGGAACCACCAATCTCCCATTAAACCTCAAACCCCCATCAGAACTAACGGAGTAGGACTCAGCACCCTTAGCTAAGAGTCGTACAATCTGCTCCGGGCAAAACGGGTCTGTGGTTTGGGCCTGTATTACCTTTATAACAATCTCGGGTGTGACTGTCATAGCAGATATGAAGGAACGGGCTACTACGTCCTGGTGGCCTAACTCCTTCCACTTCGCTTTCCAGACGTCTGCTACCTCGTCTACCGGTCTACGGCTCAACGCATCAGCAACTACGTTGGCCTTCCCCGGATGATACTGTATGTCAAACTGATAGTCCTTCATAAACTCTAACCATCTGCGCTGTCGCATATTCAGCTCTCGCTGAGTGAATAGGTACTGCAGTGACTTGTGGTCTGTGAACAAGCGGAACTTCTCCCCCAATAAGTAGTGCCTCCTTATCCTCAATGCGAAAATGACCGCTGTTAACTCCAGGTCGTGAGTGGGGTAATTCTTCTCATGCGGCTTAAGCTTGCGGGAGGCAAAAGCTATAGCCTTCTCCTCCTGCTGAAGTACTCCCCCAAGTCCCCGTAAAGAGGTATCGGTGTAAACCAGGTACTCCACACCCGGCTTTGGTAACGCAAGAACTGGTGCTGAAGTAAGCTTGTCTTTCAGCTCATCGAAATCCAACTGACAAGCGTCATCCCAAACATATGGTACTCCCTTGCGAGTCAGATTCGTCAATGGAACTGCTATTTTGGAGAATCCCCGAATGAATCTCCTGTAGTATCCGGCTAACCCCAAGAAACTATGCACTTCCGTCGGTGTCGTGGGCTGTCCCCATTCCCTTACCGCTGAAACTTTACTCGGGTCGACTGCTATCCCCTGCTCAGAAACAACATGCCCCAAGAACTGTACTTCTCGCAACCAGAATCCACACTTCTCGTACTTAGCATACAACTGATGCTCTCGTAAAGTCTGAAGAACCTGCCTCAAATGCTCGGCGTGCTCCTCCTCGAAGTGTGAATATATCAAAATGTCATCTATGAAGATGATGACAAACTGATCCAAGAACTCTCTGAACACTCGGTTCATTAAGTCTATGAATACGGCTGGAGCATTTGTGAGACCAAATGGCATCACTCTGAAGTCTTAAGACCCATATCTCGTCAAGAAGGCAGTCTTTGAAACATCATGCTCTCTAATACGTAGCTGATGGTACCCCGACCTCAGATCTATCTTCGAAAAGAAAGTTGCTCCCCTCAGTTGGTCGAACATATCATCGATTCGAGGCAACGGATACTTATTCCGTATCGTGACCTTGTTCAACTCCCGGTAGTCCACACACAACCTCAGTGAACCATATTTCTTCTTCATAAACAGAACTGGAGTGCCCCAAGGTGAGGTGCTCCTGCGAATAAAGCCCTGACCTAACAGCTGCTCTATTTGATCTCGTAACTCTCGCATCTCCTCCGGATCCATACGGTATGGAGAGCGTGCTATCGGTCTAGTATCTGGCAATAAATCTATAACAAAGTCTATCTCTCGACTGGGGGATAGGCCTGGTATTTCCTGAAACACATCGGAATACTCACGAACAACTGAAATCGAGTCTAACGAAATCACAACCTCCTTAGAGGTATCCTCCTCTATATAATACAAATGAGCGGTCGAACCGCCCTCTGGGCGAGGCATCGCCACTACAAACATCTCTTGCCCCGGAATGGCAAAAACAATGCTCCCACCGAAGCAATCAATCATGACTCTATTAGCTGCGAGCCAATCCATACCAATAATAACATCATGCTCATGCATATCTAAGGCTAACATGTCCGCAGGTAATACCAAACTACCAATCTCTACCCCCACTCCTCGGCATATAATAAGATAAGTGACCCACTCCCCAGTGGTGAGTCTACACACGTCAGTGTTTTCTCTGCTGTGGCTAACAACCCTAAGGCCTTCGCAAAATGCGTAGCTATAAAACAATGAGTCGCCCCATTATCAAACAAAACTCGACCCATAGTACCATGGATAGGAAACATACCCTCAATCGCGGGTGGTGCCTGTGGAGCTGCTGCCTGGTGGACGTTATAGACATGTCCGTATTGTAACTGCCCCTGCTGCACTGGAGCTGCTGGAACGGCTGGTAGGGCTGGCACCTGGGCTGGAGCTGGTGGGGCAGGTGGAAAAAGTGGTCTCTATGGCTCATTACGGGCACCCTGCTGCTGTGGGGCCCTATATCCCTCCGGAAAATCCTGGCGTCTATGGTCGTGTCTACCACACCCAAAACATCGGCCTTTGAAGTTGCCTCCCCTCTGACCCTGTTGACCACGGCCCTGCTGGCCATTACCATTATGCCACTGGCCCTGTTGGCCCTGATGAACACGCTGTTGGCCCTGCTGCTGACCCTGCTGTCGGTGTTGGCCTTGCTGGCTCTGATGATTAGGCTGGACCTACTGACCCTGCCTATAACCCCTAAATCCCTTCCTGGAATCACCTGAACGGAATCGTTTAGCAGGGTCCCCCTGATGGGAACTCTGCTCGTGCTGACGAGTCTGTCCCTGAGATGGTGCCCCACTTGCACTACTACCCCCTATCCTGCCCTGCTGGATGGACTCTCCTACTCTCTTGCTTCCCTGCAGATGGAAGCGGTGATCCTGGCAATGTAGTAACACAGCATTGAGTACATCAGTAAAAGTACTCAAAGATAGATTCCCAATAAGATGCTGACGGATCCCCCAAGCTAACCCGTCCACAAACAACATAATCTTCTTGCCCTCAGTGGGTGCCTCATCTAGCATGATGGTGAGAAGTTTCGTGAACTCCTCCTCATACTCAGCTACGGTATAATTCTCCTGTTTCAAATTCAGTAATTTCCGCCTCATCTCAGTCTGCACGACGGGTGGAAAATACTTGCGGTCAAATCGCTCCCAGAACAACTGAATAGGGATCGCGTCCCTCTCCTCCAATGTGGTAGTGGACTCCCACCACTGCAAAGCGTCCCCCACCAACTTAAAGGAAGCCAACAACTACTTTTGCACGTCGGTGCACTCATACATACGAAGATGCCGCTGGATGTCTTTCTTCCATTGGCTGACTGTGATGATATCTGAGCTACCGAAGAACTCAGGGGGATGTGCCTTCTGAAAAGCATCCCTAACCCTCTCCCATGCAGATGGAAGCTGTGCTGGTACTGGCGCCACTGCCTGAATCTGGGGTGGAGCCTGTTGAACCACCGCTAGCACGGCATTCACCGCCTGAGCAACAATGGCAGCTACTTCATTAACATTCATAGTGCCTGGTGCCGGAGCTACTGGTTGCTCGGCCTGGGCACGCCTATCCTTCGTTGCATATCTCGGAGGAATATGAAACGTGAAAGAGTTTATTAGTCTACAGTTAATAACAAATCTCAAATAGCTGAAGACATAAACTTGAAAGCAAGAATACAACCATCCTATAATAGGGCTCTATAGCAAAAACGTTAAGCTGAAAGCAAAATAAGCCGTACAGATCCTATGGACACTAGAACCTGATCCTCGGATACCACCTGTGACACCCCGCCTAATTAAATACCGGGCGATCACTCCTTTATTAAATTAAAATCAAGGTGAACAGTTGGTTCATTCTTAGCATCACTGTCGTAAAAATAAACTTTTTCCAAATTAACACCCTAATTAATTAAGCTAAGTGTCAAAACCATTTTTAACCTTTCTAACCAAATTGTATTTTTAAAGAAAAACTTATTTATTTAATTATTAACCACATTTTCAATAAGTAAGAATCATACAACAATTATCCTGGAACATAATCCAATTACTTTAAACATTCAACATCCAAAATCCCAACAATTAAAACTAAATGTAAAACATACATGCTGAATGAATCCCAAAGAATAGTACTAGAAATAACGGAAATACAAATGTCCCAACAGAACAGATAAATAGTGGAAAGGGCGACAGATGCCCAATGAGGAGAATGATAGCAGTGGAATCAAATAAATGAAATCGTCTAAGCAAGTGGCCTGCAACTCCCACCTAAGCTGCAACACGTTCCTTCCAAAGGATCCTAAGCAAGACGCCCCTGTGGCTGGGCACCTGTAGTACATACATATATATACAAGAGAGAAAGAGAGAGAGAGAAAAAAAGACGGGTCAGATCCCGATAGTGTATATGATTTAAAAATTGTTTAGCAAGTATTTAAATTGATACAGGCCAATGCAACAACATATTAGTGCGACACTCTCTTAAGAAAATCTCACCTCTCTTCTAATGTGCACACCTATCGCACTAACCTTCCCAATGGTCTATCTTATCATATATCACGCTATCTTCCCCCAATGATTAACTTATCTTAGGTTATTTGCAGGATTCAAAACTTAGCGATTCAATTGTTTGAAAAGAATATTTCAATTAATAACCAAAGTTCTCATTTTGACTTTATTAATCAATAAACTTTTCCAATTTCATATTATACTTTCTCAAAACAAGTATTTACAATTTGAGTCATCAACCATGTCCTGCATATCAAATCACAGTAGGCAGTTCCAGATTTCAGAATTTCATATATATATTAACTACTCGTAAAATATATATATATATATATATATATATATCATAACAGCACCCCAAATAAAAACTACGGTGCGGGCATACTCTACTATCCAATCCCCGTATCACTCATACTAAGGGAATATAAATTCGGAATCACTCTCGAACTGTATTAACACATACTCAAACAATATTGAGGCGAAGCATAGATACCAAGTCTCTAAGAGGATGGCATAAGTCTGCGTCTCTTAGGACCGTCCGAACTATCACTGCGATAGCCTGTACCAAGGATATCTACACACAAACAATATGAGGCGAAGCATAGATTCCAAGTCTCTAAGAGGAAAGCACATACCCGCGTCTCTTAGGACCGTCCAAACTATCATTCCAATAGCCTGTACCAAGGATATCTATCTTCTAGGGTACGAGTCAATATCCCCCATAAGGCAACACAGGATAAGATCGTCCTAGTGCGGCAACCTCAGGGATAGCAAGTAGCGTGGGCATGATTTTCACACATAGATAGTATATGCATACACAATCGTATAACTATACTAATATTACCATAACAATAATGGGTATATTCTCAATTCCCATAATTACGACATTTGTATTTATTTCTCATTATTTAGTTACCACGTATAACCATTCACATCTTACTTTAATTTGAGGAACCTTTCCACTTACTACATAACGCTCATGGATTCTATCCTCCCAAGTATAAAATTCAGTAGGTATACACATTTGTCCCAAAGTAACTCTCTTACGTGTCTCTCTCTTGAAATCATAAATTCACCGACCCTTATGTAATTATCCCAAAATACAATCTTTGCCTGACATCAAGGGTCCCAAAATCTATTCACACGTACTACTGGTCTTCCCTATCTCCCAAAACATTTTATTAAGGATGACCAAGAATTATCTCACAATAAATTGAATTTAACTCATTTAAAAGGAAATAGGAGTCTGCCAGGAGGGGTCGATCGATCGAGGTCTGGGGCTCGATCGATCGAACCTTCGATCGATCGATCAAGCAGGTCTGGGAAATCTGTAGAATTGCAGTTGCGGGTTTCGTCTTCTAACTTACACCAAATCCATATTTTACAATCCCAAACATCTCAAAATTTGTACTACTAACATCCTAACATGATATCATACATTTTCTACGTAAAGCATGTCAATTTACGTCACTAAACATGGATTAATCATGCCATAATTCATTTAAATATTCAAGAACCCTAGAAATCTCTAAATCATGGTTCCAATCTGTTTTTCCATAAATTTCTTCTTATAAACATCATAATTTCGTGGGTAAATTCCTCTACATGGAAAGGGTTTCCAGAATTATCGTTTAAACCATAATTACATGTGATTCCTATCTCAAATCTTAGGTTTTCTTCCATAAAGCTCACCCTAATCATTCCTACACTAATATGAAAGATGCATCAACGAAATAAGCAAGATAAACCCTTGCTTGGGATTTTCAATGTTCTAATTTGCAGATGATTTTGGTGTGGTTGCGTAGCCCGTCGCGCGATCTACGCGTTGGTGGTGGTGGCGGTGCAAACGGATGGATTTTGGGCCTTGAATTTGCCTTGAGAGCTCTCTCCTTCCTCTCCTATGGCCGTTCTTGTGTTTGTGATTTCTAACCCTAGATGACTAACCTAAATGGCTGATATAGATTACTGATTTTCGTGGGTTTAATTACCCATAAATGTGAAATGTCCAAAATGCCCTCCCGAGGTACCACTTTGGCCTAAAAACCCCCCGAGACCCAAACTAAACCCCCGGGTACACTTTTCGGACTATCTCGACCCTTCCGAACGCGTTGGCGCATTCAAAACAACCATATGAACGACTTATAAAATATTCACTTTTATTTATCAAAGTTTAGTCCCGACGCGACACGGGCGCGTCCCGACTCAAATTTCCAAAATTGTCATTTTATTCACTCGTGACACTCAATATAACCAATATTACATATTACTTTGCTCATTAGTAATATTCAACAAATTTCCCATAATTACTAACTCTCGTCACGTTAACAATTATAACATAATTAATTTTTGAATTTTTATTAAATAATTAACTCACATTAAATTTAATAAATCCCCAAATTAATATAGCATAAAAATACGGGGTATTACAAATTGTATAGTTTTAGATGAAAATAAATTAATAATTAGTGCCAATTTCATATGAAAGTAGGATTGCCCCTCATTGTAAATTAGTAAATTAATATTTGTATACTTTAATTGTTAGTTTAAAACATAAAATGAATTAATTGAGAAGATGAATTAGAAGGAGTACGGGTTAGACATTTGTTGTTTAAATTGTTGTTGGAATATTTTGTTTAGTAAATGTTGGGTTGGTTAGTTTTAAAAGTGGCATGACCACTAGATTATTGTCCATATGGGGTTGGGATTTTTTAACTTTTTTTGAAAATTACTTTATATATCGAACAATATATACGAAGTATATATATGTGTGTGGTGGTGTGTGGTGGGGGGAGAGGGGTGGGGTGTTGGGGGTGGGGGGAGTTTAACAATTGTATAGATTTAATTAATAAATTGTATAACTTTAATTGTAATTTTAATTGTATAGTTTTAGATGAAAGTAAATTAATAATTAGTGCCAATTTCATATGAAAGTAGGATTGCCCCTCATTGTAAATTAGTAAATTAATAATTGTTAATTGTTAGTTTAAAACATCAAATGAATTAATTGAGTAGATGAATTAGAAGGAGTACGGGTTAGACATTTGTTGTTGAAATTGCTGTTGGATTATTTTGTTTAGTAAATGTTGGGTTGGTTAGTTTTAAAAGTGGCATGACCACTGAATTATTGTCCATATGGGGGTGGGATTTTTCAACTTTTGTTGAAAATTACTTTGTATATCGAACAGTATATACAAAGTATATATATGTGTGTGGTGGTGTGTGGTGGGGGAGGGGGGCAGGGGGTGTGGTGGGGGAAGGGGGGGGGGGTTAACAATTGTATAGCTTTAATTAATAAATTGTATAGCTTTAATTGTAATTCCAATTGTATAGTTTTAAATGAAATTGAATTAATAATTAGTGTCAATTTCATATGAAAGTAGGATTGCCCCTCATTGTAAATTAGTAAATTAATAATTGTACACTTTAATTGTTAGTTTAAAACATCAAATGAATTAATTGAGTAGATGAATTAGAAGGAGTACAGGTTAGACATTTGTTGTTGAAATTGTTGTTGGATTATTTTGTTTAGTAAATGTTGGGTTGGTTAGTTTTAAAAGTGGCATGACCACTAGATTATTGTCCATATGGGGGTGGGATTTTTTAACTTTTTTTGAAAATTACTTTGTATATCGAACAATATATACAAAGTATATATATGTGTGTGGTGGTGGATGGGGGGGAGGGGGCAGGGGGTGTGGTGGTGGGAGAGGGGTGGGGTGTTGGGGGGGGGGGGGTTAACAATTGTATAGATTTAATTAATAAATTGTATAGCTTTAATTGTAATTCTAATTGTATAGTTTTAGATGAAAGTAAATTAATAATTAGTGCCAATTTCATATGAAAGTAGGATTGCCCCTCATTGTAAATTAGTAAATTAATAATTGTATACTTTAATTGTTAGTTTAAAACATCAAATGAATTAATTGAGTAGATGAATTAGAAGGAGTAAGGGTTAGACATTTGTTGTTGAAATTGCTGTTGGATTATTTTGTTTAGTAAATGTTGGGTTGGCTAGTTTTAAAAGTGGCATGACCACTGGATTATTGTCCATATGGGGGTGGGATTTTTTAACTTTTTTTGAAAATTACTTTGTATATCATACAATATATATAAAGTATATATATGTGTGTGGTGGTGTGTGGTGGGGGAGGGGGGAAGGGGGTGTGGTGGGGTGAGGCGGGTGGCCAAATCTAGGATCATCGGATTGGAGACGAGCGACACCGGGTTGGCTCGAAGGGTTGATTCACACGACGCGAAGCTGTCCCGTTTGGAGGCGACGGTCCAACATATGTACACATTCATGAAGCGTACATTGGGCGAAGACCGTTAGGGGAAGGGGAAAGGGAAGGAGAAGGCGGTGGAGGAGGAGGAGGTGCGGGAGAACGAGGCACAGGAGGACGAGGCGTAGGGGGACGAGGATGTGGACCTTGCTGCTTCTTCACCGTCACGTGCGTATTTCGAAGATCCACTTCCTTATTTGGCTCTCTTCCACAGATCATTGTCGACACTTGGTTGGCCGAGCATGTTCATATTGGATGTATTTGATGGCCAACGGATAGGGCGGGGGTTAAGGGACCCGAATATCGTCGAGGGTGGAATAGTTCATGGATGTGCGCTTCAAGCGATCGAGTCCAAAGTGCTCGTCATGCATGTGATACTCGGGAAGGAGAACTCCCTATTGTGGTTTTGCGAACAATGTGGCACGCTGTATATTAGTGGGTGTGTCAATTCGTGTATCATGTGGCCAACTCACCTCCTCACATTTACCCAAGACATGCTTCAGTTACTGGTTTATGAAAAACCTTAGCCGCATATCCGGACCACCAAGTGTGAAAATCCTTAGTCACTAGTGCTTACTCCCGCTCCACCTCATTTTGTCCACTACTTGTCTTCCTCCTAAAAATAGTAAACTAAAGCGAAGCACAGAAGCTCAAGAGGGGATCCCTTAGAGCTAGTATTGTATACCTGTTTTAGTTGTGTCGGGAAAGAGAAAAGTAAAGAAGTTGTCTTAGGCCTAGTAGATTGGCAACAGCAGTTAGCAGCTCAACGTAGTGGCTTAAACCTTTCGTCGCTTCATTCATGCTTCGCCAGCCAGCTAGAGAAGAGTTGGAAGGGCGAAAGGTCTCGACTGGGGAATAACCGCTCCTAGAGTTAGGAAGTAACGTTATTTTTCAGTTTGTCCATTTTAATTATATTTGGAATATATCGTCATGTATATTATTTCTATTTTGAATATTTGGATTATATCGTCATGAATATATATTTTCACTATCTTTAGTTTATTTGGATATATGATGTTTGAATGGGTACAACCAACGTTGCTATAACATGTACAAATATACTGCTGGGAAGTGGCAGTGGCCATACTGCCCAGCAGATGTTTTTAAAATTCTGCCCAAAATTATCACGGTCATTGACCGTGACAAGTCCTTGACAAATCTTGTCATGGACTTATCACGGTCAATGACCATGACAATTTTTTTAATATTGTCACGAGTTTGTCACGGTTATTAACCGTGACTAAACTTGTCACAGTCCATGACCTTGACACGTCCGTGATAAAAAAAAATTCTCGCCTCGAATTGTCACTGTCATTGAGCTTGACAAGTCCAACTTGTCAAGGTCAATGACCGTGACAATAGTGCGGATTTGGTGTAGTGTAACAGAAAGAGTACCAGCCCTAAATCGTTTCGTATCTCGGACCACGAATACATGTCTTACATTATTCACAGTATGTAGAAATACCTTTGAATGGAACGACGAATGTGAAAAATATTTTTGGACTTGAAGAAGTATTTGGGGTATCCCCCATTACTCTACTAACCATTTTTGGGTGACACGTTGTACTTGTATTTGGTTGTTTCAGAGTCTACTGTAAGTTCAACCTTAATCCGACTAGAGGATATCGTCCAGTATATTACACCAATATGGCATTTTGAGGAGCTGAGATAAGATTTTCGTGCTTGTAGAAATTGGCATTGGCTCTCATTGAAGCCTCTTGAAAGATAAGGCCCCATTTTTAGGCTCATACATTATAGTACACACTGACTTACCCTTACAAAAGGCTTTGCATAAGCCTAAAAAGTTTAGGAGATTAATGTATTGGGCAATTGAGCTGCGAGAGTATAAAATTATGTACGAACTAAGAAATTCATTGAAGGGAAAGCAATCGCAGATTTCATAGCAGAATTCACTTATGTCAAAGTACCCTACACACTAAGTTGGCCTGCTGAGCAGACTTCTTTGGAAGAGAGCTCAGCTCCAAAGCCAATTGAGATGGTTACTAACCAGCCAGAATCAACATCTGTCCAAGAAAGAGCTCTCCGACAAGCTCAGTAAAGCCATAAAGTGTTCAAGTACGGGGTACTAATGGATAAAGACTTCAACAATCATGTTCCAATATGGATATTGTTCATAAATGGATCTTCATGTACAACTAGAAGTAGTGCTGAACTCATCCTTAATACACCGAATGACTTAGATGTAGAATATGCATTGAGATTTTAATTTCAGGCGTCCAATAATGAAATCGAATACAAAGCATTAATTACTAGTTTAGAGCTAGACTCATCATTAGGCACTGAGTAGGTGATAACCCATAATGATTCTCAACTTATTGTCCATCAGTTACTG
The DNA here is from genome assembly GCA_949130495.1 of Sambucus nigra. Classification (NCBI taxonomy): domain Eukaryota; kingdom Viridiplantae; phylum Streptophyta; class Magnoliopsida; order Dipsacales; family Adoxaceae; genus Sambucus; species Sambucus nigra. The sequence goes on from OX422209.1 coordinate 504,362,806, forward strand.
GAAATATATGGAGTTAAAGGGGAAACAATGGGGAGATGCCTGAATAAGGTAAAGGAAGTTATCTCCTCATTTCCTAGAGTTAAGATAGTTCATATTCCAAGGTGGACAATGACCGAGCATATGATATTGCTTGGCTAGCCTCAGTAACATAAATAGATCTCAGAAAAACCATTTCGATGGAGATTCTCACCAGCAGGAGCATTGATAAGGAGGCAGTCAACATCATTTCTATAGAGTTAGGAACTTCCTGGATGGATGGATCTGATCATATATTACATTAAAATAGGTTGTAAATAGCCGACCAAAAATAAGCAAGGAAGTTGAGATATAAAGCAGCTCACTATGTCCTGGAGAAAGGTACCATGTACAAAATGGGCTATACAGCATCTTTACATAGTTGTGTGCACCCAACTGAGGTAAATGATTTGATTAAAGAGGTACATAAAGGCTCATGTGGAGCTAACACATCTGGGAGATATCTAATACAACAGATAGCAATTCCAGGTTATTACTGGCCGACAATGAAGGCATATTGTATTGCCTTTGTCAAGAAATGTTTTAAGTGTCAAAAGTTTTTCGCCATTTATAAAAGGCCAACATCAACTTTAATGCCCGTCACTTCTCCATGTCCTTTTTCTATTTGGGAAATAGACCTAGTCGGACCATTGTCGACTGCCAAGGGAAGGTTCAAATATATAGTTGTAGCAGTCGATTACTTCACCAAGGAGGTGGAGGCTAAATCTTTTATTGATATGCCCTATCAGAGAGTATTTTAATTTATATGTAGATTATTTATCGGTGTGGCATTCCTTATACTTTTATCACCGACTATAGCACTCAATTTGATAATGAGGAATTTGAAGAGTATTGCATCAGGTCTGGCTTCCAAAAACTTTATTCAACTCCTAGACATCCACAGTGCAATGGCCAGACAGAAATCACCAACAAAACCTTGCTAGATAAATTGAAGAAAAGGTTGGGAGATGCTAAAAGCAACTGAATTAATGGACTCCACAGCTTTCTTTGGGCATATAGGACCACTCCGAGAACAACAATAGGGAAAAACTAGTACATGCTTACTTTCGATACTGAGGCAGTGGTACCAGTGGAAATTAGTTTGTCGACTCACAAAATGTTGAACTTTAATTCACCTAAAAGTGATATCATGAGGCGATTAGATTTGGACATGATAGAAGAAGTCAGAGAAGATTCTTCTATTCAGATGGCTTTTTACCAACAAAGGACTGCTAGGTTCTATAAGCATTGCGTTAAGCTGACCAACTTGAAGCAGGGACACCTCGTACTGAAGAAAGTGATCTAGAATTATAACAAGTTGGAACCCAACTGGTATGGTCCCTATAGTATCGTGATAATAATTCGACCAGGAACATACCGCCTAGAGACATTACATGGGGGAGGAGTTTAAGAACCCTTAGAATGCCGATCACTTTCGCAAATACTATCACTAATTTTCTTTTCAATGTAATCAGTTATTCTAGTTAATGAAATTTCATGTTTCTACTTACTTTTTGTGGTTTGTTTATCAAAGTATGGTGATACACTAATTACACCAATTAACACTAAATTTTTAATTTTGTATATTTATCAAACCTTTTCAACTTCAGAAAAGTTCCTTATATTTGTTAAACTTGTCCAACTTCAAAAAATTTCCTTGCCAAACTTTTCCAACTTCAGAAAAATTCTTTATGAAAATTCATAAAAGTTATTTATATTTGTTAAACTTTTCCAACTTCAGAAAAGCTCCTCTCCTAACTTTTCAAACTTCAGAAAAGTTCCTCACCAAAATTGTCCGACTTCAGAAAAGTTAATCCTTAATAACTTCATGTATGATTTTGTCCTCATCACGAACTTAAAGTTAGTAAAATATCCTGTAAGGCTCAAACTCAAACACAAAAGGTTTTACCCGACTAAGTTAAAATACACAAATAATTATACATTCCTAATACACTTGGTCACCACTGATAACTGATGATATAACTTAGTTCACCAAAGCTATTCATAATTTTATCTAGGAACAACGTTAGTAGAATCTAAGGCATTACCATCAGATTCAATTACAAATCAAACATATAACATTTAAGTAGGGCATTTAATCAATAAGCCGATTAACTAGTCATTGTATAGATTACCTAGTCAGTGACAAGATTAATAGCAACCACAAGTGTTGATACGAGAAATCGGACACAAGTCGCTCCCATATCAACATATCAAGTATAAAGTATAAATAAAGCATGTAATATAGAAAACACAAGATATAGAGTCATTCGTCTATTAAAATGATCTTACGCCCACTTTATTGACCCACTCTCATTATATATGCGCTGTAGTGCAAGGTTATAATGTCGTAATAGGCGTATAATGTAGATGAGATAGATAGTACATGTTGGTAATCATTTCAGATGAGCCGAAGTAGTGACTATGATGTAGATGAGTAATCCCCAAGCTATGTTGGGGGAATGTAGAGAACTTGGAAATGCCTCGACGAGTGTAGTAATCTCGGATCTAGGGATCAGCACTAGAAAACGGAATTCGACCCCTCTATCTCGAGACATGGCCTCTATTTATAGGTGGTGTATGTGCTGTGAATGAGGGTAATGCAGCCAACTAGGTAGACAGGTTGGGGATGCACCTTGTAATATGTAAGACTGTGGCCTGTACATGTAAGGTTGCGGCCTGTATATTTAAGGCTGCGACCATAAGACTTTGGTGCATACCGTCCAAGGGTTTCACGATAGGGGTATAATATTTATCATATCAATAATTCCCCAAGTCGTAGTGCCAACGGGTGACTTGGTGTTGCGTCTTGATGTTGGACTATAATGACGTGACATCTCTGTAGTGGATATTTAAAAAACGATGCTTCATTTTCCTGCACCCTCTTATATAAATGAATCTGATTGTGGCCTTCATTATGTTTTCTAATTCCTTGAGAGAAAATCGAGAGTAAACTCTTGTCAGTTCATCCTTTGAGTTTTCTGGTGAGCATCAGGCGGTGTCTAGCAGCTGTTACAGGCTGAGCAATCGACTTTCATCAATTTCCAGGTAACTTTGAAACCAAATGCCTCCCGAATAATTTTATGATTCCAACTTTATTGTCTTGTTCTTAATTCCTATTTGTAAATGAGCCATTCCAATTCTCATCTTGTGCTGGATCATGTTAAACAACTAATAATCAATTGAATCCATACTGCCAAATCCACACTTGACATGAACTCGTTTGAATCCACTGATTTGCCTGAATAACAATAGAGAACTGAATCATTCTCCAATCAATAAAATAAACCATTTAATCATCCATGTTGACTCAATAAATGGAACTTGATGGCTAGGCTTAGATTATTAGGCTTTCGAGATCCCTTGTACTTGTGTAGGATCAAAATTATTGGCTTTAGAATTTCATAAGTTATTTTTTATGTTCTTGAGCAAAACCTTTAAATTCTAGGGTTTCGATCTTTAAATTAGGTAACCTTTATTATCATCCTGTTTATGAGTCTGGCCGCGATAGGTAGTATATTCATATGCTATTTTGCTACGGCAACACGCCAATACTTCAATGATAATAATTCCCTTTTGACCTTAGGGTTTACCCTTAAGCTAGTTGTCCGCAGCTCTTTTGCCAATAAACTGAAGGGTTATGGAATATTAGAACACGCCTAACATTTCCTTTTCGAATAAAATATCGTGCCACGGCAGTAGCTTAATCTTTAGGATTCTAGGGTTGAAGTTGTGTAGTGGTTATAATTATTGAAACTTCCATTTTAGCTTTCAAACTTTTATTGTTATGTTGTTCCTGCCGCGACCTTTAAGAGGCTTCTCTGACCATATTGGTTGCGCCACCTAACGACGGACTTTCTGCTTCTCAGATCTTACTGTAACCATATGAGTTGGAATCCTGACAAAGTTCTAAAGGACTTTTGGAACACACATTTTGGGTTTTCTCATCCTGAAATTCCATCGGTGCGTCCTCTAAAGACATTTGGGCCTTGTCTGCTCAAAGATTGCCCATATTGCGTCGTTCTAGACTCTAACTCCACAAACTCTACTTATATGGAGAATACGGAGGATGCGGTAATGGAAGAAGAAACGAACTCCAGTAACAATCATGTTGACAATGAGGTCACGGTAGTTGGGCCTTCTGAGGTCAGGGACATACCTACATTCCTATCTAATAGAGTAGAGAGACCTCCTAAGGCTTTAATATCCGTAGTATCATGACTGAGGAAAGGGTTAACCAAGTTACTGAGGCATTTGAGTTTCTAGACAATGTGATTTGTTCAGTACCTTAAGGGGAGCAGAGGCCACGATCTTTTATTTCCGATGATGGGGTCTGCTTCCCCCTCGACGCTTTTGTATACATGCGACGGTTTCTACTGCCAGTCCCAATTAGTAAAATCTTTAGTGCAATGAAGTTAGCCCCATACCAATTAGATCCCAATGGCTGGAGGGAAATTCTTACTTCTATAGTGCTATGGAAGAAAAGGTATAAAAGGGACATAACTCCCGCGGAGTTCTTCCATTTTTATAAACCAAAGGAGAACTCCATAAAGTTTGTGCAGTATTACTACCTTTCCCTCCGTAATAATAAAGAGACCCTGTATACTGGAAGACCTTCGAGTGTAAAGAACTGGATGGGAAATTATTTTTACATTTTTGGAGAAGGGTGGGAGATCCACCCAGATGAGTCAGAAAAATAGAAATCACATTGGATGTTGCGGTAGTGGGGACGACCATCCAAATAAGGTAGAGAGGCTGCAACCTTTGAAAACATGCCACGTCCTTTTTTATAGTTTTTATTTGCCTTGTTCTTATTATTATATTGTCCTAATACTGAACTCTTATTCAGCTCTTGATAATTTACAACTGAGTGAGCAGCAGGAGAGAAGAGTAGGAAGGGCTGAGACCATAAGTGCTAAGGACAAAAACTTTAGCACCTTAGTGACTTCTGCTTCAATTTTTTAGGGAGGCTACTTCCCCAACAAATTCTTACCAAAAGTAATGGCTACAGAAGGTAATAATCCTTTTCTTTTAAATTAAGCCATGACATTTCCTTTTAAATCATGACCTCACTCTACCTTATTGCTTTTTCAGGTGAGGAGATAGATAAAGAGCTCTTGGCAGCTTAATTAGCTGAGATGAATGAGGACACGACTACCCTTAATAATGTAGCTTGGCAAGGAAAAAAAGAAAAAGGGTTGACTAAAAGTCCTGATGTGGCTAATGTGGAACCCCAAATAACTCATGTCGCACCAACTATGCAGGTTGGGGAGGCTACGGCCCATAAAAGGCCTGAGGGCCAGTTTGATGATGACATTGGCAGCCACCTGGACGCAGCAGGTCTGATGCCCACTGATTTTGAACTACAAGGAGGTCACGACATTCCTTAATCTATCCCCTCCCAGTATCACTCTCCGCAAGTAATAGTGGATGTTAATGCCAACTTGGAACCTCCCCAGAACCGTGCAAGTGTTGGGCCCGATGGTCGCCCACGACCTCAATTACAGAGACCATACCCATAATCATCCTGGTACACAACTGCCAGGGCGGTCCACGGGATGCAAAATGTTCCTGACCATATAGACTTGGATCATCTGGTGGAGAAGGATCATAAGCATCCTGAAGAATAATCTCTCCACAGAATGTTGAGAGTAAGTGAAATTTTACCTTTTCAATACTTTCTTTTTTAGTTAATATTTTGCTTCTAACCTTCAATTTCTTTACAGGCCACGGACATTGTGATGTCCCAAAGGCTCAAGTGTGAAGGCCTTTACAAGCTGAAGGAGGCTACGGAGAGGGTGAATTCAACTGACTTGGAGAATGCCAAGAAGTCTTCTTTTGAGGCTGGTAAAGAGACTTCTGTCACGGCACTTCAAGAAGCACGAATGGATCTCGAAGATGCTGTCACAGTAAAAAATGATGCTGAGGCTAAGTTGAGAACGATTGCGGTATCTCTCCAGATTGAGCAAAATAAGGCAACAGAAGCTTCCCAACATGTCTCCAATCTTGAGACCCAGTTGAAGGAGCTTCATACAACCAAAGGGAGATTGATCACGCCTCAACCATCAAACAGATGGAAGATGGACACTGCACGGCCCTTAAGTTGGCTGTAGAAGCTGTCGGTGGCCAATTATAAAAAGTTCAGAGATTTCTTCCTTACCAATAATAAGGCATACATCCATGGCTACCAGGAGTTAAGGTATAGGGTCACCAAAAAATTTCAGTTATTAAGGACCAAATCATGTCATGGGTTATTGGTGATGCTGAGCACAACACTTGTGTAGTTTAAATGAGGGCCGCAGCTAAGGAGAGGGCTAGGAAGCTGTTGGAGGAAGCCGTGGTAGAGGACGAGAAGACAAAGACTGCTGTAGAAGGTAAGGAAGGAGATGACGAAGACGATGATAGATATTAGATTTAGGTCCTTATTTCCCTTTTTGTAATGTTCATAGGGTTGTGACCTTTCTTTATTTGAACTTTATTTAGGCCGCGGCCTTTAATTGATTTTTGTTTTCTCAATCGCTCCTTTGTTCATTCCTCTGTTGTATACTTTAATGAATGTTGTCTCCTTATATGTTTGATTACTTTGAATGAAGAATCTTGCAAAAATGCTCTTCAATAATGATAATATGGACATAAGGCCACGAAAACACCTTTTAAAGGATCCCTTAAAATGGGCTGCAACCTATTACATTTTTCCTTGAGATTTTTTAAAATTTTCATTCCATGTTTGTTCCTATCATCCCCCAAGTTGTGGTGCCAAAGAAAAAGGGCTTTGGGGCTGCGGCTTAATTTCTTTAGCCTCTTGGTTAACTTTTCCACCATTTTTCCAAGTCTTGATGTAGCAATTCAGAGGCTCCGGATAGCTTGCTAGCCTGTCGTGGTATTTGAGAAATTCAGAGTCATCTATTACTTGTAGCTTTCACATGCTTCAGGGTGCTAATAACACATCACCTTTAGTCGCTTTCATTGCATGGGGCATCTTCCATGGCTCCCTTTGATGATTCCATTTGTAACATTTGAACTGATCTTTTATATGGCCGTTGCCATTGATGTAATTCTAAATGAGTCTACGGTTTCTTTCCACTGCATCCTTTTCTACTAGTAGTAGCTTTAATCAATATACTTAACTCGACTGCATACTTCCTTTCCACTGCCTCTTGAATGAATGGATGGCCTCCTTAATGGTTGCAACCATATTGATAAGGCTGCAACGGCTTTCATTTTAATTGAACTTTATTAGAAATGCTACTGCATAACTGGGGTCGCGGTCCATCAGGAACTTTCCCTCAAAAATGGACTACTGTAGATATACGATACATTTTCAAGCCTCCCTAGGCTAGGTTAAGTTATTAAGCCACCCACAACTAATATACGGGACATTTTCAAGCCTCCCCATGATGGGTTAAGTTATTAAGACACCCACAGCTAATATATGGGACATTTTCAAGCCTCCCCAGACTAGGTTAAGTTATTAAGCCACCCATAGCTAATATACGGCTGAGTTGAGTTATTAAACCACCCATGCCTAATATACGGGATATTTTCAAGCCTCCCCAGGCTGGGTTAACTTATTAAGCCACCCACAGCTAATGTTGGACATATATATATATATATATATATATATATATATATATTCCTGACTGGGTATTATGAGGCTTTCTCGAGCCAATTGAAGCATTCCAAAATCTATGGATGGGCATTACCAGCCCCCATAGCTTAATAGAAGCTCCTTAAATCTTCGAATGTCTTTTATGTCACCTCTACGATTGTAAATATCATGTGCTTCGATATGCTTGGCCATTATGAGGGGCATTGGGTGCTAATTAAGTTAATTATCCCCAAGATAATATGTTATCTCCACTCGAAATCCGTTTAAGACAAAAGATCTCATGTGAGACAACAGATAACGAAATTAAGAAATCAAGATATGGCAAATTAAGCCTAATTTCATATATCATGACTTTGTTTGGACAATAGAATGTTAAAATGGAGATATTCAAATAGATTTTTTCACAGAGAAAACATAAACATAGGCAGATATGAGGCATGCGACCTGCAAGGTTTGGTTGCATCCCTTATGCATCTTTCAAGAATCGCTGCAGCATTCCCTGCTTCACAAGCCTTTTGATTTCATCTTTCAGTGCAAAACATTTTCTCGTGTCATGACCATGGTCTTGACAAAATTTACACCAATGAGCCCGGTTCCTCTTATGGGACGGAGCCTTCATCTTCTCTGGCCACTTCAGCAACTTGTCCTCCTTTATGAATTCAAAGATATCTTTAATCTCATAGAGCAATAGTGTGTACAACTCAAAGGCTTTCTCTGCCTTCTCTTCCTTCCTCTTTTGGTTCTTGCTTGCTGATTCTGGGATTGTGGTTTCTATGGCTACAGCCATCATGGTTGGAACAATAACTCTTGGTGATGTAAACTCCAATATAAGAACCCTCTGGGTCAGAAAGTTAACCTGAGTCTGGAATGAGACATGATTGTCATATAGGTGGTTAAGGTGGTTGTACAGGTGCACAATCTCATCCTTTATCTCTGCACTATGACTGAATTCTCCTTCCAATACTGCTTTGTTAGTCTTTAAAATAAATATGTTCTGAGAAAACTAGCAAGAGTGAGTGATGAAAGAAATACAGAATTAAGCAAGTACAATAAGGATGTGGACTGCAAAAATTCACCAAGTTATGCTACTGTGGTCGCAACAAGCTAAGCATGTGAGGTCACAGTCACAGCCTCTTCTAAGAGACATAATTGAATTCGATAGTTTTACCCCGTCTTCTCCCAGGTGATGAAATGAAGCAACGCAACATCCTCTATAAGGGACGCGCCATTCAGGCAACTTCTTGCCAGGCCGTATCCTTTTTCCTGATGCATGATGTGATTCCAATAACCCTCAAAGCTGTAGAGTGGTTCGAACCATATGTCTATTATGGAAAATAAGCCTACCAGGGGTCTATTCGGGGTTAACCAATCCTCAAGTGCTCCAAAAATGGCACAACAATGGTAGAAAATCCTGGATCATAGGCTGAGAAAGTAGCAAACGAGCAAATAGGACTCTTCCCTAGTTACCCACCTTTGTGAGGCTATTGCCTTTTGCACTTTTTAGAGTTATCTAGGTGAGGTAACATCACCGGGGTATGTAAAATACATCTACGATCATAAAAGGAGACCCGTGGACGGATTTGAACATATGAGATACCCATTTAAGGATGTATATACAAAATACGAGCTCAATAACCAAAGTTTTCCCATGAGATGATGACCCAAAGGATCCTCACGAATGGAATAAGGTGTTAAGAACTCAAAGTACAGAGAAACAAGATAGAAATACCTCGCTTCCCACAGACGGCACCAGAATGTTGATACGAGAAATCGGACACAAGTCGCTCCCATATCAGCATATCAAGTAGAAAGTAGAAGTAAAACATGTAATACAGAAAACATAAGATATAGAGTGGTTCGGCTATTAAAATGGGCCCACGTCCACTTTGTTTCCCTACTCTCATTATATATGCGATGTAGTATAAGGTTACAATGTTGTAATAGGTGTATAATATAGATGAGAGAGATTACATGTTGGTAATCATTCCGGATGAGCCGGAGAAGTGACTATGATTTAGATGAGTAATGCCTAAGTTGTGTTGGGGGAATGTAGAGAACTTGGTGGTGCCTCAACCAATGTAGTAATCTTGGATCTAGGTGTCAGCACTAGAAAATGGAACCCAACCCCTCTATATCGATATGTTCTCCTCTATTTATAGGTGGTGTATGTGTTGTGAACGAGGGTGATGCGACCAGCTAGGTAGACAGGTTGGGGATGCACCCTGTAATATGTAAGCCTGCGACCTCTACATATAAGGATGCAACCATAAGACTTCGGTGCATGCCTTCCAAGGGTTCCGCGGAAGGGGTATAATATTTTTCATATCAACAAGCTTAAATATAAAGGATAAAAATACCTCAAAGAATTTCATTTTAGTTAAATAAACTTGAATTACAAAAAAAATGGTCAATCAAATACATGATACAATTTTTTCCATTGGATGCCTCCCATCTGCCTTGCTCATCCCAACAAGAGGTTCATCAAGGGTGCTCAAATGGTTAATGAAACTAAAAGGCCTTCTCCTAGTATGCCTAGAGCCACTTGGAAGATTAAGAAGATGTTGGGGGCGCACATATTCCACTTCTCCTTCAAGGCCAAAGTCCCCAATATATTTTTGAATTAAATTCTGAGGAATGGCATTAGGAGGAATTCAACTAAAATCAATTGACAAAGGAGGATCAAGGTATTCTAACATCTGTCGGTTATGCCAATGCCATAATTTATCATCTTGGGGTATCTTTAATAGAGCGAGCAGGTTCATCCAACCCCATTTGTAGCCCCCATTCCCGGCGGCCTACTCCATGTTCTTATCCATGTAAGTCAAAGCTTCATCATACTTGTGCATCTAAACATCTTTGGGTTGCTTTTAGAAGTGGAAGGTAAGTCAATACAAATTATCTTGGAGCTTTTTGATGGCCTTATCTTTCTCCTTGAGCTAAGAAACTTGGTCGGACATAGTCTTATTGGTTCTCTCCTTATCAACTATTGGCCGAATAACTATACTTTGCCTGGGGTCTGCCCCAAATTTGGTCTTTTTCTTTTACAAAGTTGATAGTTCCTCCAATAACCTAAAATTATCAGTGTAGTTGATTTCTTCAGACTATCAAGTTCATTCCCCAATGCATTATTTTCCCTTTCTAGAATAGAAATAATTGATCGGGCATTTTCCAATTCTTGATTCAAGGCCAATTCCTTCTTGTGCAAAGTTGAAGTGATGTCTTTCAATTTCTTGTCAAAGCCTAAACTTTCACTTAATGCCTTATATTTGGCTTCATAGTCAAAATGGAGTAATGCTTTAGAAATTTTATGATCCTCTTGCATCCTCTCAATCATCTCATAATAGTCAACGTTGTTATCTACAGCTCTGTCTAAGAGGTAATAAAGATGGATGTAAAATTCCTTCGCTTTATCAGAAACATATGGGCCTATCAAACTTGATAAATTTTCCTCGAACAAAGGAATATGGTCAGCCTTAATAGATATTTTTGCACTTCTTAAGTAGGTCGGATTCAGTAGAAATAATAGTTTTTTTCTTGGCATTAAATAGGAAATGTACAAGTATGAGTATATAGGGCAAACTCAGAGAGATAAACAACATAAAAGATACTAATCAACAAGAAATCAATAGCATTTGGCAATTATAAAAAAATAAGCAAAAAAAGTTCTTTCATTGATCAAAGTCATGATTATAGAGATAGGTACATCAAAAAGACCGAAAAAGAAAAATTAAAAATACATAAAATAAAGGACAAAAAAAACTCGCTAAAAAGGTCTTAAACCTTCTCCTTCTCCTTGGCCTAGTCTTATCTTGCACTAGGTAGGCCGAAAATAGCTTCCAGCAACACTGATGACTTAATGGGCATCATTGAATTTCCAGACCCTTCTCCATTGTAAAACTCCTCGTCCAAATTAAGAGGAGTACCTGGGTCAAGCCTCTAAAAAATATCAGATTTTGCCACTGTGCCGACCATATTCGGTGCCTCCGCTAACCTTCCTTGAAGCACAATTTCTTGTCATACTCAATTTGAGTAGAAGTATCAAAATGGGATCTCTCCCAACCCTTTTCAAAAGTAGAATCCTTGTCCTTCTTTCCCTTAGGCTTCAAATAAGTAACCTCAGAAGTCGTGTCAACCACTTTATCTTCAGTAGTTTGGGCTCGATTTATGTCTTTTGTAAGTTTGACTTAGATATCTTTGGCTTTACCTTCAGCATCTTTTAACTTATTTTCAGCTGTTTGGGACTTTGATTTAACAACTTTTATTTTATCTTCAACTACAACTGCCCTGTTCTTAGATTTTTGCAATTTCTCGTCCTAATATTTTTGTTTTAATTCTAAAGCCCTATGGGAAAATTTCAAAGATTATCTTAAACCTTCAGATGCCTCATCTACTTCACTAAGAGAAGACCTCAGTTGGTTATCATTCTCCGTCATTTGGTTGAAGTCAACCAAAAATTGCGAAAAGAGCAAAAAGTCAAATGTCAGAACAAGTGCATTAACATGAAGAAAAAGCAAAAGGAAATATAATTACCAGGGCCAAATTATGGCATGCCCTCTCAGATAGCATTAACCTAGGCATGGGGGCTTATTCATCCCGATCAACAGGGAGAGTTCATAATTTGATTAAACCTTAGCCAATCCAGGGTTAATAGCAATAAAAAGTGACCTAATATCACCCAAGCCAACCTAAAATTTTTTAACCAACTCTTATTGGTCGGCCTGATTTTTCTTTGTGACCAACTTTTGTTGGTCGGGTTGGACCTTCTTTCCTTACCTTTGAGGGTCAGGAAAGCCTTTTTTAACCTCGTATACTGAGGTTTAGCAGTTTTTATCTCTTACACTTAAGGCCCATTATCACTGGAATGGGATTTCTTCTCTACTGGCTTCTTACAAGTATCATAATTTTTCTTAGGGGGAAGGTAAAATGACCTACTCATCAAGTTGGAAATATTTATTTTCACCATGTCGATTGAAGGAGAAATAGGGTTCCCGTAGATATCAAAAAACTCAAAAGATGACAAAATTCCTCCCTGGATGAATTAAGCCCCAGCTGATTCAACAGCTGAAGAAGTAGACAGAAGCTCCTCTTCCAAATTAATGATAGCCCGGGGTAGAACAAGTGTTGGTCAGGCAACAAAGGAAGTAATAAAGCTTTTATACTCTAACAACAAGGATGCAACTCAGGGATTCTCTTCTCCAATTCTTTGATTAAGTCCCCACAGAAATTTGAGCTCTTCAATATGGGTTTCACCTTCTTTGGGACACCCCTTCTTGATTTCCTCTGCATTAGAAAGACATAACAAAGTAAGTCGACAGAACTCAGAACCTCATAACAAAATAAGAACGAATAAATAGAAGAATTATAACCCATGCCATGCCCTTCTTGGGGGCACCTGGGTCCAGTATAAGATACTCTCTCTGGAAGAGGGGCGTGTTGTCGGTTCTTAACAACTGCACCATAATCCCAATAGTCCTTATTAGAATCTGGTAAATTCACTACTAAAGCCCAATTAGATTATCTAGTCTTGAGATAGTAAGTGCTCTCTCCAACAGTACCCCATTTATAACAAAACATCAACTCATGGACCTCAATATGAGTCCCATAGATCTCATTCAACCTATTGACACCATTTACAACCCTCCAAATATTTGGTTCCACCCTAGCAGGAACCACGTCAAAGTATTGATATGATTGAAGGAAAAGAGGGTTGGGTAGAAAAGTGATGCCACACTCAGTAATAAATAAGGTGGTGATCTAGTGACCCCCGAGAAGAGAATATACGTTTATGGGACCTTGTGCTATTTCTAAATCTACCCAAGCGAGAATCTTTCTTTTTTCTCTTAACTCCTCCAGTGAACCCTCGTCCACAACGTGAACCATGGTGGAAATAGAGAAAAGGATGATAAAATAGAGAAAGGGGGATAGAAGGAACTGAAGAAAAATGATAGAAAATGAACAAGAAGCAAACGATCGTGAAAAGAAAGCTTAAATATGAAGGAAATACTAAGTGCAGAAGATTTGAGTTTAAAATAAATGGGGGAAAATCCTACCTATTTATAGGTTGGCTCGATAAATGGGAATAAAATGATTAACTGAACAAACTGTTGGACTACTGTCGGCTGCACGCTTCCCGACGCTTCAAAGGACCTTCGTACCCTTTGGCGGTTTGAAAAAGTTTGAATTATTTACCAAACTTCCATTATAAACAGTTCCAATGAAAGTTTTTAAAAGTACGGGAAGTCGGTTTCTGACCACAAACTCAAGCAATATGCCGATAAACATTCGGAGCAAAACACTCCATACTTTTGGTCAATCATCGAGCATGGAGAATTAGGGGCTTTTGTTGTATGAAAAAATTAACTCCCCACATGGATCAATAAAATACAGACACCTGTCATCCTAGGTGGCCTTATAATTTTCTTGATCAGCATGAGAGGAACCTAATCGGCTGGAAGGACGACCAAATCTAGAATTTGAACCATTAATAATACTAAAAGTTACTCAGCTGGAATGACGACCAACATTGAATTCCAAGAGTCTCATTTATCATGCACAGATGTAAATGTTTAGAAATATAGAGGCATTCCATCTAGGGTTTTACACAACTACAATTATAGAATACTCCCCCAGCTCAAGGGGCAATTCAATAATTCTCAAGCACACCATACTGAGCTATTGTAATCAAGGATAATAAAACTAATGGTGGACATAGGCTTTCTTCACATCCAATTAACTTTAAAAATATTATCTTTTATGTGTTGGATTTTATTAACCTACTATATTTTTCTGTGATTATAAATCTAGATTAAGTCTATTTTTAGACATCAACTACTATCATCATTGACCGTGCCACATTTTTTAAATTAGCTTCCAACTTCAAGTTAGACTTATTTACCTTCAAAGTTTCCGCAAACAACTCGCGAAAGGAAACTTGGAGTTAACTCTCCTACTCCTCTTCTTCATCCTCACTCTCGTCCTCGCTTAATCAAGCGTCACTCACTTAGGATCCACAAACTATGGACTCAGAAGGGTCATGCAAAGAAATATCATCATGGAATTATTTCTCATCAAAGATCACATGACTATCCATGAATACGATAAAATTGCGCTCAATGGGGGAATTGGATTCCTCTTGTGGATTAATATCACTAAGGGTGGCATTAAATGTTATTTATTTCTTACCCTTCTTCCTTAGTTTAGTGGATCACTCAGCTACCTATGGCCATAACCCTTACAAACATAACATCTCTCTTACTCATCCGTCTTAATATTCTTATTTCAGTTTCTAGGGAAGTGATCGGCCTTGTTATGCATATTTTTCTCAAACCTTTTTGCATTTTTTCGTTTCTTTTAAAATTCTATAAATTTCTTGAATTTCTTAGCCATCAGAGCCTCATCCTAAGACTCGATATCAGACTCATCATTCGAAACAGGTGTTTCCTTCTTTCGGTCTTTCAAAGAAATGCCCTCATCTTTTTTCTTCTCAATTTTAGACATAAACATGTTAATATCATAAGTTTGTAAGTCACCAATAAGCTCTTCAAGTTTCGTAGAATGTAAAGTACCTAAATAATTTAATACAATCACTTTTGGATTAAATCTCTCAAGCAACGACCTTAAAATTTTCTTGATTACATGATTATCAGGTATCTTATCTCCTAAGTTAAAAGATGAGTTAACTATGTCAGATAATCTAGCGTAGAACTCATCAAAGGACTCACTCTGCAACATCCTAATGGTTTCAAAATGAGTGGTGAGGTTTTGGATTTTAGAAGACTTAACAGTACTAGTTTCTTCATGGGTGAGTTGGAATATGTCCCATGCCTCTTTATATATCTCACAAGTCATAATACGATGGAACTCCCCTATGGTGACAGAATAAAACAGAGCATTTAAACCTCAAGAATTAAAATGTTCTAACCTATGCTCACCCTCACTCCATGAATCCATAGGTTTTAAATGAATTGTTTCTCCATCTCTAGTGACATGTGGAGACCACCCTTTGACTACTAATAACTAAACCCACTCATTTATAGTCTTAAGTGCTAATTTCATATGAATTTTCAAGTACGCATAGTGGTGCGCCCAAAATAAAGCTTGTGATTCAAGTGCAAATCTATCACAACAAGTAATATCCGGTAAGTACTGAATCGTGATCCACAGGGATTGAAACACTCCTAAGAGAACTGGATTAGGTTAAAGGGATTCTCTAAACGTCACAAAAGTTAAAGTGTAAAAGATGATTTAATAGTTTGGAAAAGTGATTGAGAGTAATCTCTAAACTAACATACTATTGATGATCAGATGATTAATTAATAATTACGAAACTATGAAAAGAACTAAGGTAAGCTTGAGTTCAAGAAATTAAAGGGATCGAGGATCATTCTCCCACCTCGGATTCACAAAGAAGGGGATTATAGGGCTTGGTTGAAATTAATTATAATTGAGCATAACTAATTGAGTCCGAACATCAACCATGTAGAGACTAAACTCAACAATGGAGGATTAGGGGTTAATTAATTATTGCTAGATGGGTTGGGTTTGTAGTAAAGCTTCAAACACTAGCCCTTGCATGACAAGAGAAGTTAAGAAACTATGATACTCCAATACCAACACATGAAGTTCCATTAAAACAATTATAAACCAAACCCTAAATGTGAAGTTCAAGCATCCAAGGTGGGATTATGATCCCCAATCATAAGTCTAGCTACTCATAATAGAAACTAAACTACACATGCTAGTTAACAACATAGTTAAGTTAGTTATCTAGTTTGAACACAAACCAATGCAAGAGATGGAATTAAATGCAAATTTAAGCTAGTTGAACAAGTAAAGAAGAAGTAAATGAACCTTTCTTGCATTAATAACAATAATTCAACTAGTAATCAAAGCTTCACAAGTTGATAAAAACCATAAATGAACTTTGACCTAGGAGAGAGAAGAGAGTGTTTATCTATATCCAAAATATCTAACAAAAGTAATCTATATCTACAAAAGAGGAAAAACAAGGGATATATCCCCAAAATCCCACCAAAATGGCAAACTAGTAATAAGAAGAAAGCTGGAAATGCCGGGTCGAATCGATTCGGTGCCCAATCCGAATCGATTCGGAAGTGTAAAGAATTTCTCCTGTATGAAATCGAATCGATTCGGCAGAGTCAGCGAATCGATTCGGGCCTGCTGTGAGAAGGAGAGATGCCTATATTGGCATTAGTTGTCCCATGTTTCACCGAAACTTCCGTAACTTCTTCGTTCGAGGTCGGATTCAAGCACCGTCAGAAGCCACGCGAAGATAAGAAGAAGGTCTACAACTTCCGTGAAGAAATCGGGATCAAAACCCGAGTGCTAAAATTACCAAAATACCCCCGAATGTGTAAGTGTCAATGGAACTTTTCCGGATCAAAACCAAACTCCCCAAAATGCATTCCTGAGACCTATAAAAGCTCAATAAAGACACATACAAAGTATATATGATGAATTCAGGGGTTAGTCAATAAATGAGTATAAGAATCGGGAAATACATGCACGGGAATGCTAGAATGTACAAATTAACGGGGTATAAAATACAATAAAAGTGACGAATCACACCCCCTAACTTATACATTGCTAGTCCCGAGCAATGAAGTATGAAGAAACAAGGGCCAACAACGCAACCATAAAATAAGAAATATGTACAACGAAGGAAAAATGCCACTTTCGTTGGCGAACGATTGCATTTAGCGTATACAATAAGTCGTTTTTAAACCCCTAGGTGGCCCTAGGGGACGAGTGAGGTCTCGAGAGGGTTTCCAGGGATGACACCCACAAACATCAAATCAACTCATACTATGATACGGCAAAATCCAATGCGTAGCTCAACAAATATCTAAAGAGCACAATTTATCAACAAAGTGAACGAAGCTCACACAAAAGACGACAATTATCGCATTAAACAAATAACTTCAATAAAAATCGAAACCATGGAAATGCGAGATAAGCGGACACATGTGGTAATTTAGATTTGGCAAAACTTTCAAAATCCATATAAAAGCTAAGGCATGCATACTCAAGTTCTCTCCGGTTGTTACACTCAACAAATGAAACACTTAGAAATGGGATGTAACACACACGGGACATGCGGGCATTAAGAGTAATTGTAAAGGGAAACTAGGCCACACACATGTCATCAATGAAGAACGCAATATAAAAGTGAAAAAAACAATCTCATGAAAGGATATTGCATATTAACCAAGAGAAAAGCATTTAAACAGATTATCGCTAATGTTCGACCTTTGAATCACATCACCCTAGGATCAAATAGGACTTTTGGGGGTATAGAATTTAGGCTAGGTTAGGGTTAGGAAAAGAAAGGAATGTATGAACGGATTCAAAGTGTTCGGAATGAAAAATCGGGATAATGGGATAAAGCGGGCAATATCAAAATTGGAAAACAAGTTCCAAACCAAGCATTAAATGTATGAATTGGAGAGTGATCAAAGCTTATTGAACTATATACACAACATATACAACTTTCTCTTTCTTTTCTTTTCTTCTTTTTCTCATTTTCTCTTTTGTTTTCTTTTTGCTTTTTGCTTTCTGCTTTTTCATCACTTTTTTTTATTACTTTCTTTTCTTTGCTTATCAAACTCTCATATGCGTAAATTGCAACCGACATCATAACATCATCAATCCCAAGTAACATTCCAAACAAAGGTATGTAAGGTGTATGTATGGGCTAAAACTCCAATTTGGAGTTGGTTATGGGAATTTGGGTTATGAAAAGAAAGGCTATATTTAGGCTCAAAGGGGTTAACGAGGGTAAGCATATAAGGGTGAGGTCAAGGCTAATATGGGTGATATGTCTAAGAGGGCCTACAATCATTTTCTAAAGTTTCATGTGATTCGCAGAACTAAACACCATTGAAAATCATGCTCAAGTGATAAATCAATTAGTATGCAATCAAATGAAAAGAAAATGAGATCGACAACGAGTTCATTGACAAGAAAGAGATAGAGTGGGTGTATACGATCACAAATGATGATAAGTTTCAATTTTCACTTTTGTAAGGGTATAGCATGCGCCTTAGAATAACGAATTTGAAACACTTTAAATCAAATCATAAATAATTATTTGTGTATATGCTCAAAGCTTCACAGTTTAATTTTATGATGCTATTCACAATGCAAACAATAACGGGCTAAAGGGTAATAAATCAATGACTCAAAGAATGCTTCATAGCTATACAATAGGATATGTCGATCATATAAGTAATCATAGTAGATATGAGAGATAAAAAAAAAATTACTACTAACATGATAACCGGCATCACAATTGTATACAATATCCCCTAACTTGAATGAAACATTGTCCCCAATGTTAGTAGGGATAAAAAGGGAAAGGGGGTTAGAAAATAGTCACCCCGTAAGGAGTAACTCGAGAAACGCGCAACGGCATGCCTGTTACAATTTAGTACCATAAAAAATAATATATACAAAAGAGATATATACAAGAACAATTATGAAACTGAAAATGAGTAATTTCATTAATAAATACGAGTTGTGTACATGGGGCACAAACAAAACAAAATTAGAAAATACAATAAATGTACTCTCTCCTCCCCACATCAAAACACAACAACAAAGATAGAAACCCAAAAATCAAAATGAAGAACCACAAAAATCAGTAGCAGAGAAAGTAGGATGACCACGGCCTACATATCATCCGGATGGCGGCGCGGGGACTCGGGCGCGGGGGGGTCACGAGGGGCATAAGAGCCATAAAGGTACGGAGGCACAGTAGCCTCGCCCCCTCGGAGATGTGAAAATAGGTCCATATGCGCCCTAGTGATCATAGAGATATCGCGCTCGTAAGCGCCCCGATAAACAGTAAAATCGGCCTGGAACGATGCAAAGCTCGACATGTATGCGCCCCGAAACTCAAAAAAATCTGCCTGCAGCTCATCCATCCGCACCCCGAGATACGCAATGGGGTAAACAGAAGATGAGGCAGGTGGTGGGACAGGATGAGGCACATCCGGAATATCCGGCATAGGAGCATCCGGGGCATCAGCAGTAACAGCAGGAGCATCAGGAGCATCCAACATTCGCTTATTTCTCCTCTCCCAATAATCCTTTCCAAGACTCTTCTCAATGGCCTTCTCGCCAAGAAACTTGGGAAGGCGAGGAATGTTGTCCGTACTCTCCACCTCGCAATTCGCATCTCGACAAATTTGGGAAACCAACCGCGCGTACGGGAGGGTAGTGGTACCCTTCTCACAGTAAGCTGCCTTTAGCATCCGCTGAAGTACCAATGCGGGAAGGTTGACAATAGAGTTAGCGTCCAAGAGATGGTAAAGGAAGTGGGCCTGGGCGGAGCGAAGAACAGCCTTGGTCTGGGTCGGCTTGATTGAATTTACGGCAACAAGGTGGATGATGCGGTGGTTGTCGGGAATAAGAGATGTGGGGAAAGTCTCCCCAGCCCAAAAATTCCCTGGCGCCAGACGCGCAATCAGGGTCTCATTAGTCAGCCTCCCCTCATCGGAGCAAGGGTAATCAAAATCCTCGGGGTTGTCGGCCCCGGTCAGATGCAAAGCCAAGAGAGGCTTAGAAATAGGAATTCTCTTACCTCGCACGTAAGCCTCGAAAGTTCTGTCCCCAGTTGGGACGAGAGATGCATAGAACCTACGAACGTGCTCATCATTGACATCACCCGCCCGGGCAAGGTGAGCTTCCCAATTGAACTTCTGAAAGTACCGACGGACAAAAGCGGGGAAATCCTCAAGGTGCACAGGCCTCTCAATAGCAATTGGGCGACCCGAAGGAAATTTAGCATGGAACCAGTCCCTTTCCTGCTTGGAGCGAAAGGATTCGAAACCTCCCCGACCCGAAATTATATTGGATGTGGGCTTAGAGACCGAAGAAACCTACAAGAAAAATCAATTTTATACATACACAATTAGTGTAATGCATAAAATCAATTTAGCGTGAAATAGGATCGAAAAGGAATCGGTGGTGCATGTCAGAAGAAAATGATCGGACAAGCATATCCGACATACATCACCCTCAAGCAAGGTAGGACCCATGTCAATGTTCGATAAGAGGCACAAGATGGAACAATTGGGGATCAATACCTCATTTAGGCCTTTTATCGAACATGTGGTGTGCAGCCTGCTCAAAATAGGGAGAAGAAATGCATTTGATTCTTGAAAGCCCCCAACAAATACAACACAGAACCATAATCAACAATTAAAAGGTTGTATTTGTTGGATAGTGATGGAAATCAGTAATGAAAAATGGACAATTCATGAATCAAATACACCTAATGCTAAGATGGAAATACACACATAGCTCCCCTATTTTGAATAGAATGAACACACATTTCATATTGAAATTAACATAGAAAGATTGGAGTTGATACCTTGGATGAGGATGCCTTGGAAGAGGAAGCCATGAGGTGGAAAAAGAATGGAGGACTGGAAATGATAAGGGAGAGGCTGGTTCGCAGGTGAAGAGAGTAGAAAGAATGAGAAGAGTGTTAGAATAAAATATGGGATTTTTAAGTGGCAGGTGCCCCGAATCGATTCGGTAGGTGAGCCGAATCAATTCGCTATTCTCGAATTTGAACACTGGAAGGGGCCGAATCGATTTGGTATTAATTCGAATCGATTCGGGATAAGGGACCTGACACTTTGGACTAACCGAATCGATTCGGCAGAATAGTGAATCGATTCGCTGCACTCGAATTTTTGCCACATGGAAGGGTCAAATCGATTCGATGATAAACCGAATCGATTCGGGAGCTGAGAATGGACTTTCTGCAATGCTGATTTTCAATTCTCATGAGGTTTAAATTTTTGGGGCCACCTCAATTGGATTTCATGGACCAAAATGATGTACCATAAGTATGTAACTGGTTCGGAACCAAAAAATTGCAACCCCTCATGTGTCGGGGGTTGCTCGGCACCAAAATTGAGGATTTAAAGAACCGAACCACCCCTACTAACGGGGCTGCTGCGTACGATGTCCGGTTGTAAATCCGCGGAGATTATTAGGACGTACTTCACAATGTGAACACCTATCCTTCCCCTCGGTCTGACTTTGCTCCAACTAAGGCTCATACAATTCACAATTATAACGGGTTCAAGATCGGAGGCTATGACACCTATCCAAAATAGACTATTCCAACCGCTAGACCCGCTTTTGGTTTTGAAAATCGGATTAAGATTTGAAAGAGGGGGCCATGGGTTCTTACAGTGACGGACCAAAGGGTCGGTGCACACATCGATAGAGACAATTTCTACCCTATTTTTCTCCGAGCAACTCCCCCTACACGGGATTGATGACTCTATGTAAATGTCGGTTTCGGAAATGATAGAGTCATCAATCGGAGTGGAATCAAAATTCCCCAATTCATCCCCAATTTCATGGTTTTCTCCTACGCCAACCTCGCCTAGCATGTCAAAACACACATCTAACACACTCCATTCAATTTCCTCCCTCACAATCAAATCGTCGTCCACACAAATCGTTCCAACGAAATTCACCTCCTTCACACAATCATCATCGTCGCTCTAGAGGTGCGACACATTGAAAATATTGACATCTAACGTCATATTCCCAAAAGACAAATTCATCTCACCATTCCTACAATTTATCGAATCATTCGTGGTCGCGAGGAATGGTCGTCCTAAGATGACGGGAGGTTGATTGTTCGGGCTTAAGACAGGTTGGGTATCAAGAACGATAAAGTCGACCGGGAACACAAAGGTGTCAATCTGGACGAGGATATCTTCCAAGACGCCCCGTGGAATTTTGGTGGAGCCGTCGGCCAATTGGATTTTAGTTTTGGTAGGGATAAGTTCTCCCAAGTCCAATTGAAGATAAACCGAATAAGGCAAGAGGTTCACACTAGCTCCTAGATCAAGAAGAGCGCGATTAATGGAGAAGTTTCCAATCATACACGAAACAGTTGGACACCCCGGGTCCTTAAATTTTGGAATCGTGTTGTGTTGGAAAATGGAACTAACTTGTTCAGTCAACTCCACCTTTTTGCGAGAAACATGATTTCTCTTAAAGGTGCACAAGTCTTTCAAAAACTTGCCATAGGAAGGGATTTGCCTAATCGCGTCAAGAAGAGGGAGATTGATTTTTACTTGTTTGAATGTCTCCATGATTTCTTGATCTTTGTTGGGTTTAACAAAGGGAAGGAGCCTTTGAGGGAAGGGTGCGGGAAACGGACAAGGGACTGAAGTTTCCTGCCCCTTGGTCGGCGACTTATCTCTTTTCTTTTTAGGAGTCACTTCACTCTCTCGGGGAGTTATTGTGACCTCGTCGGATTCTTTCGGGGAAGGTGGAGGTGGATTTTCAATCACCTTCCCACTCCTAAGAGTGGTGATGGAATTTGCATGTTCCATAGACCTACATTGATCGGAAGGAGTAGAAACATCGGAATTCATGCTATTTTGCCCAACGGGCCCATGAGGTTGTGACGAGAATTTTCCTTTTTCATGCACACTCAAAGAAGCGGTCAACTTGGAAATTTCTTTTTCAAGCCTAGCATTTGTGGCTTGTTGAGAAGTCACAAAAGATTGAAAAATTTCTTCTAGACTTCTCTTGGTCGGGTGCACGTAGGCAGGTATAACTGGTGGATTGTTGTTGAACTTACTTTTTTCCTAGGTCTCTAAGTGTGTCAATTCGAGATTGAAATGTTTCTATGTCAATATAAATATGATAGGTATATAGTGAAAAAGTTTATTTTGGACTTTGATAAGCACTCGCGCACACCCATGAGTTCTTTGACAAAGCTTATCAATGACCTTTTAGGTGAGAACGTATGGCAAACACTCTATAGGAATATGATAGGTAGTATCCTCAACCCGACTGTTAGTCATCCCGATATTATCTTTAGTGTTGGAGTTGGTGCACGGTACCAAGCGTCACTAAAAGTGTTACACTTGCTTGCACTTAAATGTATTATCAAATACATGAGTGGAACTCTTTCTAATGGCATTTGGTATTCTTTGGATACCAATGATCATTTGTTGGTATTTGGTATTCTTTGAATACCAATGATCATTTGTTTGGTTATTCAGATGTTGATTAGGCCGAGGATGTTGATGATTGTAAAATATCGGGTAGATGCTTTTACTTTAGGAATTATATTGTCTTGTTGTTAAGAAAGAATCAAAACTCCATTGTTTTATCCACGACGGAGGCCATGCATATAGTCATCGGGGGTTGTTTTACACAACTCTTATGATGAAGAAAATGTTGGAGGATTATGGGATTAATCAAGGCACGATGACTACTTCTTGCAATACTATGAGTCAATCCATATTTCTCACAATTCCATCAAATATTCTCATACAAAGTACATTAGGATTCATGAGCACTTTATTCATGATCTTCTTGAGTGGAAGATCATTTTCTTGAGTTTCGTGAGTACCGAACATCAATTGGCCGATATTTTCACTAAAACTTTAGACGCACTTAGATTTGACTTTGGGTTTTTGTTCTATTGATTGAGTTTGGGTATTGTTTCTAGTTATGGAGATTTTCATATTTCTATCATTTGTCCCTAACCCTAAATTATATTCGTGTGTTTATAAATTGATAAAATCCAAAATATTTTCTATTCTTTTAGTAAAATTTCATAAAAATTCAAAAATATTTTATTTTGATAAAAAAATTCAAAAAGATTTTTGTATTTTGTTTTACACAATATATGGATGTGCATTTAAGATGTTCGAATCACCATTTCATTTCATCCATTCGCTTGACTTAATCATGATATCATGAGACTTGGCTTCATTTTTTGTCCTTAATAATGCATGTTTAGAATTGCGTCGTTCGTTGTCTATTACTACCTTCGTGATAAACTCATTATAAAACCTTGATTTCACACTTACCAAAACTTTTTAACATTGCCTTTGCTTGTCATAGGTTGAATAGGATGTTGTCATCTCAATCGTGCACAATAACGAACCAAGTGTACTAGGAACTAATTGTCCATGTAAAAATCATTGGCCGGATTTCGTTTATCGAAAAATTGATTGATATGTGTTTAATCAATGGAAATGGGCTACGAAAGAAGCAGTCTTCTTTGCGTTAAAATCCGTCGTTGGAAAAAAGCCTGAAGGATGTCTTTGGCACATAGAAATAGAAGTGCGAAGGCTAATCTTTTCATTGATGCTTCATTAAAATTTAAGAATATGATTACTTAAAACATTTTGAGAGTTTATACTTAAAATATGAGATTTTAAGGGAGTTATAAGTTGAAGATCAAGGGATGTGCATAATAAAATTCTTTCAAAAATATTAACTAGTTTGGCAATATTGATTTGGCAAGCATTAAAATTTGTGACATTTTATATGAGTTGAGTCAATTTACTTTATTCAACATTTTATACACAAAAGGTTGAATTGAGTTCCTTATGTAGGAGTGTCTCTTTAGCTTTGTGCACCATCACTACTTATGCCCCTATTGGCTTTTCTGTGCATTAAGTTCACACCACTTTATTCTATTTCAATGATTCAGAGGTTTGCATGCTACTCCATGGTGTGTTTATTTGTATTTATAGGTATATTTTTAGAATAAGAAATTTCAAAAATTTTAATAAATAGCTTATTGGTTTATTTAAGTTTCATCGCATATGCTTAATTGTCTATACTTTGTGATGATATTTCAAATGTGTATACTCGTTATGCTAATTTTTCAAGTTTAGCTTCTAATCCTTTATTTATTATGGAGAAAAAGGGGGAGAACATATTAAGGGGGAGTTTTTTTTTAAACTCCATGCACCACGATATTTTCTTTGCTTCATCAGTGTAGGTCTTCTTCCGCATTGATGACATTATGGAATACACGATAAAGATTTTCAATAGAGAAAATTTGCAAGTGTATTTTCCTTTATGGGCTTGGGAGGGATATTTGATGAACATGTCTTAGGGGTTATTATTTAGCTTTGTATTTTATACCGTAATAGCCAAAGGGGATATTTATAAGAGAATATGATTGCTCAATTTTTTTAGTTTTTCATATTCTTATCATGTACATTCTAAAAAAATCTACAATCGGAGATAAATTAGTGACTGAATGCCTCATTCGAAGAATGAAGAGTTGAAATCACCACTACTATCATTGGATAAGATATACGTGGTTGATTTTGTGTAAACATTGTGTTCAAGGGTATTTTATAAGTGTTTTAAACAAAAAAAATACTCAAACTGTTTTTAAACAAAAAAAAAATCATTTTTAAGGAATTTAATTAGAATAAGGTATTTAGGTCGTTCGAACGCGTTTCTTCAACTCATTGGATATCACTCATTCAAATGAAACTTCAAACGATTTCTTTTTCCTCATCATGTTGGAATGTCATTTGATCTGTCATTCGGTGTCGTTCAATAAACTTTGCATTGGTCATTCAAACGAGGCACATTTCGTTTGAACGAGCCTATAAAAAAATATTTTTGTTTGGATTCAAATGCAGTCTTTTCAAGTCTATCTCTTGGAAATTTTCCTCCATGTTTAAGAGATATGAACTTGCACTTCTTTGTAATCCTTTTTCACCTATTTTGTGATCAAACACTTTAGTTTTTCAAATCCAAAACCCTTTGATATTTTGTTATCACTTTATCAAACCTTGAAGAACACATCACATGTTTAAATCCCAGTGGAGTTGATTCTTCACTACTGAATATAGGAAAATAATTTTCTGAGGCTAATTAGTGGACACCGAGGTAAGTGGAGCTTCCTGTGAGGTATTTATAGATCTAAATCGCTATCTATTATGAATAAAGAAGGAGACATAACTATGATTCTTAGTGGAATCGAAGTCTATAAGTTTGTTTGTGTTGTCTGTAATACCTTAGTTGTAATAACATTGAAAAGAGTTTTTCTTAAAAGGGTTTTTTCCCTTCATATGTTGTGTGTGTTGTTTCTTCA
This sequence comes from Sambucus nigra, assembly GCA_949130495.1. Lineage (NCBI taxonomy): Eukaryota > Viridiplantae > Streptophyta > Magnoliopsida > Dipsacales > Adoxaceae > Sambucus > Sambucus nigra. The sequence goes on from OX422209.1 coordinate 504,389,352, forward strand.
ATTCAATTTAGATTCAATATCTTCCATGCTTAGTTTCTACTAATTAATCAAGATTAAATTGGATTAAATTAAATTTGGCTTTTTTGTGACCTATTTTACGAATTCTATCTTTGACCATATAATCAGGCGAATATGCACTTTTTTTAGTGGGGATTCAAGAATTTTCCCATAGACAGTGCAAAATTATAGTGGATTCAATCATAAAATAATGCTAAATTTTATTTTAGTCTCAAATGTGAGTGCAATATTAAAAATAGACACAATAGTGTGCGTGGTTTAGTAGGTCGGCCTGCCTATGTCCACGAGAAAGAGAGAGAAGGGTTTTACTAGCTTTTAAAAATAGAGGAAGAAAATTACTTGGAATGATAGCGTTTATATAAGAGTGTCCAAGTCATGGATACAATGAAGTGACATTAGTTTCCCTCAAACATGAGGTCAGGTTTACTTATAAATATGAGAGTTTTAGAGCCTTAGGTCTCTCTCATAGTGATCGACTGTTGTCTTTGGTTTTTTTTTTTAAAGTAGCTAAATTGTATTGAAAATGTATCCATCCATATTCATTGTCATCTTACTTGATTCGATTTTAGCCACTACGTGATCTCTGGAAGAGCTTATTGCTACAATGCTCTAAATGACACATGTTATTCCACGTGGCATACTCGACTCATACTCCTTTCAGTATCCATAAGCTCGGATCAGTTGCCAATTATTGGATCTAAAAAAATATAAAGAGAGGGTGAATTGGGATTTAATAAAAGTAATATCAAGTTAAATTATTTTTCCTTATAACATCTAAATATTATATATGTAAACAATCAACCAACAAATAGTATTCATAGTAAAGAGAAAGTTAAGAAACTTTGCAAACAAATCTTTTTATGTTGTTTGGCCTTTTATATACTCATGTCGAGGTTAGAACTCAATAATTTAGTATATTTTATTCATTGACGTTGAACCAAAACCTTACAAGGATATCACACACATTTTAACCACAGCCAATAAGAAAATGCACCTTGTTTGCCTAAGCTGAATAGACTAAGTCCAAGGACTCCTTCGTTGACTCCTCGTATAAAGGCACTACCAACCAGAAATATACAAAGAAGTTATTACATTGTAAAAAGAATAAAATAAATTTGTTCTAATAAAGAAATATTTTTTCTTAAATGAAATTATCTCTATTATAGAAGTATATATCTCCTTTATTAACAAGATAATGGATCAATGTTTATTTTCATATTCCCTTTTTATTTTCGTTTGCATTATTGACACAAGTGTTGTAATATAGCTTTGATTTTGTTGTATTTTTTTGCATTCTTAAATGGGCAGAAAGACATTTGGTCAAGTATTTATATTGTAGATAAGAGAACTAGCCATTATGAGTTGTTGGGGAAATATTGGTTTTGAACTTTTCAAACACCAATCGTTATCATTCCATTTAACTTAGTAGTAAACTAAATAAATGTTTAGTCAACTAAAGTAGGTTTAGTCGATTAAACATTAATTTTAATCGAAAAACCCATCTAAAAGTTTAGTATTTCCTCATTAAGTTTAATTTACTCAGTTTTGTTCAATTGAACTTGTTTTAATCTAATAAAACAATTCATTTGGATGTATTTTGACTTTACCTTTATTTTAATTATGTTAAAAGTGTTGGATCCAATGGAAGGATCAATTAATTGAGAAAATACACTTTCACAAGATTTTATAAATCACCAAAAGTATTATTGCATCCTTCTTATTCTTGTTGATGTTGATGAAGCTTTGTATCATTGTTGAAGCTTGAGAAATAAAGGACTTGTCTTGACATGATCTTACTTGATCTTCAATATATCCTTTTATTTTTATTATGATTCTTGCTAAAGTTGTGTTTTCTCCGTTAAAAATCTTTAATTACAAGGATTATGATTTTTTCCTTTGCAATAAAGACTCTTCATTTTTTGAGTATGATGTAATAAACTCAAGAACATGAGAGTGAAGATTGTTAAGTTTGTATTTTATCACGTAAAATCTTGTCATCAAAAAATAATTATTTATTCTTTCAAAAAATTTTGGATTCACAAAATATTTTTGTGATCTTAGTAAATAATTAAATTTTGTTGATTCCTTTATAGAATCAATATTTAGCTCATTATGTGACAAATGAGGCATGTTATTTAGACTATGAGTAAAAAATATATTAGTTGATGGTATTTTTTCAAATTATCTACATTCTAAAAATTTAAAAGACCATATCCCTCTTATTCTTTGGAGTAATATTACCCTAGCCTTTCTATCTCCATGACAACGTTTGGGTCTTCCCATTCGGAAATCATTTCTTCTTTATTAGGATTTCTTATGGGTATGGTGACCTCTCTTGGAACTGAATCTGCCACTTTAAATTCTTTGGGTTGGAATTTCTTTCAAAAGAGTTGGATTATTTTTGGTTTGTAGGTTTAAGTTCTTATCATAATTGTTTATCCCTTATCCTCAAGTTTGTTGAAGGCGAACCAAAGGTCTTCATAATTCTTATCATCTGGGAAGTGTACCAGCTTTTTTTATAGGGACTTTAATCCCTATGAAAATAAATATTTATTTCCATGAGTGGTAGATAAAGAGGTTAATCCAATAGGGACCCTCATTATAATTTTGTAGGCCCGTAGAATTATTGGTAGTTATTATGCCAATAAACCCTTAGTCTTATCCACCCTCTTCTTTAAGATGAGGAAGATCCAAATATTAGTGACCTAGACCTTCCCATTCATATAAGATTGACCTAGAAAATAATAGTGGTTATTACTCCCATATTTTGAAAAGACTCTTCTAAAGGATAGATTATCAAATTTCTTTCCATTGTTAGAGGTCATGACCCTTGTCTAACCAAAGTGAAAAATGATATTTTTCTAAAATAAGTTGGTTGTTTTGATATCTATGGTGGTCACCAAGGGATCTAATTTTTTTCATTTCGTAAATTAGTATATAGCCATTATGAAAGACTTGTTTAGATCTTTGCTAAAAGGTAGAGATCCTACTAGATCCACCCTATGTGCAAAGGGTCATCGACTTAGCATTGGGATCATCTTTTCATCTAGATGATTTATAAAACTTGGGAACATTTGACACGTTTCTCACTGTTGGACAAGGTCGTCAGCTTCATTTCCTATCAAGGACAAAAATAGCCTTGCCTTATTACCTTTTAAGATAAGGTCCTAGTAAATGTATGAGGACCACAAATAACTTTTTTTACATCCCATAGGGCATATTGTTCTTTATGGGGTGGAAAACGCCTCTAAGGATCTACACTATAGCCATTTTTAGATAATTTCTTCGTTACAAGAAATACTTACTGGGGAAGGACTTCAATCATCCATCATATGGTTTGTCTTTGGGAAGTATGCCACTATTGAAGTGACTTCTAGAGGGAGTGGTATAATTTTAACCTTAATTTAGACTTGTCATGTTGACATGCAACTAGTAAATGATTGGTTGATCCAAGGTCTCTATCAATCATCACTACCAACCTTATTTAAGGATGCCATCCTAGTCAGGTGGTCTACCTTGGAATTTTATTTTTTGGTCACTCTTTTAATGGTGAACTTGGGAATGTGCTAGATAACACCTTTCACTAACTCAAGATATCTAGCCATTTGTTCCCTTTTGGCACCATATACCTCAGTGATCAAATTGACCATTAATTGAGAGTAACTAATAGAAATTACATGCTATTTTTTCAAATGGATGGAAAGGAAAAATATTACCCCCATAACTTTTTAGTATGCTTTATTGTTTGATAGTGATAATTAAACGAGACTAGAAATGGTATCATAATTCATTGTAGAGTTTCCAAATGCATTCCTACTTTGATTTACATCTTATTTAAGGATCCATTGGACATGGAAGATCCACTACAAAATATTGGTATCCAAACTTTGGTGGGGAGGAATTTTAGGCTATTGGGTGCCTCCTTTGATGGTGCATCCCACTTCATCTTTTAGGTTACTTAATCTTGTGAAAAAGTCGGCTAAGATATTTAGATTCAGTATTCCACTAAATTTATTTCATGATAATTTCAAATAATAGAGGACATTTATCCATGATTTTTAATAAAAATTGGTTCGAAATGAAACTTTTCATTCCAAAAATTGAATCTCCATCACTTTTTAAGGTTATATCATGTGAAGTAGATCTTGTATCTTCTCTAGGTTAGGTTCAGTGACACATTTGTTGACCTTAAGTCCTTGAAACTTGCCCCATGAACTCTAAATGCACATTTTTTTTGGATTGGGGCTCATTATGTTACGCTAAATGATAGTAAATGTATCTCGGATATGTGTTATATGGTTCATTTCATATTAACTCTTCACTACAATATCATCAATGTAAACCTTCACGGTCTTACCGATGTGATCCTTTAACATAGCATTCATGACCCTTTGATAGGTAGCACATGCATTGTTTATGACAAAGATCATGACCTTATAGTTGCATTATCCCTTTTAAATTATAAATATGTATTTTCCTCATCAAACGTTTCCATCAAAATTTAATAAACATAGTAAGCCTCCATGAAGTAAAGTACGTCATACCATGTTTTAGAATAAATAAGTGTCAATCCAAGGGAAAATATAATTGTCCTTAGGGCATGCTTTGTTGAGGTCGGTTGTGACACCCTACCTTCTTTAAGTCAGATTTACACTCATAATCTGGATATCTTCCCTCAAATAATAATAATTTTATTGATCTTGGAAAAACACCCAATGAGTTTTTTCCATAGGACATTTTATTGGCAAGAGTGATTAACTTTAAGTATAACTCACTGAGAACAAAAGACTTTACATAACAAGTGTCGTAGTTTAACATGTACAGTGATTTTCCAATATTCGACCGAACTATATTTTCTTCACCCTCCACTCCAATGTCCTAAAGTTATCAGTTAACTCTAAATGACTGGCATACATGGAAATAAAGAACATTATAGGATTATAAGCTACATAAGCTTAGTGAACAACCTCACAGTCACACGTGTATATATATATATATATATATATATATATATATATATTAAAAATAGATAAATAATTTAATTCATATAATAAAACTAGGAATTGTGGAATCTCGTAATCCTGGACTCGCCATGTTTAAATAACTCCCACATCTCCTAGGACCCTCCACGGTTCATTTAATTAGATAACCTCAACTAAATATTTTTAACCATATAGATATGTGCCATAGACACAACATCATAATATGTTCATCCCATCACAATTATCTTAACTATACATTTCCATATAAAAGTATAATCATACACCAATCATAAGGTGGGTCACTCACCTTAAAGTAGGTAATCATAGTATCAAATCTATGTCTTCGGTATGGTGGAAGTAGCCTCTTTCTCACCTATCAATTCAACATCATTAGTATTCCAATACCCACGATAACATTAATTATGGACACACGCCACATTAATTGGTTAATCTGAGATAATTGTAGGTAAGTAGATTTTTACTTTATTATATTGGAAACCTCTAGGTATTTATTCCTAACATATTTTTCGGAATGTAATTTTGAGATTTTTAGAGAGAATTATGGAAATTCTTATACGATGTTGTAAAGTCGTCTTGCTACCTTTGAATTTTACTTTTCTAGTTTAATTTCATGCTAATTTTCACTAATTAATAGGAAATTAAAATCTCCATTTGAAGTTTTAAAGCTTATAATGTATATTTATCTTACACTAATCATTCAAATAACAAATCAAGAATACATTTTTAACCAACCTTAGGATCTCTAAACTAATTTTAAAAGAACTTTTCACCAAGTACAAGGTTGAATTCTCACTTTAACCTCCTTAATACTCTCTCTTCAAGCTTATTTTGTTTCAAACCCTTGTATTGTATATGTATATAATGAACGAGAACGATGGACAAGACTTATAAATCATCTCAAAAATGTTGGCATATAATGAAACATTTCAATTGAAGGCAAATTTATGAATTGTTCGTAAAATAGTTGTAACTCGCAATCTAGGCCTCCATTTGACCTCCAGTTTGAAGATATACAACTTTTATATTTGATTTTGGCCAAAATCACATTTTTAGTATGCTGAAATTGGGCTCAAATATGAAGGTAGGAATCTACGAGAAAGTCTAAAACATAACCTTTTGGCTACCAAATGTCACACCAACACACAAATTTACTTATGTAAACACAATTATGCGTCCAAAAAACTAATAATTGTACATTTAAATCTCATATCTAATCAAATATACTTAACATGTTATCACCAAACATAACCTCAATCATTATCTAATGTAACCAACATATATATCACGTGAGTATTCACCTTCTAAACATGATAAAATGTTTAATACTAAATGTCAACCTTATGAATAATAATTCATAATTAATCATAAAACTAACATACCAAATCATGTTTTAGGGCATTATAATTCTACCCGCTTAAGAAATTTTTTCTATAAGATTTGAAAACATAAGAAACTTACTAAAAAGCTGAACATATTGTTTTATCATATTATCCATTACTTACTATGTTGCCTTCTCCACAATACCTTTACTAACATGATAGTTTTGTTTCGAAACACCGACACCTTCCAATCTAAAATATATATTAGCTCTTTTACTTATGTCAAGTCACCGTGAAGTTGCTCCACCGGTTGTGAAATAAACACTGTGAAGGATGCAATATATACTTATTTACCATTGATATGTGAAAAATTCCATTGCATACGATATAATTTCGATGGTAATTCCAACATATATGGTACAACTACCACTCGTCCCACTATCTCATAAAGTCCAATGTGCCAAGGAATCAACTTTCTCGTATTTCCAAATATCATAACCCCTTTCCACAGTGAAACATATAGGAACACTCAATCACCATTGTCAAATTTTAAATCCTTCTTTTGATCCTTTGTATGGTTTTTTTTATCTATTTTGTATCACCTTTAAGTTATTATGGATATACTTTATCTTATAAGTAGTCTATTGCACAATTTTTGGTCCAAGTAATTATTGTTTCGCTACTTCAGTCCAACATATTGAAATTCTACACTTTCCCAATACAAAGCTTCATAAGGAGTCAAACTGATGTTGGAAGGATAATCGTTATTATAAGAAAACTCAATTAATGACGATTGCTCATTCCAATTGCCTTTGAATTCTAATACACAAATTCATAATAAGTCCTCCAATGTCTGGATCGTTTTCTCTGACTGCCCATTAGTTGATGATGAAAAGTTGTACTAAATTTGGGTATAGCCTATAAAACTTATTTCAAACTAGGCTAAAAGTGAGAGGTAAGCTTAAAGTGTCGGTTAGAAAAAATAGAAACACATGAACCACACAAACTAATGATCTCATCCACATACATTTTTCCATATCTATCCATGGAGTGGATGCTTTTAACAATAAGAAATTGTGTAGATTTTTCTAATCACTCAATGCAACCCAAATAAAATTAAATCCTCATGAATATTTGGCAACGTGTAATGAAATATATGGTTAGGTGTTCCTATTTCCACTCAGGAATCAGTACGGACTGTAGTAAGTATTAGGCATTTGATGCACCATCTTCACATGTTGGAAAACTAGACACCTGAAAATAAAATCTGCAATGACTTGTATCATTCCCAAACACTAATAACACTGTTTCAAATCTATTTAGCTTCGTGCTAATTGGGTGCATAGCATATAACAAACAGTGGACTTCCTCTCAAAGTTGTATTCCTCAAATTAGGAACATTAGGTACACACAAACGGTTATCATTCATAACAATGTTGTCATTGAGGATTGAAAATTTTCAAGTTTTACCCTTTTACATATTATCCCCGAATTTCTTTAACATGTTAATGCAATAATAACCCTACAGAATCATTGAAGGTTAATTCCACCCTTATCAATGTTAACTCTGTCAACTGGTCAACTAGAATGAAATGAATACAAGATACTCTACATAGAGATTTTCTATTCAAGGCATTAACAACAACATTGGCCTTACCTAGGTGGTGATGTATCATGCAGTCATAATCTTTTATAAGTTCCATCCATCTCCTCTGCCTTAAGTTCACATCTTTCTAAGTAAAACATTTTTCTAAGTAAACAAGTAGTTTAAAATTTTTTGGTCAGTGAAAGTTTCATAATTAACACCATATAAATTATGCCTCCAAAACTTTAATGAAAATTTTTTTCTGCTAACTCAAGATCATGTTTAGGATAATTAAGTTCATGTGACTTTAACTATCGAGAATCATAAGTAATTCACTTTATATACTACATTAACACACAACTATGTCCCTAATGTGAGGCATCATTATAAAAACCAAACCGTACATTCTTACTGGAATAATCAACATTGGAGTTTATGTCAACTTACCCTTAAAATTTTAGAATATTTTCTCACCCTTATCATTCCAAATAAATATGTTCTCTTTTCTGATAAGCTTAGTCAATCACAATGTGACAAAATAAAATCACGATATAAATCTCATGTAATAGTCGTCCAGTCCTAAATATATGTGTACTCTGTCATATTAATCATCCTTTCTCATCTCATCACCACTTTAACCTTCTTATAATCTACAAAATACCATCACTGGAAACAACATCCCCCAAAATACTACCGTGTCTAGACAAAATTCACATTTACTAAATTTAGCATATAATTTCTTCTCTTGCGATATTTGTAACACAATACATATATGGTGTTCATGTTCCTCCTTAGTATGATAATATATCAAAATGTCATTAATGAGGAAAATAATAAAATAATCCATATATGGTTGAAATATGTTGTTCATCAACTCCATTACCACGCCTGATGCATTTTCCAACCTAAATGGCATGACAAGAACATCAGAAGGGCCATACCTGGTGTGAAAATTAGTTTTAAAAATGTCACATTCTCTCACTTCAACTGATGGTACCCATATCTAAGATTGAAAAGATAGTTGTTTCAATACAACTTGGATCTAAGTGTGAGACTCTAGAATAATCCTAGAGGGGGTGAATAAAACTTTAGACATTTTTTTCTTAATTCATAATCTAGCACCCCAGATTTGTAAAATATGTTTCATAAGGAATTTTAAATCCATTATGTATACAATTAAACACATTTGTGATGAAATTAACTCTAAAAACAAGTTAATTAACAATTTAAACTTCAATTAACCACACACAAGATTAAATATAAGTTAATTAGATGTAAGACCTTAAAGTTAACTTTCCTAAATACAATTAGATTAACTCTATATGTAAGTGTATTAGGTTTGTGAGATGTTCAAACTGCTATATCGGATCACAATCAAGCACAACAAACAGATTTATGCGAAAAAAAACCTTGAAGGGAAAAAAACCTCAATGCATGCCTATCTCTTATTCAACTTGAAAAGTATCTATACAAGATGCTGGAAAGTACCTCTCACGTTTTCTCTAACAAGTAGCTACCTATTCACACATCAACTATCTCCAATTGAAAATGAGATATCTACTCGAAGATCCATCAAGAAAATAGGGAAGTCACATTCTCCTCTTAGCCATCACACCGTGACCAAATTCTTAACTAATCCAATCACTTTGATTATATCTGATGAGAGATTTGATCTAGATCTAAAATTATGGTGTATAAATGAGTTTGAACCTAGGATATTGTAGTTCCAAAGAAATTAACTCATAAAAAATTCTTCTCAAGTTAATATCAGGTATAGACCTAAAAAAACACTTGTTTGATTAGGATAAGTGAAATTTTAAGGCTATAAGTTCTTAGTTTCAAATCCTCTCACGAAATATAGAGAATATTTTGAGTGATGTGATTTTCCTTTAAAATGGAGGGAAAAAATGTTATCTATTGACATTTTAAAGTATTGACTGCGTCATGCTCATGGGATAAAAAGGTTAACATGACTAAAAAGATCCAAATCATTCCCAACTATACGAATAATTATGAATTGGTACTATGCACATGTTTGTGCATAAAGGCCAAATCAATGCAAGCCATGTTTTTTTAGGTAAATATCATCGCCTCCATTTGAAGCTTACACACAACTTAATTTTTTAATTTTCAATTATATGTCCAAAAGACGTTATATAATTAAAGAAAACTTCCATATACTTGAATAAACATAGATCTTCAAACAACCGTAAAAATGATATAATCTTCAAAATCATATCAGAAACTTTGCAATAGTGTCTAATTTGGTTAATGCCGAAATACATGCATGAAAATATAAATGGAAATATATTCACTTGTCTACTTATCTCATGTACATGAATAGCAACTATGTACTTGATAATTAAAGAATCAATTACTTTGACACACAATAAAGCAACTATATATAAATGGAATACATTACATATTCCATCTCCCTATTTGACTATTCCGTGGCAAAACACCAAAAAAAAAAAAAAAACTTGGTCATGAAAATCGTACAAACTCCATATTATCCGATAATGAGTGTATGATGTAATAATACCATGAGAATCCAAAGAACGACAAACATGAACCAAAATTGAGTGTGAAATCCAAGTCAATGCCCATAAAATGTGAACAAGACGAAGAGATAATACAGGTGTGAAAATATGAGAAGTAACTACCCTTGTTCGGGAATACTTCAAAAATATTAATATAAGAGGCAAGAAATAAGAAATATAAACAATGTAAGCTCCCCCTAAATCATATCAATATATCAAAAATAGTTTTCTCCCCCTAAATAAAAAATCTCCGCAAAATATATCACAAAAGCCAACAAAATAATAAATAAATATCATAAAAAGATCATAAATTCTCCCATATGTTTGAGTTTTTCTCACCCTTTTTGATGCAATATAGTGAAATAAATGTACAAAGACCATATGGATAACGAGAAAATGATAGATAACATAGATCCAATTTATTACAATAATCACAAGATAAAAAATATATGCTAGAAGAGATGTAAGTCAGGAAAATTTATATAAATAACAAATAATATGTGATAATTAATGTTAAATCATAGAATACGGGGTAACATGGGACAAGAACCAATAACGACATAATACAAGCCATAAAATGATAATCAGTAAGTATAAAAAATCTCGCAATCATGTAATGTAATGTAGAGTGAAGGCATAATATATATATATATACAGAAAGGATCTCATGCATACCCAGTTTGCATACCCTCCGTGCGGACCATTTTTTTAAAATAGTAAAAAAAATAATTTCGGGCTAATTTTTTTTTATAGTTTCTAAACATTTCAATAGGACCATAAAAAAAATCCAACTCAAAATGAATTTTTTTGCTATTTTAAAAAAATCGGTCAAACTTTGTCAGTTTTTTTATGGTCCTATTGAAATGTTTAGAAACTATAAAAAAAATTGATCAAAAATATTTTTTTTACTATTTTATCAAAATTGGCCCGCGCCAGCGGTATGCAAACTAGGGTATGCATGAGAACCGCTCTCTCTCTCTCTCTCTCGAGAGAGAGAGAGAGAGAGAGAGAGAGAGAGAGAGAGAAGAAGAAGGCTCACGTACATCAAAATGTATACATCACATTTAGTTTTAGGCCCTAAGAAATCTTTTTTCCAAATTTTTTATTTTTCTCTTGAAATTAACCTTCTAATCAACCCATATGCAAAAAATTAGTTAAAAATACGTTTTTTTAGCTATTTTTAAAAAATCCATAAAATACTGCTAGCACAGCCCTTATAAATAACGTAGTTTGAGCTGTTTTTTGTGAATTTTTAAAAATAGCTAAAAAATGTATTGGACCTATTTTTTTTTAACACGAGTTTCCTGGAAGGTTAATTTCAAGGTAAAAATAAAAAAAAAAAATTGAAAAAATGTTATATATAAAAATAACAAAAATCTTATTAATCTTCAAATGAGGAAGCCTCGGTGAATGTAGCCTTGGTATCACTTCATCATTATCATTAGTCACAACAACACCCTTAGAGTTACTAACATGAACTAGATCACCACGAGCAAAAATAAACCTCTCTGCTTTATGGAGAAGTGTCAATGTATTGATTTATACGTGTTAAATTTTGTTAATATAAATCAAATACATCCCTTACAAACTTTATAGCATCTATCTTCCTAAGATTCATGTCAAGAATATCTTTAATATGATAAATTTGATCTGACATGAAGGCATGTGAATTTTGATGTGCACAAATGTCTGGTGAATGATGGTTAAGAAAAGATAGAGGTGTCAGATAATCAATGATTGAATCAGAAAGAGGAAAATGATAAATAGACCGACAATTATATCTTGAAGAAGTAGTTGGTGGATCACTAGTCTAATCAAATGTGCAACATGAATCTTCTAGACCACTCGAGGGTCTCTTAGTTTCTAACTCCTAAACTCTTGTCATGAAAACTCAAGAAATGTTAGAAATAGTCTATCAATGCACATACATTAGGTAACACCTTGTGATTTCTAGGTTATTATTTTTATTTATTTAATTCAGTAATTAGTAATTCACTTGTGACGTGAATTAATGAGAATTAATTAATGGAAATATTTAAAAGTGAATATATTTAAATAAGTTAATGGGTGAGATTTAATTTTAGAAATTTATTTTGGATGGTGATTTTGAGCGTGCTGTTGAGTTCGTTGGGGTCGAAATAGTCCAAAAGGAATGATTAAATGCATATATTGGATGTCAGGGCCTAATTAGACATGTTTGAGCTGCATATAGAGAATATGGACCCTTATAAGGCCCAAAAACGTGAATAGAGTTTTAAACCCCAAATGGGTATGGGGTAGGCAACATTAAATCACATTAGAAGACTAAATGGGGAAAAAGATTAAGGGGAGATCCAAAGAGAAGAGGAACTTGGGGATCTTAGAGAGATTGCTTCAATTTCAATTCAACTCCTTCACTCAAAGCTTTAGATTTTCATTTGAGGCAAGTAATTTAAATTGTGATTATTAAATTGCATCTACATTTTCATAATAAACGAGGTGGAACCCAATTGAATTCTAGGGTTTGTTATTGAGTAAATTGGGGATTTCCTTTTAATGAGAGTTATAAATCTGTATGGGTTTTGAGAATTGATGAAATTGATGACTGAATTGATAAAATTGTTAGGGCTAGATTTGTGATAATAAAAGAATGGATTTAGGATAAATCTTGAGATGTTTTGATGAAGAAATCTGTACAGAATTGAGGTATTTACTGCTCTAATGGTGATTATGTCTGCATAGCCCTTTAGAAAATGGAATTTTCTAACTTTTGTTCTCTGCTATGTTTTCTCCAAAAACGGCTCCAAAATGCCCTAAAACAACATTTTACAAATCTGGACAGATTCGTGGGGCAAATTTTAAGAAATATTTTTAGTTGTTATTCCGTTAGAGATTGCCTAGATTGATAGGTGTGATTAATTACCCTTGGATTAATTAAATTGGAGAGATTAAGGTTTATGATTGAGTAGTTGAAACCTTGTTAATTAAGTGGGGGAAACTTAATTGGATGAAATTGAACATTGAATTGGGAATATTGACTTTCAGACCGAGAGATAGAAAGTTCGGGTATACTTGAAAGGGGTTACACCACGAAAATGGGAATTAATTAATGTGCAATTAATTAAAATGAAATCGGACCGTAAAATCAAATATTTTAGGCTTGGGTATGGGCATAATACTCCATTAACCTGGATTCCTATATATATATATATATATATATATATATACACATATATAGTAAAGAAATACTAGTATTAATGCTATCATAGGAGGTTGCGCAATGTGGGTGAACCCCCTGGCTAGCGAATGCAGGGTGAGTATATTCCCCAGACCATAGCATTTGTGACTTAGAGGGGTGGGACCGTTATGGTATGGAGCGGACACTTTCGGCTGGAACTATGGACGCCTCCTATGCGTTCGGTGATAGCATTTTATATCCGACATGTGTGTGAATGTTGAGATATAGTTATACGTATATATAGTGCAGAATTATATACGGGAATATACATGGTGTGAAATGTATAAATGATATAACTTGTGAAACGGTTATATGGAATTAAATGAGAAATAGCTTAAATAAGTTAGTATGAATGTTGAGTTATGGATACGTATATATAGTAAAGAATTATATACGGATATGTATACATGGTGTGAAATGTATAAATCATCTAACTTGTGAAATGGTTATATGGTATCAAGTTGGTGTGAAATATAATTTATAACTCGTATACATGATGTGAATGGACCAGATGAGATTTCTATTTAATTTGGTATAGGACTGATCACCCGGTATTTTATTGGGCAAAGTCTCACACATTCTTTGCATTAATTGATTTCAAGTTTAGACTAAAGACATGAAGAATTCACAAATCATGATAGATTTAAAGTTATCTGAATTATTGCTTAAATTCTCATCAAATCAATCTAGCAACTTGTTTATGAATCAAGGTATGATGTGAACAAAACAAAGATCACAATATTGATTGAAAACACATTATAATTCCATATTAACTGATAACAAGTTTTTCATTTTATCAATATCCCTTACTATTTTATAAAGGTGGATTCTAATCATAAATTCCCTCCAAAATTTGTTCAAAGAATATTTCCAAATGCCAAATCTAATTTCACACATTCTTTTAATAGTAAACCCCTATATTTTTTTATGCCTTGAATTTTCTAGCACTTGGATTTGGATCTTTCCATTATTATATTAGTTTTTATATTGGTGGCTTTCACACACACCTTTTTAAGACACCTAATGATGATACTTAAATTCAAATCAACATTCTCTCACCTATGACAGGCCTTTTTTATTTTAGAAAATGTATCATCCTTAAAATCCATCAAAATATATATATCTCAATTCCTTTAAATGGACAATAAAATCTTTATATTCTTTCAATTAACTAATTTCCAATCTTGGGATTCAATCACAATTTTAAATCAAACAATCATGCAAGCATATAGAGGTCCCATTTTTTCAAAACATAAGTAATGTGAAATTTTAGTTCAAAATCAATACCATAGATTTATCGAATTAAACAAAACTAATTTTTCATATGAATTCTTGCCTAACACTAAATTTATGATTATTTATAGGTAATTGCCAATAGATTTCATATTTAAATCCTTGGTTCAATAAAAATTCATAAAATTAATTATATATAATATAAATATTAATCAATCCACACATAAAAGACAAAGTTCAAAATCTTTTTTGTTTATCTCAAGGATAATGAATAAGTACACATACAATATGATAATAATAATCATATAGAATGCATAAAATGTAATATGCATAAAAAATCCTCACCAAAGGATTAAAAATGATCCAAGATTTATCAAATTAATCTTTCACCCAAAATGTGATTCTATAGAGCAAAAAGAATACTCACGAGGGGATTGATAAACCTACAAGAACCCTAAGAAACATATGAAATCTACCTATTTAGGTAAAGTGGGAATATGCATCTCCAGGATCTTTAGGAGGAACAAGCACAGCCTCTTTGTTCAATCTCAAAATATAAATTTTCCCAACTTTCTCTATTAGTGGTCTCATTTCTTGATTTATTCTAAAAACCCTAGGAATCCATCTTTTCCCATGAAATGAAGCACCATTCAACACCATATTTTCTCTATTTCCACTTTGCTTGACCACGTTGACAATATTTTTCATCAAGTTTCCAATCTCAACCCTGAAGTCTATAATGTGGTCCCTTATCACCATAAAGTTTCTCCTGGCACCAAATCTTGGACCTCTATTCAACAACCAGTGCAAATTTTGAACCGAATTCCCTTTCAATTTGCAATGAGTACAATAGGCATATATCTCTTCTTAATCTCTAGATATATTCTATTGTAGAAAAAATAGTCTAAGTTGTCACCTTTTCCACATAAAGAGAAAACGAAGGCACTTGACCTTGGTAAAGAAATGAACACATCCACCTTTTGTTTTTATTTGGGAGTATGTTCCTTAGTCGAGCTCTTACTGCAAGATGTAGTTTCACAAGTTGATTTAAATTTATCTTTAATCTTATATTTTTAAATGGAAAAGATGATTCCAAAATTTTCATACTTGGATTCATCATGTTCTAAAAGAACTTTGTCATGTTTGTTAGTTCTTTCATTCAAATCAATTTTCAAAGATTCGTCTTATTCGAGTTCAATATATTTCTTTTGCAAGTCAACTTTGAGTATCTCATTTTTTAGCTCAATATCACTTCTCTCTTTCAATAGAACTCCATTAATATTTTTCATTAAAGGTATTTCAACAATTACACTATACACATATTCAATTAACCTAAGCTTTTCAAGTTTAGCGATTTCAAGATTTTTTTAAAAGGGTTTTCATGATCAACTTGAATGACTTACATTTTTTACATGAGCTTAATGTTCAATATTTTCAATTTAAAATATTCTTGGTAAAATTCATCAAAATCTTGCCTTAGATCAATATTATCATTATCATTTTCAAAAGATGAATTTGAATAAAATCATGATAATCGATCCCAACACACGAAATATCACTATATGACACAGTTTTAGTCTAATTATTTAATCGACTCTCACTCACTCTATCATTGACATAATCATTCTATTCACCAATAATCTCACTCATATCTCCAATATTTACCATGAATGTGATGGCATTATCACTTTCATCACTTAATAAACTATTTTCAAAATTACTGTATGAATCACTCAAGCTTTCTCTGTATATGTTCTTATTTCTCAAATTTCTTTGAATTTTCATTTTCCCCCAAGTGAGTGATGTTTAATACCTCCACATCCATATCTTTTATTTTCGTCTTTCACTTTCACTCTTCTTAAAGAATTCTTGTCTTTAAAATTTTTATGCTCATATTTAGAGGATCTTAATTTTTTAGGATCAAAGTTCTTTACACTTTTAATTTTTTTTATAGAATTTGATAAACCTTTTCACAAATAAGTTCATATACTAACACCAATATTAGCATTGGTTTTATTTACACCTTCACCCGCTTAAAATTTCTTACTAGACTTAAAATCGAAAGCTGAATCTTTTTTCAATGTTATTTCCTGAAAAATTTGAAACTTTAGAATATGCTCTTGTTCAAAACATGGCAATTAGCCGACAAGCTCTTCCATCCTACAATGATTTGTATCAATGATCCCATTATGCATAACAACTTTTATATCAAACTTGAAAGCCAACAGTCTCAAAAGCTTCTTTACAACACCATTTTATTAAATATTCTAGCCAAGATTAAATGAGGCATTGACAACCTTGATCAACTTAGTGTAATATTCATCGAAAGTCTCATAGTCTCTCATTTTCATCTTATTAAAACTAGTCACAGGCCTTTTCAACTTTTCTTTCTTAACTATCAACGTTCCCTCATGAGTAACACTCAAAATGTCCCATGCCTCTTTGATCATTTCAAAATTGACTATTATATTATAATCACTTGTACTAGTCGTTGCAAAGAAAGAATTTAGAGCAATCGAGTTATAATTGCAAGAAAAAAATTCAACATATTTCCAATTTCTTATTGACTTTTTCACACGAAATCCATTAACATCTATGATAGGACATGACCAACCATCTTCAATAGTCATCCAAGCTTGCTTATGCCTAGATCTTAAGTGATTTTTAATCTTTACCTTCCAATGGAAATAATAGTAACCATCAAAATGAGGAGGTCTATCTAGGGATGGAAATTTTGGGTCCCCGCGGATACCCTAAAAAAATCCCAGTAAATTCAGGGATCGGGACGGGTTCAGGGAGTAAGAAAAATCCCCGAAACATTTCAGGTCGGTTTCGGGTATAGCGTCGGGTCTCCACAGGGATACTCAAATTATTAATATATTATAAAATATATATGAATATATTAATATTATAATAAATATATAAGATATAAGAATATATGAGAAAGGGGAAGGGTTAACATATTATTTGTTTAACCCTAACTCTCTTTAGCTCTCCTACAACCTGCTGCTGGTCCACTCCCTCATCTCCCTCCCCCACCCCATGACAAGATCTGTTATACCAACACCTCATATCCCACGGCGCCGGCGACCACTGTCCTCCCTCCACTACGTCTCAAAATCTCCCTCGATCCCTCCGTTACGATGGCGACCACTGCCCTGTAAGTCGCTCTCTCCGCCCTGATTTGTTTAATCTCCGTAACTTTGTTTATGCTCTATAACTGTAAACCCAAGTTTAAGCTTTGTTTAAGGTCAAAATCTTTGAGATTTGTGTATGTTTCCATATATGTTTTCTCTTTCAATAGTACTTTTTTTTAGATTTAACCATTTTCGTATAATGAAAAATTAACATGACAAATAAAGTAACCATTAACTATTATGCTCAATCTGGGATGAGAAATTATTAAGACAGTATTGCATATAATGTCATTCTTGAACTTGAAATTGAGTTCACTTTATTAAAATCAGGTTATATAACTTGTAAAAATAGCCCAACAACTGTGCACAATTTTTTTGCTTACCAAACTCGTATACTCCACATTCCGATAGAGTTACTCATCAGATACAATTAGTATGGTGACCTCTCTTCTAATAAAAATTCGACAAACAATTTAAATGTAATTTTTACTTAGGTGATTAATTTAAATGCCCTTTATGTGTGCCGATAACATTTTTGTTATAAATTTAATAACTATTGATAGAAGGAAAATATTTAGATAAATTGAATTTTTTATATTAAAAAAAATGAAATGAATTTTTTATATTAAAAAAAGAAATGGGTTCCCCGCGGGGAAATCGATACCCATTTTAAATGAGGACGGGGATCCCCGAACCCATTATAACGGGGAATGGGGCGGGGACGGAGAATGCTATTTCTAATGGGTATGGGGATGGAGAGTTAAAACCCGACCCGAATCGACCCATTTCCATCCCTACGGTCTATCGATGTAATCACCTATTTTTAAATGACACAAATCCAAAAGGAAAAGATCAATTACATCATGTGAATACCTAAAATGGAAACATGTTCTTATACCAATTGAAAAGGGAGTTGTTTCAATACTACTTGAATCTTAGTGTGAGACTCTAGAAAAATCCTAGAGGGACATTAATAGGATTAACTTCAACTAATTTTTCTTAATTCAAAATCTATCACCCTATATTTTTAAAATCAACTTCATAATGCATTAACTTCGATTGAACATTTGTAAGATGAAATAAACTTTATAAATAAGTTAATTAATAATTTGAGCTTTAATTAACCACACAAAAGAGTATATCTAATGTAATTAGTGAGATTAACTATATTGAATCCCTTACAGTTCAATTTCCTTAAATCCAAGTATATCAACTCTATATATAAGTGTGCTAAGTATGTGAGATTTTTAACTACTAGATAAAATCACTGTCAAGCAAAAAGCACCAAATCCATGAGGAAAAACTCCTCCATAGGGAGAAAAACCTTGATTTGTACCTATCTCTCATTTAACTTAGAAATTAAATTTACATGATGCAAGATAGTACCTCTCACTTGTTCCCTAACAAGTAGTTACATATGCACATTTCAACTCTCCCCCACTGCAAACAATAGATATTCCCGATGATACTCCATCGAGAAAAAGAGGAAATTGCATTCTCCTCCTAGCCATCGGACCTTGATTGAATTCTCCAGTTATCCCCTCACTTTAATTAGATCCGATGATATATCCAATATACATCTAAAATTCTGGTGTACAAACGAGTTTGAATCTATAGTATTGTGGTTTTATAATCATTTTACCCATGAAAAAGTCCTCTTAACTAATTCCGGGTATAAATTTAGACAAACACTCAATTTTATTAGGACAAGTGAAATCACAAGAGAAGCTACGTTATAATCTCTCAAATTAGAAACCTTACACAAAATATAGAGATTATTTGGAGTGATATGAGTGTATTTTTAAAATGGAGGGAATCAAATGTTATTTATAGGCATTTTTTAAATACTGACTGCATCGTGAACATGGGAAAAAAATATTAGTCCGCAACATTTAGCCCAAAACTTAAAAGATCCAAACCGTGCCAAATCATGCGAACGGTTGTGAATTAACATCGTGTGCATGGTTATGCATAGAGGTCAAATCAAAGCAAGTTAGGTTTTTTAAGCGAATTACATTCGCTATATTTTATTCTTATAAACAATTTTATTTTAGCATTTTCGCTTATAACTCGAATTGGTGATGAGGACCACCCCAACTCCTAAGACACATTCCTTCAATATTTCATCCACGAAGAGTTTCTAATGAGATTGTATAACCTTATCCCTTCTAATTCCAAGATGAATATATCAAAAGAAGGGTTTGATTGGATGATCTATTCCTCATAACATCCTGATGATTACGAAATAAAGTTAGCCACATGGTCCTTAAAATATGTTATTGTATCGTAACAAATATCGAATAAGGTAATATCTAAGTGCCACTAAGTTATTCTATTTCACAAGCTTACTTTCTTCGAATCCTCTTTCGAGAGTAAGAGGTAAGTATTACTATGGCATTATCATCAAAGTAATTCAAAAACTTCCTTAAACACATTATCAAGGCTAAATCAAGCTTCCTTATAGACATATATATCATCACTCGATGTCTAGAAAGGTACGATTGATGTAGTACACTGGTTTTTGTTCACCATCCACTTATCGAACAAATGCCCCACGAAAAATTATATTTTAAATTACTTGGTATAGGTGGATTTTCTCACCACTTTTGGCACTACTAGATTTTAGGTGAGCACCATTAAATGTTAATTTAATAGATACTCTCATTGATACACCAAGTATAGCCTCATCCTTATACTGGACCCTCTCGGCCAAGGTCAACCAGTGCCAGATCGTCAGTTTGGGAAAATTATGGCTCGGCTATGGGCCCAACATGGGGTGCCTCATCCTTATCCATAGACTCATCATAAAAGGCCTCATCCTCGTATCGAAACACTATCAATGATATCAGTATCAGTGGTCTTATGACTCAAGTACCCTCAGCCTCATCCTCTACCTGGAAGACATGGGCAAACTTAAGACTCAGCTCAGTATGACAATTATCGTAGCATCACATGATACAACTTGCCAACTAGTCCTAGGCCTGGTCCAGACGGCCTACAGTTGATAACTGGCAGAGCGCGTGGATTAGGAATGCGTGGAAGGGTGCGCATGGGTTGTAAGTCCCACGTGCACAAAACCATTATAACAGGATCTCCCTCACACGTGAGGGCAGATTTCATCATTATAATCTACATGTGACAGTGACATGTGGTTTAACCCTATTGGCGAGAACATTCTATACATGCGGCAAGCATAATATATACTTGTATTCTCTAATAATGTAAAGGATCGAAATATTCAAACCCTAGCACAAGCTCTTTTGCTATCATAGTAGAGAGAGAAAGTTGAGTGAATTATACAGGTAAGGCCATTAGAGCCCTTTTTATAGTAAGGCATACACTCACCTACGCAGTGGAGTAAGACAAATAGTTGAACCACTTACTTTATGATCTTTCTACTTTTTGACTCATCTCCATCTTTACATATTCTTTTGTCTAAACTCCATTGTTGCACATGCAAATCTGTTATGGATTGAGATTGAGATATCTGACTTGTTATTACTATATTGTGCTCAGAATGTCGTACTTTCTTTCTTAAGTACTTGAAAGAAAGGATGGCGTATATCGAAAGATCTGGATATGAAGTGATTTATGTCTTCTAGCATTTATTACAGATTCTCACTCACTTGGATGCAGGTAGGCCATCTCACTTCCTACAATTATTTAATCAGGTGGGGTTATCCTCTATACCTCTTTGGGTAACTAAATACCCAAAGAATTTTCCTTAAGTTCAAAATCTCATTTTGATGCATTGAGATTATTCTCATAATACATAAGAATATCAATAGTATTAGAGATGTCATTCATATGGTCAATTGCCTTTTTTTTCTCTTGGGTGGCATGTCATTGAATTTTTTTCAAAATTTTTGTGCCAAGTCTTTAATATGTTTTTCTTGCGATTTTCAACCTAAAAGGCATAACCATATGGCGGTAGATCTAAGAGTTGTGATGAAATAAGTTTTCTCTTGGTCAGGAGTGAATAATGATATTTGGTAATACCCCGAATAAGCATCCATGAAGCTCATATGTTGATGTCCAATTGTTGAATCCACAAATTAATTTATTCATAAGAGGGGAAAACTCCCTTTAGAGAAGGCTTTCTTAAGGTTATAACTCAATAAAAACCCTCCATTTACCATTTTATCTTATGGTTGTTGTGTTTGAGATCCAGTTTTAAAATTGGACTTACATGATAGAGTATGCTTGAAATAGATTATCAATTTCCTCTAACACATCTTATACCATTTATGGATTTGACTTTTTAGGATTTTGCTTGACTAGTTGACTAGCAGAATTCCTATGTAGTCATGTAAGGACATATTTTTAATAAGTCCGTCATAATTTTTAATGTCGTATACCGCTATGAGTCGTCGAAGAATTGAGAAGATTGCATTTACAAAAGACGGATCCGAATTACAAGTTGTCTTCAACATTCAAGCCCAACAATATGACATTTGGTGAGATAATGTTTAAAGTTTCATTTACATTTCATATTAAGATTGTTGGGACATTTTAAAAAGGGTTTTAAAAAGGATTTTATATAAAAATGTTTTTTAAAGAGGTTTCATAGCTGTTATCAAAAGAAAGTTTTGTTTTGAAAAGATTTTTAAAAAATTGCTACAGCAGTAAACGTACCTTGGTTTTGATGCCAAGGTCATTCAAACGAGATATAAATCTCGTTCGAACGACATTGGGAAGTAAGGCGTAGTTGTTCGAACGACACGCGATCTCATTCACGCGAGATGTCATTCTCATTCGAGCGATATGACTTTTACGTTGACACGCTGCTATCTCTTTGACAAACTCAATCTCTTTATAAAAGGGATGTCAGGCCTCGTTTTTTGTGAAGAGAAGAGTTTTCCAAACACTTTAGAGTTTTCATTTTGTTTATCTTCCCATAATCTATTTGATAACATCTTTTGGCAGAGTGTTTTCTTCTCTCATTTAAGAGTTCAAATCATTTCTATTTTGTTTACGATTCACAACAAATCCCAATTACTTTTATGTGAATTATTTTGTGGAACCCAAGAACATATTTTTCTTTTATTCATACTTTATGGAGAGATCTCTACAACCGACAGCTGCGTGCTATTGTGGAGGGAGTCCTTATAAAGTTCACACTTGTGGAGAAGCTGATTTCTTCTTCATTGCTGACCACCTGGAGTTCTTGCGGGAGATTCCAGCCGACGTTATTTCTAGTCGTTGCTTTGGAGGTTTGACGAAGACACCGTGCATTACACTTGTGGGTGATTATCAAGTTGTATGTAAGTCAATGGTCTTGTGAATTCTTCAAAGTTCTAGAAATAAAAGGTTTTTCCCTTCGGGGATTTTTTCCTGAATATTTGTGTCACATGCTTTATTTATTTAGGGGTTGACACACGCACTTTAGATGCATGTCTAGCGGCTGGATTAATTTGGTTTAAAAATAGACTTTCATTAAATAAGTGTGCCAAATTAGAAATTTGCGAATTAATTTAATCAATTATCACACAGTCACACTTTTTTTCTCAAATTGGTATCAGAGCGGGTTACGCTAATTTATCGCGTGATCCTGATTTTTCAAGGATTTTTTGTATAAACAATTTGACTTCTCACGTCGTCAAATTGGTATTAGAGCAGGTTGCGCTAATTTATCGCGTATTCCTATTTTTCGCAAAATTGTGTGATATTGATTTTTTTTAAAATCAGTTTTGTGAAAAATCGTAATTTTTCAATGGAACGCCCATTTAATGAGGAGCCAATTTTTGAAAAAGTTCACGACCGTTGTAGACACATCACTCCATTACCCCCTAACTCTCCTTAGGTCCCTAGTACCTCCACTCATCATCGCAACCCCAGGTCACGTCCCGAGTACTGACCTAGAAGCCATCGGGCACCCCCCGGCTCAGTTTGATCCAAAAGTCAAACTCCACGTATCGATCGAGACTCAATGAATCTTCGAAGGGCACTGAATACCCTTTCCAACGGTCCACCCCGTGCACGATTTCGACTTACCATACGGACGAACGCGTCGTTTGCGTCCGAAACCTGACCTAGAGTTAACCGGGCGCTCTCGGGCTCTATTTGACCTAAGTCAACCCTTCATCTCAACCGAGCCTAAATGAATCTTCAAAGGTCATTGAATACCCTTTCCAATGTTCCGTCCCATGCCCAATTCCGACTTTCCATGCGGACGAACGATTCGTTTGACTCTGGGAAGCCACCGAGTGCTTCCCGGGCCCGGTTGACCAAAGTTAACTCTCCGAACCGGGTCAAACTCTTTGGAATGTTGAAGTACATCTCCTAAACTTTCCAACGGTATGACCCATGCACGATTCGGACTCACCATGCGGACGAACGATCCGTTTGCGTCCGCATGTTTCCCCGTCCAATGGACCGACAAACGCTTCTGAGCCACATTTGACCCAAAGTCAACTCCTGAACTCGGGAGTGGTCCAAAGGACTTTAGAAGGTCTCTGAAATACCTTTCCAACGATATGCCCTATAAGTGATTCTGACCAACGGTTTTCCCCCGGCGACCAATTTTTCGAAAAAGCCTGAAACACACTACCAAACGGCAGGTCCCAGAACCTGCCTATCGGCACCTTCCTGTCGACAGGCAGGAAGGGATCTATGCCGATCGGCAAACCCCTGGGCCTATAAAAAGGCGTCCTTGGCCTCATTTGCAGGAAGAGCCCAGATCTGATAAAAATCTCTCTGAACGAATCCCAAAAACCTCTCTTGAAAGGAGCGTGATTTCAACTTCCAAATCCCTCTTTTACCCCCACTTTTCATCATCCTTTCCATCACATGAGGTGAATTAACCACTCTCCATCATCATCTAAGCTCAAGGGATACTCCTCAACATTCAAGATCAAGTTCAAGATCTCCAAGAAGGTCCAATTTTCTCAAACTCTCTCCTAAATTCTCTTAAACTTGCAATAACTTATTTTCTTATTTAGTACTTTTATTATCTCATCTCACACATCATAAATATACTTTTTATTTAGTATATTGCACATCCCATATTTTCATATAAATAAAAACCCGAAAAATAAGAAAAAGTGGGTTTGCTCATAAATTCCAAATAAGGGATTCTCACACTTTCTCACTCTTTCCTCACAACTAAAACACCTTTTCTACACACACACACACACTTACAAATAAGAGATCCCACATTTGGATTTATGGGATAAACCCCACCCCTTTGCTTTGTATGCGAACTACGTGGACTTTGATGCCTTTATAGGCTACGTAAGCGTCTCGGGGTGAAACCCGAGACTCGAGTCCTTTCTCTCACTTTTTCTCTCATTTCCTATTTTCTCTAAATCCATTTTTCTTATATTACATATATACTTAGTCTTAGTGACGCATTACTCCATGTGTGTTATCGTTCCCTTATAACGATTAACGTAGGGGTAGCCGCGTAAAATCTTATTTTTCTAATATCACTTTTATATGTTCCTATGGATAACTCGCTTTATCTTTTCCATGATACAAGTCGAGGATTCCTACCTCCATTCTATATATATACACATGCACACATCTCACGTGGGGAAACATAAAGGAAAATAGAAAATATCCATGAGAGGCCGAAAGGGCGGAATGGGTGCCTAACACCTTCCCATTCCGTAACTAAGCCTTCGAACCCTTTTCGAATCATTTGGTTTCGCATGAACCAGTATGTCTTTGGATGCCATCCTTTGGGGTGGCTTCCTCTTTTTCTTTTGTCTGTTTTGATTAAAATAAACTGGCGACTCTGAATCTCTCTACATTTTTCACACCTCACAAAATCGACGTCGGCCGATGCTCTCTCCTGAGAGGGGATGCGCGGGACCTGAAGGATCCCTTCCTCCCTCCGCGGTGGGGATCGGGGGATGGCCACAATGGAGACTCCGCTGGGGAAAATTATTTATTTTGAAGGCTTGACTCTATTTACATGGATGCTATATTTGTTTATGTTCCCCCCCCCCCCCCATATCTGCATGTTCCCCTTTTTCATATGTATCCCATGCTTATGTTTATGTTCACACACTTGTAGAAAATTCCCATGTACACTTCACACCACGTGAACCTAGGATCACATGTATATCCCCATGTTGTACGCATCACCCATCCATACTTGGTGTACCTTTTGAGGTACTTGTACTTTGTTCCCGGTTTGGCATAATCAAAGAAAGGCATTCTCATCATAAGATACTAATAAGAGAATCATGCATGATTCGCACGACATCACCAAAGAGCATTGATATTGACCCAATTTTACCCAGTAACAGGAGGGTCACTTCGTGATGGGCGCTGGTCCGGCAGGTCGCAGTTAGCCTAAGCGATATGACTCTCACCTTCCATTGGCCAAGTACCTTCGACGTATATCGAACGGTTCCCCCGCATCATACCTCTTGACCAAAGTCATGACGGGAGGCATATCGCAGGGAATTCGTTCACGTACGCCGAGTATATCGAATTTGCTCTCACACGTACCGTCCCCATGAGGTATATGGTGAGGCAATTCACGTACACTCAGGTATATCAAATGGCTTGCCCACACGTACCGATTGCCCGCAAGAGCAAGACGTATATTGTGGAAGTCACGCCAAAGGGGGGAACCCATGGCGATTCACCCAACCAAACTGCATACCCGCATATAGGTGTCAAACCTACGACACGCACTTTAGATTGCCGATTTCAACCCGAAACTCTGTTGAAAGTCCGGGTCGATCTTTCGCCCAATTTTCGAGCATTTTTAAAATGGGAATCTGTCCGCGAGCCTGGTTACAAGTCCAAACGTAGCTTTGCATATATTAAAACCCCACTTTTCCAAGCTCGGGTCCCGTCCAGCATTGCATTTAGGAGAATTAAATACAAGGGAGAACATAATAATCATAATAATCATGTTGAGTTCCTTCTCCAAAAATATTTCTCCCTTTTTATCAAAAATCCAAAAACATTTCTCCCTTTTTATCAAAAATCCAAAAATATTTCCCCCTTCTTTATTAAAAATCCAAAACATTTCTCCCTTTTTATCAAAAATCCAAAAATAATCTCCTCCCCTTTTCTCAAAAAAATAAATCTCATCTTGTGCCTTCTCAGGTTGATCGGACTCCCTAGGCCTGGCTCCCTATTGGCTTAGGTCTTCAGTCAAATCACCCCGAAGTTTCATCCGTTCCTCTACTACTTCTTTCGAATCCGAAACCCATCCATCTTCCATGGAGAATGCAGATCAAGCACCAGTCATACAACTGGATCTGCCAACAGTCCTAGCTCAGCTCGTGGCTAAGATCGACAATCTCCAAGCTGAGGTCTGAGAAATGCAACGAAACCAAGTTCCCATTCCTCAAGAGCCCGAGGCCCTGTTCCCTCATGCTATGGGTCCACCCGAGCCCATCTGGGTCCCGAAAGAATATCCGCACGCCCCTCCTGCTAATGGGCCGCCGACTGCCCAGCTTCCAATGCCAAACATTTCCCAGCCTATGGATAACTTGCCTGTGGTTACTGATCCAAAGGAGGAGGAGTTGAACAAAGTCAAAGAAGATCTTAAGATGCTCACCAAGAAGTTTGACCAAGTCAGGATCTCTGGAAATTACATGGACTACACCCATATGTCTCCTTATCCTAAAGCAAGGTTACCCGAGAAGTTCAAGATGCCAAATATCGAGAAATTCAGAGAGAGTGGTCCCCCGATTGCTTTTCTTCGCACTTATCATCGTTCCATGACTCTACTAGGGGCTTCGAAAGAAGTGATGGCCCAATTGTTTTAGCAAACTTTGAAGGATAGCGCCCTCCGATGGTTTTTATCTCTTGAGGAATCCAGAATCCGTAGCTGGGAGGATGTAGCCCAAGAATTCATGTCACGATACAAATACAACGAAGAGCTCGAGGTCACCCGTCATGATTTAGAGATGCTCAAACAAAACTCTGGAGAATCAATCAGTAACTTTATAGCCCGATGGAAGGAAAAAGCAGCTACCATGACTAATCGGCCATCTGAATAAGAACAAGTCAACATAGTGAAGAAGAATTTCTTGCCCCATATCCGAACGACCATGGAAGTACAGTACTACCCTCATTTTCGAGCTCTTAGATAAGCAGGGGTAGAAATCGAGGAAAGTCTTGCCAAAATAGAAGTTGAACCGAAGAAGGTGTCCGGACAGTTCACCCCAAGAAAATATGACAAGCCTGTCAGTGCCGCAGTCTCAACCATCAACAACATCTCTCAACCAACCACATCATGGGCACCATAAAGCCGCCCTGCTCCCGTTCGAAGGGAATACACTGAGCTTCATGCTCCCCTATCCAATGTTTACCAAGTCCTGTTAAGCCGAAACCTTATAAATCCCCTGGATCCACGTCCATTACCCAATCCACTTCCCAAAAATTTCAAGACTAATGCTCATTGCGCCTTTCACCAAACAGCTGGCCATACCACCGACCAATGCTTCCACCTTCGAAACATAATCCAAGATCTCATTGACCGGGGTACCATCGCCCCACCAGCCAATCCTAAACCAAACACTACCCATAACCCACTCCCAAAACACCCCAATGCCATCTTCTTGGAAGAAAACCCGAATTTCGATCCGTTAACCCAGATCACAGCCTTATACCCTCCTAAACCCCTTCAACTCTGCCCATATTTCCTCCTACACCCTACTAGGCCCGCTGATCTGGCACTGTCACTCCTTACCGGAGCGTGCATCACTGTCCAGACCTGTTCTGAAAGTGGAAGTATGGAATTATCAGATGTGTTGAACCAACTCCTAGAGTTCGGGCTGAAATTGCCCTCACAAACGATTATCGACTTCCAGAGGCTCAGTACGTTGTTTTTAGAGGCACGAAAATGGTCCCGAGAATCAGATAGGTGGATGGTACCAACCGACGAAGTCTGCTTAGATGATGTTGTCTGGATCATGACGGAAGCATTCGGGTAAACCAATAACATTTGTAGTATCATCAAGTTACTTGATGCTTTGAAGCTACAAGGGCGCCTGTTCCCTTCACCCTTACACATCCCCACAGAATGGGAAGACCTATATGAGAAATCCGTTGAAGTCGTGGAATGCATTAACTTCACAGGGGAAAAAAGAATTGTTGCCACCGGATGGGGGGAAGAATTCGAAGATTCGAGCAAAGAATAAGTTTCAGAAAGAGCTGGCCTAGTAGTTGACTTATGTGGGATGATATCATTTGAAGAAATCCTCGGAGAAATAGATAAGGTGGCAGAACAACCTGAGATTGATGAGGAAACTGGATTTAAGTTTTTCCCTTCTTCAGTAAACCACATGATCAGATCTAGGAGACATTACCAAGTTTCGAGCTCGCTACCAGTAAATGATAAGGGGAAGGGCGTTAAAAACCTCCCTACACCAGAAATGACCCTCGAGGAGATCAAGATCCTCGATCAACTGAAGAAAACTCAAGCTAACATCACCCTATGGGGGCTTTTCATGTCTTACCAGCTACACAGAAATGCTTTGATCAAATTGCTCACTGGACCCATAGTTCCTCCCTCTACCACACCAGAAGAAGCGGTGAACCTGTTCGGGTCCTTGACCTCTACCCGAATGCTATCCTTTTCTGAAGAGGAAATCCCTGAAATTGGGCCAAATCACAATCATGAACTTAACATCTCCGTCGAAGTTATGGGGAAGGTTGTACCGCTTTCTCTCGTTGACAACAGATCTGCTTTGAATGTCTGCCCACTGAGAACCTTCAAATGTTTTGGTCTGAAAGAAAGTGACCTCTCTCCAACCTCCGTTGCCGTGCGCACCTACGATAATACTCGTCGTGAGGTGATGGGATCCATAAAACTTGTAATAGGGGCTTGTCCTATAAACCATGTCATCGAATTCCAAGTCATCGATATCCCGACCTATTTTAACCTGTTGCTCGGACGACCCTGGCTCCATAGTATAAAGGGTGTCTCTTCCTCATTCCATCAAAAATTGAAGTTCTTCGCCGATGGGCGAGTTATCACCATCTTGGGTGACGACGGTAACTCCGAGGGTGCAAGCACCAGCAGTCCAATTCTGGAGATACAGCATGGGTCAAATGATATGCTCCTATCAGGATTTTGAGTCGAGCCACTCCTACTCCCGGTAGGGGATGGTTTAAAAGAAAGGGTTTGTCCAGAATATGACCCTCATGGCAATGTCAATGTGATTCAGATGTTCAGAAACATGCACTTCATGCCCGGACTGGGGCTAGGACAAAGGCAGCAGGGGATACTTGATCCCATCGAATCGAAGAAAGCTTTTCCTCCTTGTGGCTTGGGATATCAACCATCAGAACCAGAGCTCAGAATGATCCTCCAGACTAGATCAAAAAGAGGTTTAGACTTCGTCCGGACTATCTCAGGAGATTCTTTAAACGGACGATTCATCAAAGAGGGCGAGGATTTCCCCTTTTGCGGTTTTCCAGAATCATGGTACGACCACACAGACAAGAAAATGAAGCCTGGAATGGAGATCTTTTTCCAAGATAGCTACCCATGGGCCAAAAGTTCCCAACACCGCGTACAACCGCTTATCAAAGATACTGAAGAGACTGAGGAAAGTGACTCCAAATATTCCTTCAACCTGCAGACACTGGGGCTGACACTCTGCATGGTTCATTCAGGCACCATGTCACTGGACCCCTCTCATCTGATCAAAGCTGCTGATACACCTCTCCTCAACTAGCATGCTGCGCCAGTTCTACCTCTTGAAATCTCCCCCAACCCTAATGTTTACCCTATTTCTTCTATTGTTGTCCATCCTTGCTCAAATGTACTCGAGACCTCTTTTGATGAGGTTCTCAATGTTGTTTTTCCTGTCAATGAAATAAACGAAGATTTTGAGTATCTTGCTGTGCCTTATATTAATTATGTAGATTCTAATCAAGATTTTGATGACGATGATTTTGCAAATGAACAATTCTTTACTAATCTAAATAAGGTTAATAACAAACAACATAACCGCATTCAAGTTAATAAAGAAGAGACTGTCGTTATTTACCTCGGTTCTAGTAGCCAACTACGCGAGATTAGGATAGGGGCCACCCTTAACGATCATGAGCGCGCACAACTTGAAGAATTGCTAAAGGAGTTCGTGGATGTCTTCGCATGGTCCTACGACGATATGCCCGATATTGACCCCGAAATAGCTCAGCACGAGATCGCCATTCTCCCAGATGCCAAGCCGTTTAAACAACAATTAAGAAAACTCCGCACCGAATGGTCGCTTAAGGTCAAAGAAGAGGTGATCAAACAGTTGAACATGGGTTTTATTCAATTAATCGAATATCCCACGTGGCTAGCCAACATTGTACCTATACCAAAATCAGGGGGAAAGGTTCGAATGTGTGTGGATTATCGAGATTTAAACAAAGCCTCTCCGAAGGATGATTATCCGCTACCCAACATCGACATGATCGTGGACAACAAAGCCAGTCATGCTCTCAAGTCATTTGTCGATGGATTTTTCGGATACAACTAAATTAAGATGCACCCCGACCATCAAGAGAAAACCGCATTCATCACCCCATGGGGAACCTTTTGCTACACCGTTATGCCATTCGGTCTCAAGAATGTTGGGGCTACCTACCAAAGGGCCGCCACGACCATCCTGCATGATTTGATTCACAAAGAGGTCGAGGTTTATGTGGATGATATGATTATCAAGTCCAAAACTAGAGAAGGTTATGTTCCCGCTCTCCGGAAGTTCTTCGAACGACTGCGACAGTATCAGATGCGACTTAATCTACGGAAGTGTGTCTTTGGCGTTATAAAGGGAAAACTCTTGGGATTCATGGTCAGTGAGAAGGGGATAGAAGCGGATCACGCCAAGCTTAAGGCCATACTTGAGATGCGACCTCCCCAAGCAGAGAAGGAAGTCCGAGGTTTCCTGGGGAAATTACAATATATCAGCCGGTTCATCAGCCAGCTAACCTCCATCTGTGAACTAATCTTCAAGCTCCTCCGAAAGGATTCAACCAAGGTTTGGAATGAGGCCTGCCAAGAAGATTTTGATCGAATCAAACAATACCTGACCCAACCTTCAGTTCTCATACCACCACAGCCTAGTCTCCCTTTGCTCTTATACCTAACCATAATCGACACTATAGTCGGGGCTTTGCTAGCCCAGTACCTTGAAGACTCCCGCAAAGAAAGAGCCATCTATTATGCCAGTCTCAAATTGGCTGAGTATGAGGTCAACTACACTGCTTTAGAAAAAGCATGCATCGCGCTTGTCTGGGTTACCCAAAAGTTACGGCACTACATGCTCGCCTTCCCCATCAAACTTGTATCCTGAATGGATCCCATCAAATACCTGCTCGAAAAACCCGCCTTATCCAGCTGAATGGCCCAATGGTTGATGCTCCTAACCGAGTTTGATATCGTGTACGTCACACAGAAAGCCATTAAGGGAAGAGCCATCTCTGACTACCTCGCGGATTACCCCGTAGAAGAAACAGATGTCTGGATCTCCGAATTTCCAGATGAAAATGTCTTCTGCACCACTCAAGACTGCCTCTGATGGAAAATGTTCTTTGACGGCGCTGCCAATAAAAGGGGATATGGCATTGGGATACTTCTGATCACCCCAGATGACTTCCACACTCCTATCGCCATTAAATTGGATTTCCCTTGCACCAAAAACATGACAGAATACGAGGAATGCACAGTGGGCCTCAAGGTCGCTCTCGAGAAAGGTATTCAATACATTGATGTATACGAGGATTCTGCCCTTATCATCGGTCAAGTACTCAGAAAGTGTAAGGTCAAGGACGAAAAGCTCCAACCCTTTCACACCCAATTAGAAGAGTTGGCCTCCCAATTCTGAGATATCACCTTCCATTACCTACCCCGAGCAAGGAATAACCTAGCCGATGTTCTCGCTACTTTGGCTTCCATGGTCGACATGCCCGAGGGAATAACAATGACCCCCTCCTAGTTCAAAAGCAAGATAAACCTACCCATTGTTACCATATTGATCTTGTCTCCACAGAAGACCCTGAACTAGCCGATTGTTGGTACTATGATATTTGGTGCCTCCTCCGGCACGGTAGGTATCCCGAGGGTTCCAACAAGAATGACCGAGCTACCCTTCGAAGACTATCCGCCCAGTACATCATTTGTCATAAAGCACTACTCAAGAGGAATTTTGATGGAACTCATTTGCACTGTATCGCAGGGGCTGATATTGAAAAGATAATGCAGAAAATCCACAGCAGGGAATGCGGGCCTCACATGAACGGTCACATGCTTGCCAAAAAGATCATCCGACAAGTCTACAACTGGACCACCATATCCCAAGATTGCACCGCCTATGTTCGAAGGTGCCCTAAATGCCAACAGTTCTCCAACCTCCAACACCTACCTCCGCGGGAATTATACAACATGACTTCTCCCTGGCCGTTCTCCACCTGGGGTATCGACATCATAGAGAAGTTTACACCAAAAGCGTCAAATGGGCATGAGTTCATCCTGGTTGCCATCGATTACTTCACCAAATGGGTCGAAGCTGAGTCATACGCAATATTAAATGCCAAGAAGGTGGACAAATTCATCAAGAAAAATATCATCTGCCGATATGGGGTCCCGCACGAGCTAGTGTCGGATAATGGTTTGCACTTCAAGGCAGAAGTCACAGAATTAGTCAACGAGTACGAGATTCAGAGACATGAATCTTCTCCCTACCGACCTCAGACCAATGGTGTAGTTGAAGCCGCCAATAAAAACCTCAAGACCATCATCAGCAAGATGACCGAAAGTTGTAGGGATTGGGCCGATCGGATCCCGCACGCCCTTTGGGGTTATCAAACCTTAATCCGAACCTCTACTGGGGCTACCCCTTACTCACTGGTCTATGGCATGGAAGCAGTCGTACCTGTGGAGCTGGAAATACCCTCGCTATGCGTCATGCTCGAAAGCAAGGTTAGTGAAGAAGACTTGTGCCAGGGCCGTCTTGATGAGTTGACCCTCATAGATGAACGGAGATTAAAAGCTCTTTACCACATACAAGGGTATCATCGTCGAATAGCATGATCGTTCAATAAGAAAGTCAAGGACCGCGGTGTCCTGGAGGGGGATTTAGCCCTCAAGGAGATAATCAAACCCATCTGGGACCCCATAGGAAAGTTCAAACCCAATTGGAGTGGCCCTTACATTGTCAAGAAAATCTTATCTGGCGGTGCCGCGATGCTCACTGACCTAGATGGGGAAGAGATGGCTCGTCCAATTAATCTGGTCCGTCTCAAGAAATTCTACCCCTAGTCCGAAATCTCAGCGCGCTACGACTCTTCCCATCCCCCTTCTATTCTAAAAAAAAAATCTTCATTTCCCTCTACCCAGAACTACGTGGGCCTGATCCTCTGCAAAAACTATTTTCAAACAGATAAGAACTTTTTCAAAAAAACCCCAAAGGTACGTAGGCAGCTCATACTCCTCACATGAGCACGGCTCCTTCTTTTTCACAAAAATATATTCCTTTCTTATCTCCGAGAACGGAAGTTCATTCTAAACATATACTTGAACAAAAGGATTATGTATGCCTTAGCAATTGGTATAGATAATTCAAAATACAAAATTCATCGAAAGGCACAGCTGGATGATCAGAAACTTGTTTATTTCATTAATAAGAAACTACAGTACGGATTACATAAGAAAAAGGAACGGATAACTCCCTTCCCCCCTACTACCAAAAAAACCAGATAAAATCCCCCACATCTATTACATAAATAAACTCCCAGGAATCCTACCCACAGCTACCCGAAGAGCCTGCACCCTCATCATCTACATCCCGAGGACCCCAAGTTTCTCCTGCCTGAATGGAGTTCCGCAAACACTCCATGGACCAATGAGCCTTAACCATCTTCGAAAAGACCACAAAACCCCCTTCCATGGAGTCAGATAAAGTAAACCATCTTCGTCCAGTCTTCACTGCCAACATCTTGCTAACTACTTTCCTCCACAACCACTTCATATAATCTTTGTGGACATGCCGAACCTCCTCGACAGACTGAGAGGGACGAGTCGACGGACGCCGATTTTCCCACATAGATCCAAGCAACAGACGCAGACGCTCAGTCAAATCTTCTACCGAAAAGAAATTTGAGGCCCGAGGGGGCACGACCTGCGCCCAGCCAAATTGGCGCAAAAGTCGCCAAGGGAAATAAAAAGAGGTATGTCTGAGACCAACCAGCCGCACATATGAATATTCTCCTAGATCCAGAACAGGCTGCAACTGTACCGACCAAGGCACGGACCAATACATCCCACGAGCCCCATGCTCCACAAGCTAATTCTCCCAATTCTCAACATACTGTCCCATGCGGATGAAGTAGCCCAAAAAGAAGTTGGGTACAGTCGACAAAGGATATTCAGGAGGAGTCGACAAGTGGAATCTTTCAGACAACCACATGAACAGCATCACGAGGCTCCCCCTTAAAAAGTCGGAACGACCTTCTCTCCAGGCATCCAGGCCATTCAAACTCTCCGCCAATATCATCGCCGCAGGATTGCGACGGTATGATATCCATGAGGTAATGGCTGCAAGTTGTGAGTCCACGCGCACCTTCCCAGTCACCAAAAGTAATTTTGACACCAGGCCCAGAACAATGGCTCCAGCATAGCCAGCATCACTTACTTCCCACAAACGCACGGACTGCAACACCGCCGGGAGGGAGATCATTCCTCCAGCAACCAATGACCTGGCCACCGAAGGAGAAATATGGAGAAGCCCGGTCATCAAATCCCTAGGAGAACGGGAAAATTCGGGTAAAGCCACGGAAACACTAGGATTCACGCCTAGTATGGCAGAAAATTCCTCGTAGGTAGGACAAACTTCTACCAACCCAAAGCAGAATACATGGTCTTTGGGGTACCAAAATTGTACTGACGCCATAAGCATATTCCACTCAAAGGGTCGATTACGCCACAAGGAGACTCGACGCATGTTGAAAGCATCATAGTCGACATTATAAGAGCACATAGCTTCTAAGGCTTCGAGGTAGTTGACAAACTCAATGCTACCAGGGAGAGCCATCCCGCAAGACTAAAAGATGATGGGTAGGTATGTAAGAATGCAAAAGGTGTAAGGAAAACACTCCACCCTTCTCCCTTTTTGTACTTTAAAATCCTCACAAGGGACATAATCCCTGCAGAAATCCAAAGGAATCCTACCCCACAAGGTACTAAAGGCTGAAGAGGGTACCAATCAAAGCTTTCAATTGATGGGACTGGAGTGAGCTGCCGATAGGCAGGCCAGGGTGCTCGCCGATCGGCAACACCCCATTTTTGGAAATTTCCTCCTTTCCCTTTTTGTCAAATCAGAAAAACTCCATAAAAATAAATTGATATTCTCAACAGAATTTCAAAATTCTTTTTCTAAAAACTTTCCTTTGAAAAATTCCAAAAATTCTCCCTTTTTACGGTCTCAGTAGCAAAAAAAAAGCGCATGTGCATGCATTCATTCATCATTAAAATAAAAGATAAATAATTAAAAAACTACATTGCATTGCATATATATGTTTTCTGTGTTACATCATTTTTGCAGGAAATAAAAAAAAGCCCAAAAACAACGGGACTCAGTCCGAACCCACATTTTCTCTCTCTCTTTCTCTCTCTCTCTCTCTCTCTCTCTCAAGAGCTTCCACCCCTGCGACGCGCTCTCTTCCCCCTACGGCGAGACGATGCGCCCCCATTTCCCGAGCCAGAGTCTTCCCCGGACGAGGCTGATGGCACCAAACAAGAAGGAACAGGGACAGCCTCCCGAATGTGGGCAGTCGCCGATGATATCCAGTCTTTGATGTCCCTGAGCCAAGTGGTCGACACCCGGATTTGCTACAAGGAAAAGGAAGAATCAGTATCAAGCAAAAGAAATCAAAAAAGAGAGGAAAAGGACCGAAAGGTTTACCGCAGGATGAAGGACGTCCTCTGTCAAGCCCAGCTCCTTCAGATCCATAGCAAGAGGACGGTGTAGCATCGGCACTGTCCCTCCATCAGCCCGCCGGATGTTGTACGAAGGAGTGTGCAGCCGAACAAAAGGGACCTCTGAGGTTGTCGTCGCCGCAGGTGCCGATGGACCACCACCACTGTGGGAGAACCCCACCGCCCAACTCGAACCAGCAGGAGGGAAAGGCAAGGCATCATGAATGTTGGGTGCCATCAGCCAGCTCGTCACAAAGTCCATATAGTCATACGGAGCAGCCGTATCAGTATACAACGCATAGGACTCGCCAATCATCACCGCGATCCTTTCATCCTCCAACAACTGTCGCTCCCGCCTCATAGACATAGCAGGCTGTACGGGAGGCACCACCACCTCCTCCTGAGCAATCTGACGGATCACCATCTCCCTGAGGTACCAGGAATGGCCGAACTCATGCGCCAACAAACGCCTCATCTGCGCGTTCACCCCAGTCACCCCTGTATCCTGAATGGCGGTCCCCCAAGGATAAAAGGTCACCTGAAAATCCACAAGACAAGCATGAGTCGATACAATATCATAAGGTGCAAAAACCAAGACTGAAAAGGAAAAGACCTTACCCGACCACTGGTCAGGTCATTCAAGACCTGACGCACCGCCTCTAGGGAAAGAGATCCCTTCGATTGCCGGTTGGCCTTACGCCATCGGTACAGTCGGAAGAAGTCCCCAACAGTGTCATCCTTCAGAGCAATCAACGAAGTGTTGCACCCAATCACCTCATCAAACCATGTCTGAATTCACAAGCAAAAAGAAACGCATAAGGAAAATGCGAATGCATGAAAGGAAAATGCACAAAGTAAAGGATACCTCCAGGAGATACGTGGCTCCAGTTAAAGTCTACCGGCAGCACCAGTTGAATGCATCCAAAGAAGAGTAAAGGGTCGCCAAGGTCAGACTCCCCCAATCATAGAAAGGGATGTTTGAAAACATCCTCAATTACGGCAGAAAGCACAAATGGACGACGTCGCCGCTCGACGCCACCATGAAACCTCCCAGCACCAACAAGATGAACAACCGGGCCTTCTGCCTCACTTGCAGCCTGTCCTCCACATCAACCACCCTGCTCAGCAAAACATCCTTCAGCAAGGACAGCCGGATAGAATCCCCAGAGACTATCCTCCTCACATCACCAAGTGCCGCATACACCGCCTCCGGCCTCACCCGCAAAGAGCGATCCGCCTCTATCTACTCCCCGTCATAATCTAGCCCCAGCAGTTGCTGCACATCTATGGGAGTCACCGTCATCTCCCCAAAGCCAAAATGAAAAGTGTGGGTAGTGTCCCACCACCTCTCCCCTAAGGCATAAAAAACTGTTGTCGAACGAGGCGTCTCATCCAGCGCAACCGTCAACCTCCCAAAACTCGCTGATAATACCATCCAGCACACCACGGGTGGAAGATTCCCCTAAACATCCCTAAGCCCGTCGTCCCATGAGCACACATGTTCTTCAAAGAAATATTCGACTGGAAAAAGGAAAAATTCAATCAAAGGTTAAGAAAAGGGGAAAAATCACCCAAAAAGGAAAGAATGCCAAAGGTCAAGTTACTTACATAACCACCGGGAATCACTCTCGAAGAGCGATGAAGCGATGGCTCTCGCAGCAAGGTCCGCTCATCCATAATCGACTCGAATGTATCAAAGGCATTCTCATTCCCCAAAGCAAGAGGCACCCTGTCCCTCCAATCCACATTCGCCCGGTCATCAACGGTCAACCACTCCCGATGGACAGCGGTGCTCACAAAGGCGGCCATTTCTTGAAGATCGAAACGTTAGAGCAATTCACAGAGAGAAATCGCAAAAAGAGAGAAAGCAAGAAGCTGTGAAAAATGAAGGGGATTCGCCCCCTTTATATAGGAGGCCAAACGCCATGCTGATTGGCATCTCACCCTGCCATACCGATCGGCACTGTCTCCTCACCTTCCCGAGGCAGCCCAAAAGTCCGTGCCACTGCCGAATGGCACCTCTCAGTCTATGCCGACTGCACTCCCCTTAAAATTTCGTACAGAAATTCCTAGAAAATACCAGGAAGCCTCGAAAAATCCCTGGAAAATTCCTAAAAATCCTAGGAGGGATTTAGAGCGTTTTCATCAAGAAAATTTCGCACTCCTTCAAGCGACACACCATTTTCCCCAACGGAGACCTCAAAATCCAAGCGAATGACCTATCGGGCAAGGCGCCCGGACCACCTAATCACCTCCTCATCAGATTTTACAAAAGGCCTCCCCAGCCATCGGCTATCCGGTATGATACATTATCACAGGGTATTTTTCCCAGCAGAAATCAGAAGAACCACTCGCCCCGAGCGATCTCTCCCAAAGGGCAATCCAAATTTTCCCTAGCTCATTCATCGTTCCCCAGCAGAACCTCAAATCCAATTCTTATCGCCCAAATGGAACTCCTCTTCTCCAGCGGAATCCTCAAAACTCCTCCCGACAAAGCTCCGAAAAATCCCTAAAGATCACATGATCACTTCCCCAACGGAATTCTCTCACAGCACCCAAAATAGGTTGTTCCCCCCTTGCAAGGTCTCCTATAAAGCTTCCCCCAGCTATCAGCTCCCCAGCTCAAATCGAAATCACAAAGCTCTTTCTCCAGCAGAATCAAAATACAAAACCACTCTTGGGTCAGAATTGACCCCGGTCTTAGATCGTCACCATAGTTAGGTCAGAATTGACCTTGGTCCTCGGTCGTCACCACTCTTGGGTCATAATTGGCCCCAGTCTTGGATTGTCACCTTAGTTAGGTCAAAATTGACCTCGGTCCTCGATCGTCACCACTCTTGGGTCAGAATTGACCCCAGTCTTGGATCGTCACCTTAGTTAGGTCAAAATTGACCTCGGTCCTCGATCGTCACCACTCTTGGGTCAGAATTGACCCCGGTCCTAGATCGTCACCATAGTTAGGTCAGAAGTGATCTCAGTCCTCGGTCATCACCACTCTTGGGTCAGAATTGACCCCGATCTTGGATCGTCACCATAGTTAGGTCAAAATTGACCTCGGTCCTCGATTGTCACCACTCTTGGGTCAGAATTGACCCTGGTCTTGGATCGTCACCTTAGTTAGGTAAAAACTGACCTCGATCCCTGGTCGTCACCACTCTTGGGTCAGAATTGACCCCGGTCTTGGATCGTCACCATAGTTAGGTCAGAATTGACCTCGGTCCTCGGTCGTCACCACTCTTGGGTCAGAATTGACCCCGGTCTTGGATCGTCACCATAGTTAGGTCAAAATTGACCTCGGTCCTCGGTCCTCGGTCGTCACTACTCTTGGGTTAAAATTGACCCCGGTCTTGGATCGTCACCTTAGTTAGGTCATAATGGACCTCGATCCTCGGTCGTCACCACTCTTGGGTCAGAATTAACCCCGGTCTTAGATCGTCACCTTAGTTAGGTAAGAATTGACCTCGATCCTCGGTCGTCATCACTCTTGGGTCAGAATTGACCCCGATCTTGGATCGTCACCATAGTTAGTTCAGAATTGACCTCGGTCCTTGGTCATCCTCATTTCCTTAGGTCCTCAGAACTGACCTCGATCCTCTGGATTGATCACCCTCGCTTCCTTAAGCCCATAGATTCGGCTTTGATCCACAGAATTGATTATCCCCAGCATACTTCTTAGGTCCTCGAAATCGACCTCGACCCTCTGAATCGGTCATACTCCCTCAAAAGGCATCATGCGGTGTCTAATCGACGGCTATCATTTGTTTCAAACTCACCCATCGAGGGGCTCTGTAGACACCTCACTCTATTACCCCCTAACTCTCCTTAGGTCCGTAGTACCTCCACTCATCATCGCAAACCCAAGTCACGTCCCGAGTACTGACCCGAAAGCTATTCGGCACCCCCCGGCTCAGTTTGACCCAAAAGTAAAACTCCTCGTCTCGATTGAGACTCAATGAATCTTCGAAGGGCACTGAATACCCTTTCCAACGGTCTACCCAGTGCGCGATTCCGACTTACCATGCGGACGAACTCGCCGTTTGCGTCCGAAACCTGACCTAGAGGCCATCGGGCGCTCCCGGGCTCTACTTGGCCTAAGTCAACCCTTCAGCTCGACCGAAGCTGATGAATCTTCAAAGGTCACTGAATAGCCTTTCCAATGGTCCATCCCATACACAATTCCGACTTTCCATGCGGACGAACGATCCGTTTGACTCCGGGAAGCCACTGAGCGTTTCTCGGTCCCGGTTGACCAAAGACAACTCTCGGAATGGGGTTAAAATCTTTGGAATGTCGAAGTACATCTCCTAACCTTTCCAACGGTATGCCCCGTGCGCGATTCGGACTCACCATGCGGACGAACGATCCGTTTGCGTTCGCACGTTTCCTAGTCCAATGGACCGACAAACGCTTTTGAGCCACATTTGACCCAAAGTCAACACCCGAACTTGGGAGCAATCCAAAGTACTTTCGAAGGTCTCTGAAATACCTTTCCAATGGTATGCCTTGTGCGGGATTCTAACCAACGGTTTGCCCCCGGCGGCCAATTTTTCGAAAAAACCTGAAACACACTACCAAACGGCAGGTCCCAGAACCTGCCTATCGGCACCTTCTTGCCGACATCCAGGAAGGTATCTATGCCTATCGGCAAACCCCTGGGCCTATAAAAAGTCGGCCTTGGCCTCATTTTCAGGAAGAGCCCAAATCTGATAGAAATCTCTCTGAACGAATCCCAGAAACCTCTCTCGAAGGCAGCGTGATTTCAACCTCCAAATCCCTCTTTTACCTCCACTTTTCATCATACTTTCCATCACATGAGGTGAATTAACCACTCTCCATCATCATCCAAGATCAAGGGCTGCTCCTTAACATTCAAGATCAAGTTCAAGATCTCCAAGAAGGTCCAACTTTCTCAAACTCTCTCCTAAATTCTCTTAAACTTGCAACAACTTATTTTCTTATTTAGTACTTTTATTATATCATCTCACACATCATAAATATAATTTTTATTTAGTATTATTTCACATCCCATATTTTCATATAAATAAAAACCCGAAAAACAAGAAAAAGAGGGTTTGCTCATAAATTCCAAATAAGGGATTCTCACACTTTCTCACGCTTTCCTCACAACTAAAACACCTTTTCTACACACACACACACACTTACAAATAAGAGATCCCACATTTGGATTTATGGGATAAACCTCACCCCTTTTCTTTGTATGCGAACTACGTGGACTTTGATGCCTTTATAGGCTACGTAGGCGTTTCGGGGTGAAACCCGAGACTCGAGTCCTTTCTCTCACTTTTTCTCTCATTTCCTATTTTCTCTAAATCCATTTTTCTTATATTACATATATACTTAGTCTTAGTGAAGCATTACTCCATGTGCATTATCGTTCCCTTATAACGATTAACGTAGGGGTAGCCGCGTAAAATCTTATTTTTCTAATATCACTTTTATATCTTCCTATGGATAACTCGCTTTATCTTTTCCATGATACAAGTCGAGGATTCCTACCTCCGTTATATATATATACACATGCACACATCTCACAGGGGGAAACATAAAGGAAAATAGCAAATATCCATGAGAGACCGAAAGGGCGGAATGGGTGCCTAACACCTTCCCATTTCGTAACTAAGCCTCCGAACCCTTTTCGAATCATTTGGTTTCGCATGCACCAGTATGTCTTTGGATGCCATCCTTCGGGGTGGCTTCCTATTTTTCTTTTGTCTGTTTTGAGTAAAATAGACTGGCGACTCTAAATCTCTCTACATTTTTCACACCTCACAAAATCGACGCCGACCGAAGCGCACGCGCGGGACCCGAAGGATCCCTTCCTTCCTCTGCGACGGGGATCGGGGGATGGCCACAACCGTGCTGAAAAATTAAAAAGTTTGAATTTGAAACTTTGCAAAAGAATAAAAGTTTTGGAAAAATAAAATTCTCTCTTTAAAAGTAAGATTGAATATTTGCAAGTGTTTCAAACTTAAAGTGATATTTATCGTGAGCACTTTGGTAATTTGTGTATTGATTTTGATTCTTTGAAAATTGCCAAAATGAAGAGTGATGAGAGAGTTCTTGTTTTAGATAAGGAATTAGAGGACTTAAAAAATTCTAGGGTTCCCGTTTGTGCTGTCGAGGAAAAAAAATTAATCGATGATTTTACGGCACGTGAAAAGTCTCTTAGGGATAAGTTTGTTTTAATTGAGGGTGAGCGCGATAAACTGTTAAGTTTAATTGTAAATTTGAAAAAGAAATCCCTGTCTTTGGAAGAGTCTAATTCTTTGCTTGAGTAAAAAATTTTGAAGTTAAAAAATGATTTGACAGACTCAAGTAGGTTTGATAGTGATGGTAATGGCTCATCGTGTTCTCATACTTCTAATGCTAAAGCCAAAACCATTATTTGTTTTATAGGGTCAACTAATTACAAGGATGTTAGAAAAGATCACACTTTAGGTATCGTTCCACCCGTTTACACATGTTCATACTGTGGTAGGAAAGGTCACCTTAGGAGATTTTGTTTTGAACTTGGCAAAGGTCCTAGGAATTCAAAGTCTAGTGTTTATTGGTTCCCAAAACCCCGTGTCAACGTGTTACATCCACTTGGGTTAGGAAATCACTTTTGGATACACTAGATTTTAGAATAGTTGATTCTTATTTGCTTTCACATGATTCTTCTCTTGCCATATCATATAGATGATTGTGTTCGCATGTTTGTCATACACTAGTTGTGGTTTCATGATATATATTTGCTAGTGTAATGACATGTACTTTTTGTATATTTTTTTTATTTTAAAAATACAAAAAGATTTTATTTTGATAAAAGTTTTAAAAAATCCAAAAAGATTTTTTTTTGTTTGCACCGTTTATGGATGGACACTTAGGATGACCGAGTCACAACATCATTTCATTTTTTCATGTGACTATTTGATAGTGTTTTGAGACAATAGATCAATTCATTCTTGTGCTTTATAATGTTTGGAGTCATTAAAATGTAATTAAGTATTACTTCCTACATGTTTGACTCATGATTTCCTTTATTGCACACATTCACGGATTTGTTTGATTATTGTGCTTGTCTTATCACATG
Source organism: Sambucus nigra (assembly GCA_949130495.1). Classification (NCBI taxonomy): domain Eukaryota; kingdom Viridiplantae; phylum Streptophyta; class Magnoliopsida; order Dipsacales; family Adoxaceae; genus Sambucus; species Sambucus nigra. Next base: position 504,433,383 of record OX422209.1, read on the forward strand.
TTGATTGGGTGTTTTCACTTCAATCCTATCCTTAAAATGAACCAAACGCGATAAATTTTGATAAGGAAATTGTGCATATAAGAACCGTTTTGTGAGTTTGTGCGCTTTGTTTGAAAACGGGGAAGGGCTGCGAAAGGTTCATTTTACCTTTGCAAATACTAAGCCACCATTAAATTGGACCTAAAAAATGGAGGAATTTTATTATCCGGGGTCCAAAGAGGTTTAAAAGAGCCTGAAAAAATTTAAAGACAATAAAAGAAATTCATGCCAATTATGGGCCATTTAGGTTTTTGCACCAATTCTCCAAAGTTTGAGAATTTAGTTTATTCAGCTCTAAAAGAAAATATATATGAGGGAGTTTAGTTGGAGATTTTATAACGGGTTTGCACGTCCTTGAACATCCTGAAAAAATGCTAAATAGTTTTGGACGTTATTGGTGTGAAAATCACTTTGACTTTGATTTGTTGATTTGCATAAGACGATATCATTTAAATTCAACAAATTTTACACCTAAGGATACTTTTGATGCTTATTCATTAGGAGTACAAGTATGCATCGTGCACATATGATTGATTGAGTTAATTTTCCTATAGAATGTGTTCACACCCATGCATTCCATTTCCATGACTTGGTTGTTCGAGTTTAATTCCATGGTGTGATTTTTTTTTTGTATCCTATTTTTATATAAAAAAATTTAAAAATCAAAAATAGTTTGTGGATGTTTTTGGGACATACCTCTGCATGCGCGTAGCTTGATCTTTGTTTGCTATGCATTTTGTTGTGACACTCCGTGTTTTGATTTTTTCTTCTTATCTGTCTATTTGAGGACATCATAAAAAGGGGGAGAAAGAATTATCATGTTATGGGGGAGTTTTTGCATTTTAAGGGAGATTTGATTATATTGATTGCTTTATTCTAATATCATTTCAAACTCGATGCATCACGAAGGTTTTTGCTTTATCTCATGTGTGTATGTACAAAGATTGAAGATTAATGTGTTGCACACCCTGATGAGAAAATCTTTGAGAGTTTCGATGTTGAAGAAAAAATTGAGAACTTGCAAATGTTACCTTTTCTATATTGGGATTCATGGGAGGGTAGATTTGTATAGGCATTTTGGTATTTGATAATTCAAATGTTTTTATGTATGTACCGACATAGACACAGGGGGAGATTTGTAAGGACATATTTTTAATAAGTTCGTCACAATTTTTTATGTCGTATACCGCTACGAGTCGTCGAAGAATTGAGAAGATTGTATCTACAAAAGAAGGATCCGAATTACAAGTTGTCTTCAACATTCAAGCCCAACAATAAGACATTTGGTAATATAATGTTTAAAGTTTCATATACATTTCATATTAAGAGTGTTGGGATATTTTTAAAAGGGTTTTAAAAATTCTTTTATATAAAAAAAATATTTTTAAAAGAGGTTTTATAACTGTTATCAAAAGAAAGTTTTGTTTTGAAAAGCTTTGTGAAAAACTGCTACAGCAGTAAACGTACCTCGGTTTCTACGCCAAGGTCATTCAAGCGAGATATCAATCTCGTTCGAACGACATTGGAAAGTCGCGCGTAGTCATTCGAATGACACGCGATCTTGTTCGCACGAGATGTCATTCTCATTCGAGCGAGATGACTTTTAGGCTGACATGTTGCTATCTCTTTGACCGACTCAATCTTTTTACAAAAGGGATGTCAAGCCTCATTTTTTGTGCAGATAAGAGTTTTCCAAACACTTTAGAGCTTTGGTTTTGTTTATCTGCCCATAATCTATTTGATAACATCTTTTGGCAGAGTCTTTTCTTCTCTCATTTAAGGGTCAAATAATTTCTGTTTTGTTTATAATTCAAAACAAATTCCAATTACTTTTATGTGAATTATTTTGTGGAACACAAGAGCATATTATTCTTTTGTTCATACTTTTTGGGGAGAGCTCTACAACCGAAAGTTGCGTGCGATTGTAGAGGAAGTCCTTATAAAGTTCACACTTGTGGAGAAGCCGTTTTTTTCTTCATTGCTGACCACCTGGAATTCTTGCGGGAGATTCCAGTCGACGTTATTACTAGCCGTTTCTTTGGAGGTTTGACGAAGACACCGTGCGTTACACTTGTGAGCGATTATCAGGTTGTATGTAAGTCAATGGTCTTGTTAATTCTTCAAAGTTCTAGAAATAAAAGGTTTTGACCTTCGGGGATTTTTTCCTGAATATTTGTGTCACATGCTTTATTTATTTATGGGTTGACACACGCACTTTAGATGCATGTCGAGGGGCTGGATTAATTTGGTTTAAAAATAGACTTTAATTAAATAAGTGTGCCAAATTAGAAATTTGCGAATTAATTTAATCAATTATCACACAATCACGTTTTTTTTCTCAAGTCGATCGAAAGAAACATTTGAATCAATGTTTGGAATGTCATAGGTTTGTCATGAAAAGATGTTGATTTTATATTTTAAAAACCCAACAAGTCATTTATCTTAATTATCTGATAAATAAGACATAATAAAAAAGAAACTATTGAATTGACTTGAATTTAAAGGGATTTATTATTCCTTCGATTCTCGTTCTCCTGTATCTACTTTAGTTTCTTCAATTGCAGGATGAACACCTTTTCATTATTATTTTGGGATTTTAGACTATGAATTATTATCTTATTTGGCCTATAAATACTTAGCTTGCTTGGTCTTTTTGTTGCAACAAAATAGCTTTAGGTCGCTACATGATCTCCATGTACCTTAACAACTCATTAGTCGATGATAAAATTCAACTTTTTATTAAAAGATAAAGGTTCTACTTTCATGATATTCAACAATCCTCTTTTCATAATGGCATTATATTGATACAATGATCGACTCACGTGGAAATATGATTCTCAATTGGCATGGCCAACCTTAACTAGGATCTTGTTATTTCCAAGGAGATATTTGCGTTTCCATTGAACTCAATTAAAGGTTTGACTTTGGTGTCAAGATATTAAACTTTATAAAAATACTTATAAAGGAGGACTTAGTTGAAGATTTTATAATAAAAACTAAATATATATTAAAAGAATAAATAAATATCTTTTGATGCCAATAATACAATTGATAAAATTCAAATTCTAATATATTCACTCTCTTGTCTTTTTTAGCTCAACTACATTATACTCAAAACATAATGAGTCTTAATAAAAGGAAAGTCAACTTCACTCTTGTAACCAAAGATACTCAAAGAAGCTATCCATACACAACAAAGCTCTCAACACTCAAGTTTAAACTACAAAGAAAGCTCATGTTTAACCTCAAAGAAGATATTAAAATAACAAGAAATGTCACTACATTAATAAAGCTCTACACATCAACACTCATTTTCAAGGTTCTAGAGGTCTAATGGATAATTTCAAGTGTTCTATGAATGATTTAAAAGGTGTAATACTTCAAGATGTGATTAACCTCTTTGCTCAGACACACACAAACAATCACAATGCCTTTTACACAATCAAAACAAATGTCTTCAAATATTTATAATAGATCTCGAGAGGATTTTTCTAAAGTATTGGTACTTTGACTTGCCTTGAAATGTTGTGAAGTCTACTTAACCTGATTGAGTAACTCAACCATTTATAAGTCGAATTAAATAGGCCACATGAAAGTGTAAAGACTAGTTTTTATTTTAAAAAAGTAATTTTTCCCAACAAAATCATAACCACTTCTATAAAAAAAATATTTCTTGATATGCAATAGATTTTAAAGAAAAAAACTCCAACAACATAAAAAAAAACATTACAACACTTGTGTCCAAGATTACTTGATATTTTAAAAGAAAAGTTTCACCATTTCACTTGATCCAATGTATTCATCAATCCAAGAAGTACTACATCACTTAGATTGATAAGATGATCTACTTTATTCCATCAAATCTTAGTCAAGATCTTGTAATAATTTTATTTTATTCTTTCTTTATGGATGAAGTTCATTATATCTTCAAGGTCGATAGTGTTGTCATTAAAGTTGTCAATGAAGGGTCACTTGAGGTTTGGTGGTGTCATATTGATCAAGAGAATGGAATTCGTTTTTATTGTGATTACAAGGTGTTTAAAATCCTTGTTAGGTGTTTATATACATAGTGAGTGGAAGATAGTGAAGTTCTCGAGTGTTGTCTCGGTGTGGATGTAGGCAAAGACAAACCACGTACACAAATTAAGTTTGACAAATTCTCTATTAGACTTTTTCCATATTGTTTTTTTTACATAAATTTCACACATAATTACATATATCCATATATTCTTGATCATAAACACATCATAGGTATTTGTATTTGATATAATTTCTTTCCCACATCTCAACTTAAGCAAGATCGCAAAGAAATATGCAAGATCGCAAAGAAATTAACACTCCCCTCTTGTGTTAATTTCATTGATCCATGGGGATTCTTCTAACATTATGGTAGAGACTCGTGGTGTCAATGCCTCCTTACGGGACGTTTGATGAAATCTAATTTTTCGATTAAGAACATAAACCTAGAAATATTCTTGGATGGTGGAGCCAATCTTGACTCTTTCATTCAACTTTCATCCTGTGAATTTACATTTGTTATCTAGTCCATAGAAGGTAACAACCACGATTGTTGTCATCTTCCCATTATCATCTTGCTAGTGGGTAATTCCACTCTCTCTTCCTTTTGAGTTTTCGTTAGGTCGATGAAATACCGAAGGTTCCTTTCGTGTAAAAGATCTTGTAGGTGTGAGATCAGTAGTTGACTGTTTTATATTATGTGATTGTGATCCCTTTCATATGTGGATTATATCTTCTTGTCATGCTTCTCAAGGTCACCCATATTTTAGGGGTCTGAAATATTAAATTGTCTTTAATTTAATATATGATAATGTATATTGATTCCTTAAAGACAATTTTCACCTCTAAAAGAATCCTTTATGGGGGACCAGTTTTCCTTTTTCTTTAGATTTTCATTGCTTACATACTTCTTGGTTATTTACAATTAACGATCCCCCATCATTATTTTCTTAATTTTTAATCCTTCTTATTATCCCCATTTTTAGTTCTTTTGATGGGTCGATTTGTATTGTTATCTGCCTAAATTAGTTCATCACTGACCTTTGCATACTTCTCAATTTGACCCACGGGTTTGTCCATGAGTGTTACAAGTTTTCTATTTGAGGTAAGAAAAACTTAGGTAATAAAATGCTAAAATGCTCATTGTAGTTATAGTTGTTTATTTCCTTGTATGTCTTCCAATACAACTAGAAAGACTTTTAGATTTTCTCCTTATTTTGTTAGGAGTAAGATTAGGGAGTTGACCACCTTAATGACATTAATGATGGTGATAAATAGGGCAATGAATTACTTGACCAATTCGGTAAACGTGGAGAACGACCTGGGGGTTAATTTCTCAAACCACTTAAAGATGATTTCTCCAATGGAGTGTGAGAAAACCCAACACATAAGTTCATTATAAGTATTTTGTATGGACATGGACTACCTATATTGATTGATATGGTAGGATCTTATTTCCCAACAATAAGTATTTATCTTGTAGTAGTTATTGGGTTGCTCATCTTCTTGATATACTAAATGAAGGAGAAGGATATTTTGTCCCCTAGTTCCCTCCTATTTAGGTCATTTAGGGTACGTTCTTTGGATTCGTGATGTTTTCTAAAGAGTTCCTTATTAGTAAGAGAACTCAAGTTTTTACTAGTTAGGACATAATTTTCCCGTCGGGGTTGGCTGCGAGCGATATATACTGATGCGATCACCTACTGTTGTAGCACAAAAATGTGGTGATTGTTGTCCATGGCAATATCCATTGTGATCCTCACAAAAGTATCCCAAATTTAGAAACTTAATCACTAAATATAGATTGAGTTATATGTGGTGAATACTTACTTCTTCACTGATTTTGAGTGGACATATGGCCCTCATACATGTCATTTAGTTATCAATGCTTTAAGGAATATCCTTTAATATATATTTGGATCTTACCATCGCACGTTATTAAAAAAATATATTAATAAGTGTTGATTAGATAGACACTAGTAATCTAATAGAAATCTCTAGTTTGATGAATCTTAACATCATTATTCGCGGTGGTTGTGGCTATCACATTAGATCAAACCTATTGTAAATTGAGGTTTCTGAGGGGATGAGATTTGATAGGGTATTTACTCACGTCTTGCTTTAAGAATATATTATTTAATCTTGATCTATCAACTTTATGTGAATGAGATTAGCGATTATCTAATTAATGTGCACTTATGGCCAGGAGTTAAGAAATATGAAAGATGGTGGATTATAAATTTTCCAAAGACGACACTTGTAACAACCCGCATATTTTAATATCAGGGTCGATCAAGTCCAAATATTAAAATATACAAATTGCTATAATTTAAAATATCATTCTTAGCATGTGATAGAAAAATGAGATAATTTAGAACTTTTCAACAATATAAGATATGAGAGATAACGATATGGATAATCACCAATAATATAAATTCCAACATACATCAACGTCCAATAGTCCCACAATATACAAAATCTCAAATAATAATATCTCGAGTACAACAGTGAAGTCACAATCGACCCATCAATCCAAATGTTATCTCATATGAAATACACGATGGAAAGAAAACTACACCGTACATATAATAAATATCCAAAATATTAGTCTGAACTCCAAGATTCAACCGCTCCTAGAAGCTTAATCCTAACCTTAGATGTTAGTCAACATCAATGGTTCAGGACATATTACAAGAATATTGGCTACGTTTCCCAAATAGGATAGCATACCCTTCTAGAGGTACCAAATAAAATAAATACCACAGTAAAGTCTTTTTTATAACAATAACATGTAATCTTAGAATCCTTATCAATGTTCACTATATAACATAATCAACTATTTGAATAACAGTGAAGTCTAACAATGTTTCACATGATATCAAAAGTATAATGTATTAGCCATTTAGTAATCTCTTATTACTATAAAATGAAAAACAAGGCATTAAGACTCCTCTTCAATTAGTCTATCCACGTAGGCAAGGTCTAATGTAGGGATGTCCACGTCGACCCAACTCTTCCGTCCCTTTCATCTCCTCTCTCAAGCGTGTGTGTATTAGTCGTCCTTTCGAGCTCTCTTTACACGTACATCTATAATCTTCAACATTCCAATAACTTCTCTCTTTTCAAAATGCTCCACTATTAAGCGTTTGCTCTGTCCCTCTCTCTCCTATACGATTTCTCTCTCACTCAAACCTGTATCTTTCTTTTAGAAATCCCATCTCTTCGTCATCCTTAAGCTCCCCTCTCTATTATACAAGTAATTTTAGTTTTATGTGGTAAATATTGTTTCATCAATAGGTAATAATTTGGGGTTTTAATTTTACTTTCATATTTGAGGATGTGTTTCTATTTTGTGATCTGCTTATTTTATTTTTTCAGATCTAACATGGTTTTTCTTTGCAGATCTAAGCACAATAACGGGTATATCTTACGGATACTTTATTTTCACTCATTTTTATGAATTTATTGGGAGATTATTCGTATTCTTGCGATATTTGTGAGCTTTATGGGTCTTTTTAAGATCTAGCATGTTTTTTGTTTTCTAGATCTAAGCAAAAAAATGGGCATCTCTTATTGATATTTATTGCGGAATTGGTGAGTTTTTATGGGGAGATTTCAGAGAGGGGGATGAAAGATTTCAAGTGTTTATTTCTTGTAACTTTTTTTACATCATGTGGGATTGAATTTCTTTGTAAAATGATTTGTTTTCCCTACTCAATATTGTCGCATGGTTACACCACCTGCTCAACTATTTGTCTAGGGAGACTGGAATGGTATGCCACCTTTGAAGAAGCTTTGGAAGAGGTGACAATGGGACAAGAGTGAGTTGACAGAGATCAAAGCGCATTTGTTTTGAGGGTTTGGAGGTCATCTTTCAAATTTTGGACCTCGCTCCGTATGGGGTTCAGTACATCTCTACCTTATTTGTTTTTATCTATATACAATGATCAGAAGTTAGATTTGCTTTACATAATTTATAATTTTAGCCTTTGATTACTGAGGTATTGTGGGGATCATTTTAATCATTTCTTATTAACCTGTAAATTGCATGCAAAGGTCTAAATATGACTGAGTTGGAATTCTATCGTAGTTGTCATATGTAAATGTGAAACGAATGGTTCTAATTGAGTTCGAAGTCAATAAACTTAAGTTAAAATTTTCTGGAATGCTATTGCCAAATATAACTGTTACGATACATGTCTTTTGATTTTTATAATTTCATTTCAATGTTCTGTATTATATATATTTTTAATTCATTTCTTTCCTTTTTTATTTTGAGGGTGCTGCAAGGAATCTTGATGCAGGTTAATTGAATTTTCAGGCACTCACTTTGGTATTGTAACATCGTCTCCTCTTTTTGTTTTTTGTTTTTCTATGAGGGTGTTTAGGTGCCCCTATAGAATTGAAAAAATTTCCTATAAAAGTACTCTTGGAACTTTTTTTTTTTACTTTAGTATTTTATTAATGCAAGGTATTTAACGAAATGCATAAGTGAGCATTTTATCTCTTTTGGTGACTCTTTGAGCTTATACCAGTTACAAGTCATCTGAGCAAAAACTAAAACATAGTGCAGCCCAATAGTAATGAATCATCTCCTAATTGTAGAAGAAGTTCAATTTAAGTTGCAATTTTCTCCAAAATTGGTTCAGTCATTATTTTAAATAAAAAATAACTGAAGTTGCTCCACTTTTATTTATTTTTTATTTTTTGGCACTACCAGATTCGGGCTATTGTAATGTGAAAATGTAAAATTCAAATTTCATTTAAGAAATAGGCACTCGGTTTAATTGTTGGGAAGTTAGGTATTGGATTGGAATGCATTTTAAGAAATTATCTCTCTGGATTATTTCGATCTAATGTGAATGACTAGATTTATTATTATTTTCTAAGAGAGAATTTATAGCTGTTGCTTCTCTGTGTTATTTAATGTTGTGAATTACCCGATTTACACCATTTTCATAGACCTAATAACCTTTTACGAACATTTTTTAAATGCTTGATTTGACATTGGTTTTGCCCCATGTAATTTGTGACATTTCTTGTATAGATGTTTCACTTAAATTGCATGATCCCGATTTCATTTTTTGCTATTATTCCAATTTAGTATTCTACTTTCTATTCAAACCTTTGTTTGTGATTTATATTTCAGGTACAACCAACTCTCGTGACGCCTATCAGGTGAATTGTTGTTTCCTCGCAAAGAACCGTTTACGACAGATCAACTCTCTTTAGCCAAATCGTAATTTATTGGCTCTCTACTATGGCATGTTTTTAGTAATTATTGATTTATTTTCATTCCTTTGGTACTAATGTATAGTATGTATATGTTCGTGATGGTTTTAAAGTAAATTTATGTTTAAGATTCAGCACATCAGGGGTGAGAGAGAGCTACTTCTACCTTATTTGTTTCTATCTATATATAATGATCACAAATTTGTTTTCACTTCTTTATATTTTATTTTGGTTATCACAAAATCACGAACTATCTAATTCATCTTGACTAGAAAAATTAATGTTGATGGATGTTTCTTTTTGCACAGGAATCAGGTCACTATTGCAGACGTGAATTGTGACCATACACGGCTGGTACAACATGGATTCAGAAGGAAGATTTGAACATGTCATGGGTTAGGAGGTCCTCTAACAAGGCACCCCATTGGTTTGCATCCAAGAGAAGCATTCTTTTGAGGGGATGTATTTGGAAATTTAAAATGTAAGAAGTTTATGGATGTCCTATTAGTGTTTGGGTTGTGCCCGTTATTTTGATTATAAAAAAATCATTTCACTTTACCATAGGTAAAGAATAATTCATACCATGTCTTAATTTGTATTGTAACTGTCCTGACTTTCTATTTTTTGTAATTATTATTATTTGATCAGGGTAAAAAGAACAATAAACTATTTTGGGCATCTGCAATTGCTTCTTTAATTTATGTCATTATCTCAACTTTTTATGTGTTCATCACATGTGCGTTCAATCGAAAGCAATGTAGTACGGAGTGGGAAGTTGTTTTATTTTTGTAGATGGCAAGCATGATAATCGTAGCGGCAACATTGTCCCCATCGCCTGCCCCGCGCATCGCGCGGGCTTACACCTAGTAGGATTTGACAACTAATATCTACTCATTTATGAGAATTAATAACATATCTCACTAATGATGGATCTAAATAACTATCGATTTATCAATCAATACCAACAACCACATAATCTTCAACTCAAAATATCATTAAAAGTCTTTTGTCCACTTCCACTGTTATAATCCATTAATTACATCATTTCATTTCCCATTAGTTACGTCATTTCATATTTTATTTATATTCTTGCCAAACAGCCTTTCTGAATTAACATGTTCAAGAACACATTAACCAATTAGCACTTGCTTGTCTCATTTTAACCATATATATATATATATATATATATATATATATATATATATATATATATATATATATATATATATCTTGATAACTCTATTATAATTAACCAACCTCTTCCATGGTCCCAAACTTAGCATAGTTTACTCCACATTATATTTATCAGTATATCAATTGTAATCTCATGTTCTTGAACATCACATCGTATACCACAAGTACCACTCTATGAATATCAAAAACCACATCCAACATACATAATTTTAGCCCATCGATCTCACTCATGACCTTGTACATATTCGTAATGTAAAACAAGCCCATCAAGCTGTTACTGTCGCCAAATGATTTAGGTCATGCGCATATAATATCTCTATGGCCTGTTGAAACCAGATCCGCACTAATAGTAACGCACAACCATCAATGTCCATTAAAGTAATCAATCAGTATACGCCATGCACATATGAGACTCCATAGTCAATCGACATTATACCTAATACATAGACAGGTTCCAAACATAACTTTCTACAGAAAAATATATATCTGAAACTCCTAACTTCCTAACCTTCTCCAGACTCCATTTGTGATACATCTCATAATTGAAATCCAAACAAGGGCCCCACCCCCAATACAATATTTTTAAGTCATTTGGTCTCCAAGACTCTATAACAATCATATATCTCCTAAACAACTACTTAAGAACCATTACAAAACTTACACCTCTTAAACTTCTAACTCCTAGCCTTCTTTAGACTCCATGCATGGGACATCTCATAAATGAAATTCAAATAAAGACGCCCCCAACCCCCAAATACACTTTCGTCTATATTGAGCAGTCATCGAGAGAAAACAACTACTAATCAAGCATTTTATATACTAAGGCAAATGACTCTAATTATCAATCATCAATTATTATATGAAAATCATAATTGTAATTACCCGCACATATTGTTATTGAAGCTGGCGAGACCCCAATACCACAATAAGCAAATCATTAAAATTAAATACCATTCTTATGACAGAAATATGAGACATTAAAAAAAATCATCAAGATATATATCAAGACAATTCAATGAATATAAATCATTCACTACCATAAAGGTCACCACCATACTAAAACTCAAATGATAAATCTTAACCCTAATACATAAAAAACCTCAAATGAAATAAAGTTAACTACATAGAATCTCTTTAACTGAAAACCATAAACAATTGTGGAGTCAAATGACCCACCAAATACAAAAACAATCATCTCATAAATAAAACGACTGGAAATGAAACTAATCCCAAGCGATAAAATAAATCTCCGATTGCAAATCCCGTTAATCTCCAAAACAATAGAGCTACTCAAAAACCTATTCTAAAAGGTTAGTCAACAACGATAGGTCAGGGCTCACTACAAGAATACCAGCTACTCTTCCCAAATAGGGTCCGTGAATTCAATCATAAGCATTATAAGAGATAAATATCACGGTAGAGGATTTTAATTAATTATGCTTTAATAATAACGATGAGAGTAACATAAAAATATAACAACTACCCACATATAACAAACCATTTCACTACCCAAGTTTAATTATATTTGTTTCAACATTAATTAAATCTCATTCCATTAACTTACTCAATTCAAATATCTTTCTCAATAATAATCATGTTATTGATGCGACACCACTATAGTTAGTCAACCTTTCTATTGGTCATGCACATATTCATGATGCGCCTAAAATCTCATCTCATAAAAAAATCTACAAACATCATTATATCCCATCAGACCAATTTTAATTAGCCCACATCTATGTGATGTTCCCCACACTAGACACATACTCTTCAAATTCACATACATCACTATAGTCTGTTGGGCCCATTTTAGTTAGCTCGCACATACCATGATGTCGACACACAAAAATTGTCAAAATAACCAAGACAATATGGGTCCCTCTATCATCATAATGTCCGACCTACCCACATCTGCACATACAGTGACACACAACACAAGCCGTCAAAGTATCCAAGAAAGTGAGGGTCCCGTAATCATCGTAATGGTCGACCTATCCCTACCCACACATACAGTTATGAACATCAATCTGTCTTTAATACTCGTTTATTATCTTAGGTATTAATTATCTTTTTTTTTATCATGTTTTCATTATTTACAACTAGCCCCCGAACATAAACCGAGAATCCAACTAATCCATCCCTTATATCATACCTAAAGATCACATAAGTATCGCCTAGTAACTCACCTAGGAAGAATACCTAAAACATAATCATCATTTAGTCGCGTGCCTAGGATAAAACAAAGTAAGCAAATAATCTTCAAATCATAAAGTTATCACTCCACATTATTAAGCACATAAATGAAATGATGTCATATCTCAAAACACAATAAAACAATCATGTGGATATGTAATGAATTGGTGATTTGGACATCATAAATGTTCATCCATATAAGGTGGTAAAAAATACAAAACTATTTTTCTTTTTTTTTAAATTTTATCAAAAATAAAATCTTCTTGACTTCTTCTCTTTTTCTTAAAAACTAAAAATATTTTTGTAATTTTCAAACTTTTTTAGAAAAACAAAACTCTTTTTGGATTTTTTATATAAATATCAAAACGAAAAAGATAAATACAGTGGTAGTTAGGATTGTGATTTTTTTTCGAACTTTCGATTTTTTCAATCTTCATTCCGATTTTTTTCGAATTCGGAATGAAATTTTAGTTTTCGATTTTTGATTCTCCGATTCCCTATTTTTTTTTTTTAAAAAACATATCAAAAATCAGAAATAATTTTAAATTTTCGATTATCCGATCCAATTTTTTCGAATTAATTTATGATTTCTGATTTTTTCCAACTTTTTGAAAATTTTCCATATCCCATATCAGTTGGGAGAAGGTGAGGGATCCAAAGTGTGTTCTATAAAAGGAGATTGCCTTTCTAACTTCTACACCAATGAAAAAATGGGTCAAATCCTCATGTTGGGTTAACCACTTTTCTTTGTTTCTTTGAAATGAGAATTTCGAGTAATCGAAAATCCTAAAAAATAATTAATTTCTGAATTTTTAATATATTTTCTGAAATTCTATTTTTTCCGATTTTGCCAATTTTTTAATTTTTTCGATTTTGGAAAAAATTTTAGTTTTTCGAAAAAATCAGAATTTTTTTCGAAGAGGTATTTTTCGATCTGATCCTGCCGAAACACAGGCCTAGTGATAGCACAATGGTAATACAATCTATCAATAGGAATAAATGGATATAATCATGATAATTATCATGCACTAGATAAAGTCTTTGAAATCAGTCAACAGTGCAAATACTTAAAGTTTTCCTGAGATCCTCAAATCAAAGTGAATCTAAAGGTTTCGTGAATATGTCGGCTAACTGACGATCGATGCTCACAAAGCTCAAGGACATGACCTTCTCCTCAACTAGATCTCGAATAAAATGCTCGCGTATCCTAATGTGTTTCACGTGCTAATGTTGAACCGAATTACAAGAAATGTGTATAACACTCGTATTATCACAGGAAATAGTCATCGCGCTCTGTGAAATACTGTAATCCTCCAACATATTCTTCATCCATAAGAGTTGGGTGTAACAAATCCTGAAGGTAATATACTCAGCCTCCGTCGTGGACAAAGATGTGGAGTTTTTCTTCTTGCTCAACCAGGAGACAAATGAACTCCCAAAATAGAAACACCCACACAAATTGCTCGTACAATCATCTACATCCCCATCCCAATCGACATCCGAATAGGCGGACAAACAGTCATCGGTATCAAAGGAATACCAAATATCATATAATAGAGTTCCACTTACGTATTTGATAATACATTTAAGCGCGTTTAAGTGTGACTCTTTTGAGGAAGCCTGGTATCGCACACAGACTCCAACACTAAAGGAAATATCGGGATGACTAACGATCAAGTAAAGAATATTACCTATCATAATCCGATAAAAGGGTTTTCTCTATATCCTTGCATAAAGCGTCCTTGCTAAGATTTGTCGATGTACTCATAGGGGTGCGAGAGTGCTGGGCGAAATCTAGACCAAATTTCTTCACAAGGTCTCTTGCATATTTGGATAGAGATATGAATATCACATCCTTAATATGATGAACTTGGATACCTAGGAAGAACGTAAGCTCACCTACCATGCTCATCTCAAACTCACTCTTCATCTCGTCCTCAAAGGTATGAGCATGGCATGAGCATATGGATCCAAATACTATATCATCCACATAGACTTGGGCAACTAAAATAGCCACGCTCTCTCTTCTCATAAACTACATCTTATATACTCCCCCTCTCTTAAAATCGTGAGCTAAGAGATAGGAAGTAAGCCTCGCATACCAAGCGTGGGGTGCTTACTCAAAACCATATAAGGCTTTCCTAAGATAGTAGACGTGTCCCAGGTGCTTAGGGTCTTCAAACCCTTTTGGTTATTTCATGTAAATCTCCTCCTATAGGATGACATTCAGAAAGGCACTCTTGACATCCATCTGATATAGATTGAAGCGCAGATTCATGTTATGGCGAGTAGTAAGCGTACAGACTCAAGCCTAGAAGCAGGAGCAAATGTCTTCTCAAAGTCTAAACCCTTGATCTATGTATAGCCTTGAGCGACTAACCTAGCCTTATTGCGAACTATGGTACCATTTTCATCCACCTGATTATTTAAACTCGGTACCTATTACATTAGTCTCAATAGGTCGTGGGACTAATTCTCAAACATCGTTCTTTCGAAATTGAAGCAACTCTTCCTACAAAACAGAAATCCAACGCTTGTCCTTGATTGCTTATTTCACATTCTTGGGTCGATTAAAGATGTGTAGCACAGATAGCTAACCACATTTTTTAGTTGAGCACGAGTCTTAACACCTAGTGTAGGATCACCAAGTATAGCAAAAAGGTTGTAATACCCCATAATTTTAATGACTTTTAAAATGGGTTATATTTAAAATTAATGGATTAATTGGATTTTATTATAAATTAATTCATTTGGGTTTTTATCCGAATTGTGGATATTAAAATGAATGATTCTGAATATTACTAAAAGATATTTAGGTAATATATGAATGTGATGTTATTGATATTGCTGTGAGTTATAAATTCAGTAATTTGAATTTTTAGTTGGACGCGGTATGGGACGTGTCGGGACTAATTTGTTAAATTAAAAAGGGAACTTATTTTTATATTGACCTTATACTCATTTTGACTGCGTCGTTGCATCCGAAAGGATTGAAATAGTCAGAAAAGTCTATTTGGATGTTGATTTTGGGTCTCGATCATTTGAAAATGAAAAGACAACCCAAAAGGGCATTTTGGTCATTTTTACAAGGAGGATGAATAGTGATTTTGGATTTTGTCTTATTATAAGTATTTGGAGATTAGTTTTACGTGGGTTCATTCATCTCTTCTACATAATATTGAGAGGTCATCTTCTTGAGAGAGTGAAAGGTTGCTTGGAAGAAGAGAAGTTTACTTGGGAAGGAGGAGAACCAAAGGCCAAAGGTCACCACCACCAACCACCACCGGAAGTTGGCTGGAGAAAGGGAGAACCACCTGTAATATACAAACCCAAAGGATCAGACCTTCATTAGAGGCAAGTATTTGATGATTGTAATCTAAGTTTGTATATTGTCCATGTTAGGATAGTTATAAAAAGATGAGATTTTTCATGTTTAGAAGATAAAGATGGAGTTGTTAATGGATTTCTGGAAAATGGAACTATGTAGGAATCAAACTCATGTTGTAGGTAGATAGTAATACACGAAATAACCATTAAGTTATTGAAGAAATTCTGAGAATCATTGTTGTATTCTTGAAGATATCGTGTTTATAATTTTCTGGAAAAACAGGATAAATATATGCTTTTAATGCAAACTCTTGATGATTCTAGGATGTCTAGATCATTAGAAATCATTCACATATGTTTATATATCATGTAGTAATGTTTATGAGGAATTTGGGTAGTTAATATGAAGGTTTGAATGATCAAAAGTGATGAAACCCGTAGTAGAAGAAATGCAGAAAACTGGGCTATTATCTAGGCGATCGATCGATCGACCCCCTGCCTTCGATCGATCGACCTCCCCAGAATTTGTGAAGTTGTTTCTTTTAATGCTTGTTCTTATCTCAAACTTTTTCTAAATCTTTGGTGATTATTAATTGGATATAATGGGACTTATGAAGGTTCAGTAAGCCCTAGATAAGAATCGAATTAATTTGATTGGGATTTAATTGATTAGAATTATGATAATTAAATTGAAAGAGATTTCGGTTGCTAGATTCATGTGTTGGATTTTAATTTGTATGCATGAGGATTAAGGATAGGTCCAGTAGGGGATATTTAATTGTAATACCCCGTATTTTTATGCTATATTAGTTTGGGGATTTATTAAAGTTAATGTGAATGAATTATTTAATAAAAATCCGAAAATTAATTATGTTATAATTATTAACGTGACGAGAGTTAGTAATTATGGGAAATTGGTTGAATATTACTAATGAGCAAAGTAATATATTATATTGGTTATATTGAATGTCATGAGTGAGTTAAATGACAATTTCGGAAATTTAAGTCGGGACGTGCTCGTGTCGTGTCGGGACTAAATTTTGATAAATAAAAAGTGAATATTTTATAAGTTGCCCGTATAGTCGTTTTGAGTGCGCCAACGCGTCCGGAAGGGTCGAGATAGTCAGAAAAGTGTACCCGGGGGTGTAGTTTGGGTCTCGAGGCGTTTTTAGGCCTAATTAGTAACCCGGGAGGGCATTTTGGTCATTTTACATTCTTGGGTAATTAAACCCACGAATTTCAGCAACCTATATCAGCCATTTAGGTTAGTCATTTAGGGTTAGAATATTCAGAACCCTAGAACGGCCATTGGAGAAGAGATGAGAGAGCTCTCAAGGCAATTCAAGGCCAAAAAGTCACCGGTTTGCGCCGCCGCCGCCACCACCAACGCGTAGATGGCGAGAAGGGGAACGCAACCACACCAAAATCAGCCGCAATCCAGACTTCTGAAAATCCCAGGCAAGTGTTTATCTTGCTATTTTCATTGGTGCAATTTCCATATTAATTTAGGAATGATTAGGGATGAAAAATATGGAAGAAAACCCAAATTGTGTTAGGAATTTGCATGTAGTAAAGACTTAAACCTTATTCTGGAAGTCTCTTGTGATGTAGAAAGATAACCCACAAAATTTTGGTGTAAATAAGAAGGAAATTCTGGGATTAAACAGATTAGAATCATGAGTTAGAGATTTTTAGGGTTCTTGAGTTTTAAATGAATTATGGCATGATAAATCCATGTTTAGTGATGTAAATTGATATGTTTTACGTTGAATATACCTGTTATGATGATATAAGGTTAGTAGTATTAATTCTGGGACGATTGGAACTTGAAAATATGGATTTGGTGTAAAATTTGGCGATGAAACCCGTAACCGTAATTCTGCAGATTTCGCAGACCTGCTTAATCGATCGATCGAGCCCTAAACCTCGATCGATCGAGCCCCAAACCTCGATCGATCGACCCCTCCTGGCAGACTCCTATTTCCCTTTGTAAATGATTTGAAAATCGAATTTTCGTGATATAATTCTTGGGCATTCTTAGTATAATGATTTGGGAGACATAGAGGACCAGTAGGGCGTATATATAAATGTTGGGATCATTAATATTCGATGAGAATGGTGTTTATGGGATATTTACTTTAGGGTTAGTAAATTGATATATTAAAGGGTGAGGCGCGTAAGAGAATCACGTTGAAACGTAAATATGACACCTACTGAATTTTCTACTTGAAAGAATAGAGTCCACGAGTGTCACGAAATAAGTGAGAAAACCCCTTCGAGTTAAGGTTAGAGATGAAACCTTATACGTAATACTAATAATGTGAAATTAAGGATAAATGTTGTAATTATGGGTGACAAGAGGAACCTATATTAATATGATAAAAGTGGTATATATATATATGATTGTGTGTACATATATTATATACATGTGAAAAACATACCGCGCTACTTGCTATCCTTGAGGTTACCGCGCTGGGACAGTCTTATCTCGATGGGACCTTTATGGAGGATATTGACTCGTACCCTAGAAGATAGATATCCTTGGTACAGGCTATCGAATTGATAGTTCAGACGGTCCTAAGAGACGCGAGTATGTGCCATCCTCTTAGAGACTTGGAATCTATGCTTCGCCTCGATATTGTTTGTGTATGTGTTAATACAATTCGAGAGTGATTCCGAATTTGTATTCCCTTCGATATGAGTGGTATGGGGTTTGGATAGTAGAAGTATGCACGCACCATAGTTTTATGTGGGGTGCTGTTATTTTATATATATTATACGAGTAGTTAATATATATATATGAGATTTGGAAATTTGAAACTGCCTACTGTGATATAATAAGTAGGACATGGTTGATGACTTAGATAGTAAATACTTGTTTTGTGAAAGTATAATATGACACTGGGAAACCTTATAAATTAATAAAGCTAAAACGAGAGTTGTGCTGCTAATTGGAAGTATCTTTTTAAACAATGATATTGTTCGGTTTTGAAATCTTATGAGTAAGTTAAGATAAGCTAAATTATTAGGAAGGTTAGTATGATAAAATGATAAGATAACCCGTTGGGGAGGTTAGTACGATAGGCGTGCACATTAAAAGAGAGGTGAGAATTTCTCAAGAGAGTGTCGCTCTAATATGTTGTTGCATTGGCATGTATCAATTTAAATACTTGCTAAACGTATTTTAAATCAAACACACTTTCGGGCTCTGACCCGTTTTTCCTCTCTCTCTCTCTCTCTCTCTCTCTCTCTCTCTTGTATATATATGTATCTATTACAGGTGCCCAGCCACAGGGGAGTCTTGCTTAGGATCTCTTGGAAGGAACGCGCTGCAGCATAGGTGGGAGTTGTAGGTCTCTTGATTAGACGACTTCGTTCATTCGGATCCACTCTTAGTACTTTCATTTAGTTGAGCATGTATAGCTCTTTCCATTATTCCGTTATTATTGGACATTTGTATTTCAGTTATTTCCAGTATTGTTACTATGGGTTTTATTCAGTTTGATTGTATTACTTTATATTTCGCATGTTGACATTCGATGACGAATGTTTTAAATTAATTGGACTATGTTGCAGATATTTAATGTGGTGTGATTCTTACTTATGGAATGTTGTTAATAAAATAAATGATTTTCTTTAAATAAAATTTGGAAAGTATATATGAAAATGGTTTTGACACTTAGCTTAATTATTTAGGGTGTTAAATTGAAAAATTTATTTTTATCGGCAGTGATGTTGAGAATGAACCAACTGTTTACCTTGATTTAATTTAATAAAGGAGTGATCGCCCGGTATTTAATTAGGCGGGGTGTCACATTAATAAATTACCTGGGCATCCTTAAGTTTACAAGAGGGTTCAATCCTAGGTGATCGAAGAGGTGTTTATAAGAGATTAGAAACAATCGGTTATAACCCTAATTAAGGAAGAGTTTAACTCGTAGTAATTCGGGAGATAAGATGATATGGACCAGTAGGATATTAGTGAGTTATTACTAAATAAATATATTGAGGAAAGATCTATTTAAACCTTGGGTAATGAGTGAGACTCTAAAATAATTAAATTGAAGAAGTAAAGTCATAATATTTTAATACGTAGGGTTTGAGAGATATAATGCTACGTATGGGAACAATCTTAGGATAGTGTGAGTAACTTGTTGATATTATAGGTAGATGATAATGCCTATTTTATTGATTGATGATTTATGTGTATGACATACCTAGCTTACTTGCTATTGATGGGGAGGTTTGCGTGTGGGGGCAGTCATATCGTGATGAATCCATAGGATCTTTAATTTGTTGCTCGAGAACATAGGTCTCTGAAAGACTTATCGGGGAGTTGATAAGTCCGATGACTATGGGAACGTAGGTATATACGTGACTCGTGGGTATGAGAACTATGTTAGCCTCCAATTGTTGTGTTGTTGTTTGTGGTTCGAGGAATACTTATCGAACCTTTAGTCCCCTATTCGGCGACCAGCGATATTGGGACGTGATAGCATAGTATTGCATGCACCGTAGCTGTGACTCAGGGTGTCGTATTATATATATATATATATATAATGAATTAAATGAATGAATGTATATAGTGGTTAAATCAATCTACTGTGTGATAATTGTAGATAACGGTGAATAGAGAAAGAGAATTGAATTAAGTTAATGAATGTTTATTCTTATAGATTTGAAAAGCTTAATTCATATAAATGAGAAATGATGTATGTTAATGGGAAACGTATATGAATGATTATATGACGTATGGTATGGGACATACGGGGTTATGATGTGGGATAGAATCATATTATGAAAACTAGTGAGGAAGAACCATTAACTATGAGGTTAATAGAATACGTTAAGCGTGCACTCTAGATGAGAGGTGAGAATAGCAAGGGAGAGTATGGATACTAACATGTACATAATAAATGCTTTATTGCACTTGTTTAATACTTGTTGTTTTCAAAATCATTTTACATCGGGCTCTAACCCGTTTCTTTGCATATTCTCTTTTCTATTGTATCTTCTATATCAGGTGTCCAGCAGCAGGGACGCCAACCTTAGAGGATTATGGCTAGCTATGGACCTATGGAGTATTGCTTAGACGTTTATCTTCATTTGATTCACAGTGTTCTTTTAGTTAGGGCATGTCGCCCAAAGGAATTCAATTATCTCTTTTCTATCTGAGTCAAATACTCTTGTATTCGTGTCATTTTAATACATTTACTATTGATGGGATTACTGTATTGGATTATTACTTGGGAATGTTTATTCCAAATGCATCTAAATTCTTTTGTGTTATCTGTTCAGTTATTAGTGTTGTAGAATAATATGAGTAGTGTTATTTGTAAACTAAAATGGTTTTTGTTGAAATTAAAATTTGGAAAGTTTTTAATACCAGCTTAATTGAGTATTGGGTGATTTATAAATGTTTTCGACAGTGATGCTAAGAATGAGCAAACTGTATATTTTGTTTTAATTTGGTATGGGACTGGCCACCCGGTGTTTAATTAGGCGGGGTGTTACAAAGGTCATGACTCTTTCGAACTTAAGATGGTGTATCCACTAAAATAGGAATGGGTTCCACAGTGGTAGCATGAGGAATAATGGGATCATCACCATAGGGTGCATCATACTCACACTATGGGCTAGGAGCAACAGACGTTGGTGGTTTATCATCTCTACTCGTGACGTTTATTGACTTCATAACCTTAGATCTAGCCAAATTATAAACTCGATAAGCCCTGCTCGTCGATGAATATCCTAAAAATATCCCCTCGTCGCTCCGGAAGACAAACTTTTATAAGTGCTCTCTATCTCGCAAGATGTACCAATTACTCCCAAAGATACGAAAATATGGTAGGTTGGGCTTCTTCCCCATTCACAACTCATAAGGCGTGTGAAGTGTGTGCGGATGAAGATATACCCTATTCACCATATGGCATACGATGCTCACCGCCTCTGTCCAAAAACATCTAGGCACGTTTCTCGCAATAATCATGGATCTAGCCATTTTTGTATCGTCATGTTCTTACTCTCAACAATCCCATTTTATTGAGGATTAGGAATGGACAAAAACACATGTTTTATGCCCACTCCATCACAATAGCTATCTATCTTAGCTTATTTAAATTTAGTGTCGTTATCACTACGCATGCAATTAATAGTGACACTGTGTTAGTTTTTTAAGACACGACACTTGGATGTAAGGAACCTAACCGCATCGAACTTTTCTCTAAGGAATCCTAAGATAGAATATCTAGAAAAGTCAAGGTACACAAACCGAGGAAGTCGGTTTCCCAAGATATGGTAAGCCACGAACTAGGTCCCTTTTCATTAATCTCTTAAGATCTCTAAAGTTCATGTGACCTAGTCATTGATGCCAAAGGTCCATAGTGGAGACCGTGGCATTATTGCACACAAAGGATGACTTGGGCATAATCCCATAGCAATTATCTCCCATCCACACATCTTATACTAAAAGTTTACTGAATTGATCATAAACATTACATTTGAACCGATCAAACTTTATCGCAAAGTTTGTGTCGCACGGTTGGATTATTCTAATTAAGTTCGCTTTCAACCTTTCACATACAATACATAATCTATCTTAGAAAACCAAGGTATCTCAACACTACCTCGTCCTATAATGTTAGACCTACTCCCATCTCCAAATGTGACTTTACCTTCCTTGCGATCCACAAGGTGGGTAAAAAATGAGACCTCACTGGTCATGTGCCTAGAGCACCCGTTATTAAAATACCATTAAGAAGTATTTTGAGCCTTAAGAGCAACATGAACAATAAGGGATTTTTCGTCTCTCTTAGGTACCCAAGTGGAGGTAACCTTTTGTTTGCCCTTATCGTTGTTGACTCTAGCCGGAATGTTGGAAGCGTTCTCAAACGGAAAAGACATCCGTTAAAATTCTTCCATCAAACTATGTAAAGTTGCGACTAGAAACTTAAATTTCTCTCTAAGACTAGTAAATTCACAAAAGTGGTGCATGGGAGTATGTGTACACCCATTTTGACCTAATATGTAGAAAAACTCTCTAAGGTGACCTCTTCTTTTGCAAAATGTGAAAACATAGACATTTTTAGCTATACCTTGGTTTACTTTTCAAGGTTGAACTCTCCTTTGTGGTTTAGGTTGAGGACTATAAGGATTAACCACAAATTTAGGAACCGATTTCGATGCGGTATGGGAAGTGGTTGCACCGTCATAACCTATTCCATGCCTTTCCCCTAAACCTCAAGTGGGGCCGAGGAACATCTTACCTACCTTCTTCGATGTGTCATCCGTAGTCACTTTGATCTCCCGAGCACGTTTGATATCATTCTCGAGTTAGGATACAAAGGCTTTAAGTTTCTCATGAGTTTCCACGAATGCTTGGAGATCGCTCGTAAGACTACCCACCTTATTAGTCAAGTTCCCATTGTCACTCTCAACTGAATAAACTCGCACTCTCAAAGCTTCTATCACCGAGAACTCACATTCTCTCGCCTCTCTCAACTCCTTCTCTAGCGTTAAAACTTTCAGAGCTAACCCTTGATTTTGTTTCTTAATTTTAAAGGACTCAGCATAAAGATCGGCACAAGCGCATTATAGGTCACTCTCACTCTCACTTAAAACAATCTCTCCCTCACTCTCCTCATAACGATTAGATTCATTGTCGAGATTTTTATGTTTGTATCTTCCTCATAATCGTGAGGATCACTAGATGTACAAACATGTCTAGCCATGAATGCGGTGAAGTTACATCCATGCAGTGATTCATCCCTCGAACTCACCGAGTAGACCGCACTACCACTAAATGTGACATTTAAGGCCTGTTTACCTTTCCCTTGATGTTTTAACCTAGTCAGATACTCATGAGATTTGTGAATCTTTCCCTCACACTCATAACATCTCTCCTCGTCTTTCTTTGGGAATCTTTCTTTTTTTTTCAAAATTTTTCTTGCCTGATTTATATTTTTTATCTTTCTCAAAACTTTTCCTTTCTTTGGAAGTATTTGGTTTTTTAAGTTTGAGAAATTTTTTGAAATTTTTAGCAAAAAGTGTCAAATCATCTAAATCAAAGTCGTACTCAGAATTGCACGACACTTTCTCTCTCTTTTTAGACATTTCCTCTCTTTTTCTTGATTGGGCTTTAAGTGCAATTCCCTTTTCCTTAGGTTTTACAGTTTTAGGGAACATTACTATCTAATAAATTTGAATATCGCCTACAAGTTCTTCTAACCTAAGAGTGTCTAGGATATAAAATGAATTAAATACGGTAACCTTAGGAATAACGCGGGCAGAGAGAGTTCTCAATTTTTTCTTAACGACATGCGTCTCAGGTATTTTCTCACTCAAATTAAAACCCGAGTTTACTATATCAGACAGTCGTGCATAACACCCGTCAAATGATATCAGATCCAAGCATAGTGATAGTTTCAAATTGTGTCGAGGTAATCTACAGCTTAAAAGCTTTAACATCATTGGTACCCTTATGAGTTAGATGAAAGGTATTCCAAGCTTCTTCAGACGTGATGCACATCATAATGCGGCGGAACTCATCAGGGGTGACGGCTCTCGAGATGGCACTCAAATAGCACGAGTTAAAATTTCTCCATTTAAAGTCATCATTTGTCCATTGAGAGATAGGTATAGGGCCAATGACATTGTCAACGGTTACAGTGGGTGGTGTCCACCCTCTTTTACAGAGAAACCAGACGCGTTCATCAATTGATTTTAGTGTATACTTCATCCTAGCTTTCCATTAAGCACAATTGGAACCATAAAAATGAGCATTCGATTTTACAAATTATTTATTAAATTTTGACCTTTTAATGATCCACAGTTTTCAAAAAAATTAATATAAAAAAATTACAAAAAAGGACTACACACTAAATTAGTGCAACTTGCTCTAATGCCAATTTGAAAATGCGCAAGATCTTAATGGATTAACTTATTTAATTAAATGCCCCAAACACAAGTCCAATTTTATCATATTTTAATTTTTGATTAAAATAGGTTTGCATATGATAAATGTTCCAATCACATAAATTAACTACGCATGCAATCACATAAATATGAGAAAAAATCCCTTTTCAGTGGAAAGCCTATCTTTAGCACTTCAGAACGTTTTACAAGACAATCGACTTACGAATCACTTAGAACAACTAAGTATGACGGGCAGTCTTCAAAACTTCTAAATAAAATGACTCAGTCTAGAGTCGTCCACTGGCGATAATCCACCCTGGGTATCCACTGATCAACCTTTCTTATTCCTTCAGTAGTAGTCCTTCGGGTCACAAGTTTAGTCGTAGAGAATGATCTCCACAAAGTGTATATGAGGTATGAAACTTCTAGGGTATCAAAAGGATTCACAATTCATATATGGATGAAAGTGTTTTGAATCAAAAGGTGTTTGGAGACCCAAAATATCAAAAGCTTTGGCAAAGATATGCATAAATCATTTTTTCCAGAGTCTATTGAAAAAAGGGTTCAAAACTTGTTTTTATAGGTCTAACACAAAATTTGAGGCTGCTGCTCGTTCCAACGAAAATAGAAATCGTTCGAAGGAGACTGTTAATTCATTCAAACGAGAACAATAGTCCGTTCAAATGACAAAGGCATTTCGTTCGATATGTACATCTAACGAGCTTCCAACGAAATGTCACTGCAGTACAATGTTGCCTAGTTAGATGTTCGTTTGAAGTAGAGATATAATGAACTTCAAATGAAATGGTAACGAGATTCCATCTCATTTGAACGAGGCCAAAAAAAAATTATTTTTAAATATTAAAAAAATCCAGTCTCGATTTTTCCAAACACACTTCCTAAATATAAATATAAAAAATTAAGAACTCCTAAAAGTTTTACACCTTCATGAGATGCCGAGGATTCTTGAACTTGGAGATGCTGGAGTTCGGTTTGACGTTTCGATGCGTATCAGTTTGTAACGGGATATGCCAAATATGCCAAAATGCAAATACAAGCCTAAGTTATGAGAAACTTCATAATATTTTCTCTTAGATTAGCAAAGCATGTTAGATATGCCATTATTAAGGTGCGCTTTTTATTTAATGCTCTTTGTACAAAAGTAGTGGATGTGAAGAAGTTGAAAAGTATTCAAGAGGACATTGTGATCACATTATGTTTGTTGCAAAAGTACTTCCTTTTAGCGTTCTTTGAAATAAGGGTTCATCTAATGTTACATCTTGTTAGAAGGTTGAACTATGTGGTCCAGTTTTCCCTCGCTGGATTTACCCATTTGAAAGGTTCACAACTGCTTAATTATTATGTCAGATTCAATAACGTTACAATTAAATATCATTCATTTTTCATTTCTATAAAATGTCTATAGAAACATGAAATATTTAAAGGGTCAGGTAAATAATCAAAATCTTCTAGAAGGTTGCATCGCCCAACACTATATTATAGAAGAAGCAACTGAATTTTTTACGAAATTTATACATGGGCTCGATACAGTTGGGGTTCCATTAGGTAGAAATAAAATTGATGATGAAGGTGATGGAATATGCGATGGCAAATCAATAGGGGGTGGTAAAGTCATTTAAGTGGACAAGTTATCATGGGAGTAAGCACATCGTTATGTATTGCAAAACACAGATGATGTTATCCTTATATCGAGTTTTTTTTCCTTTTTTAAGCTTTAATAAGAAATTATTTTATTATATTCTATTTAGTTTTAATGTCTAACAATTTGTTCCCTATTAATAACCTAATAGGCAGAGCTTATGAAGAGCTTAAGGTAAAGGCATACTCAAAAGTGCAAAAATGAAAAATGGATACAAAAGGAATACAAAAAGACCATTATTGGTTGGCTTCGTAAAAGAATTTTAAAGGAAGACTTACCAAGAATTACATCAAGCCATTTAAAAAAGACTCAGATAAGCTTAGGAACGGTCCAAATGCCTATAAAAAATTTATTGACCAGGAGGATTGGGATGAGTTTCTAAGAGGAAGATTATCCGAAAAGTTTAATTTATATCTAAATTACCTTTTCTTTTATACATATTAACATTTGTTTATGGTATGGTTGAATTCTCACATTAACTATATGTGCACTGCATAGAAATTAAGTGTATTACAAGTAGAAAAGCAAGCAAAGAATAATTTTATCACAAGCTTAGTAAGTTGGGCTATAACAAAGTACATACAAATTATCACTGATAATGGATATTTTTAACTGAAATGAGACTCACTACACCCACAACCTACAACACCACCAAATCCCATAACAAACTAATTCAAATATACAAAACAGTCATAGAAACCATAAAATATGATTGGGGAAAAGACATACCATGTAGAGAAGCGTTATCCCTATATCCGACGAATTGAGTACTGGATCTTATTTATACTTTCTAGCCCTTTTGAGTTTAGTTGTATTCCTAATTTATTTAGCCTTTGTCAAAGTTGACAATCCCATACTAATATGTTTAAGCCCATGATACCACCTATATATATTGGATGGATCTTGTTTCAAATATTTAACCCTTTTAAGGTTAGTTGTATTCTTAATTTGTTCATCATTTGTCAAACTTGTTAATCATATACTAAATGTCTAAACCTAAATTAACCATATATATGTTTGATGGTTATTGATTCTAATTTCTAGCCTTTTTTAGGTTAATTGTATTCCTAAGTTGTTCAACATTATCGAGATCACCATTTAGTCATTGACAATGAAGACCATAATACATGTTGCTAGTGCAAACCCAAATATTGGCAAGTTTCATTAAACAGATAGTTTGTTAACTTCTTACATAATCGACAACCCTATCACTCAAGCTTGTTTAAATTTGTGCACGAGAATTTATGGTTATTTGTGAATCATAACATTGATTGATCAAAATAAAATTAATATGCAGGAATTAGAAGACAGTCATAAGCTTAATCACACAAGGCACATAAGCTTAATCATGCAATATACATGGTTTGGAAAGATGCTTATGTGCATAACTGATAATTGTCGTAGCTTTGTCACTAAATGATCAAGAATTATTGATTACGAAACACACTCAGAGCTCACAATTTTGCTAATTTTGTGGTAGTATCATAGTTTGCAAGTTTTTTTGCCAGTATCGTATTTTGCTATTCTTTACTTCTTAGCCACCTAATATATGACCTCCCAATATCCTTAACATCGAATATTATCCTGTGGTCGGATAGGCTATGGGAAAAACTTTTGGTGAGACCTCCAACTAGATCCTTTGTCGATAATCTCGTATCGCTTACTTTGACTACCAACAAGTTTTAGCGCATACAATATTTGTACGAGGGAAATATTCACATACAAAATGAAAAAATCTCACAACCTAGTTAAAGAATGTAGATGAGAAGATATCTCACAAAATGACGATGTATGTGGTTCCACAATTCATCTACGTACATGGATAAACATATAATCTGTTACCATGCTTACCTTGAGAGCGGAAATCGAATTTTCGCACATCTAGGCTTGACTGCCAGCAGGCCCAAAAGCACGACAAACTAGACCCCTAATTTCATATGATATTATATAGTACTAATCTATTTCACCCTTGTCATTTGGAATCGCAACATATATCCTTTTTCATCCTTTTCATTTTGGGATGAGATTTTGATCAACATTGCCAAAACCTTTTTAATTTTCATCTTATTAATTAACTCCTTCCATTATGTCATCCAACTTTGTCAACTAGAAACAAGATCCATATCAATTAGGAATGGAACTAATTCTAATATAGAAATAGATGTCTCGCCATATTTTTTTATTCCCTTGATATCAAAGAACATCTATCAAAGCAATTAGTATCGAAAATGCACAAAGACAAAGAGAGAGAGTCTAAAGTCATTATTAAACACATGTGATTACTTGAGTGAAATGTAGTTAAAAAGTGTATCTGTTCTCACATAAATGTGGTTAAAATGTGTATCTCACATAAATTTGGTGCATATATATTTTCTCATAAATGAGTTTAGTTTAGCAATTAGTTACACATATGTCTATCAGTTTTCACATGTAGTTGGTTGGTGCACACATATGTGTATCTTTTTCACATGTGTTTAGTTTAACATAAATAAGTTTAGTTTAGCAATTAGTTACATATTAGTTGCATATATGTTTCACATAAATGAGTTTAATTTATCAATTAGTTACACATGTGTATAGATTTTCACATATAGGTGGTTGGTGCACACATGTATATGTTTTCACATTTTTCAGATTTGAGCTTTGAAAAGTAAATTATGTGATGTGTATCTATTTTCACACGTGTCACTTCACACCTTTCATATAAATCAGTAATGAATTTCCCCCACTTTTCATAACTGAGCGTCGAAAATTAAAAGTCCACAAGCTAGACAAGTATAAATGTTTATCCACTTATGTTTTTTAGTATTTAAGATCTTTTTGGTATTTACATTTCATATCATACTTACCCTTGATTTTTTTCTACTAATTTGTTGTGTGAAGTATAGTAACGGTGAAAAATATAGTAATGGTGAAGATTGGTTGAATAATTGGGAACTTTGAGCTGAACGATTTTTGTATGTTTTTACAAATTTTAATATGGTTTCTCCGATCACTTCTATCAAGGAAGAGGACTTCGGCGCATTATTGCATAAAACTATAAAAAAAATTATTACTACGGAGGAACACTTTATTTTGATAGACGAATTAAATTTGGCTGATGTGTTAGTTCATTTTGATTTAGTGTAGTTTAGTTTGATATGAGATGAAAAACATGTTAGTGGGAGTGGTGTTGTATCTCTAAGCTAAATGATATAATCTATAATAATTCTACCCCTTTTAATGATGTGGAATAAATGATTCTACCCCTTTTGTTTTGTGTTTTGGTTTATTTGTCAACCATGATTTGAATATTTTTTTACATTATACAGTTTTTATGACAGTTTATCTTAAACCGTCATTTTACATGACAATTTTTAATTTATAAATATAGTTTTTATGACTTTTTAACATCATACATGACAGTTTTTTAGATCATACATGACAGTTTTTAATATATAAATAATTTGTCATGACAGTTTTTATATCATATATGATAGTTTTTTGGTGGTTTAATAAAAAAACATTAATATATAATACTCATAAAATAATTTTTACATGTATCAATTATGACACCCGAACTTATGACTGATTTTACCGAAAAACAAAACAGTTATAAAAAGGCCTTTTTTCTTGTAGTGAGGATTCTTCTGGATTTCATTCTTTCTTTTTAAGTAATCCATTTTATTCATGTATATTCATTTATGAGGCTTCAAATCCTTCCTATTCACAATTTTTTTTTATTTAAGCCTATAAACATATATTGTTAATTGTTCACATGATGTTGGACTTGACTATTCATTATTTTTTATTGATGTTCATCTTATATTCTTAGTGTTATTGATTTTTCTTAATAAGGTTTGGGGTTTTGATATTAAATCTATAGTTTTATTAAGTTTTGTGTAAAAACTGTCATCTTAGAATAATATCCTTTCCACTTTGTAGACCAATGGCTCTAATCCCTTTATTCTAACTGTGGACTCACATAACACTTCATCATATGCATCATATTTCTTCCCTAACCTCTTTTAATTTCAATTGGTATGTCCAAAACAGTATATCTCCTTATAAAAGGTTGTGCCATTACAGGCTTGCCTATCACCTCTTGCTTCACGCTTCAGATTGGGGAGTTGAGATGACAAGTCACTATGATTCATCTCTTGATATGTTCTTGAGAGTAAATATAGTAGATTACTTTGATCTTAACTCTTGTGACAAAGCTCGGACCAAGGGAATAAGGTCATGGAGGGAAATCCACATAGGGTAACCTTTCGTGTGTTCGAATAATAAATGTCCCAGATTGTCTATGGAGTGACACGGAAAAAGAATTTAGTAGGGGTGGGCATGGTTCGGTCTGGTCCGGTCCGATTTTTGCCTATTTTTTGGACCGGAACGAATATTCGATCCTAAATTTTTTTGGACCGAGACCAGACCAATTAATTAGGTTAACCTATTAATTCGATCCTGGATTTTTTCGGTTTGGTCCGGGTTAAAATTCGGTCCTAGCCTTATTTTATATATATATATATATATATATATATATATTATGAATGTTTTTATTTATTATTCTCATAAATATATATACAAAATTTTTAAAAATAATAATACTCGAAACCCCAAGTGATAATTACATGGGTTTTCTTAACCCAAATAAAAAAAATGTCTATACATAAATAAAATGTTCTAAATTAAATTCATAAGTTATATACATTAATTCAAAAACTATATATAAGAAAAACAATAATATTATTTTTATTATATATATACGGGAATCGTTTCGGTCCGGTTCGGTCCAAAACGGTCTTTTAATATAGTGGACCTCGGACCGGACTGATTTAATCGGTTTTTAGTTTGTGTTGACCGGTTTTCAAACCGGTTTCAAAATAGCCTTAATTTTCGGTTCGGTTCGAGTCTGTCTATTTTTTGTCCACCCTTAGAATTTAGAATACAACGGAGGACTTGAGGATTCTAGAGGGGATCCCACCAATGCCAAATAAAGGATGGTGGATCGAGATAGTCGGGGACTATGTGAACTAGATCTGAATTGCAAAGCCTTCGATATAAGCCGAGGCCCTTTCTACCGACCAAGACTCTTCAGCTGACGAATACCCCTTAAAATGAGATGATATTGAATTATACCATATCCTCGGGTGGATTTGGGAGTTATTATATCATTTATATTAAGATCGTATATATTCTTATTGATATATAAGTGACATATTTGATTGTTGGTGAGATATACTGCTCATTATTATTGTTAAATTTATTATTGGGTTTTGTGGATATCTGTTAGATTAATCTTTCTTCCAAATAATAAGTTTGGAGTTGATGAATTTCCTTATTGAGACATTTGAATACTCAAATCCTCCTATTCTTTGACTTCATTACTACAGTGAGAGGTGAAGTTAAAACGCCGCAGACGTGCCTTAAAAGGTCGAGGCCTTATTTATCTTTGATGGATTAAAGATATTATACTTTAGTCAGATTTTGTTCATTGTGGAGGCCAAAAAGAGTTGTTATATTAATGTCCATATGATGTATGAATGATAGCTTTGTATTAAAGACTTTGTAGAACTATTATCTTTCACATTAGGGTCGCAAAAAATTATACTAGAGTCCAAAGACTTTTGTAATGGGCGAGAACTTAAATTTATTAATGAATACATATTTTGTTTTAAGATATATACCCACTTTAATAATAAAGCATGTGGTGAATGAAAGAGATGGTATTTATATATCTATCCCTCGCAGAGTTAAGGGAGTCATTGAAATGTGACTAAAACACTAGAAACGCGGGTTACCCGAGCTATCGTGGAAATGTTGCACGAACCCATATGGTGCTACCTTCTGTCAAAGCCCCTGTTGATTCAACCAATAACTTGTTGCTCACCTGAGTGAGCTAGTGCAATTAAGGAAGTCGCACAATGCCAAATTAGTGGCCTACACCTTATCGTTGGAGATAATTGTCGCCAAGAATGGCATAGTCGCAAAATTTTGCCGAGTTATACACCTTATCGGCAGCTCTCCACACAAGCATGTGATGCGTAAGTGTGAATAGAGGCCAAGAACTCAAAAATCCCAATTCATGAGAAGAGTCCACGCGAGAGACAATAATAGACAAAAGACCTTCGGCTAAAATCAAAATAGTCATAAAGCTCGTTGATGGGATTAAGGTAGCGATAATGATGATGATAATAAGCAGTCATCCTAAGGTGTTTGTGATATTTTGTGATAAGATAGATCTTAAAAAGGTCATGGCTAAGCTTAGGCAAGCCTGTTCCAAATCATAAACATGTGGGCAAAGGCTTGTGTCACATCGCAACCTTATTCCGATTGAGCTCAGGGTGTGACAGCTTTATTGGTACCGAAGCATTAGGTTATCTGGTTTTGTAGATATCAGATAAGTGGGAGTGTTGCATAGACTCCTACGAAGGTTTGAGATGACCAAAATCATAAGAGGAAAATGATTCGATGATGACCACAAAAGTGAGGTGAGAGAGGCAAAGATGAAGATATAAAGGACTCTAAAATCAAAGGATCTGACCATAGCATCGCAAGATCTAAGGGTCGAGATCTAAAATTCGTGACTCTCTTCAAGGGAGGGAATAGAGAAGAGAGGAGCTTGCCATGTCATCATGGTTGTTTGATTTTCTAGAGTCACGAGGCATTGAAAAGAGAGAAAAATGAGAGTAGATTGGATGGAACAAATGAGAAATTTTGTCTATCTAGCTAGGTCTCTTCGAGTAGTATTGTCACCTCTGATGGAACAAACTACGACTGCGCCTCTTCAACAACGATTGCGCCTCTGGCAACATCGTCTCTTCGAGTAGTATTGTCACCTCTGATAGCTTCTCCTTCACAATGCCTTGAGAAAAAATGAAAAAGGGATTTTGTCTTTGCGAAATAGATTTCAATAAAAAGGCCAATGGTATTAGAATAATCCAACGTAAACTTAAAAATTTGGAGAGTTGTCCTTGGAAAAGTCCGAAGGCTGGACACGCCCTTAAAAAGAGTACTTACAAGGAAACCTTCCATATCGTCCCCTTATCAATTAAGAGCACACTCAACACTGTATTGCCGGTTGGGTTCCAGTTTTGTACCTTCGAGGAAATCAAATTGGGTAGAGTTTCATAGTCAAAATTTACATGTTAACTATTTGAATTTCGGGAAAGCACAAATACTACAACCAAACAAGCATTAGAAGTATTTAATATCACTCAACTTCATTGACATTAATTATCAACAAGAGATATGGTGGCAGTCCCCAAATAAAATAGAGCAAGACAGATAGAGAGAGAGAGAGAGAGAGAGAGAGAGAGAGAGAGAGCATACATTGGGCTGGGAGTTACCGGATTAATTCTAAAATATACACAAAGTAGCGAATGAAGTCCACAAGGAGATCAAACAAACCATAGAGCAGAATCGTAATGTGGAATATATATATTGTCAAAGAGATGAAGAACACCAAGCAGTAAAGGATCACGGTCATGTCCTTGACTCCTTATTTAATGAAAAGGGAACCATCATTTACAATCCAACACTACACAAAGCCTTTTTTTTTTAAAGCAACCATAATAATAGCGAAGCTCAGTTGTCTACACTTTTGAAAAGTGGTCATTCAAAGGCATTATTCATCTCGAAAGGAGTCCCACAAATTATTGTTTTAGTAAAAACAAAAAAACACGACTCGGGTTCCAAATATAACTCAAGTGCGAGCATAACGGACACAAATACGCCGCTGGATCGGACCTCTACACGAAGGGCAGTCCTTCATCCCCTGTTTCTCGTGGAGATCATTACACGCCATACAGACCACCTGATGGGCACACGGAATAAAAACCACAGACATCTCCTCTGACAAACACATCACACACTCCCTTTCCCGTTTTACCCCTCCACTTACAGAGAAGTCCTCAAAATCTTTCGCCATTTTTGAGACATAAGGTATCAGAGATTCCCCGGGAGAGGGGCCTGTTTTGAATTCTGTCAATCTACTAGCATAGCTTCCATCAATGCCTCTTCTTAGAGCAGCTATTTTTGAAGAGTCGGTCTTGAGTCTCAACTGTGAGATTTCTTTTTCAAGCTTCTCAATATCGTCTTTGTACCTCTGCAGATTCTTTTCTGCTTTCAGTCTAACTGTATCCTCCTTTGATGTAGCGGAAGCCTCAACTTGTTCTCTTTCTTTCCTTATTGAACTAGCCTGTGTGAGCAACTCTTCTTTTGCCTTCTCTTCCTGTTTCCATCTAGCCTGTGATATTTTACCTTTTCAATGAGAATGCATGCAATGGTAAAACTCGTAATTACCAGAGAAACCCATATGCGTTGGAAAGAGTGCTCCTGTAACAGTCGGAAGCATACACTTTTGAAGCTTCTACAAAAGTGCACATCAACACCACACTATTATGACTTTTTTCCCTTAAAAAATTATTAAGGATCTAGTATAGTTCATTTCCCTTCAAATATTGTTCTTTCACAGAATTTTGATGAAATAATAGGAATTTCTTCTCAATTTTTAAGATGGTCCTTCCGGTTTTACAGAGCACACTTCCAATAAACGGTTTCGAGGCTCATTACAGAATGAGTTGTGACCAGCTAACAGCTGGAAACATTTTGAGAACATCTTAATTGAAAAAAACAAAAGTAAGGCAAATGAAAAACTAAAAGAACAGTGCTTAAGGAGTAAAACTCAATATTCCTGAGAATATCAAGGTCAATACGCCTTTACCTACAAACATGTCATGGAAGAAACATCACATCAGTGCTGTTTTATAAAACCAACCATTATAAAGTATAAAGGAGGGTAACTGTATGATGTGCTAAGTAGAATTTTTTTATCTACAACTGTTTATCACTATCAAAGGCACTGTGTGTGTGTGTGTGTGTGAGCGAGAGAAAGAGAGAGAATGTTCTTATATAGTTTAAATACTTCTCATCTCCTATTTATGTGATGTTCAGAAAAATCTATGTTTTCTTAATGTTGTAATAGGTTGTCACTCACTATATACTTTATTCCTTTAATTTTCCAAAATCCAACATTTCTCACTTCCACTTCCCATATTTGGTTCTCAGATTCAGGTTATCACTACAACTGTTTATCACTATCAAAGGGCAAGGTTCTAAAAAACGCGAGGCGTGATCGAGGCGTGGAGGCCAAGCCTTAAGCATTAGAAGCCTAGGCGAGCCTTAGGCGTAAAAAGGCGTGAAAAGGCGTTTGGGGCTTTTTAATATATTTTAATATTTTTTAACCATAACATGGCTATTAAAATACTAAAATTGTACATATTATAAAAATAGGTCTGAATATTTGCAAATTAAAATACTATTTGATTATTTTGGATGAGATAATGGTCCGGTTTGTAAAAAAAATCTTTAAAAGGCGATATCGTTTCACGAAAGCATTGTTGTTTTTAGAGAAAAAGTGGGCCTTAAGGATTTTACCAAGTATAAGGAGTGAAAAACTTAAAGGCGAGGCGTTTCTCCCAAGCCTCATGCCTAGGCGGAGCCTAGGCGGGTTTTTTAGAACAGTGTCAAAGGATAAACCCCATATAGCAATATGTTCGGCCAAAATAGGGAAAATAAAAGGGGAACGGCACACCCATGTATACTAGTATGTTTGACAAATAAGAGGGAAAAGGTAAAACCTCATATATGCACAAGATGAAAAATTGTTATGGGCAACATGTTTTAGTTTAAGAAACATAGGTGAGCCAACTGAAGGATTTTCTGTCTCACTCAAAACAGGTTTCAAGATAAAACTCAATGAGCAAACATCGCCACAACTTAATGTGTAATGAGTCGCGTAGAAATATTTTATGCACATATCCCATAAGTATATATCAATGTCATGTATTTATCTCAATCATCTAAAAGAAAACCTTAAATCCCTGATCCAATGGTTTGACGGCTACGTCCTCCCGCAACTTTGTTCAATTTGGGGACTTTCGTCATTATGCTCAGCATTATCTTTAAATGGCCACTCTCAAAATGTGTGGATGGAAAACTGTATGCATATTATATGTGCGATATACAAAAACGCAATAAACAATTCCAGGTTCAAGTTTAGAACAAGCTGTCAAGAGATTAACCTGATTGCACCAATTAACTAATTCCGTTTAACTTTATTCGCCAGGATTGTGATAAAACTTTTGATTATATCAAGTGGATGACTTATATTCTTTTGTGACGAAAAATTAACAATATTAGTTATAAATCAAGCTTTGCATGAACGTACCTCAACTTGATCCCGGAGATCTTTAGCCTGCCCCAGTACCTGTTGCAGTTGCCCCAACTTCCCTTTCTCAGCTACAAGCTCTTCCTGGAAGAAAGCTTTCTGTTTTTCCCATGACTGAAATTTCATCAGTGTCTTTTTCTCTCTCTTCGATACCTCCTGACAGCTGGCAGCTGACTCAGCCGCACGTAATTTGGCAGCCTCCATCTCTTGCCTCAGTGTAGCATTCTCCACCTCTAGCCTACGAACAGCACCATTAGCTCGATCCACCTGCCCACTAGCCTTACACAAAGCATTCTCCATCTCGGAAAGCTTCTTCATAGTGTTCTCCTCAAGTGATTGCTTCTCTTTCTTAAGTCGCTCCACTTCTTCTTTTTCTTGCCTAAGTGTTTTAAGCTCAGCTTTGTCTTTGCTCAATCTGCGAGCAGCCTGCATGACCTTCTGGTTAGCCCATTCGGTCCACTCTTGGAGCTGACCTTGAAGTTCCCTCACCCTTGGAACCAACTTTAAAATCATTTCATCCTTCTTGTCCTGTGGGACCCACTGCCCCGAGGACTTGTCACATGATAAACCAGCATAACTAAAACTAGGGGCTTCATTGCTTTTGGGTGGCAATGAAAGAGAAAGCTCAGCATCAGTTGCTGATAATGCAGGTGGGGTAATAATTGCAGGTAATGTAGCTGGGATATTGGTTTTCGGTGATGTAGAAATGGTATTATTAGAAGTTTCTAAACTAAATGCTGAAGGGGGAGGATGTCCAATGTTTGTTGAGAGATTATTGTGTGCATTGCCTTGAGGCAAGTCGACTCCCACTGCCTTGCTAATCTTTAAGGATGCATTTTTAACATTGATGCCTGAATCTGAAACAGACTTTAGCTTCTTATCCAAAATCAAACCACCGAAACTACTGAGTTTTCCTGCTCTAGAGGACCCTTTAGAACCATATGCACGGTAGCTTTTCTCCAGACGAATCGACCTTTGTCTAAGTATTTCTCTCTTGGTAATGCCCGATATCTTTCTACTGCCCACAAACTTTTCCTCAGTGTCAGGAGATTGGGACGTTCCTACAGCATTAAAGGATTTATCAGCAGGATCAGAATTTGAATTCGGACCCTCTTTATCCGCAACAAGGCCATTGAGAACATGGGAACTTTTTGGCTTTAAGTTTGAAACCGCTGCCATATTGGGTGCCTCGGATTGAGAACTGTGTGCACAAGAAGTTGCTGTTATTGTGGGTGTTTCGGATGGGACACTATGAGAACAGGTAATTGAATGAGTTGGTTTCGAGGGACTTTGAAGATTTTCAGAACTTTTGGTCTCTGCTTTCAACTGGGGTCGAGCAGAAACAGATGAATTACCATTTGAAGCCCCATCAGCAGCTAAACTACTCAAGTGGTCACTCTCCATCGAGCAAGCATGTGAGACATTCATGTCACATATCAACAAGCACCACATGGCATCCCCAGTGCTGAAAAAAGGCCTAACCTCGCGAAGAACACAAACCAATTCTGCCAATATATACTTTTCCATCTGCTGTAAATCCTCAAAATAATGCTCCCTCGACGGATCAAGCTCTTGGCCGTTTCTAAGAAAAACTAAAGCGTTGTCCACTATATTCGTTACGGTGTCCTTATTTCCGTAACAAAGACCAGACCTTAAAACGGCCTTAGTGGCAACTTCTTCGGTGTAACCACAAGCAACTAATTTTTTAATCGCGCTCTTGAAAATTGTGTCCAAGTTGCACAAAACGAGTTCTTCTAGCTGGGATTCCGTAAGATCGCTCCAATCAGCATCATGGAAGTCTTCTGCTGCTGCCACCTCCTCTCTGGGCCGGGTCAACCCCACCTCAGGTGGGCCCACTGCGCAAGACAATCCAAGATCAAGTTTTAACGAATCGGAATGGTCTTGGCAATTACTGCACGCCTCACAACCGCTCGGCTGTCCATGATTTGGATTTATTTCAAATTTCTCAGCTGAAAACTCGTAGCTCAAGCATTCACTCTGGGTCGACGAAATTAACTTGTTTGTATCGACTAGAGGCGGATCAGCTCTAAATTTCCTCTTATTTCTACTTCCCTTTTCTTGAACAGACATAGCAGGTGACACTTGACTGGAACTATTACTACAAGCCTTAGCAACCATTGATGCCATTTTTGTAACTGCACAACAAAATGTCCTTAAATATTTCACCAATTTTAATTTGCCATAAATGTCTCACTACTAAAATTAATTCAACTCATGTGTCACATTAATTAAGACCATTCACATCATTTATTATAACATTCATAAACAAGGACCTAAAAATCATACCACTGGTTCTCTGAGTATTGGAATCAACGAAAATTAATCAAACTTTCGGCAACAAAAACAAGAAATTATTTATCAAAACGCAAAATTCAATAACATGCATTTGCATAATAACAGTTAATTTGTGAGTAACCCAAAGAAGAATCAATAAAAAGGAACAAAGCCCAGATCAAAATAATAAAAGAAAAGAAACATCGAGTGTATGTGGGTTGAAGATCCCCTGATAAGAGTGAGAAGATATGAGATTTATGGTCAGAATTATACGATCAGGACATACCCGATTAGAGCTATGGTTCGACAAATCAAAGCCACGATAAATCTCGGGAAGTAGGAAAAATCGATTTTTCTTTTTTTCTTTTTATATTCTTTCAGCTTTAGGCCATGGAACGTCTCTCTCTCTCTCTCTCTTCTCTCAAGTTTGTGGAGAATTTTGCTTGATTTTCCAATTTATGTTTAGGTGTTAGCTAAACTATGGTTAACATATGTGCATATAAGAGTAACCATGGTTAAAAATGACCAAGCATCTACTAGCTTGAGTTAAGGGCTACAAAGAAAATTTGATAATATATTATTTTAATGAATCATGAAGGTTTGGTGATATTTTCTACATTTTGTACCTTGTAATTTTTGCTTAATATTTTTTTTATCATAGATAAGCCCTCAAAGTATATTGAGTATAACATGATGGTTTTTGCGTTAAGTTTTTCTGATAGTATTAATACAATTAGTCACATTCCTTACATATCACTATTAATCTAGAGCAAAGTTTTCTTTGTTATAGAGGAGTATACAAATAACCCTCCTCTTAAAAGAGTTTTTACGAGCAGTCCCTAGGCAAAGAGGGTGCGCGAGTAACCTCAACAAGGAATGTTGAGCGAACAAGTCCAAACCATTAGTAAGTCACACGAGCAGTAACTAACATAGCCTATTGGACAAGCAAGCCAAGTCACCAGATATTTAAGCAAGCAATAAAAAGACTTTGTGAGTAACCCTTAGTCATCGAGCTCTTAAAAATGAGCAATTATATAAGAAACATTGCCTATCTAGTAAAGTAAAGTCGTGCGTAGTTGCTCAAGTCACACAAAAGCATGTATTTGAGAAACTCATTTACTAACACTTGGTCTTTGTAGCGTAAAATTATTAGGGCAAGTGGAACAATAAAATAGTGACACCTGTCAACGTTACTATTGAACCCTCAAATAACGGGTAAACCCGGTCAGCTCAGGTATCACTTGGTCGATCAGGCAGCCGATCGCACCCTGAAAGATGAATCATCAGTAATGTTAATAGACACACGTGGGATATTCAATACTCACTATGCACATGCACATGAATTAGAGCTGTCAACGGGTCGTATTAACGGGTTAACGGGTCGTGTTAACGGGTGAAAACACCCTTAACCCGTACACGACCCGTTAAGACTAACGGGTCAAATGATAATACCCAAACACGACCCGTTAATATTAACGGGTACACGACCCGAACCGTTAACACCCGTTAATATTAACTGGTCTAAACGGGTAACGTGTTGGGTGACCCGTTAATACCCGTTAGTACCCATTAATACCCGTTAGTACCCGTTAATACCCGTTAGTACCCGTTAATACCCGTGTAATATTGGTTCGAGTCACACGACCCAATAAAACCCGTTACCACTAACGGGTGATAATGGGTATAAACGGGTTTAATCGTGTAAGAGTACAAACCCAAACACGACCCGTTATGATAACGGATCTACCGTGTCGACCCGTTAATGACGCAAACCCGATAAGACTAAACCCATTAACTTATAATTTCGTGTCGTATCGTGTCGTGTTATCGTGTCGTGCCTCATTTTTCCAGGTCTAACATGAATAAATATATAACTGCATATTATCGTGTAAAGATGTAAATGCCTAGTGTATAAAGGCATTTCATCTCTTTAACTTTCAGTTACTATAAATACACTAATATTTCTATTAGCTGGTGAGGGAGAAAGAATTCATTCTAAACCCTACAAATTATTACTAAGAGACTTGTACTATCACACTAAAACTATAGTGACATTTCCCCGTGGATGTAGGCACCATTCATGGGCTGAACCACATAAAAATCATTGTGTCTCTTTACATTTTTTTATTTCTTTAGAATTATCTATTTATATATGATTATAAGTTTGGGTAACTGACGCTAAGATTACTCCTTAAACACACAACCCAAATTTAGACATCAACAGATTAGCGTTGTCTGCTGGAACGACAAGTTAATGTTGTTTCCTACCAATTTATTTCGAGTTCTACTTTTCAATCACATTGTCGAGGTATGACAGATATTCTAGAAGGGAGTCTTACCGGAGGCAACGCCTTCAATCATTTTTCCCATCTTGGCATAGGAAATCTTTAAAGAATCAAGTTGAACATTGCCAAGAGACAAGAAGAAATGCATAAAATAGTAAGGCAACTTACTCAAACGCTCTAAGCCAGGCCATCTACCACCACAACTTCCAAAAGGGAGATGCCGCCTCCACCTCCTAAGAATGAAATAAGCAAATCTAGATCCCTCATATCCACTGATTACTATGATGGGCTCTCTCTTTCTTAAGAACGGCCTAGCGCCTTAGATAGACTAAGCAAGGGTTCTGCCTTCGATCGGTTAGGTCCCCGAGAAAATAGAGGCCACTATCATAGGGAGTCGTCCAAATCTCGAGATCACCGAGAAGATTTTATCAAGTCGAGGACCCGCATGCGAGGATTCGTGTGTACCGAGCAAACTTCTCGGGAAGAGAGCTCAGCATAAATAGGCAATCGAACCGTTAAAACTTCTTCCCATAAAACTAATCCAGACGATCATCCCAAGAACGGTTCGATCCAGTAGTTGGAAGACCACTTGGGAGAAATGGAAAAATCTAAAAATCCCTTATAGAGGAGTTTTATAAAGGGGTCACTCTTTATTCTAACCATTGTGGAATTTCCCATGTAACACCCCGCCCGCCCGGGGAGAGCGAACGAAGCGTCACTATCGATAAAACTA
The DNA here is from genome assembly GCA_949130495.1 of Sambucus nigra. Lineage (NCBI taxonomy): Eukaryota > Viridiplantae > Streptophyta > Magnoliopsida > Dipsacales > Adoxaceae > Sambucus > Sambucus nigra. The sequence continues at coordinate 504,475,481 of OX422209.1, forward strand.
ATCAAATCCACAAATAACAAGGTATAGAGCATCTAATTACCACAATAAAACAAGAGAAACAACTCATCTCAGATTTCTTTAAATTAATACAACAATTCTCTCGAAATAATTACAACAAACTAACCAACTCATCTCAAATTTCTTTAAATTAATACAACAATTCTCTCGAAATAATTACAACAAACTAACTATCTCGAAAACAAATAAATCTCCAAATGCTCTATACATCAAAATAATACAATCTTCTCAACTTGTATAAAAATCTTCCCCTTATTTTATTTTAGAGGCAGGTTAGCGCGGATTTATTGAATTTAATTGAGGTATTAATTTAATATTAATTCGACATTTAATTTTAAATATTTACTAGCGTGATGAGAGTTAGTAATTATTGGGACTTTGTTGAATATTACTGGATGAGAAGAGAAATAAATAAGATTGATTTTATTAAAATTTTCACGAGTGAATAAAATGGCAATTATGGAAATTTAATTCGGGACACGCCTGTGTCTTGTCAGGACTAAATTATTATTATTAAAGTGAATAAATTATAAGTCGTCCGTATAGTCGTTTTGAGTGCACCAAAGTATTCGAAAGGGTCGAGATAGTCAGAAAAGTGTACCCGGGGGTTTAGTTTGGGTCTCGGGGCGTTTTTAGGCCTAATTGACATCCCAGGAGGGTATTTTAGATATTTGGTATTTTTGGGTAATTAAACCCACGAATTTTCTTAGTATTTATTAGCCATTTAGAGTTGTCTCTTGGGGTTAACAAACACAAAGCCTAAGCCAACCATTAGAGAAGAAGGTGAAGTGATTAGAGAAGAAGGTGAAGAGATTTGAGAAGAAGGTGAAGAGTTTTCAAGCAATCCAAGGCCTAGAACTCACACGATTGCACCGCCATCACCACCAAAACGTAGATCGCGTGACGATGAACGCATCCATATAATTTTCATCAACAAATCATATCCTTGAATCTGAGGCAAGTATCTATCTTGCTAATTTCCAAGTTAATATACCTTCCATGTTAGTCTAAGAATGAAAATCATATGTTTTAATTGAAGAATTATATGTTTTGGAAGAGAATTCATATATGTTGTAGGGAGAATCCATGTAGTCTAAAATCTTGATCATATGTAGAGGATTACCCATGAATTTATTATAATATTTGGGAAGAAAATCTTGATTAAATTAGAGGATGGTGATTATTCATGCAAAATTTGGTTTTATAAAGAGATTTGAGATTAAACCCCTTTTTGATTGATTCGTTGAGGATTTATTGATGTCGTTACGTTAGAACTTGTTTATGTACATTGCTTATACACTTGGATTAGTTTGATGGGAGTTTGGGATGAAATTATAGAGGTTTGGAGGGGTTAAAATAGTTGAACCCGTAGGTTGAATATTGCAGAAAACTGGGCAATAACTGCTTGATCGATCGATCGATCGACCCCCTTTACTCGATCAATCGACCCCTCCTGGAAGACTGCATATTTTTCCCCTTTTTATTTAGTCCAGTTAAAAGGCTTAGGAACCCTTGATTATCATTGATAGAGTATAATGGGTTATGAAAATGACCAATAGGGTCTAAGTAGACTCCGTTGAGTGAAATTAATATGAGATGAAATTTTGGGTTAACGGGGAGTTATTTATACTTTGGGAATTGTGCGTACGTTTACTAAAAGATTGAGACTCATGAAAGATTTATACTAGAAGGTAAGTGAGGGTATACCTACTAATATTTCTACTTAGTGAGAGAGAATACTTCAAGAGATGAGAAGTAAGAACGAAGTAAATAATAAATGAGAGTAAAAGAGACGAATCCGTTATGAGAAATAATTGAGTAAAATTTGTGTTGAGAACGGATAATAATAACTATGGGTCGTGGGCGAACCTAATTTGGAAAATGTGAATATTTATATGTATGACTGTGTGATTGTGCATATATTATGTATCTGTGTATGACATACCTAGCTTACTTGCTATCGACGGGAGGTTTGCGCATGAGGATAGTCATATCCCGATGAATCCATGGGATTTTTGATTTGTCACTCGAGAACATAGGTCTATGAAAGACTTATCGGTGAGTTGATAAGTCCGCTGACTATGAGAACATAGGTATGTGCGTGACCCGTGGGTATGAGAACTATGTTCTCCTCCATTATTTGTGATTTGATATTTTTGGTTCGAGGAATCTTTACCGAACCTATAGTCCCCTATACAGCGGCGTGATGTATTGGGACAAGATAGCAGAGTAATGCAGCACCGCAGCTATGTCTCAGGGTGCAGTATAGTATAGTATATATATATATATATATATATATATATATATATATATATAGAGAGAGAGAGAGAGAGAGCGGTTCTCATGCATACCCCAGTTTGCATACCGCTGGCGCGGACCAATTTTGATAAAATAGTAAAAAAAATATTTTTGATCTAATTTTTTTTTATAGTTTCTAAACATTTCAATAGGACCATAAAAAAAAATTCAACTCAAAATGAATTTTTTTGCTATTTTAAAAAAATTGGTCAAACTTTGTCAGTTTTTAACAACTTAAAAACAACTTAAAAACTGACAAAGTTTGACCGATTTTTTTAAAATAGCAAAAAAATTCATTTTGAGCTGATTATTTTTTCATGGTCCTACTGAAATGTTTAAAAATCATAAAAAAAAAATCAGCCCGAAATTATTTTTTTTACTATTTTAAAAAAATGGTCCGCACGGAGGGTATGCAAACTGGGTATGCATGAGATCCTTTCTGTATATATATATATATATATATATATATATATATATATATATATATATATACATGTGATTATATCTACTATGTGGCTAAAGTAGAAATGTAAGATAGTTATGTATGAAAACACTTAGTTGAATTGAATTAATAAGGGACTTATCCATGTTGAATCTAAATGGATATATATATATATATATATATATGTTTATAACATCATTATATGTATTATAAGGTTAATACGTGGGAATAATTTGGGATATAAAGAATGGATACATGTGGTTAATCTAGTTAGCGTGGGAACTATAACTAGGATGTCCTAGAGGTACATTAGGGGTGCACACTAGATGAGAGGTGATGATTCTCAAGAGAGTGTCGCATACTAACATAGTTGTGATATTAGCCGTTAAGCATTTTAAATACTTGCTAAACTATTTTAAACTGTTTTACACTCGGGCTCTGACCCGTTTTCTGTCATTTCTTTCTCTCTTGTATATATATGTATGCATTACAGGTGCCCAGCCACAGGGGCGTCATGCTTAGGTTCTTTGGATTGGACGTACTGCAACTTATGTGGGAGTTGCAGGCCCTTGCTTTAGACGACTTCGTCATTAAATCAGTTCCTACTTTAGATCTTCATAGTTAGGGCATGTGTCACCCGATTTCCTATTCCGTTTAGATCTTGGCAAAGATTTATGTTCATTTATATTTTCGGTATTCAATACTCCTTGAGAGTTAACTATTGTCAGGATGATTTCATTTATGGTTCTTAAAATTGGTTTGGATTATATAGATGGTTTAATTCTTGTGTGTAGATTGCCATCCTTGGTATTTATGTAATTCTCAACTGTTGGGTATTAAAAAGTTTTTTTTAGTGGTATTTAATAAAGGAAAAATGAGGTTTTAAATGGTTTTGACACTTAGCTTAATTATTTAGGGTGTTCAAATTGGAAATATTATTTTGCGACAGTGATGTTGAGAATGAACCAACCATTCACCTAGTTTTTAATTTAATAAAGGACTGATCACCCGGTATTTAATTAGGCGGGGTGTTACAGGTGGTATCAGAGTATCAAGTTCTAGTGTACTTTAGGATCTGTGTGGCTTATTATGCTTCCACCTTAGCTTTCTTTGATATAGAGCCCTATGTTTAGGATTTGTTGATTTCTGTGGTAAGATTCAGTTCTCCTGCTATAACGTATATATTAGTGAATCTTATTTGCGTTCGGACGTGTTTGTACAAGAAGTATGGCAGATGAGGGCCATTGGACGGATAGTGGAGGTCGTACTTAGGAGGTTATGAAGTATGTTCAAGGATGATGACCGTAGTTGAGGTCACTCCTATTATAGCACGAAAGGCCAGGACTGTAAAGACGGTTAGGACGCAGCCTACAATTCCAAGTGCTGCTATAGTCGAAGGTGATGCCAAATTAGACTCACCCAACGTAGTATGCTTGGGAGAGGGTCAAATGGAAAATTGAGGAGAGTCATCAATAGAAGTTCTAGAAATGCGAGAATTGTATGTTACCCAACGAAGGCAATATATTCAAAGGCTTGGACATATAGTGGAGTGTGGTTAACTATAACTGAAAATTTGGGGTAAAATTTTTCATGACTCATCGGAGCAAAGTTATAATAGTGGGAGTCGATAACCACCGCCCACGAATGAGGGTACGTTTTCTATCTATGGAGTTATGGGGCGCATAATGATTGTCATTAGGACCTCACATTCATTTGTAGCTATTAAAACTGCGTGGACCATAGGGTTACTAGACTTGGCCATTGGCACTATTATTTATGTAAACTCACCGATGGGTAGTGGGACGCCTATTATTATTTTTATATATCATAACGTGAGTTTAATTTTATCGGGAATTTACTTGTTATAGACATATCCAAGTAGATGTGATTATCGGCATGGATTGACTTGTTGTATATGAGACTAAGATTGATCGTTATAGCCAGCGTATTGTCTTTGATACGAGAGTGAATAAGTAGACTTTTATAAATAGATAAAACTTGTTGGGATGTTATATACTATAGACTAAGGACCTGAGGAGTTTCGAGGACCGACTATTTTAGGTAGTAGTGTATCGAGGGGGTTCCTTGTTTGGATTTCGCTCTGCGAGACACCCCACGCATGAAACTAAAGAATGTTGGGAGTCGAAGTAAGTTAGGTCTTTAGAATATGAGTTTATAACCTTTGCCATTATATGTATATATTTATATTAATCAGAGAGTTATGAGTTATAGCATGATTTGAGGCAAATGAAATCGCCAAATGACAATGTGGAAATCATAGAAATACGGATTATAGACTAAGTAGTCAGTTCATTAAGGGTAACCTTACCGAGGAATCACCTTCATTTAGACCTTATGATGGAAAGTACGCACATTGAGCGTATGGGTGTCCTGGATGGTTTGTTTGTAATATTTTCCATATTTGTGACACAGTAAGTATTCTTCAAGTTAATGAAAGTAGAAGTTGTGACTTCCAGATTTAATTGTTTGATGACTTAGGATCGTTACTCCCCAAAAATTTTCCATGAGGATGGTATAGTATGGATTGGGTAAAGTTTAACTCAAGATAATTTAAACTAAATGGTAAGGCTTGGAGTATAACATTAGTGGGGGTATTTGATAATGTACTATATGGGTGGTACGACAAAAATTACATGAGATGTGTGATTAATACCCGGAGTTGTCCTTACCAATTATGCTTTATTTTTTCAAATTTCGGGATGAAATTCCGTTATTAGGGGGGAAGTATGTAATACCCCGTATTTTTATGGCTTTTAAAATTGAGGATTTATTGAATTTAATTGAGGTATTAATTTAATATTAATTCGACATTTTATTTTAAATATTTACTAGCGTGACGAGAGTTAGTAATTATTGGTACTTTGTTGAATATTACTGGATGAGAAGAGTAATATATGAGATTGATTTTATTAAAATTGTCACGAGTGAATAAATGGAAATTATGGAAATTTAATTCGGGACGCGCCTGTGTCGTGTCAGAACTAAATTATTATTATTAAAGTGAATAAATTATAAGTCGTCCGTATAGTGGTTTTGAGTGCCCCAAAGTGTCTGGAAGGGTCGAGATAGTCAGAAAAGTGTACCTGGGGGTTTAGTTTGGGTCTCGGGGCATTTTTAGGCCTAATTGACATCCCAGGAGGGTATTTTAGACATTTGGTATTTTTGGGTAATTAAACCCACGAATTTTCTTAGTATTTATTAGCCATTTAGAGTTGTCTCTTGGGGTTAACAAACACAAAGCCTAAGCCAGCCATTAGAGAAGAAGGTGAAGTGATTAGAGAAGAAGGTGATGAGATTTGAGAAGAAGGTGAAGAGTTTTCAAGCAATTCAAGGCCTAGAACTCACACGATTGCATCGTCACCACCACCAAAACGTAGATCGCATGACGAGGAATGCATTCATATAATTTTTATCAACAAATCATATCCTTGAATCCGAGGCAAGTATCTATCTTGCTAATTTTCAAGTTAATATACCTTCCATATTAGTCTAGGAATGAAAATGATATGTTTTAATTGAAGAATTATATGTTTTGAAAGAGAATTCATATATGTTGTAGGGAGAATCCATGTAGTCTAAAATCTTGATCATATGTAGAGGATTACCAATGAATTTATTATAATATTTGGGAAGAAAATCTTGATTAAATTAGAGGATGGTGATTATTCATGCAAAATTTGGTTTTATAAAGAGATTTGAGATTAAACCCCTTTTTGATTGATTCGTTGAGGATTTATTGATGTCGTTACGTTAGAACTTGTTTATGTACATTGCTTATACACTTGGATTAGTTTGATGGGAGTTTGGGATGAAATTATAGAGGTTTGGAGGGGTTTAAATGGTTGAACCCGTAGGTTGAATATTGCAGAAAACTGGGCAAGAACTGTTTGATCGATCGATCGACTTAAGAGCATCTATCGATCGATCGATCGACCCCCTTTACTCGATCGAACGCCCCCTCATGAAAGACTGCATATTTTTTCCCTTTTTGTTTAGTCTAGTTAAAATGCTTAGGAACCCTTGATTATCATTGATAGAGTATAATGGGTTATGAAGATGACCAATAGGGTCTAAGTAGACTCCGTTGAGTGAAATTAATATGAGATGAAATTTGGATTAATGGGGAGTTAGTTATACTTTGGGAATTGTGCGTACGTTTACTAAAAGATTGAGACTCATGAAAGATTTAAACTATAAGATAAGTGAGGGTATACGTACTAATATTTATACTTAGTGAGAGAGAATACTTCAAGAGATGAGAAGTAAGAACGAAGTAAATAATAAATGAGAATAAAAGAGACGAATCCGTTATGAGAAATAATTAAGTAAAATTTGTGTTGAGAACGGATAATAATAATTATGGTTCGTGGGCGAACCTAATTTGGAAAATGTGAATATTTATATGTATGACCGTGTGATTGTTCATATATTATGTATTTGTGTATGACATACATAACTTACTTGCTATCGACGGGAGGTTTGCGCGTGAGGACAGTCATATCCTGATGAATCCATGGGATTTTTGATTTGTCACTCGAGAACATAGGTCTATGAAAGACTTATCGGTGAGTTGATAAGTCCGCTGACTATGGGAACGTAGGTATGTGCTTGACTCGTGGGTATGAGAACAATGTTCGCCTCCATTATTTGTGATTTGATATTTGTGGTTCGAGAAATCTTTACCGAACCTATAGTCCCTTATACAGCGGCGTGATGTATCGGGACAAGATAGCAGAGTAATGTAGCACCGTAGCTGTGTCTCGGGGTGCAGTATATATATATATATATATATATATGTGTGTGTGTGTGTGTGTGTGTGTGTGTGTGTGTGTGTGTGATGATATCTACTATGTGGCTAAAGTAGAAATGTAAGATAGTTATGTATGAAAACACTTAGTTGAATTGAATTAATAAAGGACTTAGCCATGTTGAATCTAAATGGATATATATATGTTTATAACATTATTATATGTATTATAAGGTTAATACGTGGGAATAATTTGGGCTATAAAGAATGGATACATGTGGTTAATCTAGTTAGCGTGGGAACTATAACTAGGATGTCCTAGAGATACGTTAGGGGTGCACACTAGATGAGAGGTGATGATTCTCAAGAGAGTGTCGCAGACTAACATAGTTGTGATATTAGCTGTAAGCCTTTTAAATACTTGTTAAACTATTTTGAACTGGTTTACACTCGGTCTCTGGCCCGTTTTCTGTCATTTCTTTCTCTCTTGTATATATATGTATGTATTACAGGTGCCCAGCCACAGGGGCATCATACTTAGGTTCTTTGGATTGAACGTGCTGCAGCTTATGTGGGAGTTGTAGACCCTTGCTTTAGACGACTTCTTCATTGAATTAGTTCCTACTTTAGATCTTCATAGTTAGGGCATGTGTCACCCGATTTCCTATTCCGTTTATATCTTGTCAAAGATTTATGTTCATTTATATTTTCGGTATTCAATACTCCTTGGGAGTTAACTATTGTCAGGATGATTTCATTTATGGTTCTTAAACTTGGTTTGGATTATATAGATGGTTTAATTCTTGTGTGTAAATTGCCATCCTTAATATTTATGTAATTCTCAACTGTTGGGTATTAAAAAGTTTTTTTAGTGGTATTTAATAAAGGAAAAATGAGGTTTTAAATGGTTTTGACACTTAGCTTAATTATTTAGGGTGTTCAAATTGGAAATATTATTTTGCAACAGTGATGCTGAGAATGAACCAACCGTTCACCTGGTTTTTAATTTAATAAAGGACTGATCACCCGGTATTTAATTAGGCGGGGTGTTACAGCCCACACCTGCTAAATTCAAACCACCAGTGGTTACTCTTAAGTATGATGAAAAAACTGATCATGTCCTTCATGTAAAGCAATACCAGGTAGCAGCCGACATCTACTCAGTCCTGGATAAAATGCGTTGTCGAGCATTTTCGAGCACAATTATCGGGTCGGCACAAATTTAGTATAATAATTTGCCTCGTGGGCAAATCTCTAGTTTCTAGCAACATGTCGAGCTGTTCATTAGTAATTTCTGCTTTGGATCCAAACCCATAAAAAGGGTGGCTCATTTACTGAGTGTTCGTCAATGAGCAGGAGAAACCACTCTCAAATATATCACTCATTTCAACAACAAAAAGTTCGAAGTGGTAGATTATAAAAAAAGACATTTATTACTGCCTTGATGAGCGGTTTGCTCCCTGAGTAGTTGTATTATGCTCTGAAGATCATGAACACTAAGGAGGCTATGGATACAAAGTAGACCCCTAGTTCCAAGGCCGATGGATAAAAAAACTCTGAGTAAAAGGACCAAAAGGATAAGAAGTCTAAAAAGTCCAAAAAGTATGACGAATATACCCCCATCACTGTTGGCGTACATCATATCCTGGAAGAGATTAGAGGAAACAGGGATCTCAAATGGCCTTAAAATTTGAAGTCCGCTCCTAACATGAGGGACAAGTCTAAGTATTGTGAATTTTACAAAGATAATAGGCACACAACGGACAACTTTATTGCCTTGAAAAATGAAATATCCCCTTGCTAAGGAAGAGATGACAAGAAAAGAGGAGAGATAATGAATCAAAATATGACCCAAACTTTCTAAAGAAACCCTGTGAGCCTGAACTCGAGGTAAAGATGATATCTTTGGGCTATCATATTACAGGAGGAGATGTTGGTGGTGGCGATGAAATAGCTGAAAGAAAAGCCTACTTAAATGAAGCCAAAGAATGTTCATATATTCGACAAATCAACCTGTCTGATGATGTGGATTGGCATCCAAGAAAAGTGAACAAAGACAAGTTTGTCATAGGTTTCTCTAAGAACGACCTATCTGGAGTGCTCTATCCCCATGATGATCATCTAGTCATCGCTATAAGAGTACATGAAGCACGGGTAGCCAGAATCCTAATAGAAAATCGTATCTTTGTCGACGTTATGTTCTACATTTGCTTTAAAGGATTAAGGTTGAAAGACAGTAAGTTGAAACCCTATCACATGCCTTTAATAGTCTTCTTGGGAGAGAAGGTATATCTTTGTGGAACTGTTAAACTAAAAGTTCTTATCGGCACTTGGATTGTAAGACAAATTGAAAGGATTCATTTCTTCGTCTTGGGCAAGAACATCCAATCAGCCTAAAATATTGAGAAGAGTATGTGCTCGCGTTCAAATGAGGAAATTATATATTATACACCTTTTAACCCAAACAAACCTTAAACATGCAACAATATGTGATTGAATAAGACAATGAACTAAGCAAGAACATTCAAACACATGCAATTGAGGAAAAATCCCCCAAAGGGGCAAAACCATTTATTTTCATTATAATATTGTAACTGTACAATTTCGAATTACAATGAAAATACAAGTGACTAAGAATTACCCTCAGGTGTCGGATTTTATAGTCGGCGGCTGGAAATATCCCTTTCCAGGAGGGCTGCAATGAAGAAGAAGAATGGTCTTCTCCACAAGGGTTGAACAGCAACTGGGTTTGTGTTCTAGGGTTACAAACATATTCATAAATGTATGAGAGGTTGTGTGAATCAACAAAAACTGGAGTCTTGGGACTCAACAAGTGAAGACTTAGAGTTTTTGTACTCTGAAAATCGTGTGGAAGTCTCCCCAAACTAACTCCCCGTAGTGGATTTATAAAAGAAGTCATGGGCCTTGAAAATATGAACACGATCTGTTTTGTGATTATTCTAGGCGGACCGGTCCGGGCCTGAGGCGGATAGGTCCGGGTAGGTGGACCAATTCTTTTTATTTTTGGCTTCTTCGATTCGCTTGCGGTCCGGGGTGTACTGGCTTTTCAGTAGGCGGACCGGTTCGTAGGCGTATCGGCTCTTTTATTCTGGGTGGACCGGTCCGGCTCTACAGAAATATGATTCCTTCTTCTTTTTGATATTCGGATCCGTTGACGTAGATTCGGGCTTGAATATTCTTCAACGGTGTGACGACGTATGACATAACTAAAAAATGATAGACAAATTGTCCTTACACATATGATCCTTGAAAGGGTCAATTTGAAGAAGTTCGAAGTAGTTCCATCTATTGTCCATCAATGTTTAAAGTTCCCCACTCATTATGAGGTTGGCGTTGTCATAGGAAATTAGATTGAAGCTAGATAATGCTACTACACATCAGCCGACTAGGAAGAAGTAAAAAAATCACTACCACCTACCAGAATGAAACCTGGGATCCCCTCGAGGAGGTTGATTTAGTTAAAGGGCGGGCTATGGAGGCTACAAAAATAATTATCCTGGATGATAATCGTTTGAAAAGAACCACGCAAATTAGTTTATCTATGGAACCAACCCTCAAACATGAGTTAATAAAATTCCTTAAAGAGCAGAAGGGTGTATTTGCTTGGAGTTACGAAGACATGCCAGGGACCAAAAATGCTAAGTCAATTAAACAAAAGCGGGTCGTGTTTAATCCTGAGAAGAACATGGCTATCCAAGAAGAGGTGGAAAAATTTCACAAGAAAAACGCATTGATGATGTCAAATAACCTGACTGGTTAGCTAACGTAGTGATGGTGAAAAAGAAATATAATAAGTGGCGCATGTGTGTTGATTTAACGGATTTCACCAAGGCCTATCCAAAAGATCATTTCCCTTTGCTTAAAATAGATCAGTTAATTAACGCTACGGCGTGGCATGAACTGCTCAGCTTTATGGATGCTTATTTAAGGTACAACTAAATCAAAATAAAGTCAGAACACAAAGAGAAAACATCATTCATCACTAGCTGAGGTATATACTACTACAACATCAGCAACATACCAAAGTTTAGTGAATAAAGTTTTGAAGAAAAAATTGGCAAGAATATGGAAGTATATGGTGATAACATGCTTACTAAGAGCAAGAAAGCAACCGACCATATCAAGGACCCCGTACAAACATTTGAACAGTTAGAAAAGCATCAAATAAAACTCAATCTGACCAAATATGCATTCGGCGTACATGAAGGAATGTTCCTGAGGTTCATAGTAAATCAGAGATGAATTAAGGGCAATACAAATAAGATCAAAGCATTGATTGATATGTAATCTCCCTCATGCGAGAAGGATGTACATAAGCTAACTAGAAAAGTATGTTCCCTTAACAGGTTTGTCTCTCAAACTATTAACAAATGCTTACCCTTCTTTAAGTACTAAGGATAACGTTTAAGTGGAATGAAGAATGTGAGGATGCATTCCTGAAATTAAAGAGGTACTTGGAATCTCCATCATTGCTCTCCCAACCAATCCTTGGACAGAAGTTTTACATATACCTAGTTGTATACGAGTTGATGATCAGCTCGACACTAATTCGACTGGAAGATGGGGTATAAAAATCAGTTTACTACACCAAAAAGGCTTTCTGAGGTGTAAAAATTCTTTACCCGAGTCTAAAAAGGCTTATTTTGTCCCTCGTCGAAGCTTCGCAAAGAATAAAGCCATATTTCCAATAGCACACTATTGTGGTCTATACAGACCTACTATTACGCCAAGCCGTCCATAAACCAGAAAAGTTAGGGATATTGATGGCTTGGGATGTGGAACTTGAAGAATATAATATACACTATGAAACCAGGATGGCGCTAAAAGGTCGGGCGGTGGTAGACTTCATAGCTCAGTTCACTTATGAAGAAAGGCAGCCGACCAATATTTAACTAAAGAAAAACCAGATGAACAGACTTCCTCGAAAGAGAACTCAATATCAAACCAAGAAAAACAGACTTCTCCAAAAGATAGCTCCAAAATAAATAAATTATAAACCTCCATAGCGTGAGAATTAATTGATTGGTACTTGAAGCAGAGCAAAAAAATGTTCAGGCAAGGATCCCTGAGCGAAGGGAACTTTGATGAATAATTACCTATGTGGAAGATGTACGTAGATAGGACATCGTGTGTTACTGGTAGTGGTGTTGGATTGATTATTAACACTCTTGATGATATAGATATAGAATATACACTTCATCTTTAATTGCAGGCCTCTAACGATGAAGCGAAGTATGAAGCGTTTATCACATGTTTCAAATTAGCCCGAGCAGCTAATATCTCACAATGACTCCCAATTGATCTTCAATCAAGTGCTGGGATATATGGAGTCAAATAAGAGTTAATGATGAGGTATCTAGATAAAGTTCAAAGTACCCTCTCCAAATTTATGGCAGTTAAAATGGTTAAAATTCCCAGAATCGACAATGCCCAAACAGATGCACTTGCTCGACTAGCCTCATCGACCAGTATAGAATTAAAAAAGATCATTCCAATAGAGATTCTAATTAACAGAAGCATCAATGAAGAAATTATCGGTCTGAATGCAATAGACCGGGGTCCCTTGTGGATGGATCCCGTCAAGAGGTATATTAAAAATGGAACTTTGCATGAAGACCCAAAGGAATCTAGGAAATTGAGATATAAAATAATTGGCTACGTGTTGGAAGGAGGGGTTTTGTATAAAATGGGATTCATTATCTCTTTACTCAGATTGTTCATCCTTCTGAAGTGCAAGACCTGATTAGAGAGGTATACGAAGGATCATGCAAAGCTCATTTGGATGTATAATCACTGGTAAAATGAGTAGCCTTTAAGGGATATTATTAGCCAACCATGGAAGTAGATTGCACCTCATACGCTAGGCGATGCGATAAGTGCCCAAAGTTTTCCACCTTATATAAAATATCGGGGGTTGCTCTGACACTACTCACATCTTCATAGTCTTTTATTATATGGGGTATAAACTTGGTCGACCCTTTATCGAAGACAATAAGAGGGTTTAAGTCTTTAGTAATTATTGAAGACTACTTCACCCAATGGGTGGAGGATAAACCACTAATTAAAATGCCTTATGAGAGAGTCTTCCAGTTCATATGGACATCATATGTCGCCATGGATGCCTTTATCACAGACCATAGAACTCAATTTAGCAACCAGGAATTTGAAGACTACTGCATCCAGTCCAAAATCCAAAAGCTACATTATGAACTCGAATATCCTCATTGTAATGGCCAAACATAAGTAACCATTAAAACATTACTTTATGGTTTGAAGAAAAGGCTGGATGACGCCAAAGGTAACTGGATCAATAAATTACAACGCCGAGGATAACCACAGGTGAGACTCCTTCATGTTAGCATTTTGGAACAAAATTTATGGTCCCTACTGAGATTAGTTTACCCAATCACAGAGTACTCAACTTTGACCCTCCTAAAAGTGCTATCATGAGAAGACTAGACTTAGACTTTGTGGAAGAAGTGAGAGAAAATACAACACTTCGTGTAGCTACCTACTAACAACGCACTACCACATTCTATAATAGAAGAGTGATGTCGAGTAACTCAAAAGAGAGAGATTATGTTCTGAAAAAGTTCTCCATAAAGGAAACAAGGTCGAAGCTAGCTGGCATGGTTTATACCACGTTTCTGTTGTTATTCAACTAGGTACCTATCGACTAGAAACAGTGGAAGGAGAATAGTTTGAGAATCCCTATAATGCCTAGCACCTTAGAAAGTATTACTAATGATTATGAATTAAATTTTTTGACAAATGTGTAGTAACTCTTTTCAGCATTAATGAGAAATCATTGGTTTATCATCAATTGATTTCAATTTTTATATTTTTTGGGGGAGTGGGAGATGTAACAAATCTAAAAACAAATAACTAACCATCTTGAAACCATCAAGAGCAGCAATCCTTAAACTTTATGTATGACTTCGTCTTTGACAAGCCACGAACAAAACAGTTTCTAATCCTAAAACTTCATGTATCACTTATTAAAGTCAAGAACAAGAAGTTTCACTAGACCAAATTAAAACTTCATATATGACCTGTTAAAATTAAGAACAAGAAGTTTTATTAGACCAAATTGAGGAAAAATCCTATAAATTTTAGTCGTTAATGGTAACTAATACAAAGACTTAGTCAAAACGACAAGATTAGTATATAAAACTACAAGTGTGTTAGTAGAACCTAAGGATAGACAACTTAGGTTCATCCGAATTGGTAACCAGCCAAGCAAATTAGTCAACTAATTAATGACTACATAATTATAATGTTAAGCTACTGGTAGGCCACAATCATACATAGTAAACATAAACAATAACTTATATTTTATTCAAAACAAAGAGAATATAATACTATTATAAGTTATTATTTATTAATATAAGATCAAAAAAGAGCCAATGTAAACACTTTTCATTGAGTTGGATGCTTTCTAAGGGCTTTATCCATCCCTTTGGGAGGAACATACAAAGCAGATGGAAAAATAGTAGATCACAATTCCCTAAGCCTCTCTAATCCACTGGAGATAGGCTTATCCACTAAGTGCAGAGGTCGGACAAAAGTATCTTCCCCGTGAAGGCCATAATCACCAATGTATTTTCTAATAAGGCTTATGGGGATAGTATGAATGGGAATCCAGTTAATATCCATCTTTAATGGAGGAGTAGGATGATCTAGACAACTTGGGTCATTCCAATACTATAAAGTATCTTCCTTCGACACCTTCAGAGCTGTCAAAGCATTTAAACAACCTCATTTATAGCCTTTTCTCCTAGTTTGCTATAGCTTATTACCTATATGTTCTAAAGCTTCATCACAGTCATTCATTCAGATAGTAAGTGGTTACTTATGGAAATGGAAGGTAAGACGATCGACCTTCTCATTTAGCTTTTTGATACTAGCAGACTCATTCTTCATCAAACTGGCCTAGTCGGCCAAAGTTTTCTTCATCCTTTCTTCCTCAATTATGGGTCGAGCAACCATCACCTGCTTGGACGACTGGACAACCTTGGATTTCTTCAAGTTCTCAATCTCTTCTATCAACCTAGAATTCTCTTGCTCTAGAAAAAATACCCCTTCACTCTAATAAATGCTTGCTGATTTTTTCAAACCTTTCAACTCATATCTCAATAAGTTATTCCCTTGCTCTAACAAGCTATAAACTTCCTGAGCACTATTTAGCTCGTATTTCATCACAAACTCCTTTTTGTATAAGTTAAAGAGACACCCTATAGCTTCTTGCCAAAACCACTTTCACCGCTTAGCCAAGTAAATTTCACCTCGTTATCAACATTCAGACTGGCGAGTGACGCCTTGTGATCCTCTTACTTTTTCAAAATCATTTCATAATACGAGGCTATGGTTGCCATAATTTGGCTGAATTGCCTATGCAGGTGAAGATAGGTTTTTTAACTTAGTTGGAGGAATCAAAGTCGAGAATCTCTTCTAACTCCTCCTCTTCTAAATCCTCATGACCTGCCCAAAAAATTTGAACTCCATCTATATAAGTCACGCTATACAGATGCTATAACGGACCTCCTGGATTTAAACTAAAAAGCAATCCAAATTATAAAAAAGCGAGCATTACAAAATAGAAAATCAGAAATAGTCCTAAGGTGGTTACGCCTTTTCCTTATCCTGAGTCACCTCCTCTTTAGGATGAGCTACTATAACTACCAACTTAGGGATCATGCAAGACTCAAGTGTTCCCTCCTCATCGTCCATTTCTTCATCAATTATGGTAGGAGTACTACAGTTGAATTATTGGAAAATATCAGAGTCTACAACAGTGCCGACCTTTTTGAGAGAAACATCCCATCCTTGTCTAAAGGACAACTTCTTCAGAAACTCGACTTGCACGACCACAGTTGAGAAGGCTTTAACCCAACCACGGGTATGGTAATCCTCCTTTTCCTTTTTAAATTTGGCCTTCAGGCCTTAGTACTTCCCCTCTACATCAGTAGTAGTTTTCTCGGCCGATTTGGCCTTCTTGGCAGCATCTTCAGCAGTCTTCACTGCATCCTTATTATCCTTCTCGACCTTCTTCGTCCCTTCTATTTTTCCTAATATTTTGTATGTGCCTTCTTACTGGCATCTAAAGAGTCATTTAAGCCTTTAAAAGTGTCTTCCACATTGGTCAAGACTCCCTCAACTGGTCATCTCTCCGTAGGATCTAATCATAGTCCACTAAAAATTATAAAGTCTAAAGGAGCACACAATCAGTCAATCATAACATTAAGAGAAAAAATAGAAAAAATAAGATCAGAGGTTAAGATATTTACCAAGGTTAAGTTATGGTTGGACCTCTCTAATAATCGTACCCTTGAAAAAGCACCAGAAGTAGACTCATCTGTAAGCAATACCACTGAGCCTATCAGACCCCTAGCCAAACCAGGTTTTACTGCCACAAAAGCAGCACCCAGAGGAGCCCGGTCAACTTGGGTCTTTTTCACCATCTTTTGTCGGTCTGTTGGTCCCTTCTTCAATATTTTGTATTAAGGCTCTTGAGTCTTCACTGGGGGTGTAAACGAATATTCAAAAATCTGTATTCGTCCAGTATACGAGTCCGAATTTTACGAATATTTATTCAAAAAATAGATATGGATATGGATTGTGTGTTAAAATATTCAGGAAAATTGATACGGATACGGATAGTATGTGTGTCCGACATAGATAATCCGTATTCGAGGCTGAGTATCCACATTTGCGAATATCCGTTTTTCTGGATATCCATATCCGTATTGTATTAGTTATATATAATTATTATTTATACTATTTATTATATGTAATGTAAAATATAAATATATAATATAAAAATGTTAATCATCCCTTTTCATTCATTTAAAAAAATAAAGAAATAATACTTTTTAAAAAATCAAAAGATAATAAATGGCTTAAAAAGAAAAAATAATAATAGAAAAGAAAAGAACAAAAAGCGAACAAATCAAACTCAAACAAAATATTTGACCAAAAACCTCTCTCTTTCATTTTATATGTTTCGTCTTTCTTCCTCATTTTCATTGTGCACCCTATTCTTCAAAACCTTCCCTCTATTAGTAACTTGGTAAGGTCCCCCTCCTCTCTTTCTCTCTCACAACCACACTTAAACCTACACCCCCACACACCACACACTGTGCAAAACATACACGCACACAGAAACACACACATGGACACAACAACACATCAACACACCCATGCACACAGTAACACACACACATACAGACGCACACATCAATACACACACATACACGGACGCACACAACAACTGTTAAGGATAAATTTTTTTATTCTAATTTCTAAGTTATTGATTATGAAATGGTAGATCAACTTGTTGACAAATGTTGGGCTAAATTATTGATTATAATTTCCAAGTTATTGATTATGAAATGGTAGATCATTTTTTTTTATTCTAAACAATTAGGGCTTGATATTTTTTGACAATAGTATTGATCTTACCTCTTAAAAGAGGCAAGTCAATTATAATGGATAAGCGATGTAAACGAATACGAATATTATTTGAATCTGGGGAATTCAAGAAGATACGAATATAGATAATTATTTTTACTATCCAAGCGGATACGAATAATGCATTCAGATCGAGAATACAAATATGGATAGCATAGTATCCACTCTGTATCCATATATTTATCACCCATAGTATTCACCTCCTCAGGCACCACTACCACAGGGAGTTTGGAATTACCCTCAACAGCGTCCTTCTTCTCGACTGGAGGAGGAGACTTAGCTCTAGTAATCATATTAGGGATTCTTCTCTTGACATCTTCTCAGGGGATGAAATTATAGTTGGTACAGTGTTAATATCTAAGGACTCAAAAGAGGATGATGATCCTCCAACAACAACATTCCCTTCTTCTTGGGAGGGGGATTCTTAAATAGCGACTGACGAGGATAAGGTTAGCTCGTCCAAATCAATGGGGCTATAGGTATGTACTATGTAGGTCAAGCAATAAAATATATGATTGTGCTCTGATAATCCAATAACACAAATGCCGAGCGGGGATGAGATTCTCGTAGCCTCTGTTGGATAGACCACACGAGCTTCAAATCAACAAAATTCACCTATGAATCAGGTGGACAGTCTTTTTTTCTTCGTTATGTCAAACGCAAATACAAAAGTATTGGTCAATAAAAGAAGGAAGTCAAAAATGAGCAAAGTAAAGAATACACAATAAAGAGGATATCGCCTTATTCTATGACCTTCCTGAGGGAACTGTGGCCCATTGTATTCTGCACCTTCGGGAAGAGGAGCATACTACTAATTCTTAACTACTATGCCATAATCCTAATAATATTTATTGCAGTTAGGTGAATTCACCACCAATGCTCTGTTGGAATATCTTATCTTCAGATAGTAAGTATTATCAGCAGTTGTGGCCATCCTTATATCTCCCTTTTCGAGGGGAAAAGGGGATGAGGTCTCGCACCCTCTTCCTCTAGGAGCACTTTGACCGTCGTTAGTGTGGGGTGATATTAAGAGATGGAGTCGCTAGCCTATATTGCATAAAACATGCAAAAGAACATGTCACCACCTCGAGAGAATGATATCAAAGACAAACTGGTGCTTATAAAACTAATAATTCAGTGGTTCGGGGGCTATGTTCCAAAATGGGAAGGTGTTAAGCACACATCCCACCCTTTTGGTCTCTCATGGGCTTGTGTTACTATTTTCCATAATTTCTTCCTGAAGTGTGTGTGCATGTATATATAAACGGAGATCAAAATTTCTCGACCCATATCATGGAAAAGATAGAGTGAGGTCATGCATAGGAATGTTTCCAAAATAATATTTAAAAAATATAATGTATGCGTTTATAGAGATATTGATCATTATAATTAAAGGATAATATGTGTTAGATAAAACGCCAATATGAATTACAAGTATGATGTATATATGAGTGATATACGGATAAAAGATGAAAATGTAAAAATAGAAAAATTAGAAAAATGGAAAATTGGAAAGAGTTGGACTCGAGTCTCGAGCTTTAACCTGAAACGCCTACGTAGCCTATAAAGGCTTCAAGGTCCATGTAGTTCACATGCGGCATGAGGGTGGGGTTTATCCCGTAGATTAAAGTGGGAGTTTATTATATGTGTGTGTGTAGAAAATGTATTTTTAGTTTTGAAAAAAATTCGTGAATAATCCCGTTGGAGTTTATAGGTATCTTTTTCTTGATTTTTTTTTTATAGAAAATAGAGTATGTGCAATATAACTAATAAAGGATGAGGTATTGATGTGTTTGAACTAAAGTAAAAGTTAGATTAATAATTTATGTAACTAATGCAAACATAAAGAATTTAAAGAGAGAGGGGTTTTTGGACCCTTTTTTGGAGAATTGAGGCTTGAACTTGATCCTTGATGAGTTCCCTTGAATGTGGATATGAATGTTGTATGAGAGGGAATAAGATTTTTATAAATTGGGTATGAAAATGACCGAAATGAAAGATGTAAAGGAATTTCACATAAGGAAACTTCGTTGATTGCCAGAGAATGTTTCTGAGATCACTGTTATTGATGGATTTAAGGTGTGACCTGAGAGTAATCTCATGCCATCCTTTTATTGGGTAGGGGGACTGCTGATTGGCATACCCCTAGCCCTACCAATTTGTAGGTAACCCTAGACATATCAGTAGTCTCGTGAAGATTTTTTCAAAAAAAAATTATAGAACGCAATCCGTAAATCCAAATTGTGTACAAAGCATACCATTATAAAAGTAATTTAGATACCTTTAAGAGTACTTGGGGCCACTCCCGGGTGTGAGAGCTGACTTTGGGTCAAACGAGGCTCCGAAGCGCTCGTCGGTCCTTTAGACGGGAGATCGTCGGACGATAATGGATCGTTCATCCAAACCATAAGTCAAAATCACGCATAAGGTAGACTGTTGGAAAGGTTACGTAAGTTACTTCAACATTCCAAAGAGCTTCTCTTGGTTCAGAGATTTAATTTTAGTCAACCGGGGCCCGAAAGCACTTGGTGATCTTTCGAAGTAAAATAGGTCATTCGTCTGTGCCATAAGTTTAATTTATGCACGGGATGAATTGTTAGAAAGGGTATTTAGTTCCCTTCAAAGATTCAATTAGTCTCATTCGAGCTCAAGAGTTAAACTTGGTCAAACGGAGCCCGGTGGCCTGCGGATCAGTTTTTGAGGGAAAACGGATCGTTCGTCCGAATGGTTATGTCATCTTACGCACGAGAAAGATCGTTGGAAATGGTTTTCAATTCCCTTTGAATATATAACGAGCTTTCGCTCTGATGATGAAGTCGATTGGTGTCAAATTAGGGCTCGAGAGCTCCCGATGACCTCCAGATCGATTTTTTATAGTAAAATGGTTCGTTCGTCCAAACTGTTATTCCAATTTCTACACGAGACAGATAATTTAAAAGGGGATTGAGAGACCTTCAAATATTCATAGAGCTTTTGCTCTAACGATAGAGTTAACCGGAGTCAAACAGGCCCCGGGAGTGCTCGATGGTCTCTAGATAAGTACTATCAGTGTGACCCAGGGTTTGTAATGAATTAGAGAGGTGCTAGGGACATAAGGAGAGACTTAAGGGGTCCTAGAATCTGGTGTCTATAGAGACCCTCGACGGGTGAGCTTGGAACAAGTGAAAGCCGTCGAATAGATGCGACATGATGTTTTTGGAAGGAGGTCGATAATGTGGACCTAAAGGGACGAGGATGACCAATTCAGAGGGTTGAGGTCATTTCTAAAGACCTAAGGTAATGCTGGGGATGGCCAATTCTATGGGCCGAGGTCAATTCTGAGGACCTTGAATGGGAGCGACTAATTCTGAGGGTCGAGGTCAATTCTAAGGATCTTAAGTAGGATCGACCAATTCTGAGGGCCGAGGTCAATTCTAAGGACCTAAGATGGGTACATGGGCTATAGTTCTCCTAGGAAAACTTGTACACTCCTCTGGGGAGAAGATATTAATTCGAGGATTGGATGTAGACCTGCTGGGGGAGATTTTTAATTTTAAATATGTCCCTTGGAGACATTGCTGGAGAGATATCAGATTGACTTAAAGTTCCATTCAAAAACTTAGATTTGAGAATTTTGCTGGGGAAATAATTTTAGGATTCCGCTAAGTAATTGTGGGGTTTAAGCTGGGGGAGAAATATGGTATTAATTTGGTTAGGGATTTGAGAGATTGAAAAAATGATTTTCTTGGTGAAGAAATGTTCTAAAATTCATTTGGTAATTTTAGGAGTTTTCTGGGAGATTTTTTGGTATTTTTTAGGATTTTTTATGCAAAATTTCAAGGAGGTGGCAACAGTCAGGGTGTATGGGGTGCCAAGCGGCAGTGGTACGGTCTTTTGGAATACCTCGGGGGGCAAGTGAAGGGACTGTGTCGATCGGGTAAATTCTTCTTTCCTCTTGAGACCATTTTTCTTTGATGTCTTTTTTTTAGATATTGATTTTCCATTGGGGATCTTGTAGGCAACCCTTTATCCTTGAAGGATGGCTCCTTGGGATTTTCTTGTAGATTCATCGTTGACTGTGGAAGCTTGGCATTGACCCTATTGCATGCCTGATATAACGACATTGTACCTGAAAAGAGACTTAAAAAAGGCAAAAAGAGATGCATATTTTGTTTGATTATCTTTATTTAGTGGCTTACTCTACATGCACTTTAATTTATTGTTGAGTTTTTATTTTGAGAAAGAGTAGGAAAAGTGTGTTTTTTGGAAAATTCTTACTATCGTTGAGTAGAAGGTGGCCTTGGAGGTTTGGTTTAAAAATAACATCCCTTTGAAGGGATTTATTTTGAGAAGAGGTAGGAAAAATGAGTATTTTAGAGAAAATAAAATTAATAGAGGAAGGCCCTAGCGTCTTGGTCATTGGTCACTAGAGGAATGATCTCCCTCCCAGCTGTGTTGTATTTCGTGCATCTGCAGGATGTTGGTGATGCAGGTTATACCCGAGCCATCACCCTTGGCTTAACTTCAAAGTTATTATTGGTCACCGGGGACCTGCGAGTGGACCCTTAATTTATTGTCGTCACTACGTGGAGGTCATATCGCCACAACCCTATCACGATGATATTAGCCAAGACCCTAAATGGTTTAGATGTTTGGCAGGAAGGCCGTTTTGACTTTCTAAGAGGCAGTCCCGTTATTTTGTTTATGTGGCTGTCTGAGAGGTTCTGTTTGGCGGTCCTCCTGAATATCCTTTAGCATCTTTGTCTAATTTCTTCACTCGCTACTTCATCAGTTTCGGCCCGAATGTTGAGAATGTAGAAAACTAATTTGTGGAGCATGGGAATCGATGTCTGCATTAGTCGATACCCTGGTAGGGGGAGTTGTAACTCATTCTAGGACTGGGGGGAATACCAGTGCGTTCGGTTGGTTGGCCTCTGATAGACCTCTTTCTACTTTTCCTGACGATTCTTGCGTCAATTTGTATAGGAACATATTGTACCTTCTCGCGTTCTGGATTTTTATCTTGTGGAGGATTTGATAAAAGGGATGTGCATGCGAGTGGGCTCTCTGTGGGAGAATCGTCATCCATCGACCCATTATTCCCAATCTGTTGGCAATGTTTGGCATATTTCTAGGGATTTTATGAAATGGTTGTGGAGGAGAGTAGAGGCTAAGATATTATCCAAAGAGACCGAGCAGAGATAGATCTCCATTTTCGACACCATGAAGGTAGGCATAGTGGTTTTCCATAGGCTGGCCTGAGCTTACCGTTACATGGAGCGTCTTTAGTATTCCATCCAAGAAAGGGAAGTTTGGGGACCCCAAGATACAGATGATGATGGGGTTGGTTCTTCTGGCAGCTGCAGGTAAGGCCTTTTTGTAAAGATTTTGTATCGTGTTGTATTTGGTTATGTATTTGGTAGGAATAACTTTGGGAAAATTGTAGTTTGTTTAGGAGTAGTTTATTTTGTTTTGTTTTTAGGACAGTAAGATTAGGTTGTTGGGGGAATATGTTTAACTCCTTCCGCTAATATTTGTAATCGTACTAGAATTTCTCATTAATGGAATAAAAAAGATTTTAATTATATTGTAGTGCCTCTTGATGAGTTTTTGCATTTGAATTATTTATACCAGCCGCTAGGGCATACATAATCCTTTTGTTCATGTAAATGAAAAAAATTAATTGTCGTTCTCGGATATAAGACAAGAATAGTGTTTTGTGAAAAATAAGGGGACGTGGTAATATAAAGCGTACGAGCTGCCTACGTACCTCTGGGGTTTTGAATTTTTTTTTAGTTACATTTTTTAAAGTAAAAAGGGTTTTAGAGGATCAAGCCCCACGTAATTCTGAGTAAAGGGAAATGAATATTGTTTTTTGAATAAAAGTGAGGTGAAAAGATTCATAGTGCGCCGAGATTTCGAACTATGGGTATAATTTCTTTAGACGGTCCAGGTTGACTGGATGGGCCATCTCTTACCTATCGAGGTCGGTGAGCATAGTGGCGCCACTGGATATGATTCTCTTCTCAATATAGGGGCCACTCCAATTGGGCTTGAATTTCCCTTTAGGGTACCAGATGGGCTCTATTATCTCTTTAAGGGCAAAATCTCCTTCTCGAACACCATGCTCCTTGACTGTCTTGCTGAATAATCGTGATATTCGGTGATGGTACCCTTGTGTATGATATAGATCTTTTAACCTACTTTCATCTAAGAGCGATAGCTCGTCAATACGACTTTGATGCCAGTCTTCTTCGCTGACTTTGCTTTCAAGCATGATGCGTGTTGAAGGTATTTCTATCTCAACGGGTAGGACTATTTCCATACCGTATACCGTAGAGTAAGGTGGAGCAGATTTTAGATGGCTATTTCTATGATTTCTGGGTAGATTTATGTTGATTCTTTTGGTGGTTTGAGGTATGGGGTTTTACACAATATGCTCTCGCGAGTGTTATTCCCTTTATTTTCTTATGATTATTGACTCATATTTGAATTGCTAAATTCAATTGGAATCTGGAAATTATTATCGGAATCTAATTTTGATTTATGTGGTATTATTATTGTGTTGAGCATGTTGTCATGAGATTTTAATATGGCAGGGAGGTTGGGATCCCGCTAATATTCATTTTTCCAGATATGCTTAAGAATGCATAGGCACGGTATGATGGTGAGGCCTGATGACCCGGTTAATGTGTTGTTGAGAAATTATATTGATAAAAATTCTTATGAGATTCACATTTGATTTTAATATTCATACTCGTATTGTTACGCTTTATTCACCGCTAATATTTGTTGAGCATATTTCCTGTCGTATTGTGTACTTCCCTATATTTTCTTTTAGTGGCAGGTTAACGCGGATTTTGGGGCGCTTTGGATTTGGAGATGGATTATTTGGCGTGGATTATTTTGGGAAGAATATTCGAGAGAATACATATGAGAAGATTTGTATTTATTTTTGTTGTATAGAGCATTTTATTTAGAGATAGATAGTTGTATTATTTCGAGAGATTTGGTTGTATTTAATTTGATGAGATTGAGATTAGTGGTTTCTCTTGTTATATTGTGGGATTTTTATATGCTCTATACCTTGTTATTTGTGGAATTGATTTAGTTTATCGACAGTAGCGCTCCGTTCACTCTCCCCGAGCGGGCGGGGTCTTACATAATAGTATTAGAGCTTAGGTATATGACAATCCTCGGGTCTTAGGTTTTGGGTTTATTGCGATTTTGTGGCGCGTATTTGGAGATAGTCATTTTAGATGATCGTTTCGTGTTAGGAATCTAGATTATATGTGAGGAATTTATTTTTGGTGACGGAATTATTTTTGGAGATAGTTGTAGTGGCCTGATTTTGAGAGTTAGGCTTTCGGTGAATTTTGAGGGCGAAATTCCATTGTTAGTGGAAAGTGTAACGACCCGTGATAATACGCAAATATTGCGTATTTCATCCTCCGAACCTATGCATTTTATCCCCCTTGGGTATCTTATTCCCTATATTTATGCTCGTTAACCAGACAACCTCGAATTTCTACGTTAACATGTTTTGCAGGGGTTAATTGAGCTTTTGTAGGTAATTGGATGCTAAGTGTGAAGTTCGGACGCGTTCCGCTCGATTTTCGTACACAACCTCACGTTCAATGGCATTTTAGTCTTTTCACAGCTTGGGAACCTAGACCGACATCTCACGAAAGTTGTATCCCTCCTCGCTAGCTTCGGGTGGCCATGAACGGTGCGCGATTTCGAGTCTGTATGAAGAAGTTATGTCGATTTCAACGGAGGGAAAAACAAGGAAATCAAAAGAGGAGGAGAAAAGGGAAGAAAAGGAATGCAGTGTGCTGCTTCTTGGCTCACCCCTTCTTGATCGATCGATCGACCATTTTAGTCAATCGATCGATCATTCTGTACAGTAGGAATTTTTCCTTGATCGATCGGTCGACCCTTTTTGTCGATCGATCGATCCCCTGTTTTCAGGACATATTTTGGCATTTCTTTTCTTCTCTCTTTTCTTTTATAATTTAATTCCAACTTACTATATAAAGCAATTGTGATGTAATAAATAGATACACACGATTTTAGGTTAGTTTAGCTTAGGGTTTTCTTCATTTCTCTTTGGTTTGACACTCCATTTGGATTGTAAGTTGACTATTCATCTCCCCTACCATTTAATATAGTTCTATTTCTTCATTTCTTGCTTTCTAGTGTAATTTACATGCTTTCTAATTTAGGTTTACATGCTTCGATTACTTGCTTTCTAGGGTAGATTTATTGCGTTTCTTTACCGCTTTCTTTATCGCGTTTTTAACATGCTTTCTAGGTAATTTAAATTAGGTTGTGTTTGAATGGAACTCACTCGGGTTAACGCGTTGCTTTTCTTTGGTGATGGTGTTTACGAATTTATTTCGGGTGCGTTGTCCTAGTCATTACGCCTAGGAGATTTGACGGGGCATATCATGTATATCCCGTGCTTACGACTTTTCGCGCGTAATTACCGGAATATTTGTTGATGCCAAAATCTTATTAGGCTTTTATGAGGATTTAGGGGCGTGACAACCCTTGATTTAATTAAATGTCGAAACGAGATGCATTTGTAATAACTCGTCGACCCATGTAACCATTTCATACAAATTAACTCGGGCGAGGGATATTCGACACAACCTATAGTTTTTACTCGCTTTCGTTAGTCTAGATTTATTTACCCTTGCCTAGATTAATCATTTCCCTTTATGCATCTTTTACTTTTTAGTTTGTAATCATTTTTTACACTTTTATTTCGAAATATTAAATCAATTGAATTCTAGCAACTCATCCCAGTGGATTCTCGATACCTGACTTACCGCTAAACTTGCCTCGCAAGTGTAGTAGTAATTTAGGCTTTTGTATTGAGTTGGCGAAACGAAAACAACGATTAGTGTCTTTACACGCGCTACTTTTAGCACTTAATCAAAATGGCGTTGTTGCCGGGGATGAGTTTGTTTTAGACTTTATTTGATTTAGTATTTCATAGTATTTTCTTTCTATTTGTATTATTTGCTAACTTTTTGCGGGACTTCCACATTTGAGCACTTAGAAACGCTCAAATTTTTCCCGCGCGCACTTACTTTGTGGAATCCGCCACTTCGAGCCATTTTTGGGGGTAAGAATTTCTTATTCCAATTCTTTCGGTAATCCTTGTTATAATCCTCAAAATTCCCGCAAACCTATGACTTTCGGTGAATACTTAGAATCCCAAAGTATAACAAATTCAAATATGACTTTGGGCGAGTATAACGAAAGTCAAAATTTAGGTTATTGGAATTTTGATGATGATGATAAAGATTTTGGGCCTTTACCTCCTTATAATAATAATTTTGAAACGCATTTGAATAGTTTTCAAAATTCCTATCATAATGAGGTTTCGTTTAAGTCCGATGGCAACTTTCAAAGTTCCCATTTTCATGCATCCGCACCTTGACCTATGACATTCGGTGAGGGTCTGCGTATGTATGAAAATGAGAAAATTAAAAATTGTTATCGGGAAGAAAATCGTTCGTGGGAACATGAATTGGATTTATATTTTGAGTCCGATGATAATTTTGCTTCCGAGACTTTCGAGGTCGAATAATGTTTTGAACCAAATGAGGTACTTGTGCCTACTTTGGAACAAACCATTATTGAATTTTCCCATCGCGTAATAGATATTGAAAGCGGGGATGAAAATGACGTAATATCTATTTGCAATGAAATGATTTCTTCTTTGGCTCCCAAAGAAGAACATTTCATTGAAAATGATATTATTTCATTCGAAACTCAAACTTCATGCGATGATGATTCATCTCATGAGTTTGAATTTCTTTCATCCCCATTTTCATTCTCTGTTATCACATCGGAACAAGTACCCGATGATTCGGTTTCAAACTTTAATATTTCAAACCTTTTCTCCGATGAGGAGTACTTGCTCGAGTCTCCCTCCACAATCGTATCTTTTCCTTTGTGTGCGCAGCCTCCCATTCCAATTTCAATATCATTGGTAGGATATTTGTCTTTTCTCGGTCCCCACTTGTTTCCGTCACCCGTTCAATCCAAACCCCCCATCGTCCCTCCAAAACTTTTAATTGACGATGGTTCATTTGTTACGCCTTACACATGCCTTCCATTGTTAAAACAAAATTCACATTTTTCGAAAGGCATGCTTGTATGTGAGGGTACACCGGTTATCCTCCAAAGTCAAATCGTTTTCACGGTGGACCCCCAGTTATTTATACTTCTAGTGTACAGTTAGTGTGAGGCCTAAATAGTAAGTTGCATATATTTAGCTTTTTATTCTTTCTTTCCTTTTATTTTAGTCTAGTGTAATTAGTTAACTTTTTATTATTTGTTTTCACTATGCTCGGTACTAACTTGTTTAGTAGATTCTTAGGACTTGTTCTTATGGGGATCGCTCCAATTTTGGGTAATATCGCTATTTTCCTCTCTTTAACTTGGTTCTTAATTCACCTTGAGGATAATATCAAGTTTTAAGTTAGGGGGTGTGGGATATTCTATCCATTTCATATTTTAGTCCATGTTTTTACTCACATGTTAGTTATTTAGTATGCTTTTCTTAGAAAAATTAAAAATTTCAAAAAGATGTCATTTTTTTTCTCTTTTTTTGGGCATTTTGCCTTTGTTTCCGATGATAAATTTCAATAATTGCCCGATCCAATAGACAACCCAATGATGCATGTTCTCGATTTTAGAAGTTATTAGACTTTAGTCTCCATTATTTATATTATGAATAACTTCATGAATTAAACTTTAATCCCATGAGCACATGCACTTTTCTTGTTATATTGATTTGGTTAAGATTTTTATAACTCGGTAATCTTTTGTTGAATTGTATATATTTACACCGAGTAAGCTTTGTACCTTTCATCGTTTGTGAGTGTATACACTATTCTTTCCTCTTTGAAAACGTTACTGTCGTTGGTAATCTCTTTATTCTTTCATTGATCATTCATTCATTGAGTTCATACTTGAAATGTATTACTTGATCATAATTTTCATATATTGTTTGGACTCGAGAATTGCGTAAACTTTTGGAAATGATCATAGGCCCTCTTTGTTATATCACCCATATTGACCTTGAACTCACTCTTATATGTTTACCCTTGTTAACCCCTTTGAGCCTAAATATTAGCCTTTCATTTCATACCCCATTCCCATAACCTACTCCAAATTGGAGTTATATACGATACATATACTTTCCACAACTTTGTTTGGAATGTTACATGGGATTGAATGATTTTGTTATGATGTCGGTTGCAATTTAGGCATATGAGAGTATGAAAAGTAAAGAAAAGAGATGTGAAAAAAGTGAAGAAAAAGAAAACAAAAGAAAACATGAGAAAAAGAAGAAAAGAAAAAGAAAGAGAAAGTTGTAAATGTTGTGTATAGTGTTCAATAAGCTTTGATTACTCTCCCCTATGATATATCTAATGCCATTTTGGAACTTGTTTTCCAATTTTGATATTGCCCGTATTTTCCCATTATCCCGAGTTTTTATTCCGAACACTTTGAATCCGTACAACATTCCTTCGTTTCATACCCTAGCCATTACAACCCCATTAAAGTCCTATGTGATCTTAGGCACGTAATTCAAAAGTTGAAATAGTTTTGATAATCTGTGAAAAATTATTTCTCCTCTTTTAATGAGCGGTATCCATTCATTGAGATTACAAGTTTTAATTTCATATATAGCGTTCTTCATTTGTGACATGTGTGCGGCCTAATTTCCATTTCCATTTACTCTTTATGACCGCACGTTCCGTGTGTTACCTACCTATTTCGAGTGAATCCGCTTGATGAGTGTAATTCCCGCGAGGATTGAATGTATGCCTGCTTTAAAGCTTATCTAGTTTATATAAGTTTTTGCCAAATCACACTCTGCATGTGCTCGCTCCCCTCCCACATTTTAAAGTTTCAATTCTATGAGGTGCATTCTATAATGTTAATGATTTGGACTTTTGTTTGAATTCATTCACTTTGCTAAGAATGTGTATGAAATCCTTTTCGCAATTGTTGGGCTTTTCGCATGTTGGGTTGGGCATATTTTGAGGAAACCATGTGATGTTTGTGGGTACCATCCCTGAAAACCCTCACGAGACGATACTCGCCCACTAGGGTGAGCTAAGGGTTTAACGGCTTTTTGCATATACTAAATGCAATCGAATCGCCCACGAAAGTGGCCTTTTTCTTTTATACCATACTTTTGTACTATCTCCTGCTTTTGGTTTGCTTGCAGTTCTTGTTGCATCCTATTTCATTACTAGGGACTAGCCATGTGTAAGTTAGGGGGTGTAATGATACACAAATATTGCGTAT
The DNA here is from genome assembly GCA_949130495.1 of Sambucus nigra. Taxonomy (NCBI): domain Eukaryota; kingdom Viridiplantae; phylum Streptophyta; class Magnoliopsida; order Dipsacales; family Adoxaceae; genus Sambucus; species Sambucus nigra. The sequence goes on from OX422209.1 coordinate 504,505,816, forward strand.
TTCATCCTCCGAACCTATGCATTTTAGCCCCCTCGGGTATCTTATTCCCTATATTTATGCTCGTTAACTAAACAAACTTGGATTTCTACGTTAACATGTTTTGTAGGGGTTAATTGAGCTTTTGTAGGTAATTGGATGCTAAGTGTAAAGTTCGGACGCGTTCCGCTCGATTTTCGTATACAATAGCACCTTTAAGGGAATTTTAGTCTTTTCATAACTTGGTCACCTGGGCCGACATCTCACGGAAGTTGTATCCCTCCTCGCTAGCTTCGCGTGGCCGCGAACAGTGTGCGATTCCGAGTTCGTATGAAGAAGTTACGATGATTTCAGTGGAGGGAAAAACAAGGAAATCAAAAGAGGAGGAGAAAAGGAATGCAGTGTGCTGCTGCTTGGTTCACCCCTGCTTGATCGATCGATCGACCATTTTGGTCGATCAATCGATCCTTCTGTACATTCAAAATTTTGCCTTGATCGATCGATCGACCCTTTTTGTCGATCGATCGATCCCCTATTTTCAGGAGATATTTTGGCATTTCTTTTCTTTTCTTTTCTCTTTTCTTTTCTAATTTAATTCCAACTTACTATATAAAGCAATTTTGATGTAATAAATAGAGACACGCGATTTTAGGTTAGTTTAGCTTAGGGTTTTGGGGTTTTTTCTTAGTTCTTCTTCATTTCTCTTTGGTTTGACACCCCATTTGGATTGTAAGTTGACTATTCATCTCCCCTACCATTTAATATAGTTGTAATTCTTCATTTCTTGTTTTTTAGTGTAATTTACATGCTTTGATTACTTGCTTTCTAGTGTAGGTTTATCGCATTTATTTACCGCTTTCATTATCGCGTTTTTAACATGCTTTCTAGGTAATTTAAATTAGGTTGTGTTTGAATGGAACTCACTCGGATTAACGCATTGCTTTGCTTTGGTGATGGTGTTTACGGGTTTATTTCGGGTGCGTTGTCCTAGTTATTACGCCTAGGAGATCTGACGGGGCATATCATGTATGTCCCGTGCTTACGACCTTTCGCCCGTAATTACCGGGATATTTGTTGACGCCAAAATCTTATTAGGATTTAATAAGGATTTAGGGGCGTGACAACCCTTGATTTAATTAAATGTCGAAACGAGACTCATTTGTAATAACCCATCGACCCATGTAACCATTTTATACAAATTAACTCGGGTGAGGGATATTCGACGCAACCTATAGTTTTTACTCGCTTACATTAGTCTATATTTATTTACCCTTGCCTAAATTAATGATTTGCCTTTATGCATCTTTTACTTTTTCGTTTGTAATCATCTTTTACACTTTTATTTCGGAATATTAAATCAATTGAATTCTAGCAACTCGTCCCAGTGGATTCTCGATACCCGACTTACCGCTAAACTTGCCTCGCAAGTGTAGTAGTAATTTAGGTTTGTTTTTTTAGTCGCGGTGAGACGAAAACAATGACTGTGCACTTTACACGCACACACCTCTCGCACTCCTATCAACCCGCGTAATTTTTTGTGTATTTTCAAAAATAGAGGAAAAATAAATTTTGAGATAAAATTATTTTTCTTGCTCAAATATGTTGGTTATTATTTTTAAAGTCGAGAATTTCAAACGGTTTCGAAAACGGAGTTAAAATGGATTTTATTTTGATTTTTAAATAAATTGCCCCTTATAAAATTTTCTAGGCGAACTGTCGGATTTCCTGGGCGATCGATCGATCGATGCCTTCAGAAAACGTGTGTAGCAATTAGTTTTAAGAGTATGTGTTTGTTTCCAACTCTTATATTTTTGCCTTATAAAATAAGGTCGTGGGTGACCCTTTTTGGTACAACTTTTTGGCAGCAAACATGTTTTTAATTCCTCTCTTTTTATACACAAACAAGCTGTTTAATTTATGCATTCACCCTTAGGTTTTGAGATTTTCTTGGGGGATGTTTTGGTGTTGATTCTTGAAGGAATTTTTGATGATTCTTGGAGAAATTTTTTTACGACTATTTCTGTGATTTCTGGGCAGATTTATGTTCGTTTTTTTGGTGGTTTGAGGTATGGAGTTTTACACAATATGCTCATTAATCTTGCAAGTGTTATTCCCTTTGTTTTCTTGTGATTATTGACACATATTTGAATTGCTAAATTCAATTGGAATCCAAAAATTATTGTTGGAATCTAATTTTGATTCATGTAGTATTATTATTCAGTTGAGCATGTTGTCATGAGATTTTAATATGTCACGGAGGTTGGGCACCCGTCAATATTCCTTTTTCCGGATATGCTTAAGAATGCATATGCGCGGTATGGTGGTGAGGCCTGGTGACCCGGTTAATGTGTTATTGAGAAATTATATTGATAAAAAGGCTTATGAGATTCGCATTTGATTTGAATATTCGTACTCGTATTGTTACGTTTTATTCACCGCTAATATGTGTTGAGCATCTTTCCTGTCGTATTGTGTACTTCTCCATATTTTCTTTTAGTGGAAGGTTAGCGCGGATTTTGGGGTGCTTTGGATTTGGATTTGGAGATGGATTATTTAGCGTGGATTATTTTGGGAAGAATATTGGAGAGAAGACATATGAGAAGATTTGTATTTATTTTTGTTGTATAGAGCATTTTATTTAGAGATAGATAGTTATATTATTTCGAGAGATTTGGTTGTATTTAATTTGAAGAGATTGAGATTAGTGGTTTCTCTTGTTATATTGTGGGATTTTTAGATGCTCTATATCTTGTTATTTGTGTAAAATATTTAGTTTATTGACAGTAGCGCTCCGTTCGCTCTCCCCGGGTGGGTGGGGTGTAACAAGTAAGGGGTAACCCCAGTAGATGCTCGAACTGAAGTGCGATAGCCCCAAAAGGCGAAAGGGATCCGATCGGCCCAGTCTCAACAACTTTAGGTCATCTTGATGATGATTGCTTTGAGGTTCTTATTAGAGGCTTCGACTTCACCGTTTATTTAAGGTCGGTAGGGAAAAGATTTTTACCTCTGAACCCCATACTAATCAACCAATTCTGTGACTTATGCTTCGAAATTCTACCCATTATTCGATATAAGCTTATACAGGACCCCCATATTGACAGATGATATTTTTTCGGATGAACTTCGCCACCTTTTTAGCATTCAGCCTTGCGTATGACTCGATTTCGACCCATTAAGTGAAGTAATCAATGGCAACCAAGATGAATTCATGCCCGTTAGAGGCCTTGGGTGTAACTTTCCCTTTGATATCTATGCCCCATATGGAAAACGACCATGGAGAAGTCATGCTGTATAATTCTCATGGAGGCAAATATTGGAGGTTGGAAAACTATTGGCATTGAAGGCATCTTCGAACATGGGCGGTATATTCCTGAATCATGGTAGTCCAATAGTAACCGTATTAGATGATGTTCTTATCAAGCATATGGCCATTCATGTGGGGTTGAATTCCCCTTTATGGATTTTCAACATCATCTTCAATGTCAGCCCCTGCGATGTAAGTGTAAGTGGGTTCCATCTAAGTTTCTCTTGAATAGTGCTTTATCGCAGATAATGTACTAGCCAACCAGTTTACAAAGGTTTGCGTGGTTCATCTTGTTAGAATCTTAAGTATACCTACCATGCTTGAGGAGGCGCCGAATATCATAGTACCAATAATTGGCTATATCAGGATCTCTTTTGGTGACTAGCTCAATGTGGAAGTAATGGGTTGGTTTAGCCTGCTTTTGGACTAGTAAGGGGGCTTTGTTATTACTTTGGGCATGTCGACCATAGAGGCCAAGGTAGCAAGGGCATTGGATAAGTTGTTCGTTATTCGGGGTAGGTAGTGAAATGTAATATCTTAGAATTGGGAGGCCATCTCTTCTATGTGGGCATAGAAGGGTAAGAGTTTCTCGTCCTTGATTTTCCATCTTCTAAGGATCTGATCGATGATGAGGGTTGAATCCCTGTAGAAATCTAGGCACCAGATTCCTTTTTTGATAGTGGCTTTGAGGCCTACAGTGCATGCCTCGTATTCGATCATGTTCTTGGTACAGGTAAAATCTATCTTAATAGCAATGGGAGTGTGAGAATCATCACGGGTTATTAGGAGCATACCAATGCCATATCCTTTCTTGTTGGAAGTAGGTCAAAGAACATTTGCCACCGGAGGTCTTCTTGGGAGGCAAAGGATATTTTTATTCGAGAACTCAAAAATTCAAACATCAGTTTCTTCCATAGGGTAGTCAGCGAGGTAGTCAGAGATGACTCTCCCTTTCATGGCTTTCTGCATAACATACACAATATCAAATTCAGCTAACAGCATCAACCATCGTTCCATTCGGCTAGAAAAGGTAGGTTTATTGAGTAAGTATTTGATAGGATCCATTCGGAATATAAGTCTAATGGGAAAAATGAGCATGTAATGTCGTAATTTTTGGGTGACCCACATGAGGGCGACGCATGTTTTCTCAAAGGGAGTGTAGTTAAATTTATACCCGCACAACTTGCGACTGGCATAGTAGATGGCCCTCTCTTTATAGTATTCTTCAAGGTATTATGCCAACAAAGGCCCAGGTATGGTGTCTATTATAGTTAGGTATATGAGTAAGGGGAGACCAGTCTGCTGTGGCATGAGTATCGAATGTCGGGTTAGATATTGCTTGATTTGGTCAACGGCCTCCTGACAAGCTCCATTCCAAACCTTAGTGGAATCCTTGTGGAGGAGTTTGAATATGGGTTCAAAAATGGAAGTCAATGAACTGATGAACCAGCTGATGTACTAAAATTTTCCCAAGAATCCCCGGACTTACTTCTCCACTCGGGGTGGTGTCATTTCGAGTATGGCTTTCAATTTGGTAGGATCTTCTTCAATACCTTTCTAGCTAACCATGAATCCCAAAAGCTTTTCTTTGGTAACGCAAAAAATACATTTATGTGGGTTAAGTCACATATAGTATCGCCGTAGTCGCTCAAAGAACTTACAAAGAGCTAGAACACGACCTTCCTGAGTTTTAGATTTGATGATCACGTCGTCTACATAGTCCTTGACTTATTTCTATATCAGATCATACAAGATAGTTATGGCAGCCCTCTGGTAGGTAGCTCCTGCATTTTTAAGACCAAACGACATAACGATGTAACAGAAGGTTCCCCAAGGGGTGATAAATGCTAGGTTTTTTATGATCAGGGTGCATCTTGATCTGATTATATCTGGTAAAATCATCAATAAATGATTTAAGAATGTGGTTAGCTGTATTGTCTATAATTGTGTCAATATTGGGTAGTGGATAATCATCCTTTGGAGAGTACTTGTTCAAATCTCGATAATTAAATCACATGCGAACCTTTCCTTCATATTTTATCACGGGCACAATATTGGCTAGCCATATGGGATATTCGATCACTCGAATGAAGCCTATGTTCAACCGTTTGACCACTTCTTCCTTAACCTTGAGTGATAATTTGGAACGGAGCTTATGCAGTTTCTGTTTGACCTGTTTACATTCCAGTAGAGTTGGAATCTCATGCTGAGCTATCTCAGGTTCAATGTCACGCATGTCGTCATTGGATTATGCGGAGATATCCACAAATTCTTTTAATAATTCCTCGAGTTACACGTGTTCTTGCTCGTTAAGGGTAGACCCTATCCTAATCACGCTTAGTTGGGTACTAGAATCGAGATTAATGATAACAATTATTTTTCATTGGTTATGTTATTTGTTATTAACCTTATTAAGATCAGTTTAGAATTGTTCATTTTGCAAAATCATCAGCATCAAGAGTTTGATTATAATCAATACAACTAATGTAAGGCATAACAAGATACTCAAAATCTTCATTTATTTCATTTTTGGGAAAAACAGAGTTGAGAACCTCATCATAGGAGGTCTCGATTACATTATGATCAGAATATGGAGGAATAAACAAAGAAGAGGAAATGGGATCAACATTTGAGTTGGGTTGAATTTTAATGGGTGGAATTGGTATAGCATGCCAGTTGAGGAAAGGTACATCAGCAGCTTTGATCATGAGGGATGGGTCCGATGATGTAGTGCTTGAGTGAATCATGCAAAATGTCAGCCCGAGTGTTTGCAAGTTGAATGAATCCTCGAAATCTTCGGTAGCAACTATAGTATTCTCAATGAGAATTTGTACATGATGCTTGGATCTTTGGCCCATGAGTAACTGTCTTGAAAGAAAATCTCCATTCCTGAATTCATCTTCCTGTCCACACGATCATAACACTATTGGGGAAATTAGCAAAAGGGGAAATCTTCGCCCTCTTTATTGAATCTTTCATTCAAGGAATCCCTTGAGACAGTCACGATACTTTCTATCCTTGTCTTCAATCGAGGTTAGAGGAGCATTCTGAGTTCCTCTACTGATGGTTGATAACCTAGGCCACAAGGAGGAAAGGTTTTCTTCAACACTATGGGTTCTAGTATTCCATGTTTTTTAACATATATATCACATTAACATTGCCATGGGGGTTATGTTCTGGACAAACTCTATCTTTGAAATCATCCCCTGTTGGGAGCAAAAGCAGTTCGACTCGAAAACCTGACATAATCATATCATTTGCACTATATTGCATCTCTAGTATCGGATTACTAGTGCTTACATTCTCAGTATTATCATCATCACCCAAAATGGTGATGAACTGCCCATTGGCGAAGAAATTCAGTTTCTGATGGAGGGATGAAGACACGCCCTTGATACTATAGATCTATGGTCGTCTGAGCAACAGGTTAAAATAAGTCAGGATGTCGATAATTTGGAATTCACTAACGGGATTTATAGGGCCAACCCCTATTATAAGATTTATGGATCCCATTACTTCCCTACGAGTATTATCATAAGCACGCACTGCGACAGAGGATAAAGTAAGGTTGTTTACTTTCAATCTGAAACAGTTAAGGGTTCTTAACGGGAAAATATTAAGAGTTGATCCATTGTCGACAAGCGAAAGTGGATGATCTTTCCTATGACTTTAACAGAGATTTGGATATCATAGTTGTGATTTAGATCAAACTTAGGGATTTCTTCTTTGGAGAAGGAGAGCATTCTAATAGAGGTTAGAGATCTGAACAGATTCACTAATTCTTTTGGCATGGTGGAAGGAGGGACTGTGGGCCTAGTAAGTAGTTTAGTCAAGGAATTTAAGTGCAGTTTAGAATATATAAAAAGTTCCCACAGAGTGATGTTAGTTTGAGTTTTCTTCAACTGATGGAGAATCTTAATCTCTTCAAGGGTCATTTTTGACATAGTAAGTTTCTTAACACTTTTTCTATTATCGATTGTTGCTGATTGGGGGTTCAAAACTTGGTAATGCCTCCATGATCTAGTCATATGGTTTACAAAAGAGGAGGATAATAAAAATCCCTTTCCTCATCTATCTTAGGCTATTCGGACACTTTATTGATTTCTCCTTGCAGCTCCTCAAATGTTATCATTCCACATATACTGACTATTGGGCTAGTCTTTTTCAGGTTTTGCTTTTCATCTAAACTATCAAATTCGTCCCCCCATCTGGTGGAAACGACATCATCCTTCCACGAGGATTTAATGCATTCTATAACTTTAACGACCTTTTTGTATAGATTCTCACACTCAACGGGGATGTGTAGAAGTGAAGGGACCATGTGCCCTTGTAGTTTCAAAGCATCAAGTAGCTAGGATAAACTGAAAATTTCATTGGTCTATTGGAATAAGTCAGCAATGATCTGGACGACATCATCAAAGCTTACTTCATCGGTAGGTACCGCCCATTTATCTGACTTTCAACCCCATTTAATAGTGTATTGAATCTATGGCAGTCAATGGCCATCTCTGAGGGAAATTTTAGCTCGATCTCTAGAAGCTTGTTTAATATTGCTGATAACTCCATATCTTTCCCTTCGGAATGAGTACGAACAATAATGCATGCTCTAGTAAAAAGGGACAAGGCCTGATCGACAAAATAAGTGGGATGTAGGAGAAAATATGGGCCAACTTTAAGGGGTTAGGAGAATATATGGGTATGATGGGTGATTTACTGGGTACAATCTGGGTAGATGGATCAAATTCGGGAGTATCTTCTAGGAAGATAGTATTTGTAGGATTTGGGAGTGGATTGTGGGTAGTGTTCGGTTTAGGATTGGCTAATGGGGCAATAATACCCAAGTAAATCAGACCTTAGATTATATTTCGAAGATGAAAGCACTGTTCAATGGTTTGTCCATCATTTTGATGCAAATCAGAATGGGCATCAGGTTTGAAATTTTTGGGAAGTGGGTTTGGTAATAGACGAGGGTCCAATGACTTGATAAGATTTGGCTCAAAATGGCTTGGTAACTTTAGAGAGGGGGGTGTAAAGCTCAGTGTATTCCTTTTTTACTAGGTTGTGACACCCCGCCTAATTGAATACTGGGTGATCAGGCCTTTATTAAATTAAAAAAGGATTGAAATATTGTTCATTCTTAGCATCACTGTAAAAAACAATTAAAACTTTACTAACCACCTAGTATTCAAAAGTTGGTGCCAAATTTTATCTTTCATTAGACAAATATCAGCGAAAAACTAAATAAATCATAAAAAAAAATCTAACATAAGATATAGATAAATAGAACCCTGCCGAATAAACCATCGGCTAAAACCAAACTATATAAAATCCAGTAATAATAACCAAATCCAATACAAGTCTGAAATGAGATAAATAAATCTGAAATGGGCAACACGCCCAACTGAAACTGTAACTGGAAAATAGATTCCTACACTAGGAATGAAGAATAAATGCATCTAATCCAAAACTCTGCAAGCATCCACCTGTGCCACAACTGCGTATCCCTGAAGCAGAATATCAAGTCTGGTGTCCCTGTGACTGGACACCCAAAAGGTTTCAAAAATATTTCTATAGAAAGAGTTAGTGCTCAAAACATTTTGAAAAATATTTAGCAAGAGTTTATCACGGTTTAAAATCGATTATTGATTATACATGTTTTGCACACTCTCATATGTATCCTCACCCCTCAACTATTGTGCACGCCTAACGCTCTCTACCAATCCCACCTAGCTGTACTACCCAAGCTAACTAGACATAAGTATCAACCTGGACTATCAACATCTATAAGTCACCATACCACCCATACAATACACTAATCGAATTAACATTTCTTGTACACTAAGAGCTGAAATTAGCATTTCATTTATCTTCTCAATTCATTGATTAAGTTTCACTACTTAATTCATTCTTTTAGATATACACTCTCTAACTGTCTACTGTCACACGTAAATAGAATATTCACACACACACACACACACACACACACACACATATATATATATATATATATATATATATATAGTAATAGTGTCACTCCAATGACCAACATGAACATAAGGGAATTATTATTCCTACATGTTTTTACATTTTCAATTAATTAAGTTTCTCTACTTAATTTACTTTTAGGATACAATGTCTACTTTCACACACAAGTAGTATTTTCTCACTTGTATATATTTTACACACTAATATATACCGTTACAACGTCTCTTATAATGACCACCGTTAATAAAAGGCACACTCTCCTAGCAAGGTCATGTATCACTCACTACATTAAGACCATTGGTTCAGAATATTACCTCGAACCCAAAATCAAATCACAAACAATGGAGGCGAACTTAGTTATAATCTTTTGGACTACTCACATACCTAACGTACCCAAATGAACAGTCAGTCTCGCTAATACACAACACATAGCGAGCTGCCCTAAATTTTATGTCCTGGGGCACAAATACTCACCGCCGTAATGGCACAAATCCTGACTATGCCCTAATTAAAGAACCAATTTAATCATCTAATCCTTAAAAACCCTAGGTTTTATGTTCTTTCACCATAATACATCAAAACCTAGATTTAATTCGTGAATAATCATAAAAAATCTCTACTTTATTATCCTCTATAGATATCAAATCTTTTTACATGCAAATCCTACCTAAACATGCATTTTAATTAATCTTTTCTTCCAAGAATCATCAAAATAATCAATATAATTGAAACCCTAGCCACATGGGTATTAAAACTTCATATTGATTGCAATAAGCATTTGCCTCTTGATCAATAGAGTTTGATTTCATGTCTTGGTGATGGATGTGATTGTCTTCTCTATCAATCCTCACTCCTAGATTGTTTGTGGTGCAAGTTTGAGATGAAAAGCTCCAAGAATATCCTCAAAAGCTTCAAGGATGGTCTCTCCTTCTTCTCTAAGGACTCCTATTTGTTCTTGGTTTTTTTAATCCTAGACCCTTCTATATAACACCTGATATAAGGCTACAAAGTTTGTAGGTCTTTAAACCACTTTTTGCCAAATGACCAAAATGCCCTCAGTAGGTGCCGGTTTGGTCTAAAATTTATCCGGAGCCAAACTATACCCCCGAGTATACTATTTTGACTATTCGGAATCGTTCGTGACCTTAAAATTATCATCCGAGCCACTCTAAATATATTTCCTATCTCGACCCTAATTTAGTCTACACGCGACTCCCGGTTGAGATAAAATCAATTACGCCTATATCACTCGCTATGGTGTAAATCAATAATCATCAATTATTTACTATTCACTTAGTATATATAATTCACAATATTAATCAATATCTCACTATCGATTAATAATTAATAGTCACATTATTATACAATTCAATTAAATTACTTCTCTCGCGTAATTTAAAATAAAATAATTTAATTAACGAATTAATTAAATCTCAAATATGCAGAAATACGGGGTATTACATACTTCCCCCCTTACAAAAGAATTTCGTGCTCGAAATTAGGTCATACTTGTGGTAAACAACTCTGGATACTGATCTCGCATGTTATCTATCCACTCCCAAGTAGACTCATTAACGATATGGTGTCCCCACTGCACTCGACCTAAAGGTACCACCATAGACCGTCGCTTTCGCTCACTGCGACACGTCGTGCATCCGCTAGAGATGCTCCGATAAACCCAGTTTATATACTACTGGTCCTACTCTCTCAATGATAGGGAAAGGCCCCACATACCTCGGTGTTAACTTCCCCTTCTTGCCGAACCTCATGACCCCATTCATGGGAGACACACGAACCAACACTTGGTCCCCAACCTCTAACTCTATGTGTCTCCGGTCATCATCAGGATAACTCGTCTGTAAGCAATCCGAATACGCCCCCGAATCATCTTAGTCTTGGTCGTCTTCTCATGTATCATCTCTGGCCCCAATAACTTATTATCCCCCACCTCTAACCAGCAAGTAGGCGAACGATGAGGTCTCCTATACAAAGCCTCAAATGGTGCCATGCCGATAGTAAATTAGTAAGAGTTGTTATATGCAAACTCTACCAATGGAAGGTATCACTGCCAACCTCCCCTGAAATCTAAAATGCACATCCTCAACATGTCCTCTAGCATCTGATTAACCCTCTCAATCTGCCCATCTGCCTGTGGATGATAAGCGGTACTCAATCGCAAGTCTGTGCCCATGGCCTCCAGAAAGCTCTACAAAAAGTTAGACATAAAAAAATCTTCTCTCTATCAGACACAATATTAATCGGTACCCTATGCAACTTCATTATCCCAGCTATGTACAACTGCGTATACAGACTTGTCTCATAATCGATGTGAATTAATAAGAAATGGTCCACCTTGGTCAGCCGACCCACTATCGCCCAAATGGAATCGTTACCCCTCTGCGATGTCAGTAAGCCAGTAATAAAGTCCATCGAAATGCTTTATCACTTTAACACGGGAATATCAAGTGGCTGTAGCATCCCTGAAGGTCGTTGATGGTCAAATTTCATAAGTTGACAGGTAACACACTTCGAGACAAACTCTGTCATGTCTCACTTCATACCCGATCACTAGTACTATCTCCTCATATCCTGGTACATCTTATCCTCATCGAGACGTACTGCAAACCTCAAACCATGAGATTGTGTCATAACTGCATGTCTCATATCCTCATCCTCTAGTATTACAATCTCTCATTAAAATGTATGCATCCCTCTGTGCTGATCGAGTAAGACTTTGCACCCTCTGTTACTAAATGTTGTATCTTTTGCTAACAATATTGATCCTATACCTATGCTTTCACTACCCACATCACAATCTCGAGAGTGATAGCAAACTCTGCCATGCATGCTCTGGCAATCTCATCATCATGTCAAAGTTCGCTCCAGCTCGCTTTCTAGACCTTCGTTAACTCTCTAGTAGGTCGTCGGCTCAATATGTCTGCCACCATATTTGCCTTACCAGGATGATAATGTATCTTAAATTGGTAATCATTCATAAACTCTAACCACCGCCTCTACCTCATGTTCAGATCCTTGTGCGTGAAGAGATACTGAAGTGACTTGTGATTCATGGAAAAATTAAACTGCTCCCCTAGCAGATAGTGCCTCTATATCTTCAAAGCAAAAATGAACACTGCCAACTTAAGGTCGGGAATGGGGTAATTTTTCTCATGGGGTTTATGCTTACGAAATGCATAAGCTATAGCCCTCTCCTATTGCTGCCATGCACCCCTAAATCCCCATCTTTTAACATAAAAGTATACCCATCCACTCTCATGTTACAAAAAGACAACATATATCACGCACTCTACCTATCACTAGATGCTCAGGGCTAAATCAATAACGAGCTCTATCTCTTTGCTCGACAATAACCCAATATACCTTTAATCACATCAATAGATGTACCTACTCCTCGGGATAAAATATATAATACCAACACATGATTTCAAATATCTTACACTATATAATATATCTACACACATATATAGGTTCGACCCTCTTTAAGGTGATACCTAGAAAAACCATACTCTGAAACAGCGAACACAAGATCTCACTATCATGATCTACGATCGATTCACTCATCACTAACTAGACTCGGACAGTAGTCTACTCCATTCTCGTACTTCTCGAAAGAAGTAAACTAGCATGTAATATAAACATCCTCTTAGTGAACCCACCTTTTCTCTCGTAGGCACCACCAAAGAGTCCCGCAACCCCACGATAAAATATTCAATATAAGGCTGATACCGCCAGCACACCCACTAAACCCGACCCATACTCGAACTTTAATGTTAGAAATTAAATATTAGGACTCACCTATGTCAACCAAAATGCATCCTATTCTCATAAGGATAAAGAAAAAACTATATCTCCATTTGCCATCTAGATTACCTGGTCAACTAGTCCCCGAGCCTAATTCTTGTGCCAGGACTGACCCATGAGCTGTTGTATATCCAGGATCTCATCCTATAGTTGCCCCTGTCTCACTTTGGGAAATCCCTCTTCCTGTGGTCCCTCTCCCCATAAGTATAATGACTTCCAGATAAACTCTTTTGCCTTTGGCTTTGGCCCTACTGGCCTTTCCCGCTATTTTCTTAGCTCTAACGGCCCCAAGGAGTAGATATGATGCTATTGTTATTGAGGACTTTGCTGGTCCTACCTGAAGCCACCACTCTCAGGTTGTTAACTCCTGAGCCTTAATCTCTTAACCCAATTCCCCTACTGGGGTCTCGTTCCTGCTACTTTCGTGCCTTACTGGCACCGTTCTCAATTACTTCCTAGTCTGACACATCTCACTTTCTCATTATGGACAAGTTCGATATCGGTGGCCTTACACTCCACACATAGGACACATCTTTGTGACATTTCACTATCACTATCCACACTAGACATGTCGGGGTTTCCCTTCTCACAAACCTAGTAGCCTCGACCCAGATTACTACCTCCTTTGTCCCTTTGGCTCCACTGGACCTATGGGACTCGTTGCTGGACTTACTGAATCCATTATTACTTTATAAGAATTCAACTGATATGCATTATTTAAATGGATCCCTTACTGGGTATACCCTCCTATGGTGCTTTACTAGAACTGTTAACTCCAGTCTACTCACTTGGTTTCCTTCTTCGGGAAGCGTTGATGTAAACATATAAACGTATTACCTTGGTGAGATCGGCACTAGTCATCCTATCTGGACTTCACATCCACGTTTGTGTATCATACACACGAGTCCATTATCATCTCAAGGACCCCTTTTCATTACCCTCCGTATCATTTTCATCGATTACGAAGTTCACTAAGCAAGTCATTATTTCTCTCAAAATTGGTCTTTTTCTGCCTTACCTTGTGATGAGTATCGAAACTCCAATTGCATCTCTGTCGAAAGTTAGATGTAAGACCTTACGATCCCTTATCCCAAGTCATTTAATTCATCCTATAACCAATTCCTTATATAGTGTGACTCACTCCTATCACCACTATACTTCTCATATGAGCAAGAATTTGGCCATAAATTTAGTCCTAGGTGTCGCTGCACTTCACCCTGCACTCTTTTGTTTGGATTACTTCCATCCATCGGTTCATCACACTTCTTTCCTTTATCAATATCTTATAGGTAACTCTTTGAAAGAGTCCCCCGATTCTCCTTTTGCCTACAACGTTGGGTGAGTCTGAAGTTGTGGCATCATTTTCTATGATGGTGTTTGGGGAATTACTATCCTCGCATGATTATATTATCGTCACTTGTTTGAATGATAATCGTGGTGACTTCTATTGTAATCACTGTTCTCATAATACTTTATGTCTTCTGCCTCTCCTCTCCTCCTACAGTCCTTCTAACGACCCTCATTGGTCAACCCATATTGCTCGGTGTATGAAGCTCAACCAAATTCATATATAAATCACATCAACAATGCTTAATAGCAGGAGAACGTAAGTCGTATACGTAGAGGAATACAAGAACCCTATTATAAGGCCTTACATCAAAGAACGCTAAGCTGAAACATGAAAAGTTGTAAAATCCTAAGGACTCTAGAACCTGATGCTCTAATACCATCTGTGATATCCCGCCTAATTGAATATCGGGTGATCAGGCCTTTATTATATTAAAACAGAATTTACGTATGGTTCATTCTTAGCATCACCGTCGAAAACTTTTTAAAACTTTACTAACCACTTAGTATTCAAAAGTTGGTTCCAAATTTTATCTTTCATTAGATAAATAAATGACCAAGTGGAGAACTAAATAAATCATACACCAATAAAACCCAATCCAACACAAGATATAGATAAATAGAATCCTACCGAGTAAACCATCATCTAAAACCAAACTAAATAAAATCTAGTAATAATAACCAAATACAATACAAGTCTTAACTGTGATAAATAAATCTAAAATGGACAACACACCCAACTGAAATTGTAACTGGAAAATAGATTCCTACACTAGGAATGAAGAATAAATGCATCTAATACAAAACTCTAAAGCATCCACCTGCGCCGCAGCTGCATATCCTTGAAGTAGAATATCAAGTCTGGCATCCTTGTGGCAGGACACCTAAAAGGTTTTAAAAATATTTTTATATAAATAATTAGTACTCAAAACATTTTGAAAAATATTTAGCAAGAGTTTACCACAGTTCAAAATCGGTTATTGATTACGCATGTTATGCACACTCTCTTGCGTATCCTCACCCCTCAACTATTGTGCACGCCTAACATTCTCTACTTAGCCCACCTAATTGTATTACCCAAACTAACTAGATATAAGTATCAACCTGGACTATCCACATCTATAAGTCCCCGTACCGCCCATATAGTATGTTAATCGAATTAACATTTCTCGTACGTTAAGCACTGAAATTAGCATTTCATTTATCTTCTAAATTCATTGATTAAGTTTCACTACTTAATTCATTCTTTTATATATACACTCTCTAACTGTCTACTGTCACACGTAAGTAGAATATTCACACACACACACACACACACACACACACACACACACACACACACACACACACATATATATATATATATATATATATATATATATATATATATATATATTCTTCTCATTGATATATATATAGAGTAATAGTGTCACTCAAATGACCACTATGAACATAAGGGAATTAATATTCCTACATGTTTTTACTTTCTCAATTAATTAAGTTTCTCTACTTAATTTACTTTTAGGATACCACGTCTACTTTCACACACAAGTAGTATATTATCATTTGTATATATTTTACACACTAATATATACCATTACGGCGTCTTTTATAATGACCATCGTTAATGAAAGGCATATTGTGCTATCAAGGTCATGTATCACTCACTACATTAAGACCATTGGTTCGGAATATTACCTCGAACCCAAAATCAAATAAAAAACAATGGAAGCGAACATAGTTTTAAGCTTTTGGGCTATGCACATACCTAATGTACGGAAATGACTAGCCAGTCTCACTAATACACAACAAATAGTGAGCCGCCCTAAGCTCTATGTCCTGGGGCATAAATCTTGGCCTCCCTGGAATCGGCAAGGAGGGATCGCTCACTGCGCTCGAACCTCTATGATAACATGCAACATAGGTATGCTAACTCATAATCACCAATAATATAGGTACACAAACAACCTATATATATATATAGTAGGTATACACACAACCTGATCATCAACATTCGTACATAGTATATGTCACTCTAATACTCACCGTACTTTCACTTTGCGGTTATTCTCACTATCGCATTTAATTGAGTATTAATCTCTACTCTAAGGGCCCTAGTTTTCCCTTTATGATATCAGTAGCTAAGTCTTCCTCAGCTTACTGGTTCATGCCATAAGCTCACACACACTTTCATTTAATTGCATTCTCATTCTCATAAATTAATTACTTTGATGTTTAATCCTGTTTAATCATCGTCTTAATTCACTCGATACGACTAAACTCCTATAACCCTATCATGGCCTACTGCATTATAATAGATCCCTCATTATATTCTAACAATCTCCTAAAATTTTCCCGACAACAATTTAGGAGTTCTAGGCATAAACGGATATTTTTACATTTTTCTAGGGACTAAACTGGTTTGCCCCTGAACCGAACCGGTTCGCCTCTTTAGACTTCATCTTCTTCATTTTGCAGATGCGTTTTTCACCAATAACACACCTATAACTGTCATGTTCCTCCAAAAAACTCTAAATCAATTGTCCTAAACCCTTCCGACATGTATTAGGACAGTTTCTAACGTAATCAAAACATTACGAATAACATTCCATAACAGATAAATCATCTAATCCTAAAAAACCCTAGGTTTTATGTTCTTTCACCATAATACATCAAAGCCTAGATTTAATTCGTGGATAATCATACAAATCTCTACTTTATTATCCTCTACAGATATCAAATCTTTCTACATGAAATTCCTACCTGAACATGCATTTTAATCAATCTTTTCTTCTAAGAATCATCAAAATAATCATTATAATCGAAACCCTAGTCACATGGGTATTATAACTTCATATTGATTGCAATAAGAACTTGCCCCTTGATCAGTAGGGTCTGATTTTATGGCTTGGTGATGGACGTGATTGTCTTCTCTATCAATCCTCACTCCTAAGTTGTGTGTGGTGCAAGTTTGAGATGATAAGTTCCAAGAATCTCCTCAAAAACTTCAAGGATGGTCTCTCCTTTTTCTCTAACGACTTCTCTTTATTCTTGGTGTTTCTAACCCTATCCCTTTCTATCTAACACCTGATATAAGGCTAGAAATTTCGTAGGTCGTTAAGCCTCCTTTTTGCCAAATGACCAAAATGCCCTCAATAAGTGTTGGTTTGGTCTAAAATTGATCCGGGACCCAAACTATACTCCCGGGTATACTATTCTGACTATTTCAACCCTTTAGAAACCATCCGTGACCTCAAAATCATCATACGAATCACTCTAAATGTACTTCCTATCTCGACCCCAATTTAGTCTACACGCGACTCCCGATTGAGATAAAATCAATTACCCCCATATCACTCGCTATGATGCAAATCAATAATCATCAATTATTCCCCTTAGTAAATATAATTTACAATATTAATCATTATCTCACTCTCTATTAATAATTAATAGTCACCCTATTATATAATTCAATTAAATTACTTTACTCGCATAATTTAAAATAAAATAATTTAATTACCGAATTAATTAAATCTCAAATATGCAGAAATACGGGGTATTACTTAGGTTAGGGCGGCTTTTCAGTGCCCATAAAGTGGCAGTCTGCGAGATGTTACTGATGGTTGAAACAACGAAATTGGCATAATTTTCATACTTTCTGGGAGTGAACCGTCTGGATACTTTCTTCGGCTCAACTTCTGTCTTGGTGAAACTTTCTTCAATCTCTACTCTTACTTTCTAAACGGATAAAAAATAGGGGTAGTATTATCCTCCCATCATTGCTCGAACATGGGGTAAGAAGTTCTTCTTTAAAATACTGACTTGTTCCTCTTTGAAAGCCTGGTTGGTCATGGAGGTCGCTTTCTCTCTCCATCTTGCTATGAAATTACTAATAGTTTCCCAGGGATTATGTTTGAGAAGTTCTAAATCACGATGGGTAACCTCCAACTCCTCGTTTTATTTTTACTATGACATGAATTCACGGGCAGCATCCTCTCAACTGTTAATTCTGGATTCTTTAAGAGATAAGAACCAACGAAGTGTGTTGTCCTTCAAAGTTTGTTGGGACATTTGGTACATTATTTCCTCAGATGTACCTAGGAAAGTCTTAGCTCGGTGGTAACTTCAAAGATGGATAATTGGGGGCCCACCACCCCTCAACTTCACAATATTAGGCATCTTAAAGTTTTTCGAAAGCCTTACTTTAGAATAGGCAAACATATGGGTGTAATCCATGTAATTCCCAGATATTCGAACTTAGTCAAAATTCTTGGTCAATATCTTAAGGTCATCCTTTACCTTATTCAACTCTTCTTCCTTCGAATCAACGGTCATGAGTAAGTTAGCCCATGGATGGGCAAGATTCGGCATAGGGAGCGGAGCTGGCGGTGGCCCATTGGTAGGAGAGGCACGTGGAGCGTGCGGATATTCTTTCGGGACCCAAATAGGCTTAGGTGCGGTTATACCTATAGCTCGAGATTTTGTTACATCTCATGGACCTCGGTTTGAAGGTTATCAATCTTGGCGATAAGTTGGGCTAGAACCGTCATCAAATCAGGCTGCACGTTCGGTACTTGGTTTACGTTTTCCATGGAAAGTGGGTGAAAGTAGATTTTGGACTCAAAGGAAGTAGCGGGAGAACTAATAGAGCCTCGGGGCGGTTCGACGAAATATCGAAGACAATAGGAAGCGAGGCCAAAGGTTAAGTATATGATCGACCTAAGAAGGAGAAACGATTCGAATTTATTTTTGAAAGAGAAGAAGGAAAGTGTTTTGTTATAGAAGGATAATTTTTTAACTCTTTTGGAAAAAAGGAGGATAAAATGTTTTGGGTAAAAAGGAGGAAAAATATTTATGATAAAAGGAAGAAAAAATGATTTTGATATTTTGATAAAAGATAGGGAAAAAGTTTTTGACACTTTGGGTAAAGAAAAAGTAAAAACAAGAAAAGGGTCTCAGCATGATTATTATTATGTTCTCATTTATATTAGGTTTACCTTAATACAGAAAGAAATGCCGAACGGGACTGAGCCTGGGAAAATTGGGTTTGAAAAATATAAAAATATGGTTGGACTTTTACTAGGCTCATAGACAAGGTCCCGTTTTAAAAAAAAGGCAATATTGTGCGAAAACTTGGGCGGCATGCTGGCCCATCATTTTGATAGAGTTTCAGGTAGTAATCGGAAAACTAAATACAAGTGCCTTAGGTTTGACACCTATATGAGGGTATTCAGTTGTTGGCTTAATTGGAAGGGTTTCCCCCCTTTGGCATGACTTCCACGACATACGTCTTGACCATAAATACATAACGCTTTATCTAGTAAATGAAAGTGCATACCATGATTCTTCTGTCTATTAATAACTGCATGCATTGCACGATGGATGTGAAGAAGTTGGAGTTTGGGTCGTGTCTCAGTCCCAGTGTGGCTGATTATCCTCTCGGACCAGCTACTGATCATCGCCTTGGTAAGATATTACCTCGCCAACTAATTGTTATGTTTAATTTCTTATAGCCCTTTCAAATATTTCATTTTTTATGTATCGTAATGGTACGTGTGGACAAGCCATTTGATATACCCGAGTGTATGTAAATTGCCTCACTATATACCTCGTGAGGACAATACGTGTGAGAGCGAATTCGATATACTCGA
This sequence comes from Sambucus nigra, assembly GCA_949130495.1. Taxonomy (NCBI): domain Eukaryota; kingdom Viridiplantae; phylum Streptophyta; class Magnoliopsida; order Dipsacales; family Adoxaceae; genus Sambucus; species Sambucus nigra. The sequence goes on from OX422209.1 coordinate 504,525,901, forward strand.
TATACGTAAACGAGTTCCCTGCTATATACCTCTCGTCATGACTTCGGTCAAGTGGTACAATGCGGGGGGAACCATTCGATATACGTTAAAGGTACTTATCTAATGTAAGATGAGAGTCATATTGCTTAGTCTAACTATGACCTGCCGAACCAGCGCCCATTACAAATTGACCCCTTGTTATGAGATAAAATTTGGTCAATAGCCATGCTCTTTGGTGATGTAGTGTACAAAATGCATGATTTTTCATTAGTATATTATGGAGAGAGCATTTTATTTAACATGATGAGCACTATACTAATAGGGAAGAATGTATAAGTATAAAAAGTGAATCTAGTATGGAGCATGAAGATTGTACTAAGCATGGATATGTGAGAGTGAGTGGTGTGTGAATATCTATAAGTGAGTGTGTGGTAATGAACCTAAGCATGGATCCACTATAAGTGGTGTGTGACAAGTATGAGTGAGCATTGATACATACAAGTGTGATAAGTGGAGGTGTGTGTTAGTAACACCTAAGAATGGATATTCTAAGTGGTGTGTGCAATATGTAAGTATAAGTGATCCTACATGTAAGTAGTGTGAATTATACATGGAGAGTATCTATAAGTGCGTGAGTGAGTAGTGATATAAGCATGAGGTAGATATATACAAGAAATAATAGAAGATAGTGATATAAGCATGAGGTAGATATATACAAGAAATAATAGAAGATAAAAAAGGGAACATAGAAGTAGGTGCTAATGCACGTAAGAAAAAAATGATAACACCCATGTAAACAGAGTCTAGCCCTCTTATGTTGTAGAAGGGTGTCTTCCCCATAATACTTTTTATAGGTACTGAGAGGGAACCCCACCTAAGTAGCTGCAGAAGTCTATGTCGAGAGGGACCACCACAAGGGTCCCTATAGAAACTCAAGTTCGAACTCTGTTGAGAGGGACTTCCCCCAGGGTCCCCGCAGAAATAACATTTGAGAAGGAACCCCACCAAGGTGGCAATAGAAGCCTATGTTGAGAGGGACCACCACAAGGGTCCCTGCAAAAACTCAAGTTGAGAAGGAACCCTGTTGAGAGGGACTTCCCCCAAGGTCTCCGCAGAAACTCATGATGAGAAGGAACCCCATCAAGGTGGCATCAAAATCCTATGTTAAGAGGGACCACCGCAAGGGTCCCTGTAGAAACTCAACTTGAGAAGTAACCACTATTGAGAGGTACTTCCACCAAGATCTCCGTAGAAACTCACGTTGAGAAGGAACCCCACCAGGGTGGCGACAGAAGCCTACGTTGATAGCCCCCCCCCCCCCCCCCCCCCCACAAGCTTCCCTACAGAAACTCAAGTTGATAAGGAACCTCTTTTTAGAGTGACTTCCCCCATGGTCTCTGCAGAAACTCACGTTGAGAAAGAACTTCACTCAGATGGCGGTAGAAGCCCAGGTTGAGAAGGACTCCCCTCAGGGTCCCTACAGAAATGACACTTGAGAAGGAACCCCCGAGGCTTCCTCAACAACAAAAATGATGTTTGAGAAGGAACCCCCCCCCCCCCACCAGGGTTCCTCAACAGCATAAACTTACATCGGATGAGGGACCGACAAGGTGCTCCCCCCCTCAGCTCCTAGAAAACCAAGTTGGGATGATGGGTACCTACCATAAGTAACCTCTCATCATGAAAAAAGAACGGAAGTACTAACACTTATTTTCTTATACAGGTTGCCTGGTTAAGCAAGCAGGGCTCAAGTAGGACAGTTGGGATCTCTTAGGAGTTTTGGCTTAGTGGTTGAGGGACAAGATATGTTGAGCAAGCTCAACCACTTAGCACTATAGGATTGAGAGAATACTACTAGGAAGACCCAGAAGTCACTCAAGACTACACACACCTCACACTTGGTCACAAGTGAAGTGAGCAGCCAAAGTGCTGGATGCTCACAAGGAATAAACTCTTACCAAAAATAACTTTTTAGAAGAGAGGGGTCCTTAAGGCCTCCTCTCTCAAGATTTGCAAATATTGCACCACAAGTTACTATTTCAAAGGATATTTACCAAATCAGATATTTTGTCTTCATTGGGAGACATATTTTCTTTTTGACTTTAGTTGGCACAAGGTGGTGCCTGCAGGAGCAGATAGGCAGAGTTGCCTGCATGTAGGGACAAATGGTAAATTTTAGACATTGTCCCCCACTAACCCTCTTAATTTTGGCGCCCAAAAGTGCTAACTCAGCCCTAATGCCCAAGTATAAATAGACCTCTGGGCAAGGTCAAAGGGAAACATAATTGAAATTGCACTGTTACTCTGCCAAAATCACACCAGACCTACCTAGCATTCTCTCCCTGCTCATTCTCTTAGTGCTAAGTGCCTTATTCTTTCACTCCTCAACTGACATCCATCATTCTCATTTGTTTCCCTAGAGAAAATTACTGTTTTTGCTGTGAAAGTTCAACTTTTTACAAGGAGTGAGTTGGAGATTAAGTTCCATTGTTACCATAAGGAGAAGGTTTCTTGAGAAGTTGCACCAGAAGACCTTAAAGACCTTGCAGGCAGTGTCCTTTGGAGTGGGTCATGCCTTACCCTTTCCAGATATTCATAGACCCCAGTATCACTACCCTCCTACATAAGTAGTCCCCGACAGAGTCTCCACTATGGTCATCCCATATCTCCCCTTCTAGGGGAGGGGGGTGGAGGGGTGGAGGGGAAAAGGTCCCGCGCCCACTTCCTCTAGGAGTGCTTCGATCGTCGTTGGTGTGGGGTGATGTAAAAAGATGGAGTCACCAATCTATTTTTCATAAAACATGCAAAAGAACATGCCATCACCTCGAGAGAACAACATCAAAGACAAACTGATGCTTACGAAACAAATAGTTCAGAGGTTCGGGGGCTAAGTTACGTAATGGGAAGGTGTTAGGCACCCATCCCTCCCTTTCAGTCTCTCATGGGATTGTGTTAGTATTTTCCTTAATTTATCCGTTAAGTGTGTGTGCGTGTATATATAAATGGAGATCAAAATCTCCTTACTCATATCATGGAAAAAATGGAGTGAGGTCATCCATAGGAATGTTCCCAAAATAATATTTAAAATATACAATGTATACGTTTATCGAGATATTGACTTTATGATGAAATGATAATATGTGCTAGATAAAACGCCAATATGAATCACAAGTATGATGTATATATGGGTAATATATGGATAAAAGATGAAAAATGTAAAATAGAAAAATTAGAAAAATGAAAAATTGGAAAGAGTTGAACTCAAGTCTCGGGCATTAACCCGAAACACCTACGTAGCCTATAAAGGCATCGAAGTCCACATATTTCGCATGCGCCATAAGGGTGGGGTGTATCCCATAGATTCAAACGGGAGTTTATTATATATATATGTGTGTGTGTGTGTGTAGAAAATGTATTTTTAGTTTTGAAAAATGTGGTGAATAATCTCGTGGAGTTCATAGGTGTAACCCTATTTTTCTTAATTTTTTTTTATAGAAAATAGAGTATGTGAAATATAACTAATAAAGGAAGAGGTATTAATGTGTATGAACTAAAGTAAAATCTAGATTAAGAATTTATATAACTAATCGAAAATAAAGAATTTAAAGAGACATAAGGGTTTTTGGACTTGCTTTGGAGAATTGAGGCTTGAACTTGATCCCTGATGAGCTCTCTTGAATGTTGAGATGAATGTTGGATGAGAGAGAATGATATTTTTCTAAATTGGGTATGAAAATAATGGGAATGAAAGATGAAAAGGAATTTCACACAAGGAAACTTTATTGATTGCTAGAGAATGTTGTTGAGATCACTAATATTGATGGATATGAGGTATGCCATGAGAGTGAGATCATTGCCTCCTTTTATAGGGTAGGGGGATTATCGATCGGCATACCCCTAGCCCTGCTAATCGGCAGGTAACCCTAGACACACTGTCAATCGGCAGGGAAATGGATCTGCCCATCGGTAGTCTCGTGTAGATTTTTTGGGAAAAATGATCGTAGAACGCAATATCTAAATCCAAATCATGCATGGGGAATACCGTTAGAAATTTAATTCAGATACCTATAAGAGTCGTTTGGGCTGCTCCCAGTTCTAAGAGTTGACTTTGGGTCAAACGGGGTTTGGAAGCGCTCGTCGGTCCTTTAGACGGGAGGTCGTAAGATAGTAACAGATTGTTCGTCCAAACCGTAAGTCAGAATCGTGCATGGGGTGGACCGTTGAAAAGGTTATGTAAGGTAATTCGACATTACAAAGAGCTTCGCTCGGTTTGGAGAGTTATCTTTGGTCAATCGGGTCCTGAAAGTACTTGGTAACTTCTCGGAATAAAACAGGTCGTTCATCCGTACCGTGAAGGTTGATTTGTGCATGGAGAAAACCGTTAGAAATCTATTCACTTCCATTTGAATATTAATTCAGTCTCATTCAAGTTGAAGAGTTGAACTTGGTCAAACTAAATTCGGGAGCACTCGTTGGCCTTCGGATCAATTTTTGAGGGAAAATGGATCGTTCGTCTGAACGGTTCTGTCATTTTACACACAATATTGACCATTGAAAAGGGGTTTCAATGCCCTTCGAAGATCAAAGATCTTTTTCACTGATGATCATGTTGATTGGGGTCAAATCGGGACTCGGAGCACTTGGTGGCCTCTAAATCGATTTTTAATAGTAAAATAGTCCATTCGTCCGAACCAGTATATCGATTTGTGCACGGTCCTGATCGTTGGAAAGGGTAGTCAAAGCCCTTTGAATATTAATTGATAATTTTCTCTTATGATAGAGTTAATCGAAGTCAAATGGGGCTCGGGAGCGCCCGAGGGCCTCTAAATTAGTACTCGAAGTATGACCTAGAGTTTGTAGTGAATTAAGGAGGTGCTAGGGACCTAAAGAGAGACATAGGGGGTCCTAGAATGTGGTGTTTATAGCAGTGGTTCCCCAACTATTGCAATACATCAACTCAATTATTCCTATTTGGGTTCCATATAACTCATTAATACAATGGACCCCATTTACAACCCTCCAACTATTTGGGCCCACTTGAGCTGAGACCATATCAAAATATTAGCAAAACTCAAGAAATAAATTATAGGGAGGGAAAGTAATGCCACACTCAAATATAAATATGGTGGGAAGACAATGACCCTGACCCAAAGCACATAAATAATGTTAACTCGTAACTAACTCAGTTGTTACCCAATCAGGGATTTTACGTTTTACCCTAAAATGTCCCAAGGAACTTTCATCCACATTACAAACCATCTTAAAAACTAAGAAAGGAAAATATGAGAAAGAAAAAGTCCTTATAGTGACAATAAACACCCCCTCGAAGTTTTTCCTTAGTAGTGAAGTAAGATCTCTATAATGGAAGAGGGAGTTTTAAAATTTAAGGTGAAATGAGATTGAGGGGGAAAATACCTTTTATTAGTAGGGTGACGTCACTTGATCTCCAAGAATTGAAATGATTAAGAGTACCAAATGTTTCAAATATCAATATCATCCCATATTTTCAGGCATCCAAAAGATCAGCATACCCCTAGACAGTTCGCTATTTTTTAAACTATTTACAAAATTACCACTGCCTTAGTGTGACTGATTAAAAATAACCAGTTCTTGAGGTCGGCTTCTGACCAACACTTATCCAAGGTGTCAAGTAGCTTTGAATATGAATACTCCATCCTTTTTCTATCCCACCAAGTATGAAGTATTGGGGGATTTTATTGTAGCTTAAAATTATTAGGCCAAGTGGAACAATAGAGAGTGACACCTGTCAACATTACCATTGGACCCTCAAAAATGGGTAAACCCGATCATCTCAGGTATCACTTCAGGAAGATGAATCATCAGTAACGTGAACAGACACATAGGATATTCAACAGTCACCATGCACATGCACGTGAATAAATATCCAGCCGCATATTAATGTGTAAAGATGTAAATGCGTAGTGTATAAAGGCATTTAATCTCTTTAACTTCCAGTTACTGTATATACACTACTTCTTCTCTTAACTGGGGAAGAACCACTTTGTTTAAAACCCTATAAATTATTACTAAGAGACTTATACTATAACCCTAAACATATAGTGACCATATCTCGTGGACGTAGGCACCATTCATGGGCTCAACCACGTAAAAATCATTGTGTCTATTTACAATTTCTTTATTTCTTTATCATTACCTATTTATATGTGATTATAAGTTTGGGTAATTTAAGCAAAGATTATTCCTTAAACAAATAACCCAAATGCGGTCTTGTTGTTTGAACACAGGTTTACTTAGTAAGAAGCCTTGGTCGAGTAAGCAGGGCTTGAGCAGATGGCCAGATCAACCCTCTTGAGAGTTTTGGTTTAGAGGCTGAGAGATAAGTTTTGTTAAGAAATATACGGCTCGACCACTTCAATGTCTTAGGGAAGAGAGAACACTGAAGTGAGGGATCTAATAGGTCACTCAGATTCACTCACATTTCACAGTCATTGACTGGCTCGTATGACATTTTATTTCAGCCGATGGTGAGTATCCCTCAAGGTCACTCACAAGTTTTCAAAATTGTTCACCAAGTAACCGTTTTCAAACAGATAAAATAGTACCTTTTGTCATTATGGCCAATAACACTACTTTTTTCCATTATTAGACCAGGTGCCACTCGCAATAGAGAGATCATGGTAAACAGTGATAAATAGTAATAATAACAAAAGTATTTCCAGACACTTGTCACACGGTAATATCCCTTTGGTGCGCATGTGCCACGTCAGCCCTAATGTTTCAATATAAATATAGCACTTGGGGAACAGTCATTAGGACCTTTTCATTAGCCATCTGCCCAAATTTCGATGGATATTCTCTCCCTTCTCTCTCATAGATATCAACGTGCTTATCTCTTCACTCTCAGAGAATGACTTCTTTCAAGTGGTACATTCCTTTCTTTATTATTGAAAAGTTATATTTAATCATTATATTCTAATTATTGTAATCAGAATTCTCATCATCATATTGAAAAGTTAGTTTTTTGGTCCCTTATTTGTTCTTGAAATATTATTGCCTTGAAGACAGTTTCCATTAGAGTGGACCACACCTCACCCATTTATAGTTATTCATAGACCCCAGTACTACTACCCTCCAATTAATGTGGAGGTATTCTTATAACCATAGAAAAATAAGGTTACAATTTATCAAAATAGTTGGTCTTTGAAGACACTCTGGAGAAAAATGGAGTTTAAAGTGATAAAACAACCAACGAAGACCTCGTAGTTACAGGAACGAGATGCCCTTTCCCTCTGTGGTATAGGTGAGCAACTCAAAAACTCCACAGTTGAATGGGATGAATCTTATGAGTTTGTTTTTTAATTTTTTGAGGCAACACAACATAGACATATCCAGTCTTTGTTAAGTTTGTGTTACGCTAATAATGGTGGAGAGGGGGTAACAGTGGTGGTACAGACAACGAAGGTGGCGTCCAAGAAGGTCTTAACATCCGTGAGCTCACCAGTAGGAAAGAAAACATGGGTGGAAGAATTGCCTTCCAAGGCGATTATAATGGAAGAGGTTAAAAGTAATTGAAAAATCCTTATTCAGATTGTGTGAATGAGAAGTTATATCCTAATGGGTATGTTTTGAAAAAATTCCTAAAGTTCAACAAAAATGGATAAAACCCTAGAGATCACGTTAAGATATTTGAGGAATGCCCAGATGTACATCGCAACAATAAATATTTGAAAATAACGGAGTTCTCAAAGACTTTTACTGCCAAACCTTACAGGTGGTACTCCCACTCGACGCCAAATAGCATTCCTATATGGGATGCAAAATTCTTTTTTACCAAAGATGAGTTTACTCTAAGGGATTTAGCCCAAGAAATGCAAAAACTTGGCGAGGAGCAAATGCAATACATTAAGTATTTTAAAGAAAAATCATTGGACGAACACGGGGAGGTCATAGAATCCAGGCTATTACAGATCTATGTGGAAGGCTTACTCGAGGAGTACAATGTCCACTTGATCAATGAAACTTGCGAGGGAACATTCATGGAGTTCACTCGCACTGAGAGGAATATAAACATAATTATCAAGCTAAAAACCCAAGGTTGGAGAATACAAATGGCACATCCAATAGGAAGATTTTAAGTCTCCGTGGTGACTTACGATAAACTGTGGAAGGCATCCCCAAAGGAAAGAAAGGTGGTCAAGAACCTAAGACTAATGTTGCACGAAAAATAAAGTCAGGAAGTGACGTTCCACCACCGTTGCCATGAATCATGGAGGAGGCTATGGATTATTTCCAAACGTTCATACACGAGGGAGTGGCAAAACCCTCCTCACTCGAATGGTCACGTATCAATAGCTGCTTAAAAGACATACGTGAAATTTTGTGAGTTGCACGAGAGTGTCCAGTATGCCACGAAAAGTTGCTATTATCTATGAATGATAATAAGTGAGAAAGTTATAAATGGCACTTCATAGATCCCTCCCATAGATGTCAACGGGAACCCGTTTCCACATAATTAATATTGTTCTACGAATATAGTGATAGCGCATGATTGAGATGAGATAATTGAGTTTAAGGAGCGGTTGAAAAATGATAAAGCTTGTGATGAATAGCTACTTGATTTGGCCAACGAGAATTCTAAAAGTTGTTGGAATGGAGAATTAGGAATTGAAGAAATCAATGTCATCATAGTCCTTGATCTTGAAAGGGAATATCTGAGGCCGAATTCATCTGTAATACTCAGACTTATAGAGTAGAGACTGATTCAAAATGTGCAATGATCTCAAAGAATCCGAAGTTCAAGTAGTTATTCTATCATATTAGAATCAAATATAAAACACGAGTGGCAGTTATTAAGAAGATCTATAAGGCTGTAAAAGACCGAGGGAATCCATCCATTAATTGGCATGGTCCCATTGGAAGACTTATCAAAAGAAACACATCAGAGGTGGTGTTTTCATAACCATATAGAAAACTACCATTCTTCCATAACAGACCTTGGTATGTTATTGTGATAATAAATGGGATTAGCTTCCCCGGGGCACTAATGGATTATGGGGCATCGACAAATAACATGCTGATAAGTACTCTCTACGAAACATGAGTCTAGTAAAGAAAATTATGTTGGTGCCTCTCGTGATTTTAGATGTTGACAACGCAGGGATGCAATCACTCGGATACGTGAATGTGGGATCAAATTAGGAAATTTCACATTCCACATCAAATTCCATGTCATTAATGCTAATACAAGTTATTAGTTGCTGATAGGCCGAGTGTGGATGCATACACATGGAATTGTTCCTTATATGTTCCACCAATATGCAAAGCCCGCCATTTTTGGGATATATAATAGCGATTAAAGCTATATAAAGACATTTCTCAGTGAAAGAGGCCAACTCGGTTAATATGGAATTTTATACAAAACTTGATGAAAAGCGGAAGAATTTTTTTATCAAAGGAACAGATGAGCCTCGGGTGGTGTAAGAAGAAAGTGAAGCTAAGAAGTCTGTACATAAAAGTTTAGGTCCACAAGTGGTACCTCCTAAGAATAGGGCAAATAAAATAAAAGGCTAGAATAAGAGTCAAGACCTGTGCGAACTTGTAAGAAAATTATTTTAACCAATGACAAAGTCATTTAACGTCTATAACGGTTTGTAGGGGTGGTGTTTTGGTATGAGAGCATCAACCCAACACCTGAGTGCTTTGTGATTGATTATTCTCACATAGTGAAACATGTCGAAGAACTAGAGGAGGAACCTGAGTATGCAGGATGATCCTTGAGAGCAGCTTCAAGAGCTTAAAGAGTTAAACTTAGGAGAGGAAGGTGACAATGAGAGGCCCATCTTCATGTCCAAGGGTTTAAGTTCAAAGAACCGGAAGAAATTATCATCTTGGTCAAAGAATTCATGGACGTGTTTGCATGAAAGTACACCAAGATTTCAGGCATGGATCCTAGGGTAAGCTCTTATAAGTTAAATATTTTGCCTAATCCTTTAATGGTGAGACATGCCACGCGCACTTACAAGGCTGAGTTGAACCTTATGATTAAAGTAAAAGTGGATAAGTTTCTAGGCGTCGAGATTATAAAACCCATTTAACATCCAGTGTGTCTATCGAGTATTTAGTCTATTGCTAAGATATATAATAAGAAAATTCGAGCTTGTGTGGATTTTAGATATTTAAATCGTGCTTATTCAAAGGATGATTTTCCTTTATCGAATATTGATAGTTTGGTAGGTGCCACGATCGGCCATGAAATATATAGTTTCATGGAAGGATATGTTGGCAACAATCAAATTAAAATGGATCCAGAAGATGCAAAGAAGATGGCCTTCTAGACTCCTCTAGGAAACTTTCACCACACGATCATGCTGTTTGATTTAAAGAACGCGGGAGCGATGTACCAGTGAACTATGATGGAAATATTTCATGACACATTTCATATATATTAGAATTATATAAGCATTGCTTGGTGGTATAATCCAAGAAGGAGAGTAAAAATGTTCAAGATCTTAGAAGATTTTTTTAGCATTGTCAAAAAAACAAGATGAGGATAAGCCCCTCTAAATGTGCCTTTTGGGTTATTGAAAATAGATTCCACGGATTAGTTATCAATAGGTAAAGAATGCAAGTTAATGTGGAAAAACAAAAGGCCATTTTGATGATGTTGCCACTGAAAAGTCAGGGACAACTTAAAAGCTTATTGGTAAAAGTTTCCTATTTGAGAAGGTTTATAGCAGCATTGGCAGACGTCATTCATCTTTTCTAACTTCTGATGAAGGAAACGTCTAAATGCATATGGGGGATGAATAGACAAAATCATTTGAGAGAGTTAAGGAAATTTTGACTTCTTCTTCAACTTTGATTCCTTCAGAGGCGGGTACACATTTGCTTTTATACCTCACTTCAATAAAGCGATCTATTGGGGATTTTCTTGCCCAGGAGAAAGAGGGGATGGAATGCCTCGTGTATTATTTTTCTTGGGTAATATCGAAAATAAAATCTAAATATACAAGTGTGGAAAGGAATTGTTTGGCCTTGGTATTTGTGGATTAAAAGCCGAGGCATTAATTTCTCGCATTTAGTTTGTACATTATCAACAAGTGTGATCATATCAAGTACCTGCTTGTGAGGACCATTTTGGTAGATCCAGTGTCTAGATGGTTCCTTATACTTAAGTGAATAAGATTTGAAGTGCTTTTCTCTAAAGGCCGTCAAAATTCAAGAAGTAGCGGACCTCCTATAAAATTATCCAAGGCTAAATTTTAAACCTCAGAACGAGGAGATGCTAGGAAAATTTTGATTTCTTACACTAGAAATATTATTCTACTGCCTACAGATCAGTAGAATGATTTTTTAACTCCCATAAGATAAGAAGAGATATATTATTGTTCTCGTTAGGTCTATCTATGCATAAGGGGTCAATTACAAAGGTTGTGTTGTGACCATGTGGGATAGAATACTTAGTAACCCACATCATTTGTTTTTATTGTGATTAACCTTTCTAATCTTTAATCTGTCTTGTGTTTCCATGTGTGAAGATTCATATCATATAAAAAAAATGAACAAAACGAGGATAGTTTATACGAGGAGGGATCAATATAGTTTTGGATACTCTTGGTGACTATCCCACACCCTCTATGGCTTTGAACTAATAGTTACCTCCTACAAAAACTTCATAGCAATCCTAACAGTTATATTAGTTAACAATACTAAAGTTAGGGACACCAACACCCCAGTTGGCCTAATGATTACAGTCATAAATGAAAAGGGCACCTAATTGGGCATTAGTTATTCCAATTCCCAAATCATCTCCAGTGACTCTAAAGTGACCAAACATGATTGCCAATAATAACACTTTATGGGAACTAAATCTATGATAAGAGAATTCACCAATTTACCCTATGAAACTAAGATGAAAAATAAATAAACACAATCTTAACATGATTCATCGAGTACATCCATGAAGGAAATAGGATGGATATCTTATTAAAAATAATCAAATTTGGAGTACTTAGGTTGATACTTAAGAGTTTAAGTTTATATTATTCATGTATGGAATGTGATCATTATTATTTATAGAACTATAAAGTCTTACCCATCTATAATTTTTGTATGTTATAACCTTTTACCTAATCTTTATCAATTAGAGTCTATTTTTCCTATAATGGTGTAATTATTGTATAGTTTTGGCAGTTGAGGAATTATCCACTAGGACATGTCTGGATTATCGGGATTTAAAGTGATTCACTTTGGGTTGACCATGCTTCCAGTGGTCTGCTTGGTGCTAATGAAATACTAAGTTAGTCGTCGACTCGTTTCAAGTGTAATCTATAGAAGTCTCTACTACTTTTCCTCCTATATAGGCTAGGCTAACTATATCCCCCTTTAATTTCCACGGGATCAGTTTGAGTCGACCTTGGTCATGGTTGACCTGATCATGCAACTAATTTGACACATGAGAGTTATAGTGGAGCATCATTGCGCTAATGTTTGCTCTGATTTAGTGATAAATGCGAATGCCTCCTAGATCATCCCTACACCATCATTTTGTGAGAAATAAGTAAATCAGGATCGTGAGAGTGGATTGTCCAAAATAAGGTGACGCCATTTTATTCATTTGAATTTCTTATTTATAATTTCTTCATTAAGTACTCCATTTAATCTTTTTTGTCATTCTTCATCGTTCTAAAAGATCTCTAAATTTTTTTCTAAAACTTTATCTTTTAAAAAAAATATTCTTTCTTTACACGTGATGTCAAAAGGTTTTGAGAAGATACAAGTTTTGTTTGGAGAATGATTTCATGTATTTTTATACCAAGTATATCCCTAAAATCATACAAATGATAATTCATCCCACCAACAAGTCCTTATATGGTTTTAAAGTAAGGGAAATTACGATGTTGTTATTATAATTATAAAGGGAGGAATAAGTTTACCCCTTCTCCCCTTCCTAATGGAATCTCTCCACTTTTATGGGGTTATACCCCTTCAAATCAATGGCAGATTTTTCTCAATTATTAAGGGAATGATTGATATTAATCAAATTTGTGGCACTAATTTGGCCCAGGCAAATATTGTATACTATTATGATATACAATTGAGAATGAGTTCTGATTTCTTCCAGTAGATAGCTTCTATTCCCATAAATTGGATGAATGGATATCGATCTCCCATGAGAATATGAAGAAAAAATATCATTTATTTTTCTAGGTTTCTCAATGTAAAAAGGGTTGAATGCAAGGGTTGTATTGTGCCCATGAGGGCTATCTCACCTGGTGGCGCTAGTATCATTTGTTCTGGTTGTGATCGGCCTTTCAACCTCTGATTGATATTATCTTTTCATGTGTGTAAAAAAAATTCTAGATGGAAGCCTCAAAATATATAAGTTAACATGGCCAACTTATAAATAATTTGCATAAGGAGGACTTCTATGGGTGTTGGATACTCTTGGCAAGTAGTATAAATCCTTATAGGCTATAAACTAACAGTTACCCCCCTTAGAAACTTTATCGAAATACCAACAGTAATAAAGGACAACTGCATTTAATTTGGGTTTGTTAACACCTTATTTGGCCTTAAAATCATAAAGTTGGATACTAGAGGGACCTACGTGGGCATTAGTGATTCTCTCCCCACCCCCATAATCTCCAGTAAATCAAAGGATACCATATCTGATCAATAATGAGAGAACTAATAAGAAAACCAAAAGGGAGAATTTGATCATTTTTTACCCTTTGAAAGGGTTCAACCATCTATCTTAGGTCATTCTTGGGAATAATCATAAGAGCTAGAGGATCGAATTCAAAATAACATATGCAACAACAATATTTATTCGCCTTTATAAAACCTCTTCAAATAGTAACTACATTGAATCACCCTCAACTTCCATTTAAATTACTTTAATAACCATCATACAACCACCTTTAACTACTTTTAATTCCCATCCACCTGTAGAAAAATGATCGGGAGACAAAAATAGTAAAATGTGGTGTAAACATACCTCTCTCACCGCCTGAATTTTGAGCAAAGATTGAGGTGGTGGAAACTTGATATTATAGTCTTAAATAAACTTCATTGGATTTTTGGAATGCATAAAACTTCTTCCTATTCAAAATATTTTTTAATGTTGACATAAATAATTACAGCAACATACCTCATTTTCTAATTTCAACTTATAAGGACACCTAAGAAGGTGAATAACTTTATTCTTTTTAACGTCTAAGGTCACTAATAATGGTGAACATTCTTAATCTTTTTCAACTTCAAAGGTGACTAATGATGGATAATAGTATCATCCTTTTTCAACTTCAATAGTGAACTTAGAATAACTTCATACAAACGAAACTTAATTCAAAAATACTAAACTTGTCCATAAATTTGGCATGACTTCATAAACTTGGAAATTTGGTGTAATTTTAATTGCTTATGTCAAACGAAAATCCTGAGAAATTTCAAATTCAACTAACGGTTCGGTATTTAATCCTCTGTATAAAGAGTTATGATTGTTTTACTGAAGTGTATTTTTGTTGACTGCACAACCACGAGAATGAAATCGAGGCTCTTCAAAGACAATATGATTTCAATTGTTAATGTACATATTTATTCCATATGACCATGGATACATATTTTTCAAGCCAATGGTTTACAAAATTTATAAAAGGAATGTCTTATCAAATTCCTATTATGATCCACCATTCATAATGATCCACTCAAATGATGAACATTGTGAGTCTTGAGTAGAATTTTCAGTGTTCTCCATGAAATGCATCTTTCCCACATGACATTCAAGGGCATAAAAATTAGTGAATTCTTACTCTAATATAATGGAACTTGACCCCCTTGTTTTAAATCAAAGAAACAACCATTCGTCCCCGTGTACACGGATTGACAGGGAACTTTAAATGACCCCACGTGCTTTGGTTCAATGCACAAATTCTAGATACTTTTTTTACCATGACTCTTGATACGTTTGAACATCTTCTTGAGGCCTAAATTCTAGTTCAAACATAAAAAATATGGACCCATGAGTTATGAAATTCTTTTATGGTCTTTCAACCTCCTAAGTTTTGATTCGATATTACCAAATTATAATGGAAAACTGAGAGGATCATTATTAAATATATTCCATGAATTTGTGGAATTTTTTTCATCATTAAATTATAGTGCAATAGATTCGTTACATGATTTTAGTTTTACAAGATATGTTATAACCAAATTGTGAAGATAAGAGGAAAACCCATCAGGACTACGTGTTAATTTTTTGGCATTCCTTTGCATTATAATAAAGTATTCCCATATGGTTTGATCTACAATGAGAATGACTCACTTTTTCTCCTTGATAGTTTGGGTCTTCTTACAGATGGTGCCAAGAGATTTTTGGTGGATATTTCGTCCATAAGAGGACGAGGGATCATCCATTCAAAATAATTGTGGCTTCATAGGCATGCATAATTATAAAAGTACTTTTTGTAAATGAAAAAACAAAATTAAAGATACTTAAAACTTAAAATAAAGTAAATGTTTAAATTTAAATGAACTGGCATTGAATTAAAGGAAAGTAAACTTACATTATATGAAATTAACTAAGATACATAAAGGAATGATTGAATGTAAATACATGGGTTTATTTGATTTTTTCTCTTCCTTAAGGGGTGGCTTTATATTTATCAACAGTTATTAAATCTTATTTTTCTCTAAGTAACTTCCTATTTGAATTCGAAATAATCATCGGCAATAATTACATTTATTTTCCTCTAAATAACCTCTGATTCAAATTCAAATAATAACTACCTTGAACCACCCTCAACTTCCATTAAAATTATTGCAATAACCGTCATATATCTGCCTCTAACTTCTCCCTTTATAGCCACATGTCGAAAACATATCAAGAGAATGAAAGGGTAAAATATGGTGGCAACACATTCTAAAATTTGCCAATTGAGTAGGCGATGGTGATAACCCCAAGGTAAAATGCATTATTTTCCTATTCCCAAACGAATCAAGGGCAATGATCCCATCACAACTATTGACTCGAACTTTTAGATCATTATCATTAATTTTTCACCGAGTATGATAGTCATGCTCCCACAAGACATATTATCCTTTTAGTTCAACCCGTGATGAATGCATACAAATGGAGGGGATTTAACATTTGGTGTTGGTAAGTTTCATAATTCAAACTTTTATTCAAATTATATATGTCTCTCCTTCAATACTAATTGATCACTTATGCTTTTAATTTTATGAGAAATGCAATATCTCTAAAAGTTGGTTAAAGGGTTGGGTGATTGACTGAATGAAATGATCTCCTGTGTGATTATATTACAATCGAATGGGCAACCTGATCTTCGAGAAGAATAACAAAATAGTTGTTTGACCAATGAACTAAAGAACATATTTGCATGAAAAAGGACATGATGAAGGGTATAAATATTTTATAACTTAAATTTAATTCAACTACCACGAACTCATGGAACTCAAAAATTCCCATCACCTATTATTGAATGATAAAGCCTTATATCTTTGGGAGAAAGACACTTTGATTAAGGATAGGGAATCTTTATTAAAAGAGAAAATGATAAACGATGATTCCCTAAACAAATCCTATAATAAAGGTAATGATAATGGATTCAATGGCACAGACCTTTAGTTAGACTACCATTTGTCCATAGGCAGATCAAGTTTCCACTGACCCCAATATTGGGGGTCAAGTTGACCAATCAACTATGGCAATGGTAATAAAGAGGAGGTTAATCCTGATACTTTTGTATTATTTTTCAATTTTTTAATGTAAGGCCTTGAGCCACTCTGTTCTTTACATTTTAAGCGTTCTGGGCTTATGTCTAATTATCTGTGTTAATGAAAAGTGTTCATTCATAATGTCTTCTTTATTATTATTTGATATTTCATGTATTTTTTTAATAAAAACTTATCAAAACAAAATTCCAAGACCTAGCATTTTTTACTATTGAATGGTAAGAATGTGGCCAACTTCACACAATTGTGGAAATTTGGAACTTAACTGCGTTAATATACCTATTAACTTTTTAATACAAATATCACAAAAAACCACGTGTTAATCTTTAACTTGTGTATTATTAATCGCTTTAGATCAGTTTTAGGCCTTTGATGGCCAATTTGTTTTATGTAGGGTTGATCTCGTCATTATAATACTTGTGTGTTTTAAATTGATCTAATACACTTTGGTTTAGTTTATTCCAGCATGTTCTACATATAATTATCACTCTTTAGGCTAGATTGATCTATTTTATATCTATATGATCGATTTTAGGTAAATGCATTCCTCTTTAGGTTGGGTTAATCTTCTTTAGACTGATGTGGCCTATCCAAGGCAGACTTAGTCATCTTTTAGTTGGGTAGATATTATCTATATTGGTCTAACCTATTTTGGGTTACTTGTTGGAGATCTATATACGCAAAATAAAATATTTCAGCCGTGGATCTTTATTAATCAAATAATAGAAATAGGTAAAACCAAAAACTAGGTTCGAAGAACAAACCTGGGGTTTATAACACAATACCCTTGCTGATTTGGTTATAATTCGATGGGAAGAAAGTATTTATTGATGATTAAGTGCTACCTTCTTTTGATTCTCCACAATGTTGCTCAAACATTCTTAAAAATAGAATTCTAATGTATGCTCCTCCCCAAAGTCAGGTAGGTGGGTGGACACCTTTTGAGATGAAAACCACAACTGAATGAGATATGATGGTCTCTTTTTATCATTCTTATTAAAAACGTGTATAATGTACTCTCTCACCCATCTCAAACCATAATTGATGATGCTGAAATTAGCACCACCAGGTAAGGTGTTTTCAAGCTCAATATAAGAATAACAATGGCAGCACAGTTATATAAAGAGATAAGAGACTGAGATGAGGATAAGAGGAGAGGGCACCGGTATATAAGTGGTTCAGCCAATTTGGCCTACATCCACTGTGAGTGTGTGTGAGTAATATCACTGAATGAAGGCACTAATGGCCATGGATACAACCTCTCAAGCTTTCTCTCTCTACTGTATATCTAGACAGAGTTTTTGCTAGGGTTTTATATCTGGGATCCTTTTGCAAGGTAGGGGATGACCCCTATATATTGTACCTAGGGGGTGTAATGTGCCCCCCATGCATGTAATGAGCATGTGTGTGGTAGCCTCACCAATGTGGGAGTGCCATCTGTCACTGTCACGTGTAAGGAATGATGATGAAATATCCTCCCCACGTGTGGAGAATAATCTTGTTACAACTGATTTGTGCCCATGTGTCCTTATCCAAATGTCAACAGATGCTCGACTGCCATATTGGTGCATGACCTCGGCCTGGGAGAGGCCGAGCTGTAAAGGCTCAATAAACGTCTTCCGAGATGTGCCATAGGGAGTCTCGGCCTGATCTCAGCCGAGACATTATGCTGGGGTCGGCCCCAGCCGAGGTTGTACTGATTCCATGAAGGTTACCAAGGCTTCTTGTCACCTCGGCCCAAGCCGAGGTTGGACTGATTCCATGTTGAAGGTTACCAAGGCTTCTAGTCACCTCGGCCTACACTCGGTCGAGGTTTCCACACCCAGGTATATGAGAATGCTGTTGATGCCTGTGATGCGCGTAGTGTCCATTGGAAATGTAGGTGATAGTGTCGGCCTGGGCCGACCTTACTAAGGCCGAGGGCTGATATCATGGGCCCATGGCTTATCCAGGGTCGGTCAATGTCTCGGCCATCACCTCGGCCGAGGTTGGTGTCTCTAGGCCGATGTCACACTTGGGGCATATCAATCACCCCCCAGCCCTTAGTAATACGTGAGAGCAAGTGTCTAGGGGATTACTACACCTCCGAGGCCTGTCTGTTCCAAGCCAATACCTTCCTAACACCTGTCCAACGCCAGAACGTGCCTACTTGGTAGGCGTATGCCGTCAGCTGTCCTTTGGGGCTCCCAAGGCAATGATGGGCCTTGGGAAACGTGCCCACGTATTTAAGGGTTTCAAAACCCTTTTCCCTCCTTCTTCATCACTTTATTCCTGTGCACGCTTTGTTCTTGTGATTTATCTCTCTCTAAAGCTTCTCTACTCCACGCTCTTCTGCCGAGGCCTTTGTTGGTTTTCTTGCGAGTTTTCTTCATTTGCCTTCATCGTTTCATTTCCAGGTACTTTTTTCTTTCCATTCCCTTTGTTTCTCGTACTTTGTTTGCATTTTCTGGCGAGTTTCATCGTTTTCCGGTGAGCACCATATTTTCAGGCGAACAATATTCTCTTTAAACTTCTAAGTTTGATCTTTAGACCCCTTTATTTTACAAGTCAATCCTGTTTGTAGTTTTAGGAGTTATTCCCAAGTTTAGGGTCATCCTCTGATGCTCAGACCTTTATACCAGCTTCTTGAGGATTTCCCCTCTCTTAGAGAGAAGACCCTAGAAAAGATTAGGCAAATAGAGAGAGCTCAAGAGGAAGCTCGTAGGTCACAAGAGTTTCCCATTAGACCCTTGTTTCCACCACCTCTGAGAGTGATGTATACTGACCCCCCGAAGAACTTCTATCAGACAGGGGTTCCTGTTGATCCAACACCTATGTCTGAGTCTGAGTCTTCTACCTCAGACCCCATGTCTGTGGACTCTTTTCAGGAAGCCATGGATTTCACACCTCGGCCTGGTCAGGCCCCTGATCAGGCCGAGGTCTCCAGCCGAGCTTCATCCCATAGTGGCTCAAGCACCTCAGCCTCTTCTTCAGAGGTTGAAATTGTTGAGCCGAGTGTGGCCGTGCCACCCATTCTTGACGCCATCCCCCTGTCGGCCGTCACAGGGGCAGAGTTCGTTCAGAGATTTGCTAGTAACCCATTTACATCTGCTCCGGCCGACGTTGAGCTTGATGATGATGAAGATGTTGAAAGCGATGTGTACGTCTCTGAGGCTGCCGAATTTGAGAGCACGGAAACTGAGGTGGATCTTTTGTGCTTCAGATATTTATACTCCATTAGTCCCTCCATAAAATTGAGGAGACCTCTGAGGGAGGAGAGGGCCTATCATGGCCGAGATGGAGAAATCTACCTGTACGAGCAGATGTTTAAGTTAGGGTTTCGCCTAACCATTCATCCCATCATCAAATCCATTCTCTCTTATATCAACTTGGCCCCCTCACAGCTATCTCCCAATGCCTGGAGAGTTATCATAGGGGCCATTATCTTATGGAGGGCAGTCCACCACTCTGACCTCCCAGTTCAGGTCTTTGCTGGTTGTTATGTCCCAACCTCGGCCAAAAACCATCCGAGCTACTATCATTTTGTGGCTCGAAGGCCTGAGAAGAAAATGCTCCAGGTGACTCAGACCTCAAACCATAATTGTAAGCCCCGCTATTTTTTCGCCTCTGGACCATGGGAATTTGGCCCATGCGTTCCCTCTTCCACACTTGAGCCGAGGATACCCCTCAAATGGGGTAAGGTATCCATCTCTGCCAGGGCTGACCCTGGTCGAAGTCTTCAGAATATCCAGAAGGTGAAGGCCCTGCAAGACCAAGGGGCACATGGTCTTTTTGTTAAGTTCGAACATTTGCTGACCCCCCATTATCTCTCGGGGACGGGCCTAGGTGGAAGTCCCCTTGTTGACTTTGGTAAGGATTTTTCTTTTAAGTTTAACCTCTGAACTCATTCATATCTGATCTCTAACCCATATCTTTTAACTTTTGCAGAGCGACCACAAAACATTACAGACGAACTGTGGGAGATGACTGCACAGAGCTTAGCGAGACTTGCCAAAAATGTTGGTCTGAACGCTCCTCTCCCAGCTCCCTCTACATCCAAATCTCAAGCCTCAAAGAAGAGGGCCCCAGAAGCCCATGCCTCTGAGGATCAGAGGCCGACCTTGAGGCAAAAGAAGGCCTCTGATGCTGCAATTCCAATCTCCTCGGCCGACATCCTGACGGCACGTCTGGATCAGCTGAAGTTAACCGATAGTGTGGTCGGCCACATCATGCAGGCTGTGGATGCCATCGGCTCTATAATGACCGAGGCTGACAAGCGCTTTTACAGGTCTATGGACACCCCCCTTCTGGTTGAGTTCGGCCTTCACAGAGCAATCCAGGTATGACAGTTACCCTCGTCAAAATTTTATAAGTGCAACATCTGACTTTTCTCCAGCTTAACCTCTTCATTAAATGTGCAGGGAGTGACTGCTATGCACCACCTATCAAACTGGGCTCTGAGGAAATTGCCCCTCATCCAGAAGGGGCAAGAGGCTGAGAAGGTTCAGAGCGCCCTAAATGCTGAAATCGATCCTCTAAAATCAAAGCTGCAGAACTCTGAAAAATAAGGCTAAGGGGTTGGAGAAAGACATTTCTCTACTTGTCAAAGACCACGCCAAAGCCCTGAAGGCCAAAGATGACATTCTGTAATAGAAGGTCAGCTCGGCTGTCAAGGCTGCCCTTGAAGATGCCTCGCCCAAAATAATTTCTGACTACAAAGCCTCAGACGAGTTCATGGGTTTTGGTTTTGAATATCTTGAAAGAGGTATCAAGGCTACTACCAAATGGGCTGAAGTCGGAGAGAGGGAGGTCGGTACTATAAAGTCCTCTGACTTTGTGGGTCTCGGCTTTGCAGACCCTTAGTCTGCTCAGGCGCTTCAAGAGGTGGAGGACGAGGCTGCTGCTCCAGCTGAGACTGCAACTCAGGGAGGAACCGAGGTCGAAGGGGCAGACCATACTGATGACGTGGTCGAGGTTACTAACGCTGATCAAGCCAATCAGGAAGAGGCTGTTAATGTTCCCCCCCCCCCCCAAACCTTTAGGATTTGTAACTTGTAACACCATGGTATTTTGTATTGAAGGAATATTTGTAGCAATGCCTTTGAATGCTGTATGATCTCTTCCCTTTACTGAATGCCATGTGATCTCTTCCCTTTATTGAATGCCATATGATCTATTCTATTATTTTGTTGTAGTGATGTCTTGTTTATACTCAGTCTATAACTCTGACCTCAGGTCTCTTCACCACTGGGTTGTAATTAGGCTCTGAGGTCATCACCTAAGACGTTATCCTCATAATTAATCTCACCAAATTAATGATGTTAAGGGTCTGAGGTAATCTTCTAAGTTGTCTGAGCTCAGACCTCGTCGCCACCGAGTGATGTTATGAAGGCCTGAGGTCGTCACCTAAGACGTTATCCTCATAATTAATCTTACCAAATTAATGATGTTAAGGGTCTGAGGTCATCTGCTAAGGTGTCTGAGCTCAGACCTCGTCACCACCAAGTGATGTTATGAAGGTCTGAGGTCGTCACCTAAGACGTTATCCTCATAATTAATTTCACCAAATTAATGATGTTAAGAGTCTGAGGTCATCTGCTAGGGTGTCTGAGCTCAGACCTATTCACCACCGAGTGATGTTATGAAGGTCTGAAGTCGTCACCTAAGACGTTATCCTCTTAATTAATCTCACCAAATTAATGATGTTAAGAGTCTGAGGTCATCTGCTAAGGTGTCTGAGCTCAGACCTATTCACCACCGAGTGATGTTATGAAGGTCTGAAGTCGTCACCTAAGACGTTATCCTCATAATTAATCTCAGGTCTAAGAATGAATCAAGAACTGTTATGGAAACTGATCTTTATTAATAACCTCTTCTGAGTAAGATAGTACATTTACATAAAATTCTTCGCAACATCATATGTAATATCTCTTTAGGTGGTCAGCGTTCCATGGGTTAGTGAAAGGTTCTCCTTCTAGGTTTTCTAGCCTGTAAGTGCCAGGCACAACCTCTTCTGTTACTTTGTAGGGGCCATGCCAGTTCGAGTGTAGCTTATTTGCCTTTTGTAGGGTCTTCTTTAGCACTAGGTATCCTACTGCAATGGGTCTTGACTTCACCCTTTGATTATAGAATTTTGCTGCCCGCTGCTGGTAGGCTGCTTTTCTGACCTCTGCGTCTTCTCTTCTTTCTTCGATAAGGTCCAGGTCTAGCCTCCTCTCTTCCCCATTGCTGTCTGGGTCGTAGGTCTGAATCCGATGAGTTGGTAGTCCTACTTCCGTTGGTATGACGGCCTCTGAGCCATGTGCCAGCATGAACGGGGTTTCTCCCGTTGGTGTCCTTGACGTGGTTCTGTAGGCCCATAACACAACGTAGACCTCTTCTGTCCATCTCCCCTTCGCATCTTCTAACCTCTTCTTGATTCCGTCCAAGATGGTTCTGTTTATGACCTCGGTCTGGCCATTTGCCTGAGGTCGACCAGGAGATGAGAAGAACTGTTTAATCCCCACTCTTAGGCAATACTTTTCTAAGGAGGAGTTCTTGAACTGGGTCCCATTATCCGAGATGAGAGTGTTTGGGAGGCCATATCTTCATATGATGTTCCTCCAAATGAACTGGAAGGTCTTATGCTCAGTATTTGTTATCATCGGTTCTGCCTCCACCCACTTTGAAAACTAGTCAATGGCAATTATCAAGAATCTATAGTTGTTGACATCTCTTGGCAATGGTCCTACCAAGTTAATTCCCCATACCGCAAATGGCCATGGAGAATATATTGACGTCATAGGCTGATGGGGTTGATGAGGGATAGTGGCGAACCTTTGACATTTATCGCACCTCTTCACATAGTATGCACCGTCCTTAGACAAGGTAGGCCACCAGTATCCCTGAGTGATGATCCTCTTGGCTAAAGGCCTTCCCCCTATGTGGCTAGAGCAAGAACCCTCATGAACCTCCTGTAAGACCCGGGGTACTTCCATGGGATGCACACATCTGAGGAGGGGCAATAGAAACCCCTTTTTGTATAAGACGTCTCCTATCATTGAGAACTTGGCAGCCCTGTACCTCAACTTTCTTCTTTCCAGCTTGGACTTAGGCAGCTCTCCCTCTCTTAGGTATCTGACGAGCGGGTCGATCCATGAGTCTCCTAGGTTCACATTGTGACAAGGGCTACATACCTCGTCCTCCTCGCTCGTTGCCTTCCCTAAGACCTCGATTGGAATGGTCCTTCCCATATCTGTCTTCACCGCTGAGGCCAGCCTTGCCAATGCATCAGCGTGATTATTGCTCAGTCAAGGCATTCTCTTCAGTTTTGCCTCTTCAAAATATTCTAACAACCTCCTTACCTTCTTCAAGTACTTGGCCATCCTTTCGTCTTTGGCCTCGTATACCCCTAATACTTGATTGACAACCAACCTTGAGTCTCTATGGAGTAGGAGTCACTTTACTCTAAGAGTTGTTGCCAATAATATACCTGCTATCATGGCCTCATACCCGGACTCGTTGTTTGAGGCCTGGAAGTTGAATCTCAAGGCGTATTCAATGTTGGCGCCATCTGGAGCCGAGATTATTAGTCCCGCCCCGCTTCCACTGTCACAGGAAGAGCCATCAATGAAGAGGCTCCAGACGTCTGTATCTCATGAGAAGACCCCTTCTCTCATAACCCCCTTCTTGAAGAGGTATCGATCCTCTTCGTTCTCTTCTATTCCGCTCTGGGTTTTGCCTGAGATGACCTCTTCCCGATCTCAGAAGACGTTTGGTGCCGTCTCTTCCGAATCTCGGAAAACAGTACGATTCGTCTCTTCCGAATCTCAAAAGACACTATGGTTCGTCTCTTCCGAATCTTAGAAGACACTACGGTTCATCTCTTCGCCGTCATCCAAGCCTGCCTCTGTCTCGGCCTCTTCCAAACTTCTACTGGCCTCTTCCCAGGTGAATTCTGCGACAAAGTCTGCGAGGGCCTGCCCCTTGATGGCTGTCCTAGGCTGGTAGGTAAGATCATATTTTCCTAGTTCGATGGCCCAAGTCATCAATCTTTCGGACTTCTCAGGTTTGTGCAGAACCTTCCTTAGTGGGGAGTCAGTGAGGACTACCATGGAGTGAGCTTGGAAGTAAGGCTTCATCTTCCTTGAGGCATGTATTAGGGCATAAGCCAACTTCTCCATTCGGGGATAATTTTGTTCCGACCCTCGAAGGGCCTTACTGTTGAAGTACACAGGCCTCTGGACCCCATCCTCTTCTCGTATGATGGCCGCGCTGATGGCTTATTCAGAGACTGCCAGATACACAAACAATCTTTCCCCCGTGATGGGCCGAGACAGCAATAAGGGAGACCCCAAGTAGGACTTGAGTTGGTTGAAGGCTTTTTCACACTCTTCGTCCCATTGGAAGGCCTTTCTTAGAACTTTAAAGAATGGAAGACACTTGTCCGTTGCCCTAGAAACAAACCTGTTTAGGGCAGCCACTCTTCCCGTGAGTCTCTGAACATCCTTGATACTCCTAGGAGTCTTCATGTCGAGCAATGACTTAATTTTCTCAGGGTTCGCTTCAATACCCCTCTGATTAACGATGAATCCCAGGAACTTCCCAGCTCCTACTCCGAAGACACACTTTGCCGGGTTGAGTTTCATTTTGTACGAGTCCATGACATCGAAGGTCTTCTCAAGGTCCGCTACGTGAGTACATGCTTTCAGGCTCTTCGTTAGTATATCGTCTACGTATACCTCTATGTTCTTACCTATTTGATCTTCGAACATCTTATTGACAAGACGTTGATACGTTGCCCCCGCATTCTTCAGACCGAAGGGCATCACCTTGTAGCAGTACGTCCCTTTGTCAGTAATGAAGGCTGTCTTCTCAGAGTCTTCAGCATCCATGAAGATTTGGTTGTAGCCTGAATAATTGTCCATGAAGCTCATGAGCTCGTGCCCTGCCATTGCGTCCACCATCTGGTCTATCCTAGGTAAGGGATAGTTGTCTTTCGGGCAAGACCTGTTCAGGTCAGTGAAATCTACACACATTCGCCACTTCCCATTGGCCTTAGGCACGATGACTTCATTTGAGAGCCACTCCGGGTAGGTAACCTCTCTTATGCACTCGGCCTCTTCCAACTTTTTTACCTCTTCTCGGATGACGTCGTACTTCTCCCTGGAGTAGACTCTTCGTCTCTACTTGATTGTCTTGGCATCTCTGTCCACGTTGAGCTTGTGGATCATGACCTCAGGGTCGATGCCAGGCATGTCTGCGTGACTCCATGCGAAGACACTCTGTCTCCTCCTGAGGAAGTTTATCAGCTCTTCCTTGATTCCTGGCTCTAGGGTCTTACCGACCTGGACGGTTTTTTCCGACTCGTCCTCATTGAGGACGATGGATTCTACCTCTTCCGCGGCCTCACCCTTCTTCAATTTTATTTCATCTCTTGGGTCAAGAGTGTCAATGCTGTAAGTGGTGGTTGCTCTTTTATGGGCTTCTCTCTCTTCGGTCGAGTTGAAGTAACACTCTCGCGCCGTGGTCTAGTCCCCTTGCACTTCCCCTACTCCATAAGGAGTCGGTAATTTTATGATCTGATGGACCGTCGACGGCACAACTTCAAACTCTTTGAGGGCCACCCTTCCTATGATGAGGTTGTAGGCCAAGAAGACGTTTTTGTCCATAACGAAAAAGTTTATCTTCTTGGTCAGCCTCTTAGGCCACTCATCCCCCATCCGTACATCCATCTCATACATGCCCAATGGGTGGACCATTTCACCACTGAAGCCTATCAATGGGTGATGATAGGGCACCAGCCTTGTCCTGTTAAGACCCAGGCTCTTGAAGTAAGGCCAGAACATCACGTCTGCCGAGCTTCCCCCATCTATGAGGATCCTTCGTACCTCGCACCCATGCACCCTTGTTGTTATGACCAAAGGGTCATCATGGGCGGCTAAGATACCCTTGAAGTCGAGTCTGGAGAACCCCACTACGAGGGTGTCCATGTCTACCTTCTTCCTCTTCTGCACTGCATCAGAAGACGTTAGATTCATAACTTCGATCTTGGCCAATGACCTGGCCTCTACTACATGAGCCTTCCTGTCGGCTACCTCAGAGCCACCTCCTGCAAACCCCCCACATATGGTGCTAACACCAAAGGAGATCATACCGACCCTCTTCACCGGGGTGTTGTCATCCTTTGGTGGAAGATCCGGGTCGTCTTCATTATCTCCTTCTAAGTCATCGTTCCTTCTGGCTAGGACATTGCCACGGCATCTGTCATCTCTTCTTTTCTTAGGGTCATCTCTTCCACCCTTTGGAGCCTTACCATCCACATACTTCCTTAGCTTTCCAGATTTTAGCATCTTCTCAATCTCATCCTTTAAAGCGAAGCATCTATCTGTGACATGGCCATGATCCTGATGGAACTCGCACCATAGGTTTTTGTTCCTCTTATGTGGCGGGGCCTTCAGTTTCTCTGGCCACCTCAGAGTCCGGTCAGTCTTAATCTCATTGAGGATGTGCTTACAGCTCACAGTCAGAGGAGTGTAATGAGAGAACTTGTCATCTCCTGACCTCTTCTTCCCCTCTTTCTTACCTTGGGACCTTCCTGTGCTACCGCAGTTCTCCTCCTCATACTTGGCGGCCATTGCCTCTTCCGCATTCATCACTTTCCCCGCGGTTGCCAGCAGCTCAGCCATGGACCTAGGGGTCTTCCGCCAGTTTCCACAATAGCTTCCCCTTCTGGAGGCCTCCTATAAGGGCGGTCATGGATATGCTCTCTTCATAGTCTTTCACTTCCAATTTCTCTTTGTTGAATCTTGCTATGTAGTCTCTTAGGCTCTCGCCCTTGGCCTGTTTGACATACAGCAGGTGGGTAGTCTTCTTTTGAGGTCTTACCCCAAAGCAGAAGTTGTGGATGAACTGCTCAGCCAAGCCTTTGAAGTTCTCAATTGAGTTCTTCGGAAGGGAGGTGCACCAACTATGAGTTTCCCCTGTCAAGGTCCCTGAGAAGGCCCTACACTTCATCTCATCAGGTATCGAGTAAATGTCTATTGCCGACTGATACATCTCGATATGGTGCACATGGTTAGTGCTGCCATCATACTTGGGAGTCACTGTAGGAGGTTTGAACTTGGCTGGGGTTGGGAACCCCACAATCCTAGCCACAAATGGGGATCCCTCTGAGTAACCCATTTGTATTGGGTCACTGCTTTTAATGAGATCTCCTATCTTCTCCTCCAGGCATTGGATAGAATCATTCCAGGGTCTTCTGTCATCAACTTGGCCGAGGTTATCCCCTGCCACCTCCCTGCGATGGACAGAGGGTTCCCCAGCCGCGACACGTTGGTTGTTGACCTCTTCCTGCTCTCGGCCTCTTCTTTCACAGGGTCGGCCTTAGTCTGGCCGACCCTGCCTACCCTCTCTTTGAGAGCCTGCTGCGCTCCTTGACCTCGACAACCTCTGTCTTAGGTCATTCACCGGGCCCAGCCTCTCGAAGGCCGACCCTCTGCTCAACCTATCAAAGGCCGACCCTCTTTGTTGGGCCTCTTCTCTTCTTAGGCCGACACATCCTTGACTCTGCCTAAGAGGTCGTATAGTGTTATTTGACACCTCATACAGCTCCCAGTAGTCTTCTGAGGCTTCTTTAGCTTCTAGGTCATCATACCTATCCTCTGGGCAAGGGTTTCCCTGCCTCCCCAGGCGCAAGCGCCTAGGGTCAGCAACGTCCCTCCTCCGCTGGGGTGCAGGCTGGTCCTTCATTGGCGCCTGCGGTGGTCCTCTGGCTTCAGGATGAGGCTAAACTGCCATTGGAGTGATCATGTCCGGTGAGACTCCAGGTGGCCTCATCATAGTTTGACTGAGCTGAGCAAATTGCTCCTTCATGGCTTGTTGTGTTGCAGCTAAAGATTTCAAGGCCGCTGCTACCTTCGCCATTTCGGACTGGGGGGCGCCTGACTGGAACTAGCCCCTCCACCTCCGGGCGACGGAAGAGGCGATGGTAAGTCTGGTGCCATATGTTAACACTAGAGCTTGAGTAGCAAATGAGCTTAGCACCTCACAGGACCTCTTTCAATGGTGAAACAGCTCCACGCTAGGGGGAGGCCTGGTTCACCACCAGAGTCTCCGGTGAGGTTGAGCAGAAAAAGAGGAAGAGATAGCTTCTCGTTCCCACAGACGGCGCCAAAATGATGATGCTGAAATTAGCACCACTAGGTAAGGTGTTTTCAAGCTCAATATAAGAATAACAATGGCAGCACAGTTATATAAAGAGATAAGAGACTGAGATGAGGATAAGAGTAGAGGGCACAGGTATATAAGTGGTTCAGCCAATTTGGCCTACGTCCACTGTGAGTGTGTGTGAGTAATATCACTGAATGAAGGCACTAATGGCCATGGATACAACCTCTCAAGCTTTCTCTCTCTACTGTATATCTAGACAGAGTTTTTGCTAGGGTTTTATATCTGGGATCCTTTTGCAAGGTAGGGGATGACCCCTATATATAGTACCTAGGGGGTGTAATGTACCCCCCATGCATGTAATGAGCATGTGTATGGTAGCCTCACCAATGTGGGAGTGCCATCTGTCACTGTCACATGTAAGGAATGATGATGAAATATCCTCCCCACGTGTGGAGAATAATCTTGTTACAACTGATTTGTGCCCATGTGTCCTTATCCAAATGTCAACAGATGCTCGGCTGCCATATTGGTGCATGACCTCGGCCTGGGAGAGGTCGAGCTGTAAAGGCTCAATTAACGTCTTCCGAGATGTGCCATAGGGAGTCTCGGCCTAATCTCAGCCGAGACATTATGCTGGGGTCGGCCCCAGCCGAGGTTGGACTGATTCCATGAAGGTTACCAAGGCTTCTTGTCACCTCGGCCCAAGCCGAGGTTGGACTGATTCCATGTTGAAGGTTACCAAGGCTTCTTGTCACCTCGGCCCAAGCCGAGGTTGGATTGATTCCATGTTGAAGGTTACCAAGGCTTCTAGTCACCTCGGCCTACACTCGGCCGAGGTTTCCACACCCAGGTATATGAGAATGTTGTTGATGCCTGTGATGCGCGTAGTGTCCATTGGAAATGTAGGTGATAGTGTCGTCCTGGGCCGACCTTACTAAGGCCGAGGACTGATATCGTGGGCCCATGGCTTATCCAGGGTCGGTCAATGTCTCGGCCATCACCTCGGCCGAGGTTGGTGTCTCTAGGCCGAGGTCACACTTGGGGCATATCAATAATGATTAATAATAATGATTAAAACCCCTTCCCACACTTTTTTATACAAGTACAAAAAGATGGACTTGGACCAAACTGGGTTTCTTGAGAGTATGGGCATAACTACTTGGGTATATGAACTACACCAGGTATCCAGGACTTGATAATTAAATTAGCTCCAAATAAATACTCAAAAACCCCAAATTACATTTATCGTAATTTATCTACTTTCTTTATGTAATCATAATAATTTCACTAAATAATTATGACCGCACTTTATTTTAATTGTCTCGGGAATGATTCGAATATAGTGAGATCTTATTTGTAAAATCAATAATGGTACATAATATAATTCCCTACATTAAGATTCGGATACCCGCTTGGTCAAATCAATTTGCCACTAATTGACTTTAACCAATATCTAATCAATTCCTTTATTCTCAAACTTAACTTATTCCGCTACTCCATCGGATTATAAATAATCCACTCACCGAGTTTACTAGTGGAAATAAATGTTATAAGTTTATAGAGAGGATATCTTAATCTAAGGTATCCCCAAATGCTAATTCCTCTGAACTAAGATCGCAAACCTACTTATATAATTATTACCCAATATGCGGGAATCATTTGATACAATCTAAGATTGAATTGCTGTTTTAACAATAAAAAAAACAATCACATAAGCATACCAATCCTCATAATTATATGGATTAAGAATTTATGCACCTTTTGTAAATAGTGTGAGATTGCATGAGTCTAACAAAGACAACCCTTAAACTTAAATATCATGGGTGAACTTGTTCAATGCATTCCTAGGATATATCGATCACAATCCTCTATTGAACTATCATATAAGTTCTCAAACAAGTAAGATGTTTCCCATAGTTTGAGATAAACTACTAGGATTATGTCACAGTCATTTCGATAGGATGTCAACTTCCTATGTAGGTCATGAACTTTTCAATAGTGCCAGATATGGAATTTTAATCTCCTTGTGATCTACTCGAAATTGACTCACTAGCATTCCTAATAAGATCTATCGACCGACATTTATATGAAATAATATATTTAAACAAATATAAATCATTATCTCTTTGCTCTCATTTGAAAATAAATAAAATGATTATTTATTAATGAATAATAAAAAAAATTACACATGATTTTAAGAATAACCCCCACTAATCTCCCACTTAGTTCTAAAGCCATATAGCCATGCATTTGATTCTTATTCCTTCTACATGACTGTTAAAAGTCCTAGCTAGTAAACTCCTTCTAAAAGGATCCTTCAGGTTGTCCTTCAGTGGCAATCTTAGTCATTATAATGTTGCCCCTCTTCATGATATCCTGAATCAGGTGATACTTGAACTCAATGTGCTTCTCCCTCGGATGACTCCTTGGTTCTTTAGAATTTGCAATTGCACCGTTATTTTCATAATAAAGTGTAGTACCGGATTGTATTGAAGTAACCACATCCAAGTTACTTAGGAAGTTACGGAGACAAACAAACTCTTTTGTTGCCTCTGAAGTGAAAACATACATGACTTCCATAGTTGAATAAAAAATATATGATTTATTTATACTCCTCTAACTTATGGATCCACCTCCTACACATATCCCGAAGTCAATTTCCTGTAATCCATATCCAATCAAAAATCCAAGTTTATGCACTTAGTGGGTACTAGACTATCTGCTAAGTAAACCAGCATATAATCTCTAGTCCCTTTTAGGTACTTGAGAATATGATTCACAATAGTTCATCGCACTTTATCTGATTAGATTGAAATATTCTTTCCATGCTTATGACATAACGTATATCCTATATAATACAAATCGTAGCATACATGAGGCTACCCAATACCATAGCATAGAGTATAGTCATCATTAGGCTGTGAAAAATAAAATAACAAACCGAAGAATCGAACCAAACGGACCTCTATGTTTTGGGATGGGTCGATTTTTTTACTTATGGATTTGTTTTGGTTCTTAAAAAAATTGATGCAATCAGTTTGGTTCTTTGGCTGATATGTAAACCAAATTGAACTGAACCAAAAAATTGAACCATAAAATCGAACCGAAAACTCGAACCTAGAACCGAAGTTAGAACCGGAATTTTTAGTCCTTCCTTTTATATTTTCATATCTAGCGAAGGTAATTTTTTTTTTCATTTCCACTCGTTTAGTAGCAGGTCTCTATTTCTCATGTATCTCTCGGACCTTAGCAACCATCCTCCTCGTTCTCACCCAAGCAACATCTCTCTCTTGTTTTCTCTCTCTCTTGTAGCACTCGTCTTTTATCAGGTATGAAATATGTTATGGTCTTCTCTCTATCTTTTCTCGTATAAATCTTTTTTAAACACAGAACCCTCAAATCGGATGGGGATTTTAAGGGTTTTAATGAAATAAATCTCAAATATGCTTGTATAATATTTTTTCTATTACCTACTATAGAATGGGGTTGACATCATCTCTCAGACACCATATTAATTATTCGATTTGTCTTTCTGCTTTGTTTTCCCTAATCCCAGATTAAAAACTTAAATTATTACTAAAACTTGAACCCTTGTGTAAGTTTTATCCTTATCAACCAAATCGCCTTTACTGAATAAATTAATATTAAACTAAATTTGGCCGAATTATTTTTTGTCTTGCCGGACTATTAGTTTTGCTCGATCTAAACTATTTAATTGGAGGCATAAACATTCAGTGGATCTAAACATTAAGGAGATCTAAACATTCAGTAGATCTATAAAATAGAATCATATTACCGTTTTTTAGTCTATTTAATTCATGCTTAAATCACAAATGAACTGGTACCAAAAACTGACAAAACTGAATCAAGAACCATCGGTTCGGTTCCGTTTTATATACATTTTGGTTTAGTTATGGTTCTGGTTCTATAATGGAACCGCACCAACCTAAACCATGCTTAGCCCTAGTCCTCATCCTCTATATTTGATATGGTGTCTTAGGATACTTATCCTTGATAAAGGAATTCCATGCTTGAAAACGAGAAGCCCTTTCTTGGAAACATGTATACTAAACCTTTTAAGCACTATATCGATATAAGTTGATTGGGATAAGCCCAACATCCTATCTTTCTTATCACACAGTACCTTAATCCCTAGGATGCGATCAGTTTCTCCTAATTCCTTCATGTTGAATTGACTAATCTTCCACCAAAATTACACCAACATTGTTCCTGATTAGGAGAATATCATCTGCGTATAGTACTACAAATCCCACCATATTTCCATCATTCTTATTATGCACACAAGCTTGCATATCATAATTTCCTAGCCCTTTTTATATGAATCACGTGGGTTGCACCATGTAGATACACTATTTAAGACCACCGTTCAATAATGAATTCTTGAAATTCATTTGCCAAATCTTATAACTGAAATGCATAACTATAAATAAGAGAATCCGAAT